>OZ021732.1:59503088-60997463 GCA_963978545.1 Linyphia triangularis
TCTATGATTAAACAGCACATCGACGAAGCTTTCTCCAAAATCATGTTGGCCTTCGATTAATTCATTGAACGGGGGTCTGAATGGTCTCTTGATAAGATTTTACACATGGAAGTGAAGATGATTATGTATCATTCCCTAACTCATTATTAGTTCTCTATGTGCAGTTGGCAATGCAAAGAACTCACAGTAGTATTTTATTGGAGAAGCAGCATGTTGTGTGAACCCTTATGAATATGCAATGAGTTCAATCCTATACTGCTTCAATGGAATGTGAACCCCATATATGAACAATACTGTATATTTTATATATTTTTCTAAAAATGCAATGGTCATTATCTTCTCTTTTGTGCCTAATCAACACTGTCATGATATCAAAGTGCATCATTTTGTAACCAAGAACTTTAGAATTGTAGCACCATTTTATCAATGAAGAAAGTATTTAAACAGTAACACTTTGCTTCGTCTCTCATTTGTCTAGAAGGATGCAGCAAAACTATTTTGTGCGGGGGTTGATACGTGAAATACTTTAATCGTTTCCGATAAGATTGTTTGGTTTTATAGAATACATCAACTCCTATATGATGAAATTGAAAAACGTGACATTTATAGAAGGTCTATAGTTTTAAAGAATTTTTGGGAGACAGTACACTCTTCGTAATTGATGATTTAATGTCAAATGCAGTCATTTAACTGACCTTTTTACAGACGGCAGTCATTATTTAAACCTGAGTGTTATCTTCATAACACAAAATTTTTTCTATAAAGGGAAAGAAATGCGTGATATTACATTGAATGCACACTATTTAGTATTGTGTAAAAATAGACGTGACTTGAGTCAAATCTCACACCTTGGAAGACAATTATTTCCTCGACATGTCAAGTTATTTCAAGAAGTCTTTGAAGATGCAACGAAAAACCCCAATTCCTATTTATTTATAGATTTACGTGCCGAAACACCAGAAGAGTTACGATTACGTTCCAAAATTTTACCTACTCAAACGCAATTAGTGTATTAATTTAAATTATATGAAAGTGAATGACTTTGAAAAAAAGTATCATTTAGCAAGATGACGCTTAAGAAGGAGCAACTCAATCAATTACGACTGTTGCAAATTTGTCCATTTAGGTTACAAAAAACGTTATTAAGTAAACTCAATAAGAATTGTATAAATTATAATAATAGTCAGCATGTATTTATAAAGTTTTTGTATTTTCATATTGGAAAATAGAGGTTAATTTTTCTTCAAATATTTCTTTGAAATCTCTTAAAGTTGTGGTGTTCAACACTTTTTAAAGAAAATACATAATGGGTGTGTCAATATGGGACATCAATTTTATAATTTTTTTGTCTGTTAAAGTGCTATTGGATGCCATATGAAATTAGTTAAATTTATCTAAATATTCGATAACTACCAACCTGCATTATTAAATTGCTTAAATATGTTATAGAATGTGAGTCTTAACTTTTATGTGTCATAATTGGAATTTTTTCAATAAATATTGATAAATTTCAGCTATATTTAGAAAATTTTCAATATTATAAATCAGTTTAGGATTCAATAATTTTTTTTTTACCTTTGTGTATTTTAAAAGTTAATTGAAGATGGTTACCTATTGACATTACTTAAAATAAAAAAAAAAGTGTACACTTAGAATTTTTTCAATTGTTGTCAGTAAATTAACTTCCTTGAAGATAACTGATATTTTAACTTAATCATATAAATTTTTATGGTTAGGGTATGTAATACATTTGTATCAAGTTTTTGATAGATATTAGAAGTTTATGGGTTGAATATAATTCAGATAACACGGAAGTGTATTCTTATTGATTAATACCTATCGCGTTATTATAACTTCCTTCGTAAAACCTGTTCTTAAGTGACAATTCAGTTGATACAATAAGTTGATAGTGTTTACACTATTCTTTTATTGAAATCACATACACACAAATGATTCAATACAACACATTTCCTCTTTTAAATCATAAGAAATAGAGTAAAATAATACAGAGTTAAATAATATTTTATTGTAACGATTCAATTTTTTTAATTAACACAAGGAAAGCATCATTTTCAATACAGCTATACAGTTCGTCTTGTAATGAAACAATTCTCACACTTCTCTAAGAAATGATAGTGAAGGTTACATTTTAGGGGTTTATTTAAGTATCTACATGATATTCCTACAGTATTTGAGAAGATGAAATTTAGAAGACCTCTCATCCTACGCATTAAATTCCTTGAGATATGAATTTATCTCTTCTATAAAACTTATTCCGAATTTGAATGATAAGAAGAATTATGTTATATACCATCGAAATTTGCAATTTTACATATAACTTGGTTTAAAAGTTGTGAAAGTTCGCAAAAATTAGTCAGAAACCTTGGCTTAAAACCTATGTCAATTTTAATGTTGAATAGAGAAAGATGTCAAAAACAACTTTTGAGAAGAACTTTCTCAAGTTGATGAACAATTCTGTGTATGGAAAGACTATGGAATATGTCCTTGGGCATATCGATCTGCATTTTGTGAACACGAAAAGAAACGCGTAGAAAAGTTGGTTGTGCTCCTACGTTCAAGCTCTTCAATCATGAACTTGTAGCTATGCAGAGGATGAAGAGTAAAATTCTTCTCAACAAACCCATTTATGCAGGATTTGTTATTTTGGAGCTAAGTAATGTATGAATTTCACTTCAACTATATCAAGAAGTTGTATGGTGAACGAGCAAACTTATTATTCACTGATACTGATTCACTGACTTATCACATTGAAACAGAGGACTTTTATGAATAAGGATCTATGATACTTCTGATTATCCACTAATCCATCCCTACCACAGTGTGGTAAATAAGAAGAAATTGGGTTGTTTTAAGGATGAAATGAATTCAAAGTCTGTTGTTGAGTGTGTCGATCTTCGCCAAAATGTACAGTCTTAGAACAAATGATGATAAAGAGAAGAAAACCTTAAAGGGAATTTGTCGTCATATAGTACAGAAGCACATTAGACATCAACATTATAAGGGTTGTTTGTTGAACAATACCTTTACACGGGCGAAGCAAGTTCGTTTTTTAAATGAAAACCATGAAATGTTTATCACTACAGTGAATAAGGTTGCTTTATCTAGCTTTGATGATAAGCATTATTTGTTAGAAGATGGTGTGAAAAGCTATGCTTATGGTCATTACAATATTACTGATGTTTAATTTATAATTCTATGTTGCAAGTAAAGATAGATGTTCCAAAACTTGTATATTCATTTGAGTTTTTGCCATGAATTATTATTTTTGTAACTAGAGAACTTACTTCACCATTGAAAAAGTAGAATTTTATTACAATTTTGATAAAAGAGGAAGTATGTAGGCATTCTCTTAACTTAAATTAGAATTTTAACTATCTGATTTTTTATTATTTCGAAGGAAAACTGTAGTATTGATGATACTCGCTACAAACCTTTAGAAGTAGCCTTACAATTAATTCAACAATTATTAGTAAAAGGATATGAATACTATAAGACTAAAGAGAGAAGAAAATGGTAATTTTTAACCGAAAGAAGAACTTTTTAAAATTTACTTCTATAACCAAGCCACTTATTTCTATGTTTACCACTAGATGACTATAATTTGCATATATGACTATAATAAATAAATAATCATACCTTACCTTAATTGTCTACTGTTTTATTTGTAGAAGAAAAAAAACTACGTGAACATAACTTCAATTTTGAAAAGTAACTATACATCCCTTTAACTATTACATTTTCATTACTAAAAAGAAAAATAACTAGGTGAACAACTTTGAAAAGTAAAAGTATCTTTAACATAACTTTTCTTTACTAGTATATTTTAACTCTCAACTTTTTTATTAATTGAAGGAAAAATCAACTGTTCTCACATTGTCTTAAACTAGCAAATCAACTTTTTCATTACTAAAAAGAAGAAGAAGAAAAAAGAAGGAAAAAAAAAAAAAAAAAATGAACATCATTTCAATTTTGAAAAGTAATAACCCATTCTATTAAACTAGATACTTTAAGTTGAAAGAAACTAGAAATACATAATTTTAATTTCAAAATGTAAGTTCGCATTTATATAACTGTAAACTTTATTTTATTTGAAGAAAGAAAAAACAAGTAGATGAACATCATTTTAATTTTGAAACGGACCTATTCATTACTTTAACTTTCATAAAATTAATTATTTGAAAAAAAAAAAAAAAAATAATAATAATAATAATAATAAAAAAAACCTAGCTGAATAAAACTTCAACTTTGAAAAGTAACTTCGCAACCCTTTAACTATTAACTTTTTATTAGAAAAAAAAATCATGCATTCCTTTAACTATTTACTTTTTTATTTGAAAAAACAACTCGACGAATATCACTTTTTTTACAACTTCGAAAAGTGAAAGTATCTATTAATTCCTTTAACTATTAACCGTTTAATTTTATTTGAAGAAAGGAAAAAACAGTAACCAAACAAAACGTAACAATGCATTCCCTTAACTAGAAAATAAAAAATTTTATTAGTTAAAGAAAAAACAGCTAACTAAACATTACTTTAATTCCAATTAAAAAAAAAACGTGATTCTTTAACTTTATCTCACTACTTTTTATTAGTTGAATGAAAAAGCAAGTAGCCGAACATCATTTCAATTTCAAAACGTAACTATACATTGTTTTATCTATCTGCTTTAATTAGTTGAACGAAAAGTAAGTAGATATATATTCGTACACCGTCTTAAATTATAAAACTAACTTTTTAATTATTAAAAAGACTAACAACTAGCTGAACATAACTTCAATTTCCTAAACTATAGGTTTTCACCCCTGTTTTTTAAACTTGAAATTTTTTATTAGATAAATGTCAGCAATTAGATGGATTTAACTCCAATGTCGAAAAGTGAAAGTATCTATACATTCCTTAAACTAGAATATCAGATTATTTCTATTTTTCATTCCTAGATTAATACAATTTAATCCCCATTTTGAAAGTTATTATGTAATTTTACTTATAAACAACATGAATACTCTCTAGGTGCAGAATTTAAGTAATAATAACTAGGATGTAACGGGCATTTTAACGCGAAATGGTCACAACTGGGGTCCCATTCCATTAAGGTTGCACCATAGCTCCGGAGCCCTATATTCTAACTACTGATTTTTCAACAAAAATATACACCATTCGATAATGCACAAACCTCAAGCTACTTTTAAAAAATGGTGCCTTGTTGAAACTAATGGTTTAATCTAATGAATCTTAGTTGCAGTGAAGAAAGATCTGTTTCATAATTACCGATAAAGTTACCCATGGAATGTTTTTTTATAGTACTGAAAATTTTACACTTCTCACATAGATTTTTCAAATACCATTCGATAATACACGAAAAATATCTATCCTAATATTTACAACACAAAATCTCAAAATATTTTAAATTTAAAATTTCCTTCACTAACAACTAAACAATTCCCCCATTTAAAAATATACATCTCGGTTAAGATATAGAAATATCGTCATCACTGGATTCTGATTAGAAGACCAGAAAAGACACCCTTGCAAAGGGGTGGGGGGGGAGGAGGGGTTCCTGGCGCGAAGCAGGACCCTTGAAAAAAGGGGGAAAGGGGTGAGGGGGGGGGGGATTCTATTGTGTGACCCATATCCCCGTGTATACTACTCGCATTTTCTTTCGTTTTTCTTATTATATTAAACATCGTACGATAAATATGCATATAGAGTGTTTACTCAATCAACTTTCCCCATCGGTTACACACTTAAATCATGATAATGATCTCAACAAATGAATTTATTACCTTTTAATTGTTTAGATGATTCACGGAAAACAATCATAAGCAAAAACTACTGTCAATACTGTTAAGAGCTTTTCTATGTCTACAAGCAGCGCATTTTTCTTCAGAGAGAGTATATTTTATATATATTCATCAGCATTGAATGTGTCGTAAGGTGGCGCCCGCTCCCTTTTGCCCAAAAATACATATAGGTTAAATTAATTAACCAGTTGGGTCCTGATCGTTTCCTGACAGTTTGCGTTGTGTTTTAAGTTAAAAGCGCCAAGTCTTACGGTGGAAGTGTTAGAGCAAGGTTCGTCCAAAACAAGGGTTATCAATAAGTTACACCACATTAAGTTAAATTCTCGACCTAAGTACAATAAAGTAATTTACCTGAACCAACGACAGCATTGACAGAAACAGAATCCTACCTGTAAGGTAATTGAACATCCCGCACCCAAGAACGATTCTCTTACAAAGAAAGAGTCCAGTTTGAGGTTAAATTGAATAATTTATTTTGAATACTGTAAATTAATACGAAAGAGCACACAATGGTTTATACAATACATAGAGTCACAAATACGGTACGGCGCCTGTGGTTGAGAGAGACTCGTGACATTGTCATATAGCAATATTAAAACGAAACTTACTACTACTTAAACTCTGTTTCCCAGTACACATTAAGTCAACCTATTAAACTAGACAGTTATTTAATTTAATTAAACACACATAAATTTAAATTACAATCGAACTAAACTTAATTTTACTGAGAAAGTAAACGTTGCCATTTCTCACTAGCCGAACACAAATTCTTCTACTGCCGTGAGTATAGTGGTTAGTTAACAAACGTCAGAATTAATCTAAATGAACCTAATTTCGTGCATAAGTTAAAGCGTTACAATAACTCAAATTCGTAACTTGAAATGATATTTATTCATGAACAATAGGTATTAGGACAACACATTTCCTCAAAGCACGCTTAGTTAAGTCAGTGCTGACATCCATAGATTAAAAGCAAAATATAATATATCATAAAGATATCATAGGACAACTAATAAATCATATTGACACTTTTTCATATTGACACTTTTGATTACTATACAGTATAAAAACTGGCTGAGCATTTGAATCAAGAAATTTCACTTACTGGCATATCAGGGTCAGGAAAATGGCGATCTCATGTGCACGTCATTGCGTCCGATAAAAATGCATCTCTCCCTTAGGAACCACCGCTTGACCGACTTGCTATCTCCCCAATTTCCTTCTCTCTCTTACGATCCCCCTCATAATTACATCAAAACTTCTCTCTCTACGCCATTGGAGCGGCTCTAATCCTTTATGGAATCGCCAACTCTTATTTGACCAATTGGCCAAACCCCTGTTTAAATATTCCCCCAAAAGCTTCGGACAGAAACTTAAGGGGCTATGCACATGTTGCAGTTTTAAACAGACCCCTTAATAAAATTTGTAAAATGTCTGTGGATATACAGCATGACATTTATCACCCTTTTCACCAACAAAAATTTTTAAGAAATTCCACTCAGCCAGCTAAAAATTAAAAAATAAAACACTCACAGCATTCCATAAAGTAACTGCAAAAAAAATACACAAGAATGAAAGATGATGTTTAAAAGCATGAAATTACAAGCAGATAGTTGTACACTGAAATATGACCAATCACAATTTTTTGTAACATTGTTAAAGAGCAAAAATATATAAATAAAAAACAACATGAAGATGTAACCAGGAAAACACAAGGTATAATTTAGAAGGAAAAGAAGTTGGTTCATGAACAACGTTCTCAATCGTCATTGTGTAAGTTTTTTTAGTTTCATAGTTTGTAAATCTCCATAGTCAAAGAGTTCAGTTTATTGTGACCATCTAACACAGTATTGTTGTTCTGTGTTATCCTAAAGGTGTTGAACATTCCTAGCAAAAAGTTTGTGCATCGGAAGGAAAACAGTTTATTGTTCACACTTGCAATGTCACTAGAATGTCTGTCTTCTCTCGTTCCCTGAAGATCGAGTTACCCAGGAGCAAAAAAAGAATAGTTTTACCTGGATGTCGTGTGGCCCTCAATCAAAGTGGATGGCCAGAGGAAAATGTGTTCAGTTGCCATTGCATTGGTGATGAGGAGTCAAAGGAAAGCTGCGAGGGGTGTGGCCTGCTTTGCTACCTGTTCCTTTCTCCAACTTCGCGGACTTGGGTGAGTGACGGCCTTCTACTGTATGGCCAGGTCAAGCTTGCTGATCTCTGTAACCGGAACATCGGAACATTCTATGTGTGTCGTCTGCTGTGATGATGCCGTAAGGTAGCTCCGCCCTGTCCCACAGGTGTCGAATGGGGCATGTTGGGTCCTCCCATCAATTTGTATGTCCACGGTCCACGTCTCTCGGACTCCGCTGCTTGGAATTTCGCAGTCGTTCGGTGTAGCTTGTTGAGGACTGCCATCTGGTGGTGTGGTATGGAAACATCTGTTGGACCTGTTGCTGCGTTGTCGTGGTCTGATTGAAATCGCTGAGTAGTCTGGAAAGCGAGTACTGTATCTCTGACGAAATCTGACCATTCTGAAGAACTATTTCTGCTTCACTGTAAATCTCTGGCCAGCGGTGATATTCAGCTGTAGCAAAAATTTAGGAATGCTACTTTGCGCAAGGCAGCACGCCCTTCTACTTCATTGTAAATGCAGATCTGTTTAGATTTTTTGATACAGAAAAATGACAATTCCAAGACTCATAAATACTCAGCCAGTCCTAAACTTTTAACCTAATCAACTATTATTAGTAATCCTCACATGAAAGACTGCTCAAAATCAAAAGAGAAAAAAAAAATTACCATTTAACTTTCATTAACCAAAGTAGAAAAATACAAATATACTTAGTCTTATCTCCCTTCTATATCATTTTTTTTCTTAAACTTCCCTTGATTTTTTATTACATAACCAAAACAAAGCATTAAGTTTCCCTCCAAAAATTAATTTACACCACCAATTGCCAACATAATTAACATCCTTAATCACCTATTCCAATCATGAATTAATTACTAATATCGTAGACAACACACTCGTATAATCAGAGCTACGATCCAAAATCAACAGCGTGAACGCGTTCTGTTGATCAAATTAATCCAGAGCACATAAAAGCAAGACACCCGACACTAAATCCGCTCCTTTTGCCTGCCTAACAGCAGATTCCTATCAGTTTCAGTGTTCAAAAACGCCTTAATCTAACCCATTAAAAAAAAAAACAATGCCATACATTAATCGAAAAGAGACCAAATGTCTCATTAATTCCAGTGCAACAAATCGCCACCAAAAAAAAATTTCGACGACCTCCTCGTTGGCCCTAAAAAAAACAAAAACCGACTTCCGCTACCTCTGTTAAAGTGGGGAGAAAAAAAAACGAAAAATCGCCCCTCTGAACTCTCCAAAAAGAAAAACAACACAAAAACACAAACTTCGTTCTCCTTGGCAAGTCACGTGACAGAAGCGGTCAGAACTTCTCCCCGTCTGGTGACGTCACACACCCTATCTGAGACCGGAGAACTACATGTTCCCCACAAAAAAAATAAAAACCTGTTCTGAAAGTGACCAACATTCGCCCTTTTTCCCGCCAAAATGCAGACAGTCATTTGCCGACGCGTCCCTCGCCATTAGTGTCAACAAGACTCTACGCGACAATATTTATGACCAATTCATGCGTGCTGAATACTCCCGTAGCAAAGATTGACAAAAGCTAAGACTTTTAAATTTACGAGTTCCCTCGTCTAGCTAGAGAATGACAGCGCTTTTTTTATTGTTTGTCAATCCAAGTCTTGTCCTAGGAATCGTGAGAAGTTATCGGCTGAACGCGATCTTTACTTCTAAGGTCGTACCGGTGTGAAAAAGATGCCTGAAGGTCAGAATTATTTTTGTGATCTATTCCCTTTTCCAAGATAAATTTATCGTACCTCTTTTCTGCTAGTTTTAAACTACAGATGTGGATGCGTGTCTTAACGATTTGGGGGGATGTTAACAATTGAATGTCAAAGAGGTTTTTTGTGTGTATCTTTGTAATCTTGTAGGGTCCTGTGAAATACTTTTTAAACTTGCCTGGGGTTTTGTAGTAAACAATACTGTCAACTGTGAAATGTCTCTTGTGTGATTTACTGATAGCATAATTTTGCTGTGTCAACTGTGCATTTTCAATGTGTTTAAAAGCCTGTTTCCTACATTCTTCTATTTGTAGCATTGTTTTCTCAACGTAATTAGGATATCCCAACCAATCTAAATTTGATTTTTTACAAACCTTCATTGTGCTGAATATAGGTTCAATTTTACGACCAAAAAATATCTGTGAAGGGGAAAAGCTTGTCGTAGAGTGAATTGAACTGTTATACATTGCCTTATGAATATCTAATGCTGATTGTAGATCAATTTTTTGCTCTTTTAAAGCTAAGATGGTGTTCTTAATCTCTAAATTCGTGGACTCGACTTTACCGTTGCACCAAGGAGCGTAAACAGGTGTGTGTATAAGGTGTACCCCTAATAATCTGTTTAATTCGATAAAGCCCTTAGAAATGAAGTTACTACAATTGTCTGATAAAATGGTTTCTGGTACGCCGTATCTAGAAATGTACTGCATGAGACACTTAGCTATTTGTTGTGATCCAATTGCTTCTAATTTATATAGATCTAAGTATCTACTAAAATTTTCTATGATACTTAATACGTAAGCGCCACACTTGAGCGGTCCCAAAATATCCATAGATAACTGTGCTCCAATTCTATTTGGAATATGTGCAAATCCTTGCGGTTTGAACTTTTGATAGCTTCGCTTCACTCTATTGCAAGTTTCACAACTCTTAATGTAATTTGTGACATCCGAATATAACCCTTTCCAGTGAAATTTTTGCATTAAAAATTGAAACGTTTTAGCTATGCCAAAATGTGTAAAATGTGCGTTTTGAATTGCGTGAATTTGTAATGTGTCCGGTAGAACCACATTAAACATGTAGCTATCTACATCGTTTTCTGTAATTTTTCTCTTGAACATAAGTAATCCAGAATCTTCATCCACAAAATAATTTTTAAATTTTGCCTTCAATTTGCCATTATCTTTGTGTAAAGCTTCCTTAATTTCCAGAATGTTAAGATCCCTATTTTGTTCCATAAGAATATTAGTATCATCTAATTTATGACCCTTGTTATCAGATAAATGATGTATGATGTTTGAGCTTTTCAGCTGATTGACTACACAATCCTCCCAAGCCTGATCTTCTTTGTTGATGTGAACGGAACCTTCGGATTGTGAAACTGTTCCAATGTTTTGGTTATACTGAGCCTGTGGTGTACTGAGTATGGTATTTACGGAAGTAAGGTTTGTTTTAGGTATAGTATCATCTACATTTTTAGAACCCTCTGAAAGAATTTCTTTAATTCTCGTAGTATCTGTGTCCAATGTGACCTCAATATTTGGTATATTGACCATACGTGACAAATAGTCCGGTAAAACGTTGTCAATACCTCTGATGTACTGTATGTCGAAAGAGTAATAAGCCAATTCATTTAAAATCCTTGTAATTTTATTTGACTTGTTTTGAAGTTTGGAGAAATACTGTAGTGGTCTGTGGTCAGAAAAAACAGTAAATGTGCCCCCATACAAATACTCACAGAAGTGTAAGATTGATTTATGTAAAGCAATAAGCTCAAGATAAAAAGCTGGCTGCTTTTCCTCAAATTGTGAGTTCTTTTTAGAGAAATACGCAACAGGACAAAGTTTGTCACCATGATACTGAAAAAGACTGGCTCCAACTGACATTTTCGAAGCGTCACATGCGAGATAAAATTTCTCTTTAATATTGACCTGTTTTAAAAAGGGTTTAGTAAAAAATTGCCTTTGTAGATTTTGAAAAGCTACATTATGCCTTTCTGTCCAAACAAACGGTGTGTTTTTTTTTGTTAATTCCTCCAGAACACTTGTGTAGTTAGCATAGTTCTTAATACTATCACGATAAAAATTAGTCAAACCATTGAATCGACGTAATTCCTTGATGTTTTTAGGAGTTTGGAAGCAGGTGATTTTTTGAGTGTTATATTCTGTTGGAGTGATTCCTGTTTGTGAAATTTCGTATCCCAAATATGTGATTTTCTCCCTAAAGAAATTGCATTTCTCTGCACTTAAAGTTAAGTTGTTAGCCCTTAATCTCTCGAATACTAACTGCAGCTTATGTATCATTTCTTCAAAGCAGTTTGAAGGAATTATTACGTCATCAATAAAGAAACGAATTCCATAACTTATCAAATCTCCCAATATCTCATATATCAAATTTTGGAATATAGATGACGCTGTGACAAAACCATAAGGTAGACGGACAAATTTATATGTACCCCACATTGAGGCAAATCCAAACTTTTCAGAATGTTCCTCCATGCTTAACTGTAAGAATGCACTATTAAAATCAATAATGCTGTAAAATCAGTACCCACTTAAATCTGTGACCAAATCTTTGATTTTTGGTAAGATCTGTGGTGCTTTAACAATTAAAGAACTCAAAAGACGCATATCCAAACATAAGCGAAAGCGTTTCTTATCGTCATTATTTTCTGCCTTTTTTTTTTACCATAAGCACAGGTGCCAAAAAATTCGTGTTTGACTTTCGAATGATGTTGGCTTCCAAAAGAGTGTCAATTTGAATTTTGGCCTCTTCTCTTAGAAGATGGGGGATGGGATAAGGCTTACACCCAATTGCAGAATCATGTTTTAAGATTATACTAGGTTTTATAGCATCACAATGGCCTAAAGTTTTCATGGATTTTGAAAACACCATGTAGTTTTCCTGTAATAATTGACTCAGAATTTTGCTGTTGTTATCGTTGAGGTGACTCAAATCAAAATCGATGATGCTAAATTCCCGTTCTCGCAAATGCTTAATTTCCTCAGTAGCCGTAATCAAGTTAATCATTTGTGTGTTTGATTTTTGCGAATCATCAATTTGAAAATCTTTTTCAAAATACCCTACTTTCATCGATTTATTTAAGTGAAGAGTGTCTAGTGATTTGTTTTGAACCAATGTACAAAATTCATTATTCTTCATGTAGTTAATGGACATGCTACACTCTAGTCGATTATTAAGTTGCATAGGTGTGAAACAAATGTCCCCCTCAAAATTTTTATTTGTGTAGTCCTTGCTTCTCAATTTAATGAAACTCGCTTCACCAGGCTCTAAGATGACTGCATGTGTCAAGAAAACAGAATTTGACTCCCCTTTTATGCAAAGGGTAGAGTCACAGAATTTGACTGTTGTCTTGTCTAGAAACTCCAGTTTACCCTCACGTAAGTTTACAATTACCCTATTTTCACTCAGAAACTGCATGCCTAAAATAATCTGAAATTGCTCTTGAAACCTTTCGCTTGAGACGAAAAACGTAACCTTTAGCCTTTTATTTCCCACTTTTAAAATCGTCTCAATGCAATTTGTGTATTTTAATACTGACCCTGTTATGGTCGTAATTACCACATTTGAAGCGACACATTTAGTTTTGATTTTCTGTTTTATTAACATGTAAACTTCCTTTGAGCATAAGCAGATATTTGCTCCTGTATCAAGAAGTGCTTTAAATTGTATTCCTGCGATTTCCGTTTGAATAATAGGCAAATTTGAAACATTGTAACTGTTCAAATTGTTTAAATTCTCGATTTTCAAATTTCCCACCTGTAATTGTCTGGGTATACCTGCACTTCTGGTTTGATCTGAGCAACTGTTTAAGTGTTCTCCATGTCCCCCTGTGCTATGTCTAAAAAATGATTTGAAGCTTGTGAATTATTGTTACCATGTGAATTATATCTACCTCTGCCTTGATTATTGTAGTAATAATTACCACGATTTTGTCTGTTCTGTCCCCTGACGTGCTGATTCGGATTTCTGAAGTACCTGTTTTGTGATATGTTACCTCTAATACCACCCCGTTGACCGGAATAACCGCCTCTCGCATTTTGGGTGTTCGGATATTGCTGGTTATGTCTATTTTGTTGTGGTATGTTAATCATACTCTTAAATGCCTCACATTCCGTTGAAAAATGATCCCCCGACACTCCACATAAATAACACTGCATCGCTTGTACTTGCCCAGGAGGGTTTTGAGTAGTTGTTTCCATGCGATTGATTTGTTGTAACTGCTGCTCTTCTGATTGTGAGAAGGAGTTTTCCACCTTTAATGCATTAATTTTACATCTCGCAACCGTGTCAAGCGCCATTTGAGAATTTTTTGCTATTTCAATAGCTTGTTCGAATGATTTCGGGTTCAATTTTAGTACGTCTCGTTGAATTTCTGGTAGAAGCGCCCCTACGAATTTTGAGAGTCTAAGCTTGTCAATTACCGCTTTCGTATCTTGCGAGATTTCCGTTTGCGAGGTGCCCAAATATTTATTCGAAGCCACGACAAGTCTATGTGCAAACATTTTGACCGATTCATTTTCTCTCATGTGACAGTTGGAGAAATCTAATTGGCACTGTCCCACATCTAATTCGTCCCGGAAAAAGTCCATGATTTTATCCCTAACCAGATCATAATTTTGGGAATTTATCAATTCTCTGTCTGACATAAGGTAGCGAAGCGCGTTCCCCCGTAATTTCGATTTCAATAGTTTCTCGGAGTCTTTCCACTTTGCCAGTAAAGCCACTTCGTCAAATTGTCGAAAAAAAAATTTCGTCTCATCTTTATTACCTTCATAATTTGCGGTTAATAAAGCTAAACCATTTATTCTGCTAGCGCTCTCCATTTCAATGTTTTCCTGTGCCATTTTTTTATTATTTTGACTTCCGCTCGCACGCTGTTTAATTGTCTCGGCTCTGACTATATTAGCTGTAGTTGACCTCGTTTTGAAATTTGAAAGCTTCCTATTTCCACGAACCATATTCAATTACAAAAACAATTTCGCAAATCACTATCATTCTAATTTTACTTTCCATCAAATACCACTTATTCACTGAACAATATGCATTTCAAACTGAGTCCAAGGCACCATTTATATGCCGTGAGTATAGTGGTTAGTTAACAAACGTCAGAATTAATCTAAATGAACCTAATTTCGTGCATAAGTTAAAGCGTTGCAATAACTCAAATTCGTAACTTGAAATGATATTTATTCATGAACAATAGGTATTAGGACAACACATTTCCTCAAAGCACGCTTAGTTAAGTCAGTGCTGACATCCATAGATTAAAAGCAAAATATAATATATCATAAAGATATCATAGGACAACTAATAAATCATATTGACACTTTTTCATATTGACACTTTTGATTACTATACAGTATAAAAACTGGCTGAGCATTTGAATCAAGAAATTTCACTTACTGGCATATCAGGGTCAGGAAAATGGCGATCTCATGTGCACGTCATTGCGTCCGATAAAAATGCATCTCTCCCTTAGGAACCACCGCTTGACCGACTTGCTATCTCCCCAATTTCCTTCTCTCTCTTACGATCCCCCTCATAATTACATCAAAACTTCTCTCTCTACGCCATTGGAGCGGCTCTAATCCTTTATGGAATCGCCAACTCTTATTTGACCAATTGGCCAAACCCCTGTTTAAATATTCCCCCAAAAGCTTCGGACAGAAACTTAAGGGGCTATGCACTTGTTGCAGTTTTAAACAGACCCCTTAATAAAATTTGTAAAATGTCTGTGGATATACAGCATGACATCTACTAAGAAAGCTGTTCTCTATGGTTAAATTAAATTAACACTTAAATTAATTTTAAATGAATTAAACTTTTGCGGATTTACTGTGCAAGCGAGAACGAATGATAGAAGGACTTACCCGTTCATGCAGGAATACATCATCTCAGGGGTCTACCCTTAGAATTAGCCGGTCAGAGCGAGATAGTTGCGTCTCCCACGCACCTGTTGGCAGACAAGGTATCCAGAGCAGAGAGGGTCGTTAAATCTTCATTTTTCAGAGTTTTACCAGCTTTTAAAAACTTGGTCAGAATGCTATTGGTGCGCTACCAGCTTTGCTAGAGGTTCTGCGCCCTTCATTGGACCATAACCTATGCTTACAAGCAATCAGGGCTGAACCCTTTTTGCCCGGAAAGGCGATTATTGGTTTCGTTGCAAAATTCACCTCTCTGACCTCTGTCATATAAACACATCCCGCTTGACATTCAGCATCGACATATATCCGACTTGCATCCGTTCTAAGCCAGCCTAGACCGACAAAAATCCCCTAACACAACTCTTTTCCCCAAAACATCTGGTTTTAACGAGACAGAGGACAGTAGGGTGTACCAGACCCTTTACTTTTAAACTGAGTCATCAACCACCAGTGCAAACGCAATTAAAACCACACAAAATTAAACCTCACAAAATCAAAACCTCACAAATTAATTCAAAAACACTAAAAAGGGGTTGAAGTGTCTTGGGTGAGAACACTCATCCAAATGCCACTTCACCACAGAATGTTTACACGTTTTTGAAGCATTTTTGTGAAAGATTTTGTTTGTGATAAATGTGTTTTAATTAAAATTCGAATGGCATTCTGCAAGTTATCTGATTCTAATTTTAAAGAAATCTTACTTTACCTTTTGTAGATACATGCTGATAATAAAAAAATAAAGCTTCCCAACTAATCACGAAAACATTTCTCGTAGCATCGCCTTTGTGGTACTCTTTGCGTTCAAACCAACTTTTGAATCCTTTCAGTTCGAAAACAATTCCAAATGTCGATTTCTTTTGCACTTTCTATACCTTTTGAAGGTGTGAAAAGCAAGAGAGAATGAAGACATAGGAAAAAAATCGTGTTAGATCCAAATCGATTCGGAAAACAAAAGAGTCTTGTGCTTTCAGCTCTCGGGCTATTTACTTCGAATTTAAAAAGGACTCTACATCGAACTCGTCACACATTCAAAATGGCAAAATATATTCTTCTATTTCTTTCTCTCTTTTTTTTTTTTTTTTTTTTTTCCAACTTTATTCAACTCCGGGCTCGGAAAATTATTTTTTTCTTTCGGCGATGTTCGACTTTCACAGTGTCTTTTAATTGAGTGAGGTTGCGTAAAGTTTTTTACTTTCGCCTCCCTGGCTTTTTACGCGATGAATTGATAAAACTTTTCAAAGAACCCAAGCTAAAAAACCTGGTTGAAAAAAGTTCCAAGAAATGAATCGGCGTTAACAATTCAGAAGTCTCCTGATTAGCTTTCATTTATAACAAAAGGGGGTTATTTAAATAGCGCATTTCAAGTTTTTATTTCCTTTTTAATGTATTAAAAGTAATATACTTTGTAGAAGAACTCATTCCTTATTTGTAAGGAATCTGAGGTTTTGTGTAACCAAACCTTTTTCAAACCTTCTGAGTTGGTATAATAAAACATTGTGGTGTTCTAACTATTTGATTTTCAGAAAAAAAAAATCTGTTTCGTTTAATTATTTGGATAAAAGATGAGTATTTCTATTTGGCAAGGAATCTAATAATAGGGAATTTTTTTATCCTGTGCATTATTAAATATTCTTGCATTAAATTAAATTATTAGGTACTAAAATATTAAAATAAAAATAGATTTATAGGCTTCCTAGTATTTTATTTTGGCTCTTAAAATATTACATAACTTTTCTCATTGACTGCACTTTAATTATGTTAAATGGTATAAATAAAGATGTATTTTGTTTTTAATGCATATAGTGAAATAAAATATAAAAATACCATAACTTTTTTTTCTTATTAAATTAATCATTTCCAATTTTCTCGGTAACGTTCAAAGTAACAATCCAGTATAAAATACACTCAATTGGCTTTGAGAATATGTCTTTAATAACTAACCGATAATTTATATATGTTAAAAAATGTATTAAATGGAACATAACGATGAATTCAACAGCCTTGACACATTTTAAAATTTAAGGGAAATATCGTAATGATACAATTATATTTGATTTGGAATTCAGAAAGTATTATATTTAAGGATTTCCATCCTATAATACAGTTCCAAGTGATTCAAATTAAGAAATTGAAGATATTACATAATTACAGGGTTTTCATAAATTTTTACAACGCAGTCTCGAAATGAAATGCAAAGTGTACATGGAGGCATATGTAAAAGAATGGAGTACTATTAGTATTCTTCATTACAGAAGCATTCATATTAAAAATCACACGACGCAAAGAATTGACTTTTAGTACGAGATATAATCTTTCCTGTCATCAATGTATACTTTGCACTGTATTCTAATACATGAGATTTTTTATTAGGCATAATGGCTAAATTACTCTTTCAACCTTTAGAACTGTTTTGAAGAAATGGAAAGTTCCCATTACACCGAATTGTTTCACAACGCGTCTCATGGAAGCGTCCCACACATGTTTGATGAAGTATGAGTTAGAGGAGGGATTTGGCTACGTATAAAAGCAACGTTCGTATTTTTTAATCTTTTATCTAAAGCAACAATGAGACAAAATTAGCCATAAATATTAATAAATATGAATTAGATAACCATTATAAACTTGCCTAAATCTAGGTAACACAATTATAGTAAAAAAATCGAATTTAATTATTTCTTACTCTTTACTAGGAAGCTTTACAAATCCATCCAATATATAGCAATGTAATATCATTTTCCACCTTTCTTCAGATTATCTGATGTTCAATATCACTCATGAGACTGAATACATTCCTCTCAGTAAAAACTATATGTTGTTAAAAAGTTTTAGCCTTTGGGTGAAATATGTTAGATTG
The DNA here is from genome assembly GCA_963978545.1 of Linyphia triangularis. Classification (NCBI taxonomy): domain Eukaryota; kingdom Metazoa; phylum Arthropoda; class Arachnida; order Araneae; family Linyphiidae; genus Linyphia; species Linyphia triangularis. The sequence goes on from OZ021732.1 coordinate 59,521,584, forward strand.
CTGTATTGAGATCCTCAGGAGCTCAAATGATAATTAAACTAGACTTTTTTACAGTAATTACGTATTCTAGTTCCATAAAAGATTGTAATAAGAAAATATTAGTTTCTAAATCATTTTTAATGACATTTATGACATGTTTTATCAAACTGTTGCTTTGGATAAACAATACAATTACAAATTTGAAAATCACTTTTATACATAAAGCAAACCATGCTTCTAATCCAAATTTCATTCATCATGTGATGGAGGCTTCCATGAGACGCGTTGTGGTAAGATTCAATGTATTAGGAATGTGAGACGAGCAATTTAGCCACTATGCCTCATAAAAATCCTCATGCTAGGTTTAAGAATTCAGTGCAAAGTAAACATTGATGACAGAAAAGATCGTATCTCGTATTAAAATCAATTCTTTGAGTCGTGTGAATTTTAATATGGATGCACTTTGTGTACACTTTGCATTTCATTTTGTTACTGCGTTTTTTTACTTTTCGTTATGGTACATAAAGATATCTCTTTGATGTGAATTCCTTGTATCTATGCTGTTCCACTGATAAGCTATTAAGAAAAAACCATCTTATCCTTAAGTTACGACCACCAATGTCACGTTGCCAAAATTTCGTTTCGAAGTACTGGTATTCACCTAAAACAAATTTATATTTAATAAAATTAAAACGAATATGCTTTTTTCGTAGTTTATTCTTTTAGATTTCAATATATTGTCATTTTAATATTAAATATATAGTGAAGATAATTCTATCTTAACCATAGATTTAATTCAGTTGCTTTTGCGTTTTGTTGCTAGATACATTTAACGAGATTTTTTCACCATTTCTTCAACAAAATGTTATATATTCACATGTTACGAAATTTCTAATGGTTGCATTTCATCGCTTTTTGTAACAAATTTGTAATAAACTATAATATTTTAAGCTAAGAACAAACTATTTTATTCTAAGTAGAAGAATATAAATGCGCAACAGCTGCAGACATTGATTTAAAGAAACACGAACATCTGCAGTAAACCTTGAGAAAATGTGCCGGAGAGGCTACTTTTAAGAAGCTTAAAACACCTTAAAATAGCACGATTTAAACAGATTTAGTTGGCTAGGGGGAAGAAAAATTTAAAGGCATTACATTTTTGCCCACTTAGCGTTTCAGTTCTTTTATGCTTTGTAATGAAGATACACATTGAATTATTAAAGATTGAATTATTAGAATTGATTTAAGGTATCTGACTACTTTTAAAATGGTAAAACAATAAACATTTAATTTTTATTATTATTATTATTATTTCGTTTCATATGAATTGAACATTTCGCTTTTCAATCAGTTTTTTTTTTTTTTTTTTTTTTTTTTTTTTTTTTTTTTGTACTTTAAATAGAAATTTAGCTAAAGTCGTTCAAAAATGGTTGTTAATTCGAAAATCCATGCAGAGAGTTTCTAAAATCGTATTTTCTAATGAATAGGTTTCTCGTTAATACTGCAATTCAGCTTTTGTTCTATCTCAAAATATATTTAAGATCGAGTTATAATTTTTTGTACAGTTGTTCGCTATACTAATTTGAGTATAATGGACTACCGATTTGATTGTACCTATTTTTTTCAAAAAATTATTGATATATATATGCATAATTATATGTTGCGAAAATACTGAAATTTATGTGTACTCTTATATAACAGCCTACATTTTTTTTACTTTTTAAACTATAACTTTGATTTTTGTTCGTTATACTCCTGAATATCATAGAGTCATGAATATCATAGAACCTGTATATCATAGAATCATAATGGTATTTATGACTTTCAAAGGGTCGGTCTTCTTTTTTTTATAGATTTTAAACATAGAAGTAATCATTTCATAATATATAAGTCATCAAACATAAACTGAAACTACAAATGGTTCCTCAAGACCTTGCATTAAAGTTCTAAAATAACTGCACTTTGTTTAACATGTGCATAATCCATGTTTAATTCATCTTATAATAACATTCCTACTGTTTTATATGCAATATATGTTACTAATAATACCAACTTATAAGGCTCTCATTAACAATTGCTGGTTGAAAATATATGCTCTTTAAAATGAAGACATTTTACCATTTTGAAACTAGTATACATTAATATGTAATTTTTACATGTTCTATATAAAACAATAAGAATACATAAACGTCTATTTTTCCCTTAGGTTTTCCTTTGAGGGCTTCTGTCAGTGTAGTGATTCTACCAAATTCTATCCCGCTCGTAAACATCCTTTTCCTTTCAAGTAGCTTTTCAAGTGCCAACACAGTTTTTTCAAATACCTCGCCATGTTCACAAAAATGTCATCGCTGCTTTCCAGAAAGAGAGTAGCGTAAATGTGTCATCAAACTAAGATTTTCTCCTCTACACTAAAGCCGTTTTTTTTTTTTTTTTTTTTACAAGATTTAAAGTATTTTTATTACTAAAGAACATTGAAGAAGCTTCATTCTAAAAGCAATTCTAACATACGTCAAACCTCAAAGGTTAGGCATCACTTTTTTTAAAAGACGCCAATTGCTATGGCAACAAACATACCGAATTTAATGTTTGCTTTTAAACTTCAACGATATTTCGTTGTAAAACAGGCAAACCACTGTTACCCATGCCTCTATATATTTTTTTGTGTTAAATTTTATATGATAGAGAGGAATTGTAATGTATTGATAGACAAAAATATTGTTTAGGCACATTTCTCTACACATGTTTTTATAATTAGATATTTGTTTTTCAATTAATTGGTTAATCGTTATAAAAGCTTATTAATTAAGTTAACGATTTATGATCACGCACCTATTTTTGCGGGCTTAGTTTTATGAAAAAAACAATTGCTAAATCAAGAATTCACTCCTAAGAAAGTACATTAGTTGGAAAAAAGATAAGCTTACATTCAAAATGCGCCTTTGTTATTTTAAAAAAAAATGCTGAAAATTATAGATTTTTCTTACTTGCATGTGACCGTAATATTTGATCTGAAAAATAATTAGATTTTGATACGCAATTTAATTTTTTCAAACAAATAATCCCGGATTAGTTTAGTGTATCAGTCTTCATTACTTATTTTAAGGTATACATATACAATTCAGATGATTTTCTTTAATTTTTAGGTTAAAATTTCAAACTTTTTGCCAGTATATCAGATTTAAAAATGATGCATTTTTATATATAAACTTTTTTTTCCGTCAATGTATTAATCAGCTAATTGCAATTTAAGTGACTAATTAGGACATTATTAGAACACACATAAATAAACTTGTAATTAACTTATAGGTATGATTTTTATTGCAAATAAAAGATATTATATTGAAGCATGTGGCTACGGAAAATTTTGAATTTGGCTGCAATATTTACTTAATTATAAGTTTTTAAATAAAAAGTTTAAAAACTGCAGTAAACCACATGTGAGTGTTTTAAGAATGTAAAAAGTATTTGAAATCTCCGACCGACACGGATGATTTCTATTCGCAACAGATAAACTAAGTTCTCTTTCCTGTCTGCAATAGACCGATGGGGTTTGCAGAACGCCATCCTGGTGCTTGATCTTCAAAAGAGAATCCCAGCAAATATTACACACCACCCACGCAAACCCTGATCCTTGCACCTCATACACTGTGGGTAAAGAATTATTTTTCCTTTTCTCAGCCGATATTTCATTATGATTACTTAATGTTTAGAACGATATTCGGTTATTTAGATTTACAGTATTCATTATAGTTGAGTATGATAAAATCAACTTTTATTTAATTATTTATTTTGGATGCATGGCATGACCTTATCTTGTAGATATTGCCATTTGAGGATGTTTTGCTTGTTTGTTTTATATTTTAGTGTGTCTGAATAAATAAACAAGTTAAACATGAGACACTGCCTGGTAATTGACTTATTGATTAATTGATTTTAGACTGCCAAGATTACTTGATTTCTTGCAAATTAGGAAATTTTTTCCTTTAGTATAACACAATGTCCTATTTCACCCGCTAAACCTCACGAGAGTAACCTTAGACTTTTCTCAAGCTACCAGATAAATGCTTAATGATTTCGTCAATTCACGCTCATTACTCCATTATAGGCAATTTTCATCTTGCTCATGCCTACGTATTTTGTGACTCAGCTAAGTCACGAGAATTAGCAGCTGCCGCAATGTGTTTAAAATCATAATTAAAGAAATGCATTTAGAAATATTATTGTGATGATTTTTTTTAAGTTATCACTACTATTTGTAACGTTTTTTAAGTAGTGCTGATTTAAACAAAAAATATCAAATGTATATTATAAAATGTAAAATTTCGAATTATATTCTATTTGAGTTCCTCAGTCATATTGCTTTGATTTTTTGAAAAAAAAAAAAAAAAAAACTATATTTTTGTTTCATTATAAATTTTCTATCGCTCTTTGTAAATGTTTTTCTTTAGAAAATAATTAATTCCTTCCTTTGAAAAATATAAGGTATATTAAAATGTTGTAATCGTTTATAATCCATGTTTACTAGAAAATTAATCTTGTCATATAACTTTTCCTTATTATGTTAACTTTTCTTTGTTATGTTAACTTTTTTGCATTAGAGTAATTTGACAATTTGGAAAGATTAGTGATAATCTCGCCCCTAGAAAATACATTTTTAAATTAAGAGGTTTGAAAATAAATATTATTTTTTCAGTATAAAAAAAAAAAAAATGGCAAATTACATACTTTTATCGGGAAATTATAGATTTACTTAATCTTCTCAGCAATAAGTGTTGTAACTTTCAACATTATCCCATACAAACCATTTATTCAATCTTATATTAACTTGGATAATAATTGAAGAGCTTAGTAGATAAGGATTAGTAGTGCATTGAAAAATGCATTCACTAAACAAGTCCATACACTAAACTCTTCAATTGTTCGTAATACAGATATCGCATGCCCCTCCCCCCCCCCCCCCATCGCCTTTCCCATTATTTCAAAACCATTCATGCTAGAACGGACCAAATGTGATTTATCTAATATCCAGCTCTGTTAGTCATTAGATAAACCAGATTTGGTCCGTTTTGATATGAGTGGTTTTAAAAGAAACGTGCGAAAATCAAATTGTTGGATGGTTCGTTCTGGCTCTCAACCGGCACCTTAACCATGGGGCCAAAATTTGTCAAATAAATTGATAAAATTAAAGATAGAAAAGCTAATGCTTTACTTAAACCATAACTCTCCTTAATTAACCTGCATCTTCATAACACCTTTCACATGGCAGTTGAAACACTTTCTACAGATGATATAGTGGAGAAAAAGGGGAGCGAAGACAATTTGCTCAAAATGTATAGGTTATAGAACTCCTTCTTTACAAATCTGCTACTAGTGTAAGGTTCATTTCAGTTACTATTTTTATAATTGAGTTATTTTGACAGTATATTTGGAAAAAGCCATTTCCTGGTAAATGGTTATAACAACAAGACAATCTCTTATTTACTCGCAATGTTACATAAACGATAATAACTTCCAATCATGAGTGATAATTTTAAATAAGAGGCAGCCATACTAAATTTTGGGAAACTTAATTTCCTCACAGTGTCATACCATCAGAGTAATATCGTACGAATAATGTTAATTGTTGATGTATGTCTTATATTTTAAATATTTAGCAACGTTTTTTAGGTAAGCTTAAACGATTAAATTAATTGCTACTTATTTTATAAAAAATTTTTAAAATCATATTGCGTATTTAAATGCAATTAATTTATCAATTTTCATTATTTTTACTATTTTAAGTTTTCATAAATTTCAACTTGAAATATTTCAAATTTGGAGAAATATATTCCAATTTAGCCAAAAATGTTTTTTTTTTTAGTCGAACTAGACAATTGTTTATTGAATGCAAGGAGAAGCAGCAAATAGACCCTGATGCAAGGCATTACCTATGCTGGACTGAAACTGTGCAGCACCATCAAGTAAATACGATAAGTTTTCAAGTATTGTACTAACTTCTACAAATTCAAATACGTAATATAATGTCAAAAATTATAGCATTCAAAAAGAGCATGATGACAAGAGTATTTGAATCACTCATATGTGCCCTATTGTAAAGCATGATACTAAAAATGTCCAATGTAATTATATCTAAGGTCAACATGTGTACAATATTAAAAAGTACTTCCACTCTCAGCTGAAAATTTGGCTTTTCAATTTGGCACTTATAATAATATTTGTTCGAGCTATAATCAATCCGTGGGCAATCCAAACAAGTTTGAGTTTGATATAGCAGTTATTCAAATTCACGCACTTGAAAAAAAAAGTTGAATTGTAATAGTCACGTCACTAAAAGGCCTCTTCTACACCCGTTTGCATTAATATACATGATCTCCAAATACTATGTATGTACAATTTTGTAACATTTTAAAACCGAATTATCTTCCTGGTGATGTTGATGATATGTTATAAAAATCCTTTCCAAGAAACTTGGACTACTTTTTCTTTGGTTAAAAAAAAAAAAAAAAAAAAAAAAAAACATCGCCAAATTGGCTGGTTTGATGCAACTTGATGAGAAAACTTATTCACGAATACCAAAGTTCCAATATGGTATCTTTATTTGCAGACACGATTTTAACTTCAAATAGTGTATCACATAGGCATTCTTCCGACAAATGATTCTAAGCAACCTTACTAATCTTATAGAAACATTCAAACACGGGTATGTAACATAATTAGTATAAGATTCAGAACTACAAATTGACTGCTATTTGCTATTTACTATACTTCATGTAGAATTTCAGAACGCGTCTCGACGAGAGCTTTTATTTGATATGTCACACTTGTATGCACCATACGTAGACAGAAAATATTGACGTCATACACTTAGACATATATTTGTATAAGATTCTCTCTATACTAGTGTAGTGTAGAAGATAAATACATCAAAGTTCTTTGTCCATAGAATGGATTCAACTAGTTTGACCATCTTCTTTTAAATTTCCTATTAAATTAAATTTTCTTTTTTGTTAAGTTATTATCATGAATTGTAAATTGTGTCGAATAACATCAAAGTTCTAAAGTGGAATATTCCCTTCACGATTGCCAGACACAAAATGTATGTAGCGCTGCGTGAAAAACTCGATGCAACAAAGAACGCTTAATCTCATTACAGTTTAGCACAAGCCTAAATTGCTTCTTCCCATTTAACTTTTTTTGTTGTTGGAAGGATGGGTATCGATCTCCCTTAACTTCTTTTTCCGCAGGATCATGGCTCTATAGAACGCGACAAGAAATCGAATACTCATGCCGTCCCACCTGGGACCAGCCTAAGGTCCTATCATGGGAAACAAAAGGAACAGGAAGAATGAACGGGGTGATTCGAACAAAGGTAAAAAAAAAGAAAAAGGGGAAAAAAAAAAAAGGAATTGTGCTCCAGGACAAGAGAATAATGCTTGAGTAACAATGAGTGACGTAATCGATCTCGAACCGGATCTTGCGCTTGATGCTATTCGAGGAGCAATTGATTCTGGATTTGTCCGGCATGTTGATATCGATGAATTTATTAGGGTATTAATCGATGTTGAAATTGTGGCAGGTTTGAATGGGGTGTTGGATAAATGCTCGGGTTGGTGTCAAAGAGTGGATTTTTGTTTAATCGTTTTTAATACTCAGACAAAATAATGGATTAAACAAAAGTAATTAACATAAAAGATTGTCGTTTGAAGCTTTACTGTAGTTTAAAATTCCTTTAACTAAATAGGAATGTGAAATTGAACATTATAATTTGTAAAAAATGAAACAGGAATACTAATTAATTACACACAAAAAAAACCACATAAATAACACTGTTCAAACAAAATACATTCCAAGAAAACCGTAACTAAAAAAAATGTCGGTCAGTCCAAAACAATTCTAAGAAATTACAGACTAAATTAAATTTTAAATGATGATTTACATCAAAAACATTTACCAACCCACTAATATTTAAATTTAGAAGTAGTTGAACGAGCATTGAAAAAAATCTTAATTGCTGAACTGTATCAAAAAAAGAATATTTAATATATAACTGTTAAAGTAAGACGTAGATAAACTTGAATGCATAATATATAAAATGCCGAATTGTATGAAAAATAAATAGTAAACTTTTGATAGTTGCATTGAAGAGACCTAGAAAAACGTGGATTGGGAAAGGATATTGAATAGCATTAGATAATAATAACATACACAATAAAAATAGCACCATACTTTAAAAAATAGAGAACGACCCTGGTTGATTTGGTGAGGAACAGTATTGAAAGAAGAGACTATTTAAAGAGTATAGATTTAAAAAAAAAAAAAAAAAAGCTAGGGATTAGCGAAGAACTAATTCCCCACTGATCAAAGGGAAATGGAAGAATAGGTGTGTAGCATTGTATTTACGAGAGAGTAATATGGGGAAAAATATAATTGTGTAAAATGCGAAATATTTTTTTAATATCCAATTATTTAAATAGCATGTAATTTAGTGTTTAAATACTGTGTACTTGGACCAGACCTTTTGAATAAACATAATCCATTATGATACATTTAAATAAAAATCATATTTTTATTTTTAAATGAATTAGGTCTCACTGAATGAAGCGATTAACAAAAAAAAAAAAAAAAAAAAAAAAAAATAAGAAAGTATTGATGAAGGAAATAACTAGCATTCTGTGGTAAAGTGTCATTTGGATAATTGTTCTCACCCAAGACACTTCAACCACTTTTTGGTGTTTATTAAGTAATTTGTGAGGTTGTAATTTTGTGAAGTTAATTGTGTAGGAACTGGTGGTTGATGACTCAGTTTTAAAAGTAAAGGGTCCGTTACACCCTACTGTCCTCAACTTCGGTAAAACCAGATTTTTTGGGGGAAGGAATTGTGTTAGGGGATTTTTATCGCTTCTAAGCTGGCTTAGAGCGGATGCAAGTCAGATATATTTCGATGCTGAATGTCAAGCGGGATGTGTTTATGTGACGTAGGTCAGAGAGGTGAATTTCGCAAAGAAACCAGTAATCGCCTGGCCGGGCAAAAGGGTTCAGCCCTTATTGCTTGTGGGGCGTAGGTTTTGGTCCAATGGAGAAAACATAACATATAGCAAAGCTGATAGCGCACCAATGGCAATCTGACCAAGTTTTTCAAAGCTGGTGCAACTCTAAAAAATGACGACACTTCACGACTCCCTCTGCTCTAGCTACCTTCCCAGATAGCATGCAAGCTTACGAAAACCTTGTCATATGCTTGTCATTAGACTTGCAGTTCTAAGCTTGGAAAGTAACACCTTTCGAAAAGGATATGTAAAGGGTCGAATTCCAGGGCATCAGCAACCCCCCCTTTTCGAAAGGGTAGGTAAAGGGTCGAATTCCAAAGGCTGCAGTCTTTCCCCTCTAATAAAAGGGTTTGAAAAGGGCAGCCGTAAAAAGCTTGGAAAGTAACACCTTTCGAAAAGGATATGTAAAGGGTCGAATTCCAGGGCATCAGCAACCCCCCCTTTTCGAAAGGGTAGGTAAAGGGTCGAATTCCAAAGGCTGCAGTCTTTCCTCTCCCCTTGCCGCAGATCAGATAAGATCTCCCCCGTAAAACGTGTGTGACTAAACGTATCTTGCAACCGGTTTTGAGTTTGGCATTCGAATGTTGGTTAAAGAGGTTGACGGACACGGAAGATGAAATACTTTCATCTTTAATTCCCGCTGTAAAAACCGGTACGTACGTTGTTTTATAATTATAATTAATTAATTTTTTATCAATCTGCAATAATATTATTAAAACGGAAGCGTTGGAACGTTTTATCAAATTCTTAAAGAAATAGGCTTAATTAGTTGTTGACACATAGTAACGCAGCCTAGAAAACATTAATAATTTTTTCATAGACAAGTAACTTTTTTGTTTCTTCGAAAAGTTTTATGGGCCGAAAAAAAATCAGCTATTTTTGTGGCGAAAAGTTATTGAATTGCGTTGGGGTAGAATTTTTTAAATAGTACATGCTTTGTTATAAACAATAGCTTAATTCCATAATTCACTCTGAGCGTAATTTTTACCTCGTAACACGTTTTTACGATACTACAATTTATAAATCTGTACTTAAGATAAACTACCAGGAGTGCAATGTTAAACACTAAATTGAATTTATGGGATCCCGCATTTTATGATAGTTTACTTCTGAGGTACAGAAATGTTCCTTATGTGCTGTAAGTTTAACATAATGAAATGAAATTTAGCCGTGTTTCACCAACATTCCCTTAAATACAGACAGGGCAGCCGACAGGATTTTCGGCCCCTATGCAAATGTAACTCGGGCCCAATTACCCTCCCTCGCCCATATACACATATTAGCGTCGATACTAAAAAGATAATATCTCCACAGTTATTATAACCACATGCATTCAGGACATTTAACCTAAGAATAAGATGAAGCAATAAATTATTATACATTTTTTCATTGTTTGGGTAAACAAATACTAAACTTGCTGCGTATTCTCAAACCAGAAATATAGAGAAAACGAGAAAAAACAAAGATAAATTAGAGGAGTAAGATGAACTGATAGCACTGTTCTCAAATACCAACTTAAAGTTAGCGGCCCCCTGGTACCTTCCCAGTCAAAATACAGAGCAATCAGAATGCGCTATATGAGTGCGCCCATGATGCGTCACAATTCCAATTGCATCGAGCTTTTGTTGACGTTCGTTGTTCTCTTGTCTCCGACTGAGGTAGACGGCAAATTTTGCTGTAAAATTTTACACATGCGCGTGTTGCTAAAACGACCTTTGCTTTTTATACACTTGATTGGAAAAACCCCGAGTTCGATTTCATCCAAAACGAAGAAAAAAATTGATGTGAAAAATCGAGAATTTAAAAAAGAATGAACTAAATCGTATGCGTTAATTAACACCAAATTTGGACAGCTGACTTGTCTCATTCAGGCCCGTAGCCAGCCAAAGCTTGTAGGACGGGCAAAAATTTTCCCAGGAGGGGCAGAAATATAAATTATTTAATTGGTTTTCAATTAATTTTTACAATTGAAATTTTTACAATTATTACAAATTTACACAATTTTTACAATTCGTAAAAGAGTATTTATCAGAGCACTTTGTGAAGTACATATACAAAAAAATATTTAAAAAAAGAAACATTGTTAATGTATTTTTTATGTAATTTTATTTTTATTAATTCTTTTAAAGATTCTACACCAGAAATTTTTTTGATAAAAGCAAAACTTTCAATTAAAATTTTTTTAAAGTATATTTAATACAATTCTATTCCTTTAAAATATGTCCATCTCTTAATTTTTCACACATTTCAACTTAAGAATATCTACTTTAAAAATAATTACAAATATAAAAATTAGTAAAAGTTACTTTTACATAAAAAGTTTTTTTTAACATAAAAAGTTTTTTTAACATAAAAAGTTTTTTCGAAGTTCTGTTCTTACATTTCTATTTAAAAATATATATTGTTAAGAAAATTACATTTTTCTATCATTGGTCTTGTGGAACAGCTACATAACTCTTTAACAAACTTTTCATTTAAGAAATTCTTTCAGCAATAAAAAGTTATTTACATTTTTATATAAAAACTATATTTATATAAAAACTATATCTTTAAAATATATATATATATATATATATATATATATATATATATATATATATATATATATATATATCTTTAAAATATATATATATATATATATATATATATATATATATATATACACACACATTACTAATAGAATTGCATTTTCCTTTATTTTCTCCTATCATTTTCAATACTCTGAAAAATTTATCAGATACTATTATAATATAAAAACCCTTTTTCTATTTATTTGCATATTTTATTAATTATAATATAAAATAATAGAAATTCATTTTTCTATTCTTGGTCTTATATTAAACATTTTGAAACTTTTTAAAATACATAGCGTAACAAAAAAATCTAAAATAAAATGATAAATGTTAGTATAATAGCAATTTCCTATCTTTACACCATATTAAACAATTTCAAAACTCTTATCTCTACTTCAAATGCCCAAAACACTAGATTTGCCATCATTTCGTGGCCCATTGACATTCTTTAGTCTTTAGGGACAATTTATGGCCGTCAAAGTGGAAAAGGTAGATTCGCAAGTTGCTGTGCTACAACCAAAGGTATCAACAACAGCAAAATGTTCGTTTCTATTCAATCATAGATATAAAGGTTTACAAATGATTGGGATAAAATTTTCCAGGACAGGCGAAGATTTTTCCAGGTCCACTCTGGCTACAGGCCTGGTCTCATCTGCCATGATTTTTATACTATAAAAATGTTCGTTGTTAAAAACTCGTATTTCCGCTCTTTAAATGTACTTTCTTATGTACTGCGATTCTGATGATTATTGAATGTTTGGCTCTTTGCACAGAAACGTCTGCCGAACCCTGGTAAATGTAAAAAAGGTTTTGGTAATAGAAATAGTACACCAGCGTTAATTGGGTGCTCTCATGATATGTTTTGGCTTTATAAAATACTGTAATACAGCCTCTAAAAAAAAATTATCTCAATAATATTCATTTCTAAACATTAAAATACAAGAATTAAAATAAATTATTAATTAATTTTTTCGTTTCAATAAAAGTTAAAATGTCCTTATGTGTACTGATTTTTAAGAAAATAGTTTGTTAAAACATCTTGTGAAATGCATATCGGCTTCCATTTATTTATTCCTAGTAAGAGGTTACATTTTTCGAAAGCTATTTTATTGGCTTATTTAGGTAGAAAAATGAAGAGGCAAACTCCCATACGCTAGAAAATATTTCCAACTGATAGTTTTTGTAAGAAAGAAAAGCAACGAACAGACATTTTGGAAACTTTCGAAAACAGCATTTTAGATTATGTGACCTTTATTTAAACAGTTTAAGGTCTCAATTAAATTCATTTCATGGTATTCGAGGTTATTGCATATTCAACATAATAGGCCAAGAAATACATATAAACTTATAAATCAGCATACTAAAATATCGTATTTTCTAGACAAACTAGAAAGGATAGGACAAAAACAATATAAAGATTTTTTTTTTTAAAGTTTTAAATTTTAAAATAAAATTTCAATTATAAAAGTTTGCTGTCGATTAATCGAGTACTACAATTTTACAGAATTTTCTGATATTTTAGAAAAACTTATTAATTAACTAATGATTATTAGATAATTTTTATCTCAAGGCAAAATTTTCAAACAAATCAATGTATTGGATTTCAAAACAATTACGTATTTACCATTTTAACAATTTTACGGACATTTTTAAAAAAAGCAGTATAAAAAAAAAAAGATTTTTTTTTTTCTTTCTTTCCCCCCCCCCCCCAATAGTATTACTTAAGGGTAAAATAATCAAAAGGGTAAAATAATATCATAAGGGCCTAACATTTTACAAAACGTTGCCTGCAAATTGAACCAGGTAGTTCTCAAATATTAAAAAATTTCTACATAAATTACAAACACAATGAATTAATAATCATTTTAGATATGCATTAATTTCTGGTGATACGTTCTTACATAAGTAATGAATTTATCATTTCCTTATTGCTTGGTTGTTTTCAGATTATCTGGCGCCTTCAGCAACACGAGGGCTATAATGCGCCGAAACATTCGTCATTAGACAAGCCAACATAGATTTACCAACACCCATGCCTAACACGGGACTCAAACAAGCAGCCTCGCGGTCTATAAGCTTGCACTCTAAACACTATACCGTTTGGTCGGCCATTTCCTTTTTAAATCAATGAATAATATAAATACCATTTACCCAAATAACAAATGCTTTTGAGAATGTAAACTTGGTATTTTGAAAAATAATTATTTAAACTTTAAATAAATAAATCTTTAAACAAATTACTTTTATTGGTATCGATAGCTAGCTTTTGAAATTAGTTTTAAAAAAATTCAATTTTAAATGTATAAATTCTAAATCTTGACACACATACTAAAATTAAATGTTACTCTGAACTCATACATTCTTATCAATCGTATATTGCAAGCCCACTTTAAGGACACTCCGGTGCATCCCCAAGGCATGTCTGGTCTTTTGTCAAAGAGCAGACATGCAGCATGTGTGGCCAATTAACCAATTTCCCAAGGCTATAATAGCCGACCAAACGGTATAGTGGTTAGCGTGCTGGCTTCTAGACCGCGAGGTTGCGGGTTCGAGTCCCGTGTAGGCATGGGTGTTTGTAAATGTATGTTGGTTTGTTAAATGACGAAATGTTTCGGCGCATTATAGCCCTCATGTTGCTGACGGCGCCAGATAATCTGAATACAACCAACCAACCAACCCAAGGCTATAACGCTGTTGAATGGTATTGACAGATACACCGAGCCCAAGTGCTTCTTGGTTTGCGGGGCGGGGGTTAGAAATAGAGGAGGTGCTTTTCTCCATCTGAAGTTAAAAAAAAAATTCGGTACCTTTTGTCTTTTTGTTTTGTTGTATGGATCCAATAAATTTTAAAATGTTTTAGTAAAACAAGATATCGCGGGTTCTTCTTGACAAGCCCTTCTTTGTTTTTATTTAAATTTTATTTTAGTTACTGTGTTTTTAATTTTGGCGAATTTTCTAATCGCCAAATGCCCAATGTCCCTTTCAAACTCTGTTTAAAATACATTTTCCAATATTTCTCAGAAAATTTGCGTTCCACAACTCAAAAGATCTGACTACAAAATGCTGAAACCCAACTCAAAGCTATCTCCTGAAGTTTGAGGTAAGCTTTTTTTTTTTTACTTTTGTAATTTTTAATCAAATGTGCGTAGTGTTAAAAACAATGAATTCTTCTGCTAGTCGCTTTCCTGGTAACCTTGTTGACCAGCTCTTCAAGAACTACTTCATTATTTTCTGTTGTTTATTTTATTACTTTTTTATGTTTTTTTAGTATTATGGGTGAAATTATAATTTTTCTAATGTTTATTTTTATTTAGTCACCATTTTTTTTAGTGTGTTTATAGACTATTTTCTTGTAGAGCAGTCTCAATCTTTAAAATTTTATTTTATTATTTCATTTGATTATTAATTTTTTGCAGTCACATTTTAGAATTGGAGGATCAGTACTTCTACTACACTTTTTTAGTAGTATTATAGTTACTCACTATTTAGTTTTTTTCTTTGGTTTTCTGAAAGAAAAAGAAGACTTTTGTCTGCTCTTGCCATATTCATGTAACGCCTTAAAAAACTGAACATTTGATCATAATAGGAAAGAGGGTTGGGCAGCTAATATTAAAAAATAATAAAACTAGTTATAAATTAAAATTACTCACTTTTTAACATTATGAAAGGAAATTTAAAACTGCAGTGTTTCACAACTATTCTGTTAAGGTATTGAAAAACAAATAATCTTACAATTCTACATTATAACGAAAAGAACATTTAATAAGCATTAGTGCCGTTTCTAAAACACAACTTAAGCATGTGTTATTAAAAAAACGTAAGCATGAATGTTATAAATAAAATCAATGTAAACACATAATACAAACAACGCAAGAAGTAACATGTTAAAAAATCAACGCTGGTGTATACAGTGAAATTTATTAAATGTTAAATATTGTTATGTTATAATGTAAACACTGTTTATTGGTGTATTCTAAATCCCCTAAACAAGGCAATTTCATTGGCTACTGAAACCAAATTTTTATGTTGTTGTGAATTGACAAAAAGTGCCAGTCTGTTCAACTTTGTTTTGCTCATAGAATTTCTTAATATGATGTTAATGATCACAAAGTTGAAAGCTCAGAAGTTTCAATTGAAACTGGTAAAATACATTTTTTTTTAATAAGTGACGTATATTCGGAAATATGTCTACAGAACATTCTGCGAAAGCATCAAGAAAACCTTTCTACAGGGTTACTACAAAAGAATCATTCATTTTCAAAACAAGATTTATTCAAAAGTATTATACTTTTGAATAAATCGGGTAAACTTGAGCACCACCTGGAGCATAAAACTTAAATATTTTGCGGTTGTTTTCTTGTACCAATCATATTTGTAAGTATAATACTTTTGAATAAGTCGGGTTTTGAAAATGATTGATTCTTTTCTAGTAACCCTGTATTTTGTTTTCCATATTTCCTAATCTGCTTCGATGATGTTTTGAAAACCAAGAAAACCTCTTTCATAAAATTTTACCAGATTTTCTATGGCAGATTTGTATTATTGGTATCAGGAAGGAGAAGTCTTTGTGTCTACGCATGCTCTTTCAGGGAACCAGTAAGTTTTCTCTGCTCTGACCATCTGAAGGACGTCATGACCCCAGCATATAGAAATGAGAAAGAAATGTAAAATCGGAAGAGTTTGAAATGAAATAGATGTGCTTGTATTTTTGTGTTCATTTCTCGTTGTTATAGTTATTTTGAAAAAATGACTGACTCGAAAAGTTAGTTAAATGAGGATATTAAGTATTAACTATTTACAAAAATTGTTACATTACACTTGGAAATATAATTTTTCTCAATTTTCAGGGAGCTGTAGCCCTATCAGCCTCCTCCCTGTATACGCCACGGACTTCATATGGCTAAGCAATCCTACGTAAGTAGAATCCTTTATTTGTTCTGATCTTCAATACCAAATTATTAATCGTGGTGAAACAGGGAATGTTAAATTTTTATCGAGCGAGGGGAGTACTTTCATTTCACCTAAAATTATAAAATAGCATCTAAGAAAAATCGAATATTTCAATAACGTACGTATTAGAGGCATTAAAGTTTCAATAAAGGATGTATTTTGAATTCTTTAAATTAACTTCGATTTTGTGTGAGTGTCGATAGAGTGCAAGTCTGCGGATGCTTAATTAACCCACCTTGCCGTCATCCAAGCGGGCTGAAAGTTGGTAGATAGATTCGATGTCGATGGCAATACATTCTTTCACATTTTGGGTCTGTTATTGTCACTAAAAAGTTGCTTATACGGAATACTAATAAACTAACTTGCCTTCATCCAATCGCGCTAAAATAGCAGTAAGCCGATCATTGTTGAAACTCTTTGATATTGCCAAATTTTTTTTTAAATAAATAAATAATAAAATTGTTTTAATCAAAATAAAAAAAAAAGATGTTTGGATGTGAATGCATAAATACACGTTCATTTCTAATAAATACATTTTGAAACGTAGTTTGCAACACATTTTGCTGATATAAATGTGTTTGATATTTAAAATTAGATACAAGCACCAAGCACACGCTGTTAACAGAATCGGCGCTGTGTTAATGAATATAAAAATTGGCGATGTATATAAAGGATTAATATTTAAAACTTTGTTTTCATGGGTTATATAATTATGTCTCGCGAAAAAAAAAAGAATAACGTCATTTGAAAATGAGTCAAAAATTCACAAATATTTGAGTTCGCAGCTGTATGCGACTAAAACAATTTATAGAGGGATCTGTCTTGACGAAATAATTAATTTCTTCAAGAAGTTTAGCTAAATATTATAATTTTATTTAACAATATCAATAGCATGGTTTATTTCATATGTATTTAAAGTTTTGCGAACCAAAACGCAAATTATTTTGTAAAACTTGGCAATTCTCTAGTAAAAGTTCCCGCGCGGAAAGAGTTTCTACTAAATGTCCCATGCAAAAGAAAGAAAAAAAAATTCGCCACAAGACTCTGCTTCTCGGAGTTGACAGGAGTGAACTGCCCCCTATAAATCAACACCACAGGAGGTGAGGAAGCTGACCAGACCCCCCAAAACCTCGAAGATCCCAAAACGCCCGAAACCGCCCGAGAAACCTCTGCAGAACAAATAGTTCTCGGCCGCTGTAGGTTTCAGGGGGTTAAGATTATTTTAACACGTATTTGTGGAAAGCAAAATTTGAAAGCCAAAACTATTTATGTTGAAACTTTCAAAGCTCTAGGCCTATTAGAAGTCGCTTTTTGTTAAAAAAAAAAAAAAAAATTCAAAGAATCAATCGAAAATCAAATTAAAATTTTAACATTCTGTTTGTCAATAGTCCAATTAGAATGCCAAAACTACTTGTATTGAAAATTTCAGAACTGTAGCCCAAATAGAAATCGTTTTGTAAAATATTTTTTAATTAATTAAAAAAGAACTAAATAAAAATGTAAAATTATGTTTTTCAAACGTCCAATTAGGAGGGCACAACTACTTATGTTGAAAATTTCAGAGCTGCAGCTCTATTAGATATCGTTTTGTTAAATATATATTATTAAATTAAAAAAAAAAAAATAATAATTAAAAAGGAACTAAATAAAAATTTGAAACTCTGTTTTTCAAAAAAAGGCCAAATAAAAGACAAAACTACTTATGTTGAAAATTTCAGAGCTGTAGCAATATTGGATATCATTTTGTAGAATAGTTATTAATTAATTAAAAAGAACTAAATAAAAATTTAAAATTCCGTTTTTTAAAAGTCCAATTAGAAGGCTAAATCTACTTATGTTGAAAATTTCAGAGCTGTAGCTCTATTAGAAACCGTTTTGTAAAATATTTATTAATTAATTAAAGAAAAAACTAACAACAAATTTAAAATTCTTTTTTTCAATAGTTCAATAAGAAGGCCAAAATTACTTATGTTGAAAATTTCAGAGCTGTATCTCTATTTGAAGTCACTTTGTAAAATAAAAGTTAGTTAAAATATTAATTAAAAAAGAACTAATTAAAATTTTACATTCTGTTTGACATTCATAAATTAGAAGGTCAAAACTTCTTGTGTTGAAAATTTCAGAGCTCTACTCCAATTTTAAGTAGGTTTCTATAACAGATCCACAAACAGACAGACACACAGCTTGTTTTATTATTATAGATTTTAAATTTGTTTATTTTTTTCAGATAGAAATGAATGGGATTCCCTTTAGTTTTCCTCAAGAATCTTCCAGAAACTTCTTGTCAGATGCAGCAAATAAATGAAGAAATACTTGTAGTATATATTTAAAATCATGTTTAAATTATATTCTTTGTATAAAATGAAAAAGCAACTCATTTGTGTTTGTTTACTTCAAAATAAAGAATTATCTAAAAAAGAATTATCAGTAAAAATGCATTTTTAGTTGTATATGTTTCTAATAATAAAACTATAAGTAGCTTGGATTAACCCTTTAAAACAAATTTTAATGCAATTTAAATTGTCTAACGCAACCTACTAAGATCTCAATGCATTTTTTAAATAATATATACATAATTTTTTATTGAATTTTGAATTTTTTTTTTTTTTTAAATTCTTTACAAAAAAAAGTAAATTATGTTTATTATTCTAGTAAGTTCTACCTAGCAAATAAATTAAAATTTATCAATAAATTGGGTTATGATTGATACCATTAAAGGCAAATTGTAATTAAATTCCTATAGAATAAATATTAATTTTTCATTAGCCACTAAATTTAAAGCATTTTCCGACAATATTGGAACTCTCCCAATTAAGTGTTTCTTTTTGAACACAAAAGATAAATGATACTTTATAAAGGAAAGTTTTTGCAACTTTTCCTATATCTACAGGGTGGGAACCTCAGAGTGAAAAGGTTTACACACCCTTTACAGTGAAAACCTTTTGGCAAGCCTATTATGAAAAGGCTTATACAACCCTTACGGCAAAAACCGTGTGGCAGGCTTATCACGAAAAGGTTTACACACCCTTTACGGCGAAAACCTTGTGGCAAGCTCATCCCGAAAAGGTTTACATACCCTTTACGGCGAAAGCCTTGTGGCAAGGGGGGTCATGAAATGGTTACCAAAAGCTTGACGTCTGGAGACTAGGACCCTTTCTTCAAGGTTTTATGATGGTTACTCCCTTGTCATCTGAACCTTACTCCCTTTTCGCTTGAGAGGTTTAGACAAGGGTTTTAAAAGGATAAAATGCTATCTGGGTTGTCTTTCAACAAGTGTGTGGGAGATGCAACGCTCTCGCTCTGACCGGCTAAATCTAAGGGTGGAGCCTTTGAGATGATCCCCGCATTCCAGCACGAACGGGTAAGTCCTTCTGGCATTCGTTCTCGCTAGCACAATTAAATCCGAAAGAGTTCAATTCGTGTAAAAATAATTTAAGTGTTAATTTAAAATAATTTAGAGGACAGCTTTTTATGTAGAATAATTTGTTTTCGCGTAGTGAGAAATGGAAACTTTTACATTCAGTAAAGTTAAGTTTAGTGAGATTGTCATTAAAAATGTAAGAATGTTTAATAAATAAATAACTGTCTAGTTTGATATGTTGACTTAATTTGTACTGGAAAACAGAGTTTGGGTAGTTGTAAATTTTCGGTTTTTTATTGTAATAACGTGACAATTTCTTGAGTCTCTCTCTCTCAACCACAAGCACCGTGCCGTATTGTTTCACTATGTATTGTCTAAACCATTGTGTTGCCTTTCGTATTAATCTACAGTATTCAAGAAAATAAATGGTGTTATTTAACCTCAATATGGAGTTTTTCTTGAGAATCGACCATTTTTGGGAGCGGATTACTTGTTTCCTTTACAGATTAGGTTTTAGCTTATATCCGTGCTTCCTCTAGCTCAGGTAAACTATCATTATATTGATGTTTCGGTTAGGTAGAGAATTTAATTTCATGTAGTGTACCTCATTGCTAACCTTTGTTTTCCAAGAACCTTGCCCTAGCATGTCCGTAAGACTTGGCTCTTTTTAAATAAAACACAACGCGCAACGATTAATAAACGATCAGGACCCAACTAGTTAATTAATTTAATCTAGGTGTACTTTTGGGCAGAGGCAACCAGGCCTTTTACGACACATTCAATATTTTTCACAATAGTAGTTACAATATAGTTCCTATCAACAACTACTTAATGTTTTCCAACCAAGTCAAGTATAAATTCATCTATGAGTTTAAGTCTCATTACATTCCTTGATTTTTGAAGGAAATTTATAAACCACGATTTAAAATTTTAAATTTGAAAGATACAATATTTAACAGTAAAAATACTTCTAAAAATCTCAGATAAAAAAATTTGTTGAGATAGTTATTAAATAACATTAGAATAATCCTCAAGAAACTGACAATTACAAAGTAAATTAATCATAAAATTCATCGAAATTTCAGACGCCAACGAATAAGTTGGAAATGGAGTACAATATTGCAGCTATGTTATTCAATGATATACTTATTTTCATGGTTTTTATTTAGTACATTTTAATTGATCTATTTCTAAATGACAATCACAGAATTCTAAGAATTCTTTTTTTTAAATTCAATTACATTTTTATTGGTTTTGTTGCATATTACAAGTACTAATAATTTTCAAAATATATTTTGCATGATTTGATATAATTTAGATCATATTCATGGTGTCTTTGGATTTTATTTCATTAACAATCTCGTGTGTTCCTTATAATTACATCTGTGGATATTTAAGATATAACCTGCATATTATGTTAACCGGGTACTCTACCACATCATTAAAATTAGGACTATCAACGCAACAAAATAACTTGTGTAACATTGAATATTGGCCAAAATGAAGAAATGTTTTGTACATATGTTGTTCAAACATTTTAAAACTATATTTTAGAAAATAATTTCATAATAACAGGCTAATAATTTATTAATAATCACTTATTTAAAACTCAGTTAAAAAAAAATTCGCATTGAGTTGAATTGTGGTTATGCTCGTAGAAAAATATTAAAACTGAAATAAAGTTTTATTTTTACTTTATATTGCTTAGAAATGTCTAAATGCTTCATTAAATATCATATTTTACAAAATAATAAAGAATAATTATTTTTATGTGGTAATTTGTGTACGTATGAACATTTTCAAATTTTTTAAACAATAATAATTAAAAAATAAATTGCACATATTTGAATAATATTTTTGTTTAAAATGTACTTTATATGTTGTTTAATTGTCCTGAAAAATTTCAATTCTATTACTTGCATAGTTTTTTATACGAGATACCAAAAGTTGGAAAATCGACGTTTTAAGAAAATGCGAAATAACTTTAAAATGTTTTAATAACTTACATGTTTTTCAAAATTAATGTGCTATCAAATTTATTTTCAAATTTAAAGTGCTATATTTTGAAGCATCCATCTTTACAAATACCTTTACAGAATGCCTTCGGTTTTTATTATTATTTTTCCTTCTTTTCTTAAATTTGTTTATGTTTTTTAAATGCACTCTCTCCTTCAGCTACTCAACGATTAACGAAGCGTCCCAGTGACAGGCGAAATTGTTGGTTGTTAAAAGGTCCCTTCTCCAAATTACAATAATATATTTTTTATTATTATTATTTTTATTTTAGTATGCACTAGGGTGCGTCTTATACGCCACTGAAAATGAATTTTTAAATTTTTAACTGGACACCCTTTCAAATGATTCCTTTTAAGGAGAAAACACATGTGTAAAAATTTTGGGTAAATTGAATGAAATTTAGGGGTTGCTACCAGCAATTGAAATTACCACTATCATGGAAAAATCAAGTTTTTTCACTTTAAAGTATTAAAATGTGATAAAAAGAAAATATAACAGCTTTTTTATTACATATAATTATTAAAAACTTATTACAAACATATGTAATCAACACAATAATACAAACATAATTATCAATGTAAAATCTTTTCATTTTAATTCTTTGCACATTAAACATTTATTAGGAATAATATTTTATTTAAAAATGTATTTTTGTAACCAAGTAATTTAAAATGACTAGGCCAATTACACTTTAGTAATTTAATAAATGGTTTAAGTGTCTTTTTTATTAAAAATCAAACAAGCAGTTTAGGCGCAATCGGAAATGAAGGAACTCTAATTTACACGTATATTTTCTCATATACATCAGGGTGGTCATAAAGAAACTTCGCCGATATATGGACCTCTAGCTGTCATTACCTTCAACTGATCGAGTTGAGATTTTAGGTATAGTTAGTTATTCAAAGGTATTAGCTCGAGATTCTGTGAACGTAAACAATGCGACGATAATTCCGTTGTTTGTGATACACGTACCGTTCCAACGCTCTTTGTAGTTTTCCGTGCACTGAGCATTTTCGAATGAAAAATGTGGGGTTGCTTTTCGAAAATGTTGAGTTCCTGCATCTATAATCATAACCATGAGGGCAGTTTTTTTGCCAATCACATAATCTAGAGCTCATACCTCTGAATAACTATACCTGAAATCTCAGCTCGATCTGTTGAACGAAACGACAGTTAGAGGACCATATATGGGCAAAGTTTCCTTATGACCACACTGTACTTAATAAGTAATATGAGATGAAGTAATAAGAGCATAAGGTTTTAAATTTATCTTACTGTTTAAAGATCATATTCGTTATAGCAATGTAATTTTCTAAGTGGTTGAGGTTCTAATCATTTTATCAAAATTTGTATCAAGTTATAAAATTCAGAAAGAATTTTTATGTATATAAAATATATGCTATATTTGTGGTAAATAAGTATGTTTAGGAATTATTAAAAAAAATTAACAAATACAACCCAGTAGAAAACAGTTCATTATAAAATAAAACAATAAAAAAAAAATAACCTTATTGAAATATTTCACTTCTTATTTTTATTTAGTAGGAAATATATGCATAGAGAAGAGTAACAAAAACGAATAAGATTTTGAAGGTTAAAATACACTTTTACTTAGATTATTGAGAATATGAACGATGAGAAAATGGAACTGTCTAACTATGTGAAAATTCACGACCATCCATCTTGAGGGCATTGAAAAAAATAATTTAGCTAGGTATAAACATAATACATTCTTTTTCCGGCATACTTAATCAAAGTTTTACACTTTTATTCGAGTGTTCATATCATACGGTCGGAAAAAGAATATGCAAAATATTTTCTTGCTTGAGGTGAAAAGAGAAAGTAGAAAATGTCGGCTTCAATAATTTCCGAACGACTTTTCATAAAGAATGCAAAATAACTGCTCGTTCCGAGTATTGTCATTTTCTGACCCGAAGTGTTACCTTACTGACTTTGATTGATTATATTGGTTGCCGGGTATCGGAAGGAGTGTTTTTTATTTGTTTATTTAAAAATGTGTTTGATTTTTTTTCCTCGTTCTATTCAATGAAAATAATCCATTTTCTACTTTGACGTTCGCTTGAGTTTAAGGTTTGCTTATTTTTTTAATTCTATGGTAATTGAAACTGCGTAGGTCTAAAAATATTGTTTAGTGGGTTTTTACATTTTTTTTCCCTTTGTATTAAAGAAGTCAATGCCATTTAATTTGGTGTACATTTGTATAAAGTTTTGAGAGAAAGTAACACATTTTACTTTAGCTAATTTAATTATTCGCAAAACTTGCAATTTTTATTTAATACCAAGAGCTACAAATGGCAAATTTTAAATATTTCCAGTCGAATAATTTTACATAAATGTTATCACAGAGCCTTTTATAGGATTTGTTATTAAATATAATTTTCAACTTTCATTTACCAAAAATGTTTACTTATGACGTCCTGACCTTCTTATTACACCTGGGAGATATTTATAGATGCATATAATTAAACTTGTGTGTTGAAAAGCATTTAGAATGGTATCTATTATTGTAGCATAATGCAGTGCATTTTATGAGAGAAAATTTGAAATTAATACTTTTTTTTTCTCGTGAATCATATTTAAAAATCATTGTAATCATCCAAATACTGACGCATATCAACCTAACATAACACTTTGATCCTTAAAATTGAAAAATATTGATGTGTATGTTTGTCCTTCAGCCCGGTTAAATGTCCATCTAGAAATCGTACCTTCTCTATAAGTCAAAAATACCAAACCCATCTTAATGCAAATCGAAATTTTAATTTGGTGGGGAGCCAATTGAAATTAAAAAAAATATCAGCTATGTTCAAGGGTTTGGAAAAACAGAATTGAGATTTTGTTCGGTTTGAGATTGTAACTATGAAGAATAATTATAATTACCCTATTAGCCACCTTTTTAATACGCTTTTATTAGTTTCAGACGTATATATGTATGTTAGTATGTAACGGAATCTTTGAACATGATTTTGACCCCCTTCAAAACGTCGGATTAACTCGAAATTTGGCATACTTATTAAGGACCGATGACAATTCAATATTTTAAACAGTTTGACCCGTTACTAGGATACTAGGATTACTAGGATAATCAGGATTAGTGATTTTTTGTTTTAATGAGACCCGGCGTGTCTGCGTTAAGACCAATAAGGGAAACTACCAGGCTCGTTTGTCGCTTTATCACAAGGATTAGCTCGTGTTGCCCTTGCGCCGTTAAATTCCAACCAACCAACCTTCTCCGGAATCGAACCCTGGTGTGCCGTTTGAAAGATTTGTCGTTTGAACGACAATTATACAAAGCGTGTTTCTTTTAGTCGCATTATCCTTACCAGGATCCTCAGGATTAGTGATTTTGCATATTCAGTGACACGGTAGTGTTTTGTACCAAGTAATACGGTGTGTACTAAGGCATACACATGACTTAAATTTGAGACAAGCATGTGACTATTGGCAGAAACAACTGGAGAGTTTTGTACACTAACTAAAAAAAAATTAGAGTTTACAGAAAAATAATTAATAGTTTAAAAACTAAAAAACACGCTTTAATAGAAAACCAAACTAAAAAGTAGAAAATAATTAATAGTTTAAAAAACTAAAAAATACGCTTTGATAGAAAAGTGAACTAAAAAGTAGAAAATAATTTAAAATAAGTTTGAAATAAGAATAGAGAGATTAACAAGAAATATTTATTTTATCGTAAAAAAGCGTAGGGTGCTTGAAGTCAATTGTTGAAAATATTTAATGACAGATATTGGTAAAAGTAGAGCCATTATGAAAATATCTTAAAAAGCACCCCACGCTTTTTTACTATAAAATAAATATTTCTTGTTAATCACTCTATTCTTATTTCAAACTTATTTTAAATTATTTTATACTTTTTAGTTTACTTTTCTATTAAAGCGTATTTTTTAGTTTTTTAAACTATTAATTATTAGTCTTAGTTTTATATTCTATTACCAAACATTATTTATTATTATTTTTTTTTAATAAACTCATGCAATTAATAAAAAATTACTTTTTTATTTTAATTTTATACTTACACAGTGCTAAACTTATACAATGGATATGAATTTCTATCCGTCATACCTAATATGTTAAATTAGAAATTATTAAATATTTTGGAGCCAAAGTTATCGTCAATCTCGCCAACTTAGAAACAAAAAAGTTTAAAAAAAAATGTTAATTGAAAAGTTTGTTGTTGATTATAACCTATTAATTTACCATACCCAGATAAATTTCAGAATATCCTCAGATAACAATTTTTCAGGCGAATCCACCCTGAATCATAATTGAAAATCATAAGGTCCTATTCAGCGTAGTTCATTTCCGAACTGCCTAGCAATAGATTACCTACTAAGCACGTGCAAGATTTATGCAATATCGTCCAAACCTATTGAGTGATAATCATTATTTGGATAAGATTGTTTTACAAACACATATAAAGTTGTACTAGAAGGCATATTTTTTGCTATATATTATTAAAAAAAATAAATCATTTTTTATAAACTGGTAATTTTTCTCGCTATAGTAGAAATAGGCACACTTGAAGTACCGGAACGTTTAGCGTTAAGTATTAAGATTTTATTGATTATAAAATATTCCATTTAAATGGTGGTTGCTATTATTATGTTGCGAATATAAAAGTTTTCTCGAAGTCAAGTTCTTTTTCTCAAATAATATTCTGTTTTCACATTAAAATAAACTGCTGTTATTTTGGCGTACATTTCAAGATATTACATTCAGAATAATTCGCTTGAAAAGATTAATTACCTAAATATAACTCTCTGAATAAATACCAACTAAACATAATTTGAAACATGCCTATTGGAAAATATATATTTTAGTGTCATTGCTTTTCAAATTATATACTCTAGACAGATAAGAGGATTTTCTTTTTTACTTTTAAATTAGTGAAGGACAATTAATCTATATTTTTTATCGACTTGACAACTAAAGTCATAGAATCAAAAGAAATTTTCATAAGGGATTTCATAAGGGAAAATAGTTAAATTTAATTTGATGAACATATGGGATTAAAAGATTCTAGTTCAAAATAAACAATTTTAGCGTTATTGGCGTAACTAAACGTAAATCTCATTTTTTTAATCTGAAAAATTAATTGGATTTCTATAAAAATAATATTATGTGGTGTATTTAAAACTATTATTGTGACTTCTATATATTCTAGATTTTAAATTAGCTGTTCATCATATCAAAAATATGTTGGGAAATTTCTGCGAATTTAACATTCGAAAATATTAAATAATATTACTCACAAAAGTCTGTCAAAAGATTATTTATAAGAACTAATCATGTTTAAATAATAAAGGTGATTTTATATTGTGTTGAAAACATTTAAATGTCGAATCGTTCATAATGTTTAATAGTATTTTATGCCTTTGAAATTATATATTAAATTACCATAGAACCTTCTTCAATGTTGCTTCGTAACTTTTAAGCTAAATTTTCGACATTAAATGGGAAATTTTTAAGAGAACAAATAGCAATTTTAATCACAATTGTATAGAATTTATTAATAAAAGAGATTAATAATGTTATTTTACTTCAAATGTGTTTTAGGCGTAAAGTTAAAATAAAGTAAAAGCTACATCAGGTTGTGTATAAGTTAGTGTAGATTATTCCAGAAAATACTCAACATGAAGAATACTGTAGGCAACAATTATGTTGCTTATAATACGAGTAAATTCTTCTTAAATTCTTACTCATTATTTTCAATATGTCTTTGTATAATAACATGATTTACATCTAGCATAAAATAATTTATTTATATACAAGGACCCAGGAAAGTATAGCTGAAAATCAACTTTCCTAACGGAAGTTAAAATTCACATTTCTGACACCAATAGCTATATTTATTCCACAAAATGCCAAACCCATGGTATTATAAATATAATTTAATGGTATCTTCCTTTTAAAAGGAAATCCTTTTCCAAAATATAGGCACGGCAAATCCCAAATAAGAGAGCAATAATAGGATTCAGGCCATCTACTTTCCATTCGCGGTTATTTGATACATTACTTGGCCCTTTTATTCCTGAGACTGCGTGAATAGATTTGGCACCTCTATTTCACTCATCATAGAATAGGACATCCTTATCCTTGAGCTTCTTCTATACAGGTCTTTTGATTCTCTTGGGATAGAGCAATGAGATCTCAACCCCGCGTTTTGAGGGTTCGTCTTCTTCTATAGAGGATGTTCCCATCCTTCACAATGGGAAAAGAAATAGCTCTTCTTTTTCTCCTTTTTAGGATTTCAACTTCTTTCGTTTGCCTTTTTTACATTCTCTGATACATATATTCTAAGATTTTTTTTTTGCAAGATAGCCATGCATTAAAATATTTTATACTTTTATGGCGGAGACATATTTTTAGTTCATGGGTGCATTAAGGTGGTCCTTAGTTTTCAAATTTAAAATTTATTTTTCCTCACCCACAATTTATTTTCTTTGAATCGAAAGTGATTATTATGATCATTTATTAAAAAATTAAAAGTAATTAACCAGTGTCACCAAGAGTGATTGAAACGCATATCTTTATTTATTTAAATTTTTTAAAAAGTACGGGTTAATCACTTTCATTTAAAATTTAAAAGTGATTACCATCAACAGATTGAAGTTCATTTCCCTTACTCGCACTATAGTTCAATTCATTGCATCACTGAACATTTTTCTTTTAAATTATGTAAACGCAGTCAATAATTAAACATTAAGAAATTATTACTGAAAGGGCCCAACCTCGTTTACAAAAGAGTTTTAAGGGTTAAGGGAGTGTAGTTTGAGTACACAACCCGGGAGAGTGGCAAAAATGCAGACCCCATACACTCTACACCTTTCCACATTTGATGCAGTGTTGATTTTCAATCGAAGCTGTTATTATTCTTAGTCGAAAATATTGTGAGTAGTTTAAGAAGCAGCATCAGAAACATTTACTTCATTGGTCAACAACATCACCAGATAGCATAAAACTACTATCTAATTCACAGATTTTGTCAGTCTTGTTTTACAATCAAAGAGAGGAGAAGCTA
The DNA here is from genome assembly GCA_963978545.1 of Linyphia triangularis. Classification (NCBI taxonomy): domain Eukaryota; kingdom Metazoa; phylum Arthropoda; class Arachnida; order Araneae; family Linyphiidae; genus Linyphia; species Linyphia triangularis. The sequence continues at coordinate 59,550,570 of OZ021732.1, forward strand.
TCTGAGACAGCCACAGAATACTGAATATTTTCTTTTTCTGATAACACAACATCAAATATATATCAACTGCGATTCGTTTAGAACACATTGCAACAGTCGATGGCCCAGGAGTTTAGATGATGGCTGCAGTCAGTCACCCAGTGCTGGCCAAGCCGATTTGTTTTTACTGGGTAAAGTTGAAATACATGTATTTTTATTGCAAGTCTATAGTTGTAATGTATTATTATTGCAAGTACAATTTCAGAATTATCATAAGAAGTACGGAAATAATTTAAAAATCATATAAATAACTTGAAAATATACAAATTGTAATAAATAAGTATTTTTAAATGAAATTCGATTAATTTTCTTTTTTATTGTACTTATAAATATAAATAATACTATTCAGATAAATATAAAAAAATTAACCTTGTTAATGTATAGTAAAGTATTATAACAAGTATGTATAGGGTGGATCGAAAAAACTTTTTTTTTTTCGGAATTCATTTTGGTACCATGCATTTGGGGTCCAAACCAAAACAATAAAATATGAAGTTCCTGGAAAAATATCTTAGGATTCCTCAAAGCCCCCATAATTGGAATTTTTCATAAAAAATGCATAAAATTGAAAATTGTAGAGCAAATATTTAAAATTCAAAAACATGTCACCCCATGTAATAATTTCTATAAGGTACTCTAAACAAGTATGTTAAATATGAATCATGTATAGTAATTATTTAGGGATCCGAAATTACTTCCAAAATTGTCATTTTTCATGAAAAATGCATAATGTAAGTGATTTTATAACAAACATTAAAAATATCGAAACATGAATATCAATAGAGGTCGGCGATATATCGATACGACGATATTTTTATCGATATTTTTTAAGAAATACCAATGATAAAAATATCGATACAGGTCACCGGTATATCGATATTTTCAAACATTTTTAGTTTTTTAATGATCTTTTTGTAGTTCCATGTGTTTTAATTATTTTCTTTATTCCCTTTTCAAAAACTTCAAAACTAAAATTTGGACTTGGCTGAGAGACAGTTAAAATAGCACCCTAACCAAAAAGAAAACATAATGTAATGGAAAGATAAGATCATGTATTAGTAGTCATTGACATAGCGCCGTTCCTGTTACCAGTGTGTGCCTGGAATTTTCATCTAATTTTAAGTATTAAAAAATTTCTCAATCAGCAAAATATGCGATAAACTACTTTTCGAAATTTCTTCTTTAAAAATAAATGTGAATTTATGCATTGAAATCCAAATGTATTTTATTTATTCAGATTGATAATATAATTTATTTATTAAAACAATTTTTATAGTTTATTCACTAAAACAATTTTGGCATAAATTCATGAAAAGTATAAATTTGCCTCGAAAAACTTCGTTTCTGGTAGAATTGGGGAAAAAAAAAAAAAAAAAAGGAATTGATAAATCGATATTTTATTGATATTTTTTCTAAGCAACGACATAGTATCGATATTTATTTTGATAGATATTTCCGACCTCTAAATATCAACCATGCTCAATTGTATTTTTAAAGTGCTGAAAACGGTGCAATCATATTTTAATAATTGGAGTCGATATTTGAGGGTACTTTAAAACCTGTGAAACTTAGATTTGATCATAAAAATATAAAAGAAATCGAAGTTTTTAAAAAAGCTTTTCTAATAAAGAACAGTGGTTAAGAAAATTCAGTTTATTTTTTAATAAAATATTCAATTTGCTTCATAGTTTCATGATGTGATAAGCCAGATAAATATAGATACATTTGAACTTGTTATCAATCGAGATGAAGTGAGTAGAGAACGCATACAAACGCATGATAACTAGAATATAAAAAGTGGTACGAATGTGCAATACGAAATTATAGCTCTCAGACGAGACGAAACCCTTAAAAATATACAAACTAATGGTAATAAATATCCCCAAAAAATAAATGGGAAGGCCATTTAATTTTAGTAGAAGATCCACACTCCATTTAATTAGGGTATCTTGAATTAAGAAGCAAAAGTGCTATATGTATTTCCGAACGAATACTCAGTTTTCTTGAAGAATAAAACTTCGATACTTTCAAATTTATTCATGGTTGGATGTAATGGGGAAACAACAAACACTGAAAAAATTGATGGAGTGATTTGACTCTTGGAAAAAAATTTCAACACACCTATGCACTGGATTATTTGTGAGTTACATTTTAATGAACTATTTCTTTTACATCTTACAGAAAAGCTAGATAGATGGTTGGACATCAGGGCCCCAAAGGATTCAATGAGGTGAGAGGAAACGTTATACATTTTGAGAATGACATGGAACTTTATAAAGTACACTTCTTGAAATTCCTGGCTTTCATTGTATTAGATCGATGTAATCATTTGCCAGAAAATTAACTTTAAGAATTTCGAATTTTCGTAATCCTGCTGGTGTGTCTTTAAAACCTATCCTAGTCTTTATAAGGGATGTATTTCAAGTTGTCAAACAGCACTGCATTGATCAAATTTTCTGGATGAGTGAAATATGCCTCATCTTGAATTACTTTATTAGAACTTGTTTGAGCTCATCTGCCAGATAATCTGAGAGTCTTATGAATTGCTGCAAATTTTCTGGGCCATGTATTATGGTTAAGTTTTATAGTAAAACATGATGGTGAGTATACTAACATAATAAATGTGGACAACCAATGATATCAATTGGGATGATGGCTGTCAAGTTGCCATGTAAAGTCATAAAACTCTATTTGCAAATTGAGCTATCAAGGATGGGCAATTTTTCCAGGATATTAGTTTTCTAAAGCTTCTGAACATTTGCCATCAGAAATTGCTCGACAAATGTACCATAAGTATTTTTGTTCAGTTCTAAGATATTTAAAATTGATCTTAAATTCAGGATATTTGCAAGATGACGAAGAGATAGTTAAAAAAAATTTAACTGACAAATAATCAAGTGCATGGTGTGTTAAGATTTGCTTCCAAGAACCAAATCACCTCAGCATTTATTCCAGTGCTAGTTGTTTCCCCATCATATCCAATACTGATTAAATATGAGGTATCGAAGTTTTTTGTTCGAGAAAACTGACTATTCCTTCAGAAATATACTTGCCACTTTTGCTTCTTAATTCAAGATGCCCTAAGTAAATCGAGTGTGGCTCTTGTTCTAATGCTAAATGGTGTTCCCATTTATATTGTTTGGGATATTTATTATCATTAGTTTGTATACTTTAAAGGTTTTGTCTCGTCTACCATAAAAATTAGAGCTATAATTTCGTGTTGCACATTCGTACTTCCTTTTATATGCGAGGTACACGGAATTATATATGCGTTCTCTAGGCACTTTATTTCGATCTATAACAAGTTTATATACATCTATATTTACCTGTCTATTCACATCATGAAACAATGAAGCAATAGGAATATTTTACTAAACATTAAACTGTTTTTTTTAAACCACTGTTCTTTATTAGGAAAGCCTTTTTAAGAACTTCGATTTCTTTCATATTTTTATGATCAAATTTAAGTTTCAAGGGTTTTAATGTATCCTCAAGTATCACCTCGAATAATTAAAAGTTTAGTGTACCGTTTTAGCACTTTAAAGAAATAATTGAAAATGGTGATATTTTTGATTCTATATCTTTTATGTTTTTTATTAAATCTCCTATTTTATGAATATTTCATGAAACATGACAATTTTCGAGGGAATTTTGGTTTCCTAAATTATTGCTACATATAATTCATATTTTACATACATGTTTAAAGTACCTTATACAAATTATTGTAAAGGGGGAAATTTATGTTGTTTTTTTTTTATTTTTTATTTTAAATATTTTTTCTGAAATTTTCGTTATTATGTATTTTTTATGAAAAATTCCAATTTTGAGGGGCGTTGAGGAAACCTAAGATATTTTTTTTTAATGAACTTCATATTTTAACGTATTGATTTAGACCCCAAATGGCCACTAAAAACATAGTACCAAAACTAATTAAAAAAAAAATATGTTTTTTTCATCCCCCTAATGTATTGGTCATACTTGTGTAGCAATAAATTACAATCAATTAATTTTATTCTTTGCCACTCTAATTTTTTATGTATAATTAATCAAAAAACTAGTTTGTTATCGATATTAACTTCTACATTTGTGGAAGTTTTTCTGTTTGATTTTCAAAGAAAAATACATTATTTTATTTTATTTTTATTTTTTTTATTTCTTAATACAAACAATACTTTTTTTCTAAAATATTTGGGCATTCCAAATGTGTAGTTAGTATTTATTTACATAGGATGTGTGACTAAATAGGAAATATCTAATCTTGATAGATTTGATATTGGAAAAAAATACTTTATATGAATACACACGTTATACTAAGCGTATGGCACTTTTTCAGTTTGTAAATTCCTTCCTTATGTATTATGTTAGCTGCTTGCAATGAACACACAACAGCCCAGCTATAAAAGCTTTATGGAGCTCTTTCGAAGCAACAAGCTCCACAATTTAATTTAAATCACTCATATAATTAATAAAAGTGAAGTTTGAACAACATTTTTAAGATAGTTATAACTTATTGTTCATTTCCTGAATAATAAAACTAATCTATAAATGTATTGATATTACCCTAAAATTTCCAATTAGTTTCTTTAAGGTATTTAAATTGCATAAACAGAGTTTATTCTGCACATGATTGCAGAATTGAAAGTTTTTATGATTTAAAAATGTTTACCAAGTTCCACTAATAGCATAAACTACATTTCCAAGAACTGAAATAAAGGGTACAATTTAATCGCAATTTAAACTTAAGAGTATTTTGAAAAGAAAACCGTTTTAAGATAAATGTGAATCTAATACATAAATATATTTCTAACACTTTTTTTTTTTTTTTTTAAAGTTTATTAAGGTTTGAGAAAATGAAACCGCGGTGAAAAGAATGGAATTTGTGTTGTTTAAATAGAAATATACAATAATAAGATAGAATTATTTAAATCTAAAAGACTTAACATCATCGTTAAGAGAAGTTTTATTAATATAGTTTCGAACTGAAACAAATGGTAATGTAATTTGAAATAAAGGCACATGGTACCCAAAAATTGGCGAAAAGGTCAATTTTTATCCCGTAATGTGGGGAATATCTTTCGGAATAGCTGTGCAAAAAATTCATACGTATACCTTTGATAGATAAAAACTTATATTGTATTTCTCAACCCTTTTACACTATCAAAGCTGAAAAAGAAATCTTGTTTTTCTCAGTTCGTTATTTTTCAGTTTGAGTTTGTTTAAAACCCTAAGACTTTTTTCTAAATTTAGTTAGGATTGGGAAATTTTTATAGTATATCTATTTATATATATCTGATAAGCAAAAGTTAGTATGGAATAAGGTGTGCTAAGTTTTTTTTTGTTTTTGTTTTTTTTAAGTTAAAAAGTTGAAAATTTGAAGAAAAAAAACCTTTGTTTTTCTGCTGTTTTTCGTGTAAAAACATATAAAACTTTTTCCATAGTTTGCATCTTCAAATCCATACTAACTATTGTTAACATTTATAAAACGAATACTTTGTAAAAATGTCGTTGAAAAATACTTAAAATTGTGGAAGAAGTAACATTTCGGAAAAAAATTGAAAAAATTTAAATAAATTGAATTAATCAAAAATTCATTATTCAAAATATTTTTGTAGGTTAAATTATGTTTATTTACCATCTTTATTTACAATGTAAAATTACTATAGTTTAAATTTTAGTGATGCAATTTCTGAAAATAATTTGTTAAGTACCATGTCCCCTTAACTGCAAATCTGTTTAATAACCATAACTAAAACCTTTTAAGCTAATTAGATATTACTATTTGTAAGTTAGTAAAAAGAAAGTCTCGTTGATTTAGGTTGTCACTTTTATTTACTAGAGAGTCAATTGAAAGCAAGAGAAACATTAGGTCGGACTCCATCACTGATTACCAAAATACATCCCGCCTAATACCTCTACTACATTTTTTTTTATTGTCTATACAAACAGCGGCAAGTTTCCACCATTTCCTTCAATACCTTTTGATAAACACTGGCGGACATAAAAAGCCAATAACCGCGTCAAAATGTCAGAAGCAGCCAATCCTTTTGGGAACTTTCCGGCTCATTAATTAGTTTGGAATGTCACCACCAGGCTGCGCTTCTTGATATTATTTTTCAAAGCTAACTTTTGCATTGACGTAAAGAAGAGCAAACAGAATAAGATAAAAAGAGACGTAATTGTTTTGCTTTAAACGTTAATTAATGAGTATGATTGTTGTCTCGACAAAAATAAACGTCCATTTAATATTTTGCTATTGAGATTTTGATGCCTTAAACTCTTTTACTATACATAAAAATTAGAAAAGCAGTGTTTAGTTTTCATTTAGTAGATTTTTGTTTAATTAGTGTACTGATCATTGAGACTGTAGTCAAATACATGTTTGATTAAGAGCAGTGAATTTTTATGAAATAAGTGTCATTTATATTTTAAAATGGGGGTAACAGAAAAAAACATGTCACGGAACATTAAATTAATTTGTTGGTACAGATGCGTTTCATATAAATGTATAAATATATTAAAATAAATAAAAGTAAAATTGAAATTTTATATTAAAAGTGACAGGATATTTCATTAAAGTATAAAATTGAAACAAATAAAATATCAATCAATTAATACAAAGGCTTTAAATATAATTAATGATTTTGCTAATTATCCAAATGTACTAATAAATATGTCAATTTACACGAAGAGGAGAGGGAACGGTCTTTAAATTCATTGAATTCATATTCAATTTTTTACTATATATCATGTAAAGTTTAATTATTTGAATATTTTTAAGGGACCAACTCCCATATTCATCAATTACCTTTAGAACTAAAATACACATACTAAAATACAGATATTAATGCAAAGAAGGACTTATGCAAGGTTGGGTGTGAAATTTGGATATATTGGTTAAAAACATAATTTTATATTAACTCCTGAGAAATTAATTTAAAGCTTATTAATTAAAGCTAATTAATTTCCTTGCAGTAAGAAGTTTTTCGGTGATGAATATAGTTAAAACAATAAATTAATAATGACATCAATTTATATAATCTAATAAATAAGCTGTTAAAAGCAAAAAGTTTATGAACAAATACACAAATTGTAGTCAAACAACAGCATAACCTTTGAAACAATCCATTAATTGCATCCCAAATAACAATGTCGTAAAAATATATATTTAATAATACATGATTGTTGATATTTCGCTACAAATATAGAAAAAGTTTTGATACTTTATATATGTGTCACTTTACAGGAATCGCAATGCCATTTTAAACCCATAATATGCCATTTATGAAAAGTAGTGATTTAATAATTCAAATGCATACAATTAAAATATATTACATTTGCAAAAGAATAATAACGAACGATAACAAATTGAACAACAATGAAATGATTCAGATAAAAAAAAATCTTGAAACGTTTAATAGCCCCTTTCAAAGACTCTGTAAGATAATTATGATCTTTACACTGGTCTCATTAAAAACAAACCAAATTTTTTTGATGAAATGATAAAAATCGAAGCCATATTTAAGAAGAGCTCACCTCGTTATCTGCAACATCAAATTAGGGAATATGTGGCTATTAAAGGCTTCTTCCGTAGGAAGTCCTTACTTAGCGAGCCTTTCTCGAAAAGGTATTTGATAGAAAATCATTGATTTATTACGCATGTCTTAATTGGATATCTCAAGCCGATCCAATTTTGACTGCTACCTAACCGAACAAATTAACCATACTCTGACTTAGAAAAACCTTAATTTAAATCTAAATTAAGTTTTCTATTTGGCAGATGCAGCGGTAGTTCTGATTAAGGTTTGGAAATAATTATATAGCTCGAAATAATTGGTACCCTTTTGAGAAATGGTGGATCTGATAGAAGAACTTGAATCGTGTTTGATAAAGTTACAAGTTGTTAAGTGTGGACTTAATTAAAATAATTATAAATTGAAAGATAGCTTTATAGCTTTAATATTTGCTTATTATATAAAATTTGCTTTGCAGGAACTAACTTATTTTAATGTATATATTTGAATTATGATACTTGTTGATTTCTTTTTGTGGGAAAATAGAGGTCTTAGTATATTTAAGAAAGTAAAGACGTTTTAGTACATTTAAAATACCAAATTAGCATTTTACTCATAATTTGGCTAAAAGCTATTCATCATAAGTTAAAAAAATTTAACTAAAAACTGATTTAGGAAATGGCATACGAAATCATTCTTAAAACAAAGTACTATAATTTATTCCTTTTGATTTTGCCACATGATTTACAGGCATCCATCTTTTAGTAAATTCTTAAATACTAAATATATGTTTACCAAATATGAATTCTGTTTAACTTATGGCGTCTTCTCACTTTAGGCACCTCGAAAATAGGCTATTTTCGCGATTTTTTTTTCGAGGATTTTTGCAAACAATTATGGGATAAAATGGATCCTATATAATAAACACATCTTTCAAGTACAAGAAATTTTTTTTTTTTTATTTTTTTGAACAATTATTATAATAAAACAGTAGCATCGAAAAACCCGTGTAGAAATGTAATGTTCGTGGCTTGTTGATGAAATTTCGGAAACTATCCCGCCGATTGTTATGAAATTTGAACGACATATTCTTCATAGTTATGGCTATAGTGCATATCATCAGATTTTTGATATTTGTCAAAATAACAAAATGGCACACGTTTTTCAAAAAAGTAAAAAAAAAAAAACGCGTTTTTTTGCAGTTTTTTGTAAAAAAAAATACTTTAAATCAAAATTTCAAAAATCTGATGATATGCGCTATAGCCATAACTATGAAGAATATGTCATTCAAATTTCATGACAATCGGCCGGATAGTTTCCGAAATTTCATCAACAAGCCATGAACATTACATTTCTACACGGGTTTTTCGATGCTACTGTTTTATTATAATAATTGTTCAAAAAAATAAAAAAATAAAATTTTCTTGTACTTGAAAGATGTGTTTATTATATAGGATCCATTTTATCCCACTATTGTTTGCAAAAATCCTCGAAAAAAAAATCGTGAAAATAGCCTATTTTCGAGGTGCCTAAAGTGAGAAGACGCCTTATGTAGCATTCCTCACTGTAAATACTATACAAGTATTTTGACAATGTATTTTCTGATATCTAAATTTTAAGTGAACGAATATATTAATTTAGTGATTAATCCTTCAAAATTTATTTCTAATGACAATTGTAAATGAAATTTTTTCACCGTCATTTCAGTGTATTTAGGCTTTTTATTTGGATTATGATATCAACAAAAATAATTTAAAATATGCATTCCACATTCCTCGTTAATACTTTATTTAAAATAGTGTTTACAAAACTATTACAAATACTAATAATATATTATTCCTAAAGTAATAAGTAAGTATAAGTAAGTATCATATTTATGTTTACATTACAAATCATGGATATTCAGTTGAAAAATGTCTTGACCCTAAAGGTCATACCTGAACTGATGGTCAGAACTGTGGAAAGTTATATAAATTGTAAAAATCTAATTTTACAAAAGATAAAAAAGAGGTAGTACGTAAATTTCTAATTCAATATATCTTACTGTTTCTTGGACATGGTGAATTAAAAATCAATTAATTAGCATTGTAGCCTATGAGAGCTCTGTGGGATTCCAAGTTACCTGAACGTAAAGTTTGCAACAATTACACAGATAAGCGACAACTAACTGAGATACAAGTCGTCACATCGCTGACGGGGTAACCAAGCATTTCATGTATGTGAACAGATGCGACAACACTTTGAGGCCTCTTTAGTGCATTGATAGGCATCTGGTACCCTCCCTTTTCAACCGAACATTGTAATGTGATTTTTTATTATTACTTTTGTAGCTCCTTACAGTTCTGATCATCAGTTTATATATACTATGTATAACTGTTTAGAGTAAGTCAATACCCAGAGTAAGTATTAGCTTTGAAAACCAAATGTTGATTAATTCCATAATTTATTTTCCCTTACAGTTCTGATCATTAGTTCAGGAACATCGTATATATATATATTGTTTCGACTAAAGTTTGAAACCTGGATTTAGTATTTCTTTGAAAATCAAATTTTGTTTTCTTTTCGATTTATATCATCCCGTTTAGTTCTGATCATCAATTTAAGTATACCAAGTATGCTGCCATGATTCGTATAGTAGGAGTACTAATTACGCATGTATGATATAAGCAATAAATTTAGTGTCAAGCATTTACAGAACACCCCGCAATTAACACAAGTTCTTTAGTTCAGAAACCAGTTTATTCAGCAGTTAAGTATATGGTAGCAAACACATTTCCTCAAAACGCTCACCACATGTGTGAGGTTGAAATCCAAAATAACAAATATTTAAAACAACCAAAAGCAATAATTAAAAGTTAAATATATATCATAACTAGACTTTCCTAGCTGGCTGAGTACTGAGTGAATAAAAGAGCCACTTACTGCTCATTGCTCTGGATCGGGTGGTCACCGCTTGCCAGCATCAAATCTCCGATCCCCGGTATAAAAACTTTTCTTTCTCAGAGGTCAAGCAACCCTACTTCTCTCTTCGAAACCTCCGGGATAGATGCTCACCCCTCTTCTCCTTGCAGCCTCCAAAAAACCCCTCTTCAATTCCAACCCCCACGCGCAACATAAGTAAAGAAGTCAGCCCGATCATTCGTGCAATTCTCATTGACGTAGTCTAAAGTGTCAGAAGAGGCGGGCTATGATTTTTACACCAGGAGGTTTCTTTAATTATATCATACTAAATGTCATAATGAAAACACCTTATGACATTATCACCCCTTTTCCAAATTTTTCGAAGACTCACTCTCCTCAGCCAGCTAAAAATATGCATGATAACTTACACAGTTATAGAAAAATTATACAATACAATGCACAAAATCCAATGTATATCAATGAAACAAAAATTTAGGAATGAGGAATGGTTTAAGGATAACAGAATTAGTTATAAACAATCACAATTAAATATTAACTTCAAATAACAAAAACATTATTTAAAGAGTAAGGGTATTTAAATTTAAAAATATCCCAAATATATGCAAGTATTCCCTGTGCAAAGTATAAATCTCCTTTTCCTTCCTTCATCGGATCCTTTAATGGTACAGATTATAGAACGCTTTCTTCGCTAGTTCTTTTGAGTAGTTAAGTAAACACTCTTGTTGTTGAAGTGTTTATCAAATTGAGTGCACCTAAAAAGTTTGATTTGAATCTGCTATGGATAGTGTTCATCTACAGTTCCACTTTCATTACCCGGATAACTGATGACACTACATTGTTCCTTTATTTTCCTTTGATTGGCAAGATTGTTTATACATGGATAAAAAGTTAATGAAATAGTTTACCTTGCCTGGAAATTATGGTAACCCTGTGAAGAAGCATCTAGCCTCTTCTCCGGCATAAGAGTGTCCACTTAACCTTTATCGCTTGCATCTCCCATTAGTGTAGAAAACGAGATATCCTTCCTCGCTCGCGTAGGTACATTGTTGACGGCCCGTGGGTGTGGCCTATCTCTCACCCCTTTTTATCTGAGTGGAGTTTGGGATTGTTGACAAAAAAGGACTGCACTTGTTGGAGTGGCACATTTGTGGTTGCCAGCTGTTCTCTCCTTGGGGTGTATTTCACTGTATAGATGCCTTGCTGTTGGTCAGATGGATGTGAAAACTAGTGGTTTGTTGTGTCGCTGTCGCCTCCTCGCCTGTCATAGTATGATGATGTCAGCTGGTTGCCGGATTTTGCCGGAAGCTCTTCTCTGGTGTGAGGCTGCCTCCCGGTTGATTAACGCTGTTGGTCGGCTTTTCTGGAAACTCTTGCGTGGCGCAAGACTGTATTTGGTTGATTCTAGCCGGTCGTATCGTCTGGTTCATCGTTGAATCCCTTCTTTGCTGGTCTTTTGAAATTCTTTGTCTTGCATCTCTGCTAAGCTTTGAATTACTTGAAGAACTTTCTTGCTATGTCCCCTCAATCTCCGTCCAGCAGCGATGTAGTTTCGATAGCAAGAATGTAGTAGAACTTGGGCGGGTTCCACCTCTGAGTTCGAACGAAATTGTAACATGCAGATTTGTGATACAGATAAATGACATCTTAAAATTCACAAACACTCAGCCAGTTTTGGACTTTTAACTTTATCAATATTATTCCTAAGCCTCACATATTTGACCTCTCCAAATTAATAAATTAAACCTACATTGATTAAAGTTAAAGAAAATACAACTATAATCTTAGTTTTATCCACACCTTTATATCAATTCCCTCTGAAACTTCCCTTAAGTTGGTATCAAATAACCAGAACACCGTATTGTGTTTCTACCTAAACATTAAGTAACATACACCGAACTGTAGAAATTTCAATATAAATGTCATAAGGTGTTTTCATTATGACATATGCATATACTAAAAAAATAAGTAAATTTTAAACTTAGAGTTGGTATTAGCTTTTGAGTCCAAATTAAGTTGAAACTTCCACTCGTCTTTTTGCCATCCTATGTAGAATAATGTAGAATAGAATATATAGAATATAGAATATAAATGTAGAATAATAGAATATGTAATAAAATTTGAAAAATATATATTTAATTATGTAACGTAATATATCTTAACGCCAGAAGATCTTCAGAAAATTACTGAAACTATTTAGAAACTTGATACTAACCCTAATCTCTACAATTTGTTTTTCTAATTCTAATTCATTTCCCGATTCCCTACTGACTGATTGTATTTCCAACTAAATCTCGTCCTAGCTACGAATGCATGTAAGAAAAAACCACTCCTACATGTATTTTCCTTGCTCCTGTCCAAAGTATTGCTACTATGCTTATAAAACCTTTTTCTGGGGCTACTAAATATTGCATTGATTGCCTCTGGGTATCCGAATACCAGTGAACATAAAAAAAGAAGCACCGAAAGGACTCCGCTTTTCTGATCGGAAACACTCTCATACAAGAAGCATACGTAAATAAGAAATTAGTTGAATGAGTGGACAACTCGCCGAGTTTGTGGTAAAGATTGCATTTTTGTTTTATTATTTCTTAGCTATCCGGTAATGAACCTCAATTGCTTCTATCTCAGAAATTTATTTGGAAAAACTTTTGCATTAAAAATTTATACGTTTAAGGACTTTAAGATTTAATTTGAATAGGATTATTTTTTACTAATATGTATGATTTTTTTGTTGAAGTTTAGTCTTTTTAAATCATTGATGCTTAATATCAAATGATGAACATTTGATGTTTACTTTGTTTTGATATAAGGGCTATAGGCTTCTATTTAAATATACTATTAAAACTTTAGGTTTACAAATATTAACTTTATTTTATTAGTGGCATTTTTTCCAGTATTATCGTATCTGATTAGAAAAAGTAAAGTAATTGTCTACCAATAAAGCAGTTTGCAAGATCTGCTTTAAATTAGGTTATTGTTTTTGAAATATAAACCTTTAAAAATACTGAATTTACAGTGACTAAGAAGTTAAGCTGAATATTGGTAAAGAATGATGGGTAATGCATAAAATAACATAGTGGAAAAAGTAAAAAAGTTAAATGAAAACGTTTGAATTTCAAACATGGAGGCATGTTACTGGGAATTCCTAAGAAACATGGAATTCAACAAACGTATTTATTAGTAGTCAATAGTTTATAAACAAAAAACCTTCAATACCGTTTTTATATTGTTTGAAAATCATTTTACTAAACACGTCAGGAAAATAAAAATTTTGATTGAAGAGTAGAAATAAACGTATTTGAAGAATACTTTATTATAAAATGATAATCTTTCTGAAACTGGATTAATATTTTTAAATCTGTTCATTTAATGTCAGAATTGTGTGAAAACATATAATTGAAAATATAATTTGATACGATCAAACATTTAGTTTTATAAATGAATACTTATAAAATAAATAAAAAAGATAAAGGGAGAAAACTATTTTTATTTAAAATGGCATGTTGTCACTGTGGATTTATATAGTAGCTTTGAAACAAAGAAAATGTAATATACGTTTGAAGAAGCTTTGAAGACAGATGTTTCTCTATACACTTTTCATGGTTGTAAAGCTATCAAATCAAAAGCTCTGTATTCGTATGGGCGAAACCAGCCCCAACGATATAAATCTAGAAATACCATGCAGATACCTTAATATATAGTAAATAATATGCCACTAAGGATATGAATATTATGTTCTTTAAATCAGTCCTTATATGTTCTAGAACAACATGGACATGGAATACATCAATTTCATTTCTCACGCAAAAGGAAGAAAGCATTCCATCTCTGCTGAAATACCAATCCCTCTTTCGTTTAATTTTATCTCAATGACCTTTGGGAATGAAGAAGAATACGAGTCCCTTTAGAAAAAATGATCACGAATGAACGGAATAAAAACGTGAGATTGGAATAGTAGTAAAAAAAAAAAAAAATATTAGACGCTTGGGCTTTATTACTGTGGAAAAATTCTTATATGATGGTAGGTTTAGTAAATGGATGTATTCTATAATATCTAATCATACTTTATAATTTTTTCCTTAAACCATTGATTCAGTAAATTAATTAACATTGCATGATCCTAATTTGGTTTTTAGAATTTATGGGTCCGTGTTATTTTAAAAACTTCTAGAATATTTTGAATGCATACTCTAACTTTACTAATTCAGTTTTCAATTAATTGAAATTGTTTTATAAACTGAAAACAGTAATTTATATTAAATTTTGAACAAAATGTTGTTGTTGTTTCTAATCTCCCTTTTGTCTGACGAAGTCAGACAATATCAGTGAAGCCATTGACATTAATGAAGTCTGACACTAGTTGTGGACAGTTATAAATGTCCTCCCAGTCCAGTCCAAGGCAGTCCAAAATGTGCTGAGGTGATGCCTGTTCTTTTTGGCATTTAGGGCAAAGTGGAAAATTTTTGCTTCCCCCGGAATATGTTAGGCCTTTAAGGTGACCACTAGCAAGTCGGGACAGACGGGTATTGGTGTGCCTATCACAAGGAAGAGATAGGGAGTGTCCTGGCTTTTTGGCTTTATACCATTCGTGAGATGGAGGTATATGCCATTTCGTTTTATTTTGAGCAATTTTCTTTGAGTATAACTCTTGATATGTAAGTTCTTGAGTAGAGAGGACAGGGTGTTCTAGTCCCTCCTTAGCAAGAGTGTCAGCCAATTCATTTCCGTGGATGTCTACATGTGACGGGATCCACTGAAAGTGCACTTTGTGCAGTCGGGATATGCTCTTGACTTTGCGTAGTATGGATAGACTGGTTTTGTCTCCCACGAGGGCCCAGTTTTTAAGGTGTTGAATGGAACTTCGGCTATCGGATAGAATCCATAAGTCTCCGTAGTTGACCTCGCCAAAGATATTCTCTAAACCCAGGTCAATTGCTATTAATTCGCTTCGAAAGACAGAGCAGAAATCTGGATTACGTTGTTTAATAGAATGTTTCTCTACGGGCGTTTCTATATAAATTCCACTGCCTGCCTGTATATCTATTTTGCTGCCATCTGTATAGATTTTGATGTCAATTGAAGGAATTTGATTAATAATTTCCAATGCCAATTGCCTAAGAAATTCCGGACAACATTCATTCTTATTAAGTGTGGTGGGAAGGCAATTAATAAAATCAACATTGGAGAGTCCATCGTAAGTGTTCAAATTAGTATTAAGACAGTGGGGCTCTACATTATCTGCCATTAACTTCTGTGATTTAACTTGGCTGAAAGGACTGTGTTTCTTAAGTCTTTGATTGCTTGTCCAGTTATTTAAGTAATAGGCCGTTTTATTTTCTTGGTTTAAGCTGGAAAGTTTATTGAAATATTTGACCAAGCCTGCCTGCCTTCTGAGAGAGAGTGGTTGCAGATCCGCTTCGTAAAGGACAATTTCTGAAGGACAGCTACGTTTCAGTCCTGTGATGTGTTTCAAATCATAACTATTAGAAACTAATTGTATTTCTTAGCTAAATTAATTAATATTTGTAGTAACTGAAACATTTACATTTTATTTCGTAAAATGTTTAAAAGCTATATTTATATTTAAGTCATAATTTAGATTCCTTAAAATCCATAATGTTATTAAAATTTGTGAAAGGATTATAAACTAAATAGTTTCTAAAGATGAGAACAATCATTGATAGTGAAAAGGTATTAGTTGTTTAAGTAACTCCGCATTAATATAACAGTAATTTAATTTAATTAAAGGAAATATCATACATATGTTTTGTATCAGTAATACATTTGTCTTACTGCCAGAAAATCTTTTACCATGTATACAACCAACCGCGCTAAAGATATAATTTAATTTTAGTATTTTGTAGATAATTTAATTTTAATAAGTAATTGCTTCATAAATTAGAAGTGCTGTGATATTTAGATGTCTCTTTATTTGAATTTTTTTTAAAGTATTAACTATTATTTGTCAGCAGAAAAGCAGCTATTTATCAAAAGAAAAATTACTTACACTTACCTTATATTTCTCAAATTTTGCAGTTACAGCTTTTATGAGGTGAAACATCAATATAAACTGTATTCTACACTGAAGTGTGTTATGTTAAGGACTTTATAAACAATATATTTCTATTTTCCAAATAATATCTTGAATAATGTATAGTAATGTCAAACTTTAATTCTATTATTTTATTTGTTTTAATACGTCGTTGAATATTTTAACCATTTTTGTTATAAACTCAAATTATAGTATATACATATCATTAACTTATGTAATAGTTCTATCACAATACCATTGCAAGAACATATAACGCCAGGTATTCTTTTGTTTATCTCTGTGCTCACACAAAAACGAAATTATTTAAATTTTAATTTTTAGAGTTTTTAGAAGAAAAACTTCCATATTCTTTTCCTAGGAATGCTAAAAACAACAATGCAAAGCATACAAATTGTTCTCCAGGCTTACAGAACAAAGTGGTTCTGCGCAAACCGTTTCGGAATCAAGTAGCTCTCCAACAACGCGTAAACCACCGCTTACCATCACAAGGACCGACCATCCAGGACTCGAAATATTAAGATAATATTTCCTCTATCCTACCGGCCCCATATCCTGCTCGAACAGGATATTCTATTTCCCATCCGGAGGAGATCGAATCGATTTTATTTTAGACTTTTTTCTTCCGAGAGATTTTTTTTTTATTCCGTTTTCTGCAGAGAGAAGTCGTGGATCGAATTTCGTTTACGCTAGTCCTTAAAGACATGGCCGCCGCTCTGGATTCGAAAGGGACGAAGGATGACAAAAAAAAAAAAAAAAAATGGATAAAAAACACCCTTTACTCCTTGCGAATAAATAAAAACGAATATAAAATTTGTGCGCTTTGAAATTTGATTTCGACTTCATTTTCGGGCTCCTTCCCCGTAAATTTCAAGCAGCTTATTTTTTTATGTTATGCAAGGTACTTTTTACTTTTGTCGTCATCAAAATGCCTGCCATATTGAAAAGTTCATGCAAGGTAAAGATGTTATGCTCTAAATGCCGACCTTCTGTCTTGTACACAACGTAATGTTTGACATATGGTTAGGATAAAACTATCATTCAGCTACCTAATATGCCTATGCGTGTGGGAGTATTTTGAAAAATTGACTGTCCATTTTTTTTACTCGAATTTCACTGAAAACCATGAATATATTACTGCACAATAAGCAAAATTACAGAATTAATAAAATAATATGTGTATATTTTCATTCCATTATGTTCAAACTGTTTCCGATCTTTTTTAATTTAGCATTAGAAAATAAATATCATATACAAGATTTATAAAGATTATAAAGTTAACAAGTTTAAGTCAATATAAACTAAAGCTCATACAAATTTAAAAAAAGTTATTTGACAAAGTCCATCTGCAAACTAGTATTCTATGAAACAATTACATATTTCACAAAGTCGCATATTTCATATTACCTATAAAATACATTTCTCTTCAAACTCAAATGAATTTAAAAGCATATAATAATTTTCAAGAATACAGTCCATTTCAAAACTATAGACAACGGTAAGAAATTATAATTGTAGAAAACAACATAGTAAATTCAACAATGAAAGACAATCTGTATTGTTGTGTTTTTACTTATATAAGTTCTACTGCAAAAAATTACTATAAAATTAGGAATACAATATTTAAATTGATTTTTTTTTAAATTTTAGTGATTCATTTCTATAGACGCATACAAAGTTTACACATTTTATCTGTATACAACAATCAATAAAAAATATTTATATTTAATGGCGCATTTCTTATTAAGAATGATTCTATATACACGTTATTACGTGAATATATTTACTTTTGTAGAAATGTTTGTGTAATTTCAAACCATTATTTCTCAATATACGGCTCTCAACTCTGGATAAAGAATGTGTTCATTTTTGTAAACTTTTCGAGTAAACGTACCTCACATATTTCCCACGGGGTTTAAATAAAAATTATGTGCTGGCCAGTACATAACATTTATTATTTTTTTCCTGCAACCAAGTTTTGTTTTGCTGCTACCAAGTTTGAAGTATGGACTGATTCTCCATCTTTTTGGAAAATACAATTCAATCCTCCATGCAAGTTCAGAAATGGCTTTAAATTTTCGTTGAGTATTTATTGATAGTCCTTATATTTAAATCTTCTACTTGAAAATTCCTGAGATGTTTAAACATTAAATCTAAAAACTATCCAGACTATCACTGATTCTACACCTTGTTTCATACCAAAAAATCTTTGAGGTTCTTTTCTTTAGTCGTAGAAATAACATGCTTATCCATCTAAGTTCATTTGTTTCCCCCCCCATCACTGAAAATAATATGATAACCACTTTTCACCACATACATATGACTTTCAGACCATTTTAAAGTTCAGCTTTGCCTCTTTCAAAAATGGATTTTTTTGCCATTTTCTTACTGAAAATATTTTAATAAGTTTTAAATCTTCGATTTATAGTATATTTTGAAATTGCAACAGTTGAGGCAATGTCTCGAAGACATATTTGGTTGAAGCCCTTTTTAATATACATTCATCTTCTCGACTGAAGTTGTTCTTGTCTTCTAGTGCATTTTCCACCCCCTTTAAACAGTTTTGTATGAAAACTTTAGAAATATTGATTTCGAAACTTCACAATCTTTGTAATTTCTTCAGCTAAATTTTCATCTGCTTTTTATCATAAAGGTTTTACTATATCATTTTTGGAAATGATTCCATCCCTTGCCATTGTGTTTACAAATTTAAAAAGAACTAAGAGATAAGGTTTCTCTAAATAAAAGCAAATAAAAATATATAAATGCAGGTGATGTTGAGTCAAAATAATGTTACCAGATTTTGACATAAAAATACCTATTGAAATGTGCATACGGTTGTAAATAACTCATATCTTAAAAAAATGCGAATGAAGAAGTCTACAGTTATGAGACTCTAAAATGTCTCTTTTTTTGCAATTTAAGTATTGTAATAGTAATATTTTGGTAATTTTTTGCTGTAGAACATGTATAAATATAATATGCTAAGATATTTCATAGTTGAATTCACTATATTACTTTTACAATTGCAATTTTGTGTATGTGTCATTAGTTTTGAGATAGACTGTATTACAATAAAATTTAAAAAAAATGTGGGTTTAGATTCAAAATGTGCTAAAAATAAAACATACTTTTCCCCGAATAATATTAAATATTTCAATTAGGAACCAAAAACTCAAGAACACCAAATTCATTATGCACCTCCTATAAAAAAAAAAAAAAAAATTCATGTTTCACTAGGAAATATATTTTTAATGAAACATGAAATCAATTTGTTCGTATTTCATTTTATTTTATTTTTTAGTTGTTAGTATACACAGGCAAACTGTAAGAATAATTGAATAATTGGCATTGTACCACAACCTAAATTGTCACTCCTTTATTTTTTAACGAATATAAAAGTTCTATCATCATTCTGTGTTCACGTAATATTCCAGTAACCATTGGATCATAGTCACAAATTAAATATACACTCCTTGCTATTAATTTTTAAAGTGTTTGAACTATTACTTTACGACTAGCTACTAAAGAGCCTTTAATCACTCTTTTGCAACCTTGTAAACTTACGCTAAGTGCAAGTTATGCCCAAAGTACTATTTTCTCCAGTGTAGCTCAGGAGGTGGTTAAGTGGTTGAAGTGGTCAGATCAAACTGAACTGAAGTGGAGAAATAATAGTTAACTAAACCAGTCTTCAGGGCGTTGTCATGGTAACAGGGTCCCGCAGGAAGTAGAAACATGATCTTTAGTATCTTTGCCTAAGAAAAGAACTATAATCTAATAACATTGAATAATTTATGTTTATTCTAATCTAACGCTGTAGAAAAATTGCATAGCAAATAAATAAAACAAATTGACACTATATGGGGTTGGTTAAAGACAGAATTTTGATTTTAGCAGAGAAAGTTGACAATATTGTACCAACAGTGATTTGTTGAACTTCACCACCTATCGAATCCATATTATTAAAAACATTGTAAAACTAGAAACAAAATTAATTAAATTAAGTGGTTCACAGTAATACGATTATAGTTTACATTAATGTAATTTTATTCACTGAACAAAGTTTAAAGCTGATCAATTAGTTATTTGCCATATTTTACCTTCTTCTGACTCTTTAACATTGATATAGTTTAACTGTGAGGACTATTATTAACTGTTTAACCTTTTAAATACATTTTATTCTAGAATTTTTGTGGTTAATTGGAGTTTTATTAAATATATACTATATTTAAATTCTAGTGATCTGTACTTAGAAAATATGTTACAGTTTGTTAAAAAACTTTTAATGAACTTTAATCTGATACAAAATCATTAACGATAGTATAACTGTTTAGATACCTTGTGACAGGAATGCAGGAATGGTATAACTTTTTTTAGAAGTTACAGTAAGGAAGATATTTTATTAAACAGAAGGATTACGATTTTTACAACAAAATCTTCAAAGCATCATATTAACATTAACACATAGAATTCCTTTTTCAACAATATTACTTTATTTACTAGTATTGAGCAAAATGTTTATGTATGGTTACGATATCAGTAAGTATACACTTGAACATATTTTTCAAATTGTTAATGTTTTTCTTGTTTTAATTAATATTAAAATTTAACCCTTTTATTCAACTTTGATCTCATTAAAATATCAGAGTAAATAGCTGACCTGATAAAAAATTACATGTTTCGGCATTAAAAATCTTACAATGACGATAAAAACAATTTCCAGTTAAAACGAGTTAGTTTTAACTAGATTTTAAAATATTTACATTTTAAAATATTAATACTTAAAAATGTGTTTCTTATTAACAGGTAATTGTCATATATTTATTATTGCTTATATATTCAGATTTCCAACTATATTTATTGATTTTTAAAATATATACTATTTAAAAAATAGATTTCAATTCAATGAATCATTAATTTTACTCTAGATTACAAGAAATTGGGTTAAAATCTATTGTAATCTACATTTATTTATTAATTATAACACTTAATAAAATTCCAACATAATTTTACTAACACAACTTGCACTCTTCTCAGAATTAAATGAAAAATTGAAAAAAACATTGTAAGCCAAATTGTGCTCTTTGTGTAGATTTTAGTCTAAAGTAAAGTTCCTTCTAGGGGAAAAAACACAAGAGATTGGACAATTCTTTCTACGCTAGAACATTTTATTCCAAGCCTTCTTCTATCGTCAAACATAACTCCACCAAATAAAAAGATTAGATATCAATCGGAGGCAAAAAGAACTTGCCTTGTCTTTTCATATCCCAGAAAAATATATACTTATACAATTCTCTGTGTTTTATAGCTATAAAATTTATAATTATCCATTAAAACATTTTGCAATACATAATACAAGTGTGTATTTGAAATAGTTATTCATAAGACATAACAGTTACTAGAATGGTTATTTTTCGGCTTCTATTTTAAAAATTAGAATTAATATACAGCGTGTCCCAGTATAACCTGGCCGACCTTTATTTTCGATACCGTTGGTCCTAGGTTCATAGTTCCAATTGAAGAAATGTTTTAAATCATTAAAATATTTTTACTGAATAGTTTTTAAGTTCGGAAAGGGGTTGGTATAAAAATTACGGATTGTAAATTTTTATATGGTCCCCAGTTCCCTCAACTCATATTTAGAAAAATGTTGCCCATGAAAAAACATTTCAAACAAAAAAGAATCGAAATTTGTACGACCAATATTCATGGAGATACGAAAAATTGAATTTAGTGACTTATACCACTTTACACCCGTGGTCATTAACATATTTTAAGGGCATGTACACAAAATGAAATACAGGGAATGAGCAATTGCGTTTGGAAAATTATTCTCTAATATTACTATGTAATCGAAATAGGCGAGTGGCTGCAAGGCAATATGCAGGTATATTACGCCTGTAATGCTGAAAATTTTTGAAGATGAATTTGAATCACTTGTGCGCTTAGGTATTTTAGTCGAAGGAAAACATTTCGAGCATTTAGGCGATGAACAACAACTTGTTTGCTTGAATCAAACCTAGTCTAGAAGCTTGCTCTTATTCCGATAAGATGATATTTTCTCATTTCAATTTATGTACGGGCCCCCCAAATAGCGTTAAAACTTTAAACTCTAATAACACCGTTGCTATTGGTCGAAACAATTTCATTTTTTTTTATTTGAAATGTTTTTTCATGGGCGACATTTTTCTAAATATGAGTTGGGAGAACTGGGGACCGTATAAAAATTTATAATCCGTAATTTTTATACCAATCCCTTTGCTAATGTAAAAACTATTCAGTTAAAATATTTTAACGATTTAAAGTATTTCTTAAATTGGGACTATGCATCTAGCACCAAACGGTGTCGAAAATAAATGTCGGCTAGGTTATACGGGGACACGCTGTATAACAATTTATACACACAAGACGTAAGGGGACTGTATTTTCCAATTTTACCTCACTGTAACTATCCTTGCTTTAACGGTGCTTGATAAATATTCTTTTGAGATACGTATAAGAAAATCCTATCTCAGTTTATAAACTGCTGAATTAAACAGTTCAATCGATATGTATATGAAGAGCATACTGAGTGTTCACTAATTGACTGACCATGTTGAACTTAAATAATAAAAACTTGGCTTTGAGATAAAAACTAGTTAACACACCTTCGTATTTTTCAAAACTTACTGGTCTGCTAAAGCCGATGTAGCAAACTGTACATTCCTGTCTCTAATAGTATTTTAATTATTCCATTTTAAAAGTTTAATAGGATCAATCATTTATTGGATATCCTGTATCTCCATTTCATTAAAAGAAATTATTGAGGTTTATTAATTTTGTTACCTTAATAAGATGAGAAGATTAGATTTTTGAATTGTAAAAATAAGTAAATATTTTAATATTAAATTTACTGGTTTAAATATGTGAAAGAGCAGTGGATGATTCATGACATATTTGTGGAACATTTATAAATGAACTTTAAAGCATAACTAACAGAAGTTATTATTTTCATTCAATCGGTGTTAGTTTTGAAGTTCTTAGTAAAATTTATTTAATTAAATGTTTATTAAATGATAATTAATTAGGGATTTTCATTTGATGATTAATGACTTCATTTCATTTCTTAATGCTCACAAGAATTTAATAACCACAATATACTTAAATTGTAAATATTTATCTAATTTGTTGTAAAATATTGCTAAAATCAAAATAAATAAAATGTATGTATAAGTGTATATATATAAAATGTATGCTAAGACTCTCAATGTAATATTTATTTAATGGGGTTTAAAGTCTATACTAAAATGTAACTAAAATAATATTCTATATTTTAGCTATTTTCAAGACAAGGGGTTATTATTATGTTCAACTTATATTATTAACTTTTATTATTAAAATAATACAAAAACTACTCGTAGAAGTTTTAGTTTTATAAAAAAGAAAATCATTTAGGAGGTTAATATTAGGATTATCTGCAACTTTTTTTAATATCACTTAACTAATTATCTTGCTTTTGAAATCTTAAAATTAACCTACAACATCTGTTGGCTCCTTTACCAAATCTTCTTCCAGGAGCAAAACATTATTCCATTATTCTATTTGCTATTAAAATTTTAACATAGAAAGAAAAGCATGTTTAACAACAGGTGGAACTAATGATAATTACTTTCAGATATCAGGTAATAATTATGAACATTTCGTTAGGATTGCTCAAAAAGTTTGTACATTAATTCTGAATTTTTTTGTCGAAACTCTTACCATTTGATAATTGTTATAAGGATGTTTCTTTGTGTATCATTTAAAAGAATACTTATATATTGAATGCAGATTTATTTTCCTCTAATCTGAAGGAAAATTGTTTGCAATCAAACGGGCGAGGGGATTTGACTATATCTTAATTTCATTTAATCTGCTTAAATGTTCAGTATTTATTCTGCATTTAAACTGCCGAGTACAACACGTTGTGAATCAAGTACAATCTAAATATATAGTAAACAATCTTTAAAATGTATAGTAGCCATATTTTAAAGAAATTTTTCAATAAAATAAAGTATGTAAGCTCAATACAAGCAGTCAAATTACATTTTAAACTAAAAGTATAATGACAGCTATGCGTAAAAATTGAAATATTTTTTTAGATAGATAAATATGTGAAAAAAATTATTTTCCAGAGCAATCATTTACTTCAAACCATATTCTAAATCTCGATTTCCTGATTTTAAACTAAATATTGAACTGTGTGAAGATATTTTGGAGCAGTTTGTTTTATCCGGTTTGCACATACAAAAAGAATCAAAGAACAAAAAAAAAAAAAAAAAAAAAAAATTTTAACTGTAATTCATAATGAAAAGAAGGACAATACCTTTCTTCCCTTATCCAATACTCCTCACTAAAAATATCTAAATCAAAATCAATGTTACACATTCTCTTTCGAGGACTTTTCATTAAATTAAAGATATAAAAGTGGGCAGGAAATTAAATTTTATATTTCCCAGTGAACCGTTAACAGCCGCCACAAAATTCCGATTCCTCTAAAATAAACCGCATAATTATTTATTGATCTTTTGGGAAGAGTCAAGCGTGGTTGGACAGTAGTACCTTAATATATCACTCCACACACATGTAACTGTCGTGCCTCTACCACAAAAGGCAATGCCTCCAACTTTTCGATTTTTAACTTTACTTACAAATCCATGAATTACGCACAAGCTAACTATTAAAATTTAAGTTTATGGCGTCAAACCAGGAAACCAGTTGTAAGCGATGTACCGAAAATGATGGATTACAGTATGAGGCACTGTTCCTCTTAAAGATTGAAATTGATTTTTATTCAGGGTTAGATATCTACTTTGTGTAGTATACTATGAAAAGAGCGTATGTATTAATTGTGACATATTTATTTACTTTAATTAACTGTGATTGGCTGAAAATGGTTATTATATATTTAGTTATGCGTCGATTTGATTCATAATTTTGAGTCGATCCTGACAAATGTAATGGACAAAAAATGCGTTAACTTGGTGAAGCAATACGTTTGGTATTGTTGTATGTCTGAATGAAAATTATTGACCATGAACTTTTTAGCTTTAATAAATAGATGAACGATAGAATTATACTAAACGTGCCTAGAGTATCAGAGCCTAGTAAACATATTTAGTGTAAGGTTCTTGACCTAAATCCATGTAAATGATATACTGTTTTTATAGAGTAAGAAATGTTAAATTGGCATAATATAAGGTAAATGCAATAAAGTAAGTATGCTAAAGAGTGAATTGGTAAATATCGATAGTATGCACTTGATACTACAATTATCTCTTATTTGCAATGTTAAGAATACGTTTGATTAAGGTATACGTGTTGTCTTCAAATTGCAAAAATCGGGGAAGATTTGTAAGGCCGTAAAAAGCAAAAGAAAAATAAAAACAACACAAAAGAAGCAAACCCTATTATGGAGGAGCATACTAAAAAGGAAATATATAATAATTAGTATAATAATAACAGTTTTTCATATAAAAAATACTTTTTTAAAAGTTATTCTCAGATTGTCGTTTTTTCTATTTTGCATTTCATTCAAACAGTAATAACTCCAGTTTAAATAATATTTTTTGAAATTTGTTTTTTGCTATATAATCTATTGCATACATTGTTAAATGTTTTGATCCTAAATACTAAGGGATTTGTATATAAATATTTTTTTAATGGAATTTTAAAGATAAGATTATGTATAAAAAAACTTGGATTTTTCTAATAGATTCAGTTAAAGCAAGATATCACAAAATATACACACTGTAAAATTCTGTTAATACAGTCAAAACATAGAGCAGGGTATTTTGCATTATTGAACATCAACATTGTATCTGTGGGTGAATTAGAATTTTTGTTATTACCGTTTGAAATTAGCCTAATTAGTTGATTAAATGTTAATTAATTATTAAAATTGAAGAAATTAAAAAAAAAATAATATTGGAAATAGTTTAACAAATAATGTACTTTTCAAGGTGCAAAGGTCTAATTTTTAAATTTGAAATTTAATAAAAATGTGGAAACCTATACGTATACCTTAAATCTAGTAACAATTCAAAGAGGAAAAATAAAACATGAATGAGTTTGTGGTGAAGTGGTATTTGGATGAGTGTTCTCACCCAAAACACTTCAACCCCTTTAAGTGTTTTTGAATTAATTTGTGAGGTTTTGATTTTGTGAGGTTTAATTTTGTGTGGTTTTAATTGTGTTTGCAATGGTGGTTGATGAATCAGTTTAAAAGTAAAGGGTCTGGTACACCCTACTGTCCTCTGTCTCGTTAAAACCAGATGTTTTGGGGGAAAGAGTTGTGTTAGGGGATTTTTGTCGGTCTGGGCTGGCTTAGAGCGGATGCAAGTCGGATATATTTCGATGCTGAATGTCAAGCGGGATGTGTTTATATGACGGAGGTCAGAGAGGTGAATTTCGCAACGAAACCAATAATCGCCTGTCCGGGCAAAAAGGGTTCAGCCCTGATTGCTTGTAGGCGTAGGTTATGGTCCAATGAAGGGCGCAGAATCTATAGCAAAGCTGGTAGCGCACCAATTGCATTCTGACCAAGTTTTTAAAAGCTGGTACAACTCTGAAAAATAGAGATTTCACGACCCTCTCTGCTCTGCCTACCTTGTCTACCAACAGGTGCGTGGGGGACGCAACGATCTCGCTCTGACCGGCTAACTCTAGGGTAGAGCCCTGTGATGATGTATTCCTGCATGAACGGGTAAGTCCTTCTGGCATTCGTTCTCGCTTGCACAGTAAATCCGCAAAAGTTTAATTAGTTTAAAATTAATTTAAGTGTTAATTTAATTTAAGTTTGGAGGACAGCTTTTTTTAGTAGAAGAATTTGTGTTCGCGTAGTGAGAAATGGCAACGTTTACTTTCTCAGTAAAATTAAGTTTAGTGCGATTGTAATTTAAATATAAGTGAGTTTAATTAATTAAATAACTGTCTAGTTTAATAGGTTGACTGAATGTGTATTTGGAAACAGAGTTTAAGTAGTAGTAAGTTCCGATTTAATATTGTTATATGACAATGTCACGAGTCTCTCTCAACCACAGGCGCCGTGCCACATTTGTGACTATGTATTGTACAAACCATTGTGTTCTCTTTCGTATTAATTTACAGTATTCAAAATAAATTATTCAATTTAACCTCAAACTGGACTCTTCCTTTGTAAGAGAATCGTTCTTGGGTGCGGGATGTTCATTTACCTTACAGGGGGGTAGGCTTCTGTTGCTGTCAATGCTGTCGTTTGTGCAGGTAAATTACTTTATTGCACTTAGGTCGAGAATTTAACTTAATGTGGTGTAACTTATTGATAATCCTTGTTTTCAACGAACCTTGCCTACGTGTTCGCGTAGTGAGAAATGGCAACGTTTACTTTCTCAGTAAAATTAAGTTTAGTGCGATTGTAATTTAAATATAAGTGAGTTTAATTAATTAAATAACTGTCTAGTTTAATAGGTTGACTGAATGTGTATTTGGAAACAGAGTTTAAGTAGTAGTAAGTTCCGATTTAATATTGTTATATGACAATGTCACGAGTCTCTCTCAACCACAGGCGCCGTGCCACATTTGTGACTATGTATTGTACAAACCATTGTGTTCTCTTTCGTATTAATTTACAGTATTCAAAATAAATTATTCAATTTAACCTCAAACTGGACTCTTCCTTTGTAAGAGAATCGTTCTTGGGTGCGGGATGTTCATTTACCTTACAGGGGGGTAGGCTTCTGTTGCTGTCAATGCTGTCGTTTGTGCAGGTAAATTACTTTATTGCACTTAGGTCGAGAATTTAACTTAATGTGGTGTAACTTATTGATAATCCTTGTTTTCAACGAACCTTGCCCGAACACGTCCGTAAGATTTGACGCTTTTTAACTTAAAACACAACGCAAACTGTCAGGAAACGATTAATTGGTTAATTAATGTAATCTATATGTATTTTTGGGCTAAGTCACCTTACGACAGAGTTTACAGAAGGACTGGTTGAAATTAGGTTTTTGAAACAATTACACTGTCGTGCTAAGCACAAAAGTGGTATCTGCAATTGAGTTCAGTATGAGAAATAGCTGTTTAAAGTTTTAAAACTCATGCAATTGATGTCAACTTATTGACAAACTTATTATCTTTATATTTCCCATGCAGGTGTAAAAATTAAACTTTACCATTTTTAAAAACAGAGTAACAGCAAGTCAATTTGGCCAAAAAATTCAAAAACCACCACTGTGATATGGATGGCAGTATAGTAAGCATAATTTTGCAGTAAAAGCTCCATGTTGTATGCACTCAGACAAATTTTTGAAGAATTTTATTGTAAATGTGCAAAGAATGTAATCAGAAGTTGGCTTTTAAGCAACAGTTGTATTGACCCTTGGTATTAAATTATTTACTTAGATATAAAATGATTTTCAATAAGTATGAAAAGTAATGTAATGTAGTACACGTACTAATTTAAAGGTGTACAAATAGATCGATGGTACAACTGATTTGAAGGTTGACCACAATTCAAAAATGTAAAACATTTCTTTGTACTTTTTCAAATACATGATCAAATCTTAAAAAGATACTCTACAGACAAGATTTCTATACTGAAATATTTGAAAAAACTTTAAAACATTTAAGTTAAACTGTTTACAACCGCACTGTTTATCTTAACACAAACGCTGATGTAAGTGGTTAATGCTTGTAAGAATATATATTAAATATTAGATATTTACTCAAATATGTGATTTAGTAATGGAAGGTGTTGCTATTATTTACATTTACAATTTAAAAAAAAAAATCATACACATATTTTTGTATTAACTTCACATAAGAAGGTTAAATCAAAGTATTTATTGAGATTAAGGTCACGTTTCAAATAAATTCTGGTATTGGAATATTAAAACAAATTGTAAATTTAGATTTTGCAAAGAAATTGTTAAAACGAAATAACACATTTGAGTAAAATAAGAGGTTTTTTTTTTTAAATTGATCTCTCATTGATTTCTAAATTTTTAATTTTCATTTTAACAGTTAAAATGTGAATGTTCCAATACATTTTGAAAAACAAAACATTAATAAACATGTTTCAATTGACATATTTGAAACAATTTACTTGCATCGTAATTTTGTAACATTTATTTAAAATATTAACATCATAAAAAAAGAGAAAAATAACGGCATTTTCTTAACCCCAAACTCATGACAAACATTTAAAGAATCGAAATGCAACTCCGGCCTTTTTTATTAATCGGAAAATACTGAGACGGATTGATACACCACTCTATTTTCTTTCAAAAATCTTCGAAGGTAAAAACTGTAAAGTTACCATCGTCAAACAAAAGAATAGATTCTAAGCACAAATCTCACATTGAAACAATAAGATACAACCCCTTCCATTTTTTGTCTGTAACTGATCGAACCTTACTTTTCCATTTACACACCAAACCCGATACTGGAAGCATTAACTTGGACGTAACGGAAGAACATTTCTGCGTCTGGATATAGAACATATATAGAAGAGCACAAATATAATAAAAAAAAAGTTAAACAAATGGAATAAAAGAAACGATATCCCTCCTAAATCGCTCGATTTACCAACTTTAAGTGAGGGATTCATGAACGATTCTTATAAGGGAAAAGTTCTTTTTTCGTGTGTCTGTAAGTCGATATTGACGCTACTTGGAAATTATAGAACATTATCGAGTAGGCTTGTAGAAATGATAGTCGAGGACTTAGGGATAGGATTCTAAAGAATACATCTTTTCTCGTACCATGAAGGGGCAATTGCATGGGTGTCAAGAAAAAACAACCAAGTCTGTCTCTCTTAGAAGTGGTATTCAGTTTGGATGAAATTACCAATGGATTTTGATATCGGTTGATGGCAACACAAAGCTTGTGTTTTCAGAAAATGTCTTGTATAGTCGCATGTAGTGTTTTGGAGATCCAACATGGATTTGGAAATCTTTACAATGCTTTTCTGAAAAAAAAAAGAACACAAAAATTATCTTTCTTGCAATGATGCCATCGTGATCTAAATGATGTTTACTCTAAAATGTCGGAATTGAATCTAGAGACAATCGGTGTTCTAAAGTTTTCTTGCAACCCTCAAAACTACATAGAAGGTACGCACAAATATAATTATATCTCAGTGCATAAAATTTGGTTGAAATATTTATTCCTAAAAACTTATCTATTGCAATACATATTTACAACGCATAGATCATTTAATCTTCTATCACTTCGCTTTGTTACTCAATGCAAACCACTGTTACGCATGCTAACCACTATACCATTTGGTCGGCTATTCATAAACGTGTAAGGAAAGCTAGTTTTTCCTTTAGAAAAACTAGCTTGGCTTTTAAAAAATTATTTATTCCTAAATACATATGGAAAACTTATTTCTCCAATGAGTGTTTGGATACAATAATTTTTCTAAGCACGAATTGAATTATCATAAGAGTGATAGGTTATAATGGTTTAGCACAAAACTTACAGTCATATAATATGTAATAAAATAAAATAATTTTTTGGGGGTTTAAAACCTTAAACTCTTATTAAATTTAGAGAGATACACTATTAACAAAAACATTTCATTCCAAAAACCTTATAAAAATGAGTGTATAAATAACAATGAATTTTAAGATAATGGTCTGTGGATTATCTTAAAATAGATTGATTTTGAAAAGTTTAGTATAATACACTGTTGAAAAGCATATCTACATTACTTTATGTTAAACAACATCATCTCAAAAAAGAATAAAGTTAACGTATTTAGATGTCCGTTCTAAACGGTGTGTACTAAAAAGAAATCTGTAAAATATGCACCGGTACCTCACATGACTAAAAGAAAAAGCAAAGCCCATTATCCCTACAGTTGAGAAGACAATTTACTTAAATGAAATAGAGCTTAACTGATGTACTAACCAAACTCGGATAGCTTTTACAGAAATGAGTTTGCGGTAAGAAATCAATTTTCGATCATGAAAATTGCATATATCATATTGAAAAATGGAAGTAACTCATTTATTAAACAAAGCTTTCTCCTTCGCATTTATCTGAAATTTCCCCCAAAAAGAATAATTTTTCACTATAAAAATAAAACTACGAGCATGATTAATGATTATAACTAAAAGAGGAATAGTTAAGCTTAGTATATATGAGAATATTTCCATGGTGTACTTTTAAGATCATAATTGCACATCACTTTTCACTGCATGATACATTGAACATAAATATTTAATCTGTACTGTATAAATTTTCAATCGTTGTCTATTACTAACCAATATACATACATTGAAGTTACTCTCTGTAATGTTCTGTACAATATAGACTTGGTACGATGATAAACTCATATTATGTTTTAGATTTCAGGTATACTATTTCTCAAAATGCTCTCTATTCTCCCCCGTGACTAAGAATGATGTTTCGACTATTATATTAGAATTAGGTGCTAATAGCAACTACATCTGCAGTGTTGTGTTTAATGTAACTATTACAATGATCAACCGCTCTACTATCACCTACTGTATTAAATTTAATTGAACCCTGCATCGAACTGTTTCATGAATCTGTGTTAATGACGAAATGCAATTAGCATTGAGCTTACATTTAACAGCAATAAATCTTGTATATGATCTCAATTCATCAGATAAAACTATTCATATAAATTAAACCATGTAAAATGAGTTCCTTGTTTATTTAAGCATAACTTAAATGTGAGTATATTTCCTCTATTAATTATTACAAATGTTCTCCTTGATTAATTATAGCAAACAATATTACAAACAGATTCAAGAAAATTTAGCTATATACCCAAACCTCTAAAATGGGATTTTCTAGTTAATAAATCGCAATTTTTTTTACGGTTTTGGTTTATTCATTGATAAGTATTGCTGATATATTGCTGATTGTAGTGGTTGCAGATTCAACCAATCAAAATACTTTTGATTGGTTGAATCTGCAACCACTACAATCAGCAATAATAACATTGAAGCATGCACACTCTTACAAGTAAGCCAATTTTTGTATTGGGTGATGTGATGTCTGGTTCAATTTTAATTGGTATGTTAAGTGCGTAATGAAAGCATAGCATGAATAAACAAACAATTTATTCTAACAACATACAATCTCAAGGAACCTCACAAAGTAACTAACATAAAAACCTATTAATTAAACACAATCACAAGACAAAGAACATCAAATATTAATAAAATCGTACCCAACTCCCAGAGCGGAGAAATGACACTTCTTGACACGGCTCGGCCCTGTCTCGTTCTGTTTCTACTATAGCCTTCTCTCACGTAAGATACCCGAATGGGGTCTCTCGGAATGTTTCTTACACTACAACCCCCACAAGATAAGTGTTAGTGGTGTTAATTATTAATATAACACTTATATGAATAACTTAAGGAAACCTTTCACGAAAAACTCCCCTTCAAAAATATCAAAGTATAAACATTTCAAAATTTCATCAAATAATTTAAATATTACTTTCATAAACTAAAATGACGAAATATATACGTAAACCTAGTATTAAGCAAACTACGAAAATGGATATAACAATTCACATGTTCAAACTATCTTAATAATTATAATATTTTAAGGACACACAAAATATGAGCAAACATAAAATATTAACATATGTAAAGATGCCTTTCTATAATTCAGGGATCACTATATCTGAAAACACATGTTGAAGCAGTTTTTAAAAATCACACTCAACTTGAAATTCATGTTTCTCAGAACTCTTTGAACAAGGACAATGTTTCACAGTTATGTTTTGTATTTTAATGGCAAACGCCCAGCTTTTGTAGCTTCGATGATTGAGAAACATATCTCGTCAAGTAAAAAATTCAGTCTCAACTTTCACTGTTTGAAGACAGTGTCGCGATTATGAAGTCAAGGAATTTGTCCAGATACACTCTCCTCCGTTAGTTCTGTCAGTGGATACACAAATTTTGCGTATCCTGGTATGTTATCTCGATAGTAGTTACACATTACAAGGATAGAACTCACTTCCTTTTTTGTTTCTGGTCGTCGTAGCAATGTAATAGCACTAATATTGTCATGAAAAAGTTGATGTTTACCCGATTCAATGAGAGTTAGACTGCAGATGTGTCCTCTTCCAGACGACGCGGCGGTTCGATCGGACCTAAAATGTCAATGTTATAGACTGCAGGAGGTAATTTAGATTTCTGCACGGGAGTAACGTCGACTCGATCGGACTTCAGAGTAGGACTTCGGGGTAGACATTTTGAGCAGGTACGACAATGCTTTGCGACATCTTGAGCGAGATTGGGCCAAAAGAAACTCATTCTTATTATTTCCTTCATCTTTTTAATACCCACATGTATCTCAAAGACAGATTTATGTGCTAACTCTAACACCTTTTGCCTCCTACTCAACGGCAACACCAACTGAGATACCAACTGACCCAACACCTTATTCCTAAAATACAACAGTCCACCATTCTTCAAAAAGTTTCTCTTCCACAATTTTACTTCTTTCAGAGTCCTTTGAAGTGTTTGACAATTATTTTGCTCTTCTTTCAACATTGTGACCTCCGAAACCTGATCAACACACCTCCCATTGCAACTACCCTTCTCACAACCAACATTCTGTTCAACAAATAACCTTTCGAGACATAGTTCCTCACCCCTATCTAACAATAAGTTTACACAACTGCCTTTCACTACCAACAACAGATCCTGAACCTAAATATTCCTCCTTCAACTTCTCATACACCTTTGAGGGAGTAAACTATCCGCATTAATCAACCTATCCGTGACTGCAACCTCAACGTCCAAACTCTGTTTTATGGAACTATTCATTTCACTCAAACCAATCTTTAGAATTGCTAATTTTGTCTCGACTTGTTCCCCTAAGGCGGAAGTGAGTTCAATTTTTCCATGCCCTTGAATTAATTTTGAACTTAGGGCATTTAGGTTTAACATATAAACTTCTGTTCCAGAGTCCAAAAAAGCTACCAACTCATTTCACTCGACAGAAATATTCACTATGTTAACCTTTAAATCCCATGGAGTCAGGGTTGTAGGTTTCACAAAACCCCAATGACTTTCCATTCGAAAAACCTAGAAATGAACTCGCCCGACTCGTTCTCCCGTGGGCCACTTCTGAGTTTCATGTGGGGGGTTACTGTCGACCATTAAAAGATCATTACACTATGTCTACAACTTGCAATAGGGTTGTGCTTTGGGTCATCTACTTAATATGTCGGAGCATTTAGTCGGCATCTTATCAATGAATGAAACGTCACCGCTAAGTATTTAACAAGATTCGCATACGAGAAAAATCCCGACTATCTTACTCAGTGTCTAAAGGGTGGGGCAGTTTGACAATGAGTACTCTAAACCCCTGGCTCCCCTTTACATGCTCCACAATAGCCTATTGTTGAGGACCACCACGCTTCAAACAACTACTGCCGGGAAGATTCACCACAGTTTGAAATATCCGTATCCCCCTTGGACCAGACCTAAGGGCGAATGGCTGGGAATTTTTTTTACAAGACGATTTAAGGCGGGTTGGGATTTAAAGTGCTAAGAGGAATTAAGGCACGATTGCGTACATTCGAGTTCCTCGTTTAATGGCTACTTTTAAGACAGTTGCATTTTTATTTGTATTGTTTTTCTCCGTGGATATCCCATTCCTATCATTTTTATATTCCCTCTTAGCTGGGTATTTCTTGAAACAGTTTTTTTGCTAAATGAAGCCCACCACAAATATAACACTCAAAGTTAGTTTTAGAATTATCTTGACCAATGACTCGCCTTTCATTAAGCGCGACATATTTTTGCGGGATACCAGAATTTTCTTTACCAGACATTTAAAGGATTTTCTAAAATCTCAGAAAACGTTTTGCTTTTAGATACATAATAAATGTCGCATTCTTTTCTCATTAAAATTGGTTCCAACCATTCCTCTCCTTGTTTTGAGCCAATGTGACAAGCCGTTTCGTTGTCTAATGATTTATATAAGTGATCAGATACGGTTAAACTTTTAAGAGAATCAAAAGTTTCCAGCCGACCGAACGGTATAGTGGTTAGCGTGCTAGCTTCTAGACCGCGAGGTTGCGGGTTCGAGTCCCGTATTAGGCATGGGTGTTTGTAAGTGTATGTTGGCTTGTCTAATGACGAAAGTTTCGGCGCATTATAGCCCTCGTGTTGCTGACGGCGCCAGATAATCTGAATACAACCAACCAAAAGTTTCCACTTTTCTCAATTTACAGTAATAATCAAAATTTGAAGATATTCTTTAAACAAATTGAACGTGCGTTTCATCTGAATTACGTATTACATTCATAAAATTTTCGTGACAAATTTTTGGTGTCGGCTCAAACTCCCTTAAAACAATTTCCTTCCCTTTTTTCGTAATTTGAGAGGCTTTCCTCATATAAGAATATAAACAAATTTGAAATTATATCTCCCAGCAAATTAATTAATAACTCCGATTTTATGGGGGACATTACTGATTTAGTATTAAACACCTTTTATAACGATTGAAAGAATAGTCCACCCTTCTGCTTTATTAGGAATTGGCACCGTTCATATTTTGATAGATCTAATAATAATTCCCACTGATTTATTGTCCAAATCATCAGTTAGGTTACGCGATGTTTCTGCTTCTCCCTTCGAAAGCTTTAATTTTTCTAATTCTAGAGCGCGATCTAAATTTTGTTGTATAATTTTTAGCCTTTCGAGTTCAAGTCGAAACTTTTCTAGCTCAAAAGAGAGTTTCTTCTCTTTTTCAAATTCCATTGCATCCTGCCTTTGTGTTTCCCTTTTACTAGTCATTTTCTAAACAACAGACAACAATAATTTCCCATACAACAACAAATCCCTTTAAATTAACTCTTAACTACTCTCAACAACACACAACATTTCAACCAAAACAAACACACAAACAAATCAGTCACATTTATCTCATTATCACAATTTTCTACTCAAGAACAATTAAAACAACCCAATTGCACATTTATCGCAAATGAATATTTTCCATATGAACCACAATACCAAGCAAGACTTATACGATATTTTCATGCGAGAAAATTAAAACTCAAAAGATTTACCTTCCAAAAACCAAACGAATAATCTCACAGATTAAAATCAAATAAGATTAAAATCAATGCTAAACTCACCAAAATACCTCAAACTACAAAAACATTCGTAATGCTATTGTCCACACAATTCCTTTCTCTCTCAGAGAACCAAGGAACTACGCACTTAACATTGCGCCGGTTGTGCCAATGTGATTCCTGGTTCAATTTTAATTGGTATGTTAAAACCTACTGACGGTCATGGGAATAGGCGAAATTCTACAGTTGTTTTCCCTGCAAAGATTTTTTTAATATATTTCTAATTCAAATACATAATTTTTTTTAATTATTTTTTATTTATTTTGTTTTAGATAGGTTATAAACTACCATCCCAGTAAAAATATTTAAAAATATTTTACTTTAAATTTTATTCATAAATTTAAAAATGTTGAGTATTGCTGGAAAAACTGGGGATCAAATGACGTATATATACGTCCATGACCGTCAGTTGGGTTAAGTGCGTAATAAAAAGGTATCATGAATAAACAAACAATGTATTCTAACAACATACAATCTAAAGGAACCTCACAAACTAACATAAAACCTACTAATTAAGCACAATCACAAGACAAAGAACATCAAACATTTATGAAATCATACCCAATTTCCGATGGGGAGAAACAACACTTCTTACTTCTGCCTGTCTCTGCCTCGCTCTGTTTATACTATAGTCTTCTCTCACACAAGATACCCGAATGGGGCCTCTCAGAATGTTTCTTGCAGTACAGGTGTTATTGCAGCTGACATTGAATTTTCATCAATTTAGACATAATTTGATCAGAAATGTGCAAAATTGAGTATATTTGTAGAATTTTTTACATAAATGTTGAATAATAAAGTTGCAAATCTTTAGTTTTCCTATAGAAGTTATTGGAATGGTAGAAGCCGAACTCAGTAAAAGTAGTGAGACATTTAAAAATATATTTGAGCCACTGTTTTGAATTCAATCACTCAACATGGCTCTTATACATACAGTCTGCATTCAGTGATACATTTCAGTATCATAAAAGGAAACATAACTGGAATGAGAGAATTCTAAATAATTACCTAAAATTCATTCCATCGCTTTTAGTACATAACATTTCTAGATGACATCGCATATGTTTTAATTGTGAAAACATTGACATAAAAAAATTATTTATAAATATAAATTGTGTTATGTTTTATGCAACATGCATTTGAAAAGAAGACGGTATTGAAAAATAAATTTATAATCTAGCACTTTACTAAATACGGAATTGTTACTTCCTGGATTCATTTGCTATATTTTCATTATATATGCACAAATTAATGTAAACTTACCTGATTTTATATTTCAAAGATATTAACCGAGATATTTCCTAAGCAATTGAAATTATTTACACTTTTTGTTGAATATTCATAGTTTAAAAGTCAATTTAACATCCATTGAAAGATTATTAACACATTAATTATATTAGTTCTCAATTTTGGATTAAGAATGAAAGATGTTCAAATTTAAGATAAATACGAAACAGAAAGTATTTCGGAATTAAACATTCAACGAAAGTATAATTTCATAATAAAATATTAGATCCTAATAAATCACTTGGCAAATGAAGAGAATAGTGGATGATAATTTTAAGTAAGATAGTCATTTTGTGAATTTGTGAAAAACAGCTTTAGCTTTATTAAGAAATTATTTTAGTTTTTTTCATTCAATTCCAAAATTATTGTCAAGAAATAGAAATAAATTATGTATTTAAGTAAAAGTCATATAACTTACAAAGGACCACAAGAAAAAGAAACATTATAATCAATGTAACGTATTCCCTTTGGAACCTTCGATTTCGGATATAGAATTCTCTAGTTTGCGGAGTTTACGAGAACCGCCTTGAATCTAGTCTGTTACTATCTTCTCTTGCAAGTTCATTTATCCAAGTTCAGATAGAAAAGGTCAGCACTTTAAAGTATCTACACACTTTATTTACCGAAGATGCGGTATTTAACTAAAATACAACTAAGGCGCACATGCGCATTAGAAACTATACAATAACTTTGAATAGGGTGGAAACATAGTCGATCGTCACTCAGAAATCTAGAAAAGCCTCACACATTTCTTTTCGACCACGGCTTTTGATACCATTCAAATCTTCATGCTAGCCAAACGTCAACCCTGTTTCTTCCCCTAGTCTCTGGAAATACACTTTTGCTTTTACTTGTCCACGACTAGCTCAATTATAACTGTCAACACCCAAAGTACCGTTATATAGATAATTTTTTCCCCCCCAATATTACTATAATAAAGTTGCAGAGCAATGTTAGTTGAAAGTCACTAAAACTATTAAAAGGCTAAATCTCTTTCGTTTTTAAATAATGATTCATCAAATAATACATTTCAACTTTTAAGGGTTTTCATTTTGGACGATTTTCCGTTTCTTTACAATGAAAGAAGACATTACATTATTGACAATTTCTTCTTATGGAAATGATTTATCACTCAAAACCACGTCTGTAAATAACACCTTCCTCTACTGAAAACTGGTACTTTATTAAGCTTGGCAGACAAGTTCAGTGTTCTTAAGTTAAAGTATTTCTCAGGAATTTGTCACCTTAAAAAAATGCAAATATATGGGTTATGAACTAAAACGAGTTTTTAATTTCTAAAATATTTCATATTATTTATATATCACACAGCTTATCGATTTTGCGCTAGTGCATAGAAGTGAAGCTGTTATAGATATTAAACAGGACTCTGAAGTTATGGTGGTTGTACAGTGGCCGGCTGAACCCGTCCACCATAAACCCATTGTTATTAGTTCAAACATTCTAGCAACTATGGAGGCACACCATGAATGATTGTTGACTCTGAACTGGTGCTTGAATGGAAGTATGGATTGAATGAGCTAGTTTGAAATAATAATGGTAATTCAGGTTAGATTACATGATGGACATTGCAGGGTAATAGGCAAGATGTCTGACGGACTGACTAGACTTCGTTCTATTGTACTAACATGAAGGTTGACCCTGCGCCATTTGCTCTTGTAATAAGGTCAGGGTTGATCGTGCAAGTTCGAATATATGAAAGAACTTAAACTAAGCAGAAGAAGGTAAGGTATAGTACCACCTAAAAATGTTATAATAAGGAACATCAAAACAAATGAATAAGTTTATACTTTAAACCTTTAAACTTTAGACAAACTTTTACTACATTAGATTTCAACCTTTAGACAAACGAGACTTTACCATGACATTTAAAATGAGTATTTACCATTTATCGATAATTAAACACGATATTTGATAAAAAATATATCTATATTTGAAACGCCATGAAAGGAAAATTTTTAAATTAATCAATATTCTAAAGATTTGTTTAAACTTTGTAGAAAGTAAAAGCTAATTTCAAGTTAGGAAATTTTTACCATTCCCAAGCAACTCTCACTGAAATATATACTATATTGTTTTTAGCATATATTTCCTTTTGGGATGTTTTAAATAAATGATTAATATTTAATAGAAATTCATAGTAATTTTTGTATGATTATAAATGTCTTGATAGCCGTTCCCTGTGCCATAGGAATCATCTTAAAACAACGTAAGTTGTCAGATGTAAGACTTTTCAGATGCTGTGAGATGAATTTGGCGATTGCCAAACGCATTGTGCCAAAATTTGAATAAGATTTTATAACTTATGAATGCTTACTTTTGTATTATTTGTTTGCAACTTTTAATGTTAGCAAGGCTAAAGAACTGTTTGATATGCTTTAAATTCTAAAATTAGAAATTTATATAATAGTTACAATACGCTAGTAAAGGACTATACCAATTTACTGAAATCCAAAGCAGATCATGACATCTTATTCGACCAGGATAATTTCCTTCTCTCAAAAATGCCTTTTAACTTGTTCATCAACTGAGGTCTTCAATTATGAATACAAAATAAGATTCAAATATATGCATTGTAAAAATAAAACTCTTTATATCAATCTTTTTAAATCCTTTCATCTTTTTAATAAACAAATCCCATCGCTTTGAGAAAGTCAGTTTCTCTGAAGATATAAACCTGGTGTATATGTGTGCACAGAATCACATTTTTCACGTGTTATTCCCAAACTTGCAAGAAAAGAAAATACATGACTCTGAACTATTTTATTTTCGCTTTGAAACGCAGACGACGTAGAACCAAAATATGGTGTTAGTAAAATAGATCTAAAAAGCATAAATTCAATCTGTCCACATGCTGCGAAAGTGGAAGGAGCAGATTTTATAGTATTTCAACTTCCAAATTCACAACTTGTATTTTTATTTTCTTTCTTGTCAAGCGAGGAAAAGAAAATTCTTTGAAGTTGTAGTCCAAAGGAAAATATTTCTATTCACTTGACAAAACATATTTTTTGTGCACAAATTATTCCATACTTTCATTTTTTCAAGTATAATAAGATATTTTTCATTAAAACATAATTAGTTAACTATTTATGTAAAATTCTACTTTTAACAGGAGACTGTTTTTAAAAAAAGTTAAATTAGAATATATAACTTTACAAACAAAACACTAAGTAAAAATAATATTTTAATATATGTTCTAAGTGCTGCAATTCTTTATCAAATGTTGGACCCTGTTTGTGTTATTATATATATTCCAACTGCATGGAACTACTCAGTATCAAGAGTGAATTAATCTCATCAATCTTGAATTATGAATCAGTGAATCTTCAATTTATGAATCTTGATTATAATACCATGCATCTAATTTAACATTCTACCCAGGGAATTGAAATGTCTTTAAATAAAAAAGAAAAGTGACACTGGATTCAGACACCAAATAAAGTCGCAATTTTAAAGTCATCTGTGATATTTGATATTAGGGACATTTTCAATAATTGTTATGTTTAAATAATTGGGTATTCTTATTCACACTGGAAAAGATAAAAGACAGGTTTTAAATATTTATCTGCGTGATACATGTGATAATGATATTACTCTTTGCTGACCATATTTTACCTCTCTAGGGAATTTAAGCTATAACTAAAGATACTTGTATCTTAAATTAAGATTCCCTTTGGCGTCAAAATTCAGTGCCATTTTGTGTCTTATTTTAAGACTCAGTGTAAAACTTAAAATAGGTGAGCGCAAAAAATTGCAGTAATATATATGAATACCATTATATTTTAACAACTAATTAATTAATCTAAAGTTAGAGAATAGTAATAACTGATTTGATTCACGTGATTGACGTGTTTCAATTTACAATGCCTACACATGCAAAAATTATCTCAATAAGAAAAGATTTTTTTAAGTTTCATGCCCCTTCAGAAATTGTGCCACTTGGTTAGAGATATTCTATTTTAAAGTGTGATTTCATCTGTACAAGATAGAAAAAAATAGGATTTATTCGGGGTCTTAATGAAATCTTTAAAAAAAAAGGAGATAAAGAAATTAAAATTTCTCAAAGATACATCATTTCCCTATATTTTTTAATGACGATAATTTATACTGTAAATTATAGACATATGGTGGTAAATACAAAAATTATGTCGTTTTTTTTTTTTTTTTTTTTTTTTTTTTTTAATAATTATCAAAAATAATGTAAAACAAAAATAAAGTTAAATAAAACGGTATTAATTTTAGTAAGTAGTGCCCAGCTGTTCACTAATGATAAATTATTTTCACTAATCATATCAATTTGACATCAAATGAATATTCGTGTTTAATGTATTTAAAAGAAAATAAAGGACATAGCTACACAGTCAGTTTAAAAAAAAATCATTTACGTTATTTTGATGGCTAGTTGCTCACAAATAGATGTGCACTTAATGTTATTTCGACTCACGAAAACAAATAACTGAAGTATTCCTAATTTTTATTTAAACTATTAATGAAACAAACCTCCAAACTTTAAATCACGAGACATTATCATGATATTTCATTTGACATTTAGCATCACTTTATCGTGGTATTTGACAAAAAAACGAATTGACA
Organism: Linyphia triangularis; assembly: GCA_963978545.1. Classification (NCBI taxonomy): domain Eukaryota; kingdom Metazoa; phylum Arthropoda; class Arachnida; order Araneae; family Linyphiidae; genus Linyphia; species Linyphia triangularis. The sequence goes on from OZ021732.1 coordinate 59,593,129, forward strand.
TTTGAAATGCCATTAAAAGAAATAAAAAATTTGCATTGCAAAAAAACTTATCAATTATTTTAAATATTGGAGAAAGTGAAAACTCAGTTCAAGTTGTTAAATTTTTAGCATTCCCAAGCAAATCTCTCTGAAATATTCACGTAATATAGTTTTTAGCGTATATTAACTTTTGGGATGTTTTAAATAAAGGTTGTAAGTTTCACGGAAATACATTAAGCCGAGTTAACATGGCTTTCTGACAAACAACAAACCACTAATTAACATCATATTTAAAGCTATCCTTCTCTCGAAATGTTCGTCTTAGGCTTCAAAATTTTTTTATTTTAAAGATTTCATTTAAGGTACATTTGGTCAATTTTTACAATATCTTTATAAAACTATGTAATTTTATGAAACATATAAATTTATTTCAAACATACTTATACTTAAACATGCAAATTAGGCTAAAAGTATCACTGCCATACAAATCATAGAGAAACCATATAATTTGTATTGTAAGGTAAATATTTGTGGACAAATATTTTCACTTTATATTTAATTAAGAAATTTAGATCTATGTCTTTGTTCTCAAGATTAAGGAAATTTATTTCATTTACAAAATTCCATTTGGAATGAAGTCCTTTTATTAAATTGGTTTTACGAACATTGTTGAATTTAATATTTGGCTTTTATTCAAAAAATTTGTTTTAAAATTGTTCAGCAACTTGTGATTGTTTTCATTTTGAACTAACCTATATATACTTTTACTAATTTATTTTTTTTGGTTAGATATTAAATCTTCAACAAACCATAATTACTCGTTCATAAATGCCGGAATATGCATGCTATTACTAATAAGCTACTATCCAAACGATTAAAACGCAAAATTAAGTATATATGAAAACTTGTAATGACAATATAGTATAAAAATGGAATATTGTAAACACTTCCAAAAAAATTCAACAGATCCTCATAATGAAAATGAAAACCCTTTCATCCCGAAGCATTTTGCTTTAATATCTCATGCAAAACTTAATGAGTAGCTACCTCCAGGGGCCAGACTCAGCATTTTAGTGATAACAGGGGCGTAGAACCTTCTTTTGAGAACAAATTAGATGCAAGCAGACTTATGACTGGATGAAAAAGTTAATGACTTCAGAGTTATCACTAAATTACGCAGTCGCCTTAACTAGTTGGCCGGTTATCTGTGAGAGATCCAAGGCAACCCACGTCAAGTGTAATTACAATCGCAGCAAAACTAATAAGTGGCGTTAATCTTTTTTGAAGGCGAAAATGCCTGAAGGGGAAAAGAGGTATTTACTTATGGCTAGTTAAAACTTCGTTAACACCTGGTTCCGTAATCGAACAACCTGATGAGTATTTGATTTCAACTAAGCATAAAATTAGTTTTGGTCAAATAATTTATATAATGAACTTCAATATAGTCTGAATAACATACAATGTTATCCTTTGCCTATCTGTCCCTTCTAAAAAAGTCATAAATTTTTCCAAAAAATACTGAAGTTGGTGGCACAATTTATATAAAGACAAAATGATAACTAATTTATACATAAGGCTGAACCGTAATCCAATTTAAAACTTAGATGCGTGCAACTATTATAGCTGCAAGCATCTATTTAACTATTAAAGTTATTATTCGACCATATGTTATTGAAACTGTGATCGGAATAAGGCATATATACAGTAAAAATATATGAATTTTTCATTGTAACTCTCACTGAATTTCCGCATTAGAGTTTTTTTAAAAATATAGTTCACCAAAATAAACTCCAACCTCCAATTAAGAAACCACACATGTTTTTCATTTTTATCTATACCGTAGAGTATATGTTTGAAAATAATTGCTATACATAAATGATGATTTTTTATGTTTCTTTTACTTTTAAATATAACTTTATTCCATGCTACTATACCGACAAAATAATTTCAAAATTACAAATATTAAATTATTTTAACTTCCAAAATATCTCACAAATATTAATAGTAATCCTAATAAGTTAGATTTAAGTCAATTCAGGCACAAATTATATTAGTAGTACCAAAACAGACATATTACATTACTTTGAAAGAAAAATGAAGCTACTTTTGGCTTTTATTTAAATTTTGAAACTTCAATTGAAATTGAAATAAGATAATTATTAAAATAAAGGATACAAATAAAATACCAATTGAAAATAAGCACTTTTTTAGTATTGCTTTAGACTACTCGTTATTTGCAATTTTACAAAGTATACTCAAATCCATTTTAAGGCTTCTATGCAAATCCATGATCACCTATCTGCTCATTGAGCGTAAGTTTACTCAATTTTGTTAAGTAGGATCGACTTACACCATGCTTCCTATTTTAAATTTTTGTATTAATTGAACTGCCTGCAGCAATGAAAGCACTTAGAAGTGAAGTCCAGTTATTGTGTTAATTATCGAATTTTTTAAAGTACTTTTATCACGGCACACAAAAGAGCATTTTTCTCCACCAAACACTCGATTGTTGCTCTCTTTTTATTCATTACAAAAATCTCTGATTAAATTTTTGGTTTGAAAGACACTCGCATTTATCTGAAGATTTTTTCCTGTCAAGTAGGATAACATCAAGACAGATTGCGTAGGATATATTTTATTTTTAAAACATTTCAAAAATAAATACGTATTATTATTTTCTGTCAAATTGAAGTATTTACATCTTGGCAAATAATGTTGTTTATTCTAATTTTATATATGGTTATAAAAAGTACTTTGTATTTAGATAAGATGCAAATATAGCAATATAATTTGCCATAAGTTTGCTTTTAATAAATTCTGAATGAGTTTCTTTTATTTGCTATCAATATGTGAAATTAAAAATGCATAACTGTCTATTCGTTTTGAGATTTTTAATAATATTCTAAGTTGTTATTATAATTAAAAGAAAATTCTTAATTGACAATTTTAATTTTAAAATAACTTTCCAAGCAAACAAGTAGTGTTGCTTATAATTATCAATATGCAGATAAATGGCTGTCTGCACTTTAGATACTTCTTTATTGAAATAGCCGACTAAATGGTATAGTGGTTAGCGTGCTAGCTTCTAGACCGTAAGGTTGCGGGTTCGAGTCCCGTGTTAGGCATGGGTGTTTGTAAATGTATGTTGGCTTGTCTAATGATGAATGTTTCGGTGCATTATATCCCTCGTGTTGCTGACGGTGCCAGATAATCTGAAAACAACCAATCAACCAATCTTTATCGAAATATTGCAAGGATGTTTTTACAAAGCTGTAATATGTAAAATATTTTTAAGTTTACTATTAGTTTGTTGCTGTAACTAAATTATTTTGAAGTCATTCAGTTAGATGTAATCAAATGAGTAAGTTTGTTAATAGAGTAATTCTAGAATTCACTATATGAACAAATAGAAAAAAAAATTGCAATTTTAATCAGAGCTACACTGTACACTCTACTTTATTTATTTATTTTTTATTTTTATGTCAACTCTATCATGTAGTTAGAAACTTATTAAAAGGCTTAGTGACTTTTTCTATCAGGGGAATATATATATATAAAAAAAAAAAATAAAAAAAAAAAAAAAAAAAGAAACTGCAAATTCCACAGACTTGTGTTCAACATGAAATGAAGGTTCTTGTAAAGCAAAAATCCCATTTAAAAATCCAATCGAAAGTTTTAATCGAAAGTACTGGAAATTGAAAGACAATCAGAAATTGAGAAAGGAATTTCATTTCCACAAATTAAAATATCATGGAATGGTTCTTAGAATTTGAGCCATGATGGAGGAGAAATATTAAAAGTTTAAAATCTAAGAACGCGTCAGTGCTCTACCACTTAGTACAGCGTCAAAATTGCTAGACCTACAAGTTTATATTATATTGATCGAGCTTAGGAAGAGATTCAGATGCAGAGACAGTCGTTCATTTGATTTCATATATATATATATTTTTTTTACTGAACATTTTACTTTTTATGCATAAGTCTAGTTGTTTTTTGGGAGATTAATTTATCACGCTATTACTCATTTTATAATTAGAAACCAAATGAATCAAAATTTTATTTTACTGAACACATTTTTTTTTATATTTAGGACATTGACACTTATGAAAAAGAGCTATACCTCATTGACTGATGAACAGTTAAATGGTCTCGAAGAATGTGCGTCAGCAAGCGGGGTTAGATGGATGAGTGTAAGTTATATTTTCTCTCTACTACAGAAATTGTTTAATAAAGGAATAGGAAATGTGTTGCATTTGAACTATGTACCAGTAAGATCATTTATGTTAAATGGCATCCTTAGCTTTCAAAAGCAACCTTAAAACAAGTCTCAGTCTGCATGACAAATGCTATATAGCCTCGACAGGACATTAACAGAATCTTCTCCAGGTATTTCGAAATGTGTCATATAACGTTGTCGTATAACTTAAGCAATAAGAATTGAGAATACAGAATAATAATGTCATAAAAGTCTTCCCACTGACTTAAAAACCTCGCCAATGAAACGTTATTTACTTTTAGGGACTTATAAATTACATTTTAATGCAATCCCTTGAGAAGTACTTTTATGTCCTTCTTTGATCAATCCCAACAAGGCGGAAGCTTTAAGTTTTACCCTCTTGTTGACTTGTACTATTTCTAATATGAAAATCAAGACACCATGTCTACTCCCCCTTTGTACATATCAACTTTATATCACGGACAGTTCTTTAATATGGCATTAAATCTAAAATTTGTGATGGTCCCTAACACTATCACACAAATAACTAATACTACAAGTGCTAAAAAAAAGTGTCAGCTATCATTTTTTCAATAGAATTTTCCAGCTGATTATTTTTTAATTACTTATGAGGAGTCCTTTACAACTTAGATAATGGTTTAGTAAATGTCATTGAACTTGCCAATTTATGCATAAAAACTTTAAAACTTGCCGTTTTTAATTTATGGTTAAAATTATCATATGTAGTCAATAGTATAAGGCGGATATTTCAGTTACAATTTTTATCAAAGTGTACAGTACAATTTAAGAACTAAAGCAAATGGTGATTATTTATAAGATGTTTCAATCTTGTGGTATTATTAGGTGAAATCATTGTTAAGAAATTACCTGATGTATAGAAATAAAAGTTTCCGCAGAGAGATTTTTTTAAAGAACCTTTAAAAGTTATTTACCTTTTTACCTTTAAAAGTCCTAGATATATAAATATTTGCTACAAGTCACTGTTCTATCCAAGTCTAAAATTGTAATCTGCTATATTTATGCACTTTATATATAAATTTCTCCTTATTATATCAGTACATTTTGAAGATCAAAGGTAGGAGAGGTAAATAAAAACGTTAATGTATACGTTCTTTAAATTTGACCTTTAAAAGCTCAGAAGCCTAATAATGACTTCTTAACTCTTAACTTCAATTTCATGGTTGAGCTGGTTGTTAATCCTATTTACGTTTCAAGTGGATTTGTGTTGCCGTTGAATCCTATTAAATAAATATATGCTTGTTATAGAATTGTCTCAGAAATGTTACCCTATACTTGATGATATTTTCTGTTGTAAACATTGCATTTAAATGAGTCAAATAAAATTGTATTCAGTTTTTAGTTGGTACTTAAGTATTGGCTATGACATATTTTTCAAATGATTTTATCAAAATTTTTATTTGCTAAAATGTATGACTCACAATTTACTCAACATCCTTGTTTGTACGTTATACTTCTCTGTTTGCTACTTTAGATGAATAATCAGCTCCACATAAATTATGGGAGTGTTAAACCATGGTGAGTGTTTACGGTGAAATAGGATATTTATAAATATAACTACAAATAAATGCGTTTTAGAAGCAATTGTGTATAATGCTGCCGAATTTCAAATAATGACTAGGACGACAAAGCATTATTTTATTTTTTATGCATTATATTATTTTTTTATGTAAATAGAGACAAGTATTTTTCATTTTAATTTTGTTGTAATCGCTTGAAATGAAATATTATACGGAATTTGCTTTTTCTGCATGAAAAATATCTTAACTAGAAACAGAGAAAGTCTTTTGAATTTAGTTCATATTTTGCTGAAAAAAAAAGATAAGAAAAAGATCTTACATTGCAAAATTTTTTAATCATTAAATTAATTAAAATAAATGAGAATTATTAGTTATTAACTAAAAAAAGTATATGTTCATTATTATTATAAACTTACATATTGACATTAAGGAATCTGAAATTAAAATGGATGCAATTCGGTTAACTATGTAGTCTTTTTTCTTTTTTTTTAATTGCACTCGTATTACGTGATCTTACTATATTCATTACATATTACGTCTACACTGACTCCTCATTATAAGAAAACGAGCCATTACTATACTCTTACTATACATATTCATTCTAAACTGACTCGTCGACTGCTTAGAAGTCTGAGGTTGCTGAATGCATGTTCACTGAACAGTGAAATTGCATTTAGTTCTGTTAAGTTTCAATTTAAAAATTCCTACATTCAATGTAATTTTAAATAAATTTTTTAATGTAAATAATGAAGTTAATAAATATGAAAGAATTAGGATTACAATATTTTTATAATAAACTGGGTTCCTTAACGAAAACAAAAAGATTTACAAGAATATATAAAAACATATTTTTTTTAAACATAACTTAGACGCATTCATCAAAAGAACAACTAATATTCTTGTTTGCCAAAAGGAGACATTAATTTTCCCTTTTATTTTCAGATATGCAAAGCCGATATATTTATGCCCATAAATTAAAAAAAATAATAATAATTTGAAGGTGTTTAAAGACACTGATAATACTATATATATATATATATATATATATATATATATATATATATATATATATATATATATATATATATATATATATATATATATATATATATATATATATATATATATATATATATATATATATATATATATATATATATATATATATATATTTATAAAAATAATATTTTCTAAATATTGTTTTGTTTAGAGAAAGCTTTTTAACAGGCAATATCTATTGTTTGAATTTGTGTTTAAACTTGATATTAATTAAATCAAAAGTATTACGATTTGAAAAATACAATCTCATTTACAAAACTGACAGAAACTTTACTACATTATGAAAAAGTAATGCAATTTATATTTGTAAGTGAAAAAATTAAATTGAATTACTTCCATCATAAACATGCTCTTCACATTCATACTATTCTAATCCCCAATAGCAATGATTTATAATAAATAAAATTATAGAGTTCTGAAGCAGATTAAATTATTTAAATAAATGCTAAAACATGTAGAAAGCATTTTTCATGAAATAAACTGCACTTCAATTAGATAAAATATTGCACTTTTCATTCTTTTTATCATAATATTATATACACAATGACACTCATTTGAATTTTTATATTTTCAACCATTTCAGTGTTTCAATTTCGATTTTATCTATATAGGAATTTAAGTAACTACAACGACGTGCTTCCGTCTAAATTTACCATGCTTTATCTTTCTACAAATTTTAGGATATACAAACAAATCGGCATCACCATTGTAAACCTTACCAGCAGTCTTAGGTTTAGAAAACCAAACCTCTTTGATAGGAAACCCTTTTGAAAATTAGATTCACAACTTCGAAGCATCGATATGATAATTTTTGTACTTTAGTTAAAATGTCATACCAATACAATTTTATCAGGTAGTCAAGAGGCATTCGGCTTGATTACTATGTGGCTGATTTGGCACCTTCAAGCCCAAAAGTAATCCTAGAACTGCCATATGTCATTTTCGACTTGAGTTAAGTACAAGACTTTAAAATTCTTTTATTATTTTATTTGGCTCAGATGATTTCTACAATCTGACTAACAAAATGCTTTTCACTACTACATGTGGTTAAAAATCCTGAAATTTTTAGTAGTAGGTGTGTTTTCAATAAATTTTCGCTAAAATAAAAATTGATTTATAATTTCTAGAAAAAATAAATAACTTTTATAAGTAACACCGTCTAGATTTTTAGCCTTTATTTATGAGGTGTCACATTTCATTAATTTTTAAAATTACATGCGGCTTATAAAGTGACCAAAGTAGCAAGAAAGTCCCATATCACCCATGAAGTACTTAATTTTAAAGGAAATAAATCATTAGTGAAATTGTATTTGATAAGCATATCATACAATTCAACACTGAAATGTCACGTTTGTCTAATTTATAAAGCTAGTATCTGCAATATAAACAAAAACAACAGGTGTTACATTTGTTAAAAAACATCCGATCTGTTTACTAATTCAAGAAATGATCCTAACAAGGCCATTTGAGTTTTTCTAAACAGTACGTTTAAACATTGATAGCTACCCGAAAGACTACATGTTCATTTTTATACTTTAAAAACACTATAGATGTAAGACATTTTTATAAAATGGCTCGATATTCCAAGTAAATCCCATTCATTAGTTTACAACTATTTCTTATTTGTTTACTATTCGATATTAAGAACCAACTACTATCTATCAGGAAATTAAAATGTTTATTCCTTTTTATATATTCTGGCAAAAAAAAAAAATAATAATAATAATTCTGTATTGTTGTATTAAAATTAGTAAAACAAAATACATTTCTTAATTTATTTTTAATATAGGTTTTCTTCCCTCCAAATAAATTCAATTTAAAATATTCAAAATTGTTCTTATTTGTTGAAGCATCTAACCAGAAAAAAACAATCAAGATACTTTTACTTCAATCTCTAATTATCTTATAATAACATAATTCTACTTTGTAACTAACTAAAAAAAAGTCGCAAATAATTGTAAATAAATATATAATTAAAAAAATTGTATAAGAATTCGGAACAAACATTAATTATAATGAAATGAATATTTCAGAGTTTTTTTTTAGGTAATCTCTACAACACAAAGATTCATATACATTTACTTTATCGCAATTACTCGTAGTGACAGCTGGCAAAGAAACTTAATAATCTTTTGAAACATATTGTTCTTGGAGTTCAGGACTTATAAAAAACGGTTAGTTTTCTTAAATAAGTAAACAAATGTAAGGAACTACTCTATTCCTTTTATGATCATTATGTTTTCTTAATGCTTTGAAGTGGAAGATAGTATCTCGAGGCAATTATGAATACGAATTATTTTGAAATAGAATGGCATATACCTCTGCCGTACTATAGAAGAAAAAATTACTTAAGAATTACCATTCTTATTTCATGAACTTATATTTTACAAGAATAAAATATGAAATACGTACTTTCAATGTATTATTTATAATTGGTATTAGGTTTAAAGAAATTTTTTTTTATTGATTTCACTGGAAGAGGAATAGAATTGGATTAAAAAGACCATTGAAGTGAATAACTGTGAGATGAATTGTCACGATTTCAAAAAAAGAAATATATCAAATTTATTTTAACTTACTTTTGAGTATTGAAACTTAAGATATTTTTTTAATACATGCATTTATATTTAGTAACGTAATGAAAAGAAAGATTAATATAAATTCTTATATTTTAAAGATTTGAAATATCTTACGCAATGTATTTAAACTCACTAAGAAAAATGAATGTTGTATGTATATTATCAAATTATATTAAATGCAAGGTCATAAAATTATATCAATAGACAATTCCAGCATTTTTTAAATTTTTTTTTTATTCAATTCTAAATGTTCCGAAAAGGCCATCAACACAAAAATATCTGCACAATGCACTTTTTATTTTTTTTTAATTTGCGATTAAAATTACCTTGTTCGACGTTGGCGAGAAAACGACTCATTTCGCTGGCATTGAATGTGGCATCACTGCTACGTAGCAGAAATCAGATTTGCAAATTTCTCTCAAATCACGCCTACCTGTAAGGAATGTGGCAGTGGTCTACCAACGCCGTTTCAACGCCAGCTATTTGACAGAAACCTCACGATAACCATAGAAACGATCGGGTCTCTTTACGTCCCGAATTTTGTTGACAGTTTTGATCGGAATGGTTTTGGCTCGGTTTTGGGGCATCTACTTTTCTTAAAATTTAAATAACTAATTTTTTAAAAAAGCTTTCGTTTAAATATTTGGAATCAGAAAGAAATTCTTCATAAATATATACTAATTTCACTCGTTTTTAAAATATGCGGGAATTGTCCATTGCCGGAGCAATCGAGCGTCACTAGTAAACCTATAAAAGCTCCGTACTTCTGTTTACCAAGCCTTTTGATATTGTTGCGTGGATGGGTTAGAAGGACTTGAAGCCAAAGCAGATTAAAACTTGAAGGAATTTATTCCGATATAACTCTTTGCAGATTCTTTTACAACTCCAGAACTTTCCGTTCTAATAGACTCAAAACAGCTCTTTACACAACAATGGAACACAAGCAGCAGTTAAAAGCTAGATACACAACTGCTAAAATCGACGCAAAAGACAATGTAATACAGTTCACTTTCGGTACTACTCTGAATGCTCACTGAGAGACAACTAACTAACTAACTCCATCACCCGCTCTCTTGGCGTTATATAGGAAAGCTAATCCTTCACGAATCTTCAAGAGATAGAAATTTGGAGACATTTCCAGATCGCAGTCGAAAAGGCCTATACAGGTACATGGGGACCGAAAGTGTTGCCAAATTTGGCAACCAAATTTAGTCGCCAAAACCCTCGCCAACTTGGCTCTATCTCTCCAAAGGCCCGAGATTGCCATTAACCATAATGTTAAAGGACCTTCTCTCTGTAAAAGTCTTTTATTTTTTGCATTATCCCTGTAAAACTCGTTTTCCAGTATTAAGAGACACATTGCAGGAAAGCGAAGTAAAAAAAAACTCTTGCACTGCCTTATACGAAATGTACATAATTTTTTCTTTTTACATAATTAATACTACGAAATATTTACAAATATACAGAAATTCGTAACATTGCCCCCCCCCCCCCCTCCCAAGGACTGCACTTCCCGGGCAGTGTAGTCCCCGGAAAGGAAGGCATATTTTCAAAGCAATAGCAAACACTCTGCGTTCATTACTAAAATATAAAACTTACTAAACTTACTAATGTATATACAAAAAGACATAAACATCACTGAAAATAAGTAAATAAACAATAAAAATTCTATACACATGTAACAATGGTCTTAATAACTATATACACTTTATACATTGGGTGATTACAAACTATGGCCATAGTAAGGGGCTAACCTTGTCACCTTCTTGGAATTGATGTCCGTAGCCATCTTGTCGTATCTGGTCTTCATCTTCTCCGTCGCCGAGTGGATTCGCTCTCGGGCAAAATTATGCACAGCTTCAAACCGTGCCTTAAGACCCTCGACGTACTCCTCTGTCGATGAAGGTGCATACGGAGGGCGGCCAAAACAACAGATCGTAAGGCAGATGAAGGTTACGATCGAAGAGCATCTAGGATGGGGAATAGCAGCTAGTCACGTGGACAGCGCTGCGATAGGCCAGAAGAAACAAAGGTAACTTCTGATCCCAGTCCTGTTGGTTTCTGGAAACCATCAGTGAGAGGTTATTGAGGATGGTTCTGTTATAACTCTCCAGCATGCCATCCAACTGTGGGTAAAAATGCGTCGTCTGGGTTTTGTCCATGCCAAGTAGTTCACAAAGTCCTTTATTTACATCAGAGGTAAAATTCCTTCCTTGATCAGAATGTATCTGAAGAGGTACTAAAAATCTGTAAATCTATCTCTGAACCATTACCTCTGCAACGGTGGGAGCCTCTTGATTAGGGATAGGATACGCTACAGGCCACTTCGTAAAATGATCCATGACAACAAGGTGGTATCTGTTGTCGTCAGCAAATCATGGCAGTGGTCCCAAGATGTCAAACGCAATCCGTTCAAAAGGCGCTCCTACATTGTAACGTTACAGTTTTCTATGACTTTGGTTCTTCGGTCCTTTCCGGGCTGCGCAGGCATCACATGATCGGCACCACTTCTCTACGTCAGCCCTCGCTTTACTCTAGTTGAACCGCTCTCGAACTCTTTTTAGTGTCTTCATTACTCCGAAGTGGCCTCCAGTTGGGCTGCTGTGTAGTGAACGTCTGTGACTCGGGATCTTGGAAGCAATTGCTGCCATCGGGATATCTTTCCATCATCAGATTCGAACTTCCTGTCCGTTTCGAATATGGAGATAGTCTCAGAGGGTCAAATATTGCTTTGTCGTGGGACTATAGATGGAAATGTCCTGCCAAGTAGGTGTCGTATTCGAAGACTCCTTTAAATTGATTATCGGCTTGATGTCAGGATCTCTCAATTGGTCTTTTCTGACTTCTCCGTCACTCCAAGGGTCTGGATCCGATGATGTTGAAGATGTAACTTGGCGGATTACCGGATTGATTAGTCCGTAACTCACTTCAACCATGGAACAATATCAGCAGCTCTCTGGGCAAGGTCTAATAGATAGGGCGTTTGCGTTTCTTTGTGATGATCGTTTCCGATGACGGATATCGATGTCATACTCCTGGAATCTCTCTATCCATATATCTATCTGACCTTCGGTATTCTTGAAATTTAAAAAACAGGTCAACGATGCCTGATCCGTACGGAGCAGGAATTTCCTTCCGTAGACATCATGATGGAAATGTTCTACGGCTTTAATTATGGCAAGCAACTCTTTCCTAGTGACACAATAATTCCTCTCCGGTTTAGATAGGCACTTACTCTAATATGCTACGATTCGTTCTTGGTCGTCTATTTCTTGGGACAAAACAGCACCGACACTCTCGTTGCTCGCGTCCGTGTCAAGAATAAATTGTTTATAGGGCTGAGGATACGTCAGAATAGGTGCAGATGTTAAAGCCTCCTTCAGTTGGTCAAATGCATAATCACAGTCTTTCGTCCACAACAATTTCTGCTTACTCTCTGTCAGTCTGTGAAGGGGTCTTGCGATGTAAGAAAAGTCTTTCAACGAATCGTCTATAGTAGGTACAAAGCCCCAGGAGACTCCTCAACTGATGTACATCTTTGGGGCATCTCCAATATTTAACTGCTGACACATTTTCTGGATCTGTGCGTACACCCTCGGCCGTGATGTCATGTCCGAGGTAGGTCACTTCATGTCGGAATAACTTACATTTGGCCGGACTTAACTTCAGGTTGGTGTCCTTTAATTTCTGCAGCACCTTCCTAAAATTTTCTAGATGTTCTCCGAAACTTCACTCCACGATAATGATATTATAGAGGTAAACCAGACAGGATTTCTCTCGTTTCAGCAGGGCACTCTGAAAAAGCGAGAGAGGAGCGCCTCTCAACATCCGTGGCGAACTCCTTTAGTGTTTCGGTAGCCTTCTGTTGACGAGTTTCCAACTGCAGCCTGCTGTAGTCTTTCACAAATTTTTCGCCATACCGCTGTTCTAATACACTTGAGAGTGCGTTGAAGTCCAAGCGTTGCTCTTCGGAAAGCGTTTGTAGTTTATCTGCAGCTTCAGCTCGCAGATATGCAGCTAACTGGCAGGCTTTTGTCACAGTGTCGCATTCGTTGGCGTTGGTGACAATTGTGAATTGGGTCTTATACTCTGGTCAGGAAGATTTTCCATCGTATGTCGAAAGCTTAATTGAAGGTCGGGAATAACTGATACACATTTCAAATCTTCCGAAACAGTTCTGCTCGAAAGTCTCTTCTCTAACATTTGGTCTATCTTTTTTCTATCTCATTCAAATTTTCTTCTAGATTCTTCTTTTACAGAAGCTTTATCATTTTTTCTAGATCATTAAACTCCCGAATCTCCCTTCTAAACTATTACATTTCTTTTCGACATTCTCGAATTTTCCAGCAAACTTGTCTTCTATTTATTTCCTGCTTTCTTCCATAGTTGCTAAAAGAACACCCTTTAATTCCTCCTGTCCGGCAGAGATCGCAGTAATGTTCTTCTGCATTTTTTCTTGGCCGGAGAAAATATATTTCTTCATCTTTTCTTGACTCACTTTCATTTCTTCCTGCCCTTCGGATATTTCCTTCTTCATTTCTTGCATAAAAGCAAAAAGCTGATTAAATTCTCATCTTGTTCCGCCATTGCTCTGGTTATCGGCATTCAAATCCCACTTCTGACACCAGTTGTTGCGTGGATGGGTGATACAGGATGGTCATAAAGGAATTTTGTCGATTGATGGATGTCTAGAGGGCGTTACATTCAGCAAATAGAGATGATATTTCAGGTATAGTTGTTCAGAAGTATAAGATCGAGATTCTGAGAATGGCGATAAATTGGAGCTCACGTTTAAGGTTATAGTTACAGAAACTGGAAATTTTTGAATGACAACACTTCTTTTTCCAGTCGCAAAATGCTCAGTGCATGCGAAACTCCTAAAGAACGTTGAAACTTAACGTTTATAACAAACAATGAACGTGTAATACATGCACCAAAAACAGCTCTGTCAACGGCCAACATAAACACGATTGGGGCAAACGGTGGAAATTTGCACAGTGAAAAGCGATAAAATTGCCAGTGATGGCGCCCATATGAACTTCTGCTCTGTCGTATGCAAATTTCCTCAGTGCGCCCCGATTGCGTTTTTGCTGGCCATTCGCAGAGCTGTTGTTTGTACGTGCATAACGCATCCCTTTTTTGTGATACAAGTACTGTTCCAACACTCTTTAAGGATTCTCATGCGTTGAGGATACAGAAAAAAAGTTGATGTTGCTATTTGAAAATTTCGAGTTTCTGTAACTATAACCATAACCGTGATTGCTTTTTTGTTGCCATTCCCAGAATCTCGAGCTCATACCTCGGAATAACTATACCTGAAATCTCATCTCGATCTGTTGAACGGACGGGAAGCTAGAGGTCCATATATCTTAGAACTTTATCTTTAGAGTACCGTGAATGCGGGCTACTTTGGCCCCGGGATCCTTCTTTGGCCCAAACTGAGAAAAAATATAACGTTCTCTGCTAACCTTCAGGGAGCAGTCTTAAAATTAATTTCGACAGTTTCGGCTAAATATGTTGCTCCATAGCGGAAACTGTCGAAATTAATTTAAAAACTGCTCCCGGAAGGTTAGCAGAGAACGTTATATTTTTTCTCAGTTTGGGCCAAAGAAGGTCCCCAGGGCCAAAGTAACCCGCATTTATGGTATATGAAGACTTATGAAACACATAAATCATAATTGATTGTGCGTGATTGTCTTAGTTTATCAAGGTCAACTAGATATAAATGAAGGTAAATATACCAAACAATTGAATTTTAGCTTTAATTTTTAAGTAAAATAAATGTTTTTTTATAGCTACTATTTTTATAGAATGAAAAACAATTTTTTTTTTTTTTTAATAATTAACGTCAAATTTACATTCAAAATAAAGACTATTTTCAATATTGTTAAAATAAATAATTAAAAGTCTGTCAATATAATACTCATAATTAATTATTTAATGACATCAAGATTTAGATATAAGGATGGTAATGACATGGATAGATAGAACACTTAACCATATTTTAGGAATTATTAAGTAAATAACTACAGCAATTTTTTAAATTACAAATTTAAAACATAAGCTCTTCTAACAAAAAAAAATCTATAACATAATAAGACTTAATATAATTAAATCTATCTAATGGGAATATAATTAAAGGGATAGTAATTAAAGCAAAAAATATTTTTACTAAACATCAGCTTCAGAAATCCTAATTAAGATATTTAAAGATAATTCTGAGCTGAATTATTATTTCAATCACAATCCTAAATGGTCTACTACTCGCAAAGCATGTTATTTGATTTTGTAGTGTTATTTAGTGGTCAAGAAATGATGTAAAACTAGTAAGTAATGAGTCAAAATGCTGGTGACACGTTACAAAATCACCGTAATATTATTAAATTCTTTTTTAAGGAAAGGCTCTATATTTTTGTAATTCAAATGTATGTATTTAAATAAATAGAAAGGTATTATACAGAAACTATCGACCTTGAAAGACAAAATATGCAAAAATGGACAGTGGTTGGTAAGGACATTTATATAGGTTTCCAGAAAAAAGAGTAAAAATAATTAAAATCCATTTCATTTGTCTATTGATAGCTGCTTAAAGGCATATATATATAAAAGTATTCTTCATAATGCTTTATGATGGTTTTGTAGAAATGAAACAGCAAAGTGGGTGTTTTGCGAGATTTCCCCACGTACAGTTGGTTAATTACCTCATCACGTATAATTTGAAGTCATACTTTTGTCATTTTACTTTTTTTTTTAAATTTTCATATCAAGTAACATTCAAACGAACAATAAAAATCTCTCAAAACCATCTAGATATGAGTTTTGACAAAAAAAGTTTCTTCCGATCGTACAAGTGGATGGGATGATGAAAAGCGTAACTTTTTGATATTCAATGTCGCCTTAAGGTAATAAAACAAATATTTTAGCTCTCCATTTGTTAAACTTCATTAATTAGTTGAGGATTTAGATGGTGACATCAGGACAAACATATTTTTAATGCTTATATTCATACCTTCATTCACATATTACCGTGCGCCAAATAGGACAAACATATAAAAATAAGTATGTACAGTAAGCCTGTAAAATGCGAAAAAATCGACAAATACTGCTTTGATTGACACAAAATGCTGCAATTAAGTAGCTCTATGTTTATTCATGGAAAAAAAAAATACAGAGATAATAAAAAATATTGAATTTTCATAAATTTAAAATAACGTCATAATTGAGTCATTAACAAAATGATGCTTATATTCAAAACAAACAACAAAAACAATCATTAATAGGGTATGGGAGCACCCCTCATCTGTATACAAGTATACAGCATGTGATCATGTTTGTTACGAGGTGATTAACCACCTCAGAGTCCAGTAATCGTCATTCCCTTTGTAAGGCAGTTTCTAAATCTCTGAGAGTGGCTGGAGGTGGGAAACGTCTACATTCAGCACGGCCGATGGCATCCAAAAGATTTTCAATTGGATTAAGGTCCGGCGAGTACGCCGGCCATTCCATAAGCACAATCCTCTCACTCTCCAGAAAGTCGTCAACGACGCACCTCTATGTGAACACGCATTGTCGTCGTTCATTAAAATGAAAGAAGAACCAACTGCTGCAGCGTACAGCTTCACAATGGGATCTAAGACTTCATCTTGTTACCGTACAGCCGTCACAGAACCTAGCCTAAAGATGGGAAGATGTGCAGATTGGTACGATATCCCAATGGAATCCCTGTCCAAACCATGATGCTTCCACCGCAGAATAGGTGATGTTCAGTGATGTTTTGGGGCCAATTCTGTGTGCCTTGTTCCCTCCAGACCCTTGCATGATTATCATCGGGTTGTAGAGCAAATCCGGATTCATTTGTTAACATAATGTTGCCCCAATCAGACACACAGGCCAATTCACATGCTGGCGGCACGACTTTAACCGTGTCTCTTTGGATTGGACGGATAAAGAAACATGAACTTGTGGTACTCGTTTTTTTTTTTTTTTTTTTTTTTTTTTTTTTTTTTTTTTATACAGACCATTTATGTGTAGCCTTCGATGAACAGTAGTGGCAGATGTCGTCTTAACAATTGCCGCTGCAACCATATATGTCACAGTAGTGGAGGGCGATCTTCAATTGTGCTTGGCTACAACAGTAATCTATCTATCTTCTTCAGAGGTCATAACCTTTGAACGACAGGCTACAGGTCTTTGAACAACTGTTTGGCTGGTTTGAAATTGTTTCTATAATAGTGAAATGACGGAATGATGAACTTCGAAGAAAATAGCAACATCTGTGATAGACTGTCCAGCTTCAATGCGTCTGATAGCCCGCCAGCACTCAGAATCTTTCATTCGTCTTCTGGAAGCCATATAAACAAGTGTGTTGTAAACACCTTTCATCAGTACTTACATGCAACTCCTGTAACCCTTCACAATGCTGGCTTCTTATACAACTGCCTGTTTTGTATTTTTCTCAACGCGAATTCGGGATTGGCTGTTAATATATTTGCATACATCCTTCTACCTTTGCACCAAATTTCAGCTTCCTTAATTCAGATTAGCCTACAAAAATTAACATTTTCCTCTTGCTTACCTTTTGGAAGTCAATGTACATATTAAATTGCATGACAGTCCCAAACATTAGTTTAAAGAATAATAAAAAGTTACTTTAAGAATTTTAAGACATGCCAGTACTTATTACTATGCGAAAAAACTTTAAATATATTTTTTTTTCCTTCCATATTAACTATATGGTGTTAGTAGTATATTGCATCCGTTAATAATAATGTGACAGATAAAAGTTTACTTACTCAAACATTCTACAAAGAAACAGCGGATATTTTTTTATAAAATAAACAACACTTTTGTCGCCATTTTTGTTGTGTTATCTTTCTGCTTTGTACCCCAAACGCGTTGAAGAGAAAGACAGGGTAAATAGAGGCAGTTATAAATGAGATTTTTTCTTTTTCCATAAAAATGCATCGAAAAAGAGCCCTGGACTTTACTCGGGATGCCTGAAAATGTCATTAATGGAATTCGTAGCGTCGCTGTTTCAAGACAAATGGTGTAAAATGTGGAGCACAGTATAAGGCAACGCATATGTTCCAGAAAAGCTTGGTGACCTTAACTCTTCATTTGTGATGGATGACGTTGTGTTGATTTATATTCGTGAATCCACACATTAAATCTATTAAATTTATATATTTTAAGAATATAGTATGGATTGAAATTATGGCTGCACTCTTCAGTCACCTACCAATTGTGTTCGTAAAAAAATAATTTGATCATCCAAAACAGAATTTTTTTACTATTTCCAACAATAGTTAGACTCTTTTTAAATATTTGAAACTTGTCAAATGAGATGTATTTTTGACAAAAACAATAAAAACGTATATAATTAACTGGAATAATTACTTAAATTTAAATATAATTATTAAATTATTTAACTTCTTTCTGCATACATACATTCCTGCTGATCTAATATAGTTTCCGTATTAAAAGGTTTAATATCATTACTGGGCTTTTTTATTAATTTCTAAGTAGATCTTTTGTATAAAATAAAATATTAACACATGTTTTTCAGATTTACTAATATAACCTATTTATAGAATATATAATAACTTAAGTGATAGTTATTTATATTATTAATATGAATGTTACAATTTTATTTTGTCAAGACATGACTTAAGGCATCGATAATTGAATAGAAAATTGCTTTTAAAGATTTATTTATTAAGATGATATATTTCCAATAAGCCCAAGTAATGTGATGTCAAAAGCTGTAAAGTCTAGGATGAGGTTATCTTACTTTTATATTGTATGTTTTGGCTGGCAACAGGAAACTGGAAGTAGATGGTTTTGTATATTATCTTTATAAATAAAAATATAGTGGATATAGGAGAGGGGAATGTTTCATGATTTAATAAAGTTTAGCTGGTAATATATTAGAAAGCTAGTCTCACCATTTCCTAAGAACACTTATTCAAAAAGTTGAATACATGTTTTCAGTAAATCAAAATTGACCTTCACAACTAATGTGTTTGATGTTCATCTAAGTATTCAATTAAAATAATAATAATTTATTTACAGAAGAAAAACTTGTTTGAATTTCTACTAGAATACTTATTTTGGATTAAAAAAAAAAATCCATAGTAACCTTATGTCCTTGTATGCCCAATATAATAGCCAATATTTTATTCACACCGAAGTAATATACAATTAGTTTTTTATCTGATAGTAAGATATCTATTGACTACTTAATTTGGAACACTTTCATATATTAAGGTCATTTGATTTGTGAATGAACGCCTAATTATTAGTTTTCTTTAGTCAAATTAATGTAGTGTTAACATCTATTAATTTGTCATAGTCATAGTGAATGGGGGAGGTCAACTGAGCTTAGGTGCTTATTCCACTAGGGAATATTGCACCTACTATTAATTTGTTAATCGTATTAGAAACTTCTACATAGCAAGGGATAATTGGCTTTTTTCAACAAAAACTAAATTCATAAAACAAATTCTCAACCTGCAAGTATCGATATTTTAATGAGAAAGAATAAAAGTGTAGATATTCTGTAAAGTCTGTTTTAAAATAGTTATTTTATTATGTGTTCATGTTACAAGAGGTTGGCAAATTTAGTGGCTCACAGCCAAAGAAATTGATAATATTATCAAAAATATGAGCAATTGTACGGAGCTATCCTGATTATGCTTGACTTACTTGATTGAACTTCACAAAGAAAACTGTGTTAGTGTTTACTTGAGAGAATGTAAATGGGTGTGATTATTTTTATAAGAAATCACCGAATTTAAAAAAAACAAAAAAAAACATAAAGAAGATTTTGAGTTTGAGATGATAGAACAAAAGGAAGTATTATGCAGTGGTTTACAGAACTGAAGCTCCTCTAACAAGCTGAGAACTATATTGATATATGCGAAGATGACAGAGAATACACATTTTGACAAAAATGGGCGTTATATCTATTCTAAATTCATAAGCTTTTACGATGAAAGCAATTCTAAAAAATTTATGAAAGTAACCATTTAAAATTTAAAAACAAATATCTTTTTATATTATGCACATATAAAACCAATTTATTTAGCTATCATTGACTTAGTACAACCTTATGAATGAGTATCCTTAAAAATCTTAAGAAACCTCTCTGAACTCCTATTACTAAACTGGTGGTTATATAGTAACTTAAACATTTCATAAATATCTGCCCACAATATATTTGTCACAATTGAAGAACAGATAAGTTCATTTGCCTCTAATTTATTTCAGGATACTTTCAAAGGACTTTTTAGCCTGGATTTCTAGGGTGCATAATCAGTAGACAATTACTGTTCACTCCCAGAATGGCATGGGTTACTTTAGTGCAGGGGTGACAAGGAGACAAAAAGGAAGGAGAAAAGAGATGCACAATTATAAACAATTCTTTGAAATGTTACCTTTTCCACTACACAAATGTACCTTCAATTATATAAGTTACAAACTCGTGCAATCCGACAAATAAAAATCATTGTTGAGTCAAGTTCACATTCCAAAATTCAATGAAAGTTAAGTTCGCAAGTACAGGAAATTGTGACATGGTGTCCATTTGTAATTTATTAACTTAAAAATATATAGCTTGTAAATTTAGAAATATTACAGGTCTAAAACTGTAAATGTTAGATATGGCATATATAAGTTTCAAGGTCGAAAAAGTTATTGTAAAATTGCTTAAAATTCAAAGTGAGCTTCAGTAGGAAATTTTTAAAAGTTATTTTGGAAGACTGCTTCCATAGTAATTTTATGGGAAGTTCACATAGTCAGCGGAAATAGTCATATCGATTGGAAACTTGGAGATTCAGTGACATGTTTATTAGTTAAGTTATCACTGAAATAGTCAAAACAAGACCATTTTCAATAATAACAAAAAAAATGTGACCCGACAACCTACGAGAGTCAGTCTATCAAAATCCCTGACTTGTCTATCCACTTGAAAAACTCCGATGAAAACTCGCCGACCAAACGGTATAGTGGTTAGCGTGCTAGCTTCTAGACAGCGAGATTGCGGGTTCGAGTCCCGTGTTGGCGTGGGTGTTTGTAAATGTATGTTGGCTTGTCTAATGACGAATGTTTCAGCGTATTATAGCCCTCGTGTTGCTGACGGCGCCAGATAATCTGAATACAACCAACAACCGATGAAAACGCAATGTGTGTTGTGCTTAGTGATGTACAAATCTGTAAAAACTGTTCAGCAACTTTTCCGTTCATTTATAGAATAAATCTATCTCCTAAGAATATAATAAAATGGTTATTGGATATGCTTTTTTGAAATATGTCCAAACTTTTTCGATGATACTGTTTCACCACCACATACTTCTACTGAAAAATCTGAATGTCATTCCCTACAAAATTGCTAAATTGTTGTGTATCGATAACTGAGTAATATTTAACATTAAAAATGAACATTTTTAATACTTTAATTTTTAATTTATACATTATGGATTATTACATGCAACACAAACGTGCACTTTACATAAATATCTTTCACGTAAATCTTGAGCGACTTTCATCCCGGACAATGTCTGATTCGGACCATTTCTGTTTTTGAATTCACATCTGTATTTTCCCATTGTATTTTTACTTCAGTTTGTAAATTGCTTGAAGGACAAACTTGGAATGCATGAAGTACTCAAGAATGCAACAGTTTTACATGATTTCAGCTCTGGAATAAAAATGTAAATGACATCAAGACGATTTCGTTCGAAGTTCAAAATCTGTCGTATAATAAGTTTCATCATATTCACTTGGAATGAAGTTACACATTTTTATCTTCTTGCACATAACACTTTCAAAACCAATTAGTCTAGAATACTTCATAATTGAAAGTTACAAAAGTTTTACACTAAAATTAATAGCAAAAAGTTATATAAAGTAAGTGCACAAATAAAAGTAATGTAATGGTATAGGAATTTTTTATGTATTGGATTATAAATGTTTTAGTTTCAAATTTAATAATTCCTTTTTTTATTTAATTCAAATTAAGAGTGCAAAAGCTATTTTACACACACAATAAAATACTTAAATGCATTTAAAGAGACACATTGTATACAGTAATTAAATAATTTTTTAAATCAATTTAATCTAACCAATATATTACTTACAAAATAAAATTATGAATAACAATCAAAACAAAATTAAACTTTTAACTTATATGGATTTTTAAGTAGCATATTACTTTTGACAGAATATTGCAATTCTGTATTAAATCTAGTTGACTGTAAATTTCAAACGCAAGTATATATAGCACATGGTATGCATTTATTTTCTTAGAAATAACATTAATTTTTAAACTAGATAATGTATGATAAAAAAAAATTAAATACGACATTTTAATTATTACTTATGTATAAAACTAAATGAATTTGAAATCAAATTATATTAATTAGATTTAAATAATAAATTGATTTAAGACTGAAATGTAATCTGTATTTTATGTGTAAATGGTGACTGATAAAACTATACTTTTTAATATCAATATTTTTTTCACAAAATTAATGATGAACGCAATTAAATATATTTGAGAATATGCGATTTTCTTTATTAATTACCATTTTTAAAACTAATTGTTGCCAAAAATGGACTATATTGATACACTCACCTTATTTGAACTTATGTTTTTAATCACATTGTTTAAATTTTTGATATCTCAAAAATAACACAAATTGTATAAAATAAACATAGTAGCAACAAACTTATTACTTAAGTTCAATTTTTTTTAAATAATATTTTTTATATTCTCATTTTAATAAGGATTGATTCTGCAGGGAAACGTTATGTATGATAGAATAAATATAGTAACATTTTATCCTAAAAGATTGTCTTGGCGTGAAATTGAGCTTTCTATGGAAGTTTTACCAAAGAAATAAAAATTATTTTGTTCACAATTTTTGTTTTTCACCTTAGTAAAATTCTTTTTAGAAATATATTATACAAATATTTTTTGCAAAAAAAAACATCAAAAAAATTCATAAATCCCTTTTAACTAAACAATAGATCTCGTTCAAAATGTAACGAAACTAGTTAAGTTGATACAAACTTTTCAAATAGTCAATAATTATCAAAAAAAGGATTTAAATATTTTTGCAATGACTAACTATGTATACAAAGAACAACTCAATGACTTAAAGATATTTATATCTGAAGCAATTTATAATTTTTAAATAAAATTACTTAAGATACAATTTCTCTTTGATTAAAAATTGCTTATTTTTGGTTTGGCTAATTTTGACATTTAAAGTTAAACATAACTTATATAATGTGATAAAAAAAATTTCACTTTTATTTTTTTCAGTATTTTTAGTTGTTAATGTATTTAACTGTATGTTTCCTGATAAATATTTACTGTAATTTAATAAATATGTGTTTAGTCACTAGGTCAAAAAATTCCCATCAGGCAAGCTGTCTTGTAAGTCATAACACACTATTAGCCAGTATATAACACTCATTTCTGAAAAGATGCGTGGATACTTTTAACTGTTGTTTTATCCATCTCATTCAGTTTAAATTTTAGTTGATGAAAAGAACTAGCACACGTTAATTAATGAGCAAGTTCTGAAACTCATGTCAAAATGTGTTATGAATTATATCCCCAAACTCTTCCAAAGTCTTTGAACGATTTGTGTACTTCAAATATCCTGTCCAAGTTCATAGTTTCAGATGAAGCATCTGTACGATGGATGAATCATCAAGTTTTTCAATTATATATTT
This sequence comes from Linyphia triangularis, assembly GCA_963978545.1. NCBI lineage: Eukaryota > Metazoa > Arthropoda > Arachnida > Araneae > Linyphiidae > Linyphia > Linyphia triangularis. The sequence continues at coordinate 59,617,263 of OZ021732.1, forward strand.
TACGAATTATCATCTAATGAGCAATAATACGAAATTATACCTTCCAATTAGTGTGTAGAGAAAGAATCTCATTTTCTCCACTCAAAATGCTTTTCTGATTAGTAAAAGAAACAACACAGGCCATGTGCCTAATCGCATTATTCACAATGTTTATCTAGAGCACCGTTTTCTTCCATCACTGTCAGATACCAAGCTGTTGCATTTGTAATCCCATATCTACATAGCATCTACAATAAAAATCATCCATCTCCAACTGATTCCAATATCCTCTTGCGCATCTACCTTTCCATTTTATTCTTCCGTCATCAATTGTAGACGTTATATAGGATTATAATCAGAGAGAATTCACATTTTTGAGAGTCGAAGGTCATAACAGTTCGATGAGAAAGGAATGTCAGTTAATCGATCTCTCTCCTTTTGTTTTCAGCATGTGTGGCTGATATGATTCGATCATCATCTCAAGATGAGGAAGAGGAGGAGGTTGAGCCAGTGAATGATTCGGTGGGAGTAGAGGGAGCAGGAGAGAGAGTGTCCTGGGTTGGCATCGTGTTGCATCGCCGCTGGTTTTTCTCCTGGAAAAAATAAATGTTTTTAGTGCCTTATATTAAAACAATTTTACATAGGAAATCAAGTGTTTATAAATGTATTTTTTCTGAATAATTTATATATTCCGTCTTGTTATTCATTGAGGGATGTGCCATTGTTATTGAGAAATATAAAATGTTGCTCTACAGCCACAGAATCTCTCGCGAAACAATTATGCTGAACACATTTTAGTTATCAGCTGATGAGGTCACTAATATTCAGATTAAAATAGAAAGGTAAAATGGCAAATAAAATATCTACACTACCAAATTATTATAAGTAATATTTATCTTCATATTTATGTTGTTGTGTTGTGAATTTATTTATTGCGTTCTTAGTTGCTAGAAACATCATCTACACAACACCAAAACCTCATTAAGAAAAAGCCATGTTTAATGATTTCTCCTGATAACAGGAGGTAATAAAAATGGTTTTACGTGGAAAATACAAAAGTAGCATTAGTTAGCTTTCCAGTTAAAAATATACGAAAATAGAGTATGCAGACATTTTACAGAATGTAGTTATATGGTCCAAAACCCATTGTGTGTGGCTCGGAAAGCACCATTTAAAACTAATATAGAATCATTAATACGATGAATAGATTGAACAACATACAAATAAAATTTAATTATGAAAAAATTTGCATTGTTTAAATAGGTACGCAGACTATTGGTATGATTTAAGAACAAAATTCTAAACGTTTTAATCAGTTAATACAGTGGTGAATCTAATATAGTGTGGATAACTATTAATATAACGCTCAGGTATCTTTAGTGTTTTTTGATGAATGAAAACTTGTGGAATTAACACTATGCGACCAAATTATTGGGGACACCCTTTACTTAAACCAAATAGTTACTGCAGCACATCCATTCACAAAATAAGTGATATTCAAAAATAAGTAAGTAATAAAAATTACCGTAAAACTTTGCAATTCATCTGTTCATAAACGAAACAAGATACTTAAATAATTTTAATAACTACATGATTGTTGGTGCCAGAAGTGATGGCTCTAAAATTTTCACAACAGCTAATGTTTTTTACTCGCACACCATTGTGTGGAGTCTTCAATGAATAGCAACTAAGCCCAAAAATATCAAACCACTGGCAGAATGGTAGAGACGAAAATCGCTTGTGGAAGAACTTCTGTGCCTGATGACTGATAAGCGTGGTGGACCACAACAGAAAGTCTACACGTTAAAATCAGAACCCATACAAATTATCTGTGCGCTTTACAAGATGGATATTACCATGAACCTTTCTCAACTGCTGACTGCAATCAAGAGTGCCTTTGATAATGCTTCAAAACCAAAGAAGGTTTATTTTGTAGGGTAAAGAATGCTGCAATTTTGACATTTGATAAATAAAAGAAGATTTTCTTATCTGAACAGTACATTTCTCAGTCATACAATATCAACAGAAATGAGTGATTATGTGATGAGGAGGAGATATCAGTTTCAGACGAATCGAATTTGAAGAAAATAAGAACCAGTCATATTATTAGTATTAGATAATACTCCTTTTAAACTGTTTTTACAGATTCCATGCTTAAAAGAATATCTGTTGTCATCAACGCCAGGAGAGGTTCAAAATAACATTAGTAAGTAGTAAGTTGTTCCATATTTTAATCCATCAGTCTATATAAACACTTAAACTAATTGTTGTCTTTCAATGAAATTTCAAGGGATAACACGATATTTCCTTACGGCAACTTCTCTATCCATACATTCAATTGTATAAAAGCATATCTTTCTAACCGAAACTTTATCCTTTATAGACTACCCACTACTCAGCCTGGACTTAATACAATAGAATACTTGGAAGACTTTTAACACTTGACAAGTATATGATCAAAACATCGCTATAGTACGTTAGTGGTACAATTCATAGAATTAGCAACTTAACAGTCTATTGTAAATTAGTATAGGGAATTATTTCACCCAACCGATAATCCACAAGCCTCTGAGAACCTCAGGTTTATTTGTCATATTTAGTATTTTATGTAAATTTTAAAAAAGTACTTTTTCAATTTTTGAGGTAATAAAGCATTTGCAGTACTTTTCTTGTAGTAGTATAACTTCCATATCCATTTTTACATGTTTTGTTTAAGATTCCTATGTATGTATTCCCAACATCAATTTTTGGCTGGCTATGTATGCATATTTTGCAAACTACAGCAACCGTCAATAGAAACTCGTAACCTAGTAAAAACTAAATATTATATGCCTTTTACACGTTAACAATTAAATCCTGCAATCATTTTCAATTGTAAAACTTATTCACATTTAATAAAATATATCTTATAAAAGTAGGAAATAGGTTTCAGGAACACTCTTTAGTCAAGTCATACATTAATTAGTAAATGCGTTATAATGAACAAATTTGAATTTTGCGGTGCTATGAATAACAAATCAACTATCTCACAAAAGATTGCAGAACCATTCATGAGTAATTTTCGGAATAGCAGCACTCATTAGCATATTTTATATTGGAAACTACGTTACAAAACATGAAGACAAATCTGACATTCACTGTTCGAACTGGTTAATCGTATATAAAATCCTCGTGTCTAAATATTTAATCAAAAAACATTAGTGTAGTTTATTTAAATAAGTTTCAGTAACTTCAAATATCAGTGTGGTGGCATACATGCTAATTTATAAAGTAAGACTACACATATTTAAATTCAAACAAATGATTTTAAATACCAAAATTCCTTTACACTTTTTAGTGATTTGAAAAGAGGAAGAAACCAAATTCTAAGTAATATTTAATTTGGCATATTTTCTAAAATATAATAATGTTGAATGAAACATTATGAAGAAATATTTTTTTCTCATAGTAGAATTCCTAAGTTTCTTTTTGAACAAACAAAATACTTTCTAAGAATGTATGAATTTCATAAAAAAACCCACATATTCTGAAAAATAGTAATTCAATATTTCCAGTAAATCTGATTTAAGATGGCCAAATGTGTTTTTCTGAGAGTTCTTAAGATGTGAAATTTGCAGCCTTCCTTAGAATTCGCATTTAATTCAGATCATTTGTAAGAAATAAAACAATAAAGATTGTATTCTTTTTTTTTTTAGTAAACATTACTTTTTGAAATATTTTCTTTTCTTATTATATTCAGTTTTCAGAAAAAAGAAAGCAAAACATTAATAGAGTTTCACGATACAATGGCTATTTCAGTAAAATGTTTTCGATGTTACTTTTACTGTGCTATTAAAATAGAAAACAAGAATTAATTTTCAGCTGCAAACGTCTGCTTACATTTAAAATTTCTTATATTCTGTATCAATAGAATTCAAAGTTATTTTATATTCTTATTCTTCAACAAATAGAATTTACAACAAAAGTTATTATCTATTTTTATTTTTTGTTGAAATATGTTTTGAATTTTCTAATCGAAAGAAAGCATATAAATTGAAATTCTTTTGAAATATACTAAAAATTAGAAAAATGCATATAATTTAGCAGACGTGTTGTTTACATTTGAAACACTTCTATAAAAATGTATTACATAATATTATATATTTTCTTTATAACTTTATGATCTCAACATAAATAAGATAAACGGGAATAATACATCCTTTTATATTTTAATAACACAAATATTTTAAGTAATAACTCGTACGAAAAATATGTTCTTCCTTTAATGTAACAACAATAGTCAAATTTATTTTTTTGGGTGATAAAATATCATTAAAATATGTATAAATATCTATAGCTGTATTTTTTTGGAATATAATTCATGATACGATACCAACTAAGAGTATTATTAAAACCTAAATATATATATATATAGAGATGTATAAATCTTTTTTGTATAAATTAAATACGCTATTATTTAATTAATATGAACATTAACTAAAAAATACTAAACAAAATATATGAGCAAACATCACAAAATTTTAAATAAATAGCAAGAGCGGTAAAATTAAAAAAAAAAATCACAAAATTATGCAGTGTTTTTTTTAAATATTGATTATGTAAGAAATCTCAAACAAAATGAATGATTGTATATTCTGTTTATAACTTACGTGCAATTTTTCTGTAAATAATTCTTCTTAATTTACATAAATGTGGTATTAAATTTTCAAATAAATACTTGTGTAACCATTTAATTTTATTTTATTGATTCTAAATGAATTGTATTATTTCAATTAAATTGACGACTAGGAAATTGTAGTTAATTTTCAAAAGTTACTAATGTAAACTTATGATAGAAATTTTAATTTTGAGAAATGTAAATATCTAGTTATTAACACAATTGCTTGCTTATTTAACTTAGCAAAATACACAATTGTTAGCATTCAAATTCGTTTGGCCAGTGTTATGTGTAGCAATGACAGCCATAACAAATTACAACATCAATATCATTGTATCAATTCGCGTCGCTTGCAAGGTAATAGAGACAGCAACTAACAAACCAAATTAATCTCAAAGAGCTTTGAGGATATTTTTAAGCCATTAATTTATCTTCAGTAAAGAGATCCCAAACGTTGTAGAGACTGCCATTTATTCCAAGCAGTAATGGTTTTGGATTCCATTCATTACGTACTAACCCTACAGCGAGAATTTACTGCAATGGTGGACGATTTCTAAAATGTTGAAGTAATGGTGGCACCTTTTTGTTAGATGGTGTTTTTTGTTGGAAAAATGATGGTGCTTTAAAAATGATGATCTAGGGGAGAGAAAAGCGTCAGATTGATAAGTGATGAAGTGTTGTAGTTACGAAATGATGCTCTACATTGTACAAGGCTTAAATGATGCTGTATTATTAAGCTGGTTAGTAAGTGGGCCCTTTTAATTTTATATGTGATTATGATCTGACATTAAAAGGAATAAATTGCTTGGGCAGTTCGTATATGTGCGTCTTTTAAAAATAAATAAAATGCTTTTATATAAATAACAAACGTTTGAGTTATTTCTTTTTAAAAGGTTGTGCTCAAGATTTGAATTTATTTAATTTTTTAATCTGTAGATTACGCATTAGGGGATTGTCATTAATTTCTGTTTAAACAATTTTGTTGAAATGTTTTAATTAAATGGAAGAATAATTTTAAATTCTGGAGACAGATAGTATTTAAATATTTCCTTAAGAATTACACTGTAGGACATATGAATTGAACGTTTTAGTTCTTACAAGACAACATTCTTAATATAATAGATGCCTTATTTTTTCATATCCATACATATCGTAACGAGAGGAAATTTCATATCATTTATATAAGTAGTTTTGTAATTGACTTTTCCACCATACAAATAATATCTTGTATAAAAATTCAAATTTCGTGTATTTAAAAACTAATTACCAATGAATTTCACACAATCGTACTATAATTCACACAAAACATAAGGCAATTGTAAATATCAATCAATAGTTTATCGTGATTTCGCGATATTTCTTCTAATAGCAAGCACGGGATCAATCTCCTTTATTTTAATCATTTTTCAATTTACACCGATGCTTCATATAAAATATTTTAGGAAATATACTTAGTGACAATATGTTGGGGACACCTAGAAAGGTTTCATATTATCACAGATCTTCAAGATTGACCATATTATAAACTATAATTAGTTTTTTATATGCATTTAGAAAAAAACATAAAGAAAATTTCCATAAACGATTTTGTAGACAAAAACGATCTAAAATAAGAAATTTTCAGTTTATATAGCAGTAGGAACTTATATTTAGTAACATTATTTACGAAAGACGGCTTGGATCTTTTACGATTTAAATAGCTAATTTCTTATATAAGATCCTGAAAATTCTGTAAGGTATTTTTTTAGAGCTGCTCCACACTTAATAAGTCTAATTTAAGAAAATTACAAGTGTTAATTTGCCTATCAAAATACTCCTTTTACTATATATGTCTTTTGAAAATATAAAAATGGTCAATAATTAGTTAAAAAATTTAATTATGTAATGTTTCATAATACATGTGTTTGCTTAATAATTATTTTAGCAATGCATGTTATGTTTACACTACAAAAACAATAAAATTTAAAAGTTGCTGCTTTATTCCTTCGTTTTCACACGTGATAAGGTATGAAAAATAATCAACTGCTAAGTAGTTCCTTTAGAAGAAAGTAATGTATAAAACTCTCCTCTGAGAATTCTCTTAATTATCGTTTCTCTTTCGTGGGAGTTCGTCGATGCATTTTTGAGAATCTATTATTAAAAATTTGTAAGCGAAACAGAGATGCTCCTTCAATAAGGCGTAGAAAGCATTTGCTTAAATAAAAGAAAGGCAACTCTTCAAATCTTTCATTAAGGTGAACTGTTTTCATGTTTACTTGGAAATGGGTATTTCGGAAATTTCTAATAGCTCCCAGGAGAGTACTGCTCCTGGTGCTTAATACTTAAACGGATTGGATCTTTTAGTTTTATGTGCAGTGTCTATCTTGTCCCTTAAACAAAGCTCTTAGTTCTGGGGCTACTTACGGAAAAGCTACTTTTACTTTTACTGCTCTACCGTTCCGAAGAGTTTAAAAATATATGTTAATGTTGACAAGTGCAGCGCTAAAAGGTATTTTCTGCTTTTCAGTTTTGTAATGCAAAATGTGGGAAAAGTATTGGAAAGTATTTTTATGACATTTTTGTTTAGCTGCATTGAAGGTGAAAATTATTCAAATGTTAATCTTGAGTAAATTTGTATAATGCCCTAACTCTTTTTCAAAATATTTGAGAGTTTGTTTTTTTATTAACATTTTGTCCTTGTCTTACTAAAGAATATAAGTGGTTGAATGTTATATTTAAATATACTCTTCTGAAATATTTCAAAAGTTCTTAGGTTTTAGTAGCCCATTAAAGTAGTCGCGGTAGTAAAAAATTTAAAGGACTTAAATGAGGAATTTCAATAAGCTTATAAGTTGTGTAAGATCTCTTAAAAAAATCTGAATTTCAATACGTGCGAAAAATTTTACATAAGAGTGTTCATAAAAACAGATTTATTAGCTATAAATGCAAGCTAGCTTTTTTATATTCTAAATACAAATAATTATATACATTTAGAATTGAATCATGGATTAATTTTGTTTAAGTGCGTTGCATTTATCATCTAATCTTTAAAGATTATTCGTAAACAATAAAATTAAAGCTTAGAATAGAGATTATAAATTATTGGTATTTATCATTTATATATATATGCTGCTAGTCTTTATTATGTTTATTTTAAGCATTTTTAGATGGAAATATTTTTGTAATGTTTATTTATTTAGTTAACTACTATATAAAAATTTTCACAATCAAAATTATCCGTTTTCAAAGGTAAAATCTATTAGTTATTTAGCAATAATTAAGTTTATAATAAAAGTTAAACAATTTTTCTCAAATTAGTATAACTAATATAAATAAAAATATTACAAATAAAAATATTATAAATAAAAATATTACAAATAAATATATTATAAATGAAAATATTACAAACTGATAGGATATTCTATTGTACATGTGTTATTAAATGGTATATAATGTTAAAATTGTAAAGTTTAAATTGGTTACTCCCTTGGCAATTCTCATTCAACCACTTGATGATATCAGTTTAACCTTTTTTTTTTTTTATTTCTTGAATGATGTGATCTGTCTGAAATCATTAAAATGTATAAATTAACAAAATGCAAGTTAGCAATTCAATTACTGTTTTAGATAAACTTCAAATGAGAGCCACTTTCGAAATTCCATTTTATGGTTTTGCACCATCAAGTAAGCGTGCTTGGGCTTTAAATGTTTGAATTCAATTTGTGTCCGCTATACAAGGAATTCGTCTTCCCTTTTAATACATTGTACATAATTCTATCAAATCCAATATTAATTGCACTGTTCGCTCACCAACTGAGAAACTACCAACAAAGTCAAACTGGAAACAAGGAAAGAAGTGGTTGAAAAATGTGGAAGATCTTTCTGTTCTAAACACTGATCTCTAACTTTTGAATAGATTATAAGTGGTTTCTTCTCAACAAGCGGATGGATCCAGAAGTTAAAGTTAGAGATCAGCAGTCTAAACTACGAAGAGAAGACGATTATGGAAATGTGGTGAACTGTTGTATTTAAAGGTTAATGTATAATAATATATTTAAATGTGCTTTCTTTCTATTAATCGCATATCCCCAAATTAATGGCGTCTAGCTATGTCTTTATTTGAATGACATCAAGTCGAATTCACAGAACCTAATACAAATTTCTATTCGATAGGATAATTCGGATTATCGAAGTCAAAAATGCTTCCCCATTGCCAAGGTGAATGATATCAAATAACTGTCTTACAAATAACTAACCATTGAGCACGTGCACAGTGATGGAGGTTGCTTCTGCATTTGACGGACAACAGGTGTAATTTCCTGAATCCGATGGCTGCACATCTTTAATGATAAGCTTAGATAGAGCCGTGTCCTGTCCGGCCTTCTGTACAGCAATCTGGCCTCTTGTTGAATCGAAGTTGATCATCCGTTCGTCGTGATACCAGAATACAAAAGCTGGGGGAACCGGGCTCTGGCTTATGATGCAGGTCAGATTAATGGAGCTGCCACTTTTCACGTAGATGTCTGGGGCACCTTCAATAACTGCTTTGGCTTCTGCAAATAGAAGAAATAGAGATATGAAAAACATGTAATTATTTTGCAGTTGCTGATCTATTTCTGCTTTTATATCTTTATCTCAACTACATGTCTTTTGTATCGTCACATAAAACTCAATTTTGACCACTACCCTCTGCCCTAATGCTTTAAAACTTTGTTTTACGACTTATTTTGTTTGTACACGTACATAGAATTATTCAGACGATATCAATATGATTATTAACAATTAATATTTATGATCATCGTTGCTTTGGTTTCTTAGCTGGCACTGAGGAGCACTTTAAAAAATAGCATTGGCAATATATATCTATATTGATATAAATGAGGACTCACCACCAATTCAATTTAGTAATTTTTATTGAAAATGAAAATGCTAATTTTAAACTCAACATGATCCGCCCATTTATAATTTCGTTATAGTGATACTAAGTTTTAAACCAAAAACTGAATTAATCTTTTACTAAAATGGAACATAACAAAATGATTAAAATCTACATGCATTTACTCTTAATTTCCTTAATTACTTAAAACAAAATTGGCTCTTCATAAGCTTTAAATGGTCCAAACTAAGCAAAACTTTTATCTTGGAATATATTGTATTACGGTTTTATAGTTACACAAATTAATGGAATTCACTGGAATTGCCTGAATTACAAAAATATTTTTAAGCACTTTTCAAAATATCTCCCGTTAATAATCTAACTATTTCACTCTAACATTTAATGCGGTGACTTTATTTAAATTCCACAGTATCACAATATTTCAAACGACCATTGCTCTTTCAACACTTCAAGCTGTAACAGCCCATCCATCCAGTTTAGCAACCTATCCCCGACATATTAATCACCCAGGTGATGGGTTTGGTAGAAAGCAACACGTATAACGTCAAAATTTAGTGCTCTCCGCCGGAAGCACCATGTGTGCCTGAATTTAGTGTTGTTAGGAGCCGATACATCATCAATTATAGACTTCCCTGTTCAGAACTCTTCGATGTTGGAGTGAGTTACTTAGGTATGCGCTGTGGTGCATAGCCGGCTACAGCAAATGAACAATTATTCTAATAAGGAAACCTTTGCGGAATTACTTTGTGTGTGAAAGGTGGAATATTTTGGAAGTATGCGTTTTCTCGCGTCGTGGAATTGAAATTTATGATATGCATGAGAGGTGTAGGGCATTTCTATATGTGAATAATTTTTATTGATAGGTAAGTCAAAGAAGGAATTTACCACTATTTAATATGTCAATATTTGTTATTTTTCAGGGAGTAAAGAAGAGGAAATTTACATGGGATATAACTAAACTAACTTTAAAAATTCTATATAAAAACCAAAATGATATCATGAAAGCAAAATGAATTTAAATGCATTTTATTTATTAGGGGGAATACATACATACATATATATATATATATATATATATATATATATATATATATATATATATATATATATATATATATATATATATATATATATATATATATATACATTTACTAGTTATATTTTTCATAGTAGTTGAGAGAAATTATTAATACCGTATTTAGTTGAAAACATAAGTATACAGGTTGCGTTCCTTTTTAAATACCCGCGATATTGAATTCATGCATTATATTTAAGCGATATGTTATTTTTAAAATTCTTATTGATGGTGAAGCCATTCAAGGAAAATAATGTGAAACTTTTTCACCCTATTCTAATAATTAAACAATAAGTGGTTGCTACGTACCTTGATTGAAAACATTTGTTTTGAATGAAAAACATCCATATATTACATCTCCACTTACATAAATACTTTAAATTGAGCATTAATAAATATATTTTCTTAACGACTGATTATCTAAGATAACTAGAAAAGTATTTTTCCTTAGCTTAACAAATTGAAAAACTGAATAAAACTTGAGCATAGGTTGTGTTTCTGTATATAAAATGTCACACAAAGAAATTGTTATACAAAAGGTATAAAGATATACAGAGAGTTCAATTTAGACATTCCAAAAAAAAAAAAAAAAAAATAATAATAATAATAATAAAACCGAAATTCTAAAATATAGAAAATTATCAAAAATTATAATCTAAAAACATGCTTATAATATTAAATTCATGATTTTAAAGTAATCTGTAGAAAGAATTATTTGGCATTTTTATAGTAGCTGAGTTGTAAATTTACAAATTTGGTCTAGATTTCTTTAGACAAGTTACAGAATGCATCATCTGTTTTTATAATACCTGTAATATATGTTTAGTTAGGATACAAACCAGAAAATAGGTGAAATCATGGTAAACAAATTTTAAAAAAAATGCTGTATAATAAAAATATTTGCATTTATACGAAAAATAAATAAAATGATATTCAAATATGTGAAATACTTATTTTTTTAAGTTGTTAAACTTTCAAACATTATAAACAACCAGTGACTTGATAGAAGAGTATGCTAACCTTCACTTTCAGCGCACATTAGGATATTCGATTAAATGCAGATCATTCGTCATTTTGATGGATGGATAATGTTGAGGTATATACGTATTTTCCAACATAAAACAGCCTAAATTACTTCATGTGTTTATTGTAACCCAAGAAAATTTATGATTCGAATTTTCGGGACGGGAAAAAAAAGCTTGCTTTAGCTGTTAAATATTCAAGTGTGTTGATAGATATACTAAATGCACTTTAAAATATAGTGGTCTGAAATATATGTTAGAAATTTCTATTTATGATATTAGATATTTTATCGATGCATCCATTTGTGATATTTATTCGCCAGTAAACTAATTCAAAAGTAGGGAAAACACGTATTTATTGCAAGAGAAAAAATATATATATTTTTAGGAATCTATACTTTAGATAATAGTATGAAAATAAATTTATAAATAATTATATAACATTTCAAACAAAATCTAATTACATGTATATTTATTAATTAATCATTGAAAGGCATTATTTTACATTTTAAATTATCCTTTCTAAATTTGGTTTATAAATTCAAATCAATTTCGCACCAGTATAAATTAAAATGATTTATATTGTAGAGTGATATGTATCTTTTTTATAATAAGTCTTCACTTTTCACTAATTTCATAAGTATCATTACGTTATAAGTGTTAAAATTTATTTTGTTCTCATCGGACTTTAAGTTCAATACACAATATCAAGAATAGAAAGAGTTCAGTCTTAAGATTGAAATACATGTGCTTAACCGTGTCAAATTCAACTAATTTAAAATCAATTTTAAAAAGCTGCCTAGAACAATATTTTACATAATAAACACAATTACATTAATTAGTTCCTTACAATGTTCTGTTATTTAGACTGTTTATTCCAATGTGTATCTGCATAAACCAGTATAAATATATGTTTCGTATAGTCCTGTTATTACCATAACATTCTTTTAGAAAAAATCATAAATAAATAATAAGCTACCATAAATAAAAAACTCTTTCAAAAACTTTTACTCATAATTAGCTGTTACATTAAAAAATAATTTATATTTTTAATTATTTATGAGAACTCTAGATTTATTTCAATTAGCATTTGAAAATTGGGTGTTCATAACTTTTTTTATAAGTTTATAAGTATTGCTTCAAATCGATTACCAACAACAATACAGAATATATCATTTCAAATGACTACGACTGTAAAAATTAAGACAGTTTTAATCAATTTTTTCCAAGTATCACCGTAAAAAGACTATATCTAATAAATTGTACAAAGTTAGAGGACATAATACACTTTTTCTTTTTCTGAAACATTCCAGTGATTTTTATTTCAAGCACATTTTGGGAAGTATTTGAAGCACATATTTTCATTATAAAAAGTGGGGATTATTAGTAGTACTGTAAATTAGATTTAACAGGAAATTAGGAGGTTACTTTAAAGAAATATATTTGAACAAATTGAAAGAAACTGAAGCTTGAAGTATGAAGTTGAAGTGTTGTCAAAAGGCCTCTAAAAATCAGAGAAAAAAGATATTTTATAGCAAATAATTTAAGTCTATCGAGATGATAATAGAATAAGTTCATAGTCAAGTTAAATTATCTCCTTAACTAATCACAATGTATAACACAATTCTTTAAAAGTTTAAATATAATTATAATTACAGTATAAACTAATTAATATTGTGAGAAGATTAAAATTAGGTACATGTCATTAAGTGAGTTCCATTTTTATAACATATGAAAAAAATTCTGTTAATTGTACTTTTAAAATGCAATTTTCTTTAAATGATCGTTACAAATCTTGATTGCAAAATGCACAAATGAAGTTCATATTAAAAAAAAATTAATTCTTTAGAGAAAAATCTTTTATAACGACCCAAGAGGCGATGAGTAATGAAGCAATTTCTCTGTTAATAAGAAAAAATACCCTTGGGAATACTTTTTATAAGCCATAGGCGCTATTGCAATTGCGTTTTCTGATTGCTTTCACTTTTTGTTCAAACTACTGTTGCCTTACTGCAAAAACATACTTTAGCAATATGTGACATTTTGTTGCATTGTTTTAAACAGTAATTGCTTATTAATTATGCATTTACTTGTGCATTTATTTTTTGCTGTTGTTTTTCATAGTACTTATTTTGTGACTAATATGCATTTAAGTAGTATTTAACACAAGAAATATGATATATGCATTTATTTTCAATTCATATGTCATATTACAAAAAACATTATTCACTTTCCTTTTTTTTTAAAAATATGTATAATTATATGAAATAAATTAAGATTTTTAATTATAAATATGTGTTAGTATTTTTTGTACCTACAAATAATTTAGAACACTGGATATATATGTTTATTTGGAGTAAAAGTTACACATCTTAAATATTCATGTTAAGATGATTTTTTAAAAGTAAAATCAATGCATTGATATATGTGACTTGTATAACCATGAAATAAAAAAATTTCTTTGAAGAATTCTTTAAAATTATACACATTTAAACTTTTTTTCGTAATTTTATCCAAAGCATTTCAAGTACAGCATTATAGCTTATAGCTAGAATTTTATAAAACATGTGCTGAAATTTCATTTACCACTCAACATGCTTTTCCCTCCTATTTTTGCCAATGCATTTGCAATTCAGAATTTCAGAAGACATACACAATATCTTTCAATGACAAAATTCGAATAAATAATTAAAATACTTTAGTTTTTTTAGAAATAGTATATCTCCAAATTTGTACGAATTCTTCTTTAAAGTTTATTTAACATCAGAAATTGCTATAATGTGACTATAAATGGATTTAATGGAGGAGGATAATTTTTTTTATTACTTATTAGTGGGAAGGCAATTTCTTTTTCTAAAACAAACTAAAATATACAACTTGTTCATAATTAAAGTTCAACTTTAAAAAACTGTACAAAAAATACCTGGTCAGAATGATATGAAATTTGATCTGTATATACTCAGCTATATGGGAAGCGGTATAGCTTAAAAAAAGTCTACTACCACACCATGCTTCCTCTCTACGTGTACTCAGGTCAAATTTTAAACTTTTTATTCTAACGAGAGTTTCTTTTTACACCTTTTTGAAATTTAACTAGTATAAAGATAATCACCCAGGTATGATAATAATTAAAGATAAAATTTAAAAAAAGAATGATTTCTAAAGCATCTAATTTTTTTTTCTTATGCCAAATCATGACTTTTGAAAAGCAATGGCATATGATAAGAGAAAAAAAATAGTTCGAAATGGTTTTTTCTTGTGCCATATCATTTCCTCTTCGTCGAGTACATATATATCAAACTGCAGGTTATTCGGACCAATGCTTTTCTGTGCAGTTTTTTGACACTTGAACTTTAATTATAAACACCCTAAATTTGTGTAAATCAATAATTAATCAAAATCATTCAAAATTTAATTCTAATTAGTATTCGCCAAGTGTTTCTTTAAAGTAAAAGAAATATAAATAAAATTGTTTCTGTTGTTCAAATAAGGTGAAACTTTAATGATCATTCAGTGATTAAATTAGGTTTTCCTTTTTTATGTTCAATATAATTGGAGAAAAATGCAACAAAAAATATCTGAAAATTAATTTGAAGACATATTTGTATAATTTCAATATAGAGATTGTGCTTGCAGTATTAAAAGACACAGAGTGACTACTAGGTATATGGGTTTTAAAATATCGCAATAGCGGAAACATATCTTCTTATTTATATTGAATAGCCTGTATTGATAAAAAAAAAAAAAAAAAAAAAAACATACCAAATTATTAAGAAATATGAATGAAAAGACGAAAGTTCAAATGTTAAGTAATTTATACTGGTTTTAAAATAACAACTGTAATAAAAATCGGTTAATACCAAACTGTTTAAAAGTGTTTATAAGTGTACACCAATAATGTATTCTAAATTAACATTTAGAAAATATTTTAGTTATAAATAATTAATTTCATGTCTATTTAACTTAATAAGTTGGAAAAACATACTTTATATTTATGTGTTGTAAAATTGGCTCATTCGCACATTTTCTATATGATTTACAGTAAATGTTGATGAATAATGTATTCATATGTAAGTTATATTTTATAAGAAAAAAGCTTTTCAAAAATGCATGTATTGTAAACTGTAAGCAAACATTGAAATAAAAGAACACATACAATAGCACCGAGGGGATCACTGTCAGTATCAAGGCAATTTTCTTGGATGTGATGATACCACTACTAGCTCCTCACACTATACTTAGATGAAATTTTTATTAGATGAAAGAAATTCTTCAGTATGTTTTATTATTTATTTAAAAAATGACCAATGTTGACTTCATCTTTTTTTTCCACACGCCCCAATATATTCTCTCCACAAAATAATAAAAGCTAAAAGACGAAAATATAATAGTAAGTTTCAACAGCACTAGATCCCTCTTGCGAAATATTTTTTCAACTCTAAAATTCGAAAGAAAGAGGGTGTAAAAGCTAAGCAGTGCCAAACAATAACGCATTATCACGTTAAAAGCGTGGGGAAAAAAAGATGGCGTACAACACTTCTAGAAGAAAATATTGGATTTTAGCGAAATAAAAATCGTGTCTTGACAAATAATAACTTTTCTAGGATGACACTTCCGTAATAAGAAAAGTAAGTAAGCGTGACTGTTACTGACAAAAGGGCGGAGGATACTTGCGTTGTTTCACGTGTAATGGGAAATATTTTATCAGTTTTTGAAATATATCGGGAGGGTTTGAAGTGTCTTTGAGGCGCTAATAATTCATGGGGCTCGGTATATACAATTTTTTTAGATTGGGGGAAAATGTAACTTTTATCTAAGTTTAAATTCGAACTTTATATTTCTCTTTATTCAGCGTATTTTTTAAAACCTCAATAAGGAGAAAAGTAAAAAAATTATGTGGACGAAAACTTTTACTATTATTTGCCAGATTTTCTCAAATAAAAATAAAGTTATTTTATCACATAATACAAGGAATTCTGTACAGAATTCTTTTTAACTGGTATGAAAAAACATAATTTTTATGTATGTATTTTTAACTTGATATTTGCTCATTCTAACTTTAAAATCACGAGGAAAAATTGTGAAATGCATGTCGGGCAAGAATAATTAGTTTACCGAGTTTTTAATATGATTGCAAAGTAATGGTATATGTTATAATTTTATTTAAAAAAGTTTGAAAAAAATTTTTTTCCCTAGATATGGTGAGTTAGGAAAGTTCTTGCAATTCAACATTTACGATCTGAATTTTTGAAACCAACCAGCAAAATAACCACAACTCGTCTGTCAGGTCAAAGATTTATTGTTTAGCTTTTGTTGAATTATTAGTGTTAGAAATTTTTGAAGGTGGCTCAAATACTTGCTTAAAAAAGATCAAGAGATTTTGTACTGATAGCCTTTTTATAAGCTTATTAGTAAATGTTGAGTAACAACTTAAATTTAGAGTAAACTTTACTCTCGAAAATTAATCGGTGAATCTGGCAACTACAATTCAATAAATGTAACCAAATACAAGAAGAATTTAAAAACATGTATATGCAATCACTGCAAATTTTTGTCTGCAATTTCATGATTTTCTTTCATGCATTAAGTACACTACATTTTTTTAACTTAATGTAATGTTTTTAATGTAATAATTTGTATCTCATTGTCAAGTCTCAAAGACACTACTGGCTAGTGTAATAAATTATTTGTACATCGTAGCCTGCTCCATTCTGGAGTTATGATGCTTTTATTCGTACAGGAGAATATACATAGAATTTTATCCAACACAATATTGGATTTACGACACTACGTAATTTACGACTAACTGTATATAAATACTATCAAATTTTGGACCTTCATGAATTAAACAAGATCAAATATGGAAAAATATATATATATTCAAGTTCCCTATTTCTTAAAAAAAAAAATTATCAATACCATACCAATTATGAGAGTTTAGGATACAAACAGATTTTAGATAACAGACAAACAGAAAACAGTGATTTCTTGAAAATTACCGTTTCAATATTATAATTAAATAACATAGTTCAGTTTTTAAATTTGAAATAAATTATTTTATCAATTTTATTGTATGCACATATTTAAAACAATTCCCTCTAAACTGGCCATATTTATTTCTTTTTGAATGTTTATTTGTGACATAAATTCATATTTTAAAAGTAGGACTCGATAAAGAACCAGGAAAATTTTACTTTCAAATGCTCAATTTTGCTGAAATACTTTTTAATGATAAAGTTGAAAAAAAACAAAAAAAAAAAGAATTAATCAAAGTGTGAATATATAGTAGGGTGGATCGAAAAAAAAAATAATTCAAAATTTCAAATCCTACCTATGGGGAAAAGATGTTCTATGGTATATAGATAGATAGAAAAATAATAAAAAAATGAATTTTAATTTCAATACCGCCACAAAGTGGATGAAGATAAGATATTAGAGCCTTTTTATAGCAAAAAGTCGAAGTCAATTGAATTTTTTTTGTGCGGAATTTCAAAACCTACTTATACGGAAAAGATGTTCCAAGGTACATTGATTAAGGGAAAAACAGAATAAAAAAAATAAATTTTATGTTAAGCTCTGCACAAGGGGAATGAAATTTTGGTATTTAAGCTATTTTTGCATAAAGTGATTTTTGCTTAAATGAAATAGATCCTTAGAACTTTTAAATGTTTATTGGAATGAGGACATATACTAATTAGTTACAGGGAAAAAAATTAGGTATATATAACAGCTTCTCAAGTATTAAATCAAGAAAAATATTAAAAATCTTCGAAATTACAGTGAACGGTAATCACGTTTGGTATTGAAAACTGACTTGAGGTTTCGTGATTTCAGGCAGTTTCTTATTAACCCGTCTCTTCTGTATGATCCGCATACAGCAGTAAATGCTTCTGAGATTATTCGTTCTGTAGCTTGAGTATAGGTAGTATTCATTATAAGTAGTATTGCCGTAGAAATGATTGCTGGGTTTACTATTACACTTGAAATCATGTCATCACTAAATCGTTCTGTCACATTCTTTCACTTAACCAAGTCCAAATAATCTGTCGCACAAGGGTCATAAGTTTGTATGTTTAAGATACGGATATTATTCGCTAAAAGGGTTTGGGTTACAGCAGACTGTTTGACTTTGCGCAAATTCAAAATTATGTGGAGGCCCGATTCCCTTATGTTATTTCTGTCGTCCTCTAGCATTGATATCTGGATATTTTCAGGAAAGTCACCTCCCCGCGTTTCAAAAATTACTGGATCAATGACGTTCTTCAAATCAGTTGACAAATAACGCAATAGAAAGATTGATTGATGTAAATGCTGTGCACCATAGATTATCGATTGTTTGGTTTTGATCTTGAACCACATAGGTGCCTAGACTTTTATGATGAACGTAATTGATGTCACTAAAACTTTGGTTGGGCTTCTTCTATACCAAATAGAGCATGAGAATTCTATTTCAGGTTGTAAATCATCTAGAGTGGGAATTTTTTTCAGGGTTTCTCTTCAACAGCCGTTCGATGTATTGTCCGCAGTGATGTCTTCACAAATTTCCATTAAGCACAGTTGATCAGTACTTAAGTCTTTCTTGCTAGTCAGTTCGCATAGGTTGGGTTTACGTGAATGAAACTGCAGGTAGTATCTCGCATACGGTCACTCGTTGGCGTGTAACTGGCACACAAATTATTGTAGTGGACGCTTCAGAATCAGTTCCATGTTTCGTATGACACCATCTTTGACACATGTGTTGACAGACTACCTATTACCACAACAAACTTTGTCATTGTCGACGCATGCCCAAAATTTACGATGTGCTTTCCAATGATTTGTGTTCTCCCGGAATTTACAGACATGTGACCGATGTATTCGTAGAATGCTTATTTTACTAAGCTTACGTCTTAAGTGTTCTTATTTTATGACTTTTTTTCTATCGTCTTCCTGCGATTTGAATCCATCGAAGTATAAACCAAACTGGTCATGGTCACAATCTTCTACAACTGATTGAGAGAATATATAGGTTCTTGTCTTTGTTCTCTCACGCCGAATTTTATTTCTGCCAACAACGTTCTTTGCATTGCTTTCTGAAATAAAGCCTACATCTTCAAGCGCAGCTGACCCGATGGCGGCGCCTGCTCGGTCAGAAATGCCAAAGCGGTCTAGTGTTATAACAATGGTTGGGAATGTTGTCACAGCAGGTATGACGTCGTCAACGTTTTGAGCTACGTTTTCAATGATTGATGATGGTGTAGAAAAGTCAGTATGCTCGTACATCTTCCGATTCCAATCACATCCATAATTTAAATACATTGAAATGAAAGAATCAGTCATTGTTTTGTTTCTCTCCCCATATCGCTCTAGCTTCAATTTTCCTTTCGCAGTATTATTCTTATGGAGATAGACTTACCTATTCAATGATCTGATTACCATTTTTTTTTTCCAGTTCTTTGATTTAGAAGAAATTCTCGCTCGTTCATTGGTACACTCCGTTCTTTCTTACAGTAGCAACTCTCAAAGTATTTACAAGTGCATGTAGATATATCAAACACTTGACTTTTTTTGGAAAGTATCAATTAGCTTGCGTTAGCTTTCAGCTTATTTTCTAGCTTTGAAAGCGCGATATTTATCGTGGTATGAACTTATTTTTCTCAAAATGTTGTAGTGGTATTTTGTTGGTATTAAAGCTCGTTTCCAAAATCTTTTCTAACTAACTTGCAATTTATTGACACGCGGAGAAAAGTGTATTTAATTACACTGTTCTTTGCTTCTCTTTTTGAATGCCGATATGCACACCTTATTACGTTTTCGTACGTAGGAAGCATAATCGTTGGCATATCACAACTTGACCCAAATATAGGACAAATCATGTCATTTCTTAACAACGCTCAAGTACACAAACAAACACATATCACACAATAAAATTGTAATTTAATTTACTTTACAAGAACAGCGGTCACCGATTAGGTGTCCAATTCCGTAAGCTGCTGACAACTGCACTACAGGGTTGTGGGGCTGATTCAACGGAGATGTGGGGAAAAGGGGGAGGGGGAGGAGTTTGTCGAAAAAATGTTAATTATTCAATAATCATCACTTTTTTAGGATTTATACTGTAAAAAACAACTATTTTTAGCGAAAAATTAATCTAACCAAAATTAAGACTTTTTTTTTTTTTTTTTTTTTTTTTTTTTTTCGAAAATTTAACCAACTTGTGACAGCGTTAAATTTTGAAATAGTTTTTTCTATTACTTTCCCCCTAATATCTATATCATAGAACATCTTTTCCCCATAGATAGGTTCTGATTAATGATAAAAAAAAATTCTCCATAGAAGAACGATCCACCCCAATCATATAGCTCGAATTATACCATTAGTGAAATCCATTATTATTGTTCGAATTACTCCAGATGCGCAACAAATTTTGCCTCTATTAGCTCACATTGGACAGTCCCGATGTGAAATTTTGCACATCGACCGCTAGATACGAATATTTGCGAATCTTGCCAAATGCTATATAAAATATACTAGAAGTTTTAAAGTGTAGATGCACGGTTTCTAAATTGGAATATCATATTTATAAAAACGATGTATGACAAAAATATGTTACGTGAGGTTTCATGCATTTTTAATAAATTGTGTATTTTGGAGTGTCATTCGAGTTTCGGCCAGAATTGTCCAATCTTATACAGCCCCTATATCAAACATTGGCAAACACTCATGTGCTTTGTGGGTGATAATACAATGCAAAGTTAGCTCTTGACTCATGAAACCTACGTTTCGTTCTACAAAACTCTCCCTATCATAGTAATGTAATAATTATTAAAATGTTGTTTTAAATTATTTCATTTTATTTCAACAAAATATAAATAATGATTAATATACTACACAAATTTTTACAATTTTACAAATTTTACAATTTTTTTAAGCCTTTCCACAATTTCTAAAGGAATAAATAATAGTTTAAAAACTAAAAAAACACGCTTTTATAGAAAACCAAACTAAAAAGTTGAAAATTATTTTTAAAAAGTTTGAAGTGAGAATAGAGTGATAAACAAGAAATATTTATTTTATCGTAAAAAAGCGTGGGGTGCTTGATGTCAATTGTTGTAAATTGTTGTAAATATTAAACGACAGATATTGGTAAAAGTAGAGCCATTATAAAAAAATCTTAAAAATCACACAATGCTTTTTTTACGATAAAATAAATATTAATTGTTAAATCACTCTATTCTTATTTCAAACTTATTTAAAATCATTTTCTACTTTTTAGTTTAGTTTTCTATTAAAGCGTGTTTTTTAGTTTTTTAAACTTTTATTTATTTTCTACTTTTTAGTTTGGTTTTCTATTAAAGCGTGTTTTTTAGTTTCTTAAACTATTAATTTTTTGTTGTAAGCTATATATTTTTTTAGTTAATTTTTTAGGTAAGTGTACAAAACTCTCCTGTTGTTCCTGCCAATTGTCACATGCTTGTCTTAAATTTAAGTCATGTGTATGCCTTAGTACACGCCGTAGTATTTGGCACAAAACACTACCGTGTCTCCTAATATGAAAAATCGATAATCCTGAAGATCCTGGTAAGGATAATGTGACAAACTTATTGAATTATTGTACTGTTATCGGTCCTTCATAAGTGTGCAAAATTTCAAATTAATCCAAGATTTTGAAGTGGTCGAACATCGAGTTCAAAGATTCCATTACATAGATACATACGAAGCTAAAAAAGCGTGTTAAAAATGAATTAATTTTATGGTTATTCAATTTTTCTATCTTACTCCTAAAAAGTTTTCCAGTTGATATTCCAGTAAATAAATTATTTAACTTTGTTTAAAGAGAAGGTTAGAATTACTTAAGTTTTAAATTTCTTAAATCTCTAAAAAATGATATATGAAAATAAAATAGAAATGCTTGTTTACTTTTAAATAAATCAAAAACTATTTTATCGATTGATTTGTACAATCAATTTTCTATATCGATATTTTGAAAATGTCAAATGATGTAAAAGAAATGCGACTAAATAATTCAATTTACTTGTTCTGCGATATTTAAAAGAACATTTTTCAATGTATAAATCATTAGCAGTTGTGTTACTAAGTAGTAGCATGTGTAGTATTGTTACTTTTACAGCATGCATGAAGATATTTTGCTTTAAAGTATTAACGAAGAATTGGCAGTCACTCGTATTTTTAATGTATTCGTAAGGAAATTAAAAATACGTACTTTAAAGTCATCAACATATTTACATACATTATTTTAAAGTTTTGTATACAATTAGTTAATAAAAAGTCATCTTTGATTTATCCCTGATTTTAATTTTCACAAAATTTTAATAACGATCGAAAAAATTCACAATTGATTTATTTCATCAATATTTTCTCAAAGGAATTTTTAGTTTCATACCTGTTTTGTATTTTGCTTTTTTATTTATGTTCTCATAAAGTAATAAAGCTAGACATCTCTATCACTAAGAAATTAACTGGAGTGTTTAGACGAAATTTTTAACGATATATCCTCGATCAAATTTAGAGCCATTTTTCAATTCTACTTTAAAGCTTAAACGGTAATATAGAAGAATGAGTCGAACCCTTAATAAGAAAATAGATGAAAGAATGTTTGGCAAGAAGTGACTGAATGGCTTTAATAACATAGACATTGAAGACATTATTGAAGGAGATCCTTTTTGTGGAAAATAGCCTGGATAATTTTTGAAAATGATATTTTTAAATTATTTCTCAGTATCCTTAGACAAGCATGGTGAATTCTTCTCAATCAAAATTTGTTTGTGTGCAAGTGTTTTTTTTTAAATTTTATCAGTAAGTAAATTATGGCTGAAAGAATTTGCTTCAGAAAAGTTGAAGAGTATGTAACATAAATCATAAAATTATTGATTTATAAAAATATTTATTTATTCTTGTTACATAAAATCACATTCAATAATGAATACAAAAGCTTGTTTATTCCTATTTCTGCATCACCAAAAAGTACAAAACTAAGTAAAAATAAATAAATAGTAAAAATCGATATATGAAAGATAAAATAGATGCTTTTATTTTATTCTAAAACATGAAAGCAGAATTCTATCCAATTAGAAATAATTGTCATGAAATCGCTATTTCTTTTCCTCGGATCACATATCCTTTATAAATTAGACTCACTGAAATTGGTTGTTAGGCAAATTGCCTATTTTAAGTTGCATTTTGTTTTTAACGCTCCTTTAAAAAGAATTTAATATAATTGCTGCATATAAATACTTTTTAACATTACATCGATTAAAAAATACTTTCGGTATTTTACAGCATAAAAAACATGTTATGTATTTTTTTGTTTTCACATTTAAGTTTGAAAACTTGTCCTCATCTGTCAATTATGTCATAATTGTTGGCAGCGGAGAGGAATGAAGTAATGATTATTAGTTTTAAAAGAACATATAGAATAACAATAGAAGTTTAAAAAAAAAAATGGATTTACGATTGATATTATGTGTTCGATGAATATATTTGTCTTATTTAAGGTTACTTTTTACTTAGTTTATCGAAATAAAAATATATGAAATACAGATTCTTAATTTAGTTCCATAAAATTGCTTTCTAACTGAAGTTAAAGTTAATGCATTTATCCTAAGCAACAGTTAATGGATTTAAAAATTAATTGTAAGCAACATTTTCGTCATCTTTTTGTATGAAAAGACAAGAAAGATCATTGTATTAAAGAAAAAGCTAAAATTAATCTACTATTGCGAATATATGTTGTAATCTGCTAATTATCTAAATTCAGTTTAGTGCATTAGTCTGGCTTGTGTTGTAACCTTTCAACATTTAAATATACATCGACATCAAGAACATTGCATCTTATATTAAAGTAAAAGTAATTATTTAAAAACGTTTACCCGTTTGAATATATTTTAATACATTATTAGTAATGAATTGTCAGAGAAGAATTACATTTTGTAAATGATTAAATGAATAAATTTTGAAAATGGTGTAATAGCAATGAAGAATCTTAAAATGTAATTAATTTTATTCCTTGTTTAGCTCATGATAAATATATTAAGTTTAAAAACAACATTTACCCATTATTCATGACAAATGTTAATTAAAATGTAGCTGAGAATAATTAGCTAGTTCTAAGAAAATTAACAATTAAATATTTTATATATATATATATATATATATATATATATATATATATATATATATATATATATATATATATATATATATATATAATTCAAGGTTACATTATTGCAAATTTGAAAGGTTTAGTTTTTTTTGTCCTATTAAATAATTTGATAAATCGATCACTATATTGCAAATGGAAAGTAATTAATTATGGCTCACTTAAACAAAACATTTACTTTGAAAAAATAAGAGATATCTGTAAACAAAACTTCATTCTTTAATTAAATTTAATCATATTGAATTATCAAGGAATCCACCGCAAGTCTACAAGCATAAATTTTATAAACAATAGCCAAATGATTCCCGTTTTATATAAAAATTAAAGTACTCTATTTCACTAGTAAAATTAAGTTTTAAAGAGGAGTAAAATCTACAAAATGATTTTAAATCCCTTATAGTAATTTCGATTTTGTATGCAGCAAATAAATCTAAGGAAAGCTAGTAAACGAACTCTCTATCATCTAATCAACCTGAAGCTTGGCATTCTATCATGTTTTAGGGGCTCTAAAAGACCACTTTTACACATGCTACTATTGTCACTTTGGTTAACTCTACCACACATACAGTCATCCAAATGAGCTGAAACTGTCAGATTGATTTGCTGCAGATGACACTGGATTCTATGAAGTTTTGGGATCTATCACTGTCACTAAGATACTGCATTTGCATATGCTACTATTACCTTTACGGATTACTAAAAAATCAACTTACCATCATACAATCATGCTAAAGATTTGAAATTGGATAGATACACTCATTGTGGATGACACATTCGATGTTTCTGTTTAATTTCTGGGCTTTCATTCAAACTCTGTTTTTACACAGGTTGTTACTGCCTTAACATCAGACTTATTATCCATATTCCATACTAACATTTAATTATCGTTTATTATCCATATTTTACACGTAATTTAAACTTGTGCAATTTGGTAATATTTAATGCCTGATTTTCTCCTTTTAAAGTTGACGTGACAAAATCTATGAAAAGTTAATTAACCCAAATGTCATTACCAAATCTATCTGCAACTTGGCAGATAGACATATTGGTTTTGAATGGCCAAGTCAATCAAGTGTTAGTGGTAAAAAAAAGTTAAAAAATAGTTCAGAATCCATATTTTCCTGGTAGTAAACAAAACTATGAATATTCAAACTGAACTCAATAAGTTGAAATTGCATAAAACATTTTCAATGCATATCAACAAATGTTATTAAAAGTTTTGTTTTTGTGGATTATATTATCAGACGAAACGGTCGTTTCGCCGCCAACCTTAAAAAAGGCAGAAACGACAGTATCTATTCTCTGCACAACTTCCAGCGAAAAAGCAGAAATTGACTATTTTCTAGCGCGCTTACGAAATTTCACATAATTATACAAAAAATACCATATATTCGTCTCGGTGATATCTTTCAAAGAAAAAAAATTGAGTACCTAGGACAAAAGACAACGAAGAAAAAAAATATTGAAAATTCCAAAACGAAATAAAAAAACGAGTTCTAGCCCGATTTTGATGTAAAAATTTAGACAAACGTACAGCCCTAACTAATCTATAGATCTTCAAACGGATTGAATTATAGGATGCGGAATGTTTCAACTTAAAATCCTACGCTGGTTTGAACTTCATTAAATAATTCTTTCTATTTTTAATTAATTTAAAACCACTTTTTTTCATTTCATAATTTGGCGACAGATAAAGGCGATCAGCTTGTAATTGAGGTTCAGATATATATGCCAAAAGTTGCCAAACAGGTTTGCTATCATTTGGAAGTTAGTTTTTCCGACATGTTAGGCTTAAGTGAGTTTTAACGTAATGTTAAAGTATAGGAGAACGAATTGGACTATAATTATATGGCTTATAACATCTTTAAAATTTAAATAATTTAATTTTTGAAGAGACAGAATTAAAGAGAAATATTTGTTCTTTAAGTTTCATGTGTTATTTGAACTGTATGACAATTTAGAGAGAGTTAACTTTCAAAAACATTTTAATTTCGGGAAATCTCCATTGAAAAATGAAAACAATCACATTTTGTTGCAAGATACTATGGGCAAAGTATAAATGTGGAGGTTATACGAGGTGACGTCACAGTCAACTCATTACAGAGGACTAAATGAACCACGCATTGCGATTGGCTAATGGAATTTGCAAAAATGTCATTCGTTTTTAAAGATGTGTTGATTTTTACTTTCCGTTGTAAAATGAAATTGTAGAATCATATATCATCAAAATTGTAATTTCATAGTGAATTTTAAAATTGTTGTTAAGAAAATATTTTAAATTTTGTCAAATATCAATGGGTTATCATGTGAACCAAAATAATGCTTGGTAAAATAAAAATAATTTATACTGCAATATTTATTAGACTGTAAAAAACTTGTAATATTTATTTGTAACAATTTATTAGTATACACTTTCAATGGGATGCACGCTCTGGCCTTGTAAGTTAAAGGTGCCGGATTTGATTCCTGTGTTAGGTGTGGATGTTCGTTGTGATTCGGAATCCACGTTAAGCTGTGGGTCCCGGGCTGATTAGTCGTTATTATGCCCCAAAATAGTTCGTTGTGCGTACAAACTAACCAATCGAGCTGAAACTTGGCAGACAGGATCTTTGTCAATGGCAACGTATTTCTTTAAGTTTTGGGAGTTGAGTTGCCATACACAAGTTTCTAGTACTCGTTCGTGATAGATTTTGATGGTTACTGCCGTCCGCATTCAACCAATTTGTCAATTTTCAAGTAGATTTCGGCATGCAAGATATCATTGAACTCAACTTGAAGAATTATGAATATTCATGGTACCAGGTGTACCATAGGTGGTACTACTTCTGGTTTATCAATTTTGAAGATAAATATGGCATGTTGGGTGTCGTTAGGCTTGTATTGAAAAATTATGAATGTTTAAGGTACCAGGTATAGCATAGGTAGTACCACTTTCGGTTTATCAATTTCCAAGATAAATATGGCATGTTGGACTTTTGTTTTGATGAATTACGAATGTTTAAAGTACCAGGTATGCTATTGGTACCACTTTCGGTTTATCAATTTTAAAGATAATTATTGCATGTAAGGTATCGTCGAACTCAGTTTGAAGAATAATGAATATCCCTGGTACCAGGTTTACCATAGGGGATAAATAGAAAAACGATGAAACGGACAAATTCAAAAAAGAGAAGTCGTCAGTGTTTAAAAAAAAGTTATGATATCTCCCAAAAAAACACTTTTGAAAAGTAGAAGAACCACCAACCCCAAAAACACAAAAAACTTTCTTACAATAAAAAATCATAAACATGATGAAAATTTTCAGCCACAAACACAGTGATATAAAAAAATGGCCAACCTCTGATTAGAACTCTCGGTTGTGACTAGCTTACGAATGTATGCTTACTTAATTTATTTTTAACATTTAAGTTCCGCTCCCATAAAAATTTACGCTGCTTGAGGTTGGCGCCCGTCTTAATTACTTACCTTTAAACCCCCCCCCCCCCACACATAAAAACTTTCCAAAATGTATGTATCAACCAAACAAAAGCTTAACAGAAACACTTTAGTTTCCTACTTAAAAAATTCTTAATAACGATTCAAATGCAAGCGTTTGAGCACAGTTTCTATATACTATTTTGAAAATTACACGAGCATGAATATTTACACCACTTTGTATTTCCTACCCATCCAAATGAAATCATAAACTCGAATATTCGTGCAAACATCCATAAATTAGTTTAAACGCATTGTTAATATTCCTATGACGGGCGCCAACCTCAAGCAGCGTAAATTTTTATGGGAGCGGAACTTAAATGTTAAAAATAAATTAAGTAAGCATACATTCGTAAGCTAGATCCAACCGAGAGTTCTAATCAGAGGTTGGCCATTTTTTTATATCACTGTGTTTGTGGCTGAAAATTTTAATCATGTTTATGATTTTTTATTGTAAGAAAGTTTTTTGTGTTTTTGAGGTTGGTGGTTCTTCTACTTTACAAAAGTGTTTTTTTTGGGGGCTTATAAATATTCTGTAATTACATTTGTAATAAACAGTATCGATTCTTTTTCAAATAACAACAACAAAAAAATATTATGAAACATTTGTTATCTTTTTTAACGTAAACTTAAAATAAAAACGTATCTTAGAATTATAGAATAATTAATTTTTCTGTTAAATTCTTTGAAAACAGTCCTTATTTATTTTAATAATTATTCCAGTTTATACTGTATAATTATTTTTACATGTTTGAATGCATTACATTTTATTGTATTGCAATGTATTTAATAATTATAAATTATGGATGGAATGAATTAAAAAATGGATTTACTGAGAAAAACAACGTGTTATTCTCATTACTAAAGACCCAAAGTACATCAGCATAATAAATAATGAGATACCAAGTTTTAATTTTTAAAACAAACTATATTATCATACAGCTTAAAAAAAAGTGTTTTCAAGCACAAAAATATAAGAAAGTCCTCACACAAAACAAAAATACAAAACGACTCTTTTCATTTCGTGTCTTAATATCTTCGTTATGAGAATGTTTCGCCATATGTCTCATAGGCGGTAATGACCCACCTCTTTTCAAAATAAAATACAAACATAACATCCGCCGGAAAGAAAAAAATCAGCAATTTCACCTTTGAAATTGCACACGTTATTTTGAAGATAAAAGTTAAGAATAATGCTGAGCATTAAGTGCCTAAATGGGCAGTGCATTATCGCTCGAATAAAGTTGATGAAAAACTCTCTATAGCATTTTCTGTAGGCTTAGTTGCATTGTTCTCTTCAGCCATTGTTTAATGCATGAGAAGAGTGTTAGCCTTTTGTAAACTTTAAAATAACATTCTTATCGCATAGCGATAGCATACTTCTTATTAAGAGTTGAGAATTTATTGAGAGATTCTTATTTAAAACATTCATATAAGTGAACCTTTTACAAAAGGCATTAGAGTAACTTTTCTTTGCCTTTTCAAAACACTCAACACAGTTTATTTACTAAATCCAACTGAAATGCTAGACTAAAGGAAGCTCAAATTATTAAGGTGCAATGACGCTTAAAAATAGTTTTTATAAAGAAAATATAGTAAGTGTTTGAAATATGAATTTTAGTACTTCCTTATGTTTTATTGCAAGAAAAATGTTAATAGAAAAGACGTAGTAATTAATTATACTATGACAGAATTAGATTTTTATAGGCTATTCGTGAAAGATTTTTCATGGCCTTTAGTGAATGGTGACTGCGAATCGAGAGGTATGTTTTCTTAAAAACTTTATTCGAACTTTGGTGATCAGATTGAAACTTTCAATACTATTTCACTGTATGAACTGTTATTTAAATGACAGCAGTTCATTGCACAGTATAAATCCCACACACACTTTATTATATTTTTTCCAACCATAAATTAATATCCATTGTTTTATGAAGTTTTGTATAAATTGAGAAATATCACACATTTTTCATGATTATATAACTCTCATCTTACGATTATAATGAAAATGTTTAATATATAATATTTTGCTACGGCATATTCTTGTTATTTTTATAGATGATTCTGGTTTCTAATTGATTCGTCAATTTTTTTAGAATATAAGGAAGTTGAAAAATATCTTTACTAAAAAAGTAGGGTATATAACTGCTTTCAATATATGATTAATTACTCATATACTTTAATATCTTAAAACAAAAAGTTTTATACATTTTCGGATTTTAAAACCGATATTTATATTAACTCCACAAATTTTAAAGGCAATTTCTAGTCAAACAATAGTCTTTCAATTTGAATTTATTGTCATTGGTTATGTTACTCATTTAAGATATTTACATGCAAAGCTATGTAAAGGGATTCATCCAAAAGGGCTGATGATTTTAAATCCCAGTGCTCAATTCACAAGAGACAGAGCATCGACTAAATTCGGTTACAACCAAAGGTATCTAATAATTGGACAGGTGTTGGCTGACTCTCTGTTATGATTTCAACATACTTAATTGGTTTAATTTCCCCACAGTTATAAGAGTGATACATCTAGCGAATTTCATGGAACTATAAATTTGAACTGTAACATTTCGATATAGTTTACTATAACTGTCAGTGCCTATTAGCTGCGTTAACACAACAATGTATTAAATTAAGTTGGATAGTTTGAAGTTAAACTTCATACCAAAAGAAAAATTATTAGATCAAATAAAAACCATAAAAATCGTTTGTTTATCTCCTTCATATTAAATCTGTATGGAACCTACTTGAATGATTTATTTTACATATTTTAATTAAATACTTGCATAAAATATGTTTATATTTTAAGATATTCTTTTACAAAATCGTGGCTTAAGTAACTTAGTGGCTTCGTAAACTTAAGTCATTGCATGTTTAAATGCAAAACTGATCTTTGATATTTGAAAACTCTTAACACCATTCTTCAATTATCTAACTTTAATTAAATGATTTTTTTTACATTTTTTATTAAAATTACTAACACATGAAATGATAATAATTTTACTAAAAGAGATTTCAAAAAATTTACATTTGATTAAAATTGTATAATTTAAGAAATGTTATTAAGAATGTTGAAATATCAAAAGTGAGTTTTTATTTTGACACAAATTCCTTTTAATTAACCAGAAAACATCATTAAAATGAGTTGGTAAATTGAAATTAATTTGTGTTGTCATATCTTATTTTAAATTAAGTACTATATACTATACATTCTGTAATTTATTAACATTTCCTTTACTACTACATTTTAAAGCCTAAAATTTGACACAAACGTGACGCGCATAAAACAAGATTAAATATAATTATCGACACAATTATGTTGTAATCCTAAAAATAACATCCATCCCTATTCAGCCCCTTTATAATCTTTTAAAAACCTTCAATTTCTTTTAATGTTCGCTGTTTTTTAATATTCCTGTCTTTCTTTGGAAGTTTGTTTAAAAATTTCGATAGCCAGTGTAAACAAAGAAGAGGACCGTCTTTTATGCACAGTGGTCTCTTTCTAGAAGGCAATCAATATAACAAAGAAAACATTCAGCGTATCAGTATGCGAAGACACGTTTCCAGTTAAAACCGGAATTGGGATGATGTTCAAACATTGTTAGCTTCGACACGTTCCTTCTTCGAGTGCATACGAATGAATTATTCGCAGCTGTTGCAGTTTTGGTGTCTGGTCAGAGATTAACTGTAAGCTGCATATGAGGTCGAGAGTAGAAAAGTTATTAATAGCTGGCAGGTCCTAGATCTAAATGAGAATGCAGTTTCAGACTAATAGGATGGCGGCACGAAATTAGATCTTCATATTCTGAATTGTGGAAGTCTTGGAAGAAGCTGGAAAGACGTTTGCTAAGAAGTTAGCTAAGTGAAGGAGTAAATTGCTTAAAATTGCTTTCGATTCTTCTGAATGGCTTTTGCTATTTAATATGCAGTGGCCCCATACACAACATTTTCATAACTAATTATACAGATACCTTTAAACGCATATATTAATGAATATATTTAAAAGAAAGTACCCAAATGAGTTGAATAGAACAATTAAAATTTATTAATATATTTAAAGGTTAAAAAAAGGATTGAAAGTTATGTTCTTAAATATTTTCATAATTGCTCTTTACATATTACTTACAACTGAATGTATGTGTTAATATCCCTTTTTATAATAAACTACTATACAATACACATATTTTTATAATAACGCACAAAAAACAAAAACAAAAACAAACAAAAAAAAAAACTTTTTTTAATCAGAAATCCTGGAGAAAGTAGTATTTTACTAGGAGGAGTGTGTTAAAGTAACTTTTTCGAACTAGTGTGATAAAATATTTTGCTGCCCTCTTCGTGCTCAAATTTTAAATAGTTTTGGTATAGAAATCGCATATTTCCAGAAGAAATTCATTAACTGTATTTGCCAACGTTAATATATGTACTTCATGAAACTATTTTTTGCATGTGATTATAAAAAGTAAAAACTCCTAAAATATAAAGTTTTAATCTGATATGATTATACGATAAGATCCGTGTGATATTTGTACTCTCCATATATTTCTATATATTCATACGCTTCTGAATTTACCAAAACGTGTTTTGTTTATAAATAAATAGAATTCTAACAATAGTTTAAACGCAATTTTTTAATAAAGTTTTGCATTGCATTCTTCTGAAAAGGTTGTAGCTTAGAGGTAGAATAAATGGCTATAATAATCAAAAGATTTGACTACCAAAGTCAGTGCTATGCAGTCTAGTATTTAAATAAAGACCTAATACAAAAGATATTGTGCAAAAAGAGAAGTATGGCCCATTATAGGAATAAATTTAGCATAGTGTTTCAAAGAAAGTCCTCCTAGAAGGATTTTCCTATGATATTCCGAATAACCTTTCTGTAAAACAGCTCTTATTTTCATGAAATTTTGGCATAGTATAACTATTGTGCAGATTAAAAATGAGTTACACCATTAAAAGTATAATACAATTATAAAATATATACTTCCCTTATGGGAGTATTGTACACAAAACAAAAATATACTATAAATAGAATGAGGCCATCTTTAAAAACATTACTGCTCTATAAACGCATTTAAAGATTTGTATCCACAGGGATTGAATCACAAAATTATGCTTATTTAACTGGCAATTTTGATCGATCTTACCCCATAGTAATAAAACAAAATCATTGTTATCTTCAGAAGTGTTGAAAAAACTTTTTAAAATCAAAACACGAAATTCGTCTTTTTGAAAAAAAAATCCGAATTACCCAAATCTTTACGCTTAGCTGATATTTTGAATGTAGCAGGACACACCATATCTCATTTCATAATGCACAATGTTTACATCTCAAAAATAACTACTATTTTTAAACTACTAAACTTGGGAGCAATTTATACCGATGAAAAACTTACTTCACTAGTACATAAGGTATAACTCAGCGTCGTACTGACTTATCTGTCACACCTATAAAATTCTCTCTCTCATCATTTTTGAAAAATGAAATTCTTCTCGCTTCTGTTCATCTCTCTCTGGTACTTCTTTGCAATCATCTTCGTGATATCCTTTTGATCTTCTTCATTACTCATTTCTTTACTGAAGTTTGCGACTTTCTTTGTCAATTGTATACTTTGCTATGTTATCTTCTATTGTAACTTTTAGTGGTAGGTGTTCCAAAAAGTCATGATTTCGATAAATACTTAAATTATTTATATTTAATTGAACTAAGTAAATAGTGGTTAAATCGTTAGTTTTTGACACATATTTCTTCTTAACGTGTTTATTTTTTACGAAAAATTCTACAAAATAACTCATATGAAAGCCGGATAAACTCCAAGTATTCAAACAGTGGTATTAAAACACTGGTCTTGTAAGTCTTTTTTAAAAAGTTATGAATACTATGTATCATACATTATAATTATAAAACTGTACCGAACATTTTTACAATAACAAAAGTTAAACAAAAATAAAATTTACATCTTTATACTTCCAAGAAAATATGGTAATGTATTTACAAAATTAGATATACATATAGTAAATTATTGAATTCTTCAATATTTGTTACTTTTATTTCTTGATTGAAATATATATTTTTATATTTTATACAAGGTGGATTTCTTAAGTACAATTCTTGAAACGATAATATAATTATTGTACTCTAATACTAATATAACTATACTAACGTTGGTAAAACTAGACAATTCTCGAACATTGGTAACTTTCTAATTTAATTTAGCAACTTTTGCTAATTATGTTAAATGAACAAACACTACGATTTTTTTTTCAGCCTAACAGTAAACATAATTCAAAATAGTTACTGTTGAACTATTGTCATTATTTTTTACAAATAAGATTTATTTACCCAAAGGAATATATTCTTTTAATAGCATTGCAAATAATTCCATTTATTAGGGTTCAAACACGGTTATATTACAAAAAATTCTGTTTAATTTTTACGAGTCTGAATTTATGTATTTATATAACCATTCTTTGATAAATGATATTTATTTTTCTATTAATTTTTCATTTTTCATTGTTCTAATGTTTTAAACAGTCGAACACTCTCAACAGTCACACAGCACGTCAATATAATAAGAGCGTATACGACACAAAAATTAAAAATATCTTATTTTAAAGTGATTGTTCTGATATTTTATGGGTAGATATATCTTAATAATAGTAGTTTAATAAACTATTTTATGTTAAAACAGCATATTTTAATATTTTTTGAAGTTTTAATTGGTATAAAATCTTTGCTATTTTTATTTTTGATATAAATTCAAAACTTGTAGTTCAATTTACAACTCTTATACTGTATTACTCATAAATAATCATAGAATAAATTATCTATTTAATTTTTCTTAAGCATACTTATATTTTTTTAAATTTTATTTCCAAAATTTCAAATAATTATTTCATCATTTTTTACAATTCTACAATTCTTTTAATTTGACACACCAATAATTAAATAAAACAAAATAATTAAAAAATTATATTTTAAAACATACATGTAAAAATTTTCAGGAATTTATAATGTTCAACTTGTATGTATAATGATTCAAACTTCAAATAACGAGGAAACTATCATCACCAAGCAAACTGGTCAAGAAGTTTTAGAATAGAACGCTTGAGAAGCATCCGTCAGGATGCTAATTACTCAATATTAAAAGTTATAATTCAGGTAGAGTTTAACTTGTGATTTAATTCAACTCAAATACATCAATATTATTTTTTAAAACAAAAATAAAAATTGGTGAAATTTTACGAATTTAGTATACTCTATCCCCTTAATATGATTTTCCGTATATAATTGTTTTAATTGATGATATAATTGCTTTACTTGATGACCATAAAACTATGACCCCTTATTCATTACAAAATCCCATTTTAAACAATGGAAAACCAATCACGACCGGAAAAATTCCTACGTTCCTACGTAATTTCTATCAATCAGTTTGGGTAGAAAACTAAAATGTTTCCGTATTTCCTATTTTGAAAAATTCGACTTCTTAATGCTTTTGAATTATTTTATATTTTTTGAAATATTACATCAATTCATACATTAAGATGTAGGAGATTAAACATTGCCAAAAATCTGCTAATTGACAGCACTTATGTGTTATATACATGTAACTTTGTAATAAATGATAATCTGAACCATAAAAACAGATTTTAGTATAAATCCTTTATATGTATTGCCAACTATTATATGCAATTGCATTGGACTTTTATTCCACGTCTTCTTGGGAAATTTGTTTAAATTCCCAAAATAAGATATGAGGTATTTTCAATTTCTCTTAAAGTATTTTAATATAGTTTCAATACTTATAAATGTTTGTGTATTTTGTAGAAAACTGATGGTGTCCAGGTATCAGAGAGAAATGGAAGTGTTGTGTATCGCAACAAGGCCAAGAGTTGCTTGTTTGGAAACCATAGATAAAGTTTTTATCTATGGTCATTAATTTATGTTTTTATTTTTGTTTTATTCATTTTTTCATTTTTGTTTTATTCACTCGGTTGTGATTACCTATAAAATCGGTGTATGTAGATTCGTCGCTTGTTCCATTTATGCACTTGGGTTCTGTGACAAAGTCGGGAAAAATGAAAATAATTATAATAAGAATGTATTTGAATTTATATTACATTGGCTTACTTATGAAAAGAGAATTTAGGGGCAATTTGATAGTATTTAAAATTGGGTTTTATTTTTCATGATAAAAGATTTCAACATGAATAAAATACAATAGCATAACAGTAAACCTAAGCTATTAACCAAAACGTATTGCAAGTTTGAAAGAGATCTAAAATTTAAAACCCAACCTCTACCTACGCTGTTATTTCGCTACACCAACCTTTACCTAAGCCATGAAAATAAAGTATTTTCGAAATTTTAAATAATACCACAAAGAGTATGTATTAGGGGTAATCAAAAGAGGATTTAAATCCTGTAAAATCAAAATGTTTCATAATTAAAAGGGGTTTTTCCAAATAAATATTGCATTTAACCATTCAATATCATTTAAAAGTACTAAACAAATAAAACCGAATAAATAAATGTTCAAAGGACGATAAAAACCTTTGCCGACTTTTAAAAAAAACCAATTCGATATTTGCTTTATTTTTAACTTAATCACATTGAATGCAAAGCTTAAGGTTTGAAGGAAAAAAAAAACATTTTGAATGCAAATCGAACGATAAAAGAACGTAGAAAAGTATAAAAGATGCCATCAGCGTTGCATAAATTTGCATGAAAAATTACGATTCCATTTAACAATAACTTAAAAGTTATTTTTTATTCCATTGTGAGCCCACCAGCTGTAGTTTTTCCATGTTGCCGGTAGATGCCCATTTTTTTTAAAAATAAACTGGCCAAATCGAAATTGCTTTAGTGACATTTTATTGCCATTTTTCATAATGATGGGTATCCGGCATGCATGCTTTGAAAAGATATTTAAATTCTCGCTATTCACATATTCTTATTTTATGTATCTTTTATGTCAATCAGATAATAAAACCGAATGCATATTTTATTGGAACTTGTCTTCATTCAGAAAATACTATTTAATGAGTTTTACATCTAGCAATTTCTAGAGAATCATATGAAGTTTAAAAAACGATAATTTTTTGTTAAAATCAAAAATTTAATAATATATTTGCGATTAGTATAATGATCAATAGCAGATTTTACAGACATTAACTTAAATGTAAAGGTGTAAGAAAGTTTCTATGCGATTGTAAGTACAAATTCAATGCATTAATTAAAATTATTTTATTCTTAGGAAAATGATACAATTCTAATTAGTATACGAAGGTTGCTATTTATATTTCTGGTCTTGGCTGCAGTAAGTGTAGCTAGTCAACTGCTGACGTTTGCAAACAATAATTTAGAACTTTTTGTCATTTTAGCATGATTTGAGTAATACTATAAATTGAAAAAATCATCTAGGAAAAAAATGGAATTTACTTATGACCCATTCCGTGCGATTATTTTTCATAACTTTCGACGTGGATTTTCAAGGCAAAAGTGCTTCAATGAACTTAATTCTTTATGCAGCGAGAAATCACCACATCTCAGCACTGTAACAAACTGGTATAACGAATTCAATCGTGGTCGACGTTCGCTCCAGGACAAATTCTGTGAAGGTTGTCCAAAATCGGTTGTTGTGCCATAAAATATCGATGATGTGCATAAACTGATAAAACAAGATCGTAATGTCACATACCGTGAGATTGAGGCATCTTTGAACATTAGTGTGACAAGTATCAGTAAGATATTACATGAACATTTGGCCGTAAGAAAACATTTGTTCGTGTTGAATCCCGCATAATCTGACTAACGCTCAAAAGAAGGGTCGTATTGGTGCAAGGAAATGTAGAAAAAGTACGTTCAAGGCACATCAAAGGATGTGTATAACATCTACACAGGTGATGAATCATGGATCTGAGCATGTGAGCCCGAAACAAAGCAGCAAACGATTGTATGAGTCTACCAAGACGAACCAAATCCAACAAAAGTTGTTCGCGGAAGAAGCACATCGAAGCAAATAGTTGCCTGTTTCTTCCGTATTGCTGAACACATGGCTACAGTGGCGTTAGAGGAACACAAGGCTGTCAATTCTGATTGGTATATGACCATTTGTTAGCTAGAAGTCATCGAATAAATTCGAAAAAAGCAGAAAAAGAGTGGAATCATTCTTCATCACGATAAAGTGAGCTCTCACATATCGGCTCAAACAAAGAATTTTTTGACCGCCTAAAACATCGAATTGATGAGTCATCCGCAGTACAGCCCTAATTTGGCACCCAATTACTTTTTTTTTTTTTTATTCCCTCACATCAAAACTAAAGTACATGGTCAACGATTTTCAACACCCTAAGAAGCGGTTGATGCATTCAAAACGCATGTTTTGGAGGTACCTCGGTAATTTTTTTAAACTCTTGTAAAAGTGTATTGATCTTCATGGAGAATATTTTGAAAAACAATAAAACCAATTTCGATCGTAAATATCTGGGTTTTTTTTCTTTTTTTTCTTTTTCATTATTAGGTCAGAAATATAAATCGCAACCCTCGTATTACTTTCAAAAAATTAAGTACAGGGTGGTCATAAAATAACTTTGGCGATATATGGATCTCTAGCTTCCGTTCCGTTCAACAGATCGAGATGAGATTTCGGGTATTTAGAGGCATGAGCTCTAAATTCTGTGAATGGCAACACAAATTGCACTCACTGTTACGGTTATAGTTACAAAAAATCGAAATTTTCGAATGGCAACACTTACTTTTTTCAATCGCAAAATGCTCAGCGCATGTGAAAACCCTAAAGAGCATTGGAACGGTAAGAATATCACTAAAACCTGACGCATTATGCGCAAACAAAAACAGTTCTGCGAACGGTCAACAGAAACACGGTCGAGGCAAACGCGGGTCACTCACCTGATATTCAGCGTAAAAAATCGATAAAATTGCATGTGATGGCATCCATGTGAGCTTTGGCATCTTTCAAATGTAAATTTCCACCATGCGACCCAATCGTGTTTTTGTTGGCTATTCGCAGAGGTGTTTTTTGTACGTGCACAATGTGTCTGTTTTTATGATACACGTACCATTTCAACGCTCTTTAGGGTTTTCTGAGCATTTTGCAACAGAAAAAAGTAGGTATTGCCAGGTTTTTATAGCTATACCCGTAACCGTGAGCGCCATTTTGTTTCCTCAAAATCTCGAGCTCATACTTCTGAATAACTATACCTGAAATCTCATCTCGATCTGTTGAACGGAAAGGTAGCCCTATATCGGCAAAGTTATGATATGACCAGCCTGTAGTTAATATACTGTGAACATTCTAATCAATGAGTTAAAATGTTTTTATTAATAATTGATTAAAATGAAAAAATGTCTATACATAAGGATTCATGTCCCAATCAAAAGAGACCTTTCATTTCATCTTATTCAAACTACAGTCAATCAGGGTAACTTTGATCCACATTTTCTGTATTTTCTCTTGACTCACTTATGTTTTAATAGTATTTTCAGACCTAATGGCATAAAATGGAAGAATAAACCTTAAACTGAAGCTTAATTTACACAAGTTAGTGAATGCTGATGATGAAAGCACCAAATAATAGAAAAATAACCCCGGGCAAATTTACTCTTTCATTCAGGTTAACTTTGAACCATTATCAGAAGTTTTATATAAAATACATTTTTTTATTCAATCTAGGAGTCTTCAAAACTTTGAACTGGCAAAATTAAATTTCTAAATATTTGAAACATCATCAGCTGCAGATATCAACACCATAAAGTTTGGAAATTTTGAATAACACCACAAAGAATATATTATGTAGGAACAGTGGATGACAAATAACATGAATATAGTGCAAACATAGTTAACATACAAATATAGTGAAAAAACAATTTGCAGTCCATTCACTTAAATATAAACTCATTTTATCAATTAAAGATAAATAGAAAATAATAAATTGTTCTGCCGCCTTTATGCTATCAGTTAAGTACTATGGTGTTTGCAAGTCAAAATGTGGCACACATGCAAATATTCTACTCTTAATGCTAGAAATGGTATGAACATATATAAACAAAGTTCAAACTTCATAAAATTTCACTTGACAT
Source organism: Linyphia triangularis (assembly GCA_963978545.1). Taxonomy (NCBI): domain Eukaryota; kingdom Metazoa; phylum Arthropoda; class Arachnida; order Araneae; family Linyphiidae; genus Linyphia; species Linyphia triangularis. Next base: position 59,657,617 of record OZ021732.1, read on the forward strand.
TCTTTAGGTTAATATTTTTACATCAAACACAGAATCATTGATCTGGAAAGCTTCTCGTGTTCTAGCTGGAATAATAATTTTTGGAGATAATTTTTCAAACAAGTCTAATTTTTCATACCACTGATCACCACTGATATTAGGCCATTTCCAATATGCACCAGACTTTTTCATGAACCACCAAATATCAAGTTGGCAATTTGGATTGGGTGCATTTCTCCATCGTATTGAATAATTAAGTCGTAAACTTTGCATATGCCATAACACAAATCTAAAACACTTGCATACTCAGTGTATAAAATACCTGCCTCATTGAAGTGTTCAACATGAACAATCTCTGATTTTTCAGCAACGTTCTCCACAACCATTTTAGCAACATTCTCCACAACTGTTTCTGCTGTAATAACACCTATCATGTCCCTATACTCCAACTTTCATCTCCTCCGAAAATGATATCGTTGTACATGCACTGTCCCCTACCTCATCTAATTTAAGTTGGATGGATTATACGCTCAACAACATACAGCTTAATGTGGATTTTGAGCTATAACGAACATACATGCCTAACCCGGTATTCGAAACCGGCACCTTTGGCATGCGGAGCCAGAGTTCTAAGCAGATAGCCATCAGGTGGGTCATCTAGTTTAGGATTTTTACTTTTGTTATTTCTCAAGAGTTCCTATAGTAGAGGACTTTGAATGACCCCCTCATGTCCTTGCTGTACATATTCCTTCACCATTTTTTTTTTTTTTTTGTGCATAGAAGTTTTTCACTTTGATAACTGAAACGCTTTTTACAGCCATTACCGGTAGATAGATATTTTTTAATTCTGTGAACGACTGCTAGATCATTATTTATAATATTATTAGGTACTATTTGAATTATTCCCAATATTTTCATTTCATAGGATTTTGATAACAAGGGAAGATTCCGTAAATTAAATTGCATTTGTATGTATATAAATGTATTTAAAAGCAACCAAATATAAAGCGGAATAAAATATTAATTATATGTGCAATGTATACATTGCACACTATCATTAGTCTAACTTTGAATCGGCTCAAAGTTATACCGAATATGTAGTAAATTGGTAGTGTCTTGGTTTTTTTTATTTTAACCAAATGTTAGCAAATACATAACCATTGGCTGCTAACAATTTCACTGTTTTCAGAAAATTATATAGCTGATAAAAGTGTTAAGTTGATACTTATTTGCAGAAATTAGTTGATTTACATCAACTTCAAATAAAAATTAAAATGGAACTTGCAAAAAGTACTTCAGAAAAACAACTGAATAGCCAGATAAATTATGCCCTGTTTTGAAAAAAGATTAGAGCAAAAAGCCAATTTCGCAATCTTGCAAGCAGTTTGCAGCAGTGAACCATGAGCAGCTCTGTAAAACCAAAAATACTGAAATTAGAAGGTGGCGCAAAGTTACACCCTATGGCTCAAAGTTACCCTGAATGTGTACGTGAAGTATTTTTTATACATTTGAGAGTATTTTGAGTAAAAAATTGTTTTGATTTCTGTAGAAATAAAACAAAAAATACTTGTATTGTATATAGTTTTACAAAAATCGATGCATAATATTAAAATTGCATTGCTTTTCTCTCAGGATTGAATAATTTTAGTAAATATGACAGAAAAACAGATACTAGAAGTGTTCTTAAAGATACAACAAAAATAGCAGTTTTTTTAAGTAATTAACATAATATATCAAAGAAATATTTGTAAATGTTGTCGATGTGATTGGTTTAAACCAAATATGGTTTGAAACCACTTGAAATAACTATTTATAATTGTAAAGACTTTATTTGAGAATTTTTTGCAAATTAATTACTGGTAAATGAAATTGTGTACATATAGCCTAGGTGACGAAAGGGTTAACATTGAAAAGAGTTTGTTCCTGACATGCCTTCCCAAAAGAACATGATTGTTTGATTTTTGTATTCATACTTTTTTGTAAATTAATAATAGCCATGTGAAACAGTATTGCTCTTCTAGAACATTTATTATGCTTATTTACAAAATGGGACAACATACTACGTTGTATAAGCCAAGTTTCACTGTATTCTTAGTAAATTGGCTCAAATTGCTTTAATAATAGATACAAGCAATACTCTTTTCTTAGCCTTATTATTTTAGAATTAATGTGTGTTATAAGTTAGTAACTAAACTATGGCAATTTGATTTAGAACTCTTTCTCCAAAAAGAGAGACACCATGGACATATGAAGTCCAATTGCAGAATACACACGAACTGCATTCAAATCCAAGGTATATTTTAAGAAGGTAATGATTTACCACTTACAATAATGTAAATTAACTATATTAAATATGTTAAATTCTGCATTTGTTGATGAAAAAGTTTTTTTTTTTTAAAGTGAATTTGTATACTTTGCCTTGTTTTTCTTTTTTAATAATAAAATACTATTTAAATATCTTTGGAATTAATAGTGTTAATAATAAATCACAAATAAATATAAATCGATTCAGGTAATAATTGGTAATATATTTTGATATTTAATTCTCAAGCAACTAAAAGTAAAAAATAAACTCTGCCTTATGAAAAATCCATTAAAAATAATTGCTTTTAATCTTTCAAAATTGTTTTAAATAATCTAGGCAACCAAAGAATTACTGTTAATTCAATTAAATTTTACCCATTGCAATTTTATTCTGTAATGACAGCATTTTTTAAATATTAGTCTAAAACAGATAAAAAAAATAACAGCTACACTTTATAACTAATGCATACTACATTATTACAAAGTGAACTATAAGAAAAGTTTGCTCGTTAAAGTTTCTTTTCTCATTCCTCCATATATGCTTTAAAGCATCCTTTGGCCAGTGCTTAAATAGATGGATAAAACTCCTCCATAAATGTATGAGATAGAAAAGTTAAGAAAGTCCCTCAAGTTATTTTTGCAACCTAACTTTCTTTTCTCTTGTTTTTCCAGGCATTCGTTTAAAACCGTGGCTGAATATTTACAGAATTCTCCGGTTAAAGTTTTTCGTACTTTTTTTTATCGGGAGAATCCTTACAGTAATGAAGGACCGAGTCCCTGCATATGTAAATTTGAAATTATAATTGAATTACAAAGTGTATCAAAATTAGGTTTATTGCACGCAGCTTGCTTTTTTCAGTCAGTTTATTGAAGCGTTTTGAGATTCAGATGAAGTCAGCGTTTTGTCAATGTTTATTTCATCAAAATATGCTGTTGCAATTTTGTATTGCTAGGCAGTATCATTCTATTTTTTTAAACACGTATCAACAGAAAGTTTAAGTAGGGGGTACATTTTAATTTCTTTGTATTATAGAGTAAGAGATTTTTTTGCGGTATAATATGAAACATAGTATAAAAAATTCCACTTAATATAATAAAAGAGCAACGGTAGTAAAACTATTAAATTTTTTATGATATCTAACAGTATATCAAAATAAATAAAAACTGCGGAGATACTTGAACAAATAAATTACATTTATTAAAAAAATCCAGGCATTTATCGTATACCAGTTAGAAACTTTTCTCTAGTTTTGTTATATGAATGTGTATTTTCTTCAAATATGGCCAATCCAAAAATAAATTTTTTAGCGTAAGTAGGATTATTGTTGCTTACGTGTGTTTATTTATAGTCAGAAAATATATCTACTGAACTAAGATTTTCATAATGAATTAATAATTTATTTCAAATAGAAACGTTTTATTATTTAGTAAAGTATTTCGTCATTAAATTGAAAATAATATTTCTGTAACTTTCGTCATTTTTCTGCTAAAGAAAAATATATGAATGGATTGATTTAAATGCATCATCACATAAAAAAATAAAAAGTAGACATTTCTGCATGATTTGTTTTCACACTGTAATGTTTTCACAAACATAGTAAATAGGTTATGTTCAAATTTTTATAGATAAAAGATTTTCAAGAAGAATTAGTATCTTATTTATCTATATGGCAATCGGAAGCAACAGAAAATACCATGATGAGGAAGTGCTTCTCATTCACTTCCGGAAACACTGTTAACTGGATTCTCTCCAGAGATATCAGGTAAACCTGTCATCTGACTTTGGGCCATTAATTTTTGTTTGTTGACCAATGACGGACACAAAATATTACCTCTACATTGAGCTTGGAATTAATCATTTGTGAAGAGTGTGGTAAAACTCCTTATTTGAATGGTCTTTAAACACAAAATTAATAGAAGAAATAGTCTATTTGCATTAATGAATGCTCAAAAGCTCTGTAATGTTTAGTAACAGGCTTTCCATTTCTCTGTTAACCTTTGTGATTCAAACGTTAGTATTTTTGGTAAGATATGAGGTAACTATGAAGTCAAGCTTAAGCCTATGCATTTTGAAAGTGTATTTACTAAAGCCTCCTACTAAAATTACAAAATAACGATAGCTCTTGTACTGAAGACAAGCTGTGAATTTTTTGAAATCTCTATGAGGCAAAATAATGCATTTTTTAAATTCAAATTAACTATGACAATGTAGCACAAGAAAGAATTAGCACAAGAATGTATCACATCAATGAATTTAAAGCTATTCCAATTTCCTCATTTATGTAAATAAGTTTGAAAGTATGTTTTATAAGAAACTAATTAATTTCAACATAAAAACACGAACTGTTGAGAAAATAATGCTTTATTGAATACAATATAAATAATTATTCCGACATACTAATTGCTGTTGTATGCAAAACAGAGAAAGTCCAACTCAATTACTGCAAAGGGAACTTCAATTTGATTCATACATATTTTGCTGCATAGAAATGACTTTCCAGTTGTGTTCAATAATATAATTAATTAGTATATTCTTCAAACTGATACTAGGTAACCAATGGTACAAATTGAATAATTAATGTTTGTTATTGTCTTTTTCAGAGAATTCTAGATTTCTGAATGAACCTTTGTCTGCACTTCTCTCCCCTACTCCAGTGTTACCATTAATCATTGCTTCACGGTTGCTGGAGTCTGATAATCAATACTTCACACAGAAACTTTTAACTGAGCTTCTACTACAAGTTTTATCGCCACAATAAGCATTGAATGTAATGAGTTTTTTTTATTAATGACAAACCTTGGTGATACTCTATTTAAAAGTAATTCCTACTAAGATATTGTTTGGCTGTTCATCCTGTAAGGCATAAAATTGTATGTTATTCTTTATTTTTATTCTTATTAAGATATATTGTTGCACAATGATTAATTGATATAATTTAAATGATTGTATTTTAAAACGTTCATTTATTTTATTTGTGTAGTAATTAATAATAATGAAATATATTTTAGAAAAATTATTAGAGTACTTGATCAAATTTGTGGATGTGTAGTTTTAAGAAATAAATAAATAAAATAATACAAAAATAAGGTATAGTGGCTTAAAACTAATTCTTTAAATTTTATTATATTTTACAAAAATAACTAGATTTACTATTTTATTTATGTTTAAACTAACTAAAATATTAAAAATATATATACATTATAATAACCTTTCATTATATGTATACCTTATCTATACGAAAATCTTCAAATGAAGTTTAATTTTTTTTAAATAAAAAAATACCATTACCATCAACGCATGTATTCGAAAATAATATTTATGTTTGTATTCAAATCATATGATGTTCAAAAATTTAGACCACTTCTACAGGTTTTTCTCAGAAATTCGATAAAGTTGTTTCTTAGAAATTTTAATTAGATATTTCGAAGAAATTTGATTTAATTTTTTATAGGAAGGTTTTGAATTAAATAAAATTTAATTTCTTCTATACAGTTTTGAGGATGCATTATTTCCAAGACTATTTTTGAAATCTATTTCAAAGCAAAAAGAGAATAGTCAATAAAATCTCATAATTAAGATAATAAATTTGTAATGCTATTTTGAAGTATAATTTAGCCTGATTATAATATACAACACAATTGTTTAAATTTTATTTATAGTGTTTTATTTATGATCGAGACCTTTGTTTTTTCACTAAAATTATATTACCTACACGAGTTGACCAAGTCATTTTTATATTAGTCTTTTTTCATTTCATCACTGTGAATATTCAGATATCAGACATATTTGTAAAATTAGAAGTGATATAATTTAATTTGTTTGGTAATTTATATAATTCAGTTCGACTCATGACGGATTCATATTCAAGAACTTATTGAGAAAATGAGAGTATTAGGCTGCCAATCATGGGAAAATATACAGTTGTAGGTATAAAAGCGTTGGATTTTAAAGATATTTTTCATATATGGTGTGAAATGGTTATTGTTTCAATTAGTGTAATTACATATTTTTTTTAGATAAGCCTAGAATATTTGTTGCATTTGTATTTTAAGTTAAATAATGGGCATCAGAACTGAATAAATTTAGTATGTAACTTGGCAAAAAGGATAAACATTTTCACATTTTAAATTTACTGAACCAGTTTAACGGATTTTTAGTCAAGTATGTTAGATAATCCATGTTATTAGGAACTCAATAACAGTTTCATACCAATTTTTTGTTGCTAAGATGGTGAAAAAAAGTATTGAGGTTTAAAGCAGGACATGTTCATGAATGCAAAGAATACACCAATTTGAACCGCGATGTACTGGGCCATATAATTACCTTTCTAAATCTGTTTTTAATAATCCAATAATCTAATATTTTGAAATGATTGGCTCATGTCACTTATTTATTATGAAAGAATGTATTGTGCTATACAATTTGAGTTCTATTGCTTCTTACTTACATCACATTTAACCTAAAATCGTGTTTTTTTCTGGAATTAAAAGCCAGTAAAACTGCGAACGCCGTCGTAACGCGAAAAGGCGAAACCAATACCTCAAAAGAAAATAACACGAGTTTTTACGAGATCGTAAAAATGAGCTGCGTAAAGAAAAGATATTTCTCACAATATACTATTGAATCACAGAAATGAAAATATATCTATGAGCCTCGACGTCGCATCGTAATCTTCAGCAATATTTCATACCCGTCTTTTCAGAGAAGAGACATTAAAAAAGTACGCATAAGTGAGAATTTTTTTTTAAATATTGCTATTTCAGACTACTTTTTGTTACGAAACATATAAGTAAGAATTTATAAAATATCTTTTTATTATATGATTTCCTTTGTGTACTCTTTTTACTCAGTTTTATATTGATCTTTCTTTTGGATATTTCCAAGGATTTTAAGCACTATCGCTCCTACAGTTTGCAGTATCGACTTTGCACTTTAATATTTTTTTTTATCTTAAAATGTTTCAAGTCCATAAAGATATTTCAGTATTTTCGTTTTTTCTAACTTATCTCTTTCAGAGGCAGTTTGTATTTTTATTATCTTCTTTTCTTTTGAAGTGTTCTAGCATAGTTTTAAGTTTTATAGCATATTTTTATGCAGCGTCCTTAATGCAAATATTCTTAGCCGGAGTTAACTAAATTGCATTAAGCGCTGCATTGAATGAAACTGAATTATCTCTTTTTATGAGTTTAGAACAAATGTGATTTTTAATAGTTTTACCAAGCGAAATCTAATAGGAAAATCTGTTTTTCTTTAATGTCTTTGATGTGATCAAAGTAACTAATTGAAGTTTAATTTTAAATATGTGTTTGCTAGTAGATTTATACTTAAAAACTTTAATGTAGTTCTGTTTTTGTGAGCAAAAACGCATTTATTTCATGATTTTATTATAACTAGATGTCATTTCCCCCCAAACATATCCTAAATATTCAGAATATTTGATTTTGCTCTTTAGAAGGAATTTTAAAAATGTTTAATAAAATCTCGAATTAAAATAAAAACAAAAGATTCTTAGTCATCAATCAATACACACTTTTAGTTAATACAGTTGCTTTAAAATGTAAATTGTTTTTAATCACAATAATAATACTATAATTTATTTTTAGTTTTTATATTCCAATTCATTATTTATTAAAGTTATTAAATAAATCTACATTTAAAAAGAAATGAAAATCATATATTTAATTCTACAAAATGAAAGTGCCCTTTTTTGAATATTTGCGCAATTCATAGATCACCTACGTGTTTCTTATTATTAGTTACACATTTGCTAACAGGAGTAATTTGACTACTCACATACAAACTTCTTTCAGTCATAAAATAACTTTTACAAGGAGATGGAAGCTATAATGAGTTTATTGATTATTGTGGGATTTCATATGCAAGACAACGACTTATGAGTATTCCTTACTAATTTTACTCGTGTGAAAGATCATTTTTCCCCATTATTTTTAACAATGAAACACTCGGAGGATTTCTGAACCATTAACTAACATTAACCAAATATTTTGAATTTTTTATATAATTGAATACAATAGAAATAGATAGCACAATCCTCATTTTTCAAAAGAAAAAAAAACAAAAAAAAAAAAAAAAAAAAACGATGAATGATTATAAAGGAAAAACTAAAATTCATAATCCAACCGTAAGGGGGGGAAAATTGCAAAGTTTGAAATCACACTTTAATAACACTGATTATTAACACTAGAACACCAGGGTACTCAGCACTACAAGTGTAAAAGAGTATTCACCACTAAAGTAGTTAAGGTGCCTCCTACCAATTATTTGTCCAATTTTCGTAATTAGTGTATTAGGTTTTATGATATAACTACTAGATATTAAGAAGACTCATGTAAATAAGTATTGAAGAATCCTCCCAAAGTAATTACTTTATGTTCATTGGTGAATTCATCCCAATATAATCGTTCAATGTCAGCTTAAAAATTTGTGCAGTCATTTAATGTATTTGAAATTTGTAAAAATTGATTTATCAACGTTTGCTCCGTTTTGTATCAGTTTAAATAAATCTAGTAAAAAAGTGCTCTAGTTTCCATTTTTTTTTTAATACTTACTTCTCTATAATACTCAATTACATAAATGTAAGACAAACTATTTGAAGTGTTTCAGAAATCATAAAATTATTTGATTGTTAAATGTTTGTTGAGAAAACTGTGCTAGTATGTAGTTCACACTAAAATAGAATATAAGTAGCATATTTGACTCATAAATCCCTTCTCTTGATCTTGAAATAAAATATGAGATTGTCTATACTTGATATATTTGCTAAAACTTACAGTTTTTTCAGCATTATCGCGTGACCTAATTTAAAATTATGTCCAACTAAAAATTAATCACAACAACTAATCTAAGATACTTTCCAGTTACTCAGAATACTAAAACAAAAAAAAAAAAAAAAAAACTATTCCTATGGTCATCAATAAGAAACAACAAACATTATCGAATGTTACAAAGCACCCATTCAAAGACATAGGATAATGCCAACAAACACAGACCACAATAGAATCCAACATAGCTACATCATCGAGTCAGAAAACATCGCATTTCATTAGAACAAAACGTAAACGACCGGCCATTGTTGTTCGAGTTCCTCATACACAAAACAAGCAAGTAATCCAAGAATGGGTAAAAAGATCCCTCTTTATCGGTGGACTGTAAATAATCACACGCTAAACAAACACTCTATTTCGAAAACAATTCCTTCTTCGTGTAATTAAGGTCATGGACAAGAGAAACCGACTTTTTTTCCACCCGTCTGCAACCTTCATTTCGAGATCTTACTTGTTATTTCTTTGCATTAACGACCGCTTAATTGCAAGAAGTGGTCCGGAAAATTGGTTTTTTCTTACTATTTATATTTCTGGTGGATTCACAATCTCCATTGCCGAGCATATACCGAGGGTTGGGCTAAAGTGTTATTCCTTATTGGAATAAAAGAATGTATTTATATTACTGGCACATTTACTTAGTACAAATATTTAACCCGGTGATGAAACTGTTGTTTTATCGCTATTTGATATTTCGAGTAAACTGTATGACAAAAAGTTATGGATGAATGGAATAACAATAAATCCATTGCGGATTCTTATATAAAAAAGCTGGGTATATATTTTGTTGATAGAGATTTAGTTAATAATTGGATTTTCAATTTTTTCTTTAATTTACAGTAAGATTTCCCGAAGGATTTTGTAAAAAATAATATTTAAAAAAACATTGTTTAAGTCAACTTTAATATACTATAACATATTTTAAATTTGATAATTATGAGCTAAAAAATAAAATTAATCATATCATTTCATTTCCTGTAGTTATATTTTTTGCAAACGTATTGTGCAATAATAAACAAATGTAAGAAAAGCCTATAGATGATTTGAAATCAAAATAATATAAGTATTGTTTATAACGTGAAAATTTCATTTTATATACTTTTTCTAAGATTTATAAATGTTAAATAAGTAACCATACAATAATTGTTGAAATCAAAAATATATTTTTGAAATTATTCTATTGAATTTATCAAAAGAAGTCAAGATTTTTTGTGCATTTTTAATGAAAATGAACTCATTAATAATCTACCTATAAAATAAGTCATCAACCTGATTAAAAACTATAATGAAAGATAAAACTTCATACAAGTTAGGCTGATTCAATTTTACTGAAAACGTAAGCTTTAAAATGATTCATCATCGAATGTTTTTACATATCATTTCAAATATTATCTTAAAACAACATATATTCTAGAAGAAAATAATCTTCCAATAGTTTTTATGTTAGTTAGATTGCTTTTCCATAATGCAGGTCAAGGAAATACTAAAAGATCGTAATTATCATGTAAAAATTAAAATTGAACTAATCAATATAATTTTTATCAAATTCTTGATAAGATGTAATTTTTTTAAATACCAAATAATAGCTTTATACCAAACTCTACTTGTTATTTGCTATTCAAATTAAACACAGGCACAACAGACTTTAAAACACATCGAATTACACTAGTGCGTCTTATACTCATTGTTACATTAAAGGGAAATTACTAGTCAAAAGGTTGTTTACTCTAAAATATTGAATAATTTTGTTTAAAATAATAAATATACTATTCTTTTATTAGAAAATGTAAAAGTTAAAAATCAGTATCCTTACACGTATTTTACAATCTTATATTATTACTCACATCATCACTGAATTTTAAAAACAGTCTCAGTCACAATTTACAATAGACTTTGTTTATTTCGTCATACCTACAAAAATATGCTCCAATTTTCGATAAACTAACACACTCATGTTTATTCTACTTTAGCATTTGACTATTAATAGGAACTATAACTGACAGTTGCTAACAAGAAACTTCGGAAGGTGTTAAGTGGAAACATGTCTGTAAGTCCTAATAGGATTTCCCTAGCAAACATTAATGTAATTGGAGGCAGTTAAATAAGGTAAAATACACATGTAATTAAGTTAAATGTACTGACTCCTTCCCACTAAACTTCATTATGCTTCCAACCCAGTGTTCGTTTTCAGTCTTTATGCTAGTTGCATTAACACCTTGTACTCAAAGCACGCAAGGCAATTAGGATTTATTTAGGTGAAGAAGGAAATGTTTTCTACGCTTCAAAACGAGTAACTAATTAAAGAGGTTAACTAGGCTCCGCTGTGTCAGTTCTTTGTTAGTAAAAATGTGTATTGCTAACATATGATCCTTGAGAAGAATTGTTGTCTGGTATTAAATGTGAAATATTCGTTTCAAACTCAACTACAAAACATTTCTTTCACTTTTTTCTAACGATAATTTATGCCTTTATGAAACTGAATTTTCAAGAATTTTATAATGTTTGCCTTCAACACTACAATGCAAAGGATTTATCTCTCCTTAAGCATTTTCATTTGGTTGTGGTAAAAATTCCCAGAGAAACCTGAAAATTCTGCTCACTCAATGTGATATGTCAAATGAAAGGCCTCATCAACACAAGTTTTCAAATAAAAATCGCACACACGCAACTGGAAATTGCAATTGAAGCTCAATTTATTCTGGCTCAACTTTTTCTACGTACGTATTAGGAGTGTGTCATGCATGAAAATTTAAATTCTGCTAAGCATTACTTAAAATTGTCTCCTACTATTACAACTGAAAGTATTTAAAAATGTGTTGATTTTCATTTTTCTCAGTTTGCTTTATGTGTTTTTAAACTAAGAACTCCTTAGGCGTCATCCGCAAGAATTTAGACAGTTTTAGGAAAAGATAGGTATGATAGTTTTCATCGTTTTTCTGTTTGTCCAACAATTTTAAAACATTGCTTACATCCTTATTAGGTGATTTAACTCTTTTTTTAATGGGGCGGATTACAAGCTTTTATTGATTTAATTTGAAAATCTTAAAACCTAAAATATGTATTGTTTAATTTAAGGGGAGTCGGTATCTTCTATACCGGTAATGTTAATTTAGCAAAATTCATGTACCTTTTCCTCAGAAAGTGATTGAAATAGAAGACTAATTTTTTTTCAGTGCATTTAGCAGACACTTGTTATTCTACTGAAGTTAGCTTTTGATTGCAATTCATTTACTTTTTTTTTCCTAAAGGAATTTTTGTGAAAACCAAACTTTTTTTTTTTTTTTGAAATAATAAGCCAAAACAAAAAAATGTTTTTTAAATAAAAACAAAATATCACTTCAGTATGTACAGAATATACAGATACATAAAAGGAATATGGGGTAAAAAAATTTAGGATGATTGTTTGCGCAGTTTCTGAGTAAAAGGTACATGAATAATGAAATATGTAGTTTTGAGGAAAACGCATTTTAGAGAAAACTTTACCTATACAAATGGTTACTAATTTTGTCTTCAAAAAAATTATTAAAAATACTTTTATTTGAGGTATTATTACAAATGAGGTATTCTTTTAAAAGGAAGAATTTAAATTTTGATAAACAATAATAAACTCAAATTCAATTATTTATAAATGTTTGGGTACCAACTAACAGTAACAAATAAACTTATTGATTATCGTATCTACCGATCAACTTTGACTTCAGTCACGTATATATTCGCATACATTTACTTTTCAATCGAGTCCCATGCATCCTCTCTCTACACATCATAGATTTTCTCCCACAAAAAAGTTTTGCCAAAACATCTAGTATTCTCGTCTACCTAAACTTTTGGCAAAGACAAAGATAAAAAACAACTTAAATTAAGCAATCCATCCACCAACTACCTGTTAAAAATTATTTTAAATTCATTTTTAAAGATAAATCATTTGGAAGTTTTCGTAAAGTTTCTGTAAAACTGTAAAATGCATATCAGTACAAAACTCCACCATAATAAATAATCAATAAGGCTTAAAACTTCAATTAAAATTCGAAAACTAAACTTACTTTACTTGGAACTTAAATTGTTCTATGATATTTAACAATGAAACCAATCAAATGCCATTGCTAGAGATGAAAGGAAAGCTTGCAAACTACATTTGACTTCAAAATTGTATTTAAACAATGGAGATAAAGCAATTAAAATTGAAAATGTTCAACATTCCCTGATAACCCTACTTGAAATACTAAATAGTTTTTAGGTTATAATTATTCCCCTGTGGAGAGTTCTGAATTCAAAGAAACTCGATTAACTTTTTGCTTGGCCTAAGATTAAACCAAATATTAGATTTACATTTATAGCAACAGAATGGCATTTAGCAGAAATGGTTGTTTAATGAAGTAAATGGTCCAATTCAACTGGATTATTTATGTTTAGTGGTTGCTATATTATAGAAAAATAAACAATTTCAAATTTACCATGAAAATAATACTTTTAAACTTGAAATAATTAATACTAAACAAGCCTAAGAAATGGGAAAAATGCAAACAAAAACTATTTTTTTTTAATACAGCATATTATTATAGAGCCATACTTTTAACCATTATTTATTTAAAACATATTGTAAACATGTTTATAAATTCATAAAAATAAATTTTGAAAACATCTAGTCGAAGAAATATACGATCACAGGCAATTTTTACAGATATTGGAAAATAAATTACTATTATTTTGTAAACTATTTTTTTTAATAAAAAATAAGTTAATCAATTATGTGGAAGTCCAGCATTCATATACAACTAAACTTTATCTAATATCTAACTGTAACTGTGATATTTGATATTCAAAATAAATTACATGTTCTGTTTACGTTGTGTTTTTCACGGAGATATCAAACTACTTACGACTCTCACAAATTGGCTGGATAACCGAAAATATGTAGACATCTAGAAGATATTTAGTAATGACTTGATACAAATTTCGAATAGTGGTTCAGATAATTTCGACAATTTGACTACAATTCCAAAATATACAGTTCATTATAAGAATAAAATGAGAATCTGTGAAAAAAAATGGAAGTATATTAAAAAATCACTATCACTAAACTGCCATTTTTTGCTCACACTTCGCTTGTTTCAAAAATAACTATTCCTTTGTTTTAGCTTGAAATTATTTTAAAATTAGAAGTAGAGTTTCAAGAGTACGGATTGAAGGCATTTGGTAAGTGAAACTTTGTTGAATGAAAAAAATATCGTTGAGTTGTGAAGAAGGACCATGATATTTTTGTAAAATAAAATGCTCCGAGTAAATTAGTAACTATTTGTTTGTAATAAATTGTTTAAGTGGGTTGTAAACCAAAATTAATATGAACCTATTATGAATTGAAAATTATAGTTTGCATTTCAACAGAAGATTCATATGATTTGATTGAGTTTCACACATGATGATTGAACAATGCACTTATCTTAGACGTTGCTAAACAAATTTAAAACTGTAAAATATATTACGAATGCAATGCGTTAAGAGAATTGTAGGCGTTACTTATATCTAAGTTCTAAAGTGTTATAGATTAAATTCTTAGTCAGATATGCAATTTCTATAACATCAATCAAATTTGAAGTAAGCAGAGAAATTTCACGAAGTTTCAGGAAACTCAATCATTGGTGTCATAATTTTGAGAATAACTCCGATTGAAGAAAATAAGTTTTGAACAAGTAAGAATTTTCAGTATTCTTATTCCTCGATAGTACAACTTAGAATTACGTGCAATGCAATGGATTAAATTTAATGTTATGAAATTCTTTCGTGATTCGTGACACTGTAATTGAACAGAATGAAATTCTTTATTGAAAACCTTTAATTGCATGTAAAGGCATGTTTTTTTAATAATGTGTGTCACATTTGTGCAGTAAAATGACATTGATGATTTTTTTTTTTTTTTTTTTTAATTCCTCTTAATACTGAGATGCCAAAATTTAGCAGGGAGAACTGAAACTGAAATATTTACTAAATCAAATATTGAAGTTTTAAATAATTTTTATATTTCAAATTATCTAAGACTTTATTAAAAAATAAAAAATAAACTTATTTAATTTGTTTTAAAGTGTGATATGTAATTTGAGTTAAAACTGTTCAACTTCCAAGTTTGGATTGTTTTAATAAAGTATAGTAGACACTGCATTATATCCAAAATATATAATATAATAAATAAGCCAACGCACACATAAATTTTATACACTTTATCATTCAAAATTATACTTTTAACAGAACTTACAAATAAAAATTACTTTTCAAAAACAAATGCCTATTTGGGTTTGATTAAAAGTTATTTAAATTTATATAATATAATATATATATATATATATATATATATATATATATATATATATATATATATATATATATATATATATATATATATATATATGTAAAATGTGTGACTTTAAATATTTTCATATTTTCTTTAAGCATATATCGATTGTAAAGTATGTAGAAAGTATAAAGTACAATATTTCATTGATAATAAGTAACTGATTGTTTCAAATTTCATAGTACCTTATTTTTAGATAAATAAGGGATGTTTTGTTATGTTATGAACACATTCATTCTTGTCATAAATAATTATTTTCAACAAAGTCATAATTTTTTTTAGTTTTCAAGGGTAATAGAAATTCCACTTTGAGTTTACATTATTTGTCTTTGAGGTATTAATATGATGCAAATAATTGTCTAAATCTATTAAAATTGTCCATCTTTCTAAATAATTCAATGAATGACAAATGCTAAAACATAGCATTTTTTATTCTTATGTATAAATGGTAAAACAATTAATATATACTATTAATTTTTATTTCTAAAGAGAGGTGTTTTTTTTTAAGTCCAAACAAAAATAACTTTCAACCTTGGAAATTATTATTTTTTAACAAATAAAACCATTTTTAATTATTAAAACAGTGTGTGTGTGTGTGTGTGTGTGTGTGTGTGTGTGTGTGTGTGTGTGTGTGTGTGTGTGTGTGTGTGTGTGTGTGTGTGTGTGTGTGTATAACATTTATATTAGAAGTAAATTAAAAACATATAATACATTTCTTAAATTCAGTTTTTTGGGCAATTAAATTAGATTAAAGTTCATGCAAAATAGAAAAAACTTCTAAAGAAAAAAATGATGAATATATAATTGCACACGGTAAACTTTTAAAGATAAAACTACACAATGGATAAAAGTATACAATGCTCATCCCATGCCACTTTCTTGGAATTTAAATCCCATTAGAGAGCTCAAGGAAATAATAATAGAGAAAACTTGAAGAAGGCTTTGAAACTTTAAAACCGGAATAAATCACTCTTAACATAAATCTTCTAAAAGCAACGTTCTATCTTGCATTTAAGAAGAAAAATAAGAATGAATGGCATAATTTAGGTTAGTTTTTGCTCCTGTTATTTTGTTATTATTTACTCCCATATTGGAAACGAGCAGTTAACAATCCAATATATTTTCTATAAATGGATCAAGCGCGTAATATAGAAACTCCATTGTCAAATAAAGATAAACATTTAAAACATTCTTACATGTTATTGTCCTCAAGGATAATTATAATTGTAAACTTTATCTACAGTAAATCATATATTATAAAAGTAATTTTCTCATTTTAATTGTAAGTTTTTCTTTCTCATACAATTTAAGTTTTCATTTTTCTTATTTAGTACCTTCAAGTGGGACGATAAACACTATTATTTCGTTATATTTGCTCTCCTAATATTTTAGCAAATATGTTACATATGAAATTTGTTTAAAAAAACTTTAAAATTTCTAATAGCTTTTAATGTAAGTACCAAGAAGAATATTATTCAAGCTTATTTAAAGAAGTCTAAATTGGAATAATATTTTTTATTAAATTTTGAATTACAGAATATTTAAATTCCTTTCTGAATCCATGCCATTATATTGCGGCAATTATAGCAAAAATAATTTTCAAAAGAAATCTGTATAAAAATTCGGTAAATGGTTAAACTCCTAACTTTTTTCCGAGACTTATTACAGAAATAACAATCAAATATGGAAGATTGGTGAAATTTTAGAGACAAAAAATAGATGTATACAATACTTTTGAATTTACGTAAATTTTACAGTCATAAAATAATGCGAATTAAAATTTTAAAAACGAATATTAATTTTAGCAACAGTTAATTACTTTGAAACTGTTTTAGCAATTTATTATAAGAATTGAACAACTTATAATAAATCTTTTTTAAAACAAGTTATTATTCTCTTGAAATGTATGAAAATTTGTATCTTGACTACCTAATTATTCCTGTATTAGAAGAAACTAATTCTAAAAATCCGGCAAGAAAAACTTTAAAACTTAATTTTGAAAACCTATAATCACATTTTTTTATATTTGCATTATATTTTTTTGTTTTGTTCAACATTTGCAATTTTTTTCACAAAATTATGATTGTAAAAATAATAATGTCGCTGTGTCCTAAAAGCCTGAATAAATTGGTATGTTGTACATTCTTGCTTCGAGATATACATATATATAGAGTGCCGTTCCCCGAATCATACAGCATTTCAGCACTAGAACACACACGTACGATCACTTGAGTTGTTTTGAAAATGACATCCCATGTTCTTGACAGAAATGTAATCTCAACCCAGCGAACGTTGAATGAGAGAAATTTATTTCCAAAAATGGAAAACTTATGCCTCCGAGATTACGTTCCTCGAATTCCAATAGATGTAAACCCTGTGGTTTTCTAGATTTTAAGACTTTATTTCGATATTCTTTTGCATTTTTTTGAAAATGTAGTCGCAAAATTGTAAATTAAACAAAATGTATTCCAATTTTTGCTATCTATTGTTGTATTTGCATTTAGTAATAGAGATTTATTAAATTTTAATATAATATATTAAATTTGGAAATTGATAATAAATTCACAATTTCGGCTATAATAAGTCGGTTAACTAAGATGGATAAAATTATAAAAAGTGAATTTTTAACCTTTGGTTTATACATATAATGTGTGGCCAATAATGTGTCGCATCATTTGAAACAGTTTTACCAATGTGTTTAAATAAATTTTTATTAGTAATTGTGAAATTTACCTTGGGAAAAATAGTTTATTTACATTATTCACAGATTACTCGCAGATTCGCAGGAAACACAAATTTGCGAGAGATAGCAGTAATGCGCGTGGAATTTTATCATGTACCATATCAAAAATATGGTCAGCAATTACCGGCAAGAAAGCACGAAAGGATTACTGAAACGACTGACTAATGAATGTCCTATACAAAAGTAAGCTTTGGTAAACCCAAAGAAATAAAACAGAAAATTTTGCTGTATACTCTCCTACGGTCACAAATAGGGATGGAACGGATGTGAGTTTTGCCGGATACCGGATTTCGGATATCCGGGGTACCATGTCTACCGGATACGGATATCCGAAACGGATTTCACCGGATATCCGGCCGGATATTCGGTCTATATACTAAAAACGATAGTTATACGATATGCTATACGAAAAAAATGGTCATGATATGAAGTATCAAGTAAATTATAATTAGTGGTTAGCGCACCGCACTGCATGCCACAGGTCCATGGTTTGATTCGCGGACTGGGCAAGGTTGACTTAGCTGTTTATACCTGAAAGAAATAAACTGAGGAGGACCATGCATGCTTGGGAACTAAACTCTGGGGTTCGGCGTCAGAATGACCATCTGACCGGAACATCTGCTATGTGACACACAAATGCCACAGTCAAGAAAGCTGAGCTGGGCACAGCAGGCCTTGGTCCACACGGGCTGTCGCGCCACTGAGTTAATTTTTTATATTTAAACTTTAGTTGATGAGTGAAAGAGATCTTTGTTGCTGATTTTATATCTTGTAATATTGATACTTTTAGTTTTTCATATAGTTCTGGCAGGGCTTTTTCACGAAAATAATTTCTACTTGGAAGCGGATAACGAGGAGCTAGGTATTTTATTAACTGACCAAAGCCTTCTCTACTCACAATGGAGAATGGTTCAGCATCAAGAGCCATTAACTCACCTAAAATTATATTAAAAACATTTTTTACAATGTTGAAGTGCAAAATATAGCTACTTTCAATTTACTTCATGCATTGTTTATAATTGATAAATGATTACAAAATTATACCGGATGCGAAATTGAAGTCTATTTTTTTTTTGTAATGCACCTAAAACATTACGGATTTAAAGAAATCTAGTAGAAAACTTAAATTGGATCTATCGGAATATTCCGTCTTTAAATATAAACTTAAAAAATTTCGAACCCAAAATTCATCAACATTATGTTATACCATATTTAAAATATATATTTAATATAAACAAACAAAATTAGTACTTACATATTTTTGTGGTTAAGACTTTTGCTTTAGGATCATTTAAACTCCACAATTTTGGTACAAATAATGTCGATTCCAATGTTGTCTGCGTGCATTTCTTGTTTTGATGAATTGTTTTTTCTTGTTCATCAATATTTGATGCATTTAGTGAGTCTTCATAAGCTTCGGTGAATTTCCTTATGCACTCTTATTAAATGGTTCCATAAGGATTTTGTGGAAAAGGATTGTGAGCTTTTGCCGCGCACAATATATTTTTTAAACGATTCTGTGGAGCAAGTAACACATAGGGCTTTGCTTTCGTCATTTCCATTAATTTTAAAATACTTCCAAATGGGTGATTTTAAATGAGCCATTATTAAAAATTATAAATTGGATTGTAATTGGAGAAAACTATGATTCAAGACATTCTAGAGAGCTAAATATAATTCCACATTGTGGCGTTGCGTTAAAGACCTAAAAATTACAATACATACTTCATTTTACGTCAGAAAAAATATACCAGCTTTCAACTTCTGCCAATGAAAAATCAGAAATTAGACCATACCATTCACAGCATAAAAAGGGGTAGGGTATTATCGTCGATAGAAAAAAAAAGCATTGAGGAGTGCGCATTGGCTAATTATTGCTTTTTACTCGCTAGCAAATGTCAGAAAAAAAGGAGGAAGTGAGAATAACTAAAACTCTTATAACTTATGTTATGGAAAAAAGTACTATTTATTAGTATTTCGGTTCGTGTTTTACGGAGAAGCATTCAAATATAACATCTGGAATTAATCAGATCATAAAGTTGGAATGAAAGGAACGTATTGCAAATTACGTATGAAGGATGTGTATGGAAAAATATTGGAGGAATGGTTTATGCTTATCAACTCGGCGCCAATAATACAGCGAAAGCATAGTTCTCACGAAGGAACTTTTTCGTTTTCTAACTTGACTGCAATTTATGTCCAAGAAAAAAAAAAAAATTAAGAAAAAAAGTGTAGGATGCGGTGTCCCCTTTGTCCGAAAAAGATTATTATTTTTTGCAAAAAACTATTTCTTGTGGATACCTGGTGACCCGATATGTGGCCGGATATATAGCCGGATATCCGAATGAAATTATCGGATGTCCGGTATTTCAAATCGGATATCCGACGGGGTTTGGATATTGAAAAATCAGCCGGATATGCCGGATATCGGATATTTGCCGGATATCCGTTCCATCCCTAGTCACAAACATAATGCAACCAATAAATTAATGGAAGGCATATTCAAATATTGCACAACGTAAAGAAAAAACAATAGAATACTTTAAAAGTTATCAATCGCAAAATTTGTGGTTCTAGCAGAAAACTGAGTTTTTCTTATATATTTTTTTTTTTTTTTTTTTTTTTTAAGAATAGTTTATTTATCACTATTTGGTAAAAATATGTTATTTAAACGAATTTGATGTGAATTTACATAAGATTTTTCTGTAAAGTGCCATATGTTGTTTGAATGTTAAACAACTGTAACAATAATGGCTTTTCTCTTTGAAAATAATTTAATTATTGTTATGACCACATTCAAATTCACTTGAAGGTTATATATATATATATATATATATATATATATATATATATATATATATATATATATATATATATATATATATATATATATATATATATATATATATATATATATATATATATATATATATATATATATATATATATATATATATATATATATATATATATATATATTATGTAGTGAGGGATATACTCATAAAGGATGTTTTTTTTCCCTTGTACTTATATACCCAATTGTGTTCTGGAACCCAATCGTTAATCGTGAAACACATTTTAATGTTAAATACAAAATCTGAAGTTTTATATCATTGATAGATTTGACTTTTGAAAAATTAACATAACAATAGAGTTAGAATATAATATCAAAGGAACCTGTTTTAAAATAAAATACCAATTAACAAAAGCTAAAGTAACTTATTAAATACTTTATAAATAATTCTAACTTTTAGAAAAATAATATTCTCCGCAGAGGAAAGGTATATCAGTATAATGTTTTATAAATTTGTGTTTTTCAAATTTAAAACAATTCAGAACTCGTGCCTACCTTTCGATAAAATTGTATTGAGTTTTCTCTAGGATACTTCTTTTATATTCAAAATTTGAACAAGTTGAACTAAAAAATACATTTTGGACTCTATTTACTAAAAAGTGTCACTAAAGCAATTTATTAAACCTATATAATGATAAGAGAACTGTTTCTTTTTTGATAAAGTTGAGAGTTCTTTTGGCTCTTTTGTTTTTAAAATCGCTCGCTTTTTCTGATGAGTACGGCATTTTTATTCCATTTCCCTCTTTGTCCCTTTGCCTCAGATTTTTTTTTTTTTCATTTCATTTCAGGTTTTTTGTGACCAAACGATAACTCCATTCATTAATCAAGCGAGACGAGTTGTCAAAGCACTGGATGGTTATATTTTTTTTTATTATGTAGTGAGGGACATACCCAAAAAAAGGTGCTTTTTTGTCCTTGTACTTATATACCCATTATTTCTTCCTTCCAAACTTCATTAAGGACGTAATTTGAACTGTCCCAATTTTGAAAAAAGAATCTTCTTTGTTTTTTCACTTTTTTTGTTAAAGCTTATTCTTTTAATTTCTTTTCACAAATACAGCACGAATCGCAAAAACAACGGCCATATTTAAAATCTTAATTAAGTGAGTTTGTGAGAGACCTTTAAAGAGTCTTACATAATGTTTTAATTGCCAAGAAAAAATAAATTCTTGAATTTTCTTTTACAATGGTAGCCAATCTAGGCGTACCTTCTTGAACGTCTTGTATCTTCTTATTTAATTTAAGAGAAGTATAGTTATTTTTTGTTTCAACTTTGTGGGGAGAAATGTGAATCTATTAAAGTAATAAAAACTTGCAACGTAAACTTAGTAATTAAGCGAAATAACATTAATCGAAAGTTCGAAAATATGCTTTTTCACATATAATTAGTCTATTTAAAATAGACTTTACATTGAAATTAATGAAAATCAAGTGAAGTAGTTTATTATTTGTTTAGTTAATTGATGATTTATGAAAAAAAAATTTGAAGAACGAAGTTTGATGTTTTATGAAATTCTTTGCATTTTCTGAATTATCTCGAAAAGATAAAAAATAACATTTGAAAAATAATATAAAGAGATCTTTCGCAATTAAATTGACGAATGAAAACATGCTACATCTTTTCCAAATATATCTATAATAATAAAACAAGCTGTATGTGTGTCTGTCTGTGGCTTTGTGGATCTATAAAAACCTACTTAAAATTGGAGTAGAACTCTGAAATTTTCAAAATAAGAAGTTTTGCCTTTCTAATTTTATGTATGGCAAACAGAATGTTAAAATTTTAATTAATTCTTTTTTAATTAATTTTTTAAATTTATTTTATTTTTTGCAAAGTGACTTCAAATAGAGATACACCTCAGAAATTTTCAACATAGGTAGTTTTAGCCTTCTAATTGGACTTTTGAAAAACAGAATGTTAAAACTTTAATTATTTATTTTTTAATTAATTTTCTTAATTAATTAAAAAAAAATTGCAAAACGACTTCTAATAGGGCTATAGTTCTGAAATTTTCAACATACGTAGTTTTGGCCTTCTAATTGATCTTTAGAAAAACAGAATTATTAATTTTGATTTAGTTCATTTTTAATTAATTTTTTAATTAATTAATACATATTTTACAAAACGATTTCTAATAGGGTAACAGCTCTGAAGTTTTCAACATAAGGAGTTTTAGCCTTTTAATTAGACTTTTGAAAAACAGAATATTAAATTTTTATTTAGTTCTTTTTTGATTAATTTTTTTAATTAATTAATAAATGTTTTACAAAATAATTTCTAATAAGGCTACAGCTCTAAAATTTTCAACATAAGTAGTTTTGGACTTCTAATTGAACTTCTGACAAAAAGAACGTTGAATTTTTAATTAATTTTATCCCCAAAAGGCGACTTTTAATAGACCTAGAGCGCTGAAAGTTTCAACATAAGTAGTTTTGACCTTCTAATTTTGATTTTTACAAACATCACGTGTTAAAATATTATTAAAGGCGTGTTGTATTATAGTTATTAACGGGGATTTTTTTTATTGTTTCTCGACAAGGGAGGGGCTTCTAATATTAAGGCTTTAAGTAGCAATTAGCTTTTAGTGTGTGAGGCGACCTTACGCCTACGCAGCAATGAGCTTCATCGAGAAAAGCGAGATCATGTTTGCATAGCAATGAACCTTTTAATGAGTTAAGTAAGCCTGTGCTTATGTAACAATGACATTTTAGCGAGCGAAGCGAGCTCGATTTTGCGTTGCGATGAACCTTCCTACGAGCAAAGCGCCAAAAATTGGGGTCTATACACCAATGACGGATTTCCGCAACGAGGGGCTTTACAGCTGGCTAAAATAATGCACATGGTAAAATTTCGTGGCGAAGCACGGGTATTTTAGCTAGTTTTAAATATCTAAGTGCTTTTTAAAATCGAAAGCAACTTTATATTCTAAAAACGCTGGTAAATATTTTTCTTACAATAATACATCAAACTTAATAGCGTTTTTTAACTAAACTTTTAGCTTGATAAATATACATTTAGTGTGATAAATATACTTTTCTTCATCGACTATTTGATATCCTATAAATGATACATCATCGAGTTACTGAAAATCGTATTAATATACTATAATTGAATTACTCCCAATATTCTACCAAGCCAATCGTCCATCATGGGATAGAGGTTGAAAGCTATAATGCCTGAAAGAATAGAATACATGCATAATTTCAATAAACCAACTATTGTATAATAAGTGTGCTTAAAAATACGATCATATGTTAAAAGTAAGGACTTCAAAGCAATCTCTATCTAATACAGAAGAGTGTCTCTGGAATTTTAACGGTTACTATATGAATATCCAATAACTTTGTAACCCTGTAAGCATCTGGTTTTATCTAAACATATTTTTTATTGATAACAAATTTCTTAGAAAAAATATATAGATATTACCTAACTCTCAAGTGAATATTTATAAATATGTAATGCCTTTACAAATAAAACTGTTAAAGAAATACTCTAATAAAAAATGTTTGAGAAGAATCTAAACCAAGCACTTTTATTCATTTTGATATAAAAATCATAAATTTAAGAAGTATGTTTTAAAAATGCAAACACCCAAAGTTTTACATTCTTATACCTAATAAAGAGCTTTCCTATTTACTTTCACACTTGACACATGAATTCCACATAAAAGACAAGAATTATGATAATAATCCATTAAGGGGGTTCTGGACTCAAAAGTTTTTATTTTTAGAATTATTTTTCTGAAATTGTTTATACAGTACTGTATTAGGCTTTGAAACTAAAAAAACTCTTTTAAAATTTTCAAATTTGAAAAATGCTTTTTTTTAAAGTTAAAAAACTTCAATTTTTTTAACAAATAACTTCATTTTTGTATTCAATTACTTCTTATATTTCATATCATAAATTGTTTCCATGATTTTTCGATAAAATATTTAGAAAAAATTAAAAATAATATTTTGCGCCAAAACTGTATAAAACCCAAACTAAGTTCCCAAAACTTTTTTTAAAAAAAGTAAAATCAAAATACACAATTCTTGAAAACGAATAAAAGTAATATATATGAAAAATAATTGTTGAAAGTTTCATATATTTATAATAAGTAGTTTTTAAGTTATAACAA
This sequence comes from Linyphia triangularis, assembly GCA_963978545.1. NCBI lineage: Eukaryota > Metazoa > Arthropoda > Arachnida > Araneae > Linyphiidae > Linyphia > Linyphia triangularis. The sequence goes on from OZ021732.1 coordinate 59,682,807, forward strand.
AATTTGTACGTCCTTTTATTCAGAAGTATTTTTATTATATTTTATAATTAAAAAAAAAAATGTTAATATTTTACATTTTGAGTCCCAACCCCCCCTTGAAGATACTTACAATTTATCTTTTATTTTTTAAAACACAAACTCAATGGAAATTATTGAGAAATGAACTCACCCACAATGGTGAGATTGACGAAGAAGCTGATTTTGGGGTCCGAACTGACTTGGCACTCGTATGGCCCCGAGTCCTTCAGTTGAGTGTACTTGATGCTCAGTGTCCAATCGTTTGTTTTCTGTGGGTGGAGGGCTTCGAATCTCTCATCGCTGGTGTAAGTTTCCATTCCAACTGTAAGAACATGGAAATCTGTTCTCCGGATCCAAGACACCTAGAAAACGAAATTACTTTAGTTATGTTATAAACTTTTCTGCTATGGAAACTAAATCAATGAGGGTCAATAAGAAATTGGGTACATCATCTGTTAGTTGAATAGAAAATAAATGAATAATATAACCCATAAAAAAAAAATTTATAAAATAAATCCTCGATATGCATTGCCAAATTTTACATTCATTAACAATGCGCCGAGCCGATTCTGTTGTCAGCGTGTGCTTGGTGTTTGTGTCTAATTTTAAATATTAAAAACATCTCTATCAGTAAAATATGCGGCAAACTATGTTTCAAAATTTATTTGTTAAAAATGAATGTGAATTTATGTATTTACTTCCAAAAATCTTTTATTTCTTATGAATTTGGCAACAGGAAAAAGTTTTAACAATGTTTAGTTAAAATTCTTTCACTTGCAACGTTTTTATATAAGGTTAAGTTGAATTGAATAGACCGCAATCCACAATAAATTCATGCAGTCACGTTCAATAACCTTTATTTATTTTTGTTAAACTAATTTTAGCACAAGGATAGTACTTCAACAATGATCGGTTAGTTGGGAAATATTAGTATTCCGAAGTATTATAAAAACGTGTGTAAAAGCGACCTTATGGTGACAGTGACAGCCTTTAAAACTTGACAAAATACATTGTTATTTATATCGAATCTATCTGCCAAGTTTTAACCTGATCATATCACTTTAAGTGGTTTAAATAGGCTTCTCTGGTTGACCGTTGTCAGGGTAACCATTCGGCTGCTGCCACTCGCTTTGATAAATCTTTACACTATAAAATATATTTCTTAGAAATAGCAATATTTTAAGTTTTCCAGTTAGAGAAATAATTTAAATGTCGCGTTTTGTTTAAACTATGAACATACCTTAATACGTTTTGCATGAAATATCACACTTTTACAGATCATATCAAATTTTAATTGATTTCTTTACATATTTATAAAAATACCTGTAAATGTTCAATAAATACTGCTTTACTGATTTGAATCCAGAAAATTACGCATTTTATTTATAAAAAAACCCAAAAAAATAACAGTCTCCTTAAACCGTTTTTTAGATAAATCGCCTTTGTAAGAAATGTAAGAAATATTATGTTTATAAAAAACATGCAAAGTAAAAAAAAATCACTCAGATAGCCATATCAGTAGAGGCAAAATTATTAAAAGATAAACGCAAAGGAATACATCCAATACTTTTTATATCACCCTGAAATGCCATAAATATATGAACCATAAGTTTTAAAGCTGTATGCACACCAAACTTTTATTTTTCGCTTCCAGTTTTCGATGCAGACTTCTATTTAAAGCTGAGAGCGTTGCAGTTTTATCCAGATTTTCTTGAGTCAGGTTTTTTCAGTTCAATAAGCATATTGGGGGTTATATAAATATTATTTGCAAGATTTAATCGATTGTTTAAAAGAGAGTGATGGTGCGTCGTGGACATGGTAAAATATAATTGTATCATTCTAAGTAAATTAAGTAATAAATAATATTTTTTCGCATTTCAATAATTTTAATATAATTCTGGCATATATAAAAATTAAACTGGTGGGGGATTTTTTAAAAATCAATTCAAATTAATAGCATAAAATATGCATTCATTTAATCAAAAATCTTTTCATAAATGCATTGTATATATTAGGTTAAAAATATATTTTATTCAGCCAAAGTCAGAAAAGTTGTGAAGAGGTTTTAAAAATACTATCCTAATTCACATGGCCTTTCAAAAACTAATCCTTAAGTTTGAAAGGTCATACCTGCGAAATAGTGAGAGATAAAAAGAAGAGACACGTAGCAGATCAGACAGACAGGTATGGAATTTTAAATATACTGGTTTGCAAAATTAATTGATGGGAATAAACTTTATGATGATGCATATGGTTTAAAGACGAATACTCCTTTTCATTGAGATGGATTTTTCAATAAACAAAGCTAGTTAATACACTAATGAAAACCCGTCTGTGTGTATTGCCAAATCCCAGCATTCTTTAAAATTGACAGTTTGGACTGCACTATCAAGTAGAGGGATCACAGGGCATATTTTCATGAGAAAAAAAAAGATAAACTCATTCCACTACATTTTAGTTTGACAAAAATTTGCTGCCACATTTCCCCATTGTAATTATTTTTCCAAAGAGGTGCATTTAATATTCATCTCTTGTCTATCCAACTTTGATTGAGAGACAGAAAAAAAAAAAGACTCCTTTCTGTATTTCACTATTTAGTGATTTTGTAATTTCAAAGTTAGGGGGTCCTTTCTGAAGGAACCCGTATAATATGTAAAAAGTCGTACAGATTATTTAAAGTTTTAGATTTAAATGCATGCTTTTGTTTATTTTTTATCTAGTACTATACATAATACTTAAACTTTATAAGATGAAACCTAAATTGCCTATAAAACCTTGAATAATTTTATTATCAGACCTACTTGAGATTTATAATAATTTAGAGAGAAAACTTATAACTGAATACTTTTTATTCACTTTTTACTTCAAAATTTTTATTTTTCGAGGGCATTTCAAAATAGTGTTTTTTTTTTTTTATTCTGAATAAGAAAATGTAAGTAACTTCTAGTATAAATGCGTGAATATAAAGCTATGGATATTTAATATTTTTTTTTTTTTTTTTTTTTTTTTTTTTTTAATACAAAATCAGTTTTTACGGTTGCTCAAACTTTTAAAGTTATTTGGGTGGTTCTAATCTTACTTAAAAGGAAATGTAAACTATAAATTGAAAAGTTTTTGTACAGAACTAAAATATTCATGAATATTTTTTTTTAAATACCAATGCATCCTCAACCCCGTTTATCAAATACAAAACTTTCTGTATCCCTTCTAAACTTAAAATCACTTCAATATATTAAAAATAGAGATTTAGTTGATTAACAGATATTGACTGAGATTATTTAGTTTGGTACAAATAAATCATATTGTATTCTAATATAAATACATTCATTTTGTAATTTAAAGAAGAATCGTATCACTTAAAAATTATACATTGTTAGGTATGAAAAGTATGCTTTGGAAGAATAACTCATTGCATGTAAGTTCGTTTAATATAATTAGTTTAATAGTACTTACATTTAAATACGTATGTGGTGCATTAAACACAATTAGTTTATTAATGTAAGATAATCACGTTTACATCGTATAAAATATAATTAATTTAATATTACGATAAATGATTTACTTACAAAATAGGAACTTTTTATTTGTTTCTCAACATCCATTTCAATACCTAATGTTTCTTAACAACAAAAATAAAAAATGAATAATTCATACTAAAATTTAATTTTGTATACGATAAGTTGTATGGGAGTCATTTTGATTGAAAGCTTGAAAAAAATCCTTACGAGATTTTTATAATCAATTTGTTTTAGAATTTTTCTTTAACAAGCTTTAATAACTACAAAAACATGGATTTCAACTACTAGAAGACAAGTAAAAAATATAATATGTATCGTTTTCAGATGCACCCTTCACAGTATTCTAATTTAATATCACATAGAATTAATTTATTTAAATAGAATAAATGAAAAAGAGCTACACAATCTATGTATTGTAATCCGTAATAATTTTTATTCCAATTGCAGCCATGTTGTTTGTTGTCTATTTATATCCATTATCTATGCTTAGACCTTTCCGCAGACAAAGAATAAATTACCTGCATTTTTCAGAACGAATTCCAGTGTGATTACGAATAGAAATAAAAGCTTCCGATTTCAAATGACTGAGGCACAAGGAGGGAAAATAAAAATAATGATTTTATATTGTTTTCCGGTGTTTTAATTTCAAAAACAACAGTCAATACGAAAAGGAAAGATAAGTCTTTGGATTATTTACGATTCAAATAATGTTAAACCTATTTTTTGATTCCCCAGTTGAATTAGATAAATATTTTGGAAGAAGGAATAAAATTCCAGTTGAATTAGTGAAAGTAGGGCGAAATAATCGTGGTTTTATAAAAGGCTAATGAGATAATTAGAAGTAATGAGGGCAGATTTTGTTATTATTTAATACTTAGCAGCTAAATCCTTTTTTTATGTAAAACATTTTTATCAGCCATAATAAATTAAAAATATGTTTACATACTGTTAATTCACCTGAAAATTAATTCTATTGTTTTATAAAGGAAAATAAAGTTTAATTTATTGTATATTATAGTCTCTATTGTTGTTTTATATATGTTATTATTTTCTAAGCCTATTTTTATAATTCTTGCTGTGCATTTAATAATTTTATCGTGTACAGTTTCTTTAATTTTCGTCAACATAAGGGAAATTCAAATTTTTCAAATTTAAAATAATTTATTGTAGAATTGATATGTAGCTATCCTTCAAAATGAGAAAAAAAAATATTGCACAGAAAATGGTTGATCAGAAGATTATTTTAAAAGATTTACGTTGCTTAGGTTGCAAGTAATGGCATGCATATAATTTTCCTTTATTTAGAAAGGAACTTATAATTAAAAAAAAACACTGAATTTTTTTTTTTCAGTGGTTAGCAAAAAAAAAATAATTAATTCGTTTTAGCAAAATAGACATGAGTAATTTATATTTTCCTTAAGAAAAAAACAAACATTTTTTTTGCGATTGCTATCAATTAGAATAAGTTATTTACCTTACAAGGAAAAGAGTGTATTTTTTAAAACAAAAAATTTTTTGTTTAAAACACTGAATAATATGAATTTACAGAATCTGGAAGTTAACTAAAAAGTCATTTAAATTATGCCAATAAGCCATATAAATGAATATCCAAACCAGAATATTATTTGATTTTTAAAAGACTGTTTAGTAAATGAAGGATATTTTTTTCCAAGGTAAGCGAAATAGTTCTTAGTAGATTATTTTACAAATTTATCGTTTCCTACTACGTTTCTGTTATTATTCTGTTATTTTTTATTTCCTTCTAATCACATTACAACTTGAAATTAAAAGTTTCTCTGAAGGGTTCCAAGAGACGTTTTAACACGTCAGTAATTGTGGAATACAATTTTAAGTTGTCAATGTTAAGAAATTTGGTTAAGAATTTGAATGTTGTCTAAAAACTGTTATTGGTATTCATACATACCACGTGCTTTCTTTGTTTAGTCAAAGAAAAGTACGTTAAATAAACTTATTTTATTAGTTTAAATACATGAAATCTTTTTGTTCTCGAAATTAAGGAGTAATTATGACAATATTACCAAAAAACTTATTAAAAACCAAAAATTATAATTTGAAAACAATAAGTTGTTTTATTGTCCTAATGCTTTCCTAAATTGGTTTTAGTTAAAATGTGGAAGATTTAACGTTAAAAGTATTTTCTGTCATATGGCTGTCAATAATGTATCAGTAATGAATGAAACCACTCGACAATGGACTTTAATTTGAATAACATTTTATACCAAATAATAAATGTTTGACTAATGAAACAACTTTGAACAAAAATAAACAAACTTACAACTGTATAACGGGTAATTAAGTGATACTTTTAGAAAATAAAACTAAGTTACAAATATATTAAATGCAATATTTTAAATTTATAATTTTAGAAACAAATATATATCAATTAGGTGCGGTTACTATCTGTAACTAACTAAAAATTAGTATATGTTAAGAATGGAGCAATAAAACTTAAAAATGTGTTGAGTTTAGTCCCCTCCCACCCACCCTCTCCCTAAGCGTTCTGAGTAAGTTAAATTTGGGATTTTAGAATAAACTTATATGACATAACTATACGATTAAAAAATATTTGAAATGTAAAACACACTTTTCTGATAATGTTTCTTTTTATAATAAAAGAAAAAATGCAAAAAAAATAATATGCATTTTACAATTACTTAATCCTAACCCAATCAATTATTTATTTAAATGCTCATTTCCCTTTGGAAACAAATATATTTTCCCTAATCCTTGAAACAAAAGACTAATTCAGTCACGGATTGTCAAATAACTATACCAATATAAATTTACAATTCCTTTCTCTCACTTGTATCAAAGAATCAACTTCGATTACCACCACGCCCAAACATAACAACCTAAAAGTAACAACCATCACTAGCGTATCCTACAGAAACTTTAAGTAAGTGCTGATAAAAACCAGAGGAGTGAAGATTAGACACCAAGTCTTAATGACACATAAAAGAATCAAAAGACGAAAATGCTACTTTTAGATAACCGATTCCGGTCCATGTTTCTAAAAGGACCCACGCCTTATTACTCCGAGTCCAGAAATTATCGTTAAAGGTGTAAGGAAACTCAAGTGGGTTTCCCTTTTAGAGGTAGATATAAGAGACGGTATATTTATATAAAAAAGGGATGCTGAATGCTGTAATGAACAGGAAGGATATGTGACTTGTAGAAGTTAGGCCGAAAGATGAGTAAGGAGTGAATTGAGTTGCTTTCGTGATTGGCTCAGCTGCTTTTGCGTCATTTGGGGTGATTTCTTTTCTAAAGGCTGTAAGATACGGGTGAGAAAAATTAATGTATATATATATATTTTTTTTTTTGTGGTTTTAGATCTTTTTTAAAGTTATTATCTCTGTGATACTGTTTCTTGCTTGGGATATTCAATTTTAAATTGAAAATAAAAGATTTCATTTTTTAATACAAATACAATAATTAAGTTCATTTTGATTTCGTTTACGTTCTTTTATCAATTTATTGTAGAGTATTCAAAACATACATTTTTCTAAATTTTAGATTACCAAACTGCAAAGCTCATTACTACAAATGAACATATAGTTACAACCTATAACCTGATTTTTAACTTATATTCACAAAACGTTAAAAATGGTCGATGAAACATTGCAAAATCTAAAGCTCTATTTCTCTCCAATCCAACCCTCATCTGTAATTTGAAAAAAGATAAAGTAAAAATCATAAACCCTTTTTAAAGTTTTATACGCATAGTGGCCAATGAATTAGAATTATGTGCCTATTAATGAAATGTGTGGGTACAAATATGGTTATGCAAAGTTATATTTTGACTTGGAAGATGCATAAACTAATCATTGGTATAAGTACTACATTGTACATATTCATTTTTACAGAAAACTTGCAGAATGATGAAAAAGACAAACCTTTCATTAATTAAAAAAAACTTATTTTGGAACTAGTTTTAAATAAGTCACAATTACCATGACAAAATAAACCTTTTAGTACTCGAGAGATTTTATTGTTTGTGTTTAAAAATTAAAAATTTGAAAAAAGACCCAAAGCCCGTCCCATAGAGTCAACATTTATTTTTCAAGACTGATATTTGCCTCGTCTTAAACAAAATGTACAAAAATAATAATAATAATAATAACAATATGGTACTATTAACAAAATTATTTAATTACAGCTCTGGAGCGTTTAGACAGGATTCATGTTAAATTTTTTATCAATGTATTATTTTATTTTAGGGGTAATCTGTGACGTGAATAGCAGTAATTAATCATTATTTTCTACCTACGGTAAGCTCTTTGTTTAAGAAACATGCATTATATTCAACACTTTAAACATGATAAAAAATAAACTTGGAAAATTATTGATTTATTTTGCCTTCAATATCACAGCTTCAACAAAACGACCACCTAAAGTCCATTTATAACGATAAAAAACTCGTGGTTTCCTCCTATTTCACAGTTTCTTGTGAATTTATAACATGCCACCCAAGTCATATAAGCATTTTGAATAACTACGCCAGTAAACAGCATTTGAATTTCTATTCAAAAGTGTATTCTTCTATGGCCGAACAGTATTTTAATACTGCTTATAAACATTTCGTACGGTAATCAAATATTATCAAAATTAAAAAAAAAAAAATCTAATTTCTTATTACGCCGTATTATAATTCATTTATTAATTCTTACTTAACATTTCTTAAATAGAATTTAAATTTATCTAAGGCATATCAGGAAAACAGAAAGTGTTGCAAAATGTAGTGAATACATAGTGCTCTATTATTCGAGACATACTTGTGAAATAAGTTGCCTCTTATTACTCATGTGACTTAAGACTTCCTCAAAATATTCGGGTAATGGATGTTTTCCTCAGGGAAAATGCTTGATGATTATTCCAAAACTTCGCGTTAAATGTAAATTAGGTGAATAAGTTTTCTAAAGAAATAATGAATAAGGTGAATTAAAATTAGTTTCACGTGAATATTTCAATAACAATAAACCCCTAGAGAGCTTCATTTTAAATTAATTAAATTTTTACATGACGCATAATTGCTTTATTAGTGTTTACTTTATTATAACTCAATTTGTTAATGTTACAAACCAATTAATTAATTTTTCAGATTTTATAACAAAAGAGAAGTGTTATTTTAGATGTACATATTTAATACGAAAAATTGTTTTATATTGTTTTAATTTTTAACCACGTCTTAGCAAATAAATCAAGATATTTTATTTAAAGCAGGACAAATTATATCATAAAATAGTACATCGTTGTAAACCATGCATTTATTTTAGAAATAAAAACTTATTCTTTCACAAATTAAATATCACTCCCTTCAATAAAATATGGGATATTGAAATAACTTTAAGTTCTTTGGATATTTATCCATAATTTGTTACTAAAATATAGCAAATAGAATAGACTGGTTACTTAAGTAAATTCAATATACACGTATCCAGTTGCAAATCATTAGTTACATAAATGAAATAGTACAAGTAAAATAATATTTAATTCATGCGCTAACTGAATCTAATGATGGCAAATTCTAATCTCAATTAAAAGAAGCAAGTGCATTTTCCTAAATTATTCTTGACATAACGTTATTTTCAAAAGATTGCTACAGCAGATATATCTCAAAACAAGAATGATGTTTCACATAACTATATTTCCTTTGGTTGTTTTATCACATAAATATTTCTTATATGTTAAAGGAGGAGAAAAGTTTTTTGAGTAAAATTTGTGGACTTAATACTTAATAAAACTATTTTTGAACTATACAATTTTTTATAAACACGTAGTACAGTAAAATATGAAAACTTACATTTAATGATCTACTAATATAATATTTTTTATTTTTATTTCCATTTCTTAATTTTTTGAACGTAGTGAAGTTATAAAACTTTTCATAGTTTAATAGATTGGTTTTAATACTTATAAATTTGATAAGTAAAGCTTTTTATATTGATTTTACGATTAATACATATTTTTAAAATAAATTGCCAGCTATTATTTATAACTGCACTCTTAAAACTTAAATTAATAATTTCTTAATAATATTTGATACAGAGATAATTACCCTACTTGTGTATTATTTTTACAACTAATATCAAATAAATTATTTAATGAAATTGTTAACAATATGAAAAATTCTTTAGGTGCATAAATTAAGCACTTAATGCAATTTAATAATATTTTATTTTGACATACAATTAATATGACGATATATTATTGTAGCTAAAACATAATTTCATGTATATGAATTACAAAGCCTTTGCATTAATCATAAACAAACAGATGCACTGTGCCAAATTCAAATACAAATTTGAAGACCAACAACGAACTCTAAGCCCAATAGGGTTGACCTAAGCCCCAGTTTGGGCCTAAAGATTGTTCAAATATATATGCTTTTAAACAATTCCTGTGCTTTACAAAATCCATAAATTAAATGATTTATTGAATTATTCAAATAATTCATAAACAAGGGTACAAAAATAAGTACCCTTGCATAATTGCATACTTGCCGGTTTCGTTACCCGGATAATATACCGTTCGTAGTCGAATTCCAGTCTCGTGATCTGTAGCATTCTGTCCATTAGCTGTTATTTGGACACACGTCTTGAAGGTCATAGATCCTTCTTCTCTAAATACAATCTTTAACGTATTCCCACCAGATAAAAATCGAGTGAATTGATATCCGGTGAACCTTTTAATCAGGTAAGTGGTTCACTGCGTCCAATCCACGTGCCACGTTTAATCGTAAACGCTTTTTTTTTTCCGACACGCTTACGAATTTTTGTCAACAGTTTACTTTTGCCACTTCTTAAATACAGATACCATAACATTTGAGCCTTCTTCTGCCCTGATATAGTTTTTCTATAAGTTTGTGTGGAATAAAGGCAGAGTGAGAGTGAGATGTTTACAAAAAAAAAATGTCAAAAACTTGACAACAAACTTTTAAAAATAGTCAACCTACTTGTTAGTCCTGTTTTATAATCACTAATTGCCATTCACATCTGTATTTAAAACATATATTTTAAACGTGAAATGCAATTTCTTCCTTAAATATATTTTCGCTTACATTAACATTTCAATAACGTATTTGTCTAATTTTTAGACGCAAAAATGTTTATGTTGAAAAGGTTTAGTTTTTTTTTTTTTTTTTTCTCTCTTTTTTTTTCTTTCTTTAATTATGACTGCATGGTAATAATAGGCTAAATATATGATTTGAATAGCTAAAAACAGTAAACATTTAAGAAAAATTGTATACTATAAAATATAGAAAAATTTTAGCATTAATGCTCTAATTTAATTTACGATTTTTTTTTTCTAAAACGGATTGGGCATAATTTGAACCAGACTTCACAATCATATATTTTAAACAGCATTTACATCCATTTATAAAAAGTAGTTCTTTGATACAAATATTGAGGAAATATGAGATTTTCCTATAGAAACTGCTTCTACAATCTCAACAGAAAATGTATTCTGAAACAATCTTCACTGACAGTCAGTCAGTCCACCTGATAAAATGAGCGGACACCCTTTAATTTTCTTCCAGCCAGTTCTTTGTCATCGTTATTTTAGTTTCGGACGTTAAGTATCCTTCCTTTTCACAAATTTTCTTCGGTCTCGAAAAGAAATGACTTGGGTGAATACTTCAGAGACCCAACCTCTTCCTCCCCTCACCTTTTTTCTCAGCGGACAATTGAGCTCTGGACACTCAGCACAAGAGTTTTCCAGAGACCATCACGTAAATGGGTGAAAGAAAGTGAAAAGAAAGGGAAATCCTTTTACAAGGCGTACTATTCACTTTCGCTTAGTTATTTCTTTTTCTTACGTCCTGTTTATCTCGGGACTCTAAGGAGATGATTGAGAAAATTGTCTAAACCCATTAGGAATTGTTAGACTTTGTTTTGGAAGGTGTGTAGAATTTTTGATAATTTTTTTTGTAGCCCCCTTTATGTCGGAAGAAATAATGGATAATAATAGAAGTTTTCTATAGAAGTTTAGTTTTGTTTTCTATTGGATATCAATAATATTTTCTTTGCTATACTTTTTTTCCGCATGTTTACATGTATAATGATTACTTAGTATAAAATTTGATGTAAAGTTAGTCCCACAAGTAATAGTTGTTTTAAAGTAGATTTCATAATAAAAATTCGATAAAAAATATTTACATAATTGTAATAAGTAATTTTCGTAAAGAATTCTCTCCAAGAATATGCTTTTATATATAAAACTGTAAGTTACAATTTAATTTCCAATGTTATTTGACTTTCCTTTTAGCAATGTGATAACAATTATTCTCTTTTATATTAAAATAGTTCATTGTTATATATATTATAGAAAACATTGATTGATGTAGATATTTCTGCCATATATATGATATGCCAAATATATGATATGCCAAATTAGCATATTCTTAAATGGTTGCATAATAGCTAACAGAATATCAATTTTTAAATAACTATAATGTTGTTCATTAAAATGTTCTGTACATATTTTATACGGGTTAGGTCAAATATAAAGGTTGATTATAAACAAAGCTCAATTTTCGAACACTAGTCAGCGTGACCTGAAAATTAGCAAGGAGGGGGAAATGTTATGTTAAAAAAAAAAAAAAAAAAAAAAAAAAAATTTCTTTCTTATGCCAAACCATTTGCCTCTTTCTTCGCATACATTCAAATCAAGTTTTAGGCCATTCTAAACACTATCGCTTTCTTATAAGATTTTGAAAGATGAACTTTAATTGTCGTCACTAATGCACAAATCACATAAAAAAATTCATTTAAAATTTGCAAGTTTTCGTATAAAGAAAGTTTTTGTTTAAAAAGTTCGCTTTGCAGTAAAGTATATCTCTTTTTGAAAAATATAGATATTTAAAACCTAGTTACACTCAAAGATGGTGTTGTGTTATAAAATAAAATAGAATTATAGAAAATCTAAAAATAAAAATTAACACATTAGCACATATCCAATGACTAAATAAATGTGAATATCTAATATTTGTAAATAAAATACTTTCATCTTACTTATAACTGTGTTATTGTTAAAATATCCCAAGTTATGAAAAGTCCATTGGCAAAATAATATTCAAAAATAGGAAAATATCTGATTGATAGAACTGTAAAATGTACCCCTAACCATATTTTAAGATGATTGCAGAACTTTGACTATTATCTTATAAAATAGTTATAGGTGCATTTTATAATTCTATTCAGTCTTGAAAACCTTTCTAAACTAAATGATTATAACTAGTAATTATTCTACTGTAAAACATGTTTTCGAGACTGGAATAACCAGTGGATATTTATTACTAAAATTGGTAAGTTGCTGTATTTGACACAGTAATTTATAGGTCGAAGAAAACATGCACGTAGCAAAATAATGAATTATCATTCATCTTATATTAAATTCAAACTCTATTGAAATTATTGCATATATTTTTTGAAATCTTCAACAAAAATATTCACACTTAATTTCAATTAGTAACATAAATTAACTGATAAAATATTTAAATTATTTATTGATATATATTTCCATCAAAAGTTCATGAATCTATTGCACATTGATCCAAATCTTAGCACATATGTATCAGCACATTATTCCATTAAAATTTTAAATTTCAGCAGACAAATTGACATACCTAAAATAAATTTTATTTTTATAAAGCTTCAATTTTGTAAACGCAATGACGATTTACCCAGTCATATAATTCAAAAATCTCACGAATTTGTTACTATATATTTTCCAAAGTACTTATCTCAATATTAACTTTTTCAAAGTATTCAATCAAATATATGAATGCACTTTCCATGTGTTTTACACTTTGAATACTTTAAGGGTTTACTTCTATTGCTAAGAGGATTTGTAACAACCATAGTTTACTTTCCTAATCATTTCAAACAAATATATATATATATATATATATATATATATATATATATATATATATATATATATATATATATATATATATATATTTTAACAATTCGTTAAAATATAAGTTGTATTATTTCGAAAATAAATTTAAACAAATTATAATATAACATATACATAATAATGTAGATTAATGAGATATTTAAATTTAATTGCTTTTCTAATTATTCTACTAAAACAAAATTAATTTCATATATCTTAAAAGCTATACATTTCAATACATATAGTCCCAAAATTACTCTTAATATTATTTCCCCAGCTTAAGAATAACATATAATTACAGATTCTAATAGAAATAAGAAAATTATATTCCTAAAGCTCCAATCTGTTATGCTATTTTTGAAATATTTTAAAGTTGAAAGCAACAGCTGTTATGATTGATTTTTTTTAAGTATGTTAATCTCCAGATATAGCTCACGTTTTCTCAATTAATTGGGTTTTTCATTTTTCTGAATTAATTTACCCGGAAGAAGACTAGCTCCATTCAGTATTTTTTTTATCTCCTTTTAGGTTTGTAATTTATTTTTCGTAACTGGACATAATAAGCGGAAGTAATGAAAGTTTCTTCTCTAAAAACGTTTTCCAAAAATTAAATAAGAAGTGCAATGATTAACTGAATGGGTGTTTTCACTGTTTTTATCCATTTAAAAGAATTTAAAGTTTAAAATGAATATTAGTGTGCAATGTTTTAGTATTTTACAGGGGATTCTAACATAAAGAGATTATTTGGATTGTTTAACAATATATTATCGAATAATTTTTTCCATCTTTCTAAATTAAAAAAAAAAAAAAAAAAAAAACATATTATCCACCCATTTCTAAACAATATCTTTTTCTCTCTTAATAATCACATTTTACTGAATACCATTCCCCTTTAAATAAGGATATTCTATAGAATTTATTTAAACAAAACTATTAAAACAAAAGTTATTATTGTTTTAATTTATATTTTATGATGAATTATATACATATATTCGATATATAAAACTATAAAAAAAGAAATTAAATTATTCTGTACTAACTAACTTAAAATTTTTATTATTATGTTAACTTTATGTTTTATTTTATGTTAACTTGATTTGAATAAAATTTAGTACAGTGTCCCTAAATGTTTATGTGTTTTATGAAATAGAGTAGATTTGGGTTTTTAGGTTTGGTATATATACCCATAATTTTTACTACGAAATGAAAATGATGTATAGTTTTCAGGACATGTCTATTCCATATACAAGATTTGTATTCTCGATACTATTTTCCAGAAGTTTCAGTAAGAATGAAGTTTCAATAAACAGAGTCTTACAAATATAGATACTGAAAGGTTTGGAAAAGGTATTTTATTCCTATTGTTATGAGTTTTCTTCCCATGAAATTATGAAACTAAATAAATAAAAAAAAAAAAATGTTTTCTTATAAAATTATTTGTACAGCAGAAGCAAATCGCATTCGAACTCGATCAAACAAATCACATTCAACTCGTCTAGACACAACGGCAATTCAATCACATGCTTTGTGTTGTTCGAAAAGCCAGAGCTGCATTCATAGCAGCTTAATAGAAAACATCAACAGACGAAACTTGAAAAAATTCTATATCTTTTTATAGGATGGCGACATTGTCTAAGACTCTAGAAATATCCATATAGTGTTGATCATTAACAATACTTAAAAGCTTGTGTTTCCGATAATGTTTACATCAGTAAAATTCTATAATTAATAGTGATTGCAGAACTAAAATCATATGAGAAATAAACATACATTTACATTACGTACAATTATTTACCAATTCATGATTGTAAACCAATCTCGATCAGATGAAATTTAATAAAAACACATGAGACAAACCGAAATTTAACCCTTGTGTGATTTTTCTCTCGTTTACTTAAGCAACATTTACATCTTATACAAAGAATAACTGCTCAGATCCAATACTCTGATTCACAAGATTCATTTACATTTAACTGTACTGCTTCAATTCAGAGAAACATCAACCGGTCAACACTAGTCAATTAGTTAGTCCAGCATACCCTATGCCTGTTTACATCTTATTAAGTTCACGGCACATACATCTTGAATGATAATCCACATGACTCAACCTCTACACATATCCAGCCCAACATCATTGGCCCTTATGAAGAGCCATTGCGAGAAGTACTGACAGGCAGTTCAGACTGAATGTAATCAACGGCGATTAGCGTCGACAAACTGCATAATTAATACATTAGAGATTGTAGCTCGTGACGGGTATTATGTGAATACCTGTGTAAAGCAGTCGAGCTATGTTTCAGTGACTATTCGTCGTGTTCTTTCATGAATCATGAACGAAGAAATAAAACTGATTTCATAAAATGCCTTGTTACAAAGTGATAGGATGAAACTCTCTGAGTAAATGATTAATTATGAGTACTTTTACCGGAGTTTAAACTTTTTGTGGAAATAAATTATGCTGTATTCGATTAGTTATAAATATAGAATATAAAAATGTCATACATAAATATATAAAATGTCAGTTTTGCAAAGAGAGATTCTGAAATGAAATTTGGTCTATGAGCATAATAAGCATGCTGTATTAGAAGACATTTTATTTGTTTAAAACCTTCTGTAATACGATAGGTGCAAACACAAATACTCTGTGCAGGAGAAAATTTATGAAGCAGTTGAAATGTTGAGTTTATATATATGTGGATGTTTTTCCAATTTCCGTAGAAAAGATTGTTGAAACTAATCGGTGCTTAATAAGTGATTCGTAGAAAAAATGTGTAATTGAGATTGAACTATTGAATTACTATTTTCGTAGCCGACCAAACGCTATAGTGGTTAGCGTGCTAGCTTAAGTTGCGGGTTCGAGTCCCGTGTTAGGCATGGGTGTTTATAAATGTATGTTGGCTTGTCTAATGACGAATGTTTCGGGGCATTATAGCCCTCGTGTTGCTGACGGCGACAGATAATCTGAATACAACCAACCAACTATTTTCGTAAATTTTAAGATAATTTTCGAGAATATGCATTTTATAGTGTTCATGAAGGTATGACATTATCCACTTTTAAATTCGTAGAATATATTTTTGAAACGTATTATAAAAATATATTGTTAATCCAGTGCACTCTGATGAAAACGTTATAGGTGTAAGCAAACCTTAAATTATCGAAAGAAAGCACAATTTAAAATTAGCCTCTTCTATGTATTAAATTTATATTGTATTCTCACATTACTCTATACTCAACAATTAAACATGTTGTAGTTATATCGTTCTTCCACCGCTATTTATTAATATATATTAAGCTATATATTAATGAAACAAAATAAACTATTGAAAATGAAAAAAAGTGTAAAAGATTACGATATATTTTTATCCAATCTTTTTCCATTGCTTTATTCCAAATTAAGTAAGTCATGCATTAAAATTTATTTCTGCTTAATTACATATTTATGAAATTTGTATTTTATTATTATTATTATTATTATTATTTGGTAAATTTCTAAAAAAAATTTTAGCATTATGTATGTAAAGTACACTTAAATTATAATAACTAAGCTTTGCAGTCATTAATTAAGCTTTTTTGGTTATTAAAAACAAATTAACTATCACTATTTTTTAATTTGTGAATATGGTATAATTCAGCAATTACTAACAAAACAACGTACTAATTAATCACAGATTATTTGCAGTTTTCCCACAAACCCCTTTATGTAAACGCATTTTCGCAGCTAGACTCATTTTTACATTAAATTTATTTCATTAAAACCGAAGAATGACTTCATAAATTTTTCAAATTGGTAATTTAAAACAACAAACAAAAATTAAATGCATCCATAGCTTCATTAAAGCTTCACACGTGTTTTAATTTAGCACAAAAGCGCGAACCACGCAGAACTCTTTAAAAAAATACGGGACTATGCTCCATTTAACCTGGAGCCGAAGTTATGAAGCATCAAATATTTAATATTTCATGTGAGCCATAATGTTTGGGGTGAGTACATGGAATCAGTCTATGATTAATGGCTCTGCTTTGGGAGTAACATCATTTCTGGGATAAAAAGCGATTACCATGGACGTTTCAAAATTACTGATGGGGAAATCACTCGGAAAAAATCGCTAAATTACTAATTAAGAGTTACGATGTTGGAATAATTTAATGGACGGGACCTAATTTATCGATAGGATACACTAGCGTAACCAGAAATCGATTGTATTGGAAGCATATACTAATTTAAGAGATTAGGTTTGCTAGTTATTTCTACAGTACTACGCTTGATTAAGAATTGTGTAACGGCGTATTTGTTTATCTTTGCTTATGAATTTATCATTCTGTAACTCTTTAAAAATTGGAAAATTTTATTATGAACCAAAATTATCCCAACACTTACTCGTTTGAATAAAGCATATTAGTATAATATTATGTGTCATTTTATTTATTTGTTCATAATCAATATTTATACGCATTTCAAAATCCAATGCTGTGATCAATCGTCTTATAAGTTCTGATAAATGTAAACTAATGAGTGTTTATAAAAATTAATCGACAAAAAGTCAAAGTCAGTAACATATTAAATATTTGTAAAGGAACTACTGCTGTAATATAATTATTGGTGAAAATTAAAAGTTATTTTTAAAATATTCATTCTTAATAAAACAATTTCGAGTTTATATTTTTTCATTTCCTTCATTTTTTTTATAATTAATAATATTCGTTAAACTGTAATTCCTATTTAATTCTGATTGAAACGTTTTTATTCTTAATTTCTTGGACTGTTGAAATTTAATTCATGCTCAAATGCTAAGGTTTATTGAGAATACTATTTACAGGACTTAATTTCATTTTATGAGTAAGCACATGCTTGATTTAATTTTGTGCCTAATAATTTAACACTCCTTTTCTTTGAATATGAATTCGAATTCAATCTTGCAACTAAAATTGATTAATTTTAAATGAAAAATAAAATAAAAATGGAATATTTATTAAAGATTTACTGAATATTAAAGCCGTGTCAAATGCAAGAATATTTACATTCAATAAAATCACACTTACATTTTCTTTATAATCAACATGCAAACATTATACTTTTACATAATTTTTAAACCTAAACCATAAATATAGTTGTTTAATAGCAATATATAATAATATCCACCTTTTCTTATTAAAATTCACTTCATCCTCCTATAATAATGAGGCACGCACATTCTCCGGTTTAAGCTAAGGTGTATTGTTATCGACATAATTTTACAATTTATAGGTTATAAATGCGCATAACGAACTTCCTAATCAGGACATTAATTAGTTTACAATTTCCAGAATCGTTTAGTATCACATTATAAATTTGTAACTTTAGAAGGTAATGATTATAATGAATATTAAGGCAACAATTTATGCCAACGATTTAATGCTGTAAACAATCATTTACCCATGTAGAAACCATTACTGAGAATATAGTTTCAAGGTTAGAGAGTGTTTTGACTGTAAATAATAGACACTGATAACGATCTATTGTATGACAATGCATATTTCTTAGCATTCATACAATAATAAATAAACTTTAAGTAGATATGACATTTTAAATAGAAATCTTTTTAAAAGTTTAAAGGTTTTAGTGAAGAATTATGTAATTTTTAAATTTTTACTTGTTAGGTGCTAAAATTTTTAAACTGATGAATACACTAAAAACTGTGTGACTGATTAATTTGTTGAGTCTGAAATTAACCTAGTAAATCACATATAAGTTTTTTGATTAGCTTCAGAACAAAAATAACATTAATTCAAGTTTATTCATTACTTAAAATTGCAGCACAAAATTTTGAGAAAAGTGCGAATCTTATTCTCAATGTAGTTACGGTTTTCGTGTTCAACAATACAATTATTTATCTCTTATTTTTACACACGAAATGAAATTGTGTTTACAACGTAAAAAAGTTAATTAATTATGGA
Organism: Linyphia triangularis; assembly: GCA_963978545.1. Classification (NCBI taxonomy): domain Eukaryota; kingdom Metazoa; phylum Arthropoda; class Arachnida; order Araneae; family Linyphiidae; genus Linyphia; species Linyphia triangularis. The sequence goes on from OZ021732.1 coordinate 59,702,204, forward strand.
ATTGTTTTAATAAATATATAATAAGAACACAAATAAAATATAATTCTAGCATACAGATATAAAATAACACACATTCTCAATTCAGGGCTGAACTTTTGAAATATTTTTCATTATATGTTTTTTTATAAGCTAGTGAATGCATTTTTTTTTTTTATAATGCAAGGTAAAATACTTTGTATTGACGTTATTTTTATCAAACTATTTTCGTAAATTTCAATTCAATGATTTTAGATATTTTTTAAAATCTTTTTAATAATTAGTAGTTTAATATTTTAATTTGTCATTCAACCAACTGCTATTTCACGTGACCCAAAGTTTAAACGTAGTCACGGTGATTGCGTATAGGTACTATCACAAATTTCACATGTATATTAGGGATTAGTAAAATCAACCCTTGCTATGAATATAATTAAGTACTTGAGGGGGGGGATAAGATAAGATTCATGGGTTTGTCTAAGAGTCATAAGGAGTCAAGAAGGTCATCTTATTATTTACGTTCTTGATGGTGTTTGCCGAATGGGATTATGATGTAATTTCAGTTTGAGCTTCTTTTAAAGGGAATGTATTAGTCTTCAAATTGGTGAAATTTCATTGCGAAGTGAAGTCATTAATGAAAACGTACTCACTTGTAATCGTACTCAATTTGTGAGACTAAGGTTTTTGTTAAATAAGTTGTTAGCTTGGATCACTGTTCTTATACTGACCATGTTATTAGACGTTAATCTGACAACCCGATACCCAAATTAAAGATGGGTGTTACAATTCCAGCTGTGTCTAATTCATATGTAACGGGTACCTATTGTGACACTTTTTTCTGAGATAACTAAAGTCAAAAGTGACTCACTAAGAGATAAAATAAATCTTAAAACCCTCCGATCTTTTCCATTATAACGATTTCCATATTAACTTTTTATTCCAACGATGCCGACTGAGATCCCTAAAAGAGACCATTTGACCTTGTTACAGCCATAGTAGTTCTATCTCTCTTCTTTAAGTGACAATACCCTAAATATTCCTTATCATTACTGCGCACTAAACTTAAAAATACTATATTCGGTTTAACGATAATAAAACAAATAAAAGCGTAAATACATTTATTTTGAAAAATTTTTCTGTTCCTCAATGCAAAATTTTATGGCGACTCAATTCCTATGAACCAGAGCACGACACTCACCGTCTTGTCTCCTAGATTGTTGACGATGCAATGCAGATACGCTGTCTGACCGAGTTGAGTGGTCACTCCCCTGGCTGTGCTCTCATCGAATGTGGGAGATACGTGCCCGCTGTCACCCGTCGTCGCATCGTCCGGGTCCACAAAGTCTTCTGGTGGGATATAGCCCGGCGCGTCCACCAAGGATCGGTGACGAATACCAGTAGTACTGCTCTCTGGAGGCCAGTACTGTGGAGGTTCTGGGGGAACCACTGCGTGACCTGTAAGACATAGAGAACTGTTTTAATGTGGTGGTTCGGTAAGGAAAAGTTTAACATATATCATTTCCGAATATGTATTATAAATGTAAGGAATAAAAGATACATAAAGAAAAACGAAGTAAGAAGAAACATAGAATAAACTTTCAAAGATCCAAAGAAAAACAAAGAATTGATTTTTAAAGGATGTACTATACTAATTCATTTATGACGGTAGCTGATGAAAATGGAGATGAAAATAATATATCATTGTTCGGTAGATATAAAATGCCCTTTTAACTTATGACCATATTGAAATAACGCATCAAGAACGAATGTATTTTCTCCTTTTAATCTAATCATTTAACCTTGATAACTAGGAAAATGCCCATGTTTCAAAGCTATAGTATTTTTTTAAATTATGCACCCACAAAACTAATTAAAATGCATGGAATTATCATTCTTTCATCAAAATAAGAAAGTGCACCGAACTTTTAACACATGCCGTAACGCCGTAGTGTCATACTCTCAATTTTCGAAATATACGCATCATATCATACGATAGTCGAAATCCAATATGTTATTTAATTCCCGAAAAAGAGTAATACGATTACTTACAGGGTAGTTTATTATATTACCTAAATTGTGCTTGTTTCAGCAGAAACATCATAAAACACTGCATATTGCATAAACGTGTTGTATGTCTTCAAAGCAGGTTATAAAAAAACTACCTATTACTAAATTCAAGGATATGCAAACTTATCTTGAAAATTCTAAGGAAAACTGTTCAAACAAAACGCTTTCTCCCAACAGACCATCCTAATCTCGATGCATCGATAAAAATAAAGAAAACAAATTGAAAACAAAAATAACGCCGACTCAGCACGAATCTGTCGAATTCGTCGGATGTTCCAGACGCAGGGTTCAGACACAATCCCTACGAACTCAGAATTTTAACTTTAATATATGCATTCTACATCAGCTGGAGCTGTCAGCTCTTTTATAACGCTTATAGATGGAAGCGGGAACAACTTGCAAAACGTGCGGAAGTTTTCAAAAGATGGTTTCTGCTTCGATGGATTTCGTGCAACGCTAATTCCATCAATGATCTGTCTGTGCTTCGATTCTTTGAGCATGTGAATTTATGTTAATCGTATTCTGAAATGAATGTGGTGATTACATGATGCTTTTCTATAGTTGATTGGAGAATATTGTCAGTTAGGAATAGCGTTAAAACTAATCACGGACCAGATTGTATGTGAAACACATAAGTTTTTACGCAAAGATTGCAAATGAACACAGCATTGATAAGTATAACACCATATGCAAATAAGCTAAGTATCCTATCTGCACAATTGTGGTTTAATAGTGTAGGTGAAGGATACATATTTTTATTCAACTTTTAAAGATTTTAATATATGTAAGAAATAGCATTATTTTAAATTTAGATGACAGTTTTAAATCAATGTTTACAGATAAAAATATTTCGATTAGTTAGCATAGTTTAACAAATTAACGCTATTTAAAATCTCAAATCAAACATTTACATCAATAATTACTTGCTTTGTATTTTCTTTGCTGTATATTTTTAATATTATATGCACACGTACATCATGATCCTTACTGAAATTATGTGGTTTATATTTTATTGACTGTATATTTTCAATATCATAAGCATACATGCCTCTTAATTTTACTGAAATTTTATGGTTTATAATTCTAACTAAACCTCAAATATCTTAATGTTTTCTATATGTAATCAGTATAGAAATATATGTTAAAATTCTAAATATATAATTTTAAACAAAGCGTGATTTTTCTGAATATCAGAAGAAGAAATTTGTTCAATTACACCACAATTTTAATTTTAGTCCAGGAAGAAAAACACAGGCCTTATGGTATCTTGAATACTTCGATTTATACAAATTTTTGAATCTGAAAATACCTAACCCATCAAAAGTTTAACGCTAGGACATTAAAAAGGGAATGATTTTTTTAAAAAACTATACAATTTTTAAATATCCCACACACGCTTCGAAATTTTCTTTTTTAATTTCTTCAAAAACTATCTAGATTTTGTTGATTAAGACACTTTTCTGAATCTGAAAGCACCTTGACTCCTCAATTTCTTCTTTTAGGACCCTGAATACGGAAAGTAAAATTTCCCTATTTAAACAAGTTTTAGGTATCCCAACAAAATGTGAAAGAAAAACAGAAATGCACATTGTTCGTTCATTATAAACATTATGACATTATACAGGCTAAAGTATGCCAAAGAAATCCGAATTCAACTAAATGTTATTTATTTTGACGGTTAAAAATATGCAGCAATGTCTATGAAGAAATAGGAAATAAATCATAAAAAAATTAATAGAACAATACAATATGATATTGGCAGAACCGACGTCAACATACATTGGCCATGTACAAGGAGGATCTGGTAAAATAATGGATGCAATGGAACTGTTGTTAACACAGGGGTACACCAAGGCGTGATAAAAATTCTTAAGAAATATAGCAATACTTAAATACATCAAATGCTTTTGCACAGGTTCGTATGCCCACTCCATGAAAACGAGCTTCCATTCAGGTACCTTTTATATCACCTGGATGTTAACCTTTTATATCACCAGAAAGACCTAAGAATTCAGAAAACATATCACTCTGAATAATAAAGTACATCAGAATATTAGCATTCAAGAGGAATCTTCGTTCAAGAAAAGCCACAAACAAGGATTGTGAGATCAAAACTTCATCTTTCCATGAATTGCAAACCTAAGAATTTCATTGACATTGTTGATTGGATTAACTTTGGAGTCCAGAGTCACCAGTCATCGTATATATGCTAAATAATGATAATTTCGAAATATTTTCCAAAGATGAAGAATCTGAAAATGTGTTACTTCATATTTTTAAATTTCTCTGCCTAACATAGATGGTCGATAAGATAATGAAAACGACAAAGGAAGTATCAATAAAAGTGCGCGTCAAGGAAAGAAAAGAACCAGTGCAAAAATTGAATCAAGAAAGGAAATAATAAATGTGAACAATGAATCAGATAACCGCGTAAAGCCAACATAAAACCTGGAAATTATAATAATTGAAACTTGCAATCAAGCTTGAGATATTTAAAAAAAAATCCTAAATCCAAATTGTGATGTCCAAATATCAAAATTTTGAGGCTTGGGACGTTTTTAGATTCGAATAAGTGTCTTGAACAAAAAATCCATTTTTTTGACAAACATTTTAAAAAACAGAAATGTTGCAGCTAGTTTGAAATATTTGAAAATTGTATATATTTTTTTTTTTTTTCCTATTCAGAGTCATGAAGAGAACTTCTTGAGGAATAAGGCATTTTCAGATTCGAATATTTGTCTAAAAAAATTAATATAAATCGCAGACATAAGCCAAAAGGACCTAAATCCAAAAAAATTCAAATGTATATTTTGACGCTTTCACGTTCATCCTTTGAAATTGCATATTTTTTAATTGTTGTAGAGCTTTGTATAATGTGAGAACAGAGCCATTCAATGAAATAAAAATATTATTTTCTTGGGATTAATCAGATAAAAATATAATGCTTCTGGGAACTTGTATAAAAATAGTTTAATAATTACTTCAGCGATTATTTGCGGGTTTTTTTTTTTTTTTTTTTTTTTTTTTTTCATTTCCTCTTTGATCGATTTCACTTGAATAATATCAACAAATGATCTATAAAATTTTTAAACTGATAATTTATTTTGTATCCATACCTAATTTAAAGGTAAATATTTTTTTTTAACTCCTTATTTACCAATTACTAAACAAAAATATATTTTTAGAAATAGTTCAGCATAATATTTATGCATTATCGAATGGTAAAGATAATATATGCAGTTCAGATATAGTTTTATAGGGAATATTTAAAAAAAAAAAAATTGCGTGAAAGCATTCGAAATACAAAATTTCTCTAAATACCAGGAACATGCAGATTCTCTAAAAGCACATTTATTTGGCAACCTCTTTTGGTTGGATTCACATGCGTGGTACAAATTCATGATATGGAGTTTCAGCGAATTTATTTATCCAACAGTATTCCATTAGAGATATACCATCCAAAACGAAAAACATTTATCTACATCCCTAGAAATACAAACATGGGAGGCTTATTTCCTATGCAAAGCCACAGCTCTCAACTGAACTTCTTTGGATATTTTTTACTTAACCATTTCCTCCACCGTATCCAAATATATTCAAACACAACAAGACCACCAAACTTTTATACTATTTGTGTTTTGTTTATCAAAACGCAGGGCTTTGACAGTGTTAAAAACTTCAAATATATCCCTCTTTCTTAAAAGTTTTTGGTGTTCTTCCTCTCTTGACCTAGAGGCTTTTATTTTCAGCCCTGTAACAACCAACAACACTTCCTTTTAAAGTGAAACTTATGCAAATGTTTCCTTAGCCATTTCTTGATGCATCTAATGTTTGGAAGGGGAAAGGAGGTTAGCAGAAGGTTACGGTTTGAACTTTTATTTTCGAAACGAAGTCCGTGCACCTGCGGTTCTATCTGTGCCGTTTGCATGCTAATTTTTCAGAGAATTTTCAATTTGCTTGGTATATGCAATACCTTGACAAAAATATTCTTTAGATATTGAGATATTCTATGTATTTTATAAGAAATTTAATTTCATATTTGTTAGTTTATTTTATGCCACGTGATAAATATCGAGTAAAATAAACCCTTCAAATGTTATCAAACAATTTTTAATAAAAAGAATGTATACTCTTTAACAACAAATAGATAAAAGCGGAATAATTAAAATTTGTTTTAGTTGCCAATCCAAGTTTAACTATATATAGCCACTATCATCCAATTAAACTTTATAAATTAAATATTAATGCATTTTCGTTAATACTTTCTGATTAAGATTTTATCTGTTATTTCTATTTTTCTTTCTGTGAAAAGCAATTTTATAGTATTTCTCTCTATTCCAGATAGATCTGATTCGTTTTATGGCCATATATCTCAAAATATACACATCTAAAATGTAATGAACTTTTGTTTTCCAATAAAAAATTAATTCATGCAAGAGACCCAAACTCCTCTTATTTATTAATTTCATTTTGTAAATTAACGTCCACACTTAAAAAATATAATCATTAAAATTTGAGGGGAAAAAAACATTGAGGGCAATTTTTTTATATTGTAGTCAACAACTGAAATAAATATTGTTTCAATTATTCATTGAGTTGAATCCGACACCCACACACACACAAATTATTTTTAAATAATACCATAGATTTATCCTTGGCAAATCTTATTTTCTTCAGCAAACGCACCCATTATCTAGGGCAAAGAATAACCCCTAAATCTTCCCGGCGAAACCCGATGCAATTGATTGGCAAGCTTTAAGGCTGACGCTCAAAGATGGCGATGACATTAGCCCTATCAAGAATGCCCAACAATAGTCCGTTAGGAACAGTATCAGCTTTCGATTTCCAAGTTAAGCCACGGCAAATGGTGCCTCGTTTACCCTACTATAATGGCCCAGCGACACAAAGGCTGGTCTTGGAGTCAAATGGACTCTGGAATGAGCTGCAGATTGCAAAGATAAATGCACTGTTCCTTAATCAATGCGTAAAGGGAGGGAGGGGTAAGAGAGCTTTGCAAGGGTAAACCGTTGTTGAGTACCCGATGGAGCTAGAAAAGAGGACGATTAAAATTTGAGAACAATGCTTACCGGGCGTTTTGCTTTTAGGAAGTGAGGATTCTGTTAACCTTTTGGATTGAAATATTTTGGTGTTTATGGAAGGCTTATTAGATATATGGGCTGAATTAATAAGGATGGATTAAAATTAAGTGTGTATGCATGATGGCAATGCGTTTTTAAGATTTGAATAGAAGAAAGCAATTTAAAAAATAATATGCTTATTACTTTAAACTAGAAAGATTTTGTATTAAAAATATATGCGTATAAAATAAATACGCATACACATACGCGTTTACATTTAGTCTAAGATTCAGTTTTACTAGGTCTTTATTCAAATATTGATAGATATGCAAGTACAATTGAATTGTTATATGACGATGCAATGCTATAAAATACTACAGCAAAAAGTTTAGTATCGATCTTTGTAATTTAATGGAAATTGTATCGTTTTGTTTAACCCTAATACTACACACCTTTTTTGGTTTTCCTTTTTTACAAAATAATATTACACGAGAGTAATTTCTTGCATTACACAAAAATATCTACGTATATTTATTGTGAAGCAATGTGATCTGTAGGAAAATCTTCTACCATGTCACGGAGAGATCTAACCATCAGGCAAAAACAGCTTTGAGAGTTCTTATGAAACATGTTTGTACTTTATTTCTGAATAATATAACAAAACTATAGTAATATAACAAGTATTATAGTCGATAGTAAATTTTTTATGTAAGGAAATGCATACAAACGCATATTATTCAATTCACATTTTGCAGTATAACCTTGGAGTTTTATCTTAAGGTTGCCAGTCACATGAATAAATAGCTGCATTGACATAAGCGTATACTTAAAATATTAACTTAAAAATGCATTTACCTTTATTTATTTATATTAATTTAAAATTTAATATATAAAAAAAAAATTACTGTTTGATATTTTGTTCTAATTTAAAACTTCCAAATTTAAAACTAGACATCTTGTACTATCACGAACAAATAAATTCGTACAAAATGTTTAGAATAGGCAAATATGTGTATTCAAAAAGTTTATTATGCTATAAAAGTAAATTACTTCATGCGATTTCAACTCAACATACTCTGTATTTCTGAAATAAATGGGTATTAAAATTAATTAATCATTAATTTAATAAATATCTCCGAATTTATTATTCCAAGTGTATCCCTTCATTGTCCCTCCAATCCGAGGATTGAATCTCTATGAAATGAGGAAGAAAAAGGAATTTTCGTAAAAAGAGTATTTAATGGAACCGCCAATAAATGTAAAAAGAAAGTAAAAATAAAGACCACAAGTAAGTCTCAAATAATAGATTAATATTGTAAAAGTTTTCTAATTAAGATTATCAAAGAAACTGATTTGAACATCTCGGAATTTATATGGTACCTTTAAAGGTTTAATGATGAACGAATATTTTTTTAATTGCTTATTCAAAAACTTCAAAAGATTTAAAAAATAGCTAAACAAATGTTCATGCCTGATTTAATGAGACCATTTTAGATCTGCTTCTTATATCCTTCATTCACTTAGCAAGATTTTTATCTCAAATGAAATAAAAAGAAATTCATGTTTTTTAGTTTGAAAACTGCGAATACATAAACTCTTTTTTAAATATGTTTTTACCATTTGAATTAAAAAATAAAGTTTAATGTATTTTACAAAAAACAAAATTTTATAAATGTATGGCGTAAATGAGTTAGTTATAATTTATAACTATAATTTTTGGCTACTTTTAATAATTTGAATATTTTTATAAATAATTTTTTAATTTGAATACTTTTGTGATTTCAATCTGTGTGTGGAAAAAAAAATGTATGTTTACACTCAACATGTTTGAAATAAAGGAATGTAACTAATTTATTAATGGTGTAAATAACGTGTTTTGATAAAATTCTTATGAATTCAAAACATTATAACTAAAATAAACTTACATACTATGATTATATGATTTTTAAAATATAGTTCCAAATTTAAAACCACTTTCTTCCACTCTCATTATACAACTTATTTATTCATCAAACCCCATAGATATAACAAATATCTACATTCAATGACTATTTTGTCGATTATTTTTCAAATAAATATAACATCAGTAAATATTAAAAAAAAAAGTACGGTTAATTTACAATTATAAAAGAACAGAAATCTTACTACAAGAAAAATTTCAAATTGAACTTTAATCATATTAAAAAAAAAAAGTACAGTTAATTTACAATTATAAAAGAACAGAAATCTTACTACAAAAAAAAAATCAAGTTGAACTTTAATCATAATCAATTTGAGGTGATTAAAACTAAATTTTAAATTTAAAAATATAATCACACGTCAGAATTACCTGAATTTTAACTTAAATATAAGTAAAAAAAGAGGAAATTGTATAACATTAAAAAAAAAAATAGTTTGAAATAGCATTTTTATGCCACGTATTCGCGTGTATGTAGGTCAAATTTCAGGTCATTATGACCAGTACTTTTTTACACATTTTGGAAAGTTTAACTTAGTTATAATTACGTTATATAAGAATGATTTTTAGTCAGAATAGTCAATTTTATAGAGACGATAAGAAGAAGGTTATGTGAAATGAAAGCGAATAAGAAGTCCCTCTTGGATAGGGGAGGTAAATGCAGTGTTTAATTTACCGCATATGGTGCAGAAAGTGAAATAGAATTATATACATTATAAAATAGGGAATAGTATACGCGGTATGTAAAATGTAAAGACTTTACGTTTGATGGTATCGCAACAAAATAAATTTAATTTTTTAAGTACATCATCTTCATCTTCATAATTTTAGTTATATTCATTCATTTTAATTATCCTACTTCACAGCTAGACAACTATGAAACTTTAAACTAATTTAAGAACAATATCTGAGTATTCTCCCCATATTACAAATGAATTCCATATTCATTAATACATACCAATCAGTTTCGAAATAACCAACATTGCCAGAATTTGACAGTCAGATAAATGTTACAGTCAGCAAAATTCCAAAATCAGCATCTTCAGCTCCATAAAGGATGGACAGATAAAATATCGAAATTACTAGAAAATCCAACGAATATTATCCAAGAAATCGACATATTTCCGAAATCGAACAGCTGAATCCATGGACCATTGCTATTGCATTGAGTAAACGCGAGACTGTATCGCACTCAAGTAAACAAAAGAGAAATAAATCGATCTTTATTTCTACTTTTCCTCAAGGAAGATATTCTCGCTTCAGTAGAGGAAAATTGACTTGGGATTCTAAGAAATACATCTTTTGTGTTGAGATATGTCCAAGACGTAGTTTTACCATTGTATTCTGATATTTTGTAAGCATTACACATACTTAGAACTCAGAAGTAGATACTTTTTGATAAAAATCTCCTAAATTAAAAAATATTAGAAGTTGGTTAATTCATCGTATTTTTGCCCCTATGACAACTGTCTACTAGTTTATAATCTTATAGTAGACTGTAACATAAAAATTATCCAACTGATTTCAAAAATATCAATTGCTTTTTTTCTACTTTGGAAGGTATAAGTGAGTTCTATGAATGACTTAAGAGTTCCAAAGTTACGAAAAATGTTAAGTTCACTCAAAATATACTAGGTGACATTAAACCAAAAAATTTAAATAACCAATACAGGATGGAAAGAAATTCAAATAGTGCTAGACAATCTTCATTATATAACCACTACATTGAAATGGGAATACTACATTTTTCGTCATTTTCCAAACCGTGTGTATTTAGACACTAATAGCATCTTCAATGGAAACTTAATCAATAAATATATTTACTTTTTATGGAACTCCAATTGATTTAATTTATCTCATAGTTTTATAACATTAGTCTTAAACCATCAGTATTATAGTAACCATTTGAATAGATAATTGCCAAATATATCTTTTTTCAAAAATTCTATGAAAATTTCTATTAGGCAGCATAACACCAACAGACGTAATTTAAATCTAATTAGTCAGATATTTATGTAATTTAAAAAATAAAATTAGTACATCTATATGGCAATAGTTTAAGTACTTTTATTGTTATAAAAATAAACACTGATACAGAAACTCTAATTTTTCAAGTCAAAAACTCAATTCTCTCCAAATAATCTAAACTATGTCTTTTTATTTCTTAACGGAAACAAAAAGAGGAAATTAACAGAAAATAGTACTTTTCTTGGCTCAGATCCTAGAAGAACAAGAACGCACAAGTAAATTGATGAAAAAAAGACTAAAAGTAAAAGTACATTGCGTTGCAATGGAGTTAAACTTGTACTTTACTGAAGCGATTTAAAAGTCATCCTAGTTCATTTAGAACCGATTTAACAAAAGCTGGTCACAAAGATTTGATATCGATTCTACACGAGATGTTTTATCTGGAACACTTCAAGCAATTTAGGTTCTTGGAAGATTTTAGATGGAAAGAAAATGGACGGAAGTACTGTTAAATATTTCTGTTCTGCCTATTGAAGGAATTTATAAAATTCATAGGAACTGATAAAGGGATAAGATGGAAAAATTGAACTTTTAAGTTTGAAATTTTATTTATTTAGATAAAAAGCATCATATTGAAGTCAATTTTCCTTTAGAGTAAAATGTAGGATTAGTAGCAATGAAACTAGCTAAATTTCAATTCAACCACGAAACCATATTAAAAAAAAAAAAAAAAAAAAAAAAAAAATTTAAAAATGGTTTTTTAGAATATAAAAAAAGTTTAAATTTTAGAAAAGAGATTGTCTGTACTATTTGAATTGTACGATTAACTTTTAGTTATATTGATTGTTATATTTAAATGCAACATAACTAATGCCATATCATATAGTAGTATACTAATGAATGTGACACTTAATCATTTGTTAATTGAATTAACGATACATAAGTGAGGGATTTTAAGTTACTCAACAACGATCTTAAATTCCTTTTTCATGCATAATTAATAAACTAAAATTAATACTAAACAATTATCTATCGACATGAAATCATGGAATGTTCGCATTTGTCCTTGCTATTTGTTTGTAAAATGCAGATAATGTTGGATTGAACAATCGTATAATACAAAGAATAATTTTATTTTTTAAAACTCATTACGTAATATATAAGCATCTAAATACGCAATTAAATGCATTCAACGACAAAACAGTTTTCCTTATAATTACATAGTTTTTCCTTTAAAATAAATTAAATAAGTATATTATTATTTATAAACGTACTTAGAATATATCTTTTACCATCATATTTATAAGACACTTTCAAGATGTTTTAATTAAGTTTCAAAATACATTCATAAATTACCGCATGAATTAAAATAATTGACTTGATAATAAGAATAAAAAATTCTTATGCAGCCTTATACCTTGCTGTGCAAAATTAGAAAAAAAGAGTTCACATTTTTTACCACAATCTGAAATTGCAAAAAAGTTATAAAGACGGAGAATTCTCTCTAAACCCACTTAACCATTAATTAAAGCCTAACTATGTTTATTCTTCGACAAAAGCCTCCTTCACTAATTTCTTCGTCATTTTTCCGTAAACTTAAATTTATTCTAATGTATTCAAGTGACATAAAGGAAGACAAATCCGATGCTAAAATAAACCATCAATCAAAAACTTCTCTATAAGAATTGAGGTCATCATTAACCAAACATTATCCATATTTATGCAAATGAGAGACAGCGAATCTCATTACTATATAAAAACTAATTCTCTGCTATTTTCTCCTAACAAAGGAAGATTAAATATAGAGATGTAAGGTTAAAAAAAAAAGATTTTTTCTCCTCTTCGGGTTTAAGCATTATCGTTACCGTAGGCAATATATCCGAAAAATAAATTCCTGATCCACTTTCGTAGTCTTTTATGTGACTATAGCCCCCGGGTTTTTGTGCAAACTTTTCCATCTGCATCCTTAATTAAAGTGGCCATTCCTAGGAATAGAATTATTAAAGTTTTACGCTACTTCTGTAAAGAAATTATTAGATGGGAGGAATAGGCTGTGACGATGCAAGTGCTGTATTGAGATGTTTCAAATTAGCTTCATAAAAAGGGTGTGGTCCGCCGAGGTTAATGTTGAGTTGACGATTTTATCAAATTACTCCAAGTTTGCCTGGAATTGGACAGATATCTCCATGGAGAAATGGTTCGGAAACATATGCTGTGGTAATTACATGTCCTTGTCTGGAATGAAATTATTGACTTTGAGTGATGGGTCTTATTAAATTCATCTTTCAATGTGTTATTTTTGAAACAATGTTAGTTTTCCTATTTGACAAGTTAATTTAATAATTCTCATGTATAAAAGTTATTACTACATATTTTATTTTCAAATGTCATACACTTCTAAATATAGGTACGATTGTTGAAAGTTGTTGTTTAAATTAAAAATAGGTATATATTCGATATTACACTTAAATGCATTTAAAACTTTTGTATGATACAATTATTTAACACTACTTTTTAATGTATACATGCATTTTTAAAATATCGCATTTCAGATATTAATACCAAACGCCTTCGATTCTATAAATATTGTGTGTGTTTTTTTGTTTTTTTTTTTTTTTTCTGGCGTTTGCTCTTTTTTTTAAACATAGCTTATTTTCTAAAATTTGTAAAACAATGTGAAATGGACAAAAACAAAAACGATATTTCTTTGGATTCCTTTTTTTTTTTTTTCCTTTTTTTTTTTCTTTCTTTTTAATTTCTGTAAATGTTCTGTTAAACATATAAATTCAGCTCTATATTTTCTATGGTTATTTTACTCTGCAAAACTCCTAAAATATGAAGGATAGCATAATTAATATACAGCTTAAATTATTTAGTAGGACGATTTATTTAGTTGAATTCTCCATTTAAGACTGAACCGAATAATATAGTACATCCTTAATAAAAAATATGCTTACATTTTAGTCTTTTTCTGTTCCAATCATATGTATACAGAATTCTTGAAAAACTAAACATTTTTATTTAGGTTATATTAGGTGAGTTTTTTTTGTTTTTTTTCCCCTTCTTACGATTAATATCTATTATTATGTATTTGTGTCGGAAAATAATACAAAGAAATTAACATTATAGGGTGTTTTTTTTAATATACCTTAGATTATTTATGAATAGAAATAAATGGTAATGTGATAAAATAACGTTAAACACATTGTTTTACGTAAAAACCTACTTAGTTTTATTGTGATTGAATATTCATAGCACATATACGAGTATATATGAGTAGCACTTGATATTTATGAATTAATAATGATATATAGTTCATTTAGGAATCTAAGTTAATTTTTAAGTCAGGTTTTGTCTTATATTTTACAAAGCACTTCTCAAATTTGAATGTATTATGCATTACTTGCTTGAGGTTCCCTAAAAACAAGGAACTTAATAGCTTATTGTTAAACGTTAAGTTAATATTTTAACTTCTGATCGCTACATCGTATGCAAAGTATAAATTAAATAAAAAAATTATTAATAGTCACCCAATTGGGAAGGTATAAAACTTAGCATAATCAGAAATTTCCCATAGCCCTGTACACAAGTTAAATAAATTATTCTACTTTTAATGCCACTTATTGGAATTTAACGTTCGCTTATGCCGATTAATGGGTTGTTATTGATATCGCGTAGTGTTCACTGATTACAAATGCATATTCTATTAAGCCGTGAATTTCTGTTAATTTCTTACAATATAATGATTTTAAATGAATGGGTGGGAATTTCTTATAACTTTAACTCACTTATATTGTTGTAAAAAGGACAGTTCATTTTATAAAACTATATTTTCGACAACTTTGTTAAGACTATTCTATTATTAATAATTGTTTGATTTGGGAATTTAATATGAATGGGCTTATTAAGACTTCAACCATTAAGGTTTGAGATCCACTTTTTTGGACATTACTGAAAGAAACATCGGATTTTTGGGTGACAGGCAAAAAGAGGGTGGACATTTCAACTCTTAAGAAATTCAAAACGGATGCTAAGAGTTTGAGCTTTGCTGTGACGTCAGATTCTGAGTTAAAAGACTTAGGTCTGTGGTAATCAAAGGATGCTCAATAAAATTGACTCTCGCCGACCGAAAGGGTTAAGTTTTAGAGGCGAACTTGAGTGTAACAAACCGCCATTGTAAATGACGAATTTCAAAGTAATGGCTTTATAACAACCAATAATTGCAAAACAGAGTTATTAAAAACCAGTGCACAGTCAAAAATTACACAATTCTCCATTTACTCTCACTTTCTAATTATATGTATCTTGGCTACAAGGATTAAATCCTTGAATTCGAAGCTGCCATGGCGAGCCACAAAGACATGTTCCCTAGAAAGTAGGACTTTTGCATTCCCATTTTGTCTGCATGGGAGCCCGAAATAAGTACTAAACTTTAATAGTGGTAGTCGGAAATTAAACTGAACTAAAATGATAGTTGATAAATTTATTAATTGCTGATTTACATCTCTGATTTCAGATCAGTGTCTAGTACACTTGAAGAACTTAAATTATTATAGTTAGTTGTATTAATTATAGTTAGTTGAATTTTGCCAGAGTAATGGAAGAGAGTAATATTAAGTCTTTATAATGTTGTACTTAGCAGTTCCAAACGCCTATTGCCAGCATGAATTTTCCCTAATTTTTGTATTCCTAAATATATTAGTTTGAATCAAGTTTGTTTGACATACTTTTAGATACACTTATATCCAAACGCAGTTTGTTAAGCGAACGATGAATGCTGCATGATGGTGCATTAATCTATTTTAAAATAAATAGTAATTGTTATTTCTGCCTTACTAGTGAAGTTGCGATTATTGGAATTTCGAATTATATCTTTTATTTTGGTGGATTTGAGGGTTTATTTCACTGGAATTTTTAAGCGAAATTAATTGATAGTTGCTGAATGGTGAAACTCTCAGAACAGCTTTTAAGGGGGTCCAGTACTGAAAAATTTTCAAAAATCCCAAATTTTTTTTCTGATTTTAAAAAATAGTTCATACACTCCTGAAGAGAATGATGTTTTTATCTTATTCCTCCGGTGATTAGAACGCCACAAAATTACCTGTTATTTAAACATCACTAATGGGCGTAACACCTTGATGGGTCTGCTTAAAGTGGGTTTTTCGAACACTAGTGTTTTTCACAGATGTTGCATATTCAAATCGATATATCTACAGAACCATTAATAATTGGCTATTCAAATTTTTGGAACATTTAAATTATATAGTTTTAAATATTTTGTCTTCACAGAATTTTATTTTTTTAATTCTGTTTTAAAATATAACATTTAGCGTAAAAGATAACATAAAAAAAAAAAAAAAATTCAATATTTTAACTTTGAGAATTTTTTTAATTTTTTTCAATTTTCCTATCAAAATTCTGTGAGGACAAAATTTTCTTTATATAATTATGTATTACAGAAAGCTTTCACTTTGAAAAAAAACTTATTTTTTCTTGACTTATATCAAAATACGCAAACATCAATTATAATGGATTTTTCTTGGTTTTTAATTTTTTTTTTAAATAACTAAACACAATATTTAAAAAAACATTTTCTCAAAGATATATAAATAGTATCTCATACATAAAATAAATTTGTGACATAAAAATGTACATAAATAAAGTTTTTTTTTTATTTTCGGTACCGGACCTCCTTAATTGTTTAGTGCATGCATTGTTTATTTACGATTGTTTTGACAGTTACTGATCGCATTTTATTGTTGTCTTGTGTAAAACTTTGCTATGGGTAAACGTTTGTTTACCAGTGTGTACTCACACAGTAATGTACTATTTTTTAATGTTTAACGGCCAGAAGCGAATTGAGAACAGTGTTAAATAAGTTTAAATCAATTTCTTAAACATTTTAGGAAGGGTCGCAAGCGTAAGGGCAGTAGTATGTTTTGTTGGTACAGTACCAAAAAAAAAAAAAAAAAAAAAAAAAAAACGATGGCTATATCTTCGGTTCTAATTATCGTAGAATCTTACTGTTTGCACCAAAATGTTTTGCTTACGATTTTCTATATATCTGATGCAATTTTTTTTTCTTGAGGGACCGTATGCTAAGTAAAAGTAACGCTATCTTCGAAAATTTCAATACGAACCCTTATTTTTTATCATTTCATTCGATTCAGAATACATCATTTACCCTATATACCAAATTTCATTGCATTATGTTGAAAAACACGTCACTTATGAGCTAAAATATTTCGACCATTTTTTGACCGATCTTCAGGGAGAATTTCCATAAAACGAAAGATATTTTTAAGGTTCTTCACAGCGGGAGAAATCGAACGGTTAATGTGGCGCGTTTCACGAAGATTAAAAAATACAAGTATTAGTCTAAAATTGCATAGAAAGTACTTGGATTTATAGTGTCATGTTTAAGATTAATACAAAAATAGCAAGTAAACGCAAAAGTAACATAATTTATTTACAACATTAAAGATGTGCATTCTTCACACGAAATAAATAAAATATCGAAAACTGTAATTGCAGAAATATAACGAATACTACTGATGATTAGAAAATTAATAAATATTAAATGTAGACATTAGTAAACAGTATTTAGCAAAGGATGAATATTTTACAGAAATATTTCACTATAAACACAAATGTAACTAGATCGTTGAAATTATTTATAAAATGAAAAAGTCACATGATTCAGTAAAATTTTTAAAGGATAACTTATTGAAATTGCTTAAAAAATGTTGTTTTAAATAAATGGAATTTAAGAAAGCAAATTAAAAAAAAAAAAATTGATAGTTTACAGAAAAAATAATTAATAATTTAAAAAACTAAAAAACACGCTTTAATAGAAAATCAAACTAAAAAGTAGAAAATAATCAATAGATTAAAAAACTAAGAAACACGCTTTAATAGAAAAGTGAACTAAAAAGTAGAAGATAATTTAAAATTAGTTTGAAATAAAAATAGAGTGATTAACAAGAAATATTTATTTTATCGTAAAAAAGCGTGGGGTGCTTTTTAAGATATTTTCATAATGGCTCTACTTTTACCAATATCTGTCATTAAATATTTACAAAAATTGACATCAAACACCCCACGCTTTTTTACGATAAAATAAATATTTCTTGTTAATCACTCTATTCTTATTTAAAATTATCTTCTACTTTTTAGTTCACTTTCCTATTAAAGCGTGTTTCTTAGTTTTTAAACTATTGGTTATACGATAATTGAACGTTATGCGATTTTCCACGCCTCTAGTTTACCTTGAATTAATCTTTGATAGTTTTCAAAAGTATTCTACTATACGGTCCCTTAAAGTGAGCGGTTTTTACATTTTCTCTAAAAAATTGAGAACTAATAGTCAAAATAGAAAGAAAAAAATTATGGGGGGGGGGGTGTAGACCATGGTAAATCTAATGAAAGCAAAAAAAAATATATGTTTCTATTCAAAAAAAAAATTAATTGCTTTATTAATTAATAATTAATTATTAAAAAAGAAATTGATTCAAAAGCTGATTGCTATTTATGTTTGGCCATTTACAAACTACCTTTTGAAAAAAAAAATACTGAAATATATTAATTATTTAAGTATTTATGGCCAAAAAACCAACTTTTTTTTTAACATTAATTTATCATTTTCTTTTTATCATTTAAATTACAAACCATTCATTAGAAAATTACGAATTTTTGTATTTCGCATTCTTTTTTAATGCTGAATCCAAATATGGAATAATATTATGAGGTTGCTATTGAACTTTTTAAAGTTTGGTTCTGTTTTAATATATAGATGACCCCTCATGATAAAAAAAAAAAACTACATACAATTATTAAAAACCTTTCACTATTTACAACGGTACCTTTTGTTTGTTATTTCAACAATTAGAACAAAAGATAGAGCCATCGTTCTGTTTTTGTTTTTTTTTGTTTTTTTTGGGTACTGTACCTGGACTGTAACCTATTGATACTTAATGCGTTGGTAAGTGGACTAAAGCATGTGATTCTATAATGAGATTTGATCAATGAATCTGAGCAAAATATTAGACAAATTTCGGCATGCTATAGAATGTCTAATCTATTTGTGGAGGCTGATTGAATAAAATATTGAAAGGATTTGAGGGGGTGTAAAAGGGATTCGCTCTCATCAGCACGTGCTGGAAGAAATTTGTTGATCCTCTGCGCGTTGACATATAACACTCGGATGCTGATCTAAAGATTAACAAGCGAGATTTTCTATACCACATATATCATAATACTTAATTTCAGCTAACAAATATAAGCTTGAATCCCACAATACTCGATTATCACAAGGTGGAGACGTTTTAAATTAATCATTGAAACATTTCGAAATATTGAAACACTTTAGAAACCTTTAATCGCCCTACTGTATCGGAAATTATTATCTAAATTTGATTTCCTTCAATCAAAACATGATTTAATTTTGTCCATTAAAATATCAAAAAAATGTGTTCTATTGACAGTTTTAATATCATTGATTTAAATATGGGATGGACAATTTTTCTATAAAAAACAGTCTTTATCATATACAAATCCCTTCACATTCTTATCTCACAATATGTACGAAGAAAGAAATACGCAGTACCAATAATATATCTAAAAAAAGAAAGAATTAAAAACATATTTCACCAAAGACCCTAAATGTAATGATCGTAGGATTGTGTACTTCTCATAAAATAACCAACAACGTCTTTTAAGATTAAAAAAAAAAAAAAAAAACTGTAATAAAAACGCTATTCGCAAAAAACACAGCATTCCAAACAACCAGAGCATAAAAAATAACCCAGATTCTAATTCTTTATCAGATTGCTCATTGTGATAATTAGTAATATCAGTAAGAGGTGCGAGAAAACCCAGCAACAAATAAAAAAAAAAAGAGCGCATTACTAAAGAAACCCAAATGAATAGTTGTTGAAACAGCTAATGTCCACTTTTTGCGAAAATTTATTTTTGATTGTTTCTTGTTCTGGATGTTTAGGGATTTTTACTGAAAGTACTGTTTTTTCTAACTCCTTTCTTTCAATGAACAAATTATATCTCCTAAAAATGTGTTTATTGTTGAAAGAGCTTATGCCCTAAACGTAAGTCCTTTCTGTACTAAATTGTGAACGGTGATTTCTGGGCTGATTCGCTTCTAAGGTTTTTTTTTATTTATTATTCAGACTCCTCATAGAAGCATGGAACGATGTTGTCAAAAACAATGCTATTTTTACAGTTTATAATTGCATTTTTCACATTGTTAACATCAACTTCAACTTCAAATAACGATTCTTTAATTAACAACGTTATATAACACACCCGTAACATCAAGAACGAAAGTCCACTAAAAGAGATTTTCAAAAGAAAAAAAATATGAGACCTTTCAACTATAAATGATTTAATTAAAGTTCCATTTCATCAGCATTTCAAATTATGTAAGAGAAAAAACTACATAAGTCAAATCTAAAGATAAAAATAAAATTAAAATATTGCAACTTATATTATTTAAAACAAATGCCTCATTTGCATTGGTTGTTTTCCGAATTTATTTTTCACTATCATCACCATTTTTTCCAGATTCAAACAGAAATCTGTAAATAAGTAGTGTATAACAAACCAGCAAAAGAAACCGTAGGGTAACAAAAAACTCAGAAATGTCTTTAGTTCTCCTTTGGCACTATATTAATATTTGAAGTAAATAAACGCAACAAAAACACGAACGGATCATATAAGAGTCCAAATTAGGACTTAATCCATATAAAATATGCATTCCCTATCTATATTTTAATCAACACCAATTTTAAATAATGAAGACACTCTCCAATACGATGAATTAGCACAAAGTGCATGATTCAATGAATTTTAGTGCTATTCTTTATTTCAAATAAGTATTGGATTACTCTTTCTGCCAAGAAAAGGACGAGATTACTAAAAAAAATATTATGTTACCTAGACATCTCAAGCCCACAGAAATGTATAATCACAAGTCATACAAATCAAAATCCACTTGGGCATAAGTAGAATTCCAAATATCCCATGCTACAACCAACACCATCTTCTTACATCAAAGAAACTGTAAAGGAACAGCATGGAATAAAAACAAATCAGAGCAGCCATAGCATAAAAAAAATCACCCAGAAATTTCTTTACTTCGTTCTCAGCTGGCGCTTTGTTAATGCTTGATGAACTAAGAAATGCAACAAAAGCAACCATCGGATGAAAAAGGCGAGCGGATCTTACAAGGACCCGAATTAGGACTTACCCAACATCCATTAGAAGTCCTCCATGCTCTTGGGGTAAGTGAGTAAGTAAGTAAGGCTCTCTGTGCCCGGGCTGAATAAGTCCCCAGAGGGACCTCTGGGAGAGAGTAAGGGGAAGGTCAGTAACGACGTGCTTAACTGTAACCGCCGAATAGCTTCAATGTTACGGGGGTGGATCTGATTGAAGTCGGCAAGTGGCGGTAGTTAGTTTTGTTAGGGTGACAATGGGGAAGGGGCTGTGGGATTATATCTGGGATTGGCGATAGCTTACTTCGGCCTTTCGTGGAGATTTGTGGAAATATTCTGCTGAATGTGATTTACTCAGTTCATAAAAATGGTATTTACTCAAGTTGTGTAGCTGATAATTATAAACAGAAATAAAAAATAATTCACAATTTAGTAAATTGATCAATCCTAAAATTTAGAGATATTTTTTAGGTAATGTGTTCTAACTTTATTGACTAAAATTCCTGGTTAATACGACTTGGTTCCTGTTTTTTTTGAGAAAAAAATGGCAGACATATAGATTTTCTTATTTGTGTCTCATGAAAATCTTCAAATTCTTCTGTATTTTGACATGTTTTTTAGTTTATATGATTTTTATTAATACATAAAAATTAGGTTTTTAGTAGAGATAATAAAAATGGTATTTACATATAAAAATAGTAAGTAAAACGCAATAAGGTTTTTGGTAGAAGTCATAAAATAATATATTTTATGTATATAAAAATTAAGTTTTTGGTAGAGATATCGTCATATTTGTCCCGCTCCTTCCAATTTTTACATGAATTTTTTCTCGGTTACAGTCTTTTTAAATTACCGCTTTTATCAAATTGCTAAAACTCAACGAATACATATAAAATGATTAGATATTTCTTATGATATTAACCTATAAAACTGCCAAATTAAGGGATATATTTTTGAATTAAAATATTTTTTTATATATACAAAAACTACGAATTTTTGTCGATTTCTACCTGTACATGTATTTTTTTATTTTGTTTTTTTTAGTTTTTGTAACTATATAACTTGTTATATATCCTATCCTTAAAGATAAAAATCTCTAGAGAATTCAGGGTATGTTTAAGGTGGATTGTGTGCAAATTTAGAAGTGACAAAGCCAATGACAAAAGTTATATAATGTTCATTAAAATAGTCAATTTAGTTGATGAGTAGACGCATTTTAGTTGGTTGGTGGAGGTTTTATGGTACAAGTGCTTCACTAGGGCCATGCTGTGCAAAGTAGGCACATTTTAATAGGTAAAGCTGTGATAAGTTGTTGTAAGAATTTTAAGACAATAGCTGTCTGTGTATAAAATTTAAGTGAATTAAAAAAGTTTTAATGGTTACCTGTATGTGTGGTAACTTTAAAAAAATTATTCAATGTAACATGGTTAAAATGAAAAAGAAAGTGAAGAAAATGAAAAAGAACATTTTTAAAGAACAAATTTCGAAATTTTTGCATATTTTGAAACTAAATTTGTCCCGATCTAATCGTGATCAAGTTTTTCTGCTAGTAAATTATAAGTATAAAAAACGATTTTTATTGTTATTATTATTTGCTAATTATTGTAACGGGAAATAAGTAATTCAGTATATTCAGTTTTATTTGCCGTAAATCTGTATAATTGTGTTTTAGATTATTACACCAAATAGTTAGCCAAAAATTGAGATTGCATTTTAAAATCAAATGTCCAAAATAGAAAAATGCGTAATAGTTAAATTTGCGAATTTCTATTGTTATGCCCTGATATTGTCAAAAGAGAAACTTTATTGGAACTTGATACCTAAATAACAGGAATCAATATAGTTATAATAATTGATTAATAGTTTCTTTTGTCATGTACAGTACGCAAAAAAAAAATCCGAACGATGGGTACATCTTGTATTCTAATTGATGAAATAACAGAAGTCAAGTATCGTTGTATATCGTGGATGGTCTTTATTAATTGTATATATATATATATATTTATCATGAAGAGTCGTCTACAGATTAAAACTAATCCATACTTTAAAAAGTTCAATGGCAACACAATAATATTACACCATATTTAGATTTAGAGTCCGAAAAAACGTCTAAATAACAAATTTTATAATTTTGAATGAGTGGTTAGTAATTTAAATGATGTCAAAAAAAAAAAAAAAAAAAAAAAAAAAAATTAATGTTAAAAAAAAAATGTGTTTTTTAACCCTTCTTTGAATGATGATGGAAATTTCCATCATAATATTTAGTCAACAAAACAAGGTACTCAAAACCCTTGTACTGTAAATTTGTTGTTGCTGGCAACTTTTTAAGCGACTATTGCGTACAAAAAAACGCAGTTGTCAAAAAATAGCAAACGTCACTGTCAATTACCAGGCCTACAACTTGTCATTCCGCTGTTTGTTGTGACTGGAAGAAATGAGCGAGATTTTAAATTGTTTTATGGAAATAAACGGAGATATAAAATACAATAAAAGTGAAAATGAGTGGAAAAAAGGTTTGTTTTCATGTTTTTGTTATTTTGTATACAATTTATATCAAAACACTGTGAATAAATTTCTCAAAACTATGTGATAGAAATTTACATCACTATGCAGTAACTTCACTTGTAATGTACTGTAAACATTTTTTTGTTAATGTTCATTTTATGTTGTTTTTTAGGTAAACATGAATGATAGAGATATTGAAGATTTTTACATCATACATTATCATACAGAATAAAGAAGATTTAGTAAAAAATATTTTTTTATTTATTTATTACTGAGCTAAATATGTGACAATGCATGATGATGTAAATTTCCATCATATTGTTTTTTACATAATACATATTTTTATTTACACCAAGATTTTTTTAAATATTTTTCCTTTAATCTAGAGCATTAATTACATCACCCTGATTTTTTTTTAAAAAAAAGAAAAAATCATGCAAAGAAGGGTTAAGCCATAAATTCTTAAATAGATCATATATTTTAGCAATTTTTGTTTCAAACAATAGTTTATAAAATACCAAATATAAATAATATACAACTTTTGTATTAAACAGTTTTTTAATTATTAATTGATAAAACAAGTTTAAATCGAAGCATTTTTTTTTTTTTAAATTTTTTTTTATTTTTTTTTTTTATTTTTTTGCTTCCATTAGAATTATCATGGTTCAAAACCCATCCAGAATTTTCTTCATTCCAATGTGACTTTTGGTTCTCAATATTTTAGCAAAAATGTAAAAAAAAAAAAAAAAAACTTTAAGGGACCGTGTAATAGATTACGCCTTGAAGCCCGTAAACATTCAGATTCTTTCCTGCTCTAAAGAAATTTGACCTCAAGATCGGCCAAAGCATTTTCACTCATTAGTGACTTCTGTCCCAACATAATGAACTGAAATTTGGTTTTTAGGATAAATTCTAAATGGAATAAAAACATAAAAAGTAAGGGTCCGTATTGAAATTTTTCAAGATAGAGTTAAAAATACTTAGTATATAGCCTCTTAAGAAAACAGTTTTGAACCAGACGTATAGAAAATTGTAAACTAAACATTTTGGTACAAACCGCAAGATTCTACGATAGTTAGAACTGAAGATATAGCTACCAAACAGATTTTTTTCCCTATATTGTGCATGTAGATCATCAAACTATATCTTAACCAAACTATATCATCGTAAATATAAATTATTGCATTAAAAACAATAGTAGAATCTAAATCAATATCAAATATAAAAAAATAACACTGTATATCTACTTTTGTAGAGTCTATTTATTCTGGTTAATCTTGATTAGAAGCTTTATTTATCAGAAATATCAATATCACGAGGGTTTTTTTCACCACAAAATATCTATAATCCTCGTTTTCACAAGAAACACATTCTAGCATTATCTAAATACACTCTATTTGCTAAAACAATTTAGTGTTAAATTACCAAAATATCCATGAGTTATTATTTTAAAAAAAGATTGCAGTTATTGCTTACTGCAATTTTACACGACTTTAAAACCATTTTGGGAAGACAAATATTTTGCTGCGAAATATTTAGAGTTTCTTTCATCTAAACTAAGTGAATAACAATGCAAGTTAAAACCATTTTTCTAGCTTATATATCATCCTCAAATCCTTTTTAAACATATTTTTTTATGAATAATATTCTAAACGAATGTTAAAAACTTTTTCTTGTGAACAGTTCGTTTGAATATTATGATGTTTTTAAGCAACGATTACCACGAACCTAGAAAATAATTTAATCAACAATTATTTTAATCAACAATGGTATTTTATTGAAAATTAAATTGCTGGAACATAATTCAATATCTTGTACAATGTGTTACGATTTCATAATTCGTTATTGTTTTTTATATAAAAATTTAATAGCATAAAAATGCATTATTTTTATTTAATATACTCAGTGCTTAAAAATCTTAAAACTAAATGTGGCAGGAAACTAATCGTCTAAAAGGGGAAAAATTGTTTCTTACTCAAATTATTATCAAAAATATATCATTATAGTAAATAATATTATATATAATGGTTGTTAATGAAACATAGTTATGCTAGCGCAAAATGTTATGTAGATGAATTGGTAACGAAAAGCTCATTAGAATACATTTGAGTGCGCTAAAAAGTAAATGTAATTGATTAAAAAATGCTAAACTATTTTATATAATTTCACCTTTTGAAGAGTAATGAAAGATAATTTTATTGGCAAAGAATATGATGAAATAAAGAGAAAAGCAGATAATAAAAACTATGTTAAAATTTTCATAAATTTACAATATAGTGTTTATAATGATTTTTAAAAAGCGCGTTACAAACAAATGCTTAAATGCAATCAAGACTGTAACCCAATCAGAAAACAGCAACACTCTGTAAATATTTACATCCATGCCGAATAAAATATTTAGCTTAATTTTAACTAGATGCAAATGGATTTAATTCAATTGAGATTCTTGAAGCAGCTATTGCATTAAGGTAATTTTAACAATTGTTTAACATTCACTCCCTTTGTAAATCTTCGGTGCAAAAAATTAAGCCGCCACTTAACAGTTTTATAATGAAAGGAATTGTCTGAGCTGAATTTTAAGTGATAAGAAAACACTAGTGCTTAGATCTAAGTGTGTCTATTGGAATTATTTATCTAATAAACTTTCAAATTAAGTTCGTAATTTAATTTAGATGGATTAAATTTTAAAGTTGTTGCAGCATATAAACGTTATTATGTACTCTATTCAACTTATAGTAATAAAATTTAAATATATTCATATTTTTCAACCGTGCATAATACCTTTAACAGAAATTTGAAAGTAACTAATTTAAATAGAAATGGCCTAACTACTGATTGAATACAATATTATTTTATTTAAGAATTATTATTTATTTTGTTTTGACATAAAGGGTCTTCTCTACAATTTTCCAAACAGTTTATTCTGCAGTATTTGGCCTCTATCTCATTCACCTTCACATCAATAAGTGACAGAAGAAATACTGGAAAGTAATACTTTTTCGCAGTAGTAACACTCGTCCGCTCTCATGTGTCGTGATCACGAAATTGTGGACCCTTACTTCAACGACCTATTGCTACTGGCTCACTTCGAATTGTTGCAGGTTACAATTCGCTACAAAATTATTACTCAAAAAGAAACTTCTTAAATATATATTTTGTCTCATTTCCTTTATTTGATTAAATAATATTTATTTTTAAATGATTTTTCTTTTAAACTCAATTTAATGGTCAAGTCCATTGATTTGCACAAATGGCTGCCAACTTATTAAAATTTGAGAGCTACTAAACATACCTATAAAATGACTACTGTTAAATATTTTAGTAACAATTATTTATCAGTACAATTATTGATTAGATGTTAAGATATAGTTTGATGGAACGCTGATAAAGTGGTTCAATGCTAAGAAATATAATCAAGTATAAACTTATCAATGAGGGATATTTATTACACTCTGATTGGAATCACCAATCAAATTTATATTCTACGTAACTTCATTAATTTAAATATATATTTTTTTCCGGATATTTGATCAATCGAAGGAATCACACACACACACGTAGATAAAGCATTAGCTAATTCAGTATTTTATTCATCATGCAGACAAAATTTGCTCATAGAAGTCACATTTGTGAGGTTCAGTAAGACTTACAGATTACCAAATCATTCCCCAGAATCATTTTGTTCTGCATACAGCATCACGTATGGCTTACTAAATATATTCTACTATCTAAAAGAGTTGCTTAGAGAAACATAATATTACAAAGATAGAACATATGAGGCGTAAATACTTCAATTATTAATTCATCACTAACACCAATTATTCATTCGTACGGCAGTTATCATATTTTGTACCAGATACAACATTTTAAATTATAAACACTCATTTTACATTTAATGAATAAATAACTGATGCATGTGAATGGGAAGTGATTTGTTGAAAAGATACACTAGGAAAATATTTTCGTTTTGGCATTCCAGAAATTTTTAAAAATCCATAACTGTCAGGACAAGAAATAGCAAAAATGAATAAAAATGTGAGTATTGGCAATAAACCAGACTTTTAATTCAGTGCAGAATTTCTGAAGAAGGCTTTAACTTAATAGACATTACTTCGTGAATACTTTTCATTCGTAACGTTGCTTTTCCCACAGATTTATTAAAAGCTAATACATTTTAGGTATCTTATAATATAATTGAATACTACAAATTTACAAAAAAATTATTAAAAAATCAATTTTTCAAAAAAAGCTTCAAAATCATATCAAGATTTAAAGTTAATTTTTAATTTGATTTTGCAACACTTGTGCATAAAAAATTTAAAGGAGCTTGAAAAAGCATATTTAAAAACAATGACTTTTATTTAAATAAACCAAATATAATTAACCAAAACGGGAGACTTTCCATAACAGGTTTCTTGCCAGAATTTTATATATTGTAATAATACATTCTTAGATTCTTTATATTGAAAAACTAGTGTTGAACTTTATCAGTGTACTCTTTCACCATATATTTCGTTGACAATTACACCAATTCAAAGTTAAATGCATTATTTGTATTTTTTTCAGAAATTTTCCAGTAAGCAACACCTAACTCAAATGCCTTTATTTATGTAGTTTCAAAACTCAATTAATTGCCTTAAAGTATATTTATGATCTTGAAAACAATAGCCAATGAAAAAATTCCGATCTTCTTTTGCATGTAACCCATGAAACATAAAATGTAAACTTTAGATTGCAAAAGTATAACTCATATTTTGTGATCACCAAATAAACAAAAACTAAAGGTTTATCCATAACAAAACTCTTTTCCAATTCCGAAATACTTGGCATCAGCATGGTAATTGCCGTTACTTAATCTTTTTCCATCGAACACTGACTTTTCCCTTTTGGAAATTTACATGAATACAAAAAAGAGGGGATGGAGAAAAAATCACTGGAAGATTGCTCATTCCTGTAAATCACGCGTGAAATTCCATTCTGAGCCTGATCTTAGGCACAGAAACATTTGCATACTTATGCAAAAACTTCACTTCTAACGCAGAATTAATAGCCTCCATCACGCCACTGGTTGGAGGAACGCTACTAGTAGGAGGGGGATGAGAAATTCACAGAACGCCCATAAATCGAATTAAATAATGTTGAACTAAACAGAAACAGCATACCTCGAGAAAAAATCACTATCGCACAGGAAATAATGAATTTAATCCACAGTTCAAACTGCTCTTTCGTCAATAATAGAATCCGATGTAAAACCACTAGTACTTTTGTTTCTCAAGTCATAGACAAAGATTTTTTTTAGTCCTTCCCTTTTACCTCCATTATTTTCCAATGTTTTATTTTTTCCCATTACGATTCGATCCATTTGTTGAATGAGTCGAAAAACAACTCAACGCAAGCTTTTGTAATTAGATTTTATTTAAGACGGAGAATCTTTCGTAGGCTGGAGAGGGGTAGACATTTTTTTTCTGGAGGTTTTTCTAGTATTCTTTATTGCTGAAAGTGATTTAATCTCTCCAACTCCTTTTATCTGTTTTATTGTCATCTTTCTGAAAGAAATGAATTCTGATAATCTATTGTTTGGTATTCTGTCCACTAAAAGTGATATTTGTGGAATAGCTTATGGAATTGTAGGAAAATGTACTTATGGAAAAGGAGTTTAATAAATATTAGTGATATTCAAAAGCTTTTTCGTTTCAGGTACTATTCATTAGAAATAATAACATTTGTTCCCAAAAAAATTGTACCATTTTAAAGTTTCTATGAATCAGCGTCAATGTATCTTAGGTTGGTTTTATGAAGCTAAAATAAAAGCACTTGTAAAATTTATGTACAATGATTTTATTTTCCCTTGAAAATGTATTAGTAATTTTGTTCTAGGGCAGTTAATGAATAATTATGTTACATAAATAATATGAATTTATAAAACTTTTGATTTACCAAAATCGTGATAATTTTCAGATTCTCCTTCTTTAATGGAGTTTATAAACATTTATACAGATTTTTTAATTATTTTTGAGCAAACCATTTTCATTTTAATATCGTAAAACAAAAAAAAAAAAACATGCTGAAACAGTTTAATAACCTCAAACAAAAAGTACATGACACAATACAGTGCAGGACAAATTTAAAATAAAACCTTTTAATATCAAATAATATTTCCCCTGAAAATATAACCTTTGCATCTATCATTTATAACGCTGGAGGAGATGTGCATAAAACCCTACATTCATCAAAATACATTTTATCTACAGAAAATACGCGAGTCTTAAACAATTCCCACATCTCACCCGTCAAATTCAAAATTCCCAGAAGCATGCAAACAACTCAACGCTTCTCATCTTCCTTCGTCTCATGCTACTCAATTGCTGAAAGCGCCAACTCAGTGCATTATTAACAAGTTACTATCTGAGAGGCAAAGTGGATTTCTCATAGTCTACAGAAAACATCATTCGTTTTTGCGTTATGTGAATAAAAAACGCAGCAGTAACAAACGGGTTTTTTTTTTTTTTTCGTTTTTTTATCACTAGCTCAATCCATCCAAAAAGGCGCTACAAACGTATTTTCCACTCGTTCACGAAACCAAAAAATCACGTTTCATACCCCGAGGTCATCTCATTTTGTATACGTTCCAACTTCATTTTTTATTCGCATTATTAAAGGTGCCGTAGTGAATATAAAAATAAAATAAATGAAATAAAAGATGTGAAGTGACTTATGAGAGTTGGGGGTAGCGGCAATACCCCCATCGGCATTATCTAAAATTCGCAGCCCCACCGTTCTCAGTGTAATAAATTGGGAGAGGGACCGCCATTTGACGCCCGCCGGTGCCAAAATAAATATTCGACGCACCAATGCGTCCGATGCGTCAAAAGCCCCATTTGTTCTTCTAGAAGCGGTTGAATTCGGCTAAACGACGCTTAAAAGAGTTTAGCATAAAAGTGTATTATTGTGCTCCGGGATTTGAAAATCCTACTAAAACACCAAGCGGAAAACGATAAATAATAATGGCGATATTTTGAGTGAGTTAGTATTTTTTAGATATTCTTTCAGAAATGGCTTGCAGCTTCTTTTCACGAGGTTTTGCAAACGTATCAAGTAGAATGGTTTAAATAAATTACTGATCAGTGTAAAAATAACGTAATTAAATATGAAAACATGATTAATATTTAAAAGGGTATACATTTTTTGTACAAATCAAAGGTATAAAATTTTACGAAAGAATTTTGTTTTTATTTTTTAAATGCTTGTTATACTTATATCCAATTATTTTAAAAATAGTGCTAATCTAATATAAATTTCTTCAATTGAGGCCTTTATTTAAAAAAAAAATTAATTATTTATTTAACAATCAGACATATATTTCTTAAGAATAATAAATAAGTATTTCAGAAGGAAATAAGAACTTGATTTTTTATCTCACAATTCGTTGTTGTGTTGAAAAATTAAACATACTTTAAAATAAATAAAATAAATTTACTTATTAGAAATAATCTATGACAATTTTCATATTTAATAAAAAGGAATATCAAATTGCCCTCAAAAAGAAAATAATGCCAAATTAATGCGTAATTTAAACTTAAAAAATACCTAAAATAAAATTATGTTACTTCCAAACACTTTTAAATTAACTTATAATAAATTGACACAAGGAATGCAATTATTTTTGGCATATCTATAGACATACATAGAGCCAGTTATTTGTAATAATTTTTTTTAAAACTCATTTCCTTCTTGATCTTAGTAGATCCTATATAAAAATACATAACTTGGTTATTTTATCATTAAATTTATTAAATTATTATGAGATTATATACATCGAAGCAAAATACAAATATTATATTAATGGAATAACATATCACTAAATATTTAAAAGATGTAATACATTTACTTTCAAAATTGTTTAATCAATTTCTCTCTGCTCAGAAATAAAACAAAATAATAAACAAAATAAAAAAATATATTACGAAAAAAAAAAAAAAAAAAAAAAAAAATGAAACCTGGTCCTGATTTTTATTAAAATATAACCATCGGGACATAATACATTTTACTCTATCATATATCTCGGAGGGTGAGTAAATAGCTTGTCAAGTTGAAGAAAAAGGTAAGCCGCTTACGTAACCGATTTTTATTTAAGATGTAGAAACACATTATTTCATGTCTCAAGCACAGAGTGCAGATTTTTTCCTTCAAAATTCAATGAAACTCTTTTTTGAAACTGATATTTTTAGCAGTGTAAATTTCTTCTTTAAGACTAGAGAATTAAATTGTATGGATATCCAAAACTTGGGAGCATAGTGTTTCTTGCATTTTTACTATTTCGATAAATTAAATTTCATAATTTTTTTTTTTTTTTTAATATAGAGTATAAAATTTTGAACGTGCGTCATTATATGCACATAAAATTTTGACCATGCGTTATTATATGCACTTAACGAAAAAATTTTATACTAGTATAGATAAAAATTAGATGTAAATTTTGTGTTCTTTTAATTTCTAGACAAATGGATGTGTGCCATCCCAGTATATAGCATACACTTAAAATGCAATAAACAATGTTATGATATTCCTCATCTAACTCCAGTTGTACATAAGCTAACATCAGCTGTTTATATATATGACTGTTTTCCATTACAGTATTTAACATGTTTTCAAAAGAGAAACAGCTGTTATAACCTACATATTAGCTAACATCATTTAGTTATAAGCTAACGATAGCCTTACATAAGCTAATGCATAATGCTATATGAACTGTATTTGTTATTTCTGTTGTCACTAATTTAAAATTTGCGATAAATTAAAAACGCAGCTTTTATATTCTTCGAAATTCAAATTGAATAAACATATCACAAACGTCCATTTTCATTTTTTCCCACTAGGAATTTCTGACAGTTGCCTCTGACGTCACTTTGCATAAAATCATAGAGAGCAAAAATCATCGCTTCTAAATACAGAACACTTCAGCAAGTTTCATCAATGCAATTTATTATCTGCTTCAGACTCTATAATTCAACGTTAGTAAAGAAAAGGCTTGACTTCTTCTATTTGGATGGAATATGGCACAGGATACTTGTTTTAAAGCTGTTAGTATTGATGCTAAGCATTTTTCAGATGAAATAATCGTAAAAGTTCTTCAACAAAGAAATATTATAGCTTTATGCCCAATCTATAGATTTACTAAAAATTAAAAAATTTTAGTTTTCATTTTTTTTTTTTTAAATATTGATGGTTTTAATTTCAAAATAATAAAATTTAAAAAGAACGATGCATGCTGAATATACCAGTAAGTGTATTAAATGTGTTTCATTCTGTTATTCATCATCCCAATTCAAGTATTAGTGAACTGTAAAATTGCGAAAACTGCACCAGTCTAAATATGAGAATTTTCATTGATAGTTTTCCTTAATGCGCTTTAAATACGAAAAGAAGTATTTAAAAATATTAAGACAGTCATTTCAAGAGAGATCTTTTGAGTTTACGAAAGACGCAACTTCTAAATGAAAGTTCCGTGAATTCAGGCACAACAATCTAGCCCTCAAATAAATCTCCAAATTTATTAAGAAAGAGTTCCTAGTAGTTTGGAAAATTGAAAGTAAACTACTCAGTAAATCTCCGAATGACTTGCAAGGGAATAAATATGTACATTTTGCTTTTTATCAAGCACCTTGCTAGAACAGTTAATAGTTGAGAAGCATTCTTTCATTTCTGTAGTAGCCTTGGTTATCAGCACTCCCTTTAAAGTAAATATTTCCCTTTCCTTAAGTTTTCGGAAATCGAAGTTTCTGTGTGAGAGAAATTAGGTTCGTCTCCCTTCTTGCTGAGAGTCAAGATATTGTTAATCAATGGCAGGGAACGAGAGGTTTCCTGACTCCCGTACAACTCTTGTTAAGTCCTTAAGGAGATGGAGTTATGTTGGGGGATTGAATTGGGCTTAGGTCTTATCTTACAGAGGTGGCGCGGTGATGAATTTCACTGCGATTTCTGGATCTGTTTTGTTAAGTATTGCGTTCACATGTTGCCGAGGTTTGGGAGTAAATCGGGATTTGGAGAGAAGTTATTCTTAGATGTAAAATGCATTTAAGTAACATCCAGGTATGAAAACGGATTTGGAAACTGATTTCTCAATAAACTTATAGTTTATTTGGATAATTTCTATTCTAAACAGGGTTTAACAACGCAATCATTTCATATTTGACGAGTTATGTTACTAATTTTAGATCCGCTGTTATTTATGCAGTGTAAAACAGTTTTGTAGTGTTTTTGATTATGCTGATCCATAAGCATTTAATATTTATATATTTGCCTTAAAGATATAAAAGTATTACACGTTACAAGGCTTTTATTTTATAATTTCCTCTTTTTTTAATCATATAAACGTTTAATAAATTACATCAATCATATTTTATCTGTAAATGATGTGATTACGTACCACTAAAGTTACGTCCAATTGCGATTATAATGAGATAAAAAAAAATCTTATATCCAATGCTGTTTAAACACTGCTATCCCAATAAATAATTATATTAACTTTTGGTAATGTATTGTATGTACATATATGCAGTCAGGATCTTTTGTTCCAAGTGTTAATATGCATAGTTTATGTCCAAAACATAGTCCAAAACACAGTCCATAGTTTATGTATAGTTATGTATAAAACTTGTAGGAAATTTATTGTTCTACAACTTTTATTGTCAAAATCTTCCTCTGAGACGTACCACTGTGTAGATATAATTAAAAAAACTTGAAACAAATCTTAGAAAAGTAGCATTTTTACCAAAAAGTTTTGACTTTGATGCTACATAACTATTTACATAATAGGTCTACAAAAACCCTTTGTATACAACAGTTGTAGAAAATGTAATATTCTACAACTTCTGACACAATGTTTGTTTCTAAGATGCATCAGCCAAGAGTAATGACGTATAAAGTGAACAATGGTGCAGTTTTTGGTGCACCAAGGGGAACGCACAAGGGTTAGGAGGTCGAAAACTTGGTTTATAAACCACGGGACCGACCTTTATAACATATTAAAAAATTAGAGCTACATAACCTTTTGCAAGTTAAATACCCTTTTTCAGTCTTTATTCCCCGGACCATAACACATAGATTACACAAAAGTAATGAAAATTAATTCAGCTAGAGTAAAAGTTTAAAATTTAGGTACCCCTCACTCTGACTATGCAATTTATTTTACACATTTTAAAATATTACATGTGTATTATGACTTTAATGTTAAATGTACAGTTTCATTTTAAGTATTTTGTTATAGCTGTATTTTAAGTCTGTTATTCTTGTACGTATTATGATTCTTGCGTCAAGGAAAAATTTTTGAACAAATATTTCTGCATTGTGTTCTTTACCTATATTTTAGAAAACAATTTTAATATGATATTCCTTGCACCTTTGTACTTTAGAGAGTAAGTGGATGACTTTTGGCTAGTTGAGACGAAATTCAATATTTTTTGGAAATTGTGCTCATGTTTCCGTTTTTGAATGAACCGTGGCCGTCTTGAGGGGGGGGGGGATGCTGTAATGAATTACTATGTTCTAGTATTTTCCGGAGTTAGCACGAAACGCCTTTAACCTGGTCTGGTCTAGCTTAAACCGGCTTGAACCGGTTCATTGGCAATCACCCATCTTTAAAAACTTCAGTTTTCTGTTCGACCACGTCTTTTTTTATACCATTTAAAATATATATATATACTAATGTTTTTTTTATTATACAACCAATATGTATATATTTAGTATTTGTAGAGATGTAAAATAAAAAAGGTTATCCTCATATATTATTTCGTGGATTCACTTAAAATAGACTGACAAATAGATAAGAGATTTAAGGGAGGGCATTTTGTTTTATCAGTAGACGACCATAAATATATCATATTAACAATGATAGAAAACGTATGGAGTCATTAAGAGATTGATCAAAACTATTTACGTGAGTCCTACCCATACTTTTTACATAGGGTAGATTTTCCATACAAAAAAACATCTATCTTTAGTAAGGACTGATATCAGCAAAATACGTGCCTTGACTTATTAATTATTAATCATAGTTCCCACAATCTATAAATCCCAGCCTGTAACTTATCTCAGAAGATCCGATTTCACCCAAACATCGATATCATCAAAAGGTCATAAAACTCATATGTCGCCTTCTTTCCTCCGAATTCATGAACGTGATTCTTTCACGTTGGATATTTGGGTTGATATTGGCGTAAGCTGACAAAGATTAATTGTGAGTCGTATGATTTTTAAGGAATTACTTTTCATATAAAGATTTAAATAAATATATATAACTTACATATTTAGGAAATGCGATTATTGCAAGGTTAGATCTAATGATTTTAGATTTTTAAAGATATTACTTATACAGAATAAAGAAATTTCTAATAACATAAATGTGTCCTAGTTATTGTTTTGTCAATATCATCAAAAATTAATGCTTCCACACAAGTTTCAATTGTGGTTGGTTTGCTTGAAAATTGTATTTCGGCTTACTAATTTTATGAATATTTACAGCTTGGATGGAGATATAACCAATATAAGAAACTTTCAAACATTAGGAAACAGCAATATGTTTAAATGAATATTTGAAACGAATAAAATATGTACTTCTAAAATTTGAATGCATATGATAAACATTTGTTCAAATAATTTGTAACTTTTTTTGTTTTAACAGAAATATAATCCCAAATCTTTTCAAACGCCTAATGTTGTACACATAATAATTTTTCAGAAGTTAATTTATCTAGAAGAATTCTGTTTATAACCTTACAGATATCTGCAAAACTAGTTTGCTTGAATTTAACAATTCTCAAACATAAGCCAAATTACTTCAATCTCATATATAGAAAGAATGAAACA
Source organism: Linyphia triangularis (assembly GCA_963978545.1). NCBI lineage: Eukaryota > Metazoa > Arthropoda > Arachnida > Araneae > Linyphiidae > Linyphia > Linyphia triangularis. Next base: position 59,738,845 of record OZ021732.1, read on the forward strand.
TTTAAAAAATATACTTTGGTAATTACATAATGGTTTTCATCACTTCTGTATGTAAAATGAGATTTATCATTTATGTTTTATTCTGCACAATTTGATATCAAGTAGACATATGGACTGGTGTAAATACTCCTTTCCACAACGATGAAGTGGTGAAAGTATAAATTGACAATTTTATATGATATCATACTGCTTGTCAAGAACATATTAGTACGTTAATATATTTGAATCATTTTAAGAAAAAATATTGTGCAAATACATTTTTGTCGAAAATGTTTGTCAAATTTTACTTTATACTTGTCATTTTGGATTACCCCAAATTTCACTGAATGTGTTCATAACTTCAAAGTCTGCTTAAATTAATTGAGTGGAAATTTCAATGTTTAGCTATACATTTCTGAAAACTATTGATAAATTCACCGATTAAGTTTCTTTTTCCAAATTTAATATATGACATCAAAATTACCGTTATTTTGCAGTAAAACTTCAGCAATTTCTAAAATTAAACCAAGCCAGTATTAGTAAGATTTCTATTTCTAAACTTTATTATCTGTTTTATCTTTAAAAACTGTTTCAAAACAAGCATTTTTAATCAAGTCAATGTAGGAGGATTGCGAGTAGAACCTCTATAAAGGAAAATCATTTTTATTATGCAATTTTAATTAAAAAAATTATTATAACGCTATATATCTGAAGCAACAATAAATAGTCTAGAAATAACTAATATTTTAATACCATAAAATTATTTATTTTGTATCGTAGACATGCGCTTTATCAAAAGCATGGAAAATGACCTTTTTATCATGATCAGGTCAAATAAAGTGGCCTGGAAAAAACATTAAGAAATTATAGCAGTAAATAGTTCAAACATTTAAAAGTACATACTTATTGACACATATATAAAATAAAATTAAAACATTTTAAAACTATCTAAACTTATCAAATTTTGTTAATGATTCAGTTTTTTTTTTTTTTTTTTTTTTTTTTTTTTTTATTGAAACCTATGAAAAAATATTCCGAAGAATTGTAATTAGAAAAATACTGTTTAACTATATATACCTGCACTGTAAAAAAATCAGTCCAAATTAAATAAAATATTAAATAAATATTAAAAAATGAATATAGAAGCAACAATTTTGTATGTTATGGCTTATATTACTATTAGTTTTTTGTCCCTTCTTTTTAATATCATCCTCATCTATCTTTTCTGGGTATAGTGAAGTAGCTTATAACTAACCAGCTACTTAATTTCACCGATTGAATCGACTTTTTACACCATTAAATTTTTTTTTATCTACAGCTCTAAACTAGACTTAAACAAATCCAAAACACATGATTTTCAAAGATCTAGCACAACGTTTGAAACTTTCGTTAAAAATTAATGACAATTATTTTTAATACTTAACTAAAAGCAACACAATTAGGAATAATATCGCATCGTATATGGGAGAAAAGAGAAAATTTCACATTGGAAACGAACAAGTATAAATTTCATACTTATAGTTACTCACAACATTAAAAACATCTGTTTTGACAGTTAGTCGTGTTTCTTGGTAGTCTGCAATGATATATATATATATATATATATATATATATATATATATATATATATATATATATATATATATATATATATATATATATATATATAAGCCTGATGTTCACTTTAACCAACCATATCGTGTCGTGTTATCCACCCTTCCCCTACCACTAATTATTTCATTGGGAAGTTGCATGCTATAATGCTATAATTTATATAAAAATGTGTATTTGCACTGCAGCAGCTTTTAATCCAATATAAATTAAACACGTACTATCTATTTCTTGAGAACTTATTTAACTTTCTGTAAAGTTTTGTTTTAATTATAGAAAATTTTATACTATTACGTACGCTTTAGGGCGAATAACTTTATTATTTATTTACCAATTGCTTTTTTAAATAAGTTGGAAATTTGAGAAATACTTTAATAATTTTATAACATTTCTTTTCATTCCCTATCTTTAAGTTTAAATATATGTTTGTAAACAAAACATTTTGCATTGTAAAGCTCCAAAACTATGAAAGTAATTACATGCGAGTTTTAAATTCAGATTTGAAGTTGTCTAATATCTCTAATCGATTCCTAAAGGATCAATTGTGAGCATTAATTAAATCCTTAATTTTTGTCTTTGGAGATAAACGCAAAAAAAGGTAATTGCATAAAGTATTGTAGTTGCTATTTCAATACATATTCAGTTCACATTCTAATTAGGGCAGAAAGTTAATTACAGTTCTGATTAAAAATCTCAAGTAGAAAATAATAAGCTACATCTTTATTAGTTATTTCTACGTGAAAAGTGAGATTGAGAATAATTAAATGCAATCACTTTCATTTTCAATTGGAAATTAAATATTTAATCCAAGCAAAAGTGATTGATAATTTTATAATCTTAAAAATTTTAAGTTTGTAATTAAAAGCTTTATAATACAATTGAAGCCATTATTATATTTGAGATAATTTATAATTGTAGATATAAAAATTAAAACTTATATGCTTATTAATTACATTAAACAATTCAATTGTGTTTTTTTTTTATATTTCATTCTTTAATTTACAAATATCATCTGCAAACTAAATTTGTTATTTCGTTTTATGTATTTAAATTTTAAATTGAATATCACAAAAACTATTTAAGAATATTATAAATATTGTTAATCATATAGATAATACCATATATTAATTCGGTATATGCTACATGAGGAGAGTTTTATCTCTAGTAACACACTGTTTGAAAACTAATTTTTATTACTTAGAATATTAATTTATATATTTTAGTAAGATTAAATACTTATTGTATGTTTTTAATACATTTATAATTAAAATTTAAAAATATCTTTTAATTGATTTACTTAGAATATTCTGATCAAATTATTAACCACAAATACAATTTGACTTTATATGTTGTTTACTTTACACTTTAATAAAACACGACAAATATTTAATAACAAAGTGTATGACTTATTGCACTTCAAAAGGCTATAATTTTTATTTGGGGATGTATTTTATTTCTTTTATCTTCAAAAAATAGTTGCACTTATTAAATAAACAAAATAAACCAATAATTATTTTTTGGGTCATTACTACTAAAAATACTAAAAAGAAAAAGCCTATCCAAATAGCAAAGATCCACCTATCAGAATAATAATAAGAATTTTACCATTTACTCATAAATGTTCCTATTTATATTCAATTCAACCACCCATTTACCCCCCCCCCCCCCCCATTCTTTTATTACTTGCACACCACTCATTATTATAACAATCCAACTCAATCATTAACAATCTCTTTGACATTAAACCCATGCATTCCGTGCACGTCTTAAGTAATTTATAAAGTAATGCCCCTACACCACTCTTCCACTTACTACTCTTCGCAGGTATAAATATAGAGAAGCGCGTCTAGAAACTTAGGGCATAGCATATTATATATTGGACGAGGTTAACACCCGTGGGATTCTACGTGATTAACGTGGAGGCTAACTGACCGTAACGTCCAATTTCTATGCCCAGATAACGTTAATGGGTTATCTAATACCATATATTTCTTTTTAGGTAGAATTCTTTCCCGTGGTCTTGGCTCTCGTACGATTACCTCATCGTTAAGATGGAGGAGAAAAAATAACGAGATTCGTGATAGTATCGTAACTCAGTGGGTATCAGTTTCCTATCCTTATTTGTGGACAGCTGCGTTTCGATGAGTTAGTTGGGAGGTAAAAAGAAATATGGGAAGTCAGTTTTAGGGAAAAACATGCTTTAGTATTCAGAATTGATTTGAGTTGGAGTGTTTATTGATTTAAAAGTAAATTGTGAGATATTTATTAAATTGGGTAGGTGATATTGAATAATTACGTTTATGTTATATGTTTAGTTAGTACTATAAGTCATATTACATTCATTAATAATATTAATTATGGGTATCAATCAAATTTCTGCTACAAATATTATATATTTTCGGAAAAATTGCCAATTTTTATTTTTTGCTCGGGTTGTCTATCATCAAACATATTGACGTAGTAGGATAACTCAAAAGAAGAAAAAAGAAGGTCATATTTCATAATTTTTTTTTAAAAATTAAAAAACACTTCCAATATCTATTTAAAATATAATTCTAATGATATTCGTATAATTGGTTTTTAAATTTGAAGCTGAAATACTATTTATTTTTGTACTAAATATATACCTGATTCAATGGTTCAAGAATTAAGTATTTTTTTAAACTTGCATTTGCTGTGGAATTTTAAATTAACTTTAACTAATGTGTGGGAATTATTTCATGGCTTCTTCTTTTAGTGTCAATTAAAAGTATATTATGAAAAAATACACCAACGTTAAATATGTATTGATTTGAGAAAACAGTTGAAATAATTATCCTTGAATATTAATCTCACCCATAGAAAGAGAACAATTTGAGTAAATTCTCTAAACTAGAGTGAGCAAATTATTCCATATACTAAGCAATACATCATTAATTTTAAATAAATTATACAGCGTATTTCAGTCCACAGGGGATATTTATTCAGCCTTCATCCAACTTAGTATTGTGAGTCAAACACAGACTCTCCTTTACCATTCAAAAAACAACCTCCGATTTAGATTTTAGGAATTCCGATAACACGCTTTCTTCCCGTTTCTATCTGTACCCTCTTTTTCCCGGTGTTTGCTTTGCATGACATGTTCTTGAAAAGACGGGATACGGATATTTCCGAACCTAAATCTTATTTCGATTCCTCAGAATTCATTTATGTATCGTGTTCTGGAACTTTTTTTTTCTCCATCCGAATCCTATTTCCTATCTTTGTTTCCATTTTCTTGAATTTCTGGAGGTGATTTTTTTTTTTATTGACTGTTGTTTCCTCATATAGATTTGGTTTCTCCTGCCTAGATGCAAAAATGGATTTCGCATTGCTATCTAATTTGAAGTCTAACAACTATAAAATGGCAATTTATTTTTAGTTTGCAAAATTCTTCTAATCGTAATGAAAATATTAATATGCAGGAAACACAACGTGACTAATGAAAAAAGTAAAAGTTTTGTAACACTCCCCCTTGTTAAATTATTATTCCAAATTTTTAAAGACCATAAAGCATTTTTATGTTTAGTTTCGATATATGCTACAAAATTCAATGATCAATTTTAAAAAACTTTTTCAAACCTTTTAAAATATATTTTTCTATCTATCCTTTCTTAAAAATAACACTTTAGAAATGTTTTAAAATTTTATACAGTTAATTAACTACTTTTTTTCGAAGTCAATCGCAAAGGAAATTTATCATATCTTCCGCATACTGATAATTAGTAGTTTTTACCCGAAACTAATGATTTCCAATATAAAACATTTATAAAAAATAATATAACATGATAAAAAAAAAATGCAATTAATTTTTTAATGATTGGTATCTTCTAATGTTTATTAGATTATATTTATGATTCTTTGTTCTTCTTATACAAAGCTGTAATTTAAATTAATCGAATAGTGCAATATCTTAAGACTACGATGAACATTCATATGATTTTACAATGATATATTTACAGAAGCAACATCTTATACGTACAAGAAATATTCAAAGGAATGTTCAGCTTTTGATTTATCGAAGCAATATATTACGTCTAAGTTAAACATTCATATATATTCACAACCATTGATGTATAAATATATTATTTAAGAAATGTGATGTACTGCTATTTATCACTTAAATTTAAAAAATCACTGCTTTTTTTTAGTTATACTCTTTCAATATATTGGTTTCTTAATAATTTAAAAAATCAAACCTAAAACTGTTTGTATTAAAAGCTGAAACTGTTTTCTTTAATATTATTCTCAAAAAGAAGACTACATAAAACACATTAGGTATTTTATAAATGTGACTTGAATAAGAAGTCACCTTTTTTGTACAGGTATTTTGCACTGGTTTGTTTTGGTTGTATAAAATTTTGAAAACAAAAAATGTATCTCAATAAGATGTAATAAACAAATTTATTTATTCACATAAAAATATGTATCTTCTTTTAACTTTTGACCGTTTAGCATTGACAAATATTTCTAAGTGTTACTTTCGGAAGAATGAGAATACAATCAGGTTTCATCTAAACAGGTTTATGAAATTTTAAATATTTAACAAAAATCAAATAAATTCTTGAGTCTTAAACTATCCATCAAGTACAATGTCATAATTAAACTGTCTACAAAAGTAATGTTTACAATTACAAACCGTCAGATCTAGCTGCTCCATATACTCATAACTGAAATGAAAGGAATGCCAGCTATTTTCAAATTATTCCAGTCGAAATTCCATCCTTTTCCATCTGTGGTTATATGCTACCGCTTTTGCGAGTTACAAAGTCGAGGAAATAGTAAAAGGTAATGGGGAACTAACGTAACGTAATGTTGTGATCGACATCGTAATATCTGTTTAATGTGTTTCCTCAGACATTAGCTGGATCGTAGCAATTCATTGCTATTCTTTTCAATTTCGAAAGACGATTATTCGAAATGGCACGAACTGCTCGGGGAAAAGTTTTTTAGGGGCTCATTGAATGAAGTCTCATTTTTGAAGGTCTGATAAATCGATTTAATGTGATGGCTAAGATAATGAAAGCAGTTGTTTATACGTGATAAAATTTATTACCTAAACACTTTTTATCTTTAAAAGTAATTTTCATTTATGTGTCCCAACCAATTACAGATGGTTAGCGGTTTAATTTAAAAGCAAAATATAAAGAAATTTTTGTAATGGTTTTAAAATATTTGTTTTTGACATTCAACAAGTATTGATGTTTTAAGTAATAACTTCTATTAAGTATTTTCCAAATATTTCCATCAATTAAGTACAAAAACCTTAATTATAAAATTTTAAGAAGTAAGTAGCTAAAAGGTAATTGAAAATATAAGCGCAATGTTTAATATATGCAAATTTCATTTGTATAAATCAAATGAATATTAATTGCTATATAATTGCTACCACAATTTTATATATTAGGATTTATTAGAGTAAAAAAAATTCACATTCTTCAATTCTTCACAAAATATGTTCATAAAATGTAAATTTAATAATTAAATTCAGTTCAAAAGAAGCTACTTCAGTTTAAAATATTTTGAAAATTTTCTATTCTAAATATCCCGCTTTTTTTTTAACCTTTCAAATTAAGTGAACATATGTTAATTATAAATGAAAGGTAATTAAGTCACTTTCTTGAAAATGTGTTTCTACATTTAACTAACGACACTTTAGAACTGCACAATTGCAGTGGCAAGTTGCATTTTTATAAACTCTAATTATTTTTTCAACTGTAAGAGAATATGAAGAAACAGTTATCCTAGCAACGTTCCTTCGTTATTAAAATTAAATTCACTTTTTTTTTCTTTCTTTAACTTGATTTTGATTCAAATCATCAATTCATGTATGTATAATATTAAGAAATGTAACCTTTACTTAAATAATTAAAATGATATTTGTTAAAATACAAATATCATTTGCATTATTTAAGTAAAGATAAACATTTTAATTTTTAAAGTGGATATTTGTGTTCTCGCTTTCAATGCAATCATAAAACTTTTTTATCCGCATCAAGTTTTAAGCTGTACATAATATTACTATTCATTACATATCAAAAGCTTCAGAGAGTAAAAAATATTTGTCTGCATCAAGGAAGCCTCCTTGTTTGGAGCACTATGTAGCTTGAAGTAATTTTAGATTCAAAATAATATGATATCACACACCTGTAAAACAATGAGTTGATGAAATAAACTATTGAAGTCCTATTTACTTCACTTGTTTTTGATGATACGTACTATTATGTAGTTGTATTTTTACAATTAAAAGTGTTGAGAAATTCAATAATGTACAAACATGTATATAAAATATAAAGCTTTTCTTATTCACTGTCACACTGACTGATTCCTCACTAAAAATCCCTCTTCCCATACAGCCACAATTCTGAAATTTGGTACAAATGTTAATAAGAACAATCTTAAATGATCGAGCTATTTTACCTCGATGAATCAATTAATGTTAAGGGATCAAAAAATGTGTTAAATTTCCAAATGTGAAGTATCCCAACGAAATGTTCTTTCTATGATTGTTCTTATTAACATTTTTACTAAATTTCAAAGTTGTAATTATATGGGAAGTGCCTATTATTATTCCAATTGATGTTAAACTTCTAAAGCTTACCTTTTTTTTAGGATTAATAGTAATGAAATAAAATGTTTAAATTATTTTATCTGTGCATTTTTGCCAACATTTTAATATTTAACATTAAGATATGTTATCAATTGACTCCGTACAAACCACTAAATAATTTACAGTAGCAAAATCACGTAAAGGCGTCTTATTCGGGAACATAATTCTGTAGTAATAATTATAGAAAAGATTTCAATAGTCACATTCATTGCCCGTTACATACAAAATATAGGATTAGACAACCAACAATTATAGATAACAACATATGAGTACTAAGTTAAAGCAAATAATGCAATTATCAAGTTTTCTTCTCCTACAGGGAGCTTTGTGGCACAACTGAAAATCAATATATATATATATATATATATATATATATATATATATATATATATATATATATATATATATATATATATATATATATATATATATATATATATATATATATATATATATATATATATATATATATATATATTTCGATATCATTTGAAAAGTTTAAAATGTATTAAGATATGTTTAATTTTAATCCAGGCTGGCTTTTAATTTAATGCATTTTTTTAATTAAAAAATATTTGTTTTTTTAACACCTAAACTAAGAGATGATGAAAAAATAATGTGATTTAATATAATAGATGTTAAGAAATTTATACTTTAAAAACTTATACTAATAGTATTTGATAAGACAAAAATTGCAAGTTTGATAAGTTGATAAGTTTTTGATCAGTGAATTTGTTTTTTCAGAAAATGTTGTGTTCCTTTAATATCAAGAGATTTAAATTTCATTACCAACGTCATATTAAAATTAATATGTAATAATATATACTATGCATAATGTAATATTATATTTTATCAATTCCTTCTTCAAATGATGAAAGTTTTATTGATTTATAGAAATACAATTAAAAAATCAAAATGTGAATATTTATCCCTGGTAGGACAGTTTATCGAGTCAAGATGCTCAAAATTATTACATATAATCCGTTAGCTTTAAATGCGTGCATGAATAATTTTCCTTAAAACAAAACCATTGACAGAGAGTAACATTTTCTTTTATAGTTTATATAGGTAAATCAATTATCTCAGAAAATATAAAGTATCAAATTTATAAAAATGTCAAAACTAGAAAAGATAAAATACGTTTTTATAGAATTCTTTTAGTGGAAACTTTCAACTGAAGTAATAAATCATTCGGCTTTTAAAAATATATATACAATCTAGATTCTGCTGAATGGGTTGAAATGAAATCATATTGAAATAGAAACATGCTCGAAAGGCAACCTTGTCCTTTTCACTGTCAAACAGGACATGTTCTACTTAGAATTCAATGCCCTTTCCCACAAACAGGAAGAACATCTTCACTTCAAGCAGAACTAAAAAAAGAATAGCATTTTTATTTCAATTTCTATGAAAATAAGAACCAAGACTTATTTATCAAAACTAAAAATAAGATGTATCCACAAACGAGTACTTAAACTTAAGAGAATGTTTTTTTTCGTTTGTTTTTTTAAAGAAAAAAAAATAGATGGAGATGTATATAGAAACTAAAGAAGGCTTTCTGATTTGAGAGAAAACCATTAGTGTGATGAATTTGAAATTTTGGCCCCACGGGTTTGAGAAATTGTTATGAAAAACATACTTGCTAAAAAACAAACGGAAAAAAAAATCGTCGTACAAAATAAAATATTTTGATTTAAAAAAAAAAAATTAAAAACGCACTGAAGATATATTTAGAAAAAGAGTTTGTAAGAAGGTTTTTGAAGATAAAATTGCTTTTAAGTAATTTTAAGTCTTATGTAAGATCTGTTTTTATATAGATGCATTGACTATTATATTTCAAATTATAATAAACGTGTATTGTTTACGTTTAGAGTTTACAAAATTAATTACATTAAAATGTTTCATATTTTTTAATTATGTTAATACATTCTTAAATGTACAAAATAGAATAAAAAAATAATCTTATATATTATTATTGGATATTGTAACAATCCCTTTTTCTCCCAGCATACAAATCCAAAATGGATAAACAATAAACTAATTTAGAAACTGAGAACTTCATTTCTGACGAATAATTTGCTTACAATTTCATGTTGTGTTATTTGTTTAAAAACTACAATTGAGAAATCATAAATAGTTTTAAAAATAACACATTTGGTGAGTGTTTAATCGGAAATTAATTTATTACCAAATTAAAAATTTATAAACTACAAAGGCTATTCACCAAAATAATTCATTAAACTTCCAATGGGTGAAACTGAAATTTCTTTATTTGCCTCTGTTAATATAGAGTTATATTTTATTCAAAACGCTATTTCACTATATATATATATATATATATATATATATATATATATATATATATATATATATATTATACAACATCAGAGATCACAACTGCTCTGCCCGAGTGCAGTTTCCGACCCACCGCAGCTCTTTTTGTGATACGCAGGCTGCACCTGGTGCAGAATTTTCTTACATAGTTTTATTTCTCTGCTTTATCAAAAATGATATGTCCTTACTATCTAGAAGCCCATCTAGGGTTTCAAAAGAAATGGCCGAAGCTTATATTACAATTTATTCATAAATGTTCACAACCATATCTTTTGAATCTCGAAAATGTAATCCAAAAAACTTTAAAAATAACTATTAATTGTTATTGCACACTCATTTATGGTAAAATTCATAGTTGATTGCTCTTTTTATTGTCTGTTATCATGAAACGTATTTTAAATTGTTGACTCTTTAGGGAACTTCGTAAAATGAAAACAGTTTCAAACACAGATTACTTTATATGAATTGACATTACGCTGTTGATATTTTTCCCAAATTGAATTTTTAAATGATAAAATTCTCCGATGGTTCTTCTTCCTTAGAAAGAGTACTCAGAATTCCTAATTAAAATGAAAAATAGTTTTAAGGAGTACTAGCTGTACACTTTTAACGTATGACGTAGGAATACATTTTGTATGCTGTTAAAATACTGAGTAAATTGTACGTATAGTTAAAAATGCAAACATCATTTTAATTAGCCCTTAGCTCGCTCATCCAGAAAAAAAATATGTCTTGATTATTCAATAATAAAACGTTTGATGTTCAAAGACATGTTTGCTAAGAAAATAATTTCTATACAAACAAGATGATATGGGCTTAGAAGTATTCTGAAAAAAATTAGTGACTGTTTTACGAAAGTAGAGCAATATATTTACGTGACTATGTATAAATTTCTTCCAGTGCAGATAAAAATGTTGTGACAAGATAAAAAAATTTGTGATAATGTTGTCTCAGTGCAGATAAAAATGTTGATTATTATGACAAGTATTTTGAATTGAGCTGAACTTCATTTACAGAAAATATTGCATAATTTACAACTCTAAAATTGTAGTTTAATAGATTCTTAATTAAATAAATATTATTATATTTAATAAACTTAAATTTAAAATTACCTAAAAAGTACTACTGTACAAAAAGATTTGGCTCGCATGAGAGATCAGCTAACACGTTGCTGCACTTATTCAAAATTTAGTGGCGAACACTTTAAATTTTCTTACAAAAGCATTATCGTGCTTGGTTAGTTGCAATGAATATTGTCCAGCGTAAAAGCTATACTCGGACTACACTACTTCAGAATATAGTTTCTTCAAGTTCTAAATTAGGAGGAAATAGCTTTTTCGGGATTTTTTTGCGCGACAATATCGTGGAAAAGCAGTGAGCGTAATCAGTTTTAAACTATATATAAGGGTAATTCCCTAAATGACGCACAAGGAGTTTTAACTCTTTTTTCTGAATATATATTTATAAGCCACCGACGCACAAAACACGGATGTATCCCATACGTCATTAGTTAAAATGTATATTTAACTCAGTTAAAATAACTGTTTTTCCATATCACTTTACCACCAATTAATATTATATATATAAAAATAACGAAACTACTCGATCCATCCTAATTTTCTAATTTATTTACGAATAGAAAAGTCATAATGCCCCATGCATCATCCAGAGAATTCCTGAAGTTAACTTATCTTTTTCTAAACATTCTGGTGACTATTGATACTTTTTTCACTACTTTAGTTTGGTAAAATAATATCAGTGGGTAATTATCAGAAATATAGGAAAAATTAAAAATTTTATAAATTTAAAATTTGGTTTAAAATATCTAATACATGCAGTTAATATTTTTAAATGATGATTCTAATACGTAAAAGTATGTGTTCAATTGTATCAAACATTATTTGGTGTGCAGAGTTTAACTTTTACTAAAACACGATGGAAGTAAAATTATTTATAATATTATTTTTAAAGAACGTGAATTATTTTCTCACCAACCCTTTCTCAACATATTACTCTATATTTGCAGTATAAAAATTAGCCCATGCATTAATGGTCAAAAATGAGCATATGCACATTAGGGTGGAATGAAAATGGCCTTTAAATTTTTTTTTTTAAATTTTAGTTTAGTAATAGTGAGGAAAAGTTGCCTTTTAATTTCAAAAAGAAGGAAAAAAAATTTGGTTGCAATACTACAACATCTTGAGGTGCCGCAAAGAGCTTAAAGTTTATAAAAAAATGAAAAATTATCAACTTTGTTAAATTATTTTTTATGAATTTCTCGTATATATAATGTTACAAAAGACGGTTTTAAATACATATATAAGCATTAGAGTTGGAAAAAATAATTAATTACAAAATATAATAATAAGAAAAAAATATATTGTTATGTAAAATTTTGTATTTCTTACTTCTGTATCCTTAATGATTACAAATGTTACATTTGCAAAATGTTTGTTTCTACTTCATTGCTACATTAAACTGGTTTTTTGTATTAAATTTTGGTATATTCCTACCGTGAGTCAATTTTTGCTCTTATATATCCTTCTCTTGCGGTTGAACCTCAGACATTTTGAGCCGATTCGGTCACCAGTTTCACAGTTCTTTCCACTGCTTGCGTGTGACAAGGAAGCCGGGGAAAGTGGATAACCGGGTCTACTTTACTATTTGGTTCATCTTCAGATGCCTTCCGTATAAAGTCGTCTTTGAGAGAGTAACTGGAAACATGTTTTAACAAGGGAGGTTCAGTTACGTCATTTTCAGGCCATGAAATCATATCAATGTAATCCTTTGCATCGAAGTTTATCTTTGGAACTTTAAACTTCCTGACTCCGCCTCTACTTTCTGTTCTTGCTTTTAAAACACGTCGTAAACCAAGTTCTCTTTGAATTTTGCGTTCATCACATAGCATGGACAAAAGGAGATTTTCTGGAGCCGCAAAATACCCATTTCTTTGAATAACCGGATCTATAACGTTCTTGAGATCGTCAGAGAGATAGCATGAATATGAGATAAGGTTAAACAGATGTTTGTAACCATAAGTACATGAAGGTTTTAACTTAATATTAAACCACACAGGCACATACACTTTCACAATGTACTTAGCCAGAGTCTTAACATTTTGAGTTGGATTTTCAGTTGCCACATACTATCTAAGCAAGCGGTTGGCTAGTGTCAACCACCTGGAGTGTGCAAGCTTTCCAGGGTTTCGTAAAGATAAATATAGGGAGCAATTTCCACTTGATACAGCAATACACATATCCAATAAATATTTCTGATCTGTATTTAAATCATTTTTGTCCTCCAAAAGAGGAAAGTTATTTTCAATTGACAAGAAAGTAACCACAGGAAGATTAGTACAGTTTTCTAGCTGATGAACTATTTCACCTTTAAACTAATTGGGTCAATTTGTTTTACCTTCTAAATGACAAAAAAGATGTCGCAATGGTAGCTCCATTACCATGGAACAAACAAATTAACCATTGTAACGGTCTTCCTATTTCCCTTTCCATCAAAGAAATCACACCATTATTATGTCCAGTGTTTACAACGGTTCCATCACACCCAATAGAAGTAAAGTTTAAAAGTTGTTTGTTGTGTTCTCTATCTTCAAGAAACTCCTGTATACTGTCTGCTATGTCTTTTCCAGTGCCAGATTTAGGTGTTACGTGGCCTAAAAACTTTGAGCTTGGTTCCTCTATTAGTGAAACGTGCTCTTCTGAAATAACTTTTTTGTATAACTTACTTCCTTTCTTTTCTTGAACAATTGTTTTGTCTTTTCTTCCATCAAAAAACAATCCTCTATTTTCAGTTATATGGTTATAACGAGTGTCATTAATGAGATCTCTTCGATTGGTTGAACTTGCTCGTCTAATTTTCCTCCTGTCTATAACGTTGGTTTAGTCTTCTTCTGTTATTACACCAAAATCCTGTAAAGCAGCACTAGCTATAGCTGCAGCATTTCTATCTGATATTCCGATACGGTCAGCAATAGAAGCTGCAGATGGCAATTTAATGCGCATTTGAGTGATTTTCTCTTCTTTCCGTTTTGAAGGGCCTGGTAGATGCATCTCTTCTTGTATATTTGAAGGACCTGGTTGGTTTGCATCTTCTGGTATCGAACACTGCTGTTCTTCAGCGCTGTCATTGTCGCCAGTAACCGTTTCTGATACACTAGTATTTTTTGTCCGTTCTTTATTAAACTTGACTATTCTCTGTAGTTCTTTAATTTTTCTTGCTTCTTTCTTCCTCAAAGCGCTTGTGGTAGCTATATCAACATTACATATCACCATTTTCCTGTCAGAACGTTGATCGCTTAGAAACTTGTGTTCCATAACTGGTACTTTTCTTCCTTTATACAAGTACAAGTATTAAAGGTTACACACTTACATGCAGCAATATGAAATAAACGTTCGACCTCGCCTCTACATTTCGAGAGGTTGCAGTCAAACTTTTCTGACCCTTTTCTGCTTTTTTCATTAGTAAAATTCTTTGGCTAGAAACAACGGAAATAGAAGCTCTTGACCATATTTGCTCTATTTTGGAAACTAAAGTGTCACATATTTCACGTACAGTAGGATCCTTCTCTGAAGCATTTTTGAGGTTTTGTCTGATATAACAGTAGCACTTCATAACAGATTCGTAAGTAGGCAGTTCAACATCAAGCAAATCACTACATTTTCCAAAAATAGTACATTCCGACATTTGTCTTGTCTTCACTAATTTAGACTGAGTCATTTTTACTCACAGCAATAGAGTAGAACACATACTAACAAAATATTATGTTAATCTGTAACACATTAGACGTAGCGGAGGCGCCAACTTAACTGAACTCGGCACAGTTACTGACCTGACACCTGATCTGAGCTTGTCACCGCACGCAGACAAATCTTTGCCCCCCCCCCCCCCCCCACCCACCCACACACAACATCCGCTCCGGCGATGACTCAGGCTCCTGGATGCCAATGTAATACTAAAACTGCTTTTATCTTTCTATTTATTTTATAACGCATAAATGAAGCTTTTTATTTCATAATCGAGACACGCAAAAATCTTTGAAAAAGTTCAAAAAGTGTGTTTTTATGAAACTTTAACGTACTTGCGGCACCTCAAGACGTATTCTAATATTTATCATATTTTTAATTTATCTTATCTACACCATAAGGCAACTTTTCCGTGCTATTACAAATTGAAATCAAAAGTTGATTATATCGTCAAAAAAAATTTAAAATATAGCAAAAATTTCAATTTTTCGAAACTTTAACGGCTTTGCGGCACCTCAAGACGTACTCCAATATTTTTCATATTTTTAATTTATCTTATCTACATCAAAAAGCAACTTTTCCGCACTATTACAAATTAAAAATCAAAAGTTGATTGTTTCGTTCCACCCTAATGCACATGGCAGCACTATAGAAACGAAAAAATAGCAAAATAAGCAGGTTGAGGTAACCTTATCTTATATCTCTCTAAAATAGAATACAATATCTAACTCTGATGAACTTCAAAATTATTTCTCTAAGAATCAAATCTCTAAAGCTTTTAAATTCAGAGGCTTTAAATGGACTCACTAATCAAGATTCAAACTATTAATTATAGAAACTATAAAATAAAATATAGTTCGTTTTTCCACTTGGCCATCATTCATATTACTTCAAAAGTAATTGGACAAAAAACGTCAGAATATCAAAAGCCAATTTTCTAAATTTCATTATCATTACTGATAGTTATATTTAATCTTAGAACGAATACAAACAATTCGGTATTTTTTCTCTTAATTTTCAATCTACAAAACAAGGATATATATTTAAAAGTTTACTAGATATTCTGTAAAAGGATGAAATAAATTAATACAATCTAGATATCGGATTGGTTGTTAAGATTTCGTAGTTCAAGAACACATGAAAATTATACTGCGCTGGATCATGATTATATTTATATGATTTGTAAATAATTATTTATTTTAATGATTTTGTTATTAAAATTATATTATAATTAATATTCGAGTTTGAAATTAGATAGCATGCATTTATCCGAATACGAAACAAGCGATTCACACCATTAATACAAACCTAGCTGTCTAAAATCTTATGCAAATTTTCTTTTTACGACCATTGTTTTCATTCAAGATCACTTCACTAAATAAGCATAAATGAACTTCAAACATATTATTTTATAATTCATGGCAAAAAAGATATTTTAGCACATATTAGTATACGTATTTACAAATTCAATTACTTGACGTCGGCAAAATTTGTTTCATTTAACAAAGTACGCTGATTACAAATCCAAACTTTTTATAAGCAATTCATGTCGTATGGTCACATGATCGTAACTAATAAGGGCTTATTCAACCCTTTAAATCCATAATTAAATTTAACTCATTAAACTATCATGAACTGTTAAATAGTATCTTAAAAATATGCCTTCCAAAGTAACCTATAAAAGTATACGAAAAGCTATTATTTCTAAAATAGCCCTTAAACGGGAAAATAAGCAGATGCATCAACCTCCTTTTAGATATCACCCATAAGACAGACAAGCCACATCACATAAAATCCCGTAAAATCTTCTAGTAATCCAGCACGTATGCTTATATTGCTCCAGTAGATCCTCACAACTTCCTCGAACACGACTCTGTAATAAATCTCATATAGGGTACAAGGGTGGGTAGAAGGAAAGACGATATTAACTCAAAATGCACGACTAGGTTGCGATAAATCATCCTCTCCAGACATTTTCAGTCAGGAGATATTTGAGACAGGCATGTTCTTGAAGCGACATTTGTGAATCCATCGCTGTCTTGTTATGAGCGCAGCCAGTGACTTCTCCTCATATGTGTTAATTATAGTTATAAAGATGCGATGGTAGAGGCTTAGTATGAATTAGGTAATTTTATGTTGTTGCTTTCCTCCCGAACTAATTATTTTCCAGTAAAGTGAAGGCATATTCCCTTTTTAAAAACAATCATTATAATCATGTTCTTAATAAATTAAATTACTATCGTTAATAACTTAAATAACATAAATATTGGTAATACTGGTTTCTTTGGTACTATGTCTTCGTTATTTCGTTACTAGATTGTGTCTTCGTTAACTAGATTTAGTCCGTCCAATGGATGGCGCTAAATCAGTATCATGTTTAAGTTTATTGCCATCTGATCAAGAATTATTAACGGGAATCATAAAATTTGAAAGCATTCCTTTTCCTTCTCAGTTTATATTTAGAATACAAAATATGAGGACAGTCAGTGATTTAAGGCAAGTAACCTAACCATTAACACTTTTATGTATTAAAAACAAGCAATTTGCATAAATTAGATAATTTCAAATATCAAGTGTCCTATTATCTGTTCAAAACCATAAATATCTCTAAACAGTGAGTATATACAAACATTAACATAAAAAAATGAAATATACATCACAGCTCACTGTTTTTCATCGTTAATATGAATATTAAATTTATCTTAGAACCTTCCTAGGATGTTTAATCAAAGGTTGAGTCTGTTTAAGTGGCAGAATGGCATTCAGAATTATACCAAGACATATCGATTATCTAAGTCCAAGATGAACAACAATAAATAACCGTACCATTTACAGTATACTATAAAACATAAAAACAACAAGCTTAATTAAGTATAAATTTAGATGTATTTCAAAACTCAAACTTCAACAGAAATGTAATACCAATAAAAATTCAAATACTTGACTATTGATAGACTGTATCCACAATTTAAATTTTTATGATTTGTGATGAAGCTATGTTCATCACACTGGAAATTCAAGTATAGGACACTCCAACAGAACTCCCCCCCCCCCTACCCCGTAACTTCCCATTTGCGCCTCTTGGGACAAGGTGTCTGAGTAACAAACAGCAAACTCACTTCGGAAAAGAGTACATCGTATATCCAGTTGTCAGAAAAGCTAATCATGGCGACATTTTGGACACTTTCTTGACAGTTAAGGAAGGATTTAGGACATTCACATACCGCTACTACAAAGGTTACCGCTTTGCCAACCAGACCATACTAGAGCGGTATAGCCACATCCTTCTCATTCTTAAGGGCGCTATCTAGTCAAACCGAAACTAGAAAACGATGTCAGCGCCTCTACAATGGGTGGAGCAGTAGGCGTGTGCAAAATTAACCGAATCACATCTTCAATTTAGGTTAGGTTTACCCACCCCCGCTACTAGTAAAGAGTTCCGCATTATAACGGTAGTTTTTTCTTGATTAAGTCTACTATCAAGTATTCATTTCACAAATATTAGTCAGAAAATTTTTTCAGTTCCATTATGACTAGAAATAGCTATGGTTATATTCTTTATTTAAAATACAAGTATTGAAATTTGAACGAGAGAAATCCACTTAGTATCTCTTTCACTATAGCCAGAGCCAAGGCCACTTCGAAAGCGTCATAATTCAAAATACAGCTGACTGCAACATCAGCATTTTTGCTTCTTTA
The DNA here is from genome assembly GCA_963978545.1 of Linyphia triangularis. Lineage (NCBI taxonomy): Eukaryota > Metazoa > Arthropoda > Arachnida > Araneae > Linyphiidae > Linyphia > Linyphia triangularis. Next base: position 59,757,856 of record OZ021732.1, read on the forward strand.
TATTTTATGGGAGTGTTTTCCAAAATGATCGCGCTGTTTTAGTTAGATGAAAAATAATGATTCCAAGCAGATTGATAAGTAATAGAAATAGTGATATATCTAAAAAATAATAAGTGTTTTATAGAAACAACTGAGAACGGATAATTAAAAAATTACAAAATAAAAAAAAAGTTTTAAAAGTGGATTTTTAATAATTTTTTTAAGAGGACAAGTTTTTAATTTGTCTTTCTGATCAACATTAATTTAAACATGAAAAAAACTGAATCTGAAATAAAAAAAATTTAAAGTATACGTGAAATGAAAATATTATACAATTGTCGGATTTGCGTAAAAAAATTGTAATTAATTTCGATGAGGTAAAAGTCGCCCATCCAAATAAAGTTGGCCCTGACCAAGTATTCCGCCAACTAATAAGGAAATTAGACACTGATTGGTTCCCAAAAATAAAAATCAAGCCCCCCCCCCCCCCCTTCTTCTTAAATTGCAATGATCCTACAGTTTATCTTTTCAAATATGTATTACAAATCAGTCCTTCACAGGTCAAGACCCACCTTTTTAGAAAGGTGAACAATGGCGACCCACTTTTTCACTACATCATTGATTTTAACATTACTTTGGATTACCCATAAAATAACTTAATTCAAATTGTAATTTAAAAAAAAAAAAAATATTAAATGTCTTAATTTTTAATTACTAAAAATAATTAAATTAGTTAAAATTACTAAATATATCTCCAGTTCTTAAAAGTAATGCACACTTATTGTATGGTTTGAAAAAGCGTATAATTCAATGGTAATTTTTAAATTGCTTTTTAGTTACAAAGTGGTAAGAACTGTGATAAAACAATTTAGTATTGATAGACGTGTCACAAAATTATCGCTCAGCCGCTGCTTATTAAATCCCCCCCCCCCCCATTTTGGTATTTCTTCTAACTTCCACTTTAAGTATATGAAAAACTCACAGGTTTAAAAACTACTCTCGTATAAAAAATGGTTCACGACCCATCAATAGGTCTCAACCTACAAAAAAAAAAAAAAAAAAAATTATATATATATATATTTTACAATCTGTTGAGTAATAATAGACTGCATACCGAGAGTAATAAAATAAATAAAAATTTATCTCTAGATAAATGTCAGTCGATTACTCAAATAAAATTAGCTAAATACAAAAATATTTCTATAAATCACTGGTATTGCAATTTAAATATTTTTACACAAATATTAACGAATATTTTACTTAGTAATCAAAAGTGGACAATATTTTAATCTTTTTGAAAATTTTAATATTTCTTAACAATTTTCGAAGTGGATGTTAGAAGAACTGCTGAAGCAATAACTGTCCCAGCCCTATCCGATACTTCATATCTATTATACACGTTCTTGAAGAATGTGCCTGGAGTACATCGTCACTGTCCAAATGACTAGATTCAGATAAAGTTGAATCATTATAGGCTTCTATATGTTTACTTTTTGAAGCTGAAACTGTGATTTTTACTTTAGAATTTCCCTTCTCAAAGTGTTCTTCATTTTATTCATTACTAGTTTAATACCCATGCTTCGCTACGAAATTTTAACATGTGCAGTATTTTAGTTAGCTGTGAGGTCTCGCGTTGTGAAAACCTGTCATTCGTGTATAGGTCCCAGTTTTTGACGCTTCGCCCGCAGGATGTTTCATCGCTACGCAAAATCGAGCTCGCTTCCTTCGCTCAAAGGTTCATTGCTGCGTAAGCATAAGCTAACTTCATTCACTAAAATCTACTTGCTACGTAAAGCCTTAATATTGGAAGCCTATCCCTTGTCGAGAAAAAAAAATTCCCCGTTAATACAATAATACAACACCCCTTTAAGATTATTTTAACACGTGTTTGTGAAAAGTAAAATTAGAAGCCAAAACTTATTATGTTGAAACTTTCAGAGCTCCAGGCCTATTAAAAGTCGCTTTTTGTGAAAAAGTAATTAAAAAACAAATTAAAATTTTAACATTCTTTTTGTCAGTCTAATTAGAAGGCCAAAGCTACTTGTGTTGAATATTTCACAACTGTAGCTCAATTACAAATTTATATGTAAAATACTTGTTAATTAATTAAAAAAAATTAAAAAACAAATAAAATTTTAAAATTCTGTTTTTTAAAAATCCAATTAGATGGCCACAACTACTTATGTTGAAAATTTCAAAGCTGTAGCCCTATTTGAAATCGTTTTGTAAAATATATATTAATTAATTAAAGATATTTACTTTAAAAAAAACTAAATTAAAGTTTAAAATTCTGTTTTTCAAAAGTCCAATCAGAAGGCCAAAATTACTTGTGCTGAACATTTCAGAGCTCTACTCCAATTTTAAGTAGGTTTCTATAGATCCAGAAACAGATAGACAGACACACAGCTTGTTTTATTATTATAGATAGCAATATCTAAGTCTTCGACCACCATTTTGATCGATTAGGAATCTTAATTCTCCGACTGGTACATTTTAGTGCCTGGGACAAATGCACTCATAAATTTTCTTAAACTTGCAGGATAAAATGTCAAACAATACTTACTAGTCTTCTAGAAGGATTTGGATAAAGTCTTCTAAATTCTCCTTTGGTATTTAAGAGTGAGACTTAAAAAAGATGCGTTTTAAATTATGCGCCTTCAACATCATGTTTACTCGTTTGACAGTAGGATATGGAAACTCTTGACCATATTTTTTTGGTCTTTGCCACGACAATGTCCTCTATTTCCATATACGAGGTTTTTTGTTAGTTTCATTATTACGTTTTATCTTATGCCGGTTTCAGTCATAGAACTTTCTAACATCATCGTAGACTAGTAACATAATGCATTTAATATTACTTAAATCACCAAAAAATTAACATTTTCACTTTGAAAGAGTTCGATCCACGATAATTTTTTTTTTTTAAAAAATGACACAAACCAGCGCAACACAGCCTTACCTTGTTGCAGGCGGAGCTATACGGGAAACACAAGCCCCCCTACCACATCACCACCACACTTTGCTAGGACATCGGAAAAGATTGACATTGTAATTGAAAACATTTAAATCTATAGCTGAAAATAATAATAATTTTTAAAAAAAGTAACAAGAAAGGCTACAGGCTTCAAATAGTGGAGGCGGCAAAAATAATTTTAAAGTATATTCCCTTTAAAAAGAGACTGTATATTCTTTAAGATTGTATCAAGTAGAGTTGTGTTTGCACTTAAAATCTGATTTAGTGCAATGAACACATAGCTCGCAAAAAAACAATACACACATTGGGTGCGAGAGATCGTAAGTCTTATTCTAAACTCGTGTGCTCTTTCATTTTTGGTTTTTAAAATTTTATAGCTTATGAACAGACATATGAGCAGTTAACCGAAAGAGACTGCAACATTCACAGGCGGCCAGCAAACATTTTTTAATGGAAGTCAATAATATGCATTGTAAACTTTTATGTGCAATCGCAACTTATTTAAGCGATTTTGTGCTCAGTTCGAGTTTTCCTAGGGTTTGATCACTGTCATGATGTAATCTGACATTTCCTACGATTTGCATGGGGGGTTAGACAACAGCAACTATTACACATCCCCCCAAGTAAAGCTGTGTTAGTCAACCAATTAAAAGATGTGACGGGGGTCAGAAAGGTCGGGAGAAAGTTGAGATCGAGGGAAACGGAGAGACGTTTTTCCGGTGTGTAGGAGTGAAGACTGTGGTTTTGGAGCGGAGAAGGGTTCTTAAGAGAGAGAGAGGATGACCCACTGCCGATCGCTTACCCCTGAAATTCCATGTGAGTTAATTACCTTTCTTCCTCTATTCTCGGCCTGCTTCGATTTAAGTAACTATAACAATGCCTGAATTTAATTGCATATTTTAGTATTTATTGAATATTTACCTATTTGGAGAATTTTTACCTTTTATTTCATTTTAATTTTAATACTTGGATGCATGACAGTAAACTTGTGTTACTGTCATTTGAGGAATTTAATCTGTGCGTTTATAGTGTATATTGAATAAACTAGTAGATTGATTATGCCGGCCTGGTTATTTTGGTTTGAAATTTAAAATTATGAAGTATTTTAACTTTGGTTTATCTGATGTTGTTAATTTATTACTCTAACATCTTACGGTCCAACGCCTTTTACCAAATCACACTAAAGATCACGACATTATTTATGGTGCCTTGATCCAGTCTTCTATCTACGGTTTGTTCAGATACGCTATTAATGTGGAAACGTAAAATGAATTGTGGTTCACAATTACTCAAAGGGAAATCATCGAGGGTTTTTGGTAAGGTCAATAAAAATGGTTAGAGTCAAAAAATCGAGTGCGCATACTTTTAAAAGCAATTCTAGAAGAATTAATCGAACGAATAGATCAAGCGATATAGATGACAGTGAATTAAGTCAAAATTCAGGACGGGCGGTTATCACAGGAACGACTATGGCAGAGAGTAGTCGAATCAATGGATTGGCATTACTCTCAACGTATTTCGAGGGAAATAACGAAGAAACAGAATACTTTTTCAGACAATTCGAGGAAGTTGCCAATATTGCAAATTGGAATAATAGAGACTGACTATTTTGAAAACGAGGTTAAAGGGAAATGCACTGAGGTTCTTAATTTCAGACCAAGAATTATCAAATTCTACAGACTACGCATTCGTCACACTTAAGTTAAGAGATTTTTTTAAACTAGAAAAGGGGATCGGTGAATCACAAATTGACTTCGCTAATTGTTATCAGAGAGAAAATGAAGATGTTAAACTTTTTGCGCACAGGCTTGTAGTTGCGTCAAACAGATATTTGGGAAACTCACAGAATGTTGTTTCAGAAAGTACAAGAGAAATTCTCGATAAAATGAGACTCTCAAAATTCATCGGATCATTACTACCGCAGCTACAATGCGATGTATTAAAAGCAAACCCAACGACTTTCCAACAGGCGGTAGATATAGCAAAAAACATTCAAGTCGCAATCAATACTGTCACAAAATTTCGAATAAATTCGTTACAAACGGAAGGTGAAAATGTGAATAGTATACAAAACCCGGAGCAAAGTCAGACACATGATATCAACAATATTACTTTACAAAATGCTACCCAACAGCGAATGGTTATTGATTGTATCTTTTGCGCCAGTCCGTGGCATTTATCAGCGAATTGTGAGAAAATTAAAGAAATAATAAATGCAACTCAATCCCAAAACCCTAATAATCGGTTTAGACAAAATAGCTATGATAGAGGCTCATATAATGCTAGACGTGGAAACTATCAGAACAGGGGGAGATATTTCCAGAACAATAACCAACAATTCAATCAGAATAGATTCGTACAACAATCACTAACGAGAGGAAACACTGAAAATGGCAGGTACTTTAGAGGAAATAATACACGGAATCCAAATACACACAGAGGAAATAATTCACGTTTTGGAGCCAATCAGTCAGCTTCACAACAGGTTTTTTTAGAAGAAACGGGGGGCGCGCAAACACAGACATAACCCATGGCGAACAATCTACAGTTAATAATATTGAAGATAAATTGTTGTTTAGTGTTAATTCTCTTGATAACCCAAATACCACATTTAAAGGTAACTCCTATTTGCCCACAGTAATGATTTCAATTGGTAACACAAATTTAAAAGCCATTCTTGATACTGGAGCAAATTTGAACTTAATTTCAGGTGATCTATTTGATAGAATTAAAGAACATGTAAAAACAACTAACATTGCTTCTTGCGTTTCAATTAAAACAATCACGGGATCCACTTTACAATACAGAAATTGCATACAACTTTATATTAAATTGGGGACAAAGAAATTCAAAACTGTTTTTTTTGTATGTCATGGTATGCTATCAAAACAATTTGATGCACTGTTGGGGATAAATTTTTTTAAGGAAAATGCTATTAATATTGACTTACGTAATAATTCTTTGGGCTTTCCTGATAATTCGTCTGTAGAATTAATAGAGGATGACCGTGGATTTACACACGGTATTCATAACGTTTCTTTGGTCAAAAAGACTATTATGCTGCCAGGTGAGTGTTCTGTTGTTGATCTAAGATGTAAAGAAAACATTTACCATAGTGCTACTGAAGTTTTATTCATGCCGAATATCAACAGAGAGGGTTTGCAGGTACAGATGTCAGTTAATTCAATTAAGGGTCAGGAATTTCAAACTTTACTTTATAACAACACTGACAGGATTTTACATTTAAATAAAAACATGAAAATAGGTGTCATAAATAGTGATTTTGAACCAGAGGGTGAAGTTAATACTTGTGTTAATTTAATCCAGGCTTCAGATGAAGTACTTAGTTTGAGAAATCAGGAATTTAAATTAAGTGATTTTGATTTGGACCATTTGAATGATAACGAAAAAAATGAGATGAGTGGACTTCTTGAGGAAAATTATATGGTATTTGCTAAAACTTTCAAAACTTTGGGGCACACAGATTTAATTAAACCTGAATTACATTTTAAACATGATAATGCTTTGGCATGTAAGCCTTACCCCATTCCACATTTATTGCGAGGTGAAGCTAAGAAGGAAATTGATGCATTATTGGAAGCTGGTATTATTACAGAATCAAATACGAAATTTTTAGCACCTTTATTGTTCATTAAGAAAAAATCTGAGAGCGGGGAAAATAATTCTAACAATTGTCGTATTGCGCTCGATATGCGTCTGATAAATACGGCTATTCAAAAAAGTACACAAAATTTACCTAGAATCAAAGATCTGGTAATTTCTCTAGCAGGCTACACCTATTTTTCGAGTATTGATTTTATGAGTGCATTTTGGCAGCTCTCAGTTAGGGATCACAGTGAGAAGTTGGGATTTATGGCCATGAATCGTAGCTATGTATTTCAAAGATTACCATATGGAATGATAAACTCTAGCGCGATATTTCAGTCTCTTATGGATAAAGTATTTGAAGGGTTGGATCAACTGGGCATTCATTACTTTATTGACGATTTAATAATACCTTCGAGATCTTTCCAGGAAATGATGGATAAATTAAAAGTGGTCTTTGAGAGGATTAAAGAAAACAATTTGACACTTAGTGCAAAAAAGTGTAAATTTTTTAAGACATCTTTGACATTTTTGGGATATCAGATCTCAGAGCAGGGTATTTCTCCAACGGAGGCAAATACACAAAAGATCACTAAATTTGTTAGACCACAAAATATTAAGGAACTTCGACGCTTCAATGGGTTAACGAATTTTTATAGAGAGTGTATAAAAAATTATGCACAATTCACTACAGTCTTGGAAGAACTCACAAAGAAGGGTGTGCCATTTAAATGGGAAGCGAGACACGAAAATGCTTTTCAAGATTTGCAAAGACAGTTTTTTTGTAGGCCATTTTTGAAACAAATAAAAATTAGGGAAAAATTTTATTTGCAAAGTGACGCATCGAAGTTGAATATGAGTTCTACACTTGCTCAGTATCACAATAATAAGCTTTGTCCGGTAGCTTATTTTTCAACGAAAAACAATGAGTATGAACAGAAACTTCCGGCAATACATCTGGAACTCTTGGCGATTTATAAATCAGTCTTACATTTTAATGAATTTCTGTATTGCACGCATTTCACGATACTCACTGATCATCGACCATTAGAGTACTTTGGAAAATTGAAAAACAATTCTAATAAAATAATTAGAATTTTAACTGAATTAGGAAATTATTCTTTTAATATCCAATATATAAAAGGTACCGAAAACGTGATGCCTGACTTTTTATCTAGGACACAAATACAAGATGTTGGGGTAAAATTTGACAGCGATACAACGAGAGTGAAAGAAATATTTGCTCAGGGGCAAAGAAATGTACAAGATTTACTTGATACACTACAAACCAATGACACACGTAGCATGGAAAACCTACAAGATGGGGAACAGCAGAGGGACACGAATTCTTTTTCAGGTCAGATTCAACAGTCTAACATACAGGAGCTACTAGAAAACACCCATACGATCAATAACATACAAGGTGAGGATTTACACGAATTAGATAATCAAAACATTAGGAGAGAGCAAGAGAAAGATGAGGGAATAAAGCATATTTCGGATATTTTAAAGGGAACAAATGTAAGATCCAAGAGAAAATTTAAAAATTATTTTTTGGACCATGGAACGGGTTTATTAATGTTTAAAAGAAAAATTAAGGAGCAACAAAATGTTAAGTTATTTGACAATATAGTTTTACCTCAGAATTTACAGGGTCATGCCTTAAAAAGAGCTCATTTCACACACTTAGGTATTGCAAAAACTTTTGATCTCATGCGGAGAATTTATCACTGGAAAAATTTATATGCAAACATAGTTAATTATATTAAAAGTTGTGATTCGTGCAACAGAATTAAAAGGTGTTATCAGAAAGTTTTGCCACAAGGCATAGCGCCTATTCCAACAGAAATTGGTTCAGTAATTTCAACTGATATTCTGGGACCTTTGAAATCTGGCGATTACGTGATTACATTCATCGATAATTTTTCACGTCATATTGAATTGTATCCCATTGGAAACATCGGTGCTAAACAGGTTACTGAGTGTTTGTTGAGATATATATGTAGTTATGGCACTCCTAAACAGATCATTAGCGATAATGGAGGCTGTTATATATCGAACGGTTTCAAAGAGTTGAATGAAAAGCTGGGGGTGAAATTAATTAAGATTCCCGCACTGACACCCTCTCTAAATGGGAAATCTGAAAAAATTAATGCAGAATTAAAGAATACAATTTTGGCATTGAAAGAATCTGGTATGGACTTAGAAATTGCGATAAATCTTCATAAAAATTGGTATAATAACGTTAAGCATTCAGTATTACAATATACACCAAATGAACTGTTTTTCGGTAGAGAAATGAAGCCTATATTTCAAGCGATGGTTGAACTTGCCACACTGGTTTGAGAATAGGATACAAATCTTGGAAACCTGCAGGCAAAATGCTTATCATAACATTGAAAAACAACAGATTATTCAGCAAAATTATGCTAAATTTAAATCAGTCAAGAGACAGATTAAATTGGGTGATAAGGTATTTTTTAAGAATCCTGGGAGATTTCAAAAGCGATTCTTGGGTCCCTATACTGTTATTTCTGAGAGATCACCAAATTTACTTAATATTAAATTAGACGTTGATCCATTTCAAGAGCGTACAGTGCATATAAGCCGGCTCAAACTAGCTGATCATAGATTATCTAAGCTTCAGGACAACTATACACCGCTTGCTGGGACAACACGCCCATCCATTTATTACAATTTGAGACACAGGAAGTAGCGTTGTAAACAAGAACGTTTGCCGATAATCAGGTGTGAGAAGGGAGAGAGTGAAAGCTAGCAGGAAAGTTCGTTTGTAAACAAACATAGTGAAATAAGGGTTAACTTGATACTTGTGGGACACTGGGCTTGAAGTCAAATCCATAGGGGTTGTCTAGTTTCGGATATTTAGTGCTTTATTTGGTTTTTAAGGGTCCTGTGAATCTCTGTCGTTATCTCCGACTAAACATGTGCTGTAGATAAAGTTGGCGTTTCCTGGGCTAACATATCACTAACGGATACACCTTTGACCCTGAAGAGTCGCCCCAACTGGTTTTGGCAAGGGGGGGCGTCACTTCTAGGCCGCTCTGTTGGTTTGCAAAAGGGGTCGGAGCATTGAAACGAGATCCGAGGTGGGTGATATTTTTTTTTCTCCTTCTCGTTTCGGAGGCGAGTGGGTTTCTTTTTTGTTGTTGTTTTGTTTGTTTTGTCGAGGCAAAAAGGGGGATTTTTGTAGACCGTGCGCGGTGAGAGAAATATTGGATGTCGGAGAGAGAGAGGATATCGGAGAATAAATTTTAATGATACGTGGGGGAGAAATTTGTTTTCGGCCGCTATAGAAATGGATAGGTTGCGAGATAAACATTTTGGCTGGGGGTTCTTGACATAGAAAAACTTTGATGTTTTTTTTTTCTTTGGGGGTTTTGTGAACCATTTTTTCATTTAATGGATCAAAATTTAGGAAATTTATGTTGTTAAAAGACAGGAATTTTGAGTTTGGATTTTGATACTGCTTAGGGTGTGTAGGAAGTACTGTTGATTTCATTTAAATAACGTAAAAACTATGAGTTTTAAGACATTAAAGATTCTAATAGAATTAATGTAAAAACTATTAAGAATTTTTTTTATCTGAGGTACGTGTAATTCATATTTGAAGTGAGCGTTTTGTTCACATTTAGGATTAATTATGGCATTGATTTGATTTAAGTTTGGCTGAGAAGTGGGGAAGATGGTTTTTTTACTTGCTGTAGATCTTCTTTCATAAAAACTAGTGGATTCTAGATTTTAGTTTTGCTGAAGGGTGGATTGGTGTACAACATTCCACTTTTGATATCAGAAATTATTGCAACTTCTGCTGGACAGAAAGTGTGGTTTGTATTTGATGTCTTGATGCTTGGCTCAAGGATAGAGTTCAACAGAGAGGGAACGATTTTCTAAATCACTTAAAAGCAGCCAGTTCAGACGAGCAGCGAGATCATCGCAGTTAAATGAAGATTGGTGATGGAAATCACAAACCGCACCAAATCTAAACCACCTGAGGAGTCTCAGTGAATAGCAGTCACAGACCACATCGAGAGAGGGACGGAAATCCAGAAAAGATATGACAACAAGGACCAACACCAGGACCACGGAAGCAACGCAAAAGGGTGACATCACCACCGGCAGGCCACTCCCACAAAATGACCATACGAATGACATCATGGAGGGAGCAACTTAGCAAGACTCGTTTTAAAGGCAACAAACAGCTGGTCGCCGATTAAGCGTCACTGCCCACAGAGGGGATCATCAATACGTCACAGAGATTGCACAGTGGTGTGCCAACAATCCGAAGGAAGAGAGCCAATCGCCAAATCTTCACCTCGACTGGTACGGTAGCCCCGCCTTCTTGGTCAAGATGTACCTATGTCAACACGTCGGATCCCAGGCAGCGAAACCAAGGGACGGAACGACTTCACATACTGAAAGGAAAAGGGCGTACCATCCATGCCAAATGGATAAAACCTCAAGTGGACTAACACAGGAGGAGGAGCAATGTAAAAAGACAAGAACTTTATCATTGACTCGAGAAACCGAATCACCTACTTATGACTGAGTGCGGCATCGGATATTCGTGGAAACTACCTAAACGGTAAAAATAAGATGTAGTTACATTTTTCAACCACACTGGAGATTGACACATGTGGGTAATAACTTTTACTTACAAACTCAATGGAAGAAGTAATGAAACTTTATATTTCATACAAACATTTCAGACAATTTTTAGGAACTGATGGTTATTTGAACTTTTAAAATAACTTTTAATTTCCCGTAAATAATTTTTTATATCCTTACTAATATATATTTAAGGTATATTTTGTGAAGTGTTTTTTTCTCTTTAAGTGATTAAATAGGTACACAGATCTTGTTTGCTATAAAATGCTAAATCATATGGTATATAACACTACATATGCTATTTTCTTATTTCCTGCATTGTTTTTTCTTTTAATCAAAAGGAATTTTTTTATGATTCTCGTACATTGTGCTTTTATATTGGTTACTTGTATATGAGCGATATTTTGTTTGGCAAGAGGTGAGGAAGGAAGGTTTCTTTAAAAAAATTAAAGGTGGGGTGATAATGTCATGATGTAATCTGACATTTCCTACGATTTGCATGGGGGGTTAGACAACAGCAACTATTACACATCCCCCCAAGTAAAGCTGTGTTAGTCAACCAATTAAAAGATGTGACGGGGGTCAGAAAGGTCGGGAGAAAGTTGAGATCGAGGGAAACGGAGAGACGTTTTTCCGGTGTGTAGGAGTGAAGACTGTGGTTTTGGAGCGGAGAAGGGTTCTTAAGAGAGAGAGAGGATGACCCACTGCCGATCGCTTACCCCTGAAATTCCATGTGAGTTAATTACCTTTCTTCCTCTATTCTCGGCCTGCTTCGATTTAAGTAACTATAACAATGCCTGAATTTAATTGCATATTTTAGTATTTATTGAATATTTACCTATTTGGAGAATTTTTACCTTTTATTTCATTTTAATTTTAATACTTGGATGCATGACAGTAAACTTGTGTTACTGTCATTTGAGGAATTTAATCTGTGCGTTTATAGTGTATATTGAATAAACTAGTAGATTGATTATGCCGGCCTGGTTATTTTGGTTTGAAATTTAAAATTATGAAGTATTTTAACTTTGGTTTATCTGATGTTGTTAATTTATTACTCTAACATCTTACGGTCCAACGCCTTTTACCAAATCACACTAAAGATCACGACAGATCACTACTAAGAAACCACAGATTCTTTGCTACGGAGTAACTCTTCTTTGCACTATCACCGGCAACGAATCTAACTACCAAGTTTCAATTTGATTGGATGATAACAAGGGAGTTTAGCCATCCGCAAATTTCCCGGCCACAAACAAACGACATCGAATTTAATGTAAAAGGATTTAAAAACTGGGATTATGGAACACCGTACAACTTTCAATTACACTTAATACCAGCCACGGTGCAATTGACCGTTTTTCATTAATTAAAAAAAAAATTCAATTTGGTGATAATTATCTCATTGACAATCTCTTCCCAAAAAAAAAACCACCGCCTAAATGGAAATTTTTACAATAAATAATAGATAAGACTTTGATGTAAGTGAAACAGAGGAGAAACAGTCGTTGATGGGCAATGCTCAAGGAAAAAGACCTTTGTGAACTCATTTTTTAACTGTTTACACCATAATCGAAATTCTAATGGGATTTTGGAGGTGGCGGATGAGATTTAGTGCACTTACTTGATTGAAACCGCTAAGATCAGTTTTTTGACAATTGTTGAAGAACTTAAATTTTTCAATAACAACTACCTTTTGCACATGCGCAATTTTCACAAAAACCTTAATGACATCAGGTTCCATGGCCACCGCTAACCCGTATACAAAATTTAAACATCATAGGTAAATCCATTCGGAAGAAATTTTGACCTCGCACACACACACAAACACATCGGACACTTTTCTAGACCACTTTCTTGAACTCAGCTAAACGTGTGGTATTGCAAAAAAAAAAAAAAAAAAAAAAAATATATATATATATATATATATATATATATATATATATATATATATATATATATATATATATATATATATATATATATATATATATATATATATATTAATAATAATCAATTTTTTTTTTTTACCGAATGCAATTCTTTCATCAGTATGTTAACGTATGAGCAATTGAAAGTAATAATTTACCCTAAAAACAAAGTTTTTAAAATTAATCCTTTATTTAGATTGCCAACTTTTATGTGCAACTAATTAAAATAATTTTGAACTCAGATCGACTTTTCATAGTGTTTGACCGCAATGTAAAAAAAAAATCATTCATTCCATGCAATTGAACTAACACCTTTTTGCCTCCAAAACTTAAGAAAATGCATTGTCATTGATAGCGTGTCCATCAGCCAAGTTTTATCTCGATTGGATGAAGGCAAGTAGATTAATTAATCCTCCGAAGTGAAAATGGAAACGTGTGTAAAAACTACCTTTTTAAACGATAGCACCCAAAACGATAGAAAGCAAAATGTCATTGATAACGAATTCATCCGCCAAATTTAAGATCGATTGGATGAAGTGGCCCTTAATCCTATAAAGCAACAATAACAGCGTTTGTAATAGCGTCCTTTTAGTGAAAGTCCCCAAAACTTGATAGAATACATTCTCACCGAAAACGAATCTGTCTGCAAAGTTTCGGTTTGATTGGGTGACAGCCCAAGGCGGTTAATTAACTCTCCACATATTTATCTGCCACAAACATAACCACACACAAAATAAATCGAAGTGAATATAAAGGATTTAAAAAATATTGTTTAAATTATTTGACCAAAAATCACATAAATAAAATTATCCAATATCGTATTCTTTAGATTTAGTCACTTCTTTACAACTAGCTAACAATTAAAAAATAAAAGAATAACTAAACTCCATCCCAAGCGTAGAGCGTAGTAGAAATCGTAGCGTAGAAGAAATATTAAATATACTTGTAAACATTGAACACTTCGTGTCGGCCTAAAAATGCAATAAGAAAAAAAGAAGGAAAAAAAAATAACCCCAAATGGTGCCTCTCGTTCCATGAATGAAAAAGACAAAACAAACCTCATTATGTTTATACTTTTCTTACAACTGAAGCCATTATAAATCACTGTCACCTACGATGTATTCATGCGCGCATTCAAGAAAATCATAAAATTTAGAGTAATTAAATTGTAGTCGTTTAAATACAATTCTTAAAATTATAAATTTTGGACCATTTGAAAGAAAATGAATAATTCTACAGATTGCTGCATTTATTTTTTTCTTTTTGGTGTTGTAAAGAATTTTTATTAGCGTTTGAACTTCAACTTGAAAAGATGGAATTTTTTGAAAATATTTAAAAAATACTTCTCAATAAAATACTAAGCCATCATTACGCATCACCTTAAAAAACATTTCGAATTTTTTTATGGTGAAAAAATAATTCGAATATTTAAAAAATTTTTAGCATAGTGGCGTGATTATTTATATGAAAATCTCCTATACTTTAACATTGAGATTCAAAATGTAGGTGGCGTGTCGATAACAGCCTTAAGTATGTCCAATTGAAAGAATTGAACACACCTCTCTCCCATACATCCATTAAGTGAGTTTTTAAGAGGTTGGAAAAGTCAAGAAGAGAGAACTCTCACAATTCTAACACTTCACTTTCAGTCTTCACTTAAGACACTTGACTCTCTCTTATGACCATTGCAGGCCAGAGTCCTGTTATAATTTTGAATTCTAATTTTCTGATCTCGACCGATATGGGTCGAGTACCTGTACCACAAGCCACTGGGGTTAAATCTGATTTGTGTGTAATCTTGTGATCCCTATTGTTTAATTGAATAAGTTGTTTAAATCTTGAACCGGCTTCTGTCATTCCTTTGACTTTATTTATATATTCTAAGTTTTGGCAATTTAGGACTGTATTAGATCTGTTGTTGATAGAAACGTTAATCCACTATACGAACTTTCAGGTTTTTCGGCAACGAGAACAATAAAGATGCTGATATTAAATGGAAATAATAAATTAACATTATTTATCACAGAGGCCTTCATGACATGATCAAAGCAAAAACAAACACTAGATAAAATCAAATATCATTACACTATATTCCCAAACGTACCATAAACAAATACTGCTTTTCAATAACCGCAGTTTATCATCAAATAATTCTACATTCTTATTAATGAATCCACCATTCCTAAATGGAATAGAATGACATTTGCACAAGCATGGGACGAGACAGCTCTTGCATTATACGATATTCTCCATTCATTCCCATTTTCGATAGCCCTAAACGTCTTCGCATTCCCAACGGCGCGTCATCTAGGAACTCAACGTACCATCTACACTGTACGTCAATTGTTATCCAGACCTGTGTTGAGAATAATGAGAAATATTGAGCAGGGGGGAGCACAATAGAACCATCTTAAATGACGGGGGAGAGCGAGTTATGGGATGTGAAGATCGTCGCTTGAGCAAATTCTTCACTTTCTTATCCTTTTATTCATTTTTAGAGAATTTTTATCATCCTCTTCCCCCTTCCCAGCTTCTTGATTCGCGACTCTTTGGACAAGAGGGAATGATAAGAAACCATCGATTTTCTGTCGGCCTACGTTTCCCCGCTCATTACTTCTTATTGCCAACCGACTCCTCCTCCCCTCTACACTTCCCCTGCTGTCACTCACAGTGAAGATTCACTAGAAACACGAAAAAGTGTAAAATACTACAAAAAACTAAAAATACTGTAAAGTTGGCTCGAGCCAAAAATTTTCTTTCTAGTCATTTCTTACCCTCAGTGTTAAATTTGCGACACTATCCGATTTATCTTGCAGGCGATACTTAGAAAATTGCGTTACCCCCCCCCCCCCCAACTATCCCCTTTCTTCTTCCCTTCCCCAACACCCTTCTCTCCTATCCGCTGCAGCACACAGTAATCTCGTTAACAGTGTCCTGGATAATGTTGGGGATTTAGGTATCGAAAAGAGAACAACAGACCTTTTTTTTTCCTGGTTATTTTAGTTTTTTTGTGGAAAATATTTACCTCATGTTCTTTGTTTAGAAGGTAATTACGATGCAAAATTCTTTGAATAGGATAATTTATAATAATCTAAATACACTTTTGAAAAATATATAATCACTATTATTGGATTATTAATACTTTCATCTTCCTTCACGAATTGTTCAATGTACAAAGTGAAAACAAATTACTAGTTGGGAATTGTAATGGAGAGATTTCAGAAAGATGCCTAGCTACGCACCAAAAACCATTCTTTGAGCACAATGACCATAGTAGATATAAATTTGTTGGAACAAAGAATGGTTTACTTTACAAAGTTAGAAAGAGTAATGCAATTATTCATGGAAAATATATTTTTCAACTTATACATGTCCACACTGTATTACTTAGTTAACTTAAGTAGATTAATTACTTGTAAGTATAATTAACGTTTCGAATCACTATACAGAGTTACAAAAAATGTAGGTATAACAAATTAAGGTTCACAAATTATATCGGTAAAATTAATAAAAAAGTAATTTAAATTTACTTAACAATTGCTTAGACAAAATATTGTTTATGTTTTTTTGATTTTTAACTTACTATGATTTTAGATTGAAAGAGAAACATTAGTTAATGAAATATATCAATTACTCTACATTTATGCCTAAAAATCTAAGGTTTTATATCAACATCAATCAGTCAATTCTTTATCATCACTTAAATACCTAAATAACAATAAAAAAATTATGAAACTTGATATTCTAACGTATATTTTAATCAAAATCCACATATGGAATAAGCATTGCTAAGCTTCCTTTAAATTTTATTAATTTTTCAATTCGTATATAATCACATTATCTAATATAGAGCTGATGTTTACCAACTTAATACTTGAAATATATACTGAAGGAAAATTTTCTCCTAAAACAACGACTGCCTTATTATTTATTACATTTCACATTCTCTAAAATTACTTCTCTTTAAATTAAAACAAATGTATTGTACATTTAATTATATGAGATATAAACCTATCTTTTATAATTTAAACTAAATGTGTTTATTAATTTACGAACTTGTGATTCCTATTAATTTAAAATACACCAATTAGATACCTCAACGCTATGTTTATGAAAATATATATTATTTTCAGTAAAAAATTAAATTCTGTAATGAATCACATTTACATTTCGAATCCCACATCATACAAAAAGATATATAGTATTATTTTCAATACAAAAAAATATAACTTCATTTTTAATCCATAAATATGCGTATAAAAATTAAATACAAAAGAAAAACACTGTTTCAGTTAGGATCATTTAAAATATCACAATAAAATAAATAAATTTCGAAAAGTGTTACAAGCTCCAAATGTAATATATTTTTAGATGTTATGGGAGTCTGAGACTCAAAATTCTAAAATCTTTATTTTTAGAATTATTTTTCTGAATTTTTATGCAGTAATATATGATGCTTTGTAACTTAAAACTATTTTAAATTTTCAAATTGAAAAAAAATATATATATTTTTATAAATTAAAAAACTTCAAAATTTTTATATTTCCTAAATTTGATGTATTTAAAATACTTTTTAAAAAAATCATTTTATTTTTAGAGCAAAATTACTTCATATAATTCATATAAAAAATTGTCTTAATGATTTTTTAATAAAGTAATTAGAAAACATTAAAAAAAATATATTTTGTGCAAAAACTGTATAAAATCCATAGTATGCTAAGTTCCTGAAACTTCAACAACAAAAAAAGTGAAATAAAAAATAAAACAAAATTCCTGAAGAAAAATTAAAGATATATATATATGAAAAATAATTATGGAAAGTTTCATAAATTTAAAGCAAGTAATTTTTATTAATTTAAACTAAAAAAAAAAAAAAAAAAAAAAAAAATGGACAAAAAGTCATTAAATAGAAAAACAGTTTCGCAGTTTCAGATAGCATGTCCTAGATGCAATTGTCATGTAACAAAAACTTAAATATTTCAAGTTCTACTTATGATAGAAACAAAATTTGTATGCCATTCTAACAAAAATATTAGTATTATTTTTTTTTAAATAATAAAAAAAATTAAAATTTTAAAAATTGTGACTCCCATACCCCCTTAATAATCCTGGAAAATTAAATGTTCCTAGCCACATATTTGTTTAGGTTTTAGAAGGCATACAATTGTACTATTCTAAAATTATCTTTGAAGTTTTCAGAGACCAAGTTCCTAATTTATACTCAACATTTAAAAATAAATAATTTTATCAATATAATACTCAATGGACTTTTAAAACTTAAAAATATAAATCTATTAACTAAAATGCAATTTTATAAAATGTTCCTTTCAGCAATATAAATTAGAAATTACCACAATTTTGATGGAAATTAAAAATTCAACTTATATTTAAGTAATCATTAATATTTGTACAATTGTCAATCTAGGTAGAATTCTAAGGATTTAATTTTGAGAGGTTATGCAATTAAATATTTTATAAGCATTTATAACGTAAGACAATATTTTATTTATGAAAAATAAATTTTAATTCACATTAAAGGAAACTTATTCCAACCATATAGATAGATATAAATTAGAGAAATAAAGTATGATATGAAAAAAGTTTAATCTTATTTTTTTTTAGTCTTGTGTGTTTCAGCTGTCTCACATATATATCTTGAAATTATCAAATTCAAATTGGATTATTTTCCAATTTAAACCGTATTACTCTAGTTAAAGTTGCGGAACTTGAAATAGTGTAATTTTTGTTTTCAGTAAATGCAATTTGACACGATTCATTCAGGAAATAAGTAAAATAAATTTACTTCGTCTTGTTAGAAACGAATTTACATGTTTTAAGCAAGTGTAAATATTTAAGTATGTGTTTCATTTTTGAATATAAATCAAAATTAAAGTAGGCACGTCCAAATACTTCGTCTTAAATTTCAAAACAAATCTAATTAACTTAGTTGTAATTTCCAGTGAAAATCTAATTAAAATATTTCTAAGGTGTTTATATAGAAGCGAAACTTACCTAGAAATACTTATCCCTGGTACTTTAAATAAATCTATGTACAACTTAAATTCACAAACATTAATTCAATATACAACTAGAAGATTTTGTTGACTGGATATTTGCTTTAGAAAAGTATTGAATGTTTATTAGAAACAAGATAAAAACTTATTTTTAGCTAAATATATTCTTCTAAATATAATTGGAAGCTATAAATCAAAAATCTCTACAAAATAAATATGGAGTATACTATAAAAATCGCAAAGCTCAAAAACATTTACACAATATCGGAAAAGATATGAACTTACAATACAATTTAAGTGATGTCGGGAAAATGCACACTGGAACTTCGTTATATAGATTGTTAAAAAATACTGTAGATATCTTCAAAAAACCTTTATATAATCTTTTTAACTTTTCCCAGTATTTTACATAAAAAATGTATTTAAAAAACCTCTTATACACATTTCTGTAGTTGAGTATTTGTTATTATTCTTGAAATTTAACGACAATTTTTTATTCTTTTAATTCCTAATACATCTTATGTGTAAATTTTGTCATAATGACATGTGTCGAATTTTAATATTTTATGAAAATCTACAACTGTGCCCCAGCAAATTTTCTAGTTTTATCATCTTTCCTGAAGGTTTCAATATTGTTTTAATTGAAAACGACCATTTCTATCATTCCCAGAAGTTAAAAAAAAACATGGAAAAACACCACGAATAAATTTTTCTGCGTATTTCTTTGAAATGTTACCGTTACTGCGAATTTTTATTTTCTAACAATTCCATAAATTCTGACAAAAACAAAGATTTTTTAATGATACGAAATCTGTAAAACATAGACTAAAACGAACTTGCTAGAGTGTTTCTAAAAATATCCCAATGTTGAACACTCGGCCCAGTATGCACTTGCCACGACATATGACGACCTGGTATATAAATCAATTATACAATAGAAAAAAAAATCAATCGGGGTGCCATATAAAACCTGCATATGGCAACCTGGTGAAACTGACATACGACGATCATGACGACCTGGTGTACAAATAAATTTTATAATAAAAAAACCATTGCTGTACCAGATAAAACCATCAAACTAGGATGATTCTGGACATGATTTTAAAAACAGTTATGAAAATGGAATTCAAAAATAATAACTCTACATTTTTACTTACGAGATACTTTCATTTCATATACATTTAAAAAACACAATTTTCACGAATATTTGAATAACTAGAACCCACTTAAATAGGAATCATTTTTGAAACTTTTCTAATGTATCTACTAAATGAATTGTTAATAGAACCATAAACCAAAAAGGAAAAAAATTTTTCCGTAATTTTGCAGTGTAACTGCTTTAAATTTTTTAGTAAGTAGAGGTACAAGTTATATATTTATCATTTAGGCATTAGAGACAATATTCGGCTTCATTTTACAAGCTTTCTAAACATGTATTAAATGCATTTGCAGTTGAAAGTCTCTAAAAGTCTTCGATTTTCTCATATTTACAATTATAATATACAGTTTGGTCAAAATTGAGGTAGCGCTATTGAAGCTACCGTAGAAATGTACGCATCTAAATACTTAGGAAAAGGAATAACCATGTATTCCTATATTTTTAGATGTGTGTATTTCTACATTTGGTTTTATTACAGTCGACTAGATTTACAGTTGGCTACTGAGGCGATGGGGAAGTTACTTCTAAAAATAAAAAGAATTGAATTTTAAAAATTAAAACAATAGTTCAGATTTTCGTAAAATGTTGTCAAGGACGAAATTGTCTCAAGGACCTCAATTGTATGACACATATTACAAATTACATTCGGTCTAAAACTTTATATTTTCCGATGAGTTTCCGCCTGTTAAGTGAACTTCCATATGTTTTTGAAGAGCAATATTTGGATGTAAAATTTGAATTCATGTTGATTTTTTTGTTAAGATATCAATTTAAGATTGATTTATTTAGTATGTTTACCTAATTTTATGATGACATAATCATTACAACAGACCCTGGAAAACAATAAATTGGTAAAGTATATTTATAGCCTCGCTGTATGATGAAATTTCAAATATACCAATTGGCAATTGATAGTTTGCTAAAAACAGAAACGGTATAGAGTGTAAAATAAATTAAAATGTTTAGTAAATTGTTGCAATAGGTTCCTAGCCTCCCAAATAAAATAAAAATGTGTTTAGTTATTTATTTAAGAAAATGAAAATATTTTCAGGCATGTATTATCAGGTGAAATTTTTATAATATATTTTTACTATTGCAAGCAGTTAATGGATCTAAACCACTTTAAAAGCAAACTCACCATATATATTTCCCCCTAGTTTGTTAATTTGATTAAGAGTAGCTAGAAAAAATGCTCTAGAAAAAAAAAAAAAAATGTTTGCCTTTATCACTTTGATTGAATACTTGATACGCATTGTTTACTTTCCTCAGAAAACATACCCGAAACATGGAATTCCCGCTACAGCAAAAAATAATTCAATAGTGCCATTTTATATAAAAAAAAAATCAAGAACCATCCTTCTCAAAAAAATAATATAATATTTGATACTAAAAATGAACACATACGTAAGACAGGAAAAGTATGAATAACATTGAATACAACCACAAAAAACACAGTACAAAGCAAAACATAGAAACAAACATAGAAATCTCGAAAAGGCGGGGAAAAAATTCCGCTTTCTTCCAAAGAAGGGAGTGAAAAAGTTGTTTTCGCTGTAGACGTGTGAAGAAGTAAACGTCTTTGCGTGTCTCGCCCTTTTTAGAAGGAAAAAATGAGCCCTTTCATGGAAGTAAAGAACGTGACGTGGCAGAGTCTACAGGTGGCTTCTATGGAAAGGAATAAAGGGATTGTGATCGAAAGGGCATCATAAAAATACATGTTTTTTCAGAGAAATAAAAAGAATGGACGAACATGAATAGGTGATGATGTTATGAGATTGTGCACGGAATGAAGTAATGCAACATTTGGAGGATGTTTTGAGTAAGAGATTTTTATTTTTAAGTCATTCAGTGTTTTTATATGGAAGCATTTATTTGTTTTTGAATTACATTTGAGGTCTGTAGTGTTAAATTAGTATTTATTTCAGAAGTATGTTCCAAACTTGAACTACGAGCAGACTTGATTTATTTTATTTTATTGCAGATGTCTAAGTCAAATACAATGGAAAAATGTTATTCCTGATTAAAGGAATTATTTATTACTTGTAATTTCCGTTGACAGATGGCAATTTAGATTATGTTAAAAATGCATTCAAAATTATATTGCACTTACTCTAAACCATGTTTCCATTGGTGCCTTTGAAGAAGGAAATGGTTTTTTATTGAAGGGCATTAAAATCAATTTAAATAAAAATAGATGTTCAAAAGTTCTTATCAAGTTACCAAAGAATTGTTTACAAAGTATAAAAAAATGAAATGATTTTTTTTACATTAATTATTTAAAAGCGAGCTGTTAGGTACATAAAAATCTAACTTTTTTATATAGAAACGGAATGTTGGTAATAAACAACAGTTATTTCTATTTTTTCTATTTTGTTAGATTTATTTAATTCTACATAACGCATATTTGTTGAAGTTAGTTTCATGACGGCAATTTCGTTTAATATAGAAATAATCAAAATGTTCGTTTGAATATATATACACATGAAATCCCTAAAATCTAATCCATTTTGTACGTATCATATGTGAGATTCTAGGTAAGCATACATTGGAAGAGTTCATTTTATATGATAATTGTTTGTTTGAAAAATCATTTGAAATTTTATTGAACTCATATTAGCATTAAATTTTAGTGACTTCAACTACCATATAAACTAACAAAGATATACGATTACATTGTATACACATGGTGATAAACTTAAATAAAGGGCGAATAATTCATATTCTAACCTCTTAAATATATTATTCATCAAGTGAATCATTGCATACATTATTCACGCATCACCTGTTATTCAAATCTGATATCCATAATGTATCAATACACCATACATTTAATATGACCACGATCCTCATTTTCTACTTTTTATATCCTGGTTACTCATTTTAAAATAACCTTTATTAATTTTTACACAATTAAGTATATGATTTTGCAAAAAAAAGGCCCACTTATTTAACCATACCTAATTTATCGCCGGCACGCTTGACTCAACATTATAACAAACACCCATCCGAGATAATGCTGAACATTATTGCGCCGTTTTTTCATCATCCGTCGCCGTTTATTTTACGTGGAATCACGCTACTCAGCTAAACTGCATTAAAATCACGGCTACTTGGCAGGGGGCACTAATTTTACTTGGCAAGAAGTATTCCCCAGGGTAGCGTTCTAATCCTCGAGTCAACAATAATTTTTAGAGGCCAGCAGCGTGTATGATGTTTGCAATCTCAGCGAGAAAGCTATTAAACCCTGAATACCAGATAGTATCTTTATAGAAAGAAAATTTGATGCATTTTTTCTCCTTTCGTGGTTTGTGGTGATTCCTTGGGGTGTATGGTTAGTTGAGTAATTGCATTGGCGGGGGGAAATAAATTAATAATTAATTTCTTAGTGGTGTTCTTTGATTACTTTTTGTATAGAAAATTGTGTTTTTCTTGCGCTTGCGTGGCTTTCTAGAAACTAATCCTGATTTTTTTTCTTCTTCTTATGTTACTGTGTTTTTCTGTTCTATGAGTAATTAATTTTGGATGTAAGTGCTGATGTGTATTGAAAGCTAATGCAAATAAGGTATTCCATTACTAGCTTATGTGGTTGTATATGTTTATAGTATTAGAATGTGTTGAAGTTTGTATATATAGTAGTATAGATTGATATAAAATTTTAGTATATATGTATTACAATCGATTCATTCATGTAAAGTAAGTTAACATACAAATATATATGTGCCTTAAACATGGTACATTTAACTAAAATGAGTCTTATTGATCCCAAAAGCAATAGAATTCTGAAAAAACTTTCATTTTGTATACTTTATAAGTATAAAAATACTGAAACATATAAATCCTTTATACCAAAAGTCCTCACTCTTAAAAATTATTATATTTGGTTAATTGCTATATTAAATTGTTTGAATACACTTAATTAAATTTAAAAAAATAAAATTACTATTGTTTACATCAAAATTGTTTCAAAAACACGAAAATATTTTTCTGCTTAATGATTTTACTTTCGTCATAAAACAGATAAGTCTTTGAAAATATTTACAAATAAATATTTAAAACTAATTTCAATTCCGAAGTTTCTTTTTAATTTGTAAAATGAATTATTCAATGTATGAATGTTTAGTAGTAGGGATTTAAATAGTTTTAGAACAATAAATTATATTTTTATTGTTTTAATTACATGTATTTTTATATTCGAATATTTATTAGTTTATTTTATGTTTTAAAAATGGATTAACACAGAAGCTAACTTTGCACTGTTAAGAATAACAAAATTACAGTCACATTCATAAAAATATATATATTCATGAATGCTTGTTTTCTTTTCCTCTCGTTTAATAAAATTTACAAAACTTAACACTTATTAATTTCTTAGTATTTCTAATGCAATTTATAAAATGTCATTATAATTATTACATGGTGCGCAAGTTTAGAACTATCTATGAGTTATTCGGTTAAATCTTTAGCCTTTAAAGACATAGAATAACTTATGACAATTTTATAATCATTTAAATTTACTTACAACCTTCAAGAAAGTAAAATATTTCACAAGTTTAATGTATTCTTCATTTATATTATTTCTGCCCATTCCATAAAACCACACTAAAATAATCCTTGAAGTATTGCCTATAAACTATTGAGGAATTAAACTCTGCTTTGTTAAGACAACACGTTTACCTCACTCCAACTGCCGTTGGGAGCTTTAAAAATAACTTCTATTCGCTTTGTTAGTTATCTTCTCTTTGTTCTTCTAGACCAAACTAATCAAATCCCTCATTTAACAAGCACTAACCGTCAAGCTATTGGCGGTAAAACCAATATCTCGCCTGATTAAACCCTCTTTTCAAAGCCAATGTATTTTCTTAGTTCATTAAACCTGCCTTGTTCCTTCAAACAATCTTGATTCTCCTAACCTGGTAAGATAACGTTTTCCATAAATTTCCCAAGTACTAAAGGAAGTTATCAAATTATTATATTGAAATGACATAAAGATTGTTCGGATGTTTCACCGGCAATAAAAATAGAAGCAGGAAAAAATCACTCTGAATTTATTAATAGGTATGAAAGTCACGAAATATTTCCTAATTAATCATATTCCAAAGCTGTTTATTTATTACATTACTCCTATAGCATAAAATATTCGTTTATTTTGTATTCATTAAATTATATTAAGAGTGGAAATCTAATGAGACTAAATGAAATGACTTTTAATTAAACAGATTGTAATATAGTATTTACTTATTGATTTGCTGTATATAAGGTATGAAAATCTATTTCATTGAGGACCTATTTTATATCGGACATATTAATATTTGGTGAAAAGGAAATTATATTTACAAGTAGGTATACTTCCACGGACTTAGATGCAATTTTGAAGCATTCTAATGTTATATATTTATTGAAATATCTTCTATTGTCCACCAAATTTGTTGCTTTTGCTTAAAAATTATTACCCAATGAGAAAATCTATTTCAGGTTACTGAATTTCATAAGAATGTGTTTGAATTTGTTACCAGTGTGGGAATCGCTTAGGAAATAATTCTCATGTAAGCTATATACTCGTGTCAAAACCAGAGACTTGTTAGTAAATCGTATGAAAACAAGCATGTCGTGGCATTATTGCTAAATGGCATGGAACACCGAGTTTGGCAAAAAGCCACGGTTCTAACTATAATGAAGATCGAAATTCCTTGGTGGAATGCTGGTATCCTTTGTGTTCATGAAACTGGGTAACTTACAAGGTACTTTATTGTAACAGTTACGTTTGTTACAGCTCAATGGCTTTTATCCTTTTTATGGTGAACGAAATAATCAATAAATCCTTATGATGGGAAAGAAAACTTTTTACACAAACAAACTGAAATTTAGTAGAGAATAATTCAATAAGTAAATGGGATTATAGTGCAAAATAAAAATTTAATAAGGTCTAAAGAATTGTATTTTGAAGCTAATAGTTCATTTTCTTACTAATTGATAATTGTTTGAAATCACATTTTTTAATTTATTAAATATTTGTAGTTACTAAAAATTAAATCTTCAAACATTCCCAATTTTTTTCACTCTAATAGTAACAATTGAATTGGACTCAAAATACGAATTAAAAATATGTTTCGAACTTATTTGTAGAGCATTATGTTACAATAACATATATCTGGATAGTTATTAGTTAGCAAACAAAGCAACAACTTTAACTCACATAGGTATACAATAAAAAATTATCATAATTAATTTCTTGTTTTAAAATCTAAATAATTGTATAAGTACACGCAAAATTATAACATTTGTATTATTTAATTTGAAAATAATTGGTATATTTACAAAAATACTACTTAAGGTTAGAGAAGATTACCACTGATCTATACTTAAAGAGATTTACTTGGTAAATATTTTAGAAACATTACTATTTAATAAAAATATGTAATATTTTATAAATATACTGTCACATAGGGTAACTTTGTGATACAAAAGTTTAACAAGACGTATGTGCTAACTATTGTCTTTTAGTACTATCCCCTATCTGTATTTCCTTAGATTAGAATGTTCGGAGTCCCTCAATATCTAATTTTTTCAATATTTCTGTCAAACGAAAGGAATACAATGCCATACAAATGGTTTCAAATACATCCCAAAAAGCTCTTCCCCTATGACCTGAGATTGCCCTTCCTTTGTAAAAGATTTTTAGTTATTTTAAAGCATATGAATTTGAAGCTGGTATATATATATATATATATATATATATATATATATATATATATATATATATATATATATATATATATATATATATATATATATATATATATATATATATATATATATATATATATATATATATATATATATATATATATATATACTGTAGTAATTTGTCAATTAAATCCATCAACTAATATTGATGATATTAAATAAAAAATTTAAAAAGTGCACAAAGCCTACCCGATTGACGGTAGGGTTCCAAAAAATTATGATTTCAAAAATATACCTTTTTTTTATATTCAAGTAAAATTTAATAAACCAATTCGGTTTCATTAAATTGGTAACAACACTGTTTAAAATATAATTCAATATCACGTATTAAAACTTCTGAAACACATGACAAGAAATATCGCTGATAAAATATAACCTTCACTTTAAACAATGTTAAATTGAAACAACGCAACATAATTTAAAAACCGTTTATCCATTTGAACTTGCACAACTATACAATCTTGTTATATAGTTAAGCAAAATAACTTAGAAAATATCCCCCAAAGTCGCTATCTCATTTCCATTGCCAATGGCTCATTTCCCACTTAGTGTGTCAGTTGCTTCCTCCCCTCCCCCGTCAAGAAACTTAAAGAATGTTTTACCAATCACAACTTAAAACTTCCTAATCTCTAATAATTCCTGCGCGATCAATGGAAGATGTTCTAATTCCAGAAAACTTTCTCCCCACCGTATTATTATTATTATTACTGCGGGGATATTACGCATTCCAAAGATTTCGAAAGTCCTTAACGACTTAAGTGATTTGGTACTCAGCGCCTTGCCGCCCAGAGGGAGTGGTGTATTCTTAAGTAGTCTCCAGTACTCTTCCCCTACCCCACCAAGGGCTTCAGCGAACCCTCTGATGGAAGACAACAGAAACATGGCGAAGGAAAGAGTTGATAACACGACTGGGTTTAAGCGACTGCTTTCCTTCAGGCTGAATATTCTAACAACTTTTACCCGATAAAGTGAAGAAGCCATGGCAAAAGTGAAGCTGGAGGATAAATGTGCAGATTGGGAAGCGGCTAAATTTGTCCATCTTAAAGCTCTTTCTTTTTCCCCTGATGAAAGTTATGATCAATGTTCGTATCTGGCTTTTATTCTACTTAGGACTTAATATGTTGTATTCTTAAAAGTGATATAGGGTAATGTGTGCATAATGTTACTAGAGAAATGTAAATTTTTCAATATTGATTCCTGTGAGTTGGGATAGGATACAATGGACTTAAATATATCTGATGGCAATGAATTGATAGTTTCAATAATGTTACCAAACAATGCAATAAATTTAGATATAAAATATATTTGAGTTTGATTATACTAAGAAATTATAAATTGATAAAGAACCATTAAAAACTGATACTCTATAAAAATCGGTTTATGGAACAATTATAATTGACTATTTTAACTTAATGATCAATAAATACTATAATAAAAATATGGTCACTATTTTAATTACCTAAAATTATATTATCAATTACATAAATTACTATAAATATTATATTCATAAAATACAATCAAATTGCCTTTTTAATAAATTAAATCCATAATTAATAAAATAAATCCATAATTAGTAAAAGAAATTCATAATTAATAAATTAAATTTATAATTAA
Organism: Linyphia triangularis; assembly: GCA_963978545.1. Lineage (NCBI taxonomy): Eukaryota > Metazoa > Arthropoda > Arachnida > Araneae > Linyphiidae > Linyphia > Linyphia triangularis. The sequence continues at coordinate 59,786,503 of OZ021732.1, forward strand.
TAATATAAATACCTAATTAATTATTAAATAATAAACAACTATGTAATTAAATTTTAGTAAAAATTTTGCAATATATAACTTATGTGTGTTAAGGGCTCTGTCTACTTTGGATGCATGAAAAAAAATGCTATTTTTATAAAAAAAAATTTAAAAATACTGTTATGATTATTGATATAAAACTTGTTAGGCTTAACAAAACATTCATAAATTACAACAACAACAAAAAATTTTATTGATTTTAACCACTTTTTTAGTGTAAAAATGCCAGATAAACCAGAGTCCTCAAAAAGTAGGTAAGTGTGCGCTATTGAAAAAATCTGAACAACGGTCCATCTGAAACAAAAAAAATTGAAAGGTTTTAGGTTTAGTGTGACAAAGGCTATATCCCGTATCTCTAATATTAATTTATATGCAAAAATAACAAAATGTTGGACAAAATAAATTAAAAAACGTGGGGGGGTTTTGCATGTTTTTGCAAAAAAATACTAAAAATTAAAATTTTGCAATATTTCTAGTACGGGATATAATTATAAGTGTAATGAATATGTGGTTAAAATGTCATAAGGATCAGTTCAGTAATTCCTACGATTTTTTTAACAGCATACATCTACCTACTTTTTGAGGACTCCTATTTATGTTTACCTGGCATTTTCACACTAAAATGTAGTTAAAATCAATAAATATTTTTGTTGTTGTAATTTACGAATGTTTTTGTTAAGCCTAACAAGTTTTATATCAATAAATATAACAATATTCTCCAAAAAAAATTAATAAAACAGTTGGGTTTTTTTCGTGCATCCAATGTAGACAGAGCCCTTATATGCACTTGTTAAAATGTGATAGAGAATAAACTATTGGGTTTGGAAACAAGTTAGTATTAATACGGTGACAATCAAACTTCCCTATTTTCAATAAGTCTTATAGAATACTTCGTATCAATCACTAATGGAACCAGGCTGGAATCATGTGTGGAGCATTAAATTAAACATCCTAGTACGAAAATTACCGTTAACACAAAAAAAAAATTTAAAAATCGCTCGTCTCCAGAGGAAGTTTCGAGGTATTTAAATGTTAATCACATTCTATCAATGGTAAACATGTTTTATATACTGAAAAATAACCTTTTAAAGTGGAGTGTATATTTTTATGGTTGGTTACTTTACCCTCTAAAAATCAAACTAGAAGGTAAATCGAAAAGATGCATTTAAACAGCATTTACTAAATTAAAACAAAAAGGTCCTTTCTAATGAGGGATTCAAATATATTTTTACAAATAAATTTAAATGCATATGCTTATTATCTGTAATGACGTTGAGAATATATTTCATTTTAATTTGTTTTGTTCATTTAAAAATGTTTTGAATCAAATGTCATATTTTTAAAAATCAAGATTTACTCTCAGAAAAATTTGGTTTGTCTCGTTAAAGAGTTTCTTACTAGCGGTTTTATTATTTATGGTAGTAATTTAAATATAAAACAACCAATTAGGAACGTGTTCTGTTTCTCGAAATTACTTCTCTGTGATTCGCCCCTCCCTTCTCCCATTTAAATTATCGATAATAGTTCCATTTTTGCGAAATAATTCTCATTAAATCCAGTTTTCAATTTCATTTTATATTTGTATTCGGTGGAAAGTGTATTCGGAAAATATCTATTTATTTTAACGATGACTGATATTTTGTTAATGAAAGTATACTTTTGATATTCAAGCACAAATTTTAGAAACTAATGAAGCCAAATTATTCATTATGGTGCTCATAACAGATATTAGTCTATGACATTTCATATAGAGAGGCCATTATTAAACTTATATTGCTTCAAGAAATCTGCAGGTAGTAGAAATGACTATTTACTTAATCTTATGCGTACAATTCACACTGAGACAATATCGAAATTATTTATGAATGAAAATAAGTAGGAAACTAAGAATTAAAAATTACTTAAATTTTTAAAAATTATTCGTTATTTCATCAGAAGGATTTGCTTATTAACTAAAATTTCTTCTCCCCACCCCCACCACATTCAGTTTCTAAAGTTAACTTTAATTTAAGCTCCTATTGTATATAAAATGGGTAAACTTTTAACTGATTTTTACTTTTCCATAAGACATTTCCCAATGCCTCAACAATAGATGCACTAAATTTTATGAAAAGTTTACTGATACGTGTTCTATAGAGATTTAAGCAACATCAATTAAGGGCCTGAGAAGCAAATTGTTTCAAGTGACTTTTCTTAACTTATGAGAAAATACACTTTAAAGTTTCTTATTTATAGTAAATTTATATAAAAATTATTTGTTGTTTAAATACTGACCTCTGGAATGAAGATATTACTAGTATTCATAGAATTTAATATAAATACAAAATTTTAAAGTGTATTTTTTCTAAAGTGATGAAAAGTCATAGATCCCTTTGGTTCTTAGGACCTCATTTTTTTTTTTTTTTTTTTTTTTTTTTTTGTAAAATTAACCTATTATTCTAAATTTACTAAAATTTATATTTCTGCGACAAAGTCACATGAACATATGCAAAAAAAAAAAAAAAAATGAATTATTATTCTTCCTCAAATATGGACCTCACAAACCTGTAAGCAAGGCTTAAAAATTATTCGCTATTATGAATTTTAAGAAATACGTTAACACTGAGCAAGCGTGTGTAAAATTCATAACAGATGTCAAACCATAAGTCAACCTTATTCATAATTAAATCATCCCCAACCTGACGGATGTTTTCCATTCCCAAAGTCACAAGGCAACAAACATAACCCCCAGGAAACGCACCGTGTAAAGTTCAAAATCCGGAAAACCTATCCCGTTTCCAGTTGGAGATAATTACGTGTCAAAGTTTAGTGGCTCCTTATTTCGTGCAGGGAAGAGCAACACCAGTCTAATTGTTTCAACAGAGTCGGTGTTAGATTAGCTCTGGGGTTGTTTGGGGAGGGTCTGCATGAACTTTGGAACGTTGGAATAGGGGAGGAGAGAAATTGTTTGTCCCCCCCTAGTTTAGGAGGACCGTCCCTTGGCACCGTGCCAAAAGATGGCAGGACCGACGGCAATTGGGTCAGAGACATTGCCAAAAGGTACGTCTTGGCGATCGAAAATGGGATTTCAGGAAAGTGGCTCATAGGGATTGATGTCGGAGGAGATTATGGGAGAGCTTCTCGGGCCCACTGATGTCCAAATGGCGAAGTCAGGAATAAAGAAAATCTGATCTTTTGATGAACGTTGGCTCTGCTAATGCGAGAATGTAGAGAAAGGCTTGTTATATATGGAATATATAACAAGATTATATATGCAGCGGCTATATATATATATATATATATATATATATATATATATATATATATATATATATATATATATATATATATATATATATATATATATATATATATATATATATATATATATATATATATATATATATATATATATATATATATATATATATATATATATATATATATATATATATATATATATATATATATATATATATATATATATATATATATATATATATATATATATATATATATATATATATATATATATATATATATATATATATATATATATATATATATATATATATATATATATATATATATATATATATATATATATATATATATATATATATATATATATATATATATATATACATAATAACTCTGAATTGATAATATCTGTCACCTCAATGGGTCGAAAGTTGTGAAAATGGACTAAAAATGCTTAAAATTCAAAAATTAATAAATTGTCACAGATTTCGTTATCATTTTGCGGTAATACTTAAAAGTTACTGTTTTTTAACAACAACACCTGTAAAAAACTTTAGAATTATACATTAATATCTTATGTCACCTCAACGGCACCGAATTTTGGAAATTGAAGGCAATTTTTTAAATAAAAACACATTACCCTTACCTCATTATAATGCGAAAAGAAAAAAAATTCCATTTTCCAGACATACATAAATATTGTTGCTTATAATCTTTTTTGGACTGACACTCTGGCAAGTAGTTTCTGGATTCTAGTGTTGCTCTAATAAATCCATCCCTATACTGCGGTTCAACTGTTTATCTGGAGGCTTCAATGATTAGTTTTGTGTATGTGTGAAAGATATTTAATAGGGTGGTTCGAAAAAGTCATACTATCTTAGATGTTTCTGTGGTCGTGCGGAAGAATATGAATCTTGTTATTAAAATGTGTGCCAAATCTAGAATTAACTCTGAATTAATATCTTATGTCTAGGAATACCAAAAGTTACAAAATATGCTTCTTACACAACATTTGCAAGCAAACCTCTTTGTAATCCGTTCAAAACTCGTGCAAATGCGTTCAAAACTGGATAAAACAGCACTTGTTACGTATAGATATGGTGTGTCCAACAGAGTCAAGGTTGCTATTGCATCGAGTGTTCTGCAAGACTTGGGTTTAAGATCGGAATCTAACACCTGCCTCGTCGCAGACAAAAATAAAATATCATGGGGAAAATTCTAGAATTAAACATGAATTCTACTCTACCGGGTCTTTATTTTGATGGACGGCATGACAAAAAATAAACAACCGAATTACTCAAGAACAAGCTGCTCCAAAGGATAATTGTAGAAGATCATTATTGTATTGTATCTGATCCTGGTTTCACGTAAATGGGACATCTTATACCTAAAAATGGATCTAGTCATCTAGTCTTGATACATACAACAGCATTTACGAATACGTAAACAATGCGTTATTGGATGATTTTAAAAAGCATATTGTTCTCGAATGTGACGGCACGGTCATGAACAATGGAACATTGAATTATATAATTCATAGGCTTGAATTGAGATTTCAGAGACCCAATCCAACGGATTATCTTCTTACTTCATTTCAACGAGTTGCCATTATTTCACCGATTTGAGTACATAAACGACCAGTCTTTACAGATGATAGTGAATTTTGCGGATACAGAATAATTGATATTTTTATGTTGTTTGAGAATTTAAAAAAAAAAAAAAAAAAAAAAAAAACTTTTTGTTGTTTTTTATGTTATGGTGGTTTAAAATTCTCAGAAAAATCAACATGTGGACTTTCATCTATTTATACAGTAGCATGTGTTCATTGTACTTCTGAAACTGCATTTAAATCTTAACCCAAACAAAAACATTTCAGAAATAAGCAGACGTTCCGTGTTAGACATGAGATATTGTGGAGCTGGACTGACTTTTCTTCAAAAATTCTGCAACGTGATTAGCTTGCCAGTACCCATTTCCCAAAAATCCTACGATGCCATCAACAAAAAGCTGGCTGAGTTCATCCAGGTTGTTGCCAAAGACTCTTTGAAACCGGCTACGTCTGAAAATGTTTCCCTTAACGACAACAATAATTCCGTTACTGTTAGTAGAGATGGTACATGGAAGGCTCATAGTCACACATCACTTGTCGGTGTCTGTACATTGATTGGCAGCGAATCGGGTAAAGTTCTTGATGTCGAGGTCATGTCATCGCATTGCAAAGGATGCCAATTGAACAGAGGTCCTAAATTTGGAGCAAGGTATAAATCTTGGATCTCAAAGCACATACCATTTTGTTCTAAATATCATATTGGATCTGCAGGAAAGATGGAGGTCGATGGAATGGTTAGAATTTTTTGGAGATATGAAACGGAACGTGGGCTGAAGTATAAAGAGTACATTGGCGAAGGCAACTCGAAGACATTTGCGGATGTTTCGGAAAGCAAACCATATGGTATAGATTTTGAAATCAAGAAAGCAGAAATCGTGGGCCACATTCAGAAAAGAATGGGTGCTCGTTTACGAAAAATGAAGTCAGTTCATGCAAATAAGAAATTGTCAGATAGCAAAACCATAGGCGACAAAGGTCGACTGACTGAAACCATCATCAAGATACTGACTTCATACAACGGGAATGCCATAAGAGGAAATTCAGCTAATATTAATGACATGATGCAGGCTATTTGTGCTGTATGTACTCATACAGGCAGCTGTGACCAAGAGTCTATGCACTGGTTTTGCCCGAAAGGTGAAGAGACTTGGTGTAAGTATAACATTGCAGAAGATAACGATAAACTGAGGGTTTTAAGCATAATAACACTTTACCAAAGGCCATTATCAACACCATTAAACTTATTTTTATAGATCTATCCCATGTGGTTCTGTTACGGAAGTGCCTGGGTTCGCGAACGCAGAATGCCAACGAATCCTTGAATTCCCTCATATGGAAATATAGTCCGAAAGCTAAATTAGCTGCATATTTAGCTACTTGAATATATAATGATGAGAAGAAGTCATCATTAGATAAATTGAAAGCGTTAGACTTAAAATATAGAAACAAATGTATAAATGTATAAATACTTGTATTTTACGGAGTAAAACGCGTTTCTTTGTGGCTGAAAAAGGAACCAACAGTGCTTCGTTAGAGGCTCGGAAAGCCAAAAAACTAAAAAAAAAAAAAAAAAAAAAAAAAAAGCTGCTGCAAATGAATCTTCGCAGGTAATGGTTTATGGCGAAAGAGACTTTGATTAGGACTTTGATAATTAATTAAATAGACTTTGATAATTAATTTCATTTTAATCACTTTGTGTAAAATTTTAACTTTAACTTGATTTTTTTTAAATGTAAATTTTGAGTTTGCGCGCATGATTTAAAAAAAAAGTATTTACTGTATGAACTTGAAATTTGATGCACATGTTCTTTTTCACTTACTTTATGACTTATACTTTAATTTGGAAATATTTTTATTTACAAAAAAAAATTAGAGCATTCTTTTGTGAAAATTTTATGAAAAAATTAAATTTTTGAATTTTTATTTAAATCAAGAATACTCTAGTCTTATGAAACATATTAAAAAGATCTATAACTTCTATATGGCTAATATATATGTTATTTAAAACCAATTTGTGGAAATTTGAGCCATAATTTATTTCATAATCATGCGCGTAGCAAAGTGCATATTTTTCTGATTATCAAAAATGTTACGATATGTATTTCCAAATATATATAATAATTACTTTTATTTTGTTCAAGTTTAAGAGGGATGTAATAAAAAATAATGTAAAGTTTCAAATGTAAAAAACCAGAACCATAAACTTTACTTAGTTAAAAAGTTATATTGACTCGTAAACTGAGATTTTGCGTATGTCTAGAATTTTTTAAGGGTACTGAGACCACTTAAAATATAAAAAAGTCCTTTTAGTGCAATTATTTAGTAATCCAAAATGTTAAAAATGTTATCAATATCTAAAAATAAAGTATATAAATTTCCAACAATAGTTTTATTAAAATTTGTGTTATAGAATTTTATATGTTGTACAAAATAGAGTGGAAAATATTGTATCACTAGTTTTGGATATTGCAAAAACTAGACTTTGGGGGAAAATTCGCTGTAATTTTTTTATTGAAATAGCTTCAATAAAAAATTATTCTTAGAAATGTATTTGTGAGGTAAAAAGATTTATTTTCAGTAATATATGGATGTATTAGTCAATAGTCATGCATTCAACCACATGTTAGCAAATATTTGGAAAACTTTTTCAATTAACTTTGACTTGCTATAAAAACATGTTTTAACGAGTATAATAACAATTATAAAAGATTATTGAAAAAATTAGTTTAAAGAAAAAATAAGTGGTGTTTTATCTTTTTATTCGTAAGAATCGAATTTCAGTAACAATGGGAAAATGCCGTCTGGTCAGACGAATCATTGTTAACATTATTTCAAACTAACAGACGTATCTATGTTTGACTAATGTCAGCACAAGTCAATAACGTTGACTGTCTACTTCCTTGTCTTACTGTTAAGCATGGAGGGGAATGGGGGGACAGATGCTCTGGGGCACGATATCTCACCGTGGTCTCGTCCCATTTGTTCTGAAAGAGAGGGTTACAGCGCTGGTTTTTATCAGTATTCTGACCGACCATCTTCATCTAATTTTTCAAGCTTTATTCCCTGATTCTCTATTTGTGTTGTAAGTTAATAATGCAACCATTCATACTGCTTGAATTATCAGAGACTGGCTTGATGAATACAATGATGAGTTGCAATCCCTTGTGTGGACCCTCCAGTCCCTGATCTTAATATAGGCTTAATATAGACCTTTGTAGGATATTTTAGAGATAAACAGTGCAGTAGGTTTCCAACTTCAAAGGCACTTTCTGAATTATGACCTTATTGCAAGCGGAGAATATATGTATCAGTGTAAATATTGTACGGAGAATATATGTATCAGTGTAAATATTGTACACCGTTGACTGTATTTGCCCATTACACTACGTATACAAGATGTAATTGTTGTAAAAAAGAAGACCAACAGGCTATTAATAAATATTTTTTTCTCATTTTACAAGTGTTCATATTATTTTGTCTAACCCCTGTATATTTTTTTCCCGTAATTGAACAGGGCATTTTCCAATTGAAAAGAATTAAAGAATTTTATTTCAATACGGGACGTTTCAAGTGTACTGTTAATATTCTTTGGAATATTGAGATATTATTGCAATCTATTTATTAATTAAAATAAATTTCAATCTTTATATAAAAGATATGAACTTTCCATTAAAAAAAATAACTGAAATTTACTTAATTAATTTCAGTTTCAGGACAAATAAATAATGATGTTTGTTATTTTTATTATGTGATGCAAACAGCAATAATAATTGTATCTATTAGTTTCTTGATTCCCATTCAATCAAAATTTTCCTATTTAAAATAAATTAAATTGTATTGAAATTTATTTAAACATTGATTATGTTTAAATTACTGGCTATTAAATTGTTTGTTTTTTTCTAAATAATTACGAGTGATTAAAAGTGTAACAAAATATTTATAAAAAATATGTAAGAAATATATCCTCCATTTCGTTAAATGTCTAAATTTTTGTATAATTTGAATAAGTGTGTGAGTAAGTGGTAAATATGCCTTATTAATAGTAAATTTTAAAAGTTTGTCACTTGAAATCAGATATTAAATTAAGGATTCTTTTAAAAAGAAATACGAAAACAAAGAATTAAATAATAACTACCACACAGCAAATTGCAATACTAAAATTATATTGTTCTAACATTAAACAATACTAATTTCTTCATCTTTTTACCAATAGACAGTTCCATTTCTAAATAGCTACCCCAAAGTAAATCGAACAAAATTCAGCCTTTCAGCCATGCTTCAATCTCTGACATTTAGAATAATCTCTTTTGATCCGAGTATTGCCCATCAAAGATCCACTCATAGTTCTTAGTCGCCAACCATCATCCAGATCCATACGAAGATCAACCGAAAACGACTGCCACACTAGGTTTAGCAAAGGCAAGGCATTAACCCCATGTTAAGACACTCCGAATCGAAAAAGATTAGTCCTAACAACCCTCTGAAGCTTTGACCAAGGCTGTAATCTCCTTTCTGCTTACTAATCTCCTTCTAATGGGTGATAATCTTAGTAGAAAAAGGTTCTGGTAGAGCAGTACCATGGTTTAGATACTAAGCGATCTAGAATAACTGCTTTTGATATTAGATACTAGCTTGCTTTATATGTAATGGATGGATTGTTAAATATTTAAGGATGTACAGGTTACTTTTCTGAGAGAATTTACTTAGCTTAATAAACTATAAGGTATTGTTTTGCATACATGTAAATTGTATTTTAACATGCATTCCAAAAACTTAAGTATCTAACATGAAAACTTAAGTATCTAACATGAAACAATTTAGTCTTGAAATTTTATTTAAAGATTAATTTATATTTGTGTAGGTAAATATATATATATAGTTAGATAAAGGTAGAGAACACGTGTAAACAAACAAAATTATATAGAAAAGAAAAAGTAAGTTTAATTTCATTGTTTAGATATTTTACGATGTCTTAAATACCAATTTTTTCACCACTGATACTTTCAGAGAGAAAAGCAATAACTTTAGAGCAAATATAAATCAATAAGTAATGTTCCAAGTTCAATTTCTATTATACAAGGTGGACAGCGTAAAAGATGCCTCGTGTTTCAAAATGTTAAATATAATTCCAAATAGTCGATTCCAAACTTAAGTTTTGAAAATAAATAAGAGGTTCTTTTATGCTAGTAGTTGATGATTTAAAAAGTTCATTTATTCAATTTAAAGTTAATAAATAATGACCAATTATCAATTAATAAATAATGAACAATTATCAATTAATAAATAATGAACAATTATCATTTAATAAATAATGACCAATTATCAATTAGTAAATAATGAACAATTATCAATTAATAAATAATGACCAATTATCAATTTATAAATAATGACCAATTAACAATTAATAACGATATATTTTCAAAATTTTATTTTTACTGATTGGATAAATGAAGATAATTTTTTCATTATGTTTATATTTTTTTTATAATTCCCACTGGTTTAATTTAATATTTAATTTATTTTCAATGTTATCCTTTAATTCCCTTTTCCCACCCATCAATCAGGTTATTAGAATAATTTTATTGAATATATTGAAGTATTCAGCATGATATAAACTCTTTTGTCTAATATTCCTCATGATTAATTTCTAATAAAATTAAATTAGACTACAAACTAAACATAGAATACTTATCCAATTATATTTTCATTCAGATTGTTATAAATTTGGTGGCTTTTCTACAGAAAATATAGTGTATATTTCCAATAATTGTACAGTCTTAGAAAACATATTGAAAATTTTAAAAAAAAGCAGAATGTTTTAAGATTCTGACTAAAAGCTACAGTTTGTATTAAATACGAAAAAGAACATTAAAGTAATTCCCTTGTGCAATCATTACTTCAATTTTATTATTTAAGTCTTAGTTTATGAGCATTACCATAACTTCAAAATCCTAGAATAATGAAAAACAAATGTTATTAGGCTACGAATATTATTCTCTATCGAATAGAATGCTAAACTTAAATGCATTTTTCATGTGTTTACATTTTCAAAACGGTTTGTTCAAACAATGAAAACAAAGATTTGTCTGAATTTCTAGTAGCTTAGTAAAATTTAAATTTCAAGTATAACCTTTTTTTTTTTTTTTTTTTTTCCAAGGAAAACTTTTTCCCATAGATGTTTTCAGGCAAGAATGCTTGAAATATTCAAATACCGTACTTCATTGTAAATATGTCTACAAAAATATTATAAGAATGCTTAAATAAAAGTCGAATGTGTAATTTATTGTAACAGTCTACAGAACCAGACACTTACATTTTTATAGACTACAATATTGCTTGTGCATTTACCATTTTCAAACAAATTCTTACATCTTTTTCCATTTTTAGAGTAAGAAATTACAGCAACAGTTAAAATCTGCCAGACAATACGTTTAAGAAAAGTCTTTCTTTTTAGTCACTACTTCTAATAGCAAGCCTGTTTGAAAGCTAATAGAAATGTGTGGTGGTAGCATTATAATAGGACTGGTTAATAGCTTAATATGTTACAAACTGAACACTGGAAATAATTTTATACATCCTATATATTTCGTAGACTACAGATCTGGGGTTGTTTTTTCTGAAAGCTTAATAATCAATGAAAAATCTCTAATCAGTAACGAAATCCTAAGCCATAGTCATGGTTTTAGGTTATATTTTAATTTTTTGTAAAACATTGTAGACGGCCCTAAGCTACAAAAAGTTGATTTAGGGTTCAGTCAGTAGATTTGAGTTTTGCTTGGGTTGTATATTCTCTTTATAAATTAGTCCAGGTAGAATATGTTTTACTTCATGCCCAATGATTCTCTCAATTTAAATTTTTGAACTTAAAAGATGTATAAATTGATAAATTATCCGTTGATATATTATTAGAAAATTCTCCTTTATTCATTCATATTATAATACAGTTTATAGTTTGTATGTTTATATTGCAAAATGATTAAATATTCTGGTACCTTTCTTTGCTATAAATCATTCGTATCCTTTCGAATCGTTTATAGTGTACATATTTGACAGCACATCCGGGTAGAACATCATTTCATCATAAATAACACTTAGAACTAGATAAAAAGAACTAGCAAATAACTATATACTAGGTAGTATTTATGAATTTATTTTTACTGTTGTTAGAGTACAAAGTTATTAGTCGACCATGCATGATAAAATACTAAATTGAGTGGTACATAAATTTTATATTTTCTTTAAATGAAGCCATATATCTTGAATCAATATATTAAGTTATGAGTTTGTATATTATTATGAGTAATTCAAGATAAAAATGAGTAATTTTTCATAAATATTACATTGAATTTTTTACAGCAATTTTTTTTTTTTTTCTAAATTTATCACTGAATTTAAAAATTAATATTTAATTAGAGCGTACTATTGTTTTTTTTTTTTTTTTTCTAAAGTAGTTCCTAATTTAAACCAAACTAAATAATGCTGCAAACCTTACATTTTGAAGGTGTGTTAGTATTACACAAATTTTAGAATATAATACTTTAGAAAGGAATAATGTGTATGATATTAAGGTTGTTATGTGGTAGTATCGAAACAATAAATAAACACATTAAAGTTTTATAAATTTTGACATCATAATTCCTAATAATAATTCCTGTTGCCCAAAAAATATGGAAGATATCTGAAATTTTTCACGTTACAGTAATGGAAATAAAACAAAATGATATCCCAGTATCAATAATAATTGAATACATAAACCTTCGTGAAACTTTTAAAGTCTTGAGCTATTCTTTACTCCAGACGCAATAAAAACAGCAAAAGATCTTGAGAAGTTACGAAAAAGAGAATAAAATATAGCACGACGTGTTTCTAAGCGAAACACTAACTGTCCGTGAAGAATTCCCATTGGTTCAAATGATATCTTGACGTCAGAAAAGGAAAAGCTTAGTGAAGAAGATATGAATAGTTAAGATAAAGAGATGAACTTAAACAAAACTGAGCTAAGCTTGCCTCGAGGGCATATTACATGAGAAATATCTGCGAAATAAACGTTTGAGAAGGAATATGAATGCTTTATGGAATATTTTTGCATTATAAATACTGTAAATGAGTTTCTTCTCACGTTATATTCAATTGTTTTCTTCCAAAATCATTCATCTCAGACTTCCATCTCATCCAATTTATTGAACAAAGTGAAAGCAAGATATATGTATATAAAAAAAATTGCTTGTTTTTTAAAGGAATCAGATAAACTAATCATAAGAAGTAAGATTATCAAGAAAATTCTTCACTTGAGTCACAGACCATTTGCCTATATTTAATGAGGTTTAATAAAGTTGGTTATGCTAAATGTGAAACACGAAAATATCTTAGAATAATTTGAAATTCTGACTGATATATATTTATTTGAGTGTTATTCTAATGCATAAAATATCAAATACGTTCGGATTTTTTAAAAATAAGTTCGCAATATCAATTTACATCATAAGAAATGTTTTGTTTTTAATTTTCATATGGAAGAGTTATTAGAAAAAAACTACAAAAAAATATTCAATTGGTATTAGCATTTTGTATGCTAACAAGAATACGTGCATCCTTTTATTTAGCATGCACCGCAAATTGAAATGTCTTAAAATAACACAAAAAAATGGTACTGTATTCAGAAGACAAATGAAGTCTTATTTTAATACACGAGTATTTTTATTGTTTGTTTAAATTACCTAGGTGGGGAGAGGGGAGCGTGGTTAACAAAGAGTAGTATCATCTTGGTGCATACCTAAAACGGTGTGAATAGGAACAGAAGGGAGATTGGAACGAAACCATAAAATTACTAAAAAATTACTCATTTATATAAATAAATCAGATTTTTTTAAATAGCTTTTTACATGAAAATCGTATTTGGAATCTCGGTACATATGTTATCTAGAGTTGGCTTCACTTTCCAATTATTTACAAGTTCTGAAACAGCCTGCACATAATTCAGTGAATTTTAATCTCTCCAAAACTTTCCCTGCAAATAGTAAAATGTAATGTGACATAAATTTAGATAACTTTTTTTAGATCAGAGTCAGTATGCCAGAATTTATTTAACTTAGTTATCAAAATTTTCATAATACGCCTTTTTGTGCTTTGCGACGTCTTGATTTTGATATTTGTGGGATGAATCGGAAGATAAAAAGTGGTGTTCCACACAATATTTAACAACTGAAGAAGAGTAATTAGTTTACAATCTTCTAGTAACTTTGAAGTAATCAGAAAATAGTGGTCAAGAGTTCAGACATCAATGTCAGAAGATAAGCCTAGTATCGACTTTCCAGAAAACTCAGTTGTACCAGAGTATTTTTCTCCACGTGAGGTTAAAATTCATATGTAGGCTCTATATGGACAAAGTTTTTCATTCTCAAGTTTTTGGCTACGTAGGCGTATTTTACAAACAAGCACTCTGGAACGAAGAGATTTTCTGAAACCGATGAGGATGCTTTTCTCCTACCGCAAGATATTTTAAGAAAGTTAGTCAATTTACAACAAGCAAACTTCTATTAGATTAAGAACTATTATTACTTTTAAAGACGATTTTTATTATCTTGTTTTTTATTGGGTTAGAAAAAGATTTGACACATTTCAAACTTAGAATTTGATTTTAAAATTATTTTGAGGAAAACAATTTTTTGTTTGTCATATTAAAGGATTTTTGATAATGTTGTGTCCCCATTCTCCCTTATGACTCATTATTTGTTCTTTTTTATCCTGTACATATTTAATTAGAAAAAAATAAATCGTAAGGAGAGTGTTCTCATTCACCCCTTTCTAGTGGGGTAAATTGGTCCCCTTGAAAAAATCCAAATACAAGCCATATTTTTTCAAAATTTATGGGATTGATTCTCAAAGAGGAAGATGAAATCCAAGTTTTAAAGTCAAAATTATGTTCGTAAATTGTCTTATTTCCAACAATTTTCGCGTTTAAAGTTGAAAAGTGTTCCAATTTACATAGTTTTGCGATTTCTCACGGAAAAAGACATCGAACAGTTATTTTGACTTTTTATAAATATTTATTTTGTGATAACGAGCATATTTCAATTGCGATTCAATTTATATGGTATGTTTTCGACGTCCTACTCAGGCATTAGTTGATAGGTTTGAATAAGGATTCCCACTCCATTAAGACATTTAAACTAACTGAAAATTCTCCCAAAATTAAACATAACACATGTCTTAAAAATTAAGACTCCATTTGGATTCTAAGCATTTAAATGTACAATGTGCTACTTTTTTAAATTAGATAGGTTTTTTTTTTTAATATATAACTCAAACAACCTTTTTTAATACATTAAAGGCATTTAAGGCTTATAAAAACATTAAATTTTTTTAAGTGGGTTTATTTAAATTAAAGGTAAAAATCCCTTATCAGATTATTGAGCCACACATTTATATTAGCAATATTTTTGCCAAATAAGTTTTACAAAATCATATTTATGGTAGTAAGCTTTCTTAATATTTATTTGCAAATTTTATTGACACAAAACATCATGATTATTATTAGACTGTATAAAAAAAAACATAAAGGGATTAAACACTAGCAATCCGAATCCAATCACAACAGGGGAAAGTATGAAATATATCTATACATATAAGATTATATTCGATACAATTATGTTAGGTTTAACAACGGAAAAAACATCGAAATGCTTTATAAATTATTATACAGAAAAGACAGAACTATACACTGATAATTTGCAATCAAACATAATTTCATGCAATTTTGTTTATGAATCGTTTGTATAACAGTTATTTAGTTTATAAAAGTTGTAATTTTCTTAATTAACCAAAATAACAACAATTCAAGCATATTCATTTCGATATAAATATAAAATTCATAATTTATGACAATACATAACAAATCATATACAGAAGTAATACAAACTGAATACTCTTGTTTTACAAAAAAAGATACTTACAAAAGAATTCTTCCATATCAATAATAAACTAAAATACTTTATCCTCCAAGTTAATGCATAATTAAACCGAATTAAGATTAATCGCACATTTTATTATAAAGCGTCTAATGAAGTGAATATAATGCTTTTTGAAATAAGATTATTCCTTATTGGTCAAATAAAAAAGAATTATTTCCGAAATTAATGACTACTCTTTTTACTGGAAATGAGAAAAATAAAATAAACGCCTGCATTTAATCACTTTTATTTTCTTTGTTAAGATTTTATATGTAAACTAAATTCAATGTTAAAACTCATGATCACATTCAAAATTGAAATTACACTCAATTAATAGATAATGCATTAACGGTATAATGTAAATATATATTCCATTTCCTTTAATTGCATTTAAAAATTTAAACTAATTATTCTGCTTTTTCTTACTTAAATATGTTGTGGATGACAAATTATATTCACAAAATATATTACTATTTAATATTATTTTTGATATTAAAACAATTTCTTTTACTTTAATAATAGAAATAATGCACTGTACAAATCAAGACAACCTAAACTATTAACACTCGTAAATAGTTTTTACCTATGTATTTCTTATGAATTTTACTATATCATATGTTCAAGCTTGTTTAGTTAAAATTTATAGATTATATAGCTAACCAACAATAATTGCCATTATATTTTCTAGTTATCCCTTCAATATTTTATCTTTCTTATTTTCTCTTCAATTATATATCGAAACAATCCACAACATTTATCCATCATTCAAAAAAAAATCCTCATTGCTTGCATCTTTTGTTTATTTAAAACCCCAAACACTCGCCTTTTCCTTGATGGACCCATAAAACACAACTCGCCCTAAACAAAATTCTGGAGAAATAAATAGCATTACGTTCCTGCTGCACCGTAATGATTACCTCTATCTTCACTCTTATTAAGAAAAGCAACTTCGTAGCTATAAAAACACTGTCCCATTACTCAAGCGTTAAAAACATTTTATGTCAGCTGTCAAAAACGCATTTTTCTAATAATCTTTAATTAACCAACGAAATAAATTATTATTTTCCCCTCTGCCTATGAAAGGAGAAGCACAAAAAAAATATTAGCCTATCGTGATCGGTAAAAAGCCAGCAAAACTACCCCTCCCACTTAACTATAATTGCTCGGCTTCATCATCAAGATTCTTTTAAACTTTAACTCTGGATTTCTCTGTATAAAAAAAAGCTATCTTCTATCCGAAGCTGAGTGTGATTCCGCTATAAATCATGCTGAAAATAAGCACGGTCAAGCCACGCGGAACCACACGGGTTTAAGTTTTTGGGAGAAGATAAAGAAGGGTTGGAGAGATATGAAAGTGCTTTCTTATTTTGTTTCAGGGGTTTTTATTTGTGTGATGAAGATTCGATTTTTATGAACATTGATATGGGGGATCGAGATTTATTACCTTTTTTATGTTGTTAGGAGTGCATCTTTGTATATTTTTGCTTTGGTTGAACATCGTTTAAGGAAGGAGGTAGTGTAACAAGTAACTTTTCAAGCCAATTTCGGGATTAGATATTTTCTTCTTCATAAGTTGCTTAAGTATTGCTATACATTTAATATTTTAAAAAGAGTTTTTATGATTTTGAAGTGGTTACTTTTGAGAGTTGTAACAGCACCACTTTTTCACATGTATTGTGCATGTGTTTATATATTTACAGAAGTGCATATTTATATTCTATTTCAAATCGTGCATTTAAGTTAATTTTCTTAATTATTACTTACGACGTCTTGCTTCGGTGGCTTATAAATGCATATTCGGTCAAGTTAAAATAGTTATTTATCCATTTATTTTTGTCACCATGTTATATATAAAAAAAAGTATACTAGATTCATCATAATTTTACAATTTTATCTGTTTATAAGTACAAAAAGAGCTCAAAATGTCCCATGCAACATTCAGAAAATTATCCAGATAATATTACTAAATCCTTTTTACTTAAATTTAAAAAGTGTTCCGATTGTAGAGTTTTAAATTAAAATTATCGTCGTGTCACATTAATTATCTAGAACAATATTATTCATAAGGACTATCATATTTATGCTACTTGGTTTCAATATTATATCAGTGAGTACAAAATTCTGGTTGTTTGGTTTCTTTAAAGTCAAGTAACTGATGTATAATTAAAATTCGCTTATGAGTAAATACTAAACATTTAACAATGAAAAACGTCAATTTAACTTATCTTATGTTACTATTAATACCGATAACATTAAAAATATCCATTACCAAAGATATAAAAAATTTCAGCCATATAAGGATATGTGTACAACGTAGAAAAAGTCATATTCAGTAAAGGAGTCTTTCCATAAATTATAACAATTATAGCCACTACCCTAATAAAGTTTAACTCTAGATAGATTTAACTTTTTATAGTATGCTTGTGTATTCATGTGAGCAACAGGTACTTGCGTTTAACTTTAACAGCATAAATATCAACTGGTGAGTTAATGCATCCCTTTAATATCCATTTAGCTGTTCATATCTGTGTTCCTGCATATGAATGTATGCAGTTATGAGTCGAAGCTTGATCTAATATAGATGATGTTGTGGTCGGAAGTTAAAAAGATATATCAAAGTTAATTTAATTTAATTAGATAGCACGGCATATACTTGGACATACTTATTTGCAAGTATTTTTAATTTCAGGACATAACAAATAGATTTTTCAGACTCGACATTTTTCTCATGAAACCATAAATTGTTTTCTAAAAAGAGAACTGAAACTTCCTTCATCTGAAGTATGACACGAAGTCACGCTTTGTGACATGAGAACCAGAAGTGTCACTTCCACTATTCCCCTTCTCGTCAAGAGTGTAAGTTAAAACCATTAATTACAGAACATTCTCGGCAGATAAAACTAATGACGACGCAGGCAGGAAGTGATATTTCAAACTTTGTTTCTTAGAGTTTATATAGTGATAATTATTATGATTAAAGATCTCTTTCAATAAGGTGCAGATGTTAAAGTACTTTTTAGCACACACACATACAGAAAGTTCACTGAAAATTTCTAGTAATATTAATTAACTTAACGACTGGTATGAAAGTAATTTTGAAAATTTTGTTTTTGAAAAGTCAGTACCTTTAAATTTATTTCCCAGTTTATTTGATGTTGCTATTTGATGTATAATTATTAAAATTATTTTATGTATGTATGTAGGATTTTTATTATCCCATATCAATTGTTTACCGTACATTTCAATTTCCTCTTGTAAAGACAGATGGCACTGCAAGACGATGTTTATTTTTTTTGTTTTGTTATTACGAATAAGTATTCGTACTCCGCGATTTTATTTTTTTAAGCAGAAGCACACCGGATCCCATTCGGGAACAAACACGCTGAACTCTGTCCGCCAATTTTGGGTGCACTCAACCCACTTCGCTAATTAGGTAATGTACTAATTAAACACTTAATTTCGTCAACTTGTGCTGCCATTTGCCTAGTAGTATTTAATACTTTTCCCCCCTTTGTTTTGTCTAAAAGTGATTGTGATGTTTCGTCTAATAAATTTAATTGTACTTTCCGTTTCTGATTTGGAAGTTTATTTCTCTTTTATTTTATTTTTGCTTCCCTAAATAAATCCCCTAGACATTTAAAAAACCGAACCACTAACCCCTACATATTTTTGGGGTCCTCGGCCTGGATTAGCGAAAAGGAATTTTTAAATGGGAATTGCTTCTAAATTATTTTTTTTTAAATTTTGAGTAATTTTCGATTTTTGAATAAACCACGTCCCTGTAGCGATCCATTTTTTTTTGTTCGTTTTCAAAATTATTTGGTATAATAACAAGTGTATGCCTATTAACCTGTTTCGTTTTGGTAACATGAGTTCAATAATATTTTTCATGAGTGCACCCGTTTTAATCGAAAATCACCCATATTCCTTCGAACCCCTCGAAGATGAAATTTACAATTAAATTAATTTAAACCCGTCGTATAAAAATTCTCAAAGTTCCAGTCTTCGTTCTTAGCCAGAAAGCATCCAGCTTCATACGAAATTCTTCGCCAACGAGTCTTCAACAAGCAGCGTGCCATTTCCAACTGGTGTCTCAACGTCTCATCAGTGTTCGTCTTCATCAGTGTTCGTCTAAAATTTTCGAATCTTCAATCCCGAATTGCTGAAATTTTATCCGAGGCCCTTACCGGATAATTTGCCAAGATTAGTACTCTGTGTTCCGAAACCATCTACTACATTAATTTCGTGTTCTAAGCAGTGGCAATCGACGTCTTCAAAGCCAACAGTTTATTCCTTCAGATAAGTTCTGAATCATTGATACTTTCTTATTCTAAGAATTGCATACTAGTTTTTTTTATTTACTTTTTTTTTTGAAAACCTCTTGCTTGGGTAAACTCTTCACAACACAAATAAAGAGAAAGAATAAAAAAAAAAAAGGTCTTATCTATAACCGGAAGTGATACCTTGAATGATTTGATGTTGCAGTCTTTTATTTATATTTTCATTATTGTTCTAAGAATAGCTTACATTTAAATTGTTTTTATATTCCTTTTTATTCTTTTTGTCTGAATTAATACAAAGAATATTATTCAATATACATTATTTTGACGGATAACTTTGGGTAATAATTCATTGTTTACTTTTCCAAATGCAGCTGTTATTTTGAGAAGTTAGGTGATTTAAGTGAGGTAAACTTATCGTGTTAAAGTGTTCTTTTTATAAAGTATCCTTGGGTAATATTTTGTTTTGAATACTTAATATATTATTCGCATCCTTTTTCATAGTTTACTTTTCCAAATGCTGCTGTTATAATTTCTTATGCAATTAATTTTCTATACAATACAAAGCATAACTTATGCAGTATTATGTTTTAAAATATTATGCAATACAAAGTAAGTACATTATTATAAGTTGGTATGTTTATCGTGTTCTTGTCCAAGTGAAAAAAAAAAAAAAAAAAAAAAAACTTTTCAGTAAAATTTCTGAAGACTTGTCCTAATGAGTCCTAATGAAGAGATAGAGTTGGCCCACATAAGAGACATCAGGATACAGAACGAATTGAAGCAAGTTATCTCAACTTACAAGCCTGACAAAACTTTGTCAACAGACGTATCCATGCGAATCATCCTGAAAGACGACGTTCCAGTCTACCAACCTGCGAGACGATTATCGAGTTCAGAAAAGTTAGAGGTCAATCAGCAAATCGACGAATGGCTAGAACAAGGAATCATCAGACCAAGCTCGTCAGACTACGCCAGTCCTATCGTACTAGTGAAGAAAAAGACGGTTCAACCCGCCTCTGTGTGGATTATAGGAAATTGAATAGAAAATTAGTCAAGGATAGATTTCCTTTACCTCTGATAGAAGATGTTCTCGACAAGCTACAAAATGCTCAAGTATATACTACACTCGACCTCAAGAATGGATTTTTTCATGTTGAAGTAGATGAAGAGAGCCGCAAGCTAACCTCTTTCATCATCCCCGATGGACAATTTGAGTTCAACAAAGTTCCCTTTGGCTTAAGTACCAGTCCCAGTGTATTTCAAAGGTACGTGTACAACATCTTCCGAGATCTAATGAGAAAAGGCATCGTAATAATATATATGGATGATTTGGTAATTCCCTCAAAGGATGAAGAAGAAGGTCTAAGAAACTTACAGTCAGTACTAGAAGTTGCATCAAAATACGGCTTGGAGATAAAATGGAAGAAATGTCAATTCCTGCAACGGAAAATAGAATTTCTAGGACACATAGTGGAAAACGGTACAATACGACCATCGTTGGCTAAAATGCAAGCAGTAAAGAAATTTCCCGTACCCACAACCGTGAAGCAAGTACAAAGCTTTCTTGGACTCACCGGCTATTTCCGCAAGTTCATACCAGAATACTCTAAAATAGCAAAGCCACTAAGCGAC
This sequence comes from Linyphia triangularis, assembly GCA_963978545.1. Taxonomy (NCBI): domain Eukaryota; kingdom Metazoa; phylum Arthropoda; class Arachnida; order Araneae; family Linyphiidae; genus Linyphia; species Linyphia triangularis. The sequence continues at coordinate 59,808,255 of OZ021732.1, forward strand.
CTGACTAAGAAAGAAACTCCATTTGCATTCAATCTACCTCAAGTCGAAGCGTTCGAAAAACTCAAGAAACTCCTTACAGAAAGTCCAGTCTTAAGTATCTTCCGGCAAGGTCAAAGGGCAGAATTACACACTGATGCCAGTTTACACGGCTATGGAGCTGTACTATTGCAAGAGTCCACCGACGGAAAGATGCATCCAGTCCAATACATGTCTAAGAAGACAACACCAGCTGAAATGAAATACAGCAGCTACGAGCTTGAAGTACTAGCTATTATAAACGCATTAAAGAAATTCCGCGTCTATCTTCTGGGAAACCATTTTAAAATAGTCACCGATTGTTCGGCATTCCAGAAGACTATGGATAAAAAAAGATCTAGTTACTCGCATAGCCAGATGGGCATTATCCTTAGAAGAATTTGACTATCAGATCGAGCATCGACCTGGAGAGAGAATGAAACATGTAGATGCTCTGAGCAGAAACCCAGTATTTATAATTGAGAACGATACAATCACAGCTAGATTGCGCAAAGCTCAAGCAGAAGATGAAAACATCAGTACTTTGAAGGCAGTCCTCAACAACAAAGTGTCGTCAGAATTTTGTGAACGAAACGGAATCCTCTACAAATTCCTAAATGGTCGCGAATTAATTGTCGCTCCGAAGGACATGCAGACGGAATTAATCAAGCTCGCGCATGAGAAAGGACACTTTTCGACTTCTAAGACGGAAGACGTCATAAAACAGGAATTCTTCATTCCAAATTTAAACGCCTTAGTCCGCAATGTCATCAACAACTGCGTCCCATGCATCTTAGCTAACAAGAAGAGCGGAAAGAAAGAAGGATTTCTAAATCCAATTCCGAAAGAAGATGTTCCCTTAAGTACGTATCACGTAGATTTTATTGGTCCAATGCCCTCTACCAACAAAAAATATCAGCACATATTGACTGTTGTTGACGCATTTACCAAATTCACATGGCTGTATCCGGTGAAGTGTACTTCTGCGGAAGATTTAATAGACAAACTAAGGTTACAACAAAAAACTTTCGGGAATCCAAAAAGAATACTCACAGATCGAGGATCAGCATTTACTTCGAAAGCCTTCACCGATTTTTGCACTGAAGAAGGAATTCAACACTTGCAAATTGCTACCGGAGTACCTCGAGGAAACGGTCAAGTAGAAAGGATCCATCGCACTCTAATACCTGTCCTAACCAAGTTATCGTTAGACGACTCGACAAAATGGTACAAATATGTCGACCAACTACAACAAATACTCAACAGCACGACTAATAGAAGTACCAAGTGGACACCTTTTGAACTCTTAACAGGTGTTACCATGAGGAATAAGGACGACTTGAAAATACGAGATCTACTCATGGAAGAGATAGAAGATGAGCTTCAGGAGCAAAGGAACTCACTGCGGCAAGAAGCAAAGAGGAACATCCAAAAGATTCAAGCCGAAAACAAACGAACCTATAACAAGAAACGCAAGAAAGCTCCGAACTATAGGGAAGGGGATTTGGTGGCAATCCAGCGAACGCAGTTCGGTTCTGGGTTAAAACTAAGACCCAAATTCCTAGGACCCTATAAAATTACAAAAGTTAAACCCAAAGATAGGTATGACGTACAAAAAATAGGTAACCAGGAAGGGCCTAATATAACTTCTACATCCGCTGATCTAATGAAATTTTATACTACTAAATAAATTAACTTAACATAAACACTCTTCGAAAATAATATGTAAACATTGTCCATAATTATCTTTTGCCCAACGTCATTATTCTTCAGTTTATATGTCATTGTTTGATTTTCAATTTACCATGCAACTCCAGCCATAGCACAGGACCCAGCCACTGATGCAATTCCTACCATCTTCAAATAGACTTGATCCTGAACTTTTCGGACAATTACAAATGAACATTGTGATCTTCAAGTTTTATATTTTCTTTTACTTAAGTATTATCACATGTCTTGCCCATTTCCATGTGTTTCATCGATGAGGTCATTGATCTACAGGATGGCCGAATCTGTAGGATTTTTATTATCCCATATCAATTGTTTACCGTACATTTCAATTTTCTCTTGTAAAGACAGATGGCACTGCAAGACGATGTTTCTTTTTTTTTTTTTTTTTTTGTTATTACGAATAAGTATTCGTACTCCGCGATTTTATTTTTTTAAGCAGAAGCACACCGGATCCCATTCGGGAACAAACACGCTGAACTCTGTCCGTAAATTTTGGGTGCACTCAACCCACTTCGCTAATTAGGTAATGTACTAATTAAACACTTAATTTCGTCAACTTGTGCTGCCATTTGCCTAGTAGTATTTAATACTTTTCCCCCCTTTGTTTTGTCTAAAAGTGATTGTGATGTTTCGTCTAATAAATTTAATTGTACTTTCCGTTTCTGATTTGGAAGTTTATTTCTCTTTTATTTTATTTTTGCTTCCCTAAATAAATCCCCTAGACATTTAAAAAACCGAACCACTAACCCCTACATGTATTTACAAAATAAGATTGTAATGGTTACATTTCAAATGTGAATGAACACGTTTTAATTTCATAACTGTTTCATAACTGTAATTAACATAATAACAAATACATATCATGATTTTGTATTGCTTACTGTATCATTGTTCGGTTCTGGTTGTTTTGAGCCTAGATATAAGAAGGATCTAAACAAGTTTTAATGATAAGCAGACCATTTTTATGAAATCAACGAATGATATCCTTCCTAACGGTCGGCAAACACAACATCAAAGACGGCAAGCTACTAGAACCCCAATAAGATAATGGGGTTTTAATTCACGTATTTTCAACCATTAAAATTTGTGATAGTTATTATATCTGTCGAGTTAATTTCATAAAATAAGGAAATAATCGCATGGTTAAGCATACAGAAACGAGTTATGATTCTCCAAGATTTATTGTGTAGGATCAAACACTTTTAGTATTCAGATGAAAGTATTTTGCTTATATAATACATACGTAGAACTTGCGTGCGTAAACTTAAAAGGTTAATTTCATGAACTAATATTGGCATCGTTGCCTGACCTTCGCAAACTTACGATATTTCTTTAGAATAATTCTCCCATCACTACAAAGACATGATATGAAATTTCAAGAACACATAACCAGTCAAAATCTTTCTTCAAAACGCAAGCAATATTGCAGGTATAATAATAGAAAATAATCAAACTTAAAATATTGTGGTAACACTTGTTGAAAAAAAAAACAGAAAAGTTTTTAATTATTATTATGTTTTTAATTTTAAGGTATAATGGATACTAAAATGAACTGAATTTAGTTAGTATTATTTTTGACGAATAAATCATTTGAGGTATCCAGCAATATTTAGCAAACAATTTATATATAAAAATTATATGGAGAACTAAAAAATTTACAGCCACTCTTAACCATTAGTAAAATAGCTTCTCTCTTTTGGATATTTTTAGCTATCCCGGATGGAATGAATGCAGAGGATGGTAGTTATAAAGTTTTTCTTTAGCAACGTAAAGTGGATTCAAAACCAGTCCTACCCAAACGAGAGCACCTACAAGTCAAGAAAACAGTGTCCTTTCAATACCACCTATAGCTATGCATACTGATTCGCAAAGGGAGGAATTTTCTAGGCAAGCAAACACGCAATCAAATAAGGTTACGACTTTAGTTGGGTTTGAAAGAAGATCTCAGACCGCACAATTCGAATTTCCGGATGATCAGTAAGCATAAACATGCGCATTTATATGAAAAGCTCCGACATAAAAAGCTGTGTGGGGCTTTTACGGCGGCATAAAAACACCCTCAAGTAGCGTAAAACACAAAGAAGTAAGTACGTAGCTATTCCCCCAATAAAGTATGGGTGTATGTTTATTTGGATTTTCGTTGGAAGTTAAACCGAAGAAACCTTCGTATCAAGAACATTCAATACGTTACTCATTCGGTTTTATTAGTAATACAATGTTATACTTGTTCGGGAAATTATCATGCATGAAAGAAGGAATAAAATTCTTGTCCACTTTATTAGGTACTTTTAACAACAAAGTGGTTATTTCTTTTTGACATTCATCTTTTAATTTATAGTGAATGCTAATGTAATTAACACACAGTATAACGTACATACCACCAGATAAAATTTAGCACTCTATAGTAATTAGTATCACTAAATATAAAAATTAACAGTTTTTTAATTATAAAAAAGTAAAAAAAAATCCAATAAGCCAATTATAACGCTAACGAGCATATTATATTAAATGGCAACAAAGTTTGCATTGTGGCCTTTAATACAAGAACGTTAAACCAAGCTCTAAACATTTCAACTAGGCACTTGTTTATGAAGCTCTAATTTTTAATCGAATTGCCGTAGTAGGTACATTGAATACACTTGCCGGTATTAATTCATCAGAAAGTTGTTTAGTTGATCTCATCAAATAAATTGATGAAATGATTTCTTATTAATAAAAAATTTTAATAATAATATGGGATACTTGGCTTTAAGTTACATTTTATTGATTTATTCTTCTGAAACAAAATTAAATAAAATGAACTTAAAAACGTCCAGTAATTGCTGAACACTTGATATGAGGCAGCATGATTCGTGAGAAGAGTTTTAAAGCAGAATGTAAAACTTAGATAGCTTAAATATTTCTTTAAATTGAATTCAAATGAAACGGAAAAAAAGCTAATCAACCAAGACCTCAATTGGCTGACACAATTACACACGAGAGTATGTTGCTTGTTGGTGCGTCATTGACCTATCTTTATGCACATTAAGGTCGGGACATAAACTAAACGTGGATTCCGAACCACAAAGAACATCCATGTCTAACCTGGGATTCGAACCCGGTAACTTTGGTTTGCGAGGCCAAAGTGCTAACCACATCGCCATCAGGCGGGCCGTGAGAGTACGATCTTTTTTATGGTAGAATTGAAACATTTCTACTGAGAGAGGAAAGAGGATATCACGAAAATACTTTATGTAAGTTGAGACATATTTGCCATTTTAAATATTTTTATGTGGTTACTCTTAAAAAGAGTCTACCCTAATATATCAACCGAACAAGTACATTGAATTATTTTCTAAATTATTTGTATTTCAAAAATTATTTAGGATACACATATCTCTATTACGTTTTCTTTTGACTTTCATCCGTAAAATTGATGCTTTGAAATTAGTTACTTTTTGTTTAAATATAGAAATTTATCAATCCGTCTAACCTCATACCTCTGATTTCAACTTGATAATATGTCCCGCTTTATTTCAAGTATCTCGACTGCAAATCCAGTGAACAGCAATTCATTCAGCTGTTCACTTATCTTTCCATTCCATCAGGCGAGATAAATTATTCCAACGCAAATTTAAGTACCCAGAGACTAGAGTATAAATTAGTGAACTTTTAACGGCTAGGAACTCAAAACGATGCGGGAACGCTTTTTTCAGTCCCACAGTTCGAATCGAGAACCAATAAAGCAACATCTATTCCGGAAACAAAGAGTTCAAAGCACAATGCTGATTGTTTATTCAGTTTACTTTTATCTCTCCCTTTTTCAGGCCCTAAACCTATTTAGATACTAGAGACGCTGAGTAATCTTTCCTTTTAGGACATTTTTATTCGGTTGGACTAATTGCAGGCTTGCCTCTTGGGAAAATCTACCTCATTAGAGCGCCTCCCGTGTTGAGCTGGCACCTAGATCTTCTATTAAAACCGACCCGATATCTTTATTGCCGCATACAACGAGTAATTTTTTGTTGCAAAAAAAGAGAAAAACATCAACAGTGTTGCCATAACAAGCAATGCTATTTAATGAGAGGAGGGACGTGCTTGGAAGTTGTAATAAAATTTGAGGAGATAAGCCTTCTGAAAGTTTTGTGTGATTTGAATAGTGGGTGAAATGAAGGTGGGATTTTAAATTAAGATGCAAACTTTAAAGGTAAATTTAGTCAGGAAGGTGCTTAGAGGTTGTTACAAAGGAAGCTGTTAAGTCTGGGGTAGGGGTCTTTGTTGTGAAGGTTGTTTCTAATTAGTTTTATGGATTGGAGGCTTAGTCTGGGAAATGCACTACAAACTTTTAACTACGTTATAATTGGATTTTTGAGAAAAATGTAGCCATTATGCAAACAAGTGGTTAATGACTGCTTTATTTTTCTTAATTTTAAACCCAACATAATTGCGCAATTTTTTTTAGCATAGGCGTTAAAATATTGTAGAAAATTCGTACTGTGTTCTCACTTTTTTATGTATACAGTAAAATATACTTCCCAGAATTAATTTATCATCTTAAAATATTAATAAACGAAACTATCCTGTTTTATGTATAATGTTATCTGTAACCATAACTATACAAGTAGCAACATCAATAAACAATGACGTCAAAAGTAAAACATTTAAAATTCCATTTGCCTTAATATTTCTTAGAATTATTATTGAATTCTTTGAAAGCTATGCTGAACTCGAAAATAAAATAACAGTAACACACAGTTTGTTCTGTCTTATAATTTTATCCTTTGAGATAATTAAAAAAAAAAATTAAAATTACTTAAAATGAATGAATATTGAATTATCGAATGCAAGTGCAGTCTTACAAGAAAAAAGCTAGTGAAATGACTTTATTGTAGTTATTATATTTCAGTAGCCGCAGTACATCTAAACCCTATGTGCTCAAGTAAATATGGGGGAAAACTATATCAGATAATCGGTACTTTGAGTTCCACAGAGTCTCTTCATTTCCTGCATTCATAGACTATGGCTTATCGAGGATTTTGATGTAAAGGTTATATAGTATATCATTGTGTCCTAATATTTTAAACGACATACCCCCCTCCCCCCTTCCCATCAACTTACTTATCTCGACAAACTCTACCCAAGCCTCTAAATAGACCGGCTTCTTGAACTATCCTATAACTATAAAAACAAGAGACAAGTAAAACTAATGAAAACATTGCTCATCAATTAGTTTTCAATCACACACATGCACACGTAATGACTTTGTAACACTTCATATCTCTTCTAGTGTTTCATTGAATCATATTTTCTTCCTTTATTCATATAGAAAAGTTAACACACTGTTATCTCATAATTCTTTCTTATTATAAACACATCTTGTCGAAAAATAATTCGATATTTAGTTCCCATATTTATATATCTAAACATTTCAGGAAAACAACTTAACTAATTATATTTTTGTGAAATAATGTTCTCTGTGATCCGCAAATTAATACACAGACTAAACTCTCTTTTCATACTGGACAACTTTAATTAACTCAAAAAGGCGCATTTTACATTTAATGCAAAGTGTAAGAAAATTAGCTATCACAGAGTAAACATGAAAGACTTGATCACTGGAATTAATTATTGGTTAGGTCTCTATCCGAAATGTCCTTATGGACCTTACATAAATGAAGAAAATTTCAGAAATTCTGATTATGATCCATTTAAAATGTAACTAGACAACGCTTTCTTTTATGAGAATATATGTAAGTTCTTCTTTCTTAGGAAATTGATAATTATCTGGAACGTAATTCATTCTAATCACAAAATTTACACATTTACATTCTGTAGGTACTAAACGTATAGGGATTTCGTAACTCTTTTCTTACACTCATCCAATTGTGCAGGAGATTCAAGAAAAGTCGTATCTCGAAGCGAATCATCATTTCAGTATGTAAGGCAAATCGCATTATCATTATGGCAGGTTTCCACCGAAAGGAAAATCAGAAAACTTTGGAAGGGAAGCGAGAGTTTTCAGTAAAAAAAAGTCATTCACAGATAAAAGGAAGGACGGAAACTTATGACAGGGAAATATCCGGCGGAAGTAAAAGTAATGCACAATTTTCCTCGAATAATTTATTCTGAGATCCGGAAAGAGTTCGCGGGAATCGTTTGATGAATGATTGTTTTTGACAAACGTAACTGGATTTCAGAAGTGTCCTTTTGTCGGTTCAAAACGAAGGGGGGGGGGGGTCACCATTTGGATGGATATAATGCAATATTTGTGTAATATAAGCACGCCGAAATGAATACCGGTGAGAATAAAGAATTATATATTTCATACTATTCAATGCTTGGAAATAGACAAGAGAAAATTTATGAATTATTTCTTAAAACTTATAAAGAATGTGCAGTGTACATTCATTAAGTAGGTGCATTGTACATCATTTCATATATAATGTTCAAGCATACGTACTTGAAAAAAAAATTAATTATATTGTTTTATTTTGCAAAAAGTAAGTTTGTAAAAACATTCTGCATTATGAAAGTAAACATACACAAAAATTATATTCTCATGTGGGTTCTTATAAGCAGATAGTAAATAGTCAAATAGATATGTATGACGTTAGACGTCTTTATCTATAGTGTGCTTTTAAAACTACCCACCTATGAACATCCACTATTCCAACAAAACTTTTCTCATAACAACACACCGCAACAAGATCGTATATGAACAAAATTTCTTAATTTTAATTTGGTACGACCCCCATCATCGACTTGGGGCAGATATTGTGACGAATTGTTTAAAGTATTCATTTAAATATTGGCTTGATGAAAATCTTATGCGAAGAAATCTTCACAATTGCACACTCCCTAACTTTACTTTTCTTTCCTAACAATGTTTCTTGAATTAGCTAAAGTTAAATAATTCTATGTATTAAAAATTTCATTGTTTCTCACTCTTTAGTGAACGAATGCAAAAATAGGTTACTTTAAATTGTAATGTTCAAGTGTTAATTGGAACTTGAAAAACTGTTACATTAACAGGTTTTGTTGAAAATAATTAAATTTCAGAGATTGTTTTTACTTATAACTTATACTAAAATATTTTCTACACATAACAATTAAATTTATATTTTTCTAAGATGAAATTCATGTACAAAACCTTTCTAAGATTCATTTAGAGTAAATACAATTTTTTATTAAATAAAACTTATATTTTTTAAGTTAATAAGTACTACCACTGTTATGTTTAAACTGTTCGATGATAGTAGTTTTAAGACGTAAACTTAAACACTTAAAAGCAATTTTCTTCACAAAACAATTTAATTTGTATTATAATAACATGACATTCATGTACAACACCCTTCAGCGATTCTTTTAGAATAAATATTATTATTATTTATTATGAAATAAAACATATATTTTTAACTTATAAATACACTGTAATGTTTAAACAGTTCAATGGTAATAGTTTTAAGACGTATAGTATAACACTAAAACGCAATTTCCTACATATAATAATTCAATTTCCATTATATTAACATGAAATTCATGTGCAACACTTTTTTGAATTTCATTTAGAGTAATTATTATTTTTTATTATAAATAAAACTTATATTTTTGACTGATAAGTACACTGTAATGTTTAAACAGTTCCAATGTAATAGATTTAGAAAGTATAATTCAATACTAAAACGTAATTTTCTGCATGTAACAATTTAATCTCTATTATAATAACATAAAATGCATGTGCAGTACGCAAAAAAAAAAAAAAATCCGAACGATGACTATATCTTTTATTCTAATTGATGAAATAACAAAAATCAAGTACCGTTGTAAATTGTGGAAGGTCTTTATTAATCGTATATAATTTTTTTTATCATGATGGGTCATCTACATATTAAAACTAAACCAAACTTTAAAAAGTGCAATGGCAACCCCATAATATCATACCATATTTAGATTTAGAATCCCGAAAAAAGTCTAATTACCAAATTTCATAACTTTCCAATGAATGATTAGAAATTTAAACGATATCAAAAAAATGATAAATTAATTATTTTAAAAAGAAAATTTGCTTTTTTGGCCATAAATTCTTATATAGTTAATATATTTTAGCAATTTTTACATCAAAGGATAGTTTGTTTAAGGTCAAACTTAAATAACATGCAACTTTTGTATTAAATTGTATTTTAATAATTAATTATTAATTAATAAAAAAAAATTAAAAAAATTTAAATTCAAACACTCACACACACTCACACACACACACACATATATATATATATATATATATATATATATATATATATATATATATATATATATATATATATATATATATATATATATATATATATATATATATATATATATATATATATATATATATATATATATATATATATATATATATATATATATATATATATATATATATACACTCAAGAGCCAAAACATTATGACCACCCCTACATTTTGTAATGAACTCGCCTGGATGACGTGGAAGGCACGTGATCAGGTGGAAGTGGTATTTAACTGCTGATGGAGAGTCTGAAGAATCATTCTTTCATTTACTTCTGTGTGTAATGAGAAAGGCTGCGGTTTTAAGCGACTTTGATAGAGGGCAGATTGTAATGGCTCGAAGGCTCGGAACAAGTCGAAACTGCACGACTCGTGGGTTTTTCGCGATCTACAGTTATTAGTATTTATGCAAAGTGGATGAATGACGGTGAAAGCAGCAGTAGACGACATGGTGTTGGACGTCCACACGCTATCAAAGAAAAAGGTCGTCGGAGACTGTCTCGCATGGTGAAGCAAAACCGGAGCCAGACAGTGGCTCAGCTGACAGCCCAATACAATGCAGGGCCAAATAGAATAGTATCGGAGCACACTGTTCAGCGGACACTGTTGGATATGGGGCTACGCAGCAAACGTCCCACTCGTGTGCCTTTGCTGACCAAGCGTCATCGCCAACTGCGACTGCGCTGGGCCCGGGAACATCGTGACTGGTCCATGGATCAGTGGAAGAGAGTTGCCTGGTCAGATGAATCATGGTTTGTCATTCATCACGGCGATGGCCGTGTCAGGATACGCCATCTTCCAGGCGAACAGTTGCTCCCTCAATGTACAGTAGGTCATACACTGGCCGGTGGTGGCGATATTATGCTTTGGGGGACGTTCTCTTGGGCGTCTCTGGGACCCGTAGTTGTGGTAGAGCAGACCATGAATGCTACTGGGTATCTGAACATCATTGCAGACCAGTTGCACCCTTACATGGCTTCTGTTTTTCCATCTGGAAATGGAATGTTCCAACAAGACAACGCCCCATGTCACAAGGCTAAAATTGTGTTGGAGTGGTTCCAGAAACATGATGCTGAATTCCAGTTAATGTCCTGGCCGCTTAACTCACCGGATCTCAATCCGATAGAACACATTTGGGATGTCATGGGATGGAAGCTCAGATTTCAAAGACCACCAATTCGCAATATTTCGGATTTGCGTGACCGCTGCTTAAACATTTGGTACAATCTGTCTCCGGCCATCTACCAAGGACTTGTGGCATCCATGCCAAGGCGGGTTGAAGCTATATTGAGCGCCAAAGGTGGGTCAACTCGTTATTGACTGGTGGTCATAATGTTTTGGCTCTTGAGTGTCTATATATATATAAATTTTTTCATTCATTCCATTTTAACTCTTGGTTCTCTATAATTTAGAAAAATGTAAAAAAAGCTCACTTTAAGGGACCGCGTAATAGATTGCATCTTGAAGCATGCATTGGTTCATCCCGCTATAGAAAAGTTTGCCCTCAAGATCGACTAAAACATTTTCGCTCATGAGTGAAGTGTTTCTCAAGATAAGGAACTGATATTTTGTAACTAGGGTAAACCAGGTATTCTAAATCGAATGGAAACATAAAAAATAGGGGTTCGTATTGAAATTTCTAAAGATAGAGTTAAATGTATACAGCCCTCTAAGAAAAAAACAAACTTTGCATTAGACATATAGGAAATCGTAAACAAAACATTTTGATGCAAACCGCAAGATTCTACAATAATTGGAACCGAAGATATAGCCATTGTTCGGATTTTTGTTTTAGTTTTTTAAATTTTTTTGAGTACTGTACTCACCTTTCTGAGTTACATACAGCGCAATTATTATTATTTATTATAAAATAAAACTCATAGTTTTAACTAATACGTATAAATAAAATAATGTTCAAACAGATCGATGGCAATAGTTTTAAGACGTATAGTTAAATTTTCAAAAGCAAACGTTTCAAATTTCATTCTTTCAATTCAACCGCACCAATTCTTATTTCTATTATTGTATATCTCCCAAAAATACCTTCTTTATTTATTCCATTACTTCATCTGATAAATGGAAACGTAAGAAACTTTCAGAGGGTAACCGAGTACCTTTCACGTATGATTTATGGCTATTCATTGTAAGCGAATGCACCATTTCAAATTCCAGTGGAAAGAAGTCAGAATGGGAGCTGGATATTTTCTTGAAATACATATTTCGATTTCATGGTTTGTTGGATTGAGCAGGGAATTTGCAGATGGAAAACATTCATCCAGAAACTGAATCTTCGGATAAAAATCAAACTAGTTATCTGTAAAGAGCAGACGGGAAATGAATAAAACTTGATGAATACGGTAATACGTTAGGAATTTACAATAGATATGAGATAAAAAAAATTAAAGCGAATTTCTATAAGGAATTCTAAACAAGTTTTGTATTCCACAAATCGTGAATATTCATTTTTTTGTAATTTTCTTGGATGCGTACAATAGCAAAGTTATTTGAAAGATGTGTTACGAAAAAAATTAATTCCAATACCATTTATTAAAAAAAGTAAATGTATTTCATCTGAAAGAATCAATTCTGAATATAAATTTTAACATCTGCAGCACCGAAAAACATATTAATCAATAATTTATAAAAACATGTTTAGGTTTTTAAACAAACTTCGACTGGTTTCCATTAAGAAGTGGTTTTCCACCTGTCAAAAATACTGTCTGTGAATGCTACATATTTTTTTATTTTAAGTAAAAAAAATTAAGTTAAACGATTTTTGTGAAATTGGTAAGCTAGTTTTGAATTTTACATTTCTGTATATATATATTTAAATATAAGTCATAACTCCAAGGATAACATTCCATATTTTCTATTTATTTAATTTTTTCGTTATTTCGTATTTAAAGCTAAATATTGTTTGTTTTAATTTAAAATATTTTAAATATTAATGCTATCTTAAACTCTAGTACCAATCTTTGTTCTACAACTTATTAACACAATTTTATCTTAAACATTCACAAGCGAATATTTTGACTGAATGTTTGAAATGCCTAGGCGCTTAACGAATTGAACAAACAAGTTACACTTTTACGTGCGAAAACTTCACCCACTGTAAATACACTGAATTTTCAATTATCTCACTTACTTAAAATATCATTTAAAAGAAAAAAAAAAGTACCATTAATGATACTAAATTCCCCTGATACAACATTTAAGTATTAATGATCAGAATTTTTCTTTGAAACTATTCCCCATACTGATTTCAGCAGGGTCGCAAGATGTAATTAGTAGGAAATAATTTGTAGATTTTTACTCGAGAGAAACTCACACCAAATGTAAATACTCCACGACTTCCAAATATCTTCCCCTTCACAACTTAAAATGTCATTTTCAAGAAAAAGAAAAACGCCAGAGAAGAGCGCTGGAGACATTAATTAATCGCTCTTCAGTTCAGAAACTAATTAAGCTAAACAAGACGTCGTCCTTGACATTTAAGTCTTAATGAGAGACTACGGAAATAAGTTTTGTCTTATGAGAAACAAGAGTGTCTCGAGTTTAAATAAAGAACTTAACAATATAATGAACTCGTGAGATAATCGTTATTTTTATATAGAATTGTAGGTAGAACAAACTCCGGTCAACGTAGTTGGAGTTTACTTAGAAAACTTCTGAGTTTCTAGAAAGTAATAAAGAAATTTCCATCCACATCATAAATATTTATTGATGGCTACCTTTCCATTAGTAAAAACGAAACATATGAAGTTTCTCTCGATATTAAAAAAAAAAAGTAAGCAACCGGTTCATTGTCACTAACTTTTCTCTTTTTCTGGTGCAAAGGAGAACTGTGAAATTTCGAGCACAAGAAAATTGTCTCTTTATCTCGCCTTGTATGATCGCAAAATGGCGAATTTTTAATTTAGTTTTTAAATTAGTTTTTGTTAATTAAATTTTAAAATTTGGCCGTAATGGTAATCCAATGGGAAAAAGGTTTTCTCATACGCTTCTATCTCAATAAATACTTGAAATATTTGCTTGTTTCCATTGAGAAAAATATGGTTATAATTTTTGAAATCTTCTCTTACTGATGACATTAAAAATGTCGTTCGATGATAAAAAAAATTAATTTGATTAATCATGTCTTAGATTCTAAAATTCTTATTTTATTTATTTATTTATTTTTGGCTTCTTTGCTTCTCCGGAGCGCTATTTCGACCTCAAAAAAAGTGTTAAAGGAAGGAGGAGACCGCGGAATGACGTCACTTCCGAGAGCATAATGCATAAAATCCGTGTGATACGTCATTCGTTTGTGTAGTTCGATTAAGACTTTTAACTGACTTTCGGCCAACTCTGAAATTTTAAACAAAAGTATTTTCACCCCTACCCCTAAAATTTATCTAAATGTAGCCTAATAATAGTAAAATTCAATTATTTTTTTAAATTTTCATTTATAAATTTTTTTTGGCACCTTGTAACTCCAATGATTTTCTTATTTTCTGAGTGTTAAATTAAATGTGTGTTCGTTAAAATGAATAATTCATTCTATTGTTAGCTGTGTATTTGTGTTCGTTAATAGCGCTGTTTTAATTTCTTCATTTGGTTCGCCACAATTAAAAACAAAAGTTTAGAACTTGTGACTGTTCTATAAATGATTTCAGCAATGGGGGTGAAGGGATTATGCAAAATTATCTGATAACAGTTAAATACATATGAATGTCAATTGAAACTGTCAATAATATTTCAATAACAACAACAATCAGCGATGGAGAAGCCCCGCCTACTACCCTTCGGAGATCGCGCAGCAAACCAATGTTTTGTGTATCAATGGACCTCCTCGGGGTTTTGCGTACGTTACGAGCAGGCAACTTTACGGTAGAAAAGAAAAGCAACGGCATCAATTCACGATTGAATCACAGGAATTGTTTTAAAAATCCCAAACTATTCCTTTTTTTTTTTTTTTTTTTTTTTTTTTTTTTTTTTTTAAACGTTACGCAGCCAAGGCATCACTAAGAAAGGTGCGTAGTCCCCTTCTGTGAGCCTCAGTGAGTTTGTTTGGGGGTGAACGAGCATTGGCGAGCAAGACAACCTATTATAAGTATAAATATCATATCAGTTCTTAGTATAATATAGAACTTGTATGTATATTAAGGTGTATATGCACATTATACACATGTCCTGTGAAACATGTGTGAGAAGGAAACGTGAATTTCTTATCTGGTGGAGGAACAAAACAAAAAAAAAAAACTTTTTTTCTGAAACGTGTAAAAATAGCAATGATTGCAATACTTGTTATAAAGCAATTTAATTAACAATAATGCTTGCCTAAAAAACTAGCTTGTCACTACGAACCAGTATTGGATTAATTGAAGCTAACCTAATTCCTATGGATATGCGAACCATCGTGCATTAGATAAAATAAATACAAAACTAACAGCAAAGAGAACGTGTTCTCACTTAAAAACTAGCACTTCATAATGATCAATTGAAAACAGATACAAAAATAAACATAATACTAGCAAGCCAGAAAAAGCCTACATGTTGCCAATATTAACAAAACTCTGCTTACTCTTGGCCACATTGCTAGCATCCAACCGTAAAGCAGCCAGCATTAATTTTTTCACTGGGTTGCATTAAATTATGCAACTGTCATAAAGGAGAATAAATTATTTCTCTTATATTAAACCAAACACCAAACACTTAAAATAAATTATATCGATCAGTCCATTTCAAGCTGAACGTCATAAAGTATATAACTCCCAAAAAGTTTCGCTTAAATGATAAAAATATTCATAGACGAAATCGTAGACAAATTAAAGTATTCTCTCACTAATAGCAGCTAAAACATGCGCGAAAAGAATGAATAGTAAAAATAAATTCAAAATGAAAGAATTTCTTAATTTAAGTATACAGTAATTTAACTAGACGAATGGGGAAAATAATATTCTTCCTTTCCGAAAACCATTATTGAATCTATGAGTATTTTAACTAGTACAAATATTGAAGCTATGGGGAAGAAATAGAAATAAGCAACTGTAAATAGCCAGGTCTGGAAAAGGAATCAAAGAGTCGCGTCTGAAGAGGATTGCTCCGGGGCATGACATTCGAGATTGGTTTTTGAAGAATGGAGACAAGTTACAAGTGACTTTCACGTCCACTTATTCTTTCTCTCCTCTATCGCGACGCCCAAGCCTTGATGCCATATCGATTGTTAGTTGTTAGCTATTGTGCAAATATGATTGTTCGAATGGAACTTATATGCTAAGGGAAATTGGTTCACTAATTTATATTTGTTTCAATAGAATTGATTGCATTATACCTAATTAAATTTACAACTCTGCTAAGATATACTCGTTGATGAAGTTCTACTTTTAGAGGAGTTCAGCTTAAAAAAAATATTGTGGCTCATTTTTTACAAAAAAATAAATGACGGTATCTAAATAGATTATGGGTTCTATAAAAAATATAAAAAGCAAATATGGAAATATCTGAGATTAATTTGGATATTTAGTGCCGTATAATGGTTTTCTAACTTACAAATTTTAATAATCATTTTCACACTCGATGGATTCATCAGTGTTACTTATTTCATGTATGCGAAAAATTATCATCCGACACTTATCTTCTTTTAAATAAATTATTAGTATTTATTCCCTTATCGTGGTTGCCACAAAGAATCTTAGATTTTATTATCATTTTAAGTTTAGAAAATTTTCTTTCGGTACATTTTTACTGTCAGTTCATTGAAGGGTCTAAATTACTACAGTTATTAGAATATGCAAATATTTACATCTTACCCTGTTAAGGGAATGCAAAAATGTTTCATGTATGTCAAGGAAAGTGAATATACGGAATAAGATTGGTTAATTCTTTATTTATGTTTAATATGGATTTTACAGATAGTATGTGTCTGCACTGTGAATTCCTCAATATTTTTACCCTCACGAATAACCTACAACATTTGCCGTGTAAGAAGTATTACATACAACAAGCAGGCATGATATATAATTTTAAAAGGAAAAACTGTTTAATCATTTAGTACATTAGAAGTAAACTAAAATATGTTTTTTTTTCTTATACTTACATAATATATTCATAATAAAACTACAATATTTAAAATAATAATAAAAAATATATAATACACAATTAATACTTTATAAATAGGCACATATGAAAAATTACATTAGGAATGTTATCTATATACTTAGTAGTTTAGTTATAAGAAACCATTTATTTATTTCTTGACGCATATTTTTATTAGTTATGTGGAAACAAAATTATTTATTAGTATTATTAGTTCTGAAACATGTTTAAGTAGTAGAAAATAATGACTAATTTCTGCACTACTGATCGTATTCTTGAAATACTTAAAAAGAATGAGGAACTCTAAAATTATACAAGATACATTAAGTAACCAGGATCCTTGAAAAACCATTGGAGAGATTTTAATAACTTTGTTCTTGCAACAATCCTTATTATAGAGTACAAGTATTTAATAGATTAAGAAAACATTGAATGCCTAAGTATAGATTTTTATACCATGGATACATTACATCTATAATGCATTGCATGATTACTTAAGTAGTTGCATAAGTCAAGACTGACAGGCAGATGGACTGTTATAAATAATATAACGCAACCGTATATGTATACACTATATTCTGTTATGTACCCTCAGATTTCTTCCATCAAACCACGAAAAAACATCCAAAGGATATAATCTCAGAAAACATCCTAACCTAATTCCTGTCTACTTATTGGCTTGTCGCTTCAGGCAGGAGGAATAAGTGATTCCTTGAAAAAGAGTAGACAGCAAGGAATGTTTCAGGAATAGGGGATAACGAGAACCTGCCATCGAAGTTAACCAGTTTTTGCAGAAGGAGGCAATCGCAACTTCCAAAGATTTTCGCTGCTATATCCCCCCTCCCCTAACTTTCTTTCTCATCAAATATCTTCTTTTTTTTTTCGTCTGATGAAATCCCACCCCATACGTTTTCTTGGCCATTCTGTGTATAAGATTAGATCTCGAGTAGTTAGAATCTAACCTGGAGTGGCTAGATAAGGTCTTTTCGGAATGAAGTTTCGAGAAATCGAGAAGATTTAAAAAAGATTGGGCTGGAAGTTGATTTGT
This sequence comes from Linyphia triangularis, assembly GCA_963978545.1. Taxonomy (NCBI): domain Eukaryota; kingdom Metazoa; phylum Arthropoda; class Arachnida; order Araneae; family Linyphiidae; genus Linyphia; species Linyphia triangularis. The sequence goes on from OZ021732.1 coordinate 59,826,397, forward strand.
GGAAACTTGATATTTTGTTTTGCTTTGTACGGATTTTTAGGCACTATTCAACACAGTATATTTCAAATCATTTATAGTGAGTGTTGTAGAACTATGCGACATATTAAACAGGAATTTTTATTTGGTAATAAAAATGAATTAAAGTTTTATTGTTTTATCTCTATTTCGAAATTTTTTTTTATTAACTTTAATTCACAATTTTTTCAGAGAAATAATAAGAAAATTCAGTAGAATAATTATATTAATTGCACGAAAGGAATATACGTGGATTTTACTTTGTGATTTTAAATATTATCATTTCTTTGCTTATCAGTTTCAAATCACAAATATGAATACTGTGAATATATATTCAAAAGTAAATACTGAAGAAAGATATATTTTCTTTAACTTCTTAATGCTAAAACAGCTTAAGAATGAAAGCAGTGGAAAAATTATGACACTCCTGTTAACTAGTTTATAGTCAACTAGAAACTAAAACGGAGCAAAACAATTTTAAATTACACTTGGATATTCTTACCTCAAGGTCTTATTAAAGCTCTTATTAACATATTTCATTTACTTAGACTAGAGATGTTTTTAATTAATGGAGAATTCAGCTAGAATATTTAACAGCATCAAAATTCTTTTTCTCATAAATTGGACCGTCATTGAATATTTTAATTAACCAGATATTAAATCTGAGTGCCATGAGAAAAGAGATTGCTAACACCTCAGTTACAAAAGAGATCTAAAATGTTCCAATAAATAATATTCGTTAATACCTTAAATATTTTAATCGCAAATATCCGTGTGAAAACTCCACGCATTTGTTTACGATATTCCTTTAAAATAGTACACAGCTATTTTAAAGAAAAGATTTACATTATAAATTGCTAAAGGAATAGTGGATGCTTAAACATAAAACATCAGCAAAACCATTGTATTTTTTAAAAATAAAATTAACTCCGATACAAATCGTACAAAGTGAAATTAATCAGTTTAATTTAAAATCTAAATGCTAAGGCAGTTTGACTAGAAATCCACAAAGTAATGACTTGATACAAAAAACCGAATTCTCCAGTAAGAAATAAAACAACTGATAAAATGTACCTCACGTTTTACCAATGGATCAAGTTAAGATAGGTCGCCAAATCTCCCCACACCTACGAAACATCGTCACATCTCTTTGGTGATGAGATCATACCCAAGACAGTCACACTCAATCCTTGTACAAGATTGGGCCGACGTTTCAAGATATCCGCCCTCACGACCACAATAGGGGTCGGGGACTTCTCAAATGGAGTTTGGGGATTGGAAGATTTAAAGGGAGATTGGGTTGGAAATTGATTCAGTAGGGTTCAAGAGCGTTCGACAAGAATTTATTTCAGGAGGGTTTTTTTTTTTTTGTTTTTTTTTTGTATCTAATAGAAATGTATGGGATGAAGTTGCACTGCCAATAAAAAAACTAATTATTTTTTTTAGGATATGTTGAGATAAGTCCCAACTCTAACAAAATGAAATTGTTGGAAAGTTTATTTCAGTTAAAAAGAGTGTCCCAATGAAGTATATTTTCGAGCAATGTTGGTATGACTTTTCCTTAACACATGACAACTAACAATGGTTTAAACAATTTTGAGGATAAGGCCTAGAAGAAGAAACTATGTTAATGGCATTTGTATCTTTGTTAAATAAATTTCAAATTTTTCAATAATTACAAAAATAACAAATCGTTTATTTTCTATTAAATGTTTCGAAGTTTGAATTTCTTGTTGCAATTCAAATATGTGATGAAAATCTACATATATGCGAATAATTTTACTTTAAAATACATGTTAGTAAAAAATGAATTAAAATTTTGGTTAAATGGTATTATACCATAAAAGTGTACTCATCAATGCTTTATAATGAAATAAAAATCATACCACTGACATACTAACAACATACCTTCAATAAGCATATATTCATGAGATCATAATAGTTTCAATTAAAATGTTTTTACAAATAAATACACAATTAGTTTTTGAGAAAACATTTTATCGCTATGATATATTTGCTTTCTTAATTTGTATAGAATGTTTTGTTAAAGTTTGAACTAAAAGCAAAATAAATACTTACGAATTTTTCGAAAATACTTTCTTCAAGAAGCACTATTGAAATATAGAACCTTTAATAGTAAACATAAAAATGAATTTGAATGTTTTCAAACGTATCTTTTATTATTAAACTTTTACCAATATTACTCATTGCCTAGAACAATTTCAGTAATCACTAAATCAATGACCACTGGTACACATGTTCATAATATGCGATCTAAAACATTTACTAGCTATATATTGCTCTCTACATAGTAATCTATCACCCTAAACAGATCTAATCTGTTAGCCACTTGATAAAACTTAAAGAACGTTGTTAGAGAAGACGACAAAAACTTCCCTTTTAGCAAATAACTTAAGTAAATCTGTAAACGTAATTAGATTTTTTCATTCCCTTTTAGGTTTCAATACGACAATGAACAGAATAGACTAGAGACGAATTTTTTCTCCTTTTACACCGAAGGAAAAGCTTGGCAAGTACTCAAATCTCCTTTTTTTCTCAAAGTCGTTAATCTTTATTATCGCGGGCAAGATGGCGGGAAGCACTGGGCGATAGTACGGCCGCCATTTTTCATCGAAATGCAAGATGGCCGACATGTAGGATGTGTAAAATCGTAATAAAGAATGAAAGGTGTTGGACATTTCTTTCATCAAACTGCCTACTTCCATTTGAAGTTATCTGAAGAATGGAAGGACATACTTTTTGAGTTGTAATGCAGTAGTTGTAGTTCCTGGAAAAGGAATGATGTGGTTTTCGTGTACATATTTATTCGGTCTGATCTGAAGAATTTCATTCATTGGTACTGTTGAATATTTAAAAAATGGCTGTTTATTTTATATTCAATGTCAATTCATCTTATGTGGTGTCTTATGTTTAGAATACGTTATTTAAACGATGGAAAAAAATTTAAATTCTATGTTAGGTTTAAAAAACAGTTTACTGTCTAAAACCTTTATATTTCTGAGAAAATTGGTAGAAATTTTTATTAAGTTTGAAAATAATTTATGCGATATACATATCTTCAACTTTTGTTGTATTTAGACTTTTAAAATGAAATTTAAAGAATATTTTTTATTTATAACTTATTCTATGATGAAATTTATTTAAAAATTTGGCATGAAAATATATTTGCAAACCTTGTTTTTCCTTTTACTACGATGAGTTTCCAATCAATGTTTGTCCCAATAGTAGTGAGATGTATTATATAACTACTATTAGTCAGCTCTAGTGCTATGTGTATATTCTGCTATTAGTCACAACTTTAAACCCTTTTCATTGAAAACTAAACAAAAAATATATCAATCGCAAAACAAGCAGCTACTTAGAAACAATACCACTTTTATTCAATTCAGAGTTAACTTGTCTACAAAATGCGATTTTCTAAATATCTATTACCCCACAATACAAACAGTCGACCGCTTGTGGAACAATATAAAATCCCAGCAGATCTCCACCGCACAATGTTCGTGCCTACCGCCATTTTATCAAAGAGGAAACTTTACAGAACACCTTTTATAACACTTTAAAACGCTGCCCACCTTTAAATCTCTAAACTTACCGATTAACTTAAGCATATGAATTTTCTCGCCCATAAAACAATAAACGTCACCCTACTTTTACAGAGGAAGGTAGGTATGATGAAGATTTACGCGACCCACGATATTGCCCGTTATCAATGGACACTTTGAGGAGACAGACTCCTTCCGCCCGGGTAATAAATTAGTCTTCGATCATTCTGCCCTGATGGCCGTGTCAAGCCGCCCATAAATCGAAGACAGGATATTGCGCTTCTTTCCCTCTGAAGAATTAATATCCGCACGCAACCATACAGGAGCATTAGGAGCAGTGAACTGAGATGAGGAATATAATGGTATGTCGTGTGGCTAGTTGCTTATTCACAACTCTCAATATTCGACTCCTTATAAAGTGAGAGATTTGGAAAATGGTATTGGATATTTCTTTATAAAACACATTTTTGAAAGTAATTTCAGCAATCGCGTTGGTAATATGATTTTTTTTTTTTTTTTTTTTTTTTTTTTTTTTTTTTTTTAATAAATATCATTCATACCATAAAGTGAGGAAAATTTATTTAAGTAAATACAATATATTTAAATATAATTTCATACTAAAATTCAATAAATTTCTAAAACTTTTTCGAAGCATTGGCAATGAGAATTATCTATAACACCTCATTCATTCCAATTAGTCCATCTGACAAGTAAGGTTAGATATATAAGGTAAGGTATTTATAGATAAAAAGATTATATTTTGCTTAGTTCACATTGCATATCAACCATTACCGCTTCTGTTTGCATTCTTCTTTCAATAGTTATAAAGCTTGAAACAACATGAGTGTTATACTGTGTAAAACCATCGATCAAATGCCTAGACTGAGATCTCTATGGCTTGAACTACTGAGAATAAACCGAATATATAAACAGTACAATTTCAATTCAGGATGAAATCCTCTACATTAGCATTTCAAAGAGAAGAAAATACACGGAAAACTTTCACTCGGTACCCAACCCAGTAATCGTAACTTCCTTTTACAATCGCCGTCTTCTATACGCAGTTATAAAACTCAGTTTCCGGAGCACCGTTACGCTAGTAATTGAACCTTTGGTGTCTCATAGAAGAGAAGGAAGGTGTACAATATGCCTTTGAGCCATGAGTATGGACTGTTTTTTGAGAAAAAAAAACTATTTTATCTCATAAAAAAAGACTCGAACATATTGACTTGTATCTATCCTCCATACTTTTCACCTATGTTAGCTTTCATCTTTACTTACTAAGATCGTGCAGAGAAAAATTAAACATTGTCCAAATTAAACTCATGTGCTTGTGGTTCTGTGAAGAAATGAAATATTCTCCACTACTTCAAAAAATCTTCTTTAAGCAAATATTTCTAGGAAATTTTCATTTAAAATAAGAACTTATCCCGTTAGAATGCTAAATTATTTTATTTCTAAATATACTGTCACTACTTGTTGGAATCGCTTTAAATAGAATGAAATACAAATGTTACCCAGGTTTTTTCGTTCATCAAATTTTCTTTATAAGTACTGTGTTTCATGCTTGTGAGAATTAATTTACATTTTAAGTAATAACTAACAGAGACAAGTGTTGTGCTGCCGTAGCCAAGTTTACGAGGTTAAGGTTGATCATATTTTTTTAATTTCATGTCCTCATAAGGCAGTTTATAAATAAAAATTAAATGTATTTTGTGTAAGTACAAAGGATATTCCATACATATGGTTTTCCCTTTCTAGTATATATTTTTGGCATATCTAATGGCATCCTTTTCATATATTTAAATAGTATTACTTTGGAATAAACTTTTAATACAAAAATAACGTTTTATACTTGTATGTCAAATATATCTAGAAAATTAAAGTATTGATTAAAGTATCATTGATTGTAGTGTTTTATCCTAGTATCGATTGATAATTTGCATAACTGAATGTGAGTTAAGCAATTACATTATGAGCTAGAATGGATTCGGCTTCCTTGTAAGAGCATTGTTAAATAATTGAAGATACTATTTTAAGGTTTCTAATGCATGCTACAACACTTTTACAGAACCCAAAAATCATCAAAGTAAAGGGGAATTTTTTAAGACTTATTTACTTATACTTGATTCCATTTCTTAGACAATTTACTTTGGACAATGTTAATTATTTTACTAATGTTTTTGTACTTAATAACAAAAAATAAATTACAACTGTAGTGGGATCTCTTAAACTCTCTTTGCCGACCAAATGGTGTAGTGGTTAGCGTGCTAGCTTCTAGACGGCGAGGTAGCGGGTTCGAGTCCCGTGTAAGGCATGGGTGTTTGTAAATGTATGTTGACTTGTCAAATGACGAAAGTTTCATTGCATTATAGCTCTCGTGTTGCTGACGGTGCCAGATAATGTGAAAACAACCAACCAACTTAAACTGTCTTGTCATAGGAAAAAAAAACTCAACTAAACCACCGCCCGGAATGAACAATGTCTAATAATTGTTTCTGTAAAAAAATTATATTACACATTTCAAGTTTAGACGATCATGTCAGAAGCTGGAACTATATACTTGCTCCATAAAGATTACGTAATATTATATATTATACTTAAATATATCTTTAAATTCCCTACTTTATAATAAAACCTCTAGTCTTGTGGCTTAAGTGAATAAAATAAAAATACTAAATAAAGAGTCCGAACCAAAACGCAATAAAAAATAAATGTTACGTCACAATAAGCTACCATTTCATGAAATTGAATACTTTGACTTAGCTTATTATATTCGAAGAAAGGAAACATCTTACATAAAAGGAATATTTTATTTCTACAAATCTTGTTATTTTGCTTTGAACTCTGCTCAAAGCAAAATAAGCAAAAATACATTCACTTATCCATCGAAAGAACTGGCAATCATACACAAACTTTGATCTTTCTCTTATGTAGGCATACGTTTTAAACATTGCTTTAAATACGAGAGTAGCAGAGCAAATTCCGATTACAAATTTGTTCAAAATAAGATTATCCACTTGACTAGAAAAATCAAGTTATTTGATTTTACTTTCAATAACAATTTTGTTGACAATGAAGAACCACTTTCTAAATAGATCAAGGACGACTAAATGTTTCCTCTCTTATCTTATTTATTAGCTTACTTCTACCAATTCAGTTCGCCTAAACGCTAATTTCATTGATGTGAGCTTATTCTGATTTCTTTAAAAAAAAGCTTTGAAGTTTACAAGGTTAACAAAATAAAAGGGAATATATTAAACGATGTAAGAGAATATTATACGATGGGTTGTTATATTTTTGTTCATCAAATATCATTAGTTCCTTGAATGACATAATTTGTAAGTCCTATAACTGAGACCTTTCAGATTCCTCATTCCTCGACGATTTACAATATATACTGGGTTACAACGTAAGAGCATGTTCAGTGAATGATAACTCTTTAATAAAAATTTACAAGAAATATTTTATTTAATGAAACGTAAACCGATTAAATACGCCCCCAAGCAAGTTTATTATAATCCATGATGTTTTTATCTATGCTAATAGCTAAATCAGTTATGTAAAAATTGATTTCACCTACTTTAAAGAATTTTAGCCATTTTTAGGTAGCGCTGTTTCATAATTTTTTAATTTTTTTTTTTTATGTTTTTCCTTTCTTCTTTCTCTTATTAAAATGAAAATTTGCTTGCATAATGCATAAACATTGGGATTCTAAGTAATATATGGGCTGTAGTTTCAGCAATTTAGTAACTGATGAACTCAAAATGACCGTTAAGCACACACACCAATTTATTTTTATATTGCAAAATAGCTTAGCAGAAAATTTTGTGCTTAGGATTTGATTAGCAAGTCCATCTTTAAAATTATTTCAGAAATCACTGTAAATTTACTATTTAAAATTAATGTTGCCTTAAAGACAAATATACTCATAGTAAAAATTAATAAAAAAAAAAAATCTAATGAACCATTTATTCAGAAATTGTCTGTCCTTCGTTATAAACTAGAAGTTTTCTCACGTAACAGTATCATACAACAAACATATTAAACTCAAGACATCAATAATAGTTAAAATATTGAAATGTACTTATCTAACGCAATTCAATACAAGCAGACGAAAAAAATGAAGTATTCTCTCTCAATATTATGGTCTGCGTAAATAAATGGGTAAAGATGACTTTACTGGGAACATTTTTGGTTTTGACGTTTCACAAATGCGGTCAGACACTTATACAAAGGCTTTGTGTGTCTTAAAACAACATTTACAAAAAGGTTGAAAGAAAGATCTCATCAAAATGAGCTTTCAGATCAGAATTGAACTGAAAGTTAAGAAAAGAATTACAGGAAATGGTGGCATTAAATTCATTTGCATTCCTGTAAATCTAAACTTCAAACACTCCACATATGTATCGTATATCAAGTTGAAAGTCTCGATAAAATTAGTAGGATTAGATATTATTCAGCAAAATGTTATGAAAATTCATTAAACTTCATTTAAGTTATTTCCTTATCTAAATCTAATTTAAGTGCAATTAGCTATGTTAACTTTATATCATTATACTTAATGAGAAAAATTTGGATTGAACTCAAATAGTAGGTAGGCGTGCCTAAATTATATTTCTTAAAATTTTCATTTAAAACATTTTTAATAGTACTTAAAAAATATAATGTCTATAATATATTAATAATTATAATTTTTGAAGCGCAACAAAAATTAAACTGACAACCAAATGAGTATATAAAAACAAAATTAAGTCATTCTTTTATCTAATGCTTTAAAACATTATTAAAATATCAATTTCTTTAATATTCCCTTACAATTTTCATGTTTATTTAAATAAGCTTCCATATAATTATAAATTACATGTATAGTACTTGTTTATATTTATTTCAAGTATACAACATATGTAATGATTCTTTCTTAATTTCTTTCATTTTAAGGAAATGAAAACTTATATATAAGAAGATTTTACTTTTAAAAGACTTAAAAAAAAAAAAAACTCCAAATTGATTATATGTCTTTGGTATGGTCCAAAATCTAAGACTAACTTCTCCGAAATTTCCCATGAGAGTTTTCTATGAAAAACAAACTGAATATTTAAAGAATTTTTGTTGTTGATGTTTTTTTGCTAAGGGAATTGATATTTTCAATTTCAACTCCCTTAGTTGTAAATCTCTTAGCAGAAAACTCTCTTAAGTTACCTAAAAATACAATTTTTTAGCTTGAGTATCTTTGTATTTATCACTTTTTTTTTTTTTTTGAGAATTCAAATGTTTACAACATCAAAAATTTATATAACTGAAATAAATAAAAATTTAATGTTACGTTTCTGATATCCCCAAGACATTCTTAAAATCATTTTGATAAAATATATTTGATTATGGATAAGGTTAATGACTTTTTTTAATTTTGCCGCATTATAGTATAATCAGCTGAATGTACGTAGAATAATGCGTATACAAAATTATTATAGGAATACAGGTATTTTTCATCAAAATAAATATAATAGAAGTAGCTGGTTCGAATGAAACTCATTATATTAGAAAGTTTTGTTTTTTTGGACACGAAATATATTCATAACAATCATGTACCTTTAACAAGTTGAAAGTTTAGGTACACTAGAATAGTTTTGAGATTACTTACCAGTGTCCTCCTGAATACGAAATAGAATTATTGCACTATTGCCTTACTAAACTGCATCAAATTTAACAAATATATTATATAATACTGTTTTTAAAATAAAAATTATTTTCCATTTAAAAAAATAAAAAATGCAGATATGTTAATAAAAGTTATCTAATACTTTGAACAGTGCATTGTTCTTTCTAAAATAAATTATTTTTAAGTTGTTATTTTAGTTCCTAAATTACATAGGTTTACATTCCAGTATAATTTCTTGTAAAATGCATGGTTCCAAACAAAATAAAATTTAGGTGAAGAAAAAGTCAATTAACATATGTAAGTGTAATTTTTTAAATAATTATGCAAGTATAATATTTGATGATCCGTCATCCTCTTCTTCCCCCCCCCCCCCTTAAACATAGTAACTTACTTAATGATCTTCAAATTTCAAAAAAATTAAACATTTAAATTTAGTACACAAGACTTATGTGTTATGCCTGATGCCTCTTTTATTGAATTTCCACTGACATAATTATTAGAATTTTTTAATAATTGTCAAATGCATAACTAAAATTACATGTACAATCATATCATTTGGAATCTTGAAAATGTAAACTATTTTGTTAAATGTGAAAAAAAAAAAAAAATGAAACATGTAATGTTAAATAAAATAGAAATTCATAGCGTAAGTATCAATTGTTTTATGAATAAATTAAAAGTGAATTTTAATAATTTGCGTAATTTACAGATTTAGAAAGCTTAACTTACTTTTCAAGATTCCCAAAAATAATTCTTAATTCTATCAAATTAGTACATTTTAAAGATTGTATGCATTCCTTTGCAAGATTTTAATGTTAGCTAATTACACGGTGCAATGAATTTCAAACTTTCTAAACCAATTATCGTAGTTTTCTTACTCTATATAAAAACATTTAGAAAATTAAAAAAAGCCATTAAAGCAAGCTTATAATTGCAAGTAAATGTATTAATTTACTTTCTTTCATTTCTGCAATTCACTCCATGTTCATTGCTAATTCTTAAGGATTTGCATACTGTAATGAGAACTAATGTTATCCTTAAAATTTAATTAAGAAAACTTTACTTATAAACGATACAAAGAGCTTTGACCCAATCTTTCCTACTTTACTATTAAAATTATATGTAAACAACATAATGGATAGTAAAAATTTTAATCTTATTATTAAACATAAAACACCTTTTTCCTTTCACTTACTTTAAGTCGATGTTTAGATTTAGGATATTTTGTTTCTTAGCATCATCGAATTCAACCTTTACGCACTTTTTCTTAACATACATAATTCATGAATTGTTATCTATTATCGTTTTCCCCTCTTACCTTATTTAAATTCATTACTCTCCATAATGACATAAAATTGGATTCAATTTCCATATAAACTCCACTTTCAATTGGAAAAAGAGTTCTGTAATTAATCTAAGCAACAAAGATTCATCTTTTTCGACCATCTCTTTCCAATTACATTTTATATTTCCATTTAATTATTTGCAATTCTCGTATTAATTTTTGAATCGAACACAAATGATTCCATAGAACATTACTTCACTTCCTGAAGTTCTTCTCTAAATGCTACAGAACTCTGAGATTGCAGTAATAATTCAAATTTAAAAATTCATTTTATTGTTCCCATGTTGGTTGATGCTTTCTCAACAAAAGCGAAGATTGAAAATTAATATCATATTTATTCTCTGGGAGCTAATGGTTTGTAGTCTTCTTGAAAATGATTATTCATGGTTTGTGGCTGCTGCTTGTCGTTTCACTAAGTATTTCTAATGATTAATAAGGAATATATATTATTTCTCTTCTTCTTTTATCTTAAGAATGAACGGCGGTCTAAAAGCATTGTTCTCAGTTTCTCCTTCTTAGTTTTGAAACCACGTAATTGATGAAATAATTAATTTTACTTTCATTTCTTAATGTAGTATCTTAGGTTACTGTGTAGAGAGATGAGACATCTAGAATAATTAATTTGTAAGTTTTCTAAAGTTTTGGCAAAGTAGCAGCATGTAGAATTATTTTTAAAGCAGCCCCAGTTTTCATGCTTCCATTTGCTTCAGATGTTTTAACAAGTTATTTCTAAGGATTGGAGAACATATTAAGAGTTCAAATAAAATTAATTTTGTTTAACTTTTTAATTAATAATATCGTAGTTTATTGTTGACTTTCTCTAGAAGTAGGAATCTAAGTAGAGTTGAACTATTAAGTAACGTATAATCAAAGGAAATAAAAATCTTACTATTTATTACAGTTAGAATTGTTAAATTGAAGATTTAAACAACTATTACACTAACAGTTTAAACTTTTTAAATTGATTTTAGCATTAATTTAAGCATATACAATCGATTATATTTTTTTGGAAAAATATATGGACCATATATATTTACAAGCGATGTTTTAATATATACTTTTTGTTTAGTGCTTAATAGACATTTATTCCATTGAAAACCAAATTATATAAAATACAAAAAAAAAATACTCAAATAAAACTTCATCTTTATTATATAGGCTACTGGTTCTACTTGTAGGATATTCTTACATCATTAAGTTTAAAATTAAGTTACAATTGGGATTGCTTTGATAAATACTTTATAAAGAAAAATAAGCTAAAAAAGTTTCCAACAATCTATCAACTTAAAAACTAAAATAAATTTAATGTTCTTAATGATTACTGATCTAAATTAAGTAAAAGTGGAAAAAATATATAAAATACAAATATTTGAATCCTCTCCACACAAAGCCACCTTTTTTAAATGAAATTTCAGTTCAATTTACATTTACTATTAATGAAGAGTTCAATTGTAGCATGACAACTTTGACAAATGGTAAATAATAATTCCACCCAAGCAAGTATCGTCCTAATATTACATTCAATTGATATTTTTTACTATTTATTAATTTCTATAAAAGAACTCATAAGAAATAACTTCTGCAAATTATAAAAACAAGAACAATGAAATATTGCAATGTTTTCGTTTCTCTTGAATTCCGAATCTGCAACAAGAACAATTTGAAGAAAAATTACATGAACATATATTTATTCTCCATCGATATTATTTTTCCATCCAATATATATATTTCCATCTATCGGTCACATTTAAAAAAAAAATCTATTTTTTACAATACGAGTTTGTTGAGGTAATAAATACTTTTCAAACTATGCCAAGATGCCTAAAGTTATTATGGTTGTCTAAGATTCTTTACTTGAGCTAATTTGTGAGCTAAAAAATAGCTCAAGTAAAGAGTTACTTTAAAATGTAATTATGTTAAAAAGTTTTTAAAAAATACAAAATTCTTCTTTACAAAATTTCATTGATATATTATTAGATCAGAAATGCTCAATGTATGCTTTGTAAGTTACAAAAGCATATTTTTTAAAATTTTTTTTTTTTTTTAATTACGTAACGATTAGTTATACAAGAATAATACAAATTATATTGCATAATCTGCTAGTACATTTATAGTAAAATATTTACATTATCTATCCATAACTTATGTAATTAGGAATTCAATAAATTTCTCATTCAATTTGTAAAGAAAAAAAAACGAAATATGTTTGAAATTCAAAGTCATTCAGTTTTTCATGTTTTAAATTAATGTCAGTCTTTTAATACTTTCAGACAATGTTATTTTAATATCATCCATACTTCCCTTTCATATATTTTATGTTCACTTCCTCACAATTTGTATATGACATTAGAGTTTATCACTTGATTTAAATACTTGTTTTATCTTATCTTTGTATTTTTGAAATTTTTAAATATTAACCAAGATTTTCTTTTAATCTATTTTAAAATCGATTGACGTTTGGTTGCCGCAGTAGGGCTCACGTGTTGCCCATGTGCAGTAAGGCTTTAACCAAACAATCAACGTTTTATCGTAGAGTTTACAATATTACCAACAAATTCAAGCATCATGCACAATATTAAAATTAATTCAGTCTGCCTTTAAGATACATATTTCTCGTGGACATTAATATTTACTGAATATTAAAATTGAAATCACCCATAACAGCTTTTATCATACAAAATCGCTATAACGCCCAATTCTTACTCACGCCTAATGCTGTCGAGAAGATCGCAATTTTAATCATTACTGTGATCCACCCTTTATTGGCTAAATGCCTCTCTTAAAGAGATGATAAATCACCTACAGATTACGAGATTAGTTTTAAACAACTAAATTACCTAAATTACTTCTAAACATGTCATTTCAAGCAAATTTTCTTTTACGTAATTATACGCTGGATTATAAAGGAAATACTCGCAACATTTTGGACGGACTTTAGTTAAACGAAATTTAAGTAAATTTATAATGCACATCCTTTCAACAAATCTTTTAATGATGTTTCACTCTAGACAAATTAAGAACATAAATTAAAGTTGCAGAATGTTTCCTCTTGTTTTCGTAGAGAAAAAAATGCACGTCGAATGAAATTGTTATTTTTATTTTTTATATGTTTAAGACTTTAATTATGTTGTTCTTTCGACTAAGGTTTACCAAAACATTTTATACTCAAAAGGATATAAGCATGCAAATAGTCAAATTTACTTTACTTATTTTACTTTTAAAGCAATATCAATGATCATTAATAATTGAAGGAGAGATATTTTGTATTATTGTACTTAGATAAGTTTTACTTGTTTATTTGGAAACCTATTAGTATTGTACTAAAATTATACAATAAAAAATCATAAAAAATTTAAACCTTTTTACATTTTGAAGAATTGAAAGTTCGAATTTTATGGTAATTCTCTATTCTTAAGAAATATAAAATCAGTTTTAAAATATTTGTTTTAAAATTCTAAAGGTTTGGCATTGATATTCTTTTATTTAATCACTTTGAAAGCATATTTATTGCAGTACAGCAGTATACCCAGACAAAATTAAATTTATGTATTTACTTGAAGTATGCAATGCAATTAAGTGAATTCGTACTGACACCACTCAGCCAAATGTTAATCAATTTACTATTTTGTATATATCACGATTTTATAGTATTTTGTAGTTGAGTTTATGTAAAATGTTAAATAATTGCGGTGCAAAAGTTACTGGCTGTCAGAAACCTGCGCTATGACACCATAGTGTCAAAGTAAATTTGTTGTTGAATTTAATAAGATTAAGTATTTGAAATATGAATAAAAATACAATATTTTGAGAATTGAAGTAAAAAGTATCTGATATAGTTATGACAAAATGTTTCATAAATAATAGAGAAATATTGCCTTGATATAATTTTTTAAATTTTACTCCATCTAAATGTTTTTCTTCAATTCCCGAAATGGGTATGAAAAAAATTGTATTTTATTGTTTTGAAACAGAAGAGTATAAAAGGATTGATAGAAATATTTACTGCATAAATAAAGGTTTCAAGGAAAAACATTTTATTTTTTTGTTTCTGTTGAAATATATTACTTAAAATTGTAGGACTAAAATTATACATTCTATGTGTTCTTTTTATTTTTTACTACCAACTTGTATCAGTTAATATGAAAATTGGGCAAAATCTAATCAAAGTTATGATAGTGTGTATGAAAATCTATTATTGAAAAGGAATGTGCAAAATTTTAAAATTCTTATTCATTTTAAATCCCTAAAATAATTTAAAGACAAATAATGGCGTTTTAAGTATAAGACGCATGTTTTCTACTATATGTTTATTGAATAGTATGGACTAAGTAGTAATACAAGAAAATTTATCCAATTGTTTATCTATTAAAAATAAATACTATAGCTATTAATTTTTTAATAAAGGATTAAGGGACATGAGTAAGAATGCGTGTGAGAGTACATAAGAACGCACTAAATATATTTTTTCAAAATTTCTACATATTCACTTATCCTAAATTAAATATTCTACAAACTGCTGAACTACTAGTAAATTTATTATTCTCTAAGCAAGCCTTTTATCGAAAAAATAACGAAGATTTGATTTGCTTGTTGCTCTACTACACAAACAAATAAATGTCGGAATTTTTTTTTTTTCAAGGAACTAGAACTAATTATTTTCAGACTTGAAAGGAAACTTAAATGAAAAATAAACTCCCCGGCATAACAATGAGAAGATTTAGTTGATAATTCATCACTCCTTTTGAATTTTCAACTTTAAATCCAATTACCATGATTACTGTCCCAAACCAGAACTTCCAGAAAATGGCAAAAAGATTTCTCATTCCAAGGAAAATTACTTCCTACTTTTGATTCCTACAAAGAAAATCCATTCTCCGCCAGAGGTCAACTAAAGTATTTCCACAAACGCAATTTAAGACTTTTTAATTCCTTCCCTCGCAAGGCAAAGAATTTCAAAAGCCCTTCCTAAAAATATCGACATTTCTCTTCCGAAAAGGAGAAGATTATTAAAGTCTCCTTTTGTCGTGAAGGAGAATATGAAGAAAAATTGTCAACAGGGCATCCACCATTTTTGAAAAATTCCCTTTTGCTAAAAATGTCTCCCCTATGATAAGATGTTTGAAGAGAAAGAGAAGGTTTATTATTTTAATCTTCTCAAGCCTAGTCCCTTCTTTGGACAGACTCATCCTCCAAAATTTGACGATGGAAACTTACGAATGTGATGATTGATTGCAAAAATTTTCTTTGTCATCCACCTTCAAGAGCTAATCGTGCAATCTGTTCACCATCCATCATTTGTTAGCTAACGTTTATCCGATAGGGGTGGGGTATGGAACGACCCTTCTACAGCCAATCCCTTGCAGAACCTTTTCACGGTGTCATCACGAATGCTAAAGACGAGAATGAAGATTGAAAAAGGAAGCATCCGCACAGTGATTAACGTTATGGGGAGGATAAGAGTGCGTAGAGGTCATTTTAAATGCATTAGTATGTTAATTGAAAGCGGGAAGAATGTTGTTATGAGATGTTTCATTTTGGAGATGAGGATTTTTAATTGAAAGTGTCATAAAGTGATGTCTCCAGTATCGAAGTCAGATAAACTTTTTAATTAGGCACTTTATTTATAGGTTAACTATCGTAACAGACATTTTTACAGATTTTTCTTGCTGAGTACTAAAATTGTTTGAAAATAGTAGTTGGTTATGGAAAGTTGGATTTTTCAATCACATTTTGCCCGACACTTAAAAGCTCATGAAATATGCTCAGAAAATATCGGTTCTCACGAAAAAAAGAAAAGAAATTGGAAAATCCGGCCAGAAATTGTGTGTATGCATACGACAATTTTTGTTTGGATTTTTCTATTGTTTAGTAATCGCTTTATAGTTTCGTTTCTATAGCTTACATTTAAGGTATAGAATAGAAACTTGATACTAAAATTTTGCATTTTTAGACAGAAACATTTAGAGATCATACACTTACTGAAGAATCATATAATAACTTTCTAAACTGTAAAGATGTTAAGTAAATACAAAATGTATCAATGTTTTCTCTAGAACATCAATTCAAGATAAAAATGACTTTTGTTTATTATGTAGATAAGAGTAGCCTTTTTTTCATTATTGAGCTCACATATTAAAAATTATTATCTTTTTATATTTTACTCCCTGTACCTTTATCTGCTCTTATCTGTACCTTTCATATCTCTCACAGATGGTACCTTTCATATCTTCTACATAATTATTTATAATTTTGTGTCATAAATTTTAGAAGTTTGTACTGAAGCTACGTAGATATTTTATTAAATTTGAATCTACATCCTCAAACCAGCAAAGTAAAGCTTCAGTCATTTAAGTGTTACAGTTTCAGATAAAATACAATTTAAATAACTTTTTCTTTGAAATACCATATATTAGAGATAAAATTCTTAACCCTTAAGCATCAATTCAATTCACCTTTAAATAATTATTACACAGAAACTAAAAAGTCGCAAAATCCATTAAAACATTTTCCAACACCACCTCAAAACAAAATCTATAAACATCGGTTGACCAGATTTACTACTACAAAATCGATCGGAATATTACTTTCTCAGACGCATAACCATCGTTTTTCCATTAACCTCAACAGTACCTGGTGACTCAGAATCCAATGAACCGATATTAGGTGCCCTATACCATCCTCTTCCCAAACACCAGATGGACCGAATAGCTTGCGTAATAAACAGCTTTAGCGCTTCATGTTAAAGTTTCAACTTTATAGTTTAAGAATCGGAACAGATCGTAAAGTAAGAAGTAGGGGCTGCATTTTAAGAGAGGATGAAATTGATATTAAAATTTTGAGAGTTAGTTGTTAAATGCTGAAGTTTTGAATGCTGTGTATGTTACGGTATTGGTTTTCCTATAGTAGTAATGACATCGGTTTTCTGTGAAAAGATCTGAATTAGAGAAAGTTACAAAGATTCTTTACCTATTATATGGTTTGAAGTTGTTCTGCGACATGAATAGTAAATTTATGCTGCAAAATTTATTATGTATTTCTTTAAAAATTTTAAAGATTTCAAATGCAAAAATATTCTCTAATTGAAAAATTTGACTTAGAAAAAGTTTTTTCAGAAATTTGGCTGAACTAATGTTTGTGAAAAATTACAGTTATTGTAATAATTATTGTAATGTTAAGATAAAAACTATACTAAATTTTTTGAAGAAAATACTTTGAAATACAAATTCTTTATAAATCTTTTTTTTGTGATAATGATACATTCTTTTAACAACAGGTCATTCGTTATACGAAAATTTCGTAATTCGTTTTTAAAGCATACTAAATAAATTCGTTACTTCGTAAATTTGCCAGCCAATTAACGAAATTGCTTTCTATTTCGCAATGTGGCAAGATCAAGTTGGTAAAAAACATGAAAATTAAAAAAAAAAAAAAAAAATACTCTAACAAAATCAATATAAAAATAATATTTACTAATGTTACAAATGTTCTCATACAATAATATTCACAAAAATTGAATTAGAATAAGGATAAAAATTAAAATATTGTGCATTATTATTTCATTTATTTTTAACTCGTGGTTTTTTCAAAAGGCCAATCTAGTAGAGATTGGTGAGCTTTTTCTGATTACCCGTGCATTCCTACGCAATTGTTTTACAAATGTGTACTTTTTAAAAATGAACAACTCTTTTTATAATATCCTGGTTATGTGTTAAGTAAGATATTTGTGAATATTAGACATAAGGAATGCTTTACCATCATACCCTTGCGGGTAATTGTTCAAAATCGTGATAGCTAATTTATAATTCATTTGAACTTTGGAACATTTATACCCCTTTTTAGCGTTCTGGTTTTATGAGAAGTTGGACATCAAAGTACTTTAAATGCAGATGTAGCTAGAACGCTGTAGCGAACTGCTGATGTAGAACAGATGTAGGTAGATTGAATGCTTTACCTTGTTCTTCACGATTGAGAATGGTAATTTGAATTAAATAACCGTCTTTACCTTATATACCTTTGGAACATTTAGTCATTTTCACATTTTTAGCGCCCTGCCTTTATGAGAAATAGATCATTGGAGAAAATTTTAAACTCCTCCCCCCCCCCCATTCCTTGATGATTAGCAAATATAATTGTGCTATCTTTATATGTTTTATACACCTATGAAATTATATTCAACATTTTTCTAGTCTTAGCTTTTGTGTAAGTAGTATATTTAATTAAGGGTGGTTATCCGAAACAGTGATATATAACTTAATATTACTATTTACAGCTTAAAGAACATATCTACAAATTTTAAAGTTTTGGCACTTAATGAGAATTTACAAATTTGGATATTTAATATTTAAATTTTACTCCTTTAGAAACCTTTGAAGTAAAATAATCGAAATTAGAACTAATTGATTTTTTTATATTCATTCAATTTGACAAAATATGATAATAGTAAGTTAACAGGTCTGAGAGAATAAGTGAGAAGTAAAAGATGGAGTTATATAGAGTTATTGGATATTGTGATTTCTTTTTTTTTATGCATATGGAATTATTGGTGTCAATAAAACATAATAAATCAGCTTGAATCAAGCTATTTACCAATTAATTTACAATTTTAAACAAATGGCTCAATTTCTAGCTTTGGTAGTGACTTATACAGAAATATATCTTCATAAAAATGGTATAGCTACAAAAAATTATATTTTAGTTCATATTACTAACTATGTACATAGTATTAGTATAGCTAAATATGTTCCAATTGTGATTGCATCTATATGAGATAAATTGGTTGTCTTTTGTTTCTTATTTTCCAGAAGATTGTTGTATCTTACCCAAAAAAGTTTTTTGGGACGTTAAAGCGTTTTCGAGCGAGATAACAAGCCAGGCAAAAATGTATACTTTTATCATAATAACAAAATAGAGCAACATACACTCTCACACGACTGATTTTAAAGTCGCCCTCTTCCGCTTCACTCTTACTTTTTATACTTAGTTATAAAGAAGCTGACCTAAGTAAATAAATTCGACCTTCTTCGCTTTGAGGTTGATATGATCATCTCTAACATCGATTGACCTCCCCCACCACCAAAACTACATACGGGCAACTCTCATTTTCAACCTCATCCCGCATCTTGGCTGTCGTCATGGCAACCAGATGACTCACTTCACTTCACTTTCTTATCATTTTTATCTCTCTTCTTTTGTTCTTTTCCTATTTTCAGTTTACTTTACTGAAGTTTGCCGCTTCTTACTACTTCTTTATTTTGAATTGCTTTTCAATTCGTGCGTTCTTTTTCTCTCTCAACTCGAAAAGTTTCACTTTCTTTTATCGAGATATATATTTTTTTTTTTTTTTTTTTTTTTTATCCGTTCCGACCCAGTTTCGGCCACTTCTTAAAAAATTCTTAAGAAGTTTGGAGGGTATACTGTTACGGTGACATTTATTTTAATTCTTCCTTATAAATGAAAGGAATAATACAACAGTATTATTTCTAGACTATCATCAATAATTTTTTTATAGATGTTCTCCGTATATTTTTAACAAAAACAAAAAACTATGTTAAATTGTCATATGTTAAGTATGTACAAAGTATAACTTTCTATAAAATTTTGTATACTAAGAAAATTATTAACTAAAAATAAACTAATTTTTATAAAATATATTAACTTAATACGTTAAATTAATATTAACAATTAAAATACTTTATGAACTTGTAATCTCAAACAGAAAATTGTAATGTTAAAGACTGTCCTTTTTATTTTGTAGTTTATACAATTCAGGTATATTTTGAGGATTTTGTAATTGAAAGGGTAGAATTTGAATTGTCGTGCGTGGGAGAAAAAAAATATTGCCTTTGAAAAAAAATTATAAGTTCCTCTGTTTATAATTGAGAATAATATTATCTTAAATTTTTAATAAAACGGAATGTTTGTTTTTTATTAAAACAAATCACACACTTCATTGTATTTTTACATAATATAAATATGTATGTTTTTATAAGTATAATGAACATGGGGATATAAAAATATAAATTTAATTAAGAATTGTTAAAATTATTCTTGGTAAAAATATTTATAATCTTATACTGTTTCAGATACAATTGTTAGGCATTTATATCAGTCTTCACTCTTTCACTTAAGGATCTTTTAAAGTAGTTAATTGCTATTAACTGGTACAGTACGCAAAACAAATCCGAACGATAACTATATATTGTATTCTAATTGATGAAATAACAAAAGTCAAGTACGGTTGTAAATCGTGAAAGATCTTTATTATTTGTGTATAATTTATTTATTTTTTATCATGAGGGGTTATCTACATATTAAAACTAAACCAAACTTTAAAAAGTTCAATGGCAACCCCATAATATTATACCATATTTAGATTTAGAAATTTAGAATGCAAAAAAAAAGTCTAAATATCAAATTTCATAATTTTCCAATGAGTGGTTAGTAATTTAAATGATGTCAAAAAAAATGACTGATTAATGCTAAAAAGAAAATTTGTTTTTATAACCATAAATTCATAAATATTTTATATATATCAGCTATTTTTGCTTTAAACGATAGTTTATAAAAGACCAAACATAAATAACATGGAATTTTTTAATTAAACAGTTTTTTAATAATTGATTATTAATTAATTAAACAAGTTTTAAATTATTTTTTTAAATTGAAAAATGCTTTTTTTTTTTTTGCTGCTTTTAGAATTATCATTGTCGAAAACCCCTTCAGAATTTTCATTCCATATTTACTTTTGGTTCTCAATATTTTAGCACAAATGTAAAAAAAAAGCTCACTTTAAGGGACCGTGTAATGGAATACGTCTTGAAGCACACAAAACATTTGTTTCTTCCCCGCTCTAAAGAAATTTGCCCTCAAGATCGGCCAAAATATTTTCGCTCATAAGTAGCGTGTTTCTCAACATAACGAACTGAAATTTGGTATCTAAAGTAAACGAAGTATTTTAAATCGAATGAAAACATAAAAAATAGCCATTCGTATTGAATTTTCTTAAGATAGAGTTACATTTACTTAGTATATAGCCCCCTAAGAGAACAAAAATTGCACCAGACATATAGAAAATCGTAAACAAAACATTTCGGGCCAAACCTCAAGATTTTACGATAATTGAAACCGAAGATATAGCCATCTTTCAGATTGTTTTTTGGGCACTGTACCACAGAGAAGAGGAGTATTCCCCAACCATGTGGTTTTCAGACCACAAGTGATACCCATGAATTCAATAATAGTCAGAAAAGGTACTGATGTTTAAGTATTGAAATATCTATGACAGTTTTAGGACATGGAGGAGATCAAAACATTTCATTTCTTCTCTCTTTGAATTTCTATGCTTCAAAACTAAACACCGTAGCAACCATTTCTTTCGAAGTTAGAGGTACTTGCATTGATCTACGTTTTAAAAAGGTGCAATTGACGTTTTTTAACTTTTGAAAAATGTCACATTTTGTCACGGAAGATAATCACTTACTTCTTCGTGACAATGGCACACGATATTTGTGGTATTTTTTATATAAGTGTTCATTCATGATTTTCTCTCAAGGCATACAGCTTTGGGAAAATAATTTGAATGACATTTTTAAATCTTCTCAAAAAGAGGATTAAGTAAATCCTAAGAAAAAACGAGTAAAATAGATTATTTTTCTTTCCGTTATTTCAGCGCATTTATTTGTGTTTATTTCTTATAACAATTAAAATCATTCAAGTAATTATTGCGAAGAGATATTTTCAAAAGTAATCTAAAGAGCTTTGATGGAGAGGGATGAATTACGAATATATCAAAGTAGTTATCCAATGCCACAGTTAGTATAGGAACTAGTGCCATCAAAATATTCAAATTGAGAATGACATTCAATAAAAAAAGATACTCTGGATTCCATACAAACCTGAAAATAATTTGATTCACATTTAAAAATAAAGAGTTTGAATTGCATCTTCAATGTATTTTATAAATTCAAAACAATGCTATTGTAATAAATAATACCTTTATTAACGTAGTACATATTACAATGCCATTATATTGAGAATTCTTAGAAATTTAAATAGTAAAATTGTTATGAATTCTCACAATAGTGGCATACAAAGCCTTCGGAATAGGAATAAGATTATTCTTAAATTCAATATAATTTTCCAGTTCATTTCTTTTAAAAAAACATATGTTTATAGTTTGTATTCGAAGACAAAGTCAATAAAAAATAAGAAAATTGCAAGTTTGAAATTAAATTGTGTATCAATGATTCTACATAGAAACATCAAGGAAAGTATATGTATTAATAGTTATAAGTATAGAATATTTTTTTAAATATTAATGCAGTTCAAAATAAAAATAACCTTATTAGAATTATAAAATTCAAAACGTTTTACAATCCCAAACTTATTGTATTATTCAAATTTAAAAAATAATACATATAACAATTCAAAATTATATGCAAAGCAAGCTTTAATAAATTCATTTTTTTATAAATTTTATGAGTAATTTAAAGATTTAAATTCAACTATAAAAATCTAAATATATTGTATAGAGATAAAAACAAATAATTTCCATAATTTGCAATTCTGCTTTGCATAGTTAAAGAATCAATTTCATCCTGATTTATACTACACTTTTAAATGAAATAATTAAACACAAATTATAAATTGTTTACTAAAGGAAATAAATTTTGCATAAAAAAATTTGATAACAGTTTTTGTGTGGACTTTTTTTCTAATTTCTAATAAAGAAATAAAAGGGATGAAATTCATTGAGGGAATTCTCACTTTGATTATAAACTTGTAATTGAACAAAAAGTGGTATTTAAATGTTCGCTACATGAACAAGATTTGTAATGAAAATTTCAAATATAGCAACAATTGAAAATACACCGAACGTTTTTATAATTTTTTTATTAAAATTTAATTCAATAAAAAAAACATGAAACTAATTTAGCGTTTTTAAAACTGTAATTTTATTCGGCATGAAATATTTAAATTTTTATTTAAAAATTCTTTGGTTTTGCATCTCTAAACATGTTAAAGTAATATTTTGAAACCTAAGCTAATTAATTTAAAGCTAGTTAATAAATATAAGCTTAATTAATTTGACAAGGAAAGTGACCTAACACTATATTTCATTGCAATGTGGCAAACAGGTTATAAGTAAGCCAAAGAAAATCCGAATGGTCAGCTATATCTTGTATTCTAATTGATTAAATGAAAAAAAGCAAAGTACCGTTATAATTCATGGAAGGTTTTTAATAATTGTATATAGCTGGTTTTTTTTTTTTTTCTTGTAATGGGAGATCATTTACATATTAAAGCGATACCAAACTTTAAAAAATTCTATGGCAACCCCACAATTAGATTATTTTGATTTAGCATCCAACTAAAAAAAACGTCTAAATATCAAATTACAAAACTTACCAATGAGTGGTTAGTAATTTAAAAGATGACTAGGAAGAGACGATTTAATATTAAAAAAAATTCTTAAAAAATAATATATTTTATTAATTTTTGTTTCAAACGATAAGTTTGTTAAATATCAAACATATACAGCATGAAACTTTTGCAAGAAATAGTTTTTATATCAATAAATTATTAGCTAACTGTTTTAATTACTAACTAATAACATTTGTTTTAATTTTTAAATAGAAACATATTTAATTTTGTTTTCATTAGATTTATCAAGATCAAAAACCTCACAAGAATATTGCATTTACATTTCGATGTTTAGTTCTTGATATTTAGGCAAAAAACATTCTTTAAGGGTTTGTATATTAGATTGTATTTAAAAAAAAAAAAAAAAAAAAAAAAAAAAAAAAAAAAAACATTCATGTTAAAAACATAGTTTCCATATAAAAAAATTAAATATTTATTTGATCTTTACAAAATCGGTGTTAAATTTAGAAATTTATATTTTTCAGTAATCGATTCAAATCGTGAAGAACTGACAGGGTGTCCACAATTAAACTCCAACTTTCAAAAGCTTTCGAAGTAACCCCTAGTCAGAATGACTTGAAATTCGACTGCAAACTTCGGAGGTGGGGATCTTTAGAACACCTTCAAAAGCATTACCACATATATTTTTCTTTCTTTGTTTTCGTCAAAATCCTTTTTAGTAATTACAAAAAAACACATTTTCTTTCAATGGCAACTACCTTATGCGCATGCGCAATTTTGAAGAAACCGTAATGGTAAGTCCCATGGCCACCACAAACTGGCACTCCAAATTTGAACATCGTAGGTCAATTTGTACGGGAGTTCTACTGATTACAGACACACATTTTTCTATATCACTTTTTTGAAATCGGGATCTCCCAAAACGTGGAAAAAGCACACAAAAAAATTGATTTTTTTTTTTACCGAATGCTATGCTTTCATTACCCTATGCATACAAAAGAGTAATTGAAAGAAAAAGCATTTTCTATTGAACAAAAAATATGCTAAAAATTTTCAGATAGTATTATAGCAACCAAACAAGCCTAATCAATCAGTAACTTTTGCGATAGTTAGTGAAATAGGTTGCAGGTATAATACAAAGCTGTTACATGCAAATTTTCGAGCCTATTAAATAGAGACAGACACAAATTTTGTGAATTAGTTTATGTACAATAAACAATTTCAACATTCATATTAAATTTGCAATGTTTCTGTAAAGAAATAATTATACTTGGTTAAATACTATTTACAAATAAGTAAGTTTTGTATTCATTAATTTCATAACCAATAGTAGTATGCTATATATTTAAAAATGTACAAGATTACCAGCGTAAGAGAGGCCGTGCGTTTTAACTTGTTAAATGTAATTCCAATGATAAATTTAAAACTTATATTTTGAAAACATTCTGGGGTCTCTTTTATGCTAGCCACCCTGTAGTTTCTGATATTTAATTAACTTCATGTGAAGTTGGCGCATCTTTAATTGCATAAGTTATGTTACTTTTGAGTTACTTTGCTGATTTTTTATGAATCTTTCATTAAACATGATACTAGGGTCCAAGTAACTTCCGTGTAATTTTACATTGATACCTGTATTTTTTATAAGGTCCTGAAACACGCAAACGCATGTTCCCTCTCCCTTAACCTTAAAAATATGCTTCTAAATACTGAGATTTGGCCTAAAAATTTGCCAACACATTTTCGTTCATAAGTGAAGTATTTTTCAATAAAATGAACTGAAATTTGCTTTTCCGGGTAAACAAAGTGTTCGAAATCGAATAAAAAGATAAAAAATAGGGATTCCGTATTAAAAGTTAGAGTTCCATTTACTTAGCATACAGATCCTAAGAAAAAAAATTGCACAAGAAATATAAAAAATCATAAATAAAACATTTTGGTGCAAACTCCAATATTCTACCATTATTAAAACCGATGATAAAGCCATCGTTCAAGTTTTTAGTTTGTTTTTATCAAGTTTTTTATTGCATATTGTACCATCCAAACAATAGTTTTATGTTCATTTAAAATGCATGTTTGAAATCGATAAATATATTAGTGTTATAGCAAATTAGTAAATATATTGATATCAAGAGAATTTGTTTTCTAAAGGTTTTTAATAATATAAAACCCTACAATCAAATAATTTTCCATTCAGTGATTTTGTTTCTGTATTCAGTGATAAGAGTTATTGTTTAATTTTTTCGATGTCCAATACAAAGTTTGATGTTTGATTCAAACTTGAAGACAGTTGTATATAATTGAATTCAGAACTCGGATCAAAACTGGTATATTTCTCACATTAGAATAGCAATAAAACTGGTGAGTAGATATAATAATTTTTATGCATTATTATAATCCACTCTAAATTTTTTTGCATTGTTATAATAATCACAAAAAAAGTACTCTCATCAGAAATAAACTATGGTAGTTCAAAGAAAAATAAATTTAAAAGAAAACTATTCAGATGCAATTCACAATTATTCTTTTATTTACTATTGATTTTCATCTTGAACTATCATACCACTGGCAATATATGTAATAGACTTCTCTTTATTATTCATACATAAAACTACCTGAAGAACCTCACAGTGTTACAAAGTATCCAAGGCTTAACGTTAATATAGTTTTATAAGTAGCGCAAAGGAAAACAATTTGTCATTCAACTCTAATTTGCATGCTTTTTCTATTTGTTCATGTCTCAATCTCGTCCGAAAAAAAATGACTCACGACTCACTTGATGCTCAATCTTTTTTACTTATTTATTTTCTATTCCCATGCATCCATTAAAAAGATGTCTCGAATGTATTTTTCTCCAGCATTGTTCTAATGTAAACGCTGCTTAAGATAAACCGTCTTCACTTTGTCTGTATGAAGCGAAGTGAAAAAACTGCCGATGCGAGCGCCACTGCAGTCGGAGCGGCCTA
Organism: Linyphia triangularis; assembly: GCA_963978545.1. Taxonomy (NCBI): domain Eukaryota; kingdom Metazoa; phylum Arthropoda; class Arachnida; order Araneae; family Linyphiidae; genus Linyphia; species Linyphia triangularis. Next base: position 59,853,331 of record OZ021732.1, read on the forward strand.
ATGACAAAACATTTCCTTCTGTTCTTGCCTTACTTAACGCGAATCATCATCAAAGCGCTTCCTCTACTTCCGTACCTGTAAAAAGCTCTGAGTAACATTTCCCGTTTTTCTTTTGCTTTTTTCTATTCTTTCTGTTTCTATTTTTATTATTATCGTCTTTTGAATTTCGGCTAGATAGGGTAGCTGCCGCTTTCCATTAGACCGGAAAATAGCCGGGTCGTTCGACTAGGAGAATTCAGCTTTCGGATGTTGGTATGGTTTAGCTTTTTTTTTCCGGGGTGTTTCTTCCTTTGGTGAAGTTTCTTTTGGTAATTTTTTACTGGTTTTTTTCTTACTTGTAAGAAACGCTTGCTGGGTTTTTTTTTTTTTTTTTTTTCTATTTTTTTTTTTTTTTTAATCCCGATGTGTTGGGTTTTATTTAGCTGAACTAAAGCAATCAGTTCCTTTTTTATGTCTTTAGTTGTCAATTGTGTTTGAAAAAGGTGTAAGTTGATTAAAGAAGTGAAGGCAAATAGGTGTATCTTGAAAACGTAACTAAAAATAGATTCTCCTAAAGATGAAAAAGACTCAAATGTACTCTAGGAAAAGACTCGATATTCATAGTATACTCTTTTTTAAATGCTTCTCAGATTTAATTACAATGATTTTATATGTCATTCTTATAAATTTAAAAAGCATGTTTTGCTTTTAGAAATTCAATAATATTTTATTAAAAGTGTTCTAACTAACTAAATTAATATGGTGACAACTAACATTTACTTATTAACATTAAGCTTTTTCATACGGATAAGATTTAAAACATTTGAAAACAGATTAAACTAACATTTAAATTTTCAATAAGGTGCATTTTTATTTTTATTAAGTTTACCTTACATACATGCCTTTTGTGTTCTACATATTTTTTAAATTTATTGGTATTATTTCAAGTGATAATTTTCATTTGCAATGATTAAAATATCTAATTAACAGAATATATTTCTGATTGAACTTTTACCATACATAATTCGTTACGGAATGGAGTATACACACTAATTAAATTTGACCTGTAATTGAAACTTTTTTTTTTTGGTATTTCTGATAAATATATTAATGTAATATTAAAATGTGAACTTAGGAACATAATAACTCATCATCTAAAATATTACTGTTATTATTAAATTATATAATTTTACTAATTTCAAAGTTAGTATGAATTATGTCTCTTTTTAATGTTATCTACAACTAAATGTTAAACTTTGAGAAACTAACTTTTGATGATGTCTTATGTCCTGAAAATAGGAAAGTCTTATATCCCCCACCGATAAACTCAAGGTAATTAAATGTTTTATTTGGTTTTTTCTTAATGCAGTCCTCTTCTTATTTTCTGGACATTAGTGATCCTCTAGAGTTAAACCTTAATGAAGAAAGCCTACTGTGCAATTTTCTGTTATTGAATGTTACTCTTTGAATCTCTAGCAAACGATGTTACCACAAGTATTATTACAGAAAATTTTACACAAAAAACTGCAACCATAACATTCATAAAAAAATCTTTATTTTTTATGTATTTTATTTTTATGTAAAGTTAAGAACATATATATCTAATGCTTAGCATATTTATTCGATTCTTATAAAATTTATTAGCAAATTTATTCTTTTCTTGTATATTTTATTATCAAATTTATTCGATACATATAAAGGGATTTCCCACTCATCACATCCCTCCTTAGCGCCAAAGTCTAAAAGCCCGTTATGGTGTTTGAATATGCTGTTAATCTCCATACGAAATGGTAGTAAGTTAATTGAAATTAACAGAAGAATTAAGAAGTAAAATTATAAATATGGGGCATTCTCTTGAAACTTCCACTTTGCTGTCGTATGTCGTACTCCCCACCCCCACCCCCTCCCCCCCCACCCTAAAAACCCATTTTAAAGCATTTTGAAGAATATTTTTATAAGCCTTTTTTTAGCAGGACTATCAATACACATATGAAACGCATTTCAAAGGTTTTTCCCTTTAGTGCATGTAATGTGTTCTTTTCTGAAAACCACACAATTAATGTTGAAATGTCAATACCATCCACTGCCCCTTTTTATAAATTTTGTCACTCAAGGTTAATAAATTAATTTTATATATATATATTTTTAAATGTCCTTTTTTTATTAAATATCATACATTTTAATTACAAAAATATTGAGCCTTTTCTTTAAAAAGTATTTAAAAAATGTTCTAGTTTTAAAATTTGATGGTATTCAATTTGTGTAACTTATATACACAAATGTTTATTTATGAATTTAATAGTATAAGAAAAACTAGGTTAGTTTATTTTCAATTTAATTCATGATTTGTTGTAAATAGTCAAAATTAAACTGCTATAGCGGACCATTGACTGATATATTCTTTTATAGACAACCTGTAGGTTGGGATTACTGAAGGTTAGTAAAAATATTTGTATCGCTCTCATTGCCATTATAAATCTTATTTAATTACATCACATTTAATTACATAATATGTATTCGTTTGTTAGATGAATTCAAGTTTTAAATCTGTACAATTAAAAAAGTTTCCATTCTCTACTTAATGATTGCTAAAATAAGGTAAAATTAACTGTTTGGTGTATTTATGACTGTCCTATAATTATTGACAGAACAAAACTAATACAATGCATAATTTATATGATTTGTGTATGATTTAAGATATTAATGATAATATTTAATTTAAATATTTAAGCATAATTATCTTTGAAACAAATTCATATACCTTCATAGTTTTATAAATATGCAGTCCTCAGCTTTCTATAAATGGTTCAAATGTATCTTAAATTAAATCTTTAAAATTTTAAAATGTGAAGATTGTGACATGTCCATTTAGGCATCAAAATCTAAAATGAGCGTTTTGGGAGAATTACCCATATATTTATTAAAATACATTTTTTATTAACTTATTTTTTCCACACATAAGAATAGCCTGGAAACTTACCATATCATAACAACAGAGAAAGAAAATAGTCTTGACTCAAAACTAAATCAGTGTAACCACCTTACATCTCTTTACCGAAGAAAGCACTATACAACTGATAACACTGTTTACCAATAAAGAAAATAGTTTAAATGAGTTGGATACGCATCAGTGTTTGCCTGGCTACAATGGAGTAAAGCGACCTCATTACGTTCCTAATGATCTTGGAATTAGTTATCCGCAACTCCAGTTCCTTTGTTTTAACCATAGATTTATCCAATTGGCTTCTTCAACTTTTCAAGTGCTTCCTCTCTTTCTTGGATAATAGGAATAGTCAAATGTACAGTTAGTTTTAGCACTTGAAAAGAATTTCTTAGTAGTAACGCCTTCATCCATGTATTTGTGTATCCGGTTATTAAAATTTATTATTTTTTATAAAAATTACTATTGGATCGGATTTTCACGATGCATCGCAATTAAAATAATTCAGTAACTAGAGGCAAAGATAAAGAATTGTATTTTTAAGTTACTATAGAAAAAAAAATTTAATTTCGATCACTACTGAAATCCCACAAATTGAGTATTTTATCGGATTAAAAGACGAAAGGTTTTCCAAGCGAATGAATATACTTACGCATAATTTCTGGATTGATCATTTCAACACAATTATTTTGTTTTCTGTAACATCCCAAACAGTATCTTTCCTGCATACCTTAGTAACATTTTAAATTGTGTTGAATTGTTGTATTCTGTCATTTGCAAAACGGATGTAATTACATACGTACAAAATACTATCTTTACCTAATTATAATACTTGAAACACTTAATAGTAATATTTGTATAGTTTGTATATAAATAAAAACTAAGCTATGAATTTAGATATATATATTACCCAAGCATTTATTAAACAGATGAAGCATTCTAAATTTCTGAATATATAAATAAAAAGTAAGTATTAATTATTAAAAGTGTAAATAATATGCTTCTACATAAACTCAGTTGATAAAATAATATTGTTGTAATAAAAATAATCTACTTTTAACGAAAAAATAAAGTCAATTTATATGAAAAAATAAATGAATTGTGCATATCATTCAAATAACAGTATCATAACACAAATTTATTAAAAGGAATTAAAGGAACTACAAATGAAGACATTCACGTGTTGTAGCAATTAAAGGGAGTATAGTTCTTTTGTCCTGAAAATGAAGCTTTTACTTTTTGAATACACAACCCTGCTTTCAAAATTTTTAAAAATAATATTTGCTTTTTCCAAAAGAACCCTGACAAAATACGTTATATTTTCTGTGTGTGTTGAAAGATTAATGCATTTCTTTAACAACTTCCATTACGCCACGTGTGCTCACGGTATTTTATTAAAACTTACATAAGATATTTCCATTACTTTCCTGTTCAACATCGAAACCTGACCCTCTTTTTCCACCACTCGTTTTCCTTCGTTTAGCGAGGTAACGTATTAATATTACAAATCTTATTTAAACTTACTCGAAACTTCAAAACAAATAGAAACGAGAGAGAACCAAAAAAAAAAAATTGAAAACGCATCCCTTGGAATTAAATTATATTCCACGTTATTTCTTCTGGCCTTCGCTCTCCAGACCTTCCCATTTCGAATTTCTTTGTGTTATGTGTGCGCTCTGCGTAACCCAATCAAAAACAGAACGCAGAGGAATGACTGTAAAAAGACAAAAGAAAAAGAATAAGTCGGGAAATTTCTTCCTGCCCTACCCCCCATTTCATTCTAGATAACTTCCTTCCTGGGATGGTTGGTTCTCTTACATATATAATTTTGCGCTCATAGATCTCGTTACGTTTTCCCTTCCCCGTTATTGTGGAAACTCAGTTCTTTATGATAGAAAAGTTGGTTTTGTTTATGAATAGAGTTATGATAAAGTTTGATCACAAACCAGTCTTTTAATAGCCAACTACTGATTTTATTTTATATACAATCGAGTTTAAATAAATATTTTCGAAAAACTAACTTAATTTAATGTTTTATTTATCCCTATGCTGTCATGACGTCACGATAAATTGAATTACAACATTAACATATTTCAACATAAAACAAAGTTTTTAATATAAATTCTTTATATGCTTTGTAAGTTTTTATTTGCAATTATAATTTATCAAAGCTATTTTAAACTCAGATTGAATTTTCATAGTGCTTGACATATACGAATAAACCATATTGAATTACTTTGTTCCCCTCAAAACTTGATAGAGTGCATTTCCATCCACAACAAGTCTATGTCTCGAGTTTCAACTCTACTAGTTGGCGGCAAGTGGGTTAATTAGTCCTCATATGCCCTATAAAAGTGTATGCCAGAAACTTCAATTTGATGATAGTCCCTAAAGCTTGGATAGAATGCTTGGTCATCAATGAGTCTATCTTCCATGTTTCAGATCGATAGTAGGATGACAAGTGAGTTTACTTGCACTTCGCAGATTGTTCCACCACACACGAACCCACAAGCATACAAAATTAAAGTTAATATAAAGTATTTAAAAATTGAAAATAATTTATTATTTCCAATTAAGAGCAAGATTCTGAGAGATTGAGCCACTTAACATTAGGGGGTGATTCACACCATCTCCGATTGTCCCCAAAAAATTACCAGTTGCTAATACCCTTATTAGATGATAAAATCTGAAATTATTTGTTCCGTAGTTGCACCGCTCAAATTCTATGACGTGTCAAAGATCACCTTAAAAAATTAAAAAATTTGTGTTTTTGTGACACATGAAAACTATTTTTATCCGTCTAAAACTTCCCAAGCAACTTGCCACCTGCGTTTCTTCTGTTATGGAATGTACTAGAATAGATCTGTATAAAACATACAAAATTTATGGCCAGTCAATTGCGCAAGGTCATTCAAAGTCATGAAATGTCCAGGTTTTCATGTTTTTTACCATTTTCAAGACTGAATTATATCTTACGCATTTGATTTGTCACTTCAAACTAGGTGTCATTGGATAGAGCTATATTAGCACTATTTATTAATACATAAAACATTGAGGCAAGTTGAACACGTTGGAAGTTATTTGGGGCTAAAATCGAAAAATCTCCGAATTTGACACAAATTTGAGCTCGTATATCTTGCTGCGGGAACAATATATTGGTACAACGCTGACACTATTTAAACACTCTTTTATTTTACTTTATGAGAAATTAAACTTTATTGAGGCAAGTTGAAGAGAAAAAAATAAATGATTTTTTTTGTTGCACCCCATCCTTACATATTACTGCATTACTGTTTTCATTCATGTTTTCAAAAATTAATCGGTTTTCACTTCACTCTTCCTCATGTTTATAACAATTGCTTGTAGTACGTCTTTTAAGCTAGGAACTTTGACTGGATCGGCTCCAGAAAGTTGCAAAGGACCAAAGAAAACTGAGCTTCGGATCACGCAATGGCCACTTAAACTCATCAGCTCCTCTCTGATGAAGAAATTTCATTTTAAAACGTCATCCCCACAATCTTCTAGTAGTTTACTAATGTAAATCCGTTTAGTATATATAGGACAGCGTAAAAAGAATGGGGCCGAATTTTATATCCCCATTTCTTATCTGGAATTAGCTTTATCTCTTTTATGATATTCTCCATTTGTTAGGGGACAGTAATTTGGATTTCAACTTTAAATTCACCATGCAATCAGTTCCAGGCACAAGTCAGGCCCCACTTTATAGACGAAGACAATGTCACTTAGCCATAAATTTATAACTCTGAAGTTTTGCCCAGAAAAAAATTGCTCATCAACATTTGAAATTGCAGAGGATTTGTCCCTACATATTGCTATAGAGAAGAACATCAAATTTCTAAAATAATAACTAGTTAAGACAAAACCAGAAGTGCATTTGCAAAAAGAATGGAAGCAAGGACAAAAAAGACTAATTAAGAAATTACTGCAGATTTTGAAGAACCCACTATAGAGAATAGAAATTGCATCTATTCATGCCATCTAAATACCTGATTGTCTCCAATGATTCCAAGATAAAATTCGTCATCTTGTTCAATGACTTCATCTTCAATAACACTGCATATTTCAATCGTACCTTTCATTCTGTGAAAATGTGACATAACTTGTTCCCGTGTCAAATATTCATTTGAACAAAATTTCTTCTTTCCATCAACTGTGAGATTTCTCACCATACTTGCAACAGTTTTGGGTGTTAATTTACTTCCTGTTTTATTTCCTTTGTTGAAGTATTCTAATTTTTTTTTTATTTTGGTTCAAACGTGTAACTTTCCTTTTGGGTTTCAGTGCCCATCCTTCTTTGAGTACAAAACTTGATTATATGTAATTTTTAATATCTGTAGTGGGTTCGTCAAAAGCTACAGTAATTTCATAATTGGTCTGTTTTGTGACTGCTTCCATTCTTTTTGCAAATGCACTTCTGGTTTTGTCTTAACTAGTTATTATTTTAGAAATTTGATGTTCTTCTCTACAGCAATATGTAGGGACAGTTTCAAATGCTCTGCAGTTTCAAATGTTGATGAGCAATTTTTTTTCTGGGCAAAACATCAGAGTTATAAATTTATGGCTGAGTGACATTGTCTTCGTCTATAAGGTGTGGCCTGACTTGTGCCTGGAACTGATTGCATGGTGAATTTGCAGTTGAAATTCAAATTACTGTCCCCTAACAAATGGAGAATATCATAAAAGAGACAAAGCTAATTCCAGATAAGATCTGCGGTTATGAAATTCGGCCCCATTCTTTTTACTCTGTCCGATATACAATAAACAGATTTACATTAGTAAACTACTAGAAGATTGTGGGGATGACGTGTTTAAAATGAAATTTCTTCATCAGAGAGGAGCTGATGAGTTTAAGTGGCCATTGCGTGATCCGAAGCTCAGTTTTCATTGGTCCTTTGCAACTTTCTGGAGCCGATCCAGTCAAAGTTCCTAGCTTAAAAGATGTACTACAAGCAATTGTTATAAACATGAGGAAGAGTGAAGTGAAAACCGATTAATTTTTGAAAACATGAATGAAAACAGTAATGCAGTAATATGTAAGGATGGGGTGCAACAAAAAAAATCATTTATTTTTTTTTTCTTCAACTTGCCTCAATAAAGTTTAATTTCTCATAAAGTATAATAAAAGAGTGTTTAAATAGTGTCAGCGTTGTACCAATATATTGTTCCCGCAGCAAGATATACGAGCTCAAATTTGTGTCAAATTCGGAGATTTTTCGATTTTAGCCCCAAATAACTTCCAACGTGTTCAACTTGCCTCAATGTTTTATGTATTAATAAATAGTGCTAATATAGCTCTATCCAATGACACCTAGTTTGAAGTGACAAACCAAACGCGCAAGATATAATTCAGTCTTGAAAATGGTAAAAACATGAAAACCTGGACATTTCATGACTTTGAATGACCTTGCGCAATTGACTGGCCATAAATTTTGTACATGTTTTATAAAGATCTATTCTAGTACATTCCATAACAGAAGAAATGCAGGTGGCAAGTTGCTTGTGAAGTTTTAGACGGATAAAAATAGTTTTCATGTGTCACAAAAACACCAATTTTTTCATTTTTAAAAGTGATCTTTGACACGTCATAGAATTTGAGCGGTGCAACTACGGAACAAATAATTTCAGATTTTATCATCTAATAAGGGTAGCAGCAACTGGTAATTTTTTGAGAACAATCGGAGATGGTGAATCAGGGGTTGTTCAACTTCTCAGAATCTTGCTCTTAAGGCAACTACTAACACTCAACTATTCTCCTTCTAACTTCAAAAAATGGGATGCATAAATATGCCTAATCTCACACAGGCGTGGGTTTTCCATTCTTGGATTTACCATTCAAAGCGACATTTGAAAACCTACAAAAGCAATTGTATGGTGCTTATCAATTGGAGGAAAAATCTGATATAATAAACTTTAAGCAGCCATGAGATGTTCTCATGCACTTTGCAATTTGTGCATTGGAGGTGGCTTTTTTTTTTTTTTTTTTTTTTTTTTTGGAGTGACAAATTTTACACATCTCCTAAAAAGCTAAATGGGGACATGGAATTTTATTTCATAATATGTTTTCATAATATGTTAGCACCAATACAATGATTTGAATTGAAAATTTACAATATAAGTTACAAAAAGTATAACAAAAATAATCCAAGCCAATACATTTTTAAACAGTTTATATTAAACTGAACCAATATATTCTACTCTCTTTATTTCCAGTTTTATATGTTTCCCCTTTTTAATACAAATATTACCTTTATTTAAATAGAAAATGTTGCAGGAAGAACATTAATATAAAATGTTTTCTGAAGCACTTTAGATGTTACAAAATAACTTCAGTACCCTTTGCCAATCAAAACAAACTGTAAATTTTGAATTTAATATTGAAAATTAACTTTAAGTGTTTAATTTTTAATGTGTAATAAAATAAACTATATTATAGGAAAAAAGTTTGTTTTTTAACATAGAAGTAAGTATATGTGCCAAGAAAAAATGCGGAACTGTGTTTCTTTACTCTCCAGTACGGTATTTATTTTCGAATAATTAATCCATTCCACATAATTAAAATTTGTATTATAATTTTTCTTTTGTAACTTTTTAAAAGATTTGTTGTTTATATTTTACTTATTTATTATTAAAAAAATTACTTATAATAATAAATAGGTAGGCTATTTTTTAATAACGACTTCAAGCTGTTTAAAATCATAAATGCATTAAATTTACAATTTAAATTATTTAAAATATTTAATGTCTAAAACTTAAATATGAATGTTTAAGACACTCCATTATTTTGAAGTTCAAGGAATGTTCAATTATTTAGTCCTTAAAATTCCATTTGTTTTGATTACTATACTCATTATAAAAAACTTACGTTATTGTGAGCAGTGACAAATCTATGATATATTACATACCTTGTTATTTTGCTACATTAAAAAAAAAATTCGAATTAGTATATTTTAAGCACTTGAAGGAAAAAAAATTCTAAACTCATGAATTCATTAAGATTTACTCGTGATGGATTTACGAGTTAATTTTTATTCATTTATCACATAGGTATTTAAGACAAATTTTTATTTTAAAAATAAAAATTGCTTAACTGGTCATTTTTTAAAAAACAATTCAAAGTATTTATTCATTAAAAATTTGATGTTCGTCTAAATCTGAATTTTTAACAGTGATCTCGCAAATATTTTGTAAAACTCAATTCAAAAACATTTTCGCGATGCTTCATTAGAACTACATAAAAACGCAATCTAGTTAATTCTCATTAAATTTTTTTCAATACCACATACATTACTATAAACAATTCTAATTTTTTTTTTTCCAAAATATTATTTTCTTAGTCTGTGATGGGATTTATTATCAATTAAATTAATGATATGATTCATAAACTTCTTAAATATGAGATAAATGTGTATTTTTTACGCAGTAGATTAAAGGTAATCAAAAAGTTGGCAATCATAAGTGATGTTGCTCATTTCATACAGTTCAATGATAACAGATATTTGATTGTTGTGTCAATTGATTTATGATTAAATATACCACACCGAGTGGACAATTTATTTTACTCGCTTGAAGGATATCAGTAAATTTTAGGCTAAAATTGTTTTTCTAGAGTATCCTTTGTTTTTAAAAATTTATAACAAAGTATAATAAACATGTATTTTATTTTTATTTTAACATTATGTAGTAAACTGTATGAAAAAAATTGGTGCAAAATATATGCATGTTTTCAGGAAAGGGGCTTTTGTTTACCATATAATTTAAGTTTAAAGATTATTAGACATGAGGAAATTGGCAATAAAACATCTTAAAATATATAGAAAAGTAGCACTAACTTTTATGCAAATTTTATTCCAATGTAAATGATATATGTGTTAAGGAGTCTTGAATTACTCGATTTCTCAATACGTGTTAAATTACCCAATTGATATGTGAGTTAATGAGTGTTGAGAGACCCACTAAGTATGTGTGTTGAGAAGTGTTAAGTTACCCATGAGATATACGAGTTAATGAATGATGAGTGATCCAATTGATATACTGGATATAGAATATCAAAAATATACGATTGTTTGCATCAAAAATATCCTAGTTATATTTACCATAACGTCGTTAGATCAAATTTGAATGTAAATTGAAAATTATTTTGCACATGAAAAACTTTCCCCTTCTTTTTGAAGGAGAGAACCAAGAAAGAAAAAAATATCTATACGTGACTATCTAATAGTATGCGGAACGATGAGCGAGCTTTGATCACGGGATGTCGTTAATTTAGACCCTGCAACTTGGAAGTGAGTTTCGGAAAGCTATAAATTTGTTCATACATTTTTTGCAACAGAATTGCTTTTTTTATCGATGTTATTTAAATGTTCTTTCAGTAAATTATAAGTTCAAACAATTTTAATTGAGGAAGCATTTCTCTTATTAAACAAAAATACACCCAATAAAAAAAAATCATAAGTAAAAATTAGAACTATGATCTCTTTTAATATGAACACACTTTCTAAAATTAACATAAATGTGTTACTTAGTTTTGTATTTAAGTTTATAAACTTTAATTACGCTTCACGTGCACCTTGCTATAAGAGATCCTAAACATCCATTCTCAGTAAAGTTCATAAATTAAACATAACCCCCCCCCCCCCTATAAAATTAGAAATTCCCGTAACAAATTTATCCAAAACACCTTTTCTGCAAATCCACAAAAGTATTTGCAACAGTGAAATGACACAAAAAAACAAGTACTTATTACTTTACTTTTTAGTAAAAAAAATAACTTTTATAACATACGAAAAGCATCAGGCACTTCAAGTGGAAAAAAATATGTTTATGCATTTTAGAAGTATTCATTTCGCACAAGATGATATTTTATCTTTTTTCGTGCGTGTTTCCGCACACTCACTTCCACAAAACACAGAAATATTTGTGCTTAAACTAAAAAAAAAAAAAATGAGCTTCTTAACCGAATAAATTTTCTGTGGAATGTTCTTTCCCATGAATTTTCATTTCTTAGCGCAGAGCCCTAATCATAAAACAAAACCCTAAGAAACAAGAAACAGAAAGTCAGGGTGAAGAAAAAGCTTAAGATTATTTTTTTGTTTTGCCAAGCTTGAGAGAGAAAACAACAAAGACCACTCTCAAGTTTAAGAGTTATGTTGCTTTTTCCTTATTTCTACGGTTGAGACATTACCTCGCTGGTTCTACCAGTGCTATAAACCAAAGGAAATACCGAAAAGCATGAAACTTTCCCATAAAGAAGATTCATCTATATATAAGAAAGGTTATGAAAAAAGCCGGGATCAGTGGACTAAAACTTTCAAACGAGCAACCAGGCGGCGTAAAGAAAAATATTAGAGTAAAAAACTCTGTTTGGGTCCCTTGGGAATATAAACAGTGAATCAGCAATTTGTAAGCGATATCAACTATTTTTTGCTTCTTTGAAGTGCAATATCTTCTCTTGAGATTGCATCATAAAAAATCTATCTATTTTGATTTGAATCACTCAAGCGCATCAATTTTTTACCTTTTACGTTCTATTTTTTAGCGTTTAAGCAATTTTAAAGATGTTCATTCAAATATAGAGGAGAGAAGTGCAAGTATTGAGGATAATCCAATGATTTGCTGGATGAGATCCTTAAGGTTATTATTGGAAAATATTTCATAGCCATTGGAGGATCCTACTGGAAAAAGTTCTTCAAATAGGTATTCATCAATCTTTTTATATCTGCATAGCCATTATAAATTCAGTTTTTTTTTTTTTTTTTTTTTTTTTTTTTTTTTTTTAAGGAATGTGAACACTTTTGTGTTTAGCATTTTAGTACTTCAAATGAGCTATTGAAATTCAATAAATAGACTTATCCTTCATTTGAATTTTATGTTCGTACATGGATCAATAATTTCTTAATTTTCTTCAAGTGAGAAGAAAGTTCTTGGCTAAAAGAAGCTATACATACGTTTTATGCACTCAAAATTTGAATGCGATCTTGTAAAAAGGGGACATGTGAATAGATTTTCAGCTACAGTTGTTTCCTTTGTCCAATTCAAGAAACAAGAGTCCTATTTGAATAGATGTGGTAAACAAAGAGTTATTTTAATTTATTCTGACAAATTTACCACTATTATTAATGAAGAATGAGGTATTAAATAATTCCTTAGAAATTAAAAAGTTCAAGTACAGACTGATAATTTCTGAAGAGTAGTTGTAATTTTTAAGTTTCTGATTTATTTTAAGTTTTCTACTCTTATTTATTTTCTGAATAAAAAAAATTTCTAAATTACCTTTCAAATGTGCACTAATTTAATCTATAATAACCAACGTATTTTCTATGATTGAGATCGATATTAACACTTTTCACTTTATAACTAATATGCATTAGTAACTATAAATTACACTTCACCAAAAATTAAAAATTAGCAATTTTTATTCATATCAAAACAGTACTTTACTTGTTTTATATGAAATGTATTCAAAATGTACTTAGAAACTGCCCTTTTTTCATTATTTTAGAAACTGAGTTTGTTAGTACTCCTTTACAAACAAAGCCAAATCCTAAATCAACAAACTCTATATTCCAAAATTATAACTCAAATAAATAAAACAGTATTAATCTACCAAAAGTCTTACATCTCCACGTAACAAACTAAACTACACACTAGTTCACCGACTTTCACACTTGGCTTCCAAGATGTAATCCATTCACAAGAATATACTACCATACAAATTCTCCGAACGCACAAAGCAATTCTGCATTTGCATTTAAGTTTCCATTACAAAGCAAGCGTTCGCTGACGTATCCATATCAAACATGACCTCCTCCCCTCTCCTCATTCCAGTAAAAGCTAAAACAACCATGTCTGAAAGCGAAATATGAGATCCCCCCACTGTACGGGCAGCGACAGTGGAAAATTTACATGTAAGCCTATAGTAATCGGATGCTTACGAAATGGGGGAACTGAATGTTGTCGCTTTCGGATGACTCTTTAGACTTTAACATATACTTGTCTCCATTAGAAGGTAGAAAGCGTATTATATTTCTTTCTTATAGAAGATTGTTGATGGGTAATGGAGATATCATTGGATACTATTTTAGGTAGTGTGGTTTAAATTCATGGTGTTGCTGTTCATCATGTAAACCATTTATTGTACTTAAGTGTAGAAAATGTGGGGTTATAAAATTGATTTATTAAAGAAATCCGTTTAATGTATGTTAGAATAGTATAATATAAAGACCCAAAATAGAATTGTCGTAGGTTTTATTTAAATTTAAAATTTCAATAAACAAAATTTTTTTTTATAAAACGTGCTTCATTTTTGCATCGATGATCGTTTTAATATGCTGATGATTTTATTATTCATATATTCTTGTAGTAACTTACTTTATTATTTTCATATGTGATAAAAAGATTTTACGTACACAAATTACTAAATCATTCTAGGTAAAAGAATTAGTGCATTAATGATTATAAAAAAAAATTAAAAAATATTATAATTCGTAGGAAATAATAGGTGGACTTATATTAAAATTTTAAATTTAGTTGATTGGTTGGGAGAATTTAATTATTATAAATTTTTGCTTAAAAATATAAAATATGAAATAAAATAGACAATGCGATTGTCATATAGTTAGCAATTAGTATTATACTACTAAACACCAACCAATTAAAAACGCAGATTTTTTTTTCTAACATTTAAGAAAAAAAAATCATTAATTATATTTCAATATTTTTTTAATAGATTTCTGCAAAATATATTACTCTAATGGGTAAAAGTGTGATAGATAATAAAACATGGGAATTAATTGTAAATTGTGGAATTTTAAATTAGAATTGTTTTTATAAAATTTTAATTTCATTCATAGATGCTATTTAAGGCCAATCATTTATTTAGTTTTTAAAACGACGAATGTGCCTTTATTTATATAAACTGATGTTTGATAATAAGAAATAAATTAGTTTTCCACAATAATCTCTTTAAAAAAAATTAGTGCGCTTTACCCAAAACAAATACTGAGCATTGGTACTTTTTTCATTAACTTACAACAGTTTATACGTTGATTTACACATATAAAAGTCAAAAAGTTGATATCCCTACTAGATCAAAACAAGAACTGAATAAATTCTTTGGAAATCATAATACTTCGTCGAGTTTTAAAATGTGTGCTGTATTTAGACTAATAAATTTTCCCGACAGAGCAATGTTGATGATGAATTTGAATTTTCAACTGAACTAAATTTCAATGACTTTTTATATCAGTGAGAGCAATATCACACAAGTCCATTAACTATGCATTTAAATGAGATATGTTGCAAAACAATACAATCAGATTGCTTGATAATTTTAAAGTACTAAGGAATGTATATTCCGGATAATAAGCCCTTTACATTTTTCTTACATTTCTATGTAAATTTGAAAAATTTCATTGCTTCCTAAAAGTGTTATTTTCAAATTAACTTCAGATTAAAATGTTATATCAGTGTGATAAATAACTTAGTTAAATACACCAATGAAATTAAATTTCATAGTGATTAAATCACACTGGCAAAAGTTAACTTTTTAAGATCTTAAAATAAAATGCGAAACTTTTTTTTTTCTGTGAGTGCCGGCATAATTGTATTACGTAATCTCGTTAAGGTATTTCCATATATTTTAATGTAGTTTTGTAATTGTCCTTTCAAAATAACAAGTGAATCTCAATAATGATGTATCATTAAACTTAATTAGAAAAAAGGGTGATACATGTTGTTGTTTCAATAGTTGCAGATTAAAAGTGAGAAACAAAGATTCTGTAGCTTTTCATTGCATGATAACCATAGTAATAAGCCCATTTTTCAAGGTATAAAAGCATTTTTAAGCAATATTTTCAATATGTTCAAATATTTTGTATATTTTGTATTCAATGCTTCGTTAAATAACTTATAAGCTGTATTAAAAACCAAAACTGTTTTTATGTTATTCCCATAATCGATTTTTTGAATTTTTTTTTGTAAGCAGACAGTACATATCCAACAAGTTTTTATATAGTGGCCACTTCAAAACAACTCTTTAAAATATCCATCTGTTTCAATAGCAACTTAATTAAGATTAAACCTCCTTAAAGCCCCACAATGGATTAAACCTTATAATGGACTAAATTCTACAAACTGGTGATTAATTATCCACTATTGTTAAATATAGATTGAGGCAAAGGGTATATATATGCTAAGGTGAAAGGGCAGGCTTATGTATAGGTGGATGGCACAGTATTTCAATAGTTTAATATAAATAGTAGGGAAGAGGTTAAGTGGGTAAACTTATCTTAGTTAAAATACCATAAGTGGAAGCTTTAATTAAACCTGTCAAACTTCTAAAGAGTGGTATAGGCACTGTTCGACGGAAAAAGAATGACACGATTATAAATCTCTAGTACCGATCAAATCATATAGAAATTTATTGAATAAGTGTCAACATTTTAGTTTCAACATTAAAAAGCAAACTTGTAAAAGCATCCAAAAATTACAAACTTAAAGTGTCTGGTTAATTTTCTCATAAAATGGGAATTTTTTTAATAGTTATCTTCCAAGTGAGTGAGTTAGGAATGATTTTGTTGTAAATAAGTTAGTTAAAGTTATAAGCCTTCTTGTTTAACGGGAAAAAATTACATGATCTGTAAAGTCAAATACGTGTATGATTATTGAAATTTATAAACTGAACATATAGAATGTTTTGATGTTCAGAGAAACTACCATCTTTTCAGATGTTCATTACTTTTCCCTTTGTATTATATGAGACATATGCATGGGATGTTCAAATAAAAGGAATTTTAATAATTTATCAAATCCAAATAATATTTAAATAAAGTGTATGAAGTTTTTTATATAAACTTTTTAAATGATGAGATGTATTTTAATATAATAAATCTGAAATAAAAAGTATATTTCATTTTAAAAATTAGTGTACTTTTGAATCTTAATAAACAATTTTTATAAGATATACTCTAATTTGAAAGTTTAGATAGTACAGAATGCTTGCAGTTTAATACAAATGTTTAAGACTTATTATTTTCATATTTACTTCGATTATTTTTGAACATCTTCTCAATATATTTAGTACCAGTTATTTTATTAGCAATTTAATAATACAATTTTAAAAAAGTTTTATTTTGATCACACCACAGCCTTCTTTTGAAATATATTTCAATAAAAAGAAACGGTAACTTTTTCTCGAATACATTTAAAAAAAAAAGATAGAGCATTTTTTCGTATTCTATACCATTTAATTTTGTTTCTATGCATTTGTTTTGTTTCTATTAATTTTGTTTCAATTTAAGACAGAATGTGTAACTTTTTGTTACACTTTTTCTTTCAGGTTTTACAAGGTTTAATATTTTTGGGTGTAATGTGTCTATTTTTTTTAAACAAACGAGTTTACCATATCTCGCACTTGTGTTATGCATAACAAGTAATAAATTTATACTTACGAAACTTTTTAAATCAACAGACACAAAAAAGAAATGCTATTAATATGTGAAATCTAATGTAATTGTACTTGGTAAATGTAAAATAAAATATTTTTTTATGTTCATTTTCTTGGTACATTTTAAAAGAACATTCTTTTTTTAGTTTCTCTTTTAAGAAGATCAAAAATAGACTTTTTATATATTCTGAGATGAACTTAAATGGTATTTTATGAAATTGTTTGTGTATCAAAATCACTCAAATAGTATGCAACAAGGAACTTTAGTTAAACTCATAAATTAAATCATATTACAGGATTTAAATTTTAACCGACCCATATTGAAATCCAAAATCAATAGATATGCATCACTCTATAGTGTACCAACATTTTTCAAACGCGTTTATACTTTAAAACTTTTAACTTATTTAAACTTCCTTATGTTTAGTTTACAAATATGAAAATATTTATATTACGAATAATTAAACGGGGACATCAAATAAATAATTTAATAATTTATTCTTGTTTGTGTACTATAAAATAAAATTACCAATCGGTGTTGCTTTTCATTCTTATTTATTCTTGAATGAAAGATATTCAATGAATTTAGATATTCAATGAAAATCTTAAGATAAAATGATATTCAAATTCTCCCATTTTACTAAAGTAGAAAATTCACATTAAATGTTTAAACTTGGAAAATATCATTTCATCGAGATTATATCATTTGCAATATAACTACTTTCTGAATAAAATGCTCATAACTGAAACAAACTATTATAATATAAGTTAAATTATAGGTAAAAAAAATTCGATGAATATATCTCCTGTTTACCTTCAAAATATTTATCCAAATCGTTCTATAATTAAAAATTAATTAATTAATTTATGTGATAATTATGTAACCAAAGAGTTATTAACTAAACTAAAGAAATATTAATAAGCATTAACTACTCACCAGAGCCACCTTTTGCATGAACAATTACGGAGCTTACACATATAATTCCAAATATAATACACATTGGCAAACTGAAGCTTCTATAGCCGAGACGTGCCATCGGACCACCCAAATAAGTAGACTTGAACATTTTCGTCACGTATATCCTCAACTTCACACAACAATTCTTCCGCCACTTGAACACTGTTCAGTTGTTACTCCTCAAATGTCCAAGAGAATAATTCAATGTTATGTTCACTTACACTCACGCATCCACCTTTATAGGCAATGTCAATATGAATACGTGATTCTCTTGCCCAAACGAATGTTGGTCTGAATCCTTATCTGGAATTTTCCAATCCATTGATACATACATTCCCATAATGAACCATTAAAATTTACATTAAGAAAACTCTCCTATAATTTAAAACTCTTCCACTATTACTATCACTCCAATATCAAGTACAATTAATAGTATCTAACTTACTTCATTAACTACTTTTCGTCATAGATACTGTTGCACTAAGGAATAAAGTCAGTTTTCGTCCCGTCACACACAACTTTCTTATTTAGTTGTTAAATCACTAAAAATATCTCCTCAAACGTCCGAATCTAGTTCTCGTTTAACAATATGCGATTTATCGTTCAACAAACCAAGTGATATATCGCTGAACAAATTTTCAAACAGTGTTCCACTATCGGTTCCGGACAGTTGTGACGTGCTCTACAGGGAAAAGAGTGAAGTTTTCCCTTCTCTAACTTCAAAAACGGGAGAGTAGAAGGAGCAGGGATGAGCAAAAGAGGGTGCAAGGTTTCCGAGTGACTGGGCACTCTTTTGGCGATTGTAGCGCCCCTAGACAGGGGCGGCCCGAAATGGAAGGGCGCAGCGCCTCTTTAGCATGTTGTACGAAAAGACCCGGGAAGGTCATGTGATCGTAGGATAATGCTGCAAATGCTAATATCTGGAGAAATTAGGGAATTTTTTTTATTGGATGATTTTTAAAGAAATTTAGACCTTTTGGAAGGTTTCTTGAATTAAGAGTTGTATTATATTACATATTTTATTAAATTATATGTTAGATAAAAATATGAGTTATTGCCAAGAAACAATTTCTATTTTTTCTAAAGAACAATATTTATTACAATTTTTATTGTTTTCAAAGAACAATTTTTACTGGCTTCTTAATAAAAAAATTTATTATGTGTTATTATTTTCAAAAATATGTCATTTTCTTCTTGAATATATGATTTAATCATGTCAGAATGTATGCTTTCAATAGTATAAAAATATTAGTGAAAATAAGACATAAAATTGAATTTTTATTTAGATTGTTTAGATTGTTTCTTTACTTGATATGTATTAAAGAAATTTCTAATAGATTTTTCAGAGTTTAAATTATTTAAAACTCATACACCTATGAAAAAATACGCGAATAAAAACATAATCAGTATTATTTACTTAATTAAAATTGTTAATATACTTTCAGGTTTCTATTGAATACATTAAAGCTTTGTATAAAAGGCAATTTAATCTTAAATGGTTGAAAAAATTAAGAATCTTTAAAAAAATTAACTTCAGCAACAAAATAGGTTAAGAGTATCAATATCACCCATATTATCCTTAAGCAATTTTACTTTGTAAAACAATTGATTTTAAATTTCGAAATTGTTGAATTAATTTAATTTACCAAGTCGTAAAAATATCATACTAATAACATACTTAAAATTTATTATCATAAAACATCAGGTTTTTTTTTTTTTTTTTTTTTTTGTAATAAAAAAAAAAAAAATACGCAACATTTTGCAAATATGAATTAAAAAGATACACATATTTGTTTAGAAACCCAATTCTTATTTTAGAAAAATAATCAATTGTTTCATCAAAATATTCTGATAAAAACTTTCAAGGAATGGATAGAAAGGTTAAATTATTTTGCATGCAACTTAATCTTAAGAAAGAATGCTTATATTTTGTGAAATTTTAGCCAGATATTCATAAAAAAAATATTATGTAATGTATTTTATTCAACTTCAAAAAACCATTACATTAGCATTGCATTTGTAATGAAAACATTTCTTTTTAAAATTGATTTAATGATTTCAATGTTGACTTTATTTTTCTTATAAATGCTTCTTAGCAATTCCAAAACCAAACATTTTTACCTTGACATTCAAGTAAATTAATAGCAAATTATTATTCTGGACAATTAAATACAAATATAGTTAGTTGCAGTATTCGGATACCCATCTAAAATAACAATTGTTAAAATAACAATGGAAGTCATAATGTATAAGTACATACTGAATGTAATTATTAGAGATAGCTCAATACAACAGACAACTTTGATTCCAAATGCATCAATGAATTATATATTACCAACATGCCCATATTAATGTATTTGGTAAATTGAGTGTCCTTTTAATAGGTAAGAAAAAGCCGAAGTAGTGTCTTCAACTCTTACAGTATGCCTCTTGGCAATACACATTCTTTAAAGTAAAGTTTTTGGGTCAAAAAGAACAAAATTGCCACTGATTTTAATTCTAAAAGTGGCTGCAGTTTATTTTTATGTTTTAACTCTGACAAATTAAAGTTTAGCTGGCTTTTTTTTTTTTCTTTTTTTTTTTTTTTAATTCTAAGATGAACATTATTCAACCTCAAAAAACATGTGAAATTAAAAATATCTTCAGTTCCAGCAATACCAGTGCGACTAGATATATATTCATCGATCGGTATAAAAGGAACAATTCAAGTACTTTTTTGATAGTTAAATTAATACATTTTAATTGATTACTTTAAATTAATTTTAATCAATGCAAATTCTCAACAGAGTAGTCAACTGTCTAATTTCAAAATCTGGTATCTGACAAAATCATGGATATATATTATTTGATTTGTAAAATTAAATAGTAAAAAACTTACAGCTAAAATTCAAGTGAAAAACTTAATGCTCCTTTAAATTGGAAATAAATCACTATTGCTTTCTCAGCAAATATTTGCTTGGGAAGAATAAAGGTTTCACTTTATACCTTTTGAAAAATGTTTGCCATAAAAAAATTAAATAATACAAAAACACGCGAAGTAATATTCCCAAGAATATTATAGCAAAATTTTTAGATATCATTTACGCAAGGGATAATAGTAAAAAGCTTGTTTTGGGGTAAACAATAAAATATTAACTAAGAGCCCTAACGTCACAATTGTGTAAAGCATATAATTTCCTAACAAGTTTTAAGATATGGCCACTCACTTTTTATGTCTCATTTATAAGAAGCATGTTTTTAAATGTTAGAAGAGGAAATTTCTTCAAGTTTATGTTTACTAGTTTTTGACATATATATGAATGTTTTTATTGTAATTTTAGCAACATTAGTTAGAATAGAATAACGGTCAGATGGACAAATTTAACAGAACTCTTCATGACTACCAGAAAAACAAATATTGTATTTCAAATGAAGTTTTTCTAGTACAATTGTATACTGATAATGAAATAATTGTCAACTGTCTATTGCGTACCTCTCAAGCAATTATGTCAAATACTTCGATTTTTTTTTTTTTTTTTTTTTTTTTAATACCTTAATAATATATTAATACGTAAATGAAGATTTAAATGCAGTAAAATTTTAAATAAAAGTAAAAAAACATTTTAAATTTTAATTGATTTTAATCTCAAATGGCAAGAACTTTAACTACATTTTGATACATTAAATGTTATTTGTTTTTGATGAAAAATTCACAAAAGATCTTATAAAATTGTTAGCTGGTGACATTTCCCCTTCCACATTCAGCTTAAGAAATTTTGTTTTAATAGCAGCTTTAGGAGGAATTCCATTATAATTAAAGAAAATTTACAAGAATACATTTTCCCTCATATGGGTTTAACATTCATGCTTTTGCCCACTTAATTTTACTACCAAAAGGAATTTGTTATTATTTCTTACAAATTCTACAACTACAATTTTTTTTATTTCTTTTACTGTACTACACGTAACAAATACACAATTTTCACAATCTCTGATACAGTACAATTGAAAGGTTGTTCTTGTTCCAAACATTGATTCATCTTATTAAGGAACTTTTTCTCAATAATCGCTATAATTTTATTCAGATTAACATAAAGACTGCATAGCCAAAGTAAGGCTATTAAAATGTGCCATTAAGTAAAGGTATCTCTTGTAAAATAAAAAGTGTAGATTTGAAAAAGCTAAAGATAGAGGATATACTTGTTTTAAATAAATTGAAACTACATTTAAAAAAAAAAAGATATATAGGTTCAAGCGTTTAAGTTAAACTATTCGGTCAACTAGAATACGCATACAAATTCAGTTAACCGCAAATAAACTCATTTATATTATTTCAAAAAATAAACATTTGTCATGTTTAGTCTTCCCCACTTGGCCATAATAAATGTAAAGTTCTATCATTTGTTTTAGAAACAAACTTCATTAGGATTTGATATTATTCTATTAATCAGAATTATTTAATAAATGAAATTCAATAAGTCCTGTTTTCCTTCATTTAATGTCTCGTTAGATAAATTAAGTTTTGAAAAAAAATTCTAAGCTGTTCGCAAAACGGAATTTATGTCATATAAAAGCACTTATTATGAAAAATATTGGAAAATGTATTACCCGCTGAAGCATTTTATGATTTTTGATTACGCATTCAGTAACCAATCAAATATTATTGCCCGTGGGGTAAAATTCAGTTTAAATATGCCCCATATTGAAATATATCCCACTTCACTGACTCATGCATTAGTTTAATAAAAAAATGCTATTTACAATTTCTATCGAAATTTTAGTTTTGAATGTATTTCCGAATGAGCGATTCAAATAATTTGTTAAAAAAATATTTCACCAATTAATTTATTTAAATAAAAAGAATCTTACTCTATATTTTTATTTATAAATTGTGTAGGAAGAAGTGAAAACTGTGAAAGAAACCATAAAAATTATAAAATGCGTGTAAATAAATAACTCGTTCAAAACTATTTTAATAAAAATTATTAGTTATTCAATCATAATTTAAGTAACAAATTTAAAATATTTAAAAACAAAATTGTGAATCTTCTCAAAAGGAAAAAATAAATTCTTACAGAAATTCGTCGCTTTTAAAAAACAAAAAACTAAACTGAAATACTTTAACTTATAAAATACAAATACCGAGGGTAATTTCACAATATGTTACAGACTTATATTTCTAAAAGTTTCTAAAATATGCAATTCATCCCCCCTGATTAAATTCTTTGTAAGTAGAAAATGTTTTATTCATTTTGGAATGTATTAAATTTTCGATAAATACTAAAAACGAAGAGAAAAGAAAATCTAAACAAGATATACAAATTTAAGCATTGAAAAGCATTTATATTATATGAATACTTATTTTGTGATACTTAGTGATTTATGTGGAAGCCTCGTTGCGTTACATTTGATAAATAGCCATTTAAAGAAATCACAAATAGTTGAGAATAAAATTTCTTTTATGGAATTATATTAATTTTATTAAATGCAATTTTAAATATTAAATGTAGAAATATTTTAAGGAAATTGCGTCATAAAAGACAAAATTAAATTTTAGAATCAAGTATATTCGTACTACAAAAAGTAAATATCAATGATACTTTTAATATCCTAATCTTATTTATAGTTTTACTCTGCATTTCTCTATGTATGACAGCATACTCTAGAAAATATTTTCCTGCTGACTAATTAAATAATGAGCGATATTAACTTCTTTGAGAAAATGAAAACTTTTTATTGCGTTACTGCCCATTGGACCGCCGTAAGGCAGACCAGACAGAACATAGATCGTAATAGTACAACTTTGACCAATATCGACATAGATAATCCCGATGTGGAACCTTCTGAATCAGCCATTGAATACCGATATTGATCAATCTCAATCAATGCTAGATAAAATATACTGGGAGTTTTTAAATGTTAATGCACAATTAAAAAATTGAAATATTTCCTTTATATTTAGACATTAGTTTTTTGAAGAGCTCATAATATTAATTTTAATTAAATATTTTGACATCAAGCAAACTGTGATTCAATTTTAACGTAATGCCAGAGGACATATATTTGATATGCATCGGTTCATGTTCAAAGTATTTGAATAGGACTTAAAGGTTTAGAGTTAATATGATGTAGCCAATTATGATACAGTATTAAGGAACATATTTCCAGTTTATTTGCTCTCGTATGTTGTTACTGAATATAACATTATGATAGCATTTAGACAAGAATATCATACCACATAGTATAGTATGAAGTATTCTTAAATATAAAATTAATTTTTCATAAAAGAAAAGTTACTATACATAGTTCACAACATTAACATAATTACCATTATAAATAAAAAACATCAATTTTATGTATCAATGAATAGTTTTACTGTATTTTTAAAATGTCTATTTGTTTACTTTTTACCTTATATAACATGAAGTTGTAGGTAGAGTAGTGTTCGTATATTAGAACTATGAAATAGCAGTGTATATAATATAAGCAGGTGTGTGGAGTAATTTGACAGAAAAAATTCACTTTTATGATATTTAATAAGCGCAATATTCACTTTTATTAAATATAAACCAAAGTATTGTTATAACATGACATTTTAATGGTTTTTATTTACTTTATTTCAAATTCATTTAAAAAAAAAATTATTTTATTTTTTTAAATTATTAGGTAAATTCTGAAATTGTTATATATAAAATAAACATTTAAATCAACATATTATCTGCTGCAAAGTTTAAACTAACAAATGAATATCTGCTTGAATAAACAATTTCAAAATTAGACTAATTATTTAAAAATTTCACTTTACTTTTTTTAATCTTCACCCGACTCTCAACCTCCCTCCTTCCCCAATCACAGTCCAATTATTCCTCGATAAAAAGTAATTATAAATCACAAAACAATACTAATTTAGAAAAGGCAGGATTTATAAAATTTTATAATAACCTTGCTGTACAAATGATATTGTATAAATTCCAAAACTCCAAATTGAAAAGCGTAAATAAAAAAACTGAAAAATCCAAATTTTATCAATATTTTGTTATTATAATATGGGTAAAACTCCTAAAGTGTGTTCATTATCAGTTAGATCCATACTTTTTCAGTCGATTTTCAAGCAAAATTTTTTTTTTTATGTATTCTAGAAATTAGCCTTATTTAGATTATAAAGAGATAGACGTAAAGACGAAAAAAAAATCAAAAAGGGATTCACCGAGTTGTTCCAAAGATCATCAGTTATAAATATAGAAAAAAAGTGATGCTTTGCAGAAAATAACTTTTTAAAACATTAAAAAATAATAATAATGAAATAAAATCACTTAATACATTAATACACCAAATCATTTAAAAATAATAAAAATAATAATAAATTGTATTCTATATTAATGAATACGAAAAAAATAGAAATTTCATTATTTTACTTATTTCTTACTTTCTTTTTATATCTTTACTTACATTACTGTTTGCATCATAAACAATTTCTTAATTACCTAAATTAGTCTTGTACGATTTTACATGTGTCTCAAAATTTCAAGACAACAAGATATTGGAAATTTCATAAGTGTCTAAATCATCCTCTTTTGCATACTCATTTGTAGGCCGTTTAACTTACTTCACACCCACACACACACACAAAAATGTTAAATAATTTAACTGTCTAAAACAGGTAGAATATTTCCAAAAGAAATTGGGAAAATTTATTTTTTCCAGAATTTATAGCAGATTTTATTAAAAAAAAAATCTGCTAAGTTTTACCTTGAATTCGATAAAAAAAAGTTAGAAATTTTTTATTCCTTTAGCATGGATGTTTTTACCAGTTCTGCAAATAAATAAAAAATACATAAATAATTAAATACCAATTTAGATTCAACATCATCTTGACTTTTAGAAGTAATTTAAATAATATAAGTCACATAATTCATTACATTTTATCCTAGCAAAAAATAAAATGTACTTAATCCAAAACTAAAAAGATAAAAATTGAGTGCAAGATTCCTATAAATGATAATAAAGAACATTTTATAATACGTCATTAATTTATATCGTCTTATTTAAAATTATGAGGACAATTTTAATTTCAAATATTTGCTTATATATATATATATATAAAATTATTTCTTTAAAAGCAATTAAGTTTTGAAGATAATGTTTAACATGTCTTAATATCCTTTTTAATGCACATTCAATATATGAATTCCAAAGAATGAAACAACCTAAAAGGTAAATATTATGATTAAGACCACAACTATTGAATAATTTTAACAAGCAATTAACTACTTAGAAAACCTGGTTATTTAGAAGAAAGCTCTTTACAGATTAATTTTTCCACTTTCTAAATTTCTAAATTGCCAAAATTACGTCTTATAAACTGATTAAATATTTTAAAAATCATTATAATAAGCTGTTAGATCATTTTTATTTTTTTTCAACTGTTGTATGTTTTCAGCACTTTTATGTAATTATTGCATACAAAGAAGTTTATTCTAGAAAATATGAATTTTTCTAAGATTGAAAAGAAATCTAGAAGTTCGTGAATTAGAGAAGTAGCTTTCCATTTTATTGAACATAAACTGCGTCTAAATCACATATCACAGCATTAAATGAGGATAATAAATTATGCAAATCCTTTCAATTGAGCATAATTCCAGCGAAATTAAATATATAAGCCATTGTTATTGATAATAACACTGAAAATTATGATAAAAAAAGCTAAAAATATATTTGAGTATTTTTATAGATGTATTAATTCAATTGTAATTTTACCTTAATTCATCAAAATAGTTTTCTGTTGGAAAACATACAAATATTAAATACTTTATACAGTCATAAAACAAATAATAAATTGCAAGAAACCTAATTAAATCTGAAGCTTAAAAAAAGTTTAAAAATTTTTATACTTTTCAAGTATAAAATTTATAAGTGGAAATAAACGTTTTATATAAAGTTTTAGCCTATATAATATTAGTATTGAGTATTTTAATTTTTTTATAGAAATATTTTCTGGATTTTTAACACTCAAGGAAATTTACTGTGAGTTACAGCATATTTATTTTTGAATACTCAAATTAATAGTCTTTTTATAGGTATGTAAGATATTATAAATTATAATCCAAATGATACTTTCAATTTTTAATCTGAAAACAATTTCTCAAAAAAATCCGTATCTCAAAAAAAAAAAGAAGAAACGCCCAAAACAACAAATCCAATCGCATAATTTTCCAAGAATTTATCAAATCCTACTTAATAGAAAACTATAAGAGGCTTTTCATTTTATTACTCTTGCAATTTTAAATCGTTCTTTTCTTTTATTAGATATTTTTTTTTATGTTTGTAATAATCGTTTATTGAAATGATGTTGGACGAAGAGTCCAATTTTCAGATAACTTTATAATATTAAATTCTAATAAATATCGATAGCGTGACAAATATGTGCCTTCTTAGTGTTTGAAACCTCGGTAATAGCTATTCATGAAAAACACATTTACTAATAACTCATTTCTTTTAACTTAAAAATATTAAAATTTCCTTAAATCAAACGGGTATGATAAAAACATAGATACAAAATTTGTTTCGATATTTTCCATTAAAATATCAATAATCTATGAAAGGAGGATGTTCAGTCTAATGGTACACTTTATATGCATAACTCAAAAATAGTAATTTGTTTCACAATGTTTTCAATGTGATATACCTTTTGAAATTAAAAACATCCTCTGTAATTGCTTTATATTAGCTTTGATATTTTCGATTTTTATATCCAATATACTTTTGTTCAATGTAACTTAAAAAATTATAAAAATAAATCATCTTAAAAAATATAAATTAAGGTTTTGCAAACAAAATTTTCACTTTTATGAAACACGCTCTCATTGTCAGACTATTGCAAATATTTAACGTATGATATATATTATATTTGGAACCTAATGCTAGATACAAAATATGGATAGATAGAAAATAAGTGGTTAGTAATGGTGCCTAACAAATTATTTTTCTACACATTTTTCTGTCATGTGGCAATTTTATATTTTTAAAGGTTTTTTGAACTTTTAATTTTTCAACATTTATTTAAGAAAATTAATTAATTTTTAAATCAGTAAACAATTATATGTTTTCGATAAAAGCATTGCATACAAAACTGAGCAATTTTAATCACCTAATTTCCTTCCTCCAAACTTTCCCATGATGAATCCCAAAACTCATTTGATGGTAAATTTTAAAAGATTCTCCCTGAAAATTCGGTGAAATTCTACTTAAAGCCTCTTTAAACGTCGTCTTTTTCTTTTTATCCATCTCATCAATTCATTTTAAAATAATTTATTATTTACTTTAAATTGTATATGCATAATGCTAAAAATCTATAATTTAACAAAACTGAAGCTTTAAATTTTGTGGACGAAATTCCCCTTATTTTACAACTCCTTACCTTATTATAAAAACGTAAATGGTACTTGATTTAAAACGCAAACAAATACACCGATTGTTTCTTCCAAACATAACAATAAAACATCCCAAGCATAACAATTCAGTCAGTGATTTTCACGTCCCCACTATTCTCCAAAAGACACATCCATACCCGATTTAATATCAGGTTTGAGCAGTAAAGGAAAGCCTTTCTCTGCAGTATTTATGCCTTTGAGGCTGGTAGGGCCATTTTCTCTCCACGGCAGCGATTTTTTCGTTTCACTTTATGCAAAAATAAGCTCGATCGGACCTCAAATCTAGAAGTTAAAGGAAGGAAAATATCAAAGAAAACACTAGTATCCCTTTTATGAAAAAAAAAAGTTATGCCCATTCTCCCTCCGCCTCCTATAACAGAAGAATCTTTCCTAAGAAGCAAAATCTATAATCTTTATTTTCAACAGTACTCTGATGTTTTATCTTCCAAAATGGTTCTTTTGACTTATGCAAACTACGATCCATCTGTCTTCTAATCTGCATAAATAAAGAATAAAGCGAGATAAAGGAAGAAATACGTTTCACTAAAAAACAAAGGAACGTGGAGTATTTGTTTCAAAAAAAGATGGAAGAATTAAAGGACGAGGCCACACGTAGATATGTGTTTGTACGGGCGTTAATATGTCGTCTAAAAAATAGCGATAAGATTGTACATCATTTTATTACTTTTTTTTTAAGAAATTTCTTTTTTTTTAGTGTCGAAGTGCTAAAAAATCTCGTAAATAATGGTTTACATCATATTTATTTTTTATAAAAGTAAAGCGGCTTAGATGGTTAAGATTTTTATTAATTCTACTGTGGAAAATGGTTTGCATTCACAAGAGAATTACTTTTTAAATATCTATTGAAATGTTCTTTGATTTTTATTTCACAAAAAAACTAAGCAGTGGATTAGAAGAAGCGTCGGATTATGCAAATAGTTAAATAAATAGCAAGTCTTAAGTAAGAGAAGATTCAAGTTAAAATCCCCTATCCTTAAAATAATAGATTATTTGAAATTTCATTGTACGCACTACTTTTCTATTTGAAGTTACTTCTTTACCTCTTAAACTAAGATAGATTTGCATTTTAAAATAATGACCAAAATATTTTTTCTTGTTGAACGACACTTCAATGTAGCAAAGAAACGTAAAAATAACACCTAAATCTCTCTGGTTGATTCTTAATGTATTTACCAAGGTGTTTTAATACCCTTGACTTACTAGATTCAATTTTATAATTTTTATCTATATAGTAGGGGTGGATGAGTAAAAATCTTAACTGATAGAACCATCATGAAAATGCAGTCATTATTATTTAATACAAAAATAAAGAGGAATCATTTAATAAGTGCCTTTACATTTTTCCAAACGCACTCTATATTATTGATCACTTTAACGCATTAAAAATTTTATATTATTTATTTTTAAACATTCGAAGAGTAATAAAAACTGGAATTTCTTTTCTTTAATATTATTTGTATTTTATATATTTTAGAATTTATTCGCTTTTTTTTTCCGAAAATAACTTGGTACAACTCTTTTTAATATGTTAATCATCATATCAATTTAATTTTTCTAGATGAAAACACAATGATTTCTAAGAAATTAAATATATTATTTATCTGTCTTTTCTTAAATGCATTATTAAATACATTTTTTTACATAAATCTAAAGTTACAAAGAAATTGTTAGTTTGAAGGAAAAAAATAGTGTTTATTTCTTGTATTGTTAAAGAAATAATTTCAAAAGTTATGTATATTTATTGAAATATTAATCTTACGTACAATAAAAGTTTAATAAGAATTTATTCAATATAACTCCCTTAAAGCCGTTTCCAAACCATTCTTTTACATGACCAAACTGAAAAATTAAATTTTCATAAAAATTGGTAATTTTAAATATAATATAAAAAAAATTTCTACTAAGTTACAATGATCGTAAAAGAATAGAAATAAATAATATTAAAAAAATATATAAAAACAAGTTTATTAATTCTACTTTAATGTAAGATATAAAGACAGGTTTTCCTCGTGTTTTCCTTAGGTGAAAAAAAAACCAGTTTACTTCCCCAAACTTATAATTCAAAAAATCAATAGATACATAGTGCATCCATATTCAAATAAATAAAGCAAGTACTCCACTGTAACCATCAACAATCTCCATTGTGCCACTCTCTAACTAACCACTCCATTCCCAATCCAAATGCTTAAACTCCAACTAGAGTGAGTAATCAAAGTCGAGTCTAACGCCCCGAAAGCGCCCCAATTCCATCAGACCAGAAGCCCGCAGAATATGGCCCCAATCAAAGCCCCAGTCACTTAGTTGACCATAAGGAAGCCCCCAACTCAGAAGGTTTGTCTAAACCTCCCCCCACTTAATGGACATAGTGGAATATCCACAGTTGTGTGCTAGAGAGGGGCCAACCAATTTAACGGAAGGCACGTATTTGCGCAAGCATCTACAGTTGCTGCAATTTATGGAATTCAAACATAATGAATATATCGCCAATATGACCGAGGTTATGTTTGTGCTTAGTGCTTGGCGTTATATCGCTCAACAAACGCGAGGGATTTGTTTAGATGGATGCTGAGTGCTGTTTTGCCAGTGAAGGTCAATCGGGTTTAGTAGGGTCATTGGTTGATGAGGAGGGAAAGGGTATTTCGGTCTCATTAATGTTTATTTGTTGTGATCTTAGCTTTATTCCTCGGTTATAAAAGAGTAAATGGTGAATTAAGGTAAAATAAATAATTTCGTAAGGGATATTTATAATATATTATTTATAAAACTCATAATGCTTTCAAAACTTTAATAAAATAAATATATAGGACCTTCAGGAATAAATAAATAGGACCTGCAAGGAGTTATTTTTAGTGGATTTTCGCCACTTAGTAGCAACTGTTACATGCTTGTGACTAATTGTAATATGCTAATAAAATCAAATTCGAATTTTAACATTCCAATCGCAGGTCATGTTTCATTTTCCTACTGTTAACAGTCTCATCACCATAGATAGCATTTTGTAGACAAATGTGAGACGAATTGAAAAAATAAATTAATCTAATATCTTTTATCAAGAGCATTTTTTTTTTTTTTCTTTTTTTTTTTTTTTATTATTATTATTATTATTGTTATTTCATGAAACAAAACAAATCGATATTTCAAATTTTCAAATTTCAAAAATGTTATGATTTGTAATCCTATATTTGGGTATTGAGGTTTATAAATTTTGGATGTTGTATTTTAAGAAACAATTCCCAAAAATTGTAGTATGTATCATAATATTTTCATGCAGTTGATAAATTATTAATTTTCATAGCTTGCCCTTTCAGTCTAGTCGGAATTTAAATGTAGGGCATTTTGAGATGAATATTTTACGTAGAAGTAATCAAATAATGCAGAAATTACATAATAATAATTTATTGTTACTCAATATTGTTCCAAGAACCTATTTGGAGTTTTAAAAACATGAGATAGTCACAATCAAAGAAACTTTGAAAACTCTTTGAAGTTTCCAGTAACCACGAAACAGTTAAGCAAACATATCAATATCTAAAACCAGCAATTATTCACGATTAGCTAAAATATTAAAGGTTTGAAATTATTTCGAAAAAAATAGTATTTTTTTTTTTTTCAAAAAGCAAGTTTCGAAAAAATAAAAATATTTTAATTGAAGATTTACCAAAGGGCAGGTGGTTTTTGAAACGTTTTAATTTATTTCAAACTAAAATATTTTAAAATAAAAAGTCATTTTTTTTTCTGATATACTATTTGCATTTTTTAATTTTTCTATCAATTTGCTTATTTATCATGAAATATATTTTTGAGTAAAATTAATGTGATTGTTTTTGATTGAATGATTTATTTTTTAATGTTTATTTACCATCTTAAATTCCAACATTGCTCTAGTTATTATAAAATGGCACCGACATTTAAAATTTTCTGATAAATTTTACTGTTAGATGATATTTAATTCAACAAATGCATATCATTTAATAATATTTTGTTGAATATTTCTATTAACAAAATACCTCTTCATTCCATTGTATTATATCAGTTATCATGAATTAAAAAAAAATTACCATTTGAATTATAAACACAATAACAAAGCTAAAATTGTGATGCTGCGTTGTCGCTAACAACAGATTCATTTCTAACAACAGATTTATCGTTTGTAAATATCTATTAGCCTTAAATTTGGAAATATGAACAAATTATAAGTTTAAATTATTAATGTTCTAATTATTAAATTTCTTTGAAAAGTAGATTTTTTTTTCCATTTTAGCATTTATAGAAAATATATATTGCATAACTTTTGTAGACTACAATAAATAAATGCATTACTTATATAATCTCAAAATACATAAAAAATATGAAATCAAATGATGATATTAAAATTCTAAATGTAACATAACAATTGTAATTCTCATAACGCAAAAAGTAACACCTAAAACTGATAACATGGTCTTTAAATAATTTAGCGGGCACCATACAAAAGTATTTGTCGATGTAATTGGATTTAAAACTGCTGAAATAATTTATAATATTTTATCTTCTTCCCCATCCGATATCGTCACTTCTCCCATACAAATAATATAGGTTTACGGGAAGGAAAATTGCTAAGATACAAAGAAGATTAATCACATATCCGATATGTGAAAATATTTATACGTGAATAAGTAGTTATGCGATGTGGAAACAGAATAAAATAGAATTAGGATGTACTTTCTAGGTTCACTGACGATAAAACTAATTTAAATTTGCATATATTATAATCATGAAATTTAAGTGTGCTGTGGGAGTTAAGAAAATACAATTATAGGATTGTTTCTACTGCATTTTCTTTTAGTGAGTTGATTGCATTTATTTTTAAACACGAATGTATTGTTGCAAAAATGTATTCATAACCTAAAATTGTACCTGATGCCATTGCGAAATCTCTTGAAACATGTTTGTTTCTGAAACACAACTAAAAATATTAATATTTACTTACAAAAGGATTATGCTTAGGTGAATAAAGTTCCTCAAAACTAATTCATAAGAGTTTCAAGTTAAATTAACTTTAATTGGAACTAAACTCATGTTTCCAATGTCGAAATGTATTGATTTGTTTTGTAATTATAGTAAAAGTTCCATACATAGACTTCCCCCAAAAAATTAAAAAATTAAGTTGAATGATAAATTCATATAGACATTGAATGAACTTTATTTTTTAAACACAAATCATGATGCATTACATTGAATTTAAGGCTTACTATGTATTACGCTATATAAAATATCAGCAATCATGTACAAGATTAATATCTTGTATACGACGAAATAATTATTTTTGCTTCAAACATCGCTTGTAACGCTTCCTACAATATAGCCAAATATTTTGACATCATACGAAACCGTTAATTAAAATTTCAAACGCGATCGCAATTAAATGCATAAATTCTGTATGGACTATTATTGTTTAACCCTATTGTCATGGCATGGTTATTACCTCTCTAAAATATATTACTTAAATATCTTCGAGATGTATGATCATAATGTTCGTTGACATAGTAATTTAAGTAAAGAAGAAGAACATTAAAGTTAGCCTTATTTACTATGCATCATATTTTTGTGAATAACAGGGTGCAATTAACGTTATAAAGAGGGAAGTTCGAGTACGGTAACTGATGAGATTATAAAAGGGCCTAAACTTGGTCGTATGGTCGTAATTAACATTCAGGAAGGGATTGGGGATCGAGCCTTTTTACGTGATCTCAAGAAATCTTCATAGACTAGGCCTTTTCCTAGAATCTACCCAAAGCGCAGAATATGATCATCAGGATATCCGTAATATATCATTTCAGGACAAAAAAAATTATCACCCGCAGAACCTCCAAATTTGGTCCCATGATATCAATGGGACGTCCTGAAGACATTAATGTCCGACTATCGAATATAACCAGATATTCCCAATAATGTACCTGTAGACAAAATTTAGTTGTGTCAGAAACTATGATCCCTGTTTCATCATTTTGGACCTCTCGAGGTCAATATTTGAGGGTATTGGAACACCATTCGGTTCAACAGGACGATTTAGTCCTTTAAATGTCTGTTTCGGACCTCTAGAGGTTGAGATTTGGATGGTTTGGACATACTTTGGATTTAATCCTCTATCTGGGAAGGAAGGCAACTTTCTTTAAATGTACATCTTGCTGAAAGACAGTCAGAATGTTAATGTCGTTTATATCATCACCTTAATGTCAAATAACACCTTCAACATTAGATACCATTTTGTAGATTACGTCCTTTAAGTAGTGAAAAAATAAAGTCATATTTAGTGTCTTGATAGTTATAAATCAGTTTCTCATTTTGTTATTTTTTTATTAAATAGAAACTAAGTTTTCTGACATTAAATAAGACTTTATTGTCCAGTACTAGCAACACAGTTTACTTAGTTGAATGTGATTTCATTAAACAACATTATATTTAACAATTGCGAAAACGAGCAATGATCATAACCAGAAGAAGTTTCAATATAATAGAAAAATACCCAGTAGCACTAATCTATTGCCCAATATCACCAAGGAATGTATAACAGAGTTATTTAAATAAATCTTGAAGATATTTTAAATGTGTAACTAATATTTTGTAGTGTTTAAGTGTATAAGACGGAAAAGATAATTATAATTTACATCTCCTTAACCAAGGTGAACATCGCACTTCATAAATCTCACTCATTGTATGGCCGAACAATGCAAGACACACTGAACTTTCCACACGCTTTTCCGTTATGGGTTAAAAGGAATTATTTTAACAAGGAATCAGCTATAAAAAGATGATGATAACCAACACTTAACATTTATATTAACAAACTTTTCAAGACTATAATTTCTTTTTAAATTTAGACACTTTGATTTATAGGAGTATGTTTTCTCTCATTGAACAATTAACATTTCAATTTAAATAATGTATTAAAGAAACATTCTGAGTTCACCAAATATTTGATTGACTGAAATGTAACTTACTTTTGTAAGTATTTTAGTTAAATATGACATTTTTAGAATATATTTTTATGAATTTAACTATAAGTAATTGAACTAAACTAGAACATTTTCCTATAAATACTTCTAAAATACAAAATGGTTTATTTTTTACTGACTTTAAAACATAAAACTAATTAGACAGAAAACAAATTTAAAATAATGTGTAGAAAATAAGCAGGTTTAAAGAAATTGTCATTAATAAATTATGAATTTCCTCTAAAATATTCTTAAATACGTTTTTATCTAAGTTTTTCGTAAATAAAATATGTTTTAAAATAATGAAATAATGTGTTGCACTTCTCTCATTGAGAACAGGGGAAAGGGGAAGGGAATGTTTCCTTATATCTATCTCAAATTGAATTGAATATTCTTTTGAAACTAAAAAAAAAAAAGTTTAGCATACAGATTTTTGCATTATCCTTACCTTAAATTCTAATAAATTGACAAATATATGTTTCGAAACATTTTTATTTTATATTTGAAAGGTTGTTTTCGAAACGACTTTTTATATATTAACTTTTAAAAATAATGTCATCCAAACCAAAAGATATTTTTATCTTAGATTGGAAGTGCCTGTATTTCTGGATTTAAACATATTTATTTCTTCTTTAAAATATTATTAATACACATTAAAACATGAAACTATCTTCTAGAAAGGCTTCACGATTCTTGTTTCTTTTGCTATAATACGAAACAATTGGTTTCACATCTTATCCCTCAGAATCAGAATCATGCACACAAAAAAGTTTTATTTAGTTTTTTCTAAATTTTTTTGCTTCTATTCACATAAAAAAATAACACTCTCCCTATCCAAAAACAATTGATCAATGTCGACTGAATTTTTAATAATTAAGGGAATAACATTGTCTAACAAAATAAATTAAAAATTCCAATGCGAAATAATATGAAACAAAACTCGGATTCTACTCTCTACCTTTCACTGATACTTTCGGGAGATCAAACTAGATATTTCAGCTCAAAAACGCGTCCATGCATTTGTCAAATTCCATAAAAACATACCTAACTTGCGAAAACATCAATTCTGGACTAGCTACAACCCAATCCGAGCTTTAATTAAAAAAAAGCTTTTAGCACGTTTTAACCTGAAAAGTGAATGCAGTCGGTCAGCACTATTCACCAATCAGTGATCTTATGACATCTATACTACATGCATAGTAGTATTCATATCCTTAACTGAAAGCAAATAATTATTGTTTTAATTTAGAATAGAATAAATAAAGTCAATCTTAAACACAGACAATATAAAGTATCTTAAAATCTCATATTAATTTTATTAAAAAAAATAATTTTTTCTATTAATTTTTTAAATATTTGTTTTTCTTATTTTTTCCTGATAATCAAGTTTATTTCAATTTTTTTTTTTTTTTAATGTATTATGTAGCACTTTCATATGTAAATATACATTTTTTTTTCTGAAAGAACCATCACCTAAAATGTATCAATGATAAACAAGAGACTATAAACTTTTGGCGTAGTCTGTATTCGATATAATAGTAAGAACATATTTACTTATTCTTTATATTACGTTACGGTTAAACAGAACTTTATCATTTGAGTTTTAAAAATTCCAGAAATAAAAAGGATATATATCCCAAAGTGAATCCATTTTTCTTAGAAATTTTTAGCTAGAACTTCAAATAAGAAAAACACTCTTGAAAGTTTGTTCTGGTGTAGACATTTATAAACTTCAAACTTCTCAGTATCTCTGAATAAACTTTATGTTTGAAAAGTCTGGATAGTTACACATGGAAAAATAAAGTCAAACTAGTAACAAAAGGTCAATAGAACTTTTAAATATAAATATTTAGAGCCATAAAATAAGTTATTATTTCTTAATTATTTTGCGTAGTAAATTATTGGATGCATTAAATAATCAATGGACCATCAGATAGTACTTTTTGCAAAACTTTTAAAAGGAAATTTTGGTCCATAATAAATTATCAGTAATATTTGATTCATTAAAGTATCAGTAAACATTGGAATATATTTTTTACTTTTAGATCTAGACTCACAATTTTTTCCACACTTGTTAGATAACTAATTTATTTGTATGAAACAAAACTCTTTATTTAATGATTTGTAATTAATAAATAAACATTTAATTACTTAAATAGGATCCTATGTTATTAGACAAAACTCACTGTCTAATATACTAAGAATTTTCCTTCAATTGTAAATGATGTTCACTGCTTTTCTGTCGGGAAGTAACTAGCATTGTAATTATAACTAAAATAGCTTTTTTATACAATTTTCGATATGTTTCGAATATTTAAAAATAATATATTTTTATAAAAACATTAAGAAACAGAATTCAGCCAAAAATCCAATTATGAAATAAATGCATTTGAACCTAGTAGGTTATTTATCTTTCACTTTACACTTAAATTGTATTAAAAATGTTAACTAATTGATTCAAATGAAGTTATGTATCTGTTGAATCTGAGAACTAGTTTTCCACAAATCAAGTAACAAGTTTGCAATAGTTATCATTTAACAATATGCACTTTTACAAAGACAAATATAGTTAAAAAAAGTATTTTGAATATTATTTTAAAGATATAGAGTTTCAGAAAAGGGTAGAGTAAAAAAAGTTTGTTTCCACTAATTTGAGCAATTTTCAAAGAATATTGTACCTTAATTAAACTCAAAGAATAAAAACTTTTTTTAATTACAAAAAGTTAGCATTAAGATAGACTAAATACTACGCAAAATACAGTTACAAATCATTGTGAAGTTAACAACAACTTATCTTTGCAATATTTTAGTTAAATCATAAACCCTAAACCATAGTTGGAAAATTATATAAATGGCATGTCTGCTATACCACTAATGTTAATGTTACTATCCCAAGCGGCAAATAGTGCATGCGTGCATATTAAATCACATGTTCAAGCTTAAGTCTAACAATATACAGCTGAATCTAAAAAACTTGGAAAAAAACATTTTGTGTTTTATCTTAACTCCTACCATTATTACATAGTGTTCCTAAAGGTTTATATTTAATAACAACGGTAGAATTTTATTTATAAGAAGTTTAATATCAAGTAAAAATGAAACAAAAAACAATTGATTATTCCATAAAAGAATTTCTATCCTAGAGTTAATATTCGAGATTCCATTTTATAAATGGAAAATCAAGTATTCTTATTTAAGATATTCTTTCCGATAAAAATCTAGAGATTCTGGAATAATAAGAAAAAATTGTAACTACTTTTAGGGCGAAGTTTGACTCGATATAGATACATAAACATTTGGTTATTTACCTAAGCGAAACTATCTTGAGTAAGACTTTTCCAACTCATTAGAAAATTGGACCTAAGAGGAAGATTCAAAAGTCAGATAATTAAACTTCACGTCGTAGTAAACAGATTATCTAGCAATTACTGCCCCTTTCTAACTCATGATGGAACACTCAATTCCTGAATTTGGCGTCTACTATTATACGAGTGAGTGATTAGCCGTCATTGAGAGTGATAGACTGAACACACTCACTTGATTGTCTCGTTCAGTGGGACTGGGATGCTTTGGAAACACCTAAAGTGTTTAAACACTGCTATGTTTCTATCTTGAGCATCCATTAGGTATACATCGGATTGGGGATTTCATTCAAGAATATTTCCTTTGTTCCATTGATATAGGTATGAGAAAACTGTGCATTAATGAAAGTGAATATTCTGACTCTCAATTTACTAAAGCAAATATGGAATATAATATTTATATACTGAGGGAATAACTGATAAGGAACAATAGTCAAAATTAAAAATATTTTAATTATAATAACTCAAAGTTAGAATGTTATAGTCTTTGTTATTTTCGCGCTAATTCATATGTGGTATGTCACGCGAATCATAAGCCAAATATAATTAAAGGCATAGTAGTTTATGAAATGACTTTTAAGAGCACTTGAAATACACTTACATTTTTACGAACATAAAACTTATAATACACAAAAAAAACTGATGTCCAAAAAGGAGCTTCAAAATATGTTGTAATTTCGTTTGATGTATGGCAAGAACTCAAAAAACAAAATTGTAAGTTGCAACAGACAAAAATTCTGCCCACCAAGGCATCCAAAAAGGTTTCCCAGAAACATTTCTAATTTATTTTACCATAATTCTACTTGTAACTATTTCAAAAATACTAACATTTTACACCAAGCTGAATCATACACTTATAACTATAGTCAGAAGTAATGCAAAATATCAGGTTTCTCTCTAAGTGGTTTTAAAAATATAAAATGTTAAAAACATTTAAAACACTATTTTACTCAAAATAGTTACACTAAATCTTTGGTCAATAATATGAAAAGGAAACTTTCAAATACATTAAAGTCGTGAAAATTGATACGTATGTTGTATTTAAACTTTAAATCAATGAAAAATTACATAATTTATGACAGCGTTTCCCAAACTGTGCTCTACAGAGATCTTGGATCTCCATGAAGGATTCTTAGGGGCTACTATCCCTGCAGTTCTGATGGTGAAAAAAATTAATTACTGCTTCCATTTAACAGAAAAATGAAACTATCTTCGTCAAGCGAAAAGTACTTGTTCAGATAGTAGTTAGGATTTTTTGGCAATACCTATAAAACGATTTTTCAAGGATCCAATCATTTCCTGTTTTAGTCCACCAAAATGTTTGCTAGAACCTGATGAATCTACGAATGTTGCAGTAATTATTGTATTAATGACATTTACCTAGTGAAGTACTAATCTGGAGGTTCTTTTCCGGAAAGTGTTTCCCTGCTTGATGCCTTCTTCATTGAAAACCTGATACAGTGGGACAATTATGTTACCATGTGCCCAGATGGCCCTCATGCCATAGTAGGATAATTTAATGGAGTTGTTGCTAGAATTAAGAAAAAAAATTTAAAATGCATAAGTAGTCGCTACTATACTAAATACATCATTACTATACTGAATACATCATTACTATATAGAACACGGAAATGAACGTGCAATGAAAAAATGCCAACATTGTTAAAGCATGTAATAGCCAACTGTGTCAAAATCATTAACTTTGGTATTAATGCACGATCTTTGCATTGTAGGCTATAGGCTTCTAAAAATTGTGTGAAGATTTAGGAAGCATGCATAAATCATAATTATTATTGTTATTATTATTATTATTATTACACACAGATATATGATGGTTGTCTCGGTGTAAAGTGCTTTCTCTAATTTTTTTTTTTTTTTTTTTTAATGACAATATGCTGACAGGTTTTGTTGTGTGTGATCAAGAATGGTTGAAAAAAATTTATTACTGGGCTAACTTTTTTATTTAAAACAAATGAATTCAGTTGAATACAAGGGAAACTAAAGACTATATTCGATGTTAATGAAACATATGTGGTACTAAAGAAAAAGATGGAATTCTTCATAGAGAGCATAAATATCAGGTGAAAGGAATGAGTACATTGTAGTTTTCTTATTGACTAACTTTTTACATGAAATTAATATAAAAATTACTTTATCTATCCCAGCAATAACAAAAGAACAACGTAGTAATTTGCTTCAAAATTTGGGTTAATATTTTCGAAGGAATTCTCAGGAATTTATTCCAAAGAATTTTACTTGTATTATGGATCCATTTCGAGTTACTTCAAAACCAAAAGCCCTTATTGCGGTGATATATGAGGTCATTATAAAAGTTGTTTTGGACAGTCACTATCTAACATCCAATTCCTCCCTGAGTTTTCAGTCAGTTAGGAAGGGATCTATATATATTAAATTGAAAAACAATTGCACGTGAGGCCTTTTGGCCTTAAGTACCTCTTTTATACGGCCTTTTTGAAGAACACACCTACAAAACTAAATATCAAACTCGTTTGTACAATATACGCCTTCATTTGTCATCTCTTACACCGGACAGTGACAAAATCTATTGCAAGCAGCAAACACATAGTTGGCACTAACTTTGAGTGTACATGTAACATTATAACATCTTTCAAAAACCTTAACTTGGTTATCATTTAATAAATTAAAATAATTAACAATACTAAACTTTTCTTGGAGCTTTACGAGAAATTTTTGTTTTAAAAAGAACCCGGTAATCTGAAAAGTATGGGAACCGCTAACTTAAGGTAAGTGTATTGATTTTAAAGTTGTCATGACTCAAGTAAGTATCGATAAAGCCAGTAGTATTTACATCCTTGTAATCCTGCTTCTAACTTCAAGAAAAGATTAAATTTTAAGTATAATTCAAAAGTCGTTACTACTCATTGTTTTGTCAATTTAAATTTGTATCGTTAACCAGTTCATTAAGTATAGATCAAAAATAAATGCAAATTTCATAAAAAAAAAACTACCTTCAGATACCACTCCTACTTCAGATACTTCTACTATACTCCTTATCAAGAAAAAATCATTAATTGAGATTTCAACCATACTTCTCACACGTAATTAGCTTAAACTATTCTATATTATTTATTTTTATTTTCAGTTAGTTCAGTCCAAACAGTCTAGGAAGCACAATTTTATATGTGAATTTAAAAAATCTTTTATTTTAAAGTTAGTTCTTCTTACTATAACTAACACATGAGTACATAAACATTACTAAATTTTATGAAATCTAATTTCGTATTTATACACATCTTTCAAAAAGTCCTAATCAGTTCTATTATTTTAAATTTATCTAAGTCATGGGAATCATAATTAGCTTATCAATATACAACAATAAAAAAGTTCTAAAGAACTAAAATTCAATAGCATAACTATGAAACATCTAACTTCATCACAAATATCATTAACTTTCAAAAACACACGACTCATCCAACTGTTAGAACTAAAAGTATAAATAGTTGCATTTGATATGTTATCCACATGTGCCCCTCATTTTCTATTTTATTTACAAAATGTTTTTGAAACCTCTCCAAACTCACAAATGTTAGTTTTAAAATGTTAGTGAAACAAAGACACCATACACTTCAGCATTCCACATAACGCTTGCAGCATCCACTTTTCAAAAGTCATATAATCTGATTTTAAAGAACCCGTGACCTCTTATCTTTTTTTGAGAGTGAAATTTGTATACATAAAAATCAATAGAAATATCAGATAAGATATTTCTCCTGGGACACAGAGGACAAAAATTGAAAAGTCGGTAAGCCAAAAAAATAGACTGTTTACATTTCAAGACACGGAAAACAACCATGGCCTGTATTCTGATCCATGCAACTTTGGTTACCGGTTTTCCATTAATGGCTGAAACTCTGGTGGATGGTTTTTAAAATAGTCAGATGGTATAGAATGGAATAAATAAGCTATTTGATGGTATTGTGCATTTTGATGGTTTGTTTAATATTATATTTTGGATGCGTGCTTAGATTTTTCCGAATCGAAAAAAAATTCTTTTGTAATTGAAAATAGTATTAGGTTACGAAGAAACGAGGCAGATGAATGAGTTGAATTTCTTTTAGATAGATTTAGTAAGTTTTTACTATTTTTTCTATTTGGATTACCTAAGAATCTTATTATTATTATTTTTTTTTTTTTTTTTTTTTTTTTTTTTTTTAGAACTTTAACCAATCCCACCAATGCAAAGCTTGTTTTATAAAACTAGAGTTAACTTTATATTGTAACTATTCGAAATTAACGTTATTTATGTAGTATGAAATAAGTGACATCTCCAAGTAACAAATGTAGTAATAAGTAAAAAATACAAATTATTATCAAAAAAATAAAATTACAAACTAATTGTTAAGATTTATTCAAATTTTAATGAAACAATCCTTATTTTAATTCATTCATTCAACTTAAAGCAAATAAATTATATAAAAATATACAAAATGCTGAATATGGTTGTAATAATTTTGCTTTCATTGACGTCCTCATAGTCATTTTGCAAAAAGAATGCACAGAATTCATAAAATAAGTGTTCATTTGTAATCAAATTATCCCCAAAACTTTAGCCATAGGTGCAATATTTATCATAGTTTTTAAATAAAATATACATCTTTAACAACTGATCCTCATAGTGTGGATAATTTCAATACAGTTTGGGGTTAATTGCAATACAAATGATGCG
This sequence comes from Linyphia triangularis, assembly GCA_963978545.1. Lineage (NCBI taxonomy): Eukaryota > Metazoa > Arthropoda > Arachnida > Araneae > Linyphiidae > Linyphia > Linyphia triangularis. The sequence goes on from OZ021732.1 coordinate 59,897,147, forward strand.
CATGCATTTTAATAAGTTTTATCACTTTTGAATCACAGAAAATTTGTGTTACACTATTTAAGAATGATTGTTTATGTATTTATTGGTTATATGGTATTAGAGTTTTTCATCAAAATTCTATTTGAATGTTTTACAGCTTCAGAACAACATTACGTAAATGCATATCTGATGGCGAGAATGCCTTGAAGAAGATCTTTCAAGGAGAAGCTGTATCTCATTCATGTCATGAATAAGAGGAAATTGGAACATGCCTAGATACACTTAGGAAAAGAGTTTTAGTTTTTAAATGTTAAAAAAAAAACAAGGAACTTTGATAGAAGGATAGAAGCAGACGATTTACTCAAATCTTATAAACAGAATCTGATAAAAAAAATTAATGCTCACTCTACTTTATTTTTTAAAAACGAGTTTTTATGTTTAGAAAGTGAAACAAACGATATCCTCACATAAAATGTAGGCATATTAATTAAATTACGGTGTTGAAAGTCTTACTACATACATTAGAGAAGTGGATCGTACAAAAAAACAAATGAATACTCCTTTAAATTGATCACTCTGTACTTTATTTTACGTTATTAATTTAGTTATAGAGTACTTTTGTGATTTATTACTTTATTCAATTTAGTTAAAAGTCTATTTTATAAAACATGTTTATGTTATGCTCTCAGAGGAGATATTGTATGAGTTTACAAACTGGGTCAATGTACCTCACAATACAGGTTAACTAGTCCAATGCCGGGTCTAGTTGAACCAAGTTAATTTATACTCTCTACGTTTATTTAATGCCTTGAATATTAGAAATGCGCAGCAAACCTTTTCTTACCTTATTAATGACCTGTCATTACTATGCTAAGTTAAAAAGTAACAAAACTAAGAAAAAACAAATTTTGTAGAAGTAATTTCTCTCAATGTACCAATGCGCATTTATCTTCCTCACGGTTTTACAGAATTCAAGCAAACCGAAAAAAAAGGTAAATTAAAACATTGATTCGAGTTTCACTGTAAGAAATCATTCAAAAGTTTAATTTAGACTTTAGCCATTTGAAATGGGTAGATTAATCGCATAACATTTAGTTAGAGTTCTAATATATTTCCTACAAATGTTAAAAGTTTTATTGAATATATAATATAAACTTTATTGTAATTTATTACATATTTTTCAGGTTAATTACTTACGTATAAACTAGAATTTTCTTTTTTCAATTTTAGGACTTATCTGTCAGAAAAATAGTCATACATCAATATAAACTTTAACAATTTACTGATGCTTCATTAAAAGTACCAAACGACATTTATATATGAAAGCATTTTTTTTTTCTTTCTTTTTTTCTTTTTTTTTAATGAATGAAATCCTTACGATATTATACGGAAATGCACTCTCATAACAGATATCGTACACATAAACTTCTTTTCTACTCAAGTAGCATAACTAAATATTACTTATGAATTCAAATATTTGATAGTTACTTAGCATATCCTCTTTAAATTGCTTGGTATGAGTTTTCAGCTTTTTCCTCGATTTCGAATGCAAAAATGTGAACATTTCACTCTGAAAGATCTTCCGGAAAGCGATCCTTTTTAATATTCCAACTTTCAACGACTCTTCAGAGCAATATATCCTTAATAAACTCTTGCGCCAAATAATGTCTAAATTAACAAAAAAAAAAATCCTAATAACATTTGAGTACTGTAATTGTCCTTGACACTTATCATGATATTTTAATGAACATGAGATGATCAGAATATAAAATCATGAAACTTTTTATTGGTCAGAACATTCACCTGATAGTTAAAGTTTCAGTATAGCATTGATAAAAGAAGCACGATCAATTCAATAACCTGTACTTTTTAGCATTTTTTAAATATTGATAATCCATATTTGAACAAAATTATAAATATAAAGCTTTAACGTATAAAAAACTAAAAGAAAATGATAATTCAGTTTAAAATATTAAGAAGCTATATAATACAATTGTTCCAAACTATAATTTTGTTTTTATATTTTAAAAATTCATTTTCAAATTTTTGAAAAAAATAAACTAAAATTTCAATTCAATCTGCATTAGAAAGTTTAATATACAATAAATGGTACCATGACCACTTCTTGTCCATTATGTAACTTGCAAATTCTAATGTTACTTCTTATTGTTGATGATAATTTTTAATCTTTTGAAAGATATTACTCTAGAACTATTAGTTATAAATGCATTTTTAAAATGTTTTTTAATTTGTTTTTGGGAATATTGATACATGAATTTTAAAAATGTAAAAAGTTTTTCACAAAAAGAAAAATTATACCGTTTATTTTCAACTTTAAAGTTCAACATTTTTTTTTTTTAATGTAATAGTGTTAGAGAGGGATTAAAAAAAAATTGTATGTAGCTTTATAAAGTTTTAATTAATAAAACTGTAAATTATAACTTTTGACCTTTTATAAAAAAAAAAAATCGAATTTTTTTGCGTTTTTAATTTTATAAGTATTACGTTAAAAATATTTTTCAATTGCAATATTTAAATTACATTAACTCAAATATTAAAGGTTTTAAAACAAAAATTTCCATACCCTTACCATTTTATCATATTTATTGTTAAACAAGAATCATCCGGAATTTAATTTCAGATTTCTGATACTAAAGTGTTTAGTATAAGTTATTATTTTATTAAATTCCCAAAATTCCAGAAAGATGCTAGGTATTTTTCACCTTTTCGCATGACAAAGCAGTATATGTTAATTTCTTTATTCTGAATTCAAGCGAGGAAGTCATCTAAGTGTTTGTTTAAGTAAAGTCAATTATTTGAAAAGTTATGTAACAAAAATGTATATACATTTGCCATGCTATGAAATATTTTATCAAGAATGTTCATTTTTGATTTGTGAACATTCTTCATTGTATTTAATTGTTTTCTGCATAGTACAAAATTTATGTGTTTTTAAATTAAGCGTTGTGCTACACAAATCTTCTAAACGTGTTTTAATTAGTGTAATTAGTAAAATGCCTGGAAGGTTGTCTGGTGATCAGCATTTAATTTAACTTACATTCTGTTTGAATGAGGTTTTAGAGTGATTAATTAGGTCAAATTGCATTTAATTCCAAGACAATGGTTTTTGATTTGCAAATTGCGATAAATATTTAAATTTATTATTTCATTTCAGATTTCTGATAAATAACTAAAGGATTACGAAATTATGTTCAACGTAAAATATTAACAAGTGATTTATTTTAATCTTATCAAAAATAAATCCTTGATCTAAGTTACACTTCATTTACGTTCAATTAAAAATATACAACAGCAGAAAAGATAATTGTTTTAATTTAATTTCTCATTTTATATCGATTAAAATATTTTTTTTTATCTTTGAAATGGGTTTTGAATGAATGTGGGTCTTTATATGAGAAATATTCAGCAGTCGTGTTTTAAAAATAACTCATTTTTAAAATATTACAAGATGTCTAGGAAATATAATAAAATGCAAGCACATGCAATAATGTAATAAAATGCGTTTCTATAGGAAATAATTTTCTAAATCACGAAACAAAAATAACAAATGCACGTTTGCTATAAATTTTAATTGTCTAGCAAAATAAAAATAAAAAATCCAATGAAAAATATCTAGACGCATTTTGTAGATATTTTCATTATTCAATTTCTTAACCACTGTTATATTTATGAAACAAAATATGTGTGTAGTCCCATTAGGGATTATTTAAAATGAAACTATTTTACATCAAATGTTTCACCAACTCAGTGAGTTTAGACACGAACACGACGGTAAAACTTGTCACCAATTCCAATGAGATATTTTTATTTGAATCTGATTTGTGAACTTTTAAATTCACTCTTTTCGACAAACTTTAAAACATTTATAATTTAATATTATGTAACAAATGAGTTTTTGTATAAGGATCTCACAATATAAGGCTAGTGTAGAAACTACAAAATCTTTGTTAGTCAAGAAAACTACATGAGCTCTTTTGGAAACAGCAATTTAAAATTCTTCGGAGGAGAGTTCGTTAAATTAGCAATTCATTAATTAACCATTTTTTTTATTCCCATTTTTTCCCCTTCATTTTTCATATACACACCTCATCATCAACAACTCAACATATCTCAATGAGTATTTTAAAAGCAAAATTATCACCCATCCCCAGTGCAGAAACGAACAATCTGGGGATGATACAAAACTAAATTCCGGAATTCCCAATTGATAAATAGTAACTCCCTGGCAATAAATTCCAGTAGAATTCCGTTAACAACCCGCACAACCATAAAAATCCGTAAATTATGACTCCCGGTTACGGCACTGAGACCGATCCATTTCAAAGGGAGGGGGAAAAGAGGGTAAATAAGGCTCTCGAAGTTTCCAGTTTTATACTAAACCTTAATGGCCGTACAACCCTCTCGAATAAATAAAATGTGATGTATATCTGACCGTTTCTGAAAGAAACGGAAAGAAAGAAGAGAGCTTGCTACTGAGTGTGTTGTTATTCTGGGCAGAAAATAAAGATATATAGCTTACTGGGTGAAGACATTTCTTGTACCAGAAATGATTCTTCCTTTTTACTTGCGGTTTATAAAAGGTTACAGCAGGCGTTGAATGCAATTGAATGCTTTCAAAAGGTTTTTGCTTTGCATTTCATCAAGTTCTGAAATATTGGGTGCCTTTGTTAAATTGAGAACTATCGTATTTGTTTGGTTTTATGGATTTCATTTGGTGATGTATGTTCCATTATTTGTACGGTACAGGAATGATTTCAAAAGAAGTAATAGAATGTTTTATATTCCTGTCAGATTTGATTATTTTTTGTCATTTAATTTTAGAGTATAAAACTGGAATATAATTTTATGATAAATAATTACAAAATATCTAATACATTATCCAGTTTTGTGTATAATAGAAAAATTCCGAACTTAAATCATCCAGATGTTGTTTGAATAGTTATTCTTCTTACTACAAAATACGAGAGAGATATTGACCTATTTTACGTATAGCCAAAAATAAAAAGTGTAAGCATGTATGCATATTTACTTACTTAAAGTTCATTTGAAACACTTTGGACTTCAACTCTCAATTGTTTAAAATCAATAGGGGGACACAAATGACACTTTAACTTAATGAATTCTCATAAACGTAGATAGAAACTCGAGAGATATTTAAATATGAGACAAACTTTGATTCTGGTTATATTTACATAGTCCAAGTAAACCTTAAAATACTAATATAATTTTCACAAAAGTACATGTCAACTTTTAAAAAGATAAAATTTCAACACATTTAAAACCCAATAGGTAAGATTGGCAATCAAAAATCTCCAAATCAGTAACGTTTCCAATGTGAAAACATTTGTTTGATCATTCCAAAAGACCGAAAGGGTTTTCATGCCCTCCCCAAGGCTTACAAATTCATCATCATAAATTTACATACATCATAATTTTTTTCAAATTAGTTTTGTTATAAATCTATTTAAAAATGATAAGGTGGAGTTTCACTAGTAGAATATTTTCCATTTTAATAAAATCTTTAATTTTTAAATGCTGTTCAAGAATTAGTATTGACAAACTAATATGTTGAGGAAAATTAAAATTCTAATAGAAATATATTTTATTTTAGAAAAAATCAATAATCGGTGTTAATGACTGCACATGTTTACATTATTTTAAATGATAATATATTTTAGTAATTATATAATAAAAAAACATGTCCTCACTATCAAATATTATTTTAAAAAATAATTTACTAATATCAATGATTTTTTCACTAAATCAAACAGTTCAAAACACCTGATTATTCATTGCCTATAGTAACAAAATCCATCTGAAAAATTATAAAGATTTATTTATTATAAAAAAAAATTAATTTAATCTACTATAAATTTTTAACTAATTTACATAAAAATAATCTTAAGCTTCACTTAAAAAAAGATTTTCAATACTCAATGAGAATATTTTGAATTGTCCTCTTCACTGTTGTTGGTTGGTTGTTATTTATAGGATAATCTTTCGAATAACTGTTAAAAATATTTTATTCGTTATATTTAAATTTTTCTGTACTAATCATTGATAAAGCATTACAATAATTTGTAACTTGGAAACAAATTAATGGAATTGAAATAAAAAATTAAAAATATCATGCCTTTTAAAAAAAAAACCTAGATCTAACTTGACCAAAATTCTACATTAATTTAAATAAAAATAATAATTTTACTATTGGCTCGGTTATTTCAAAAGTGAAAAAAAATTTACAACCAAACTAGTAATGATCTTTAACAAAATTAAATTCCTGGTACACTTCTTCAAAAAAAAAAAAAAAAAAATTCTTTTAATCTTCAAAAAATTGTACAATTTTTCAATTCTTACAGTTACATTGCTAAATGTTTTTATTTTTGTATTAAAATCTATGTAATACATTTCAATGTCATGTTTCCTCAATGAAAACGAAACTATCCCAACTTAAAAAATATGCGCAATTAATATCAGCAAAAAATAAAAATAAAAAATTTAAAAAATCTTTTACTACTTAAGAAGAAAAAACAAGTCAATTTTATTATTTGAAAAATAATAATGCTTTGGATTTAAAAATATATATATATATATATATATATATATATATATATATATATATATATATATATATATATATATATAACTTAAGCTAATTTTCAGCAACAAAAATTATTTATATTTTTTAAATACTTATCTTTGTTATAGCTAAGAATAAGTTTTAAAATCAAGCAATGACCCTAAAAGCTTTTACTTAACACGACTTAAGCTTTTACTATAAACACGATTTACAAGAGAGAAAGATTTGTTTGATATTACACTTATTGAAACGCCATAGTATTTTCTTCTTCTATGTATTGAAAGCATAAATTCTTACATCGTTCCTGTTTATCTCATGGTTAAGATGCATTGTCACTACATCAGTAGCCGTATACACATTTAGATTTAAATTGATAACAGGTGGTAGAAGTGAGAAGACGAAGAACTCTACTTATACAGGTATAGGACAAAATAATAGGAACACCATGAAAGAAAACAAACATTCTATTAGTAGGTAGTTGGCTCCCCCATTGACTTAAATTACAGCTTGTATCTGACGTGGGATTGACAAGTAAAGGTAGTGCATAACGTTTAAGGGAATTCGCTGCCATTCCTCCTGCATAGCGGTCTCGAGTTCAGGTAGCGTGCGTGGAGGAGGAAACCAAGCATGGACTTTGCAATCTATGACGATGTTGAATCTCAATGATGTTGAGATCAGGGAACTAAGGACACCTCGTGAGATGCTCCACTTCATCATTACGCTTATCTAACCATGTTTGAACCCAGCGAGCCGTGTGTACAGCGCTTTTTCATCTTGGAATAGAGGACATTCTTCAGAAAACAAAATCTGAATCGTAGGGTGTAAATGATCTGCTAGAATACTGCAATAATGCTCGCTTGTGACCTTCCCTCTCAAAGCTACAAGTGACTCCGAGCCTCACCAAGAAATAGATCCCCACACGATCACAAAATCCCCTCCATGCTTCACGGTAGAAACCAGGCAGTCAACATGAAATGCCTCTGACGGTGTTCTACAAACGAACACAAGTCCAGTGGTCTGAAATAATGTAAATGATGATTCGTTAAACCAGATTACTTGTTCCCATTGCTGTAGTCGCTTCCACTGTAGTCGCTTCATAACGTTCTGCTTCGACACTAACGGTTTTTGAATGGCTACTTTGCCATGAATGTTCGCAGCATGCAGCTCCCGTTGAATAGTTTTGTTGGATACAGGGTTCTGGTGTTCATCTCGGAGGTTATCTGCAAAAGTGCAGTCTTCGGGCGACTATCCTCGTCAACGCTCGTCTATCCCGGTCGGTCAACTTCGACTTCCGCCTACTGTTATGATTCGCATGGGACACCTTTTCTAGTTTTATGTAGGCTGCCATAACCCTTGACACAGTGGACAGTGAAACACGCATAATCATAAATATTCTAGACACGGACGCTGCAGCGAGGTGAGCTCCAATAAGCATATCTCTTTGCACTTGGGACAATTCGGACATAATGGTGCTTTGCTGGTAACATAATTTTCTCATACAACTCTCACAACGGCAAATGTTCGACTAATACTTGCCCTTTCGCCGCGATTAGGGGGTAGATTGATGCGATATGTGGCAAAGCTGTATTCTACTGTCGAAGTACGACAGATTTTGAAATGGGTTTTCCTATTATTTTGCCCTATACCTGTAGTAATTACGAATCAGTATACAAATCTACAGGAGAAATAATGTGAATTGCGTGATATATCCTCGCACATGTGTGGAGCTTTCTCTTCCTTATTATTATTGCTTTTTACAAAGAATTAATTGGACAAATTTTGCACCCCAGGTCACTCAGAAATTGGCATAGGACTGGGTTTTTTGTACTCATGGAAAGCAACATCATTCCTATATTAACATCAATTTGTATACTTCTAATAGAACAGACTGTATTTCCCACCACGAGGTTAGTAAACTTTCAACGCAGATCCAGAGAGTACCTTTAAAAACCAAAGTAGATAAAGTAATATATCCCCACACTTATATAGTAATATATCCCCACACAATTATTACCCCACACTTCGATTGTTGACATGCCTAGTGAGATATACGTATTTTTTCTCTGATATACTATAGGAAGGTAATTATAGAAGTCCTCCAAAAGCCATAATTTACAATTTTTACTCTTGAAAATTATATAACGCATATTTCTGCATAATGCCTTATTTCACACATGTATCCTTAATAACATTCATTTCTAAATGTTTTGACCCATAACAACTTTCCTACAATAACTCCAAAAACAAAATTAAATACTTCTTTTGTTTAAGAGTTATAGCATAAGAAAATTACTCTTCCAAAGAAAAAGTCCTTCTTTTTCTCGATTAATCATTTTTTTTTCTACATCTCAGAAGTATATCATGCCCTCTGATGGTAAGAGAAAAAACACCCACTATTCATAAATGTTTAATTTCAAACGGCAGATGGTTCAAAGCAGCACAAGACCGAACTCCACAAAACTTATAAGAAGGTCATACATAATATATTGAAACATCTTCACTTCATCTAATGGTTGTAAAAACAAAAAGAAATCCTTTGATAAGAGATTCAACGTTAAAATTTATCCCTTTAAGCTTTACTGTAAGTACTTTGTATAGGCAATAGGATAAAATAAACTTCTATTTATATCACGTAAGGATAATATACTGCTGTTCTGTAATATCTAAATAATCCAATTTTCTAAAAGCTTGAAATTGTTGTAAGTTTAAGTCAACAAAGAATATTTTAAATGTAACAGGAATTGTAAAGGATTTCAATGTTTTATAAATGTATCAATTTTAAAAGAACTTCCATAATTGGATGTGGTAGTGTTTAAAATGATAGGATAATGATTTTGGAGAATACTTTCAAATTACGCGTTGTTTTTTATTTAACTTTCTCAGAATGTAGAAGATGTTCAGATTAAATTACTGCATAGTGAATCATTAACGAGAATAATAACTTAATTTTAAGTAAGCAATTTGTTACAACAAACTAAAATATTTATAAAAGTAGAAATTTTATTTTTAAATCAAAAATTATGGTTTTTATTCGCTAAATAAATTTAAGTTTTGTTTTTGATAGCTCTTAGTAACCATAATTTAAAATGTATTTAAAGCTGATATTTGACGTTTCTAGTGACTAGAATAAACTTACCGGCTTTAAGTCGGTAAGTTGATTGAAAGGTCCCTGACACGCTTTGATTGGAATGCCTTGGAATGCCAGTTTTGTATTTTCACATTGACAGTAGTTGGAACAATCCAGTTACTGAGCGATCACTACGCCACCAGTCGGTAGCCCCGGGAGAGCACAAGTGATTAGATAATGGTAGCGAGGCGCTTTAAAGTAAAAAAAAATAAATTATCTACTGGAATTGGCACTTGCAGTCGGCCACTTGACAAACTAGCTTTTCTTTTGACGGGAATGAAGGTTTTATGCATTGCTAGACGGTATATAAAAACTGGTGATATACACCGGCGGGTAACTTGTAAATCAGTCTTAAGTCTAAAATGTTGACGACGTTATGAACTGAATCCAATCATAGGTATTAGCCATTGGTAAGATATAAATTGCTTATAAGCAATCGAAAAATAATGATTTAGTTAATAAAGTTTAGTTAAAAGCCAAATAAAAATAAAAGACTTTGCAACTATTGTAGTGAAGGCCGATGAGATAAATAAATTCAATTTAATATTTGCATTTAATATCAGCATCTTTAATTCGTATAGTGGATTTTCAACGTATCTAAAACACTAGATCTAATACAGTCCTAAAATTTCCAAAATTAGAATAGATAAAAGTCCAAAGAATAACAGCAGCTGGATCAAGATTTAAACAATTCATTTAATTTACAAAGGGTTACAAGACTACACGCAAATCAGACTTACCTCACATCGGGCTTGAGGAAACATTAAAAAACAAAAACTCCTCAGAAAACTACAAATCAAATCCAAAAATTTTATATTTTACTATACATTTATTGCCGGGTTTTTTTAATTACTAAAGCCTGGGCAAAATCAAAAACAACAAAAAGCAAATCAATATTTACATTGTTGAATCTTTTTCAGGAAGTTCAAAAAACAATATATTCTGATTTCGTTCATTTTAATGCGTAATAAATAAAATATGTATACCTATATAACATTTTATTAGAAAAATTAATCCTTAATAGGTATCCGAAACTTCTTTCCGCTTTAAGAATGCAGTATTTAGAAAATAGCAATAATAAAAATAAAATGGTATTATAAAACTGAATAGGATTATTTTTAAAACAGGTAAAAAAAATTCTGTAATTGAATTTCGAAATATTTCCGTCCTTTTTAATAAATTATTTCTGAAAATAAATGTTTAAGATAAAAAAGAAACTGTTTATGAAATATTTAATTGCTTAAAGTTTCATAAATTGTGAAATTTCGAAATATCATCTAAATTCAGTTCTCTTCATAATGACAAAAAGAGTCTGGAAATAAAAACCAGCTGTTAAAAAAATTGTAAGACATTTATTTAAATATATATTTTTAAATAAGTCTAGATATAATTAAAAGGTGGGGCCGTCTATATCAAATTATTGAATATACGGTAAACTTCAATTCCTGTAAACTTCATATACAACAAAAACATGTTCATCTTTTTTTTTTTTTTTTTTTTTTTTTCATTTTAGCTAAACAATATATTAAAAATTAATTTTAGTGATTCCATATATTATAGGGATTAATTTTTAAAGTACAAGTCAATACATAAATGAAATGCATTTTTTTTTTTTTTTTTAATGATTTACTTTATCTCTACTTTAAAAAAAAAAACTCTACTTTATAAATTCTCAATATTCTAAAATCAATCAACTAAATACTTTTTACGAACTATCAATCCGTTTTCAAATGTAATAAAATATAAATGTTTTTAATTTTTCTTTGGATTTTTTTGATACATCAGCAATGTAAAGTGTATTTCAATTTAGATTAAGGACAACACATAAAAGGTTTTTTAATATATATATATATATATATATATATATATATATATATATATATATATATATATATATATATATATATATATATATATATATATATATATATATATATATATATATATATATATATATATATATATATATACTAGCTGTACCCTGCCACGCTTCGCTGTGGCACATTGTGATTGAATGGTTGAGAAATGAGAAACAAAACAAAGAATACATTTCATATAAGTTTAATTTTGCAATACTTGTGGATATACAATATTTTTTGTTTTTCCACTGTCTGCGTAGATTTAAAGACTATCTGGTTTGCCGACTCGGGAACACGCAACATACAGTTGTCCATGTGAAAAGCAATCCGCATCTAAATCTAAACCACACAATTCTAAAGATTGACCTTGAGCTTTATTGATTGTGATTGCAAATGCCAATCGAATTGGGAATTGCAATCTTTTAAATTGAAATGGTGTATCGGTAGGGATCATGGGTATTCGAGGAATGAGGACATCTTCACCTTTGAAAGGCCCTGTTAAAATCGTTGCTTCCACTACGTTATTCATCAATTTCTTAACTGCAAGTCGGGTGCCGTTGCAGAGTTTTGGCTGATTAATATTCCGCAAGAGGATAATTGGCACACCTATTTTCAATTTAAGTATGTGTGGTGGTATCCCTGGCAGATCAAATGAGCTTAAAAATTCCGTTGGATAATTAACTACTTCATCTGCTTCCACAACGGTGTCTATCGACTTATAAATAATCTCATCACTTTGAATACTGGATTGAATAACATTATTAAGTTGATAGACATCTTTATTCTTTGAGGCAAGGATAACTCTTTCACTGAGCCAATCGTGATTTCTATGATTTATTTGAATGTCAGGAAATACTTTTTCGATCAGTTCTTCCATCGAAGTTACTAAATTACAAAAATGATCGGGAAATGATATTCGTCTAGACGTCTCATCGACTGGCAGCTGTCCGTTTCCAATTTCCAGTAACTGTCGTGAGAATACCTCAGCTGATGGATCATTCTGCAACTGGACACGCATATTCGTAGTCAACTTCATTGTACGTACGTGCCGCCATAGTGTTGAATATTTCAGGCAAGCATTTATTTCGTCTGCTGGTGTCGATCGAGAAATTACAGGCAATGTTTGCCTAAAATCTCCTGCTAGCAATATCAATGCATTCCCGAATGGTTGAACGTTTCCACGCAAATCTCGTAACGATCGATCAAGAGCTTCAAGAGATTTTTTATGTGCCATCGTGCATTCATCCCAAACAATTAGTTTACATTTTTGTAATACTTTTCCCATACCGGATGCTTTGGAAATATTGCACGTAGGAGTCTCGATGATTTGCATGTTTAATGGCAACTTTAGAGCTGAATGCGCAGTTCTTCCACCTGGTAACAATGTCGCAGCTATTCCAGACGAAGCAAGAGCTAAGGCTATGTCATTTTTTTATCTAACCGTTGCTAGAATTAATCTAATGAGGAACGTTTTCCCAGTTCCTCCTGGCGCATCCAAGAAGAAGATCCCCCAACTCCGTCATTTATCATTTGCATTATGCGATCATAAATGCCTTTCTGTTCACGCGTTAATTTGGGAATGTTCGATTGGACATATGACTGAAGATCATCAATGTTGTAACTCTGTTCACGGCTTAAATCTACATCAAATGCAGCAGTCGCAGTTCGGGTTGGTGCTGGCATTCCTAATTGACTAAGAACTTTATTTGCAATAGCTAAGCACTTTTCTTCAATATTTATCAATGCTTCGTTGTAAATGCCTTCTGTAAATTCTAAGGTCATATTGACATTTTCAAGGCGTACTCTATGCAAAATATCCTCAGCCATATGCGATCGATATCTTTCCCATAACTCTGTGGGAGATGAAGGAAAGCAAGTGGTCAATATAATTGCGAATAATGCGCGAATTTGGTTTGGATGTGCAGTGTTGCACGCCTCATTAATGCATATATTCCACTGTTGGTCCTTTTCTAATAAATTCAGAGCTTTACACGCAGCGCGGAAAGTGGCATGTGTGACGCCGTCAACTATTTTTAATTGCTGAAAAGATCTAGGACCAGGCACATTTACCAATAGCATGCGAAGGAAAAAACATTCATCTTGATTGGGATGCACTGTATAAAGTCTACCAATTGCATTTTCTTTGAAAATGCCAGGTTGATCGTCGACTGGCTCCCCTCGTCTGCGTCGTACGAATAATTTTTTAGTTACATTCCACGTGTAATAAGAGGGAACTTCTGAATACATCAGTGTTCTGGCGAAAGCGTCGTCCTGGCATAAGGTGAAAAAAGCAGTCAGAGTTGTACCAGGTGGATTAAGGGCTCTTTCTTGCACATTTGCATCTGTGAAATAAACACGCTGTCCATTTTCTAAATGTACTGCCAAGTGAACCACAGCTGGATTGCGTTCATGCATGGGAAATGAAAAAATTCGCCATGCAGCCTCATTGCTGCTTATGTATCTTCCAGCCTGGTATTGAGCAATTTCATCGATATCTCGTACTGCATTTTTATCACGCATTTAACATTATGGTAATGGAAATCTCGCCAAATTGGCGAGATAGAGCCAAGTTGGCGACGGTTTTGGTGACTAATTTTTGTCGCCAAATTTGGCGAGAAATCGCCAAATGTCACCAAACTTGGCGACCATTTGGCGACATTTTCGGTACATGGTTAAAAAACTGTTTTTTCGCGGTCGCGGATATGTGACTGATGAAAAAAATAGATAAAAACAATCCTTGATGTTGATTATATATCATTCTAAAATTTCAGCTCGATGGGTGCAGAACTTTTTGAGTTTTTGAAGCGTACACAAACCAACATAACATTTATATATATATATATATATATATATATATATATATATATATATATATATATATATATATATATATATATATATATATATATATATATATATATATATATATATATATATATATATATATATATATATATATATATATATATATATATATATATATATATATATATATATATATATATATATATATATATATATATATATATATATATATATATATATTCAGTCTTAATGCACACAATAAGAAAAAATACCCTATTGAACATAAAATTATCATTTAAACTATTTCAAGTATTGTCAAAACCGCTACACGGCCAATAATGTTTTGAATGTAAACAAATTTTCACTTTATTTCAATTCATGTATATTTTGAAAATATTTTATTTATGGTTTACTCTAGAAGATTCTACTAGAAACAAATAAAGATATATTTCAAGCATTAGACACATACAGTTGTGATTTTAATGTTTTTAAAAAACAGAATAAATATATATATTTGATGACAATTTCACGTTCGTTCAAAGTACAAGAGAAATGGTTGTTAAATTGTTAGTTTTGATGATTTTTGTTTAGCTTTAGGTAATGCTCAAATACTCAAATATTGTAATTAAACATGGAAATATTGTAATTGTTGATTTTTGTTAATTCTCAAGTTAACAGCAAATCAATCGATTACAATGTATTCCAAAAAATCAATCACATTGCACTACGATTCCTTAAAAACGTCCGAATTCGGAATTCATTTTAGTCCTTATAATTTTCACCTATAAGAAATTTCTTATAATTGAGCTACAATTACATAATAACTAAAGACTAACAAAAATTCCATAAATTGAAAACCCTGAGCATCAAAATTATTTGTGGAATTTAAAAACAAGTTTTTAAATAAATAAAAAAAAAATCTACAAGCATATCATGTCTTACACTCCAGAAAATAGTATAATGTTAAAAAAAAAAAGTATAAAACAATTGGGTTAGAACAAATCCATGAATTGACAACCCCGCTATTGAAAAATGCCCCACATTATTCAAAATTCAAAGAGAGTCCGGAATAAAATGTCAGCAGAGAAAGAAAATAAAAGAATGGCAAGCAGCCTCTGCCGTCACCACCGGGAAATTATTTGACCACACGGTCACCCGGACAGATCACGTGACGTTCGTAGCCGCTGGCACCCCATATTTTATGAGAACCATAGTTCTAGGGTCGGAATATTTTATTTAGAACCATCGACAACCATCACTGAGTTACGAATTACAAATTTTGTTATCCACTCGTCTGAATGACGTCAATTGAAAAGATCCTGTGTTGTTTCTTTGCTTTATTGGTAAAAAGAGAGGTTGTTCAATAGAAAAGTTTTGTTAAAATCCTTGAAATAACTAAAAACTGATGTATTTATGTAATGCTTAGAGATAAGGGAATGTCCGAAGAAGAGTATATGAATTATGTTTGATGATTGCATTTCAAAATTATTAGAGGAAGTAAGAATAAAGGATTTTCTTTTATAGCTAAGAACAATAAATTGTATTTTAGTGATTATTTAATATATGTTGACACGAAACTAACATAGTAAATAAATATTAAATTGTGTTACGTATTATTTTTAGTCTTATGATTGTGCAAGACGTCATTTGAAAAATGCGGTTAGTTTTGCTTTATTAGTATAAGTATGTAAAATTTAAAGAAAAGAGTGTGTATAAATAATTAAAACACTAAAGATATATGCATTTTATATGAACTTATAAAGAAGAAAATCCAAAATGAACGTTAAAGTCATGTGGACTGTTTACTTTAAAATAAATAAAGAAATTAGTTTGCATTCAACCCGTTTTTGACTTGGGAAAATAATAATATTATTGATTAATCCATACAGCTTCAAAATTCTTTCCATAATGTAGTAAAGTAGCAATATTTTTTCTAAGAACTAGATTATTTAGATTGTAATATAACAAAAATATATACATACAACGAAACTATATTTTTACATGTGTTGCATATTATATGAAATCATGCAACTTCAAAATTGTCTTCATAATGTTGGAAAGTGGCATTCTTTTCAAATATTATTTCTGTTTGCAACAAACTAGATTATTTAAATCCTATAATAACAAAAATAGAAAATATCTACAATGATATATATGCAATAATTTTATATATTCGGCATATTATATGAAATTTTTATTATTGCATTTAATAATTATTCATCTGAGAAATATTAATTATTTTTAAAAAATACACCTTCAACTCGAAGCATAAACGTTCCATTATACCATTCTTAAAAGTCGAAGCGTTGGAAGAAATTTGGAAGCTAAAACTCCTTCTCAAACTAAATTCAGTTGCTTTTCTCTCCATAATGCTGCAATTTTTTAAGTATTGAAATGAATTATGGATGCAACATTTGCTCAATAATACCTTTCTACTCTCTAATAGATGGCTCAAATACTGAGCTTGTATCTTGAGCCGAAATACCAAAGTTCAATTAAAAATATAATAACAAAATTACAATCTTTAAAAATTAACTATTTAAACTTTCTATTTGCACTTAAATTGTATTTTGAATCTTTTTGATGCGCATTGCACAATTTCGCATCTAAAACCCATTCAACAAAATAAAAGAACTTTAATTAAAACTGTTTCTTACTTAGTCCTAATGAAATTACCCCTAAATATCTTTTATGCTCTGTAACAGTTAAAGGTACACACGAATAGAGTAACCTTTAAAGGGTTACTAATAGTCCCAAGGGTGATTAGCAATACGAAACAAAGCATTACAGCCCCGTTGGACCTGAAAGACAATCTTGTAAATTAATTTATCTAAAACACCGCGTTTTATTTTCCGTTATTATTTTTTTCGGATATACTAGAAATACACGTGAGTATTTAAATATCCATTTACATATTCAATTGGAAAACTGCTTCCAATACAAAAAAAAATGCGTTAATGCTGGCTAAAAGCATTTAATTAAAAAATTAAACGATGGGATCTTCAAAGGAAAAAGGTTAGTTGAATAATTTCTCTTGAGGAAAATAATGTTTGCTCCTTTATTCTTTAATGTGTATTAAATAAGAATCAATGTTTTTCTTCATTTTGTCTTTTCAGTTGGGTTTTGAAGTTGAGGCATTTTTCCTGAAAATGAACTTGAGATGAAACTGCGAAAACTTTTTTCATAAGATGTTGAAAGAACCCTGTAAATTGCATAAAAGAGTGTCATTAGACTTGTTTGGCCTTAATTCATTTATGAAAGGATGCTATAAATTTCAGTACAATTTCAGTTCTTTAGTTCAGACTTCGACTCAACTTGTAGAGTCGAGTCCCAAATACAAATAAGTATTTTTTGTTGCTTAATTGCAAAACAAAATCACTAATAGAACTGTAAAATTAGTTTTTTACACTACACCACAAATACGATAAAATAAATGCTAAAATCTTATTCAATTATAAGTGTATCCAGTAGCAGTACCTAACTTGTACACACAAATGCAATTATAAGAACAAAACTTGCTTAATGGAATTAAAATGTTTCATTTCGCAAGAATGACACGCATTTTGAGCACCAGAGTAGACCGAATGTTATTATGAATATAGTCAAAAACTTTTACTAAACAACCTGATAATTGACACTAACAATCTGTATCAATCGTTGACGTGCATACCAAATATATATATATATATATATATATATATAGATATAGATATATTTTATTTTTTTTTGAAATTGCATAATATAGAGCACAAATGCGTATAATAAACTCGTGTTTCCTGTCACTCTAGAGACCATTATTCAATTACGCTTATGAGTTTTTCAAATCGTGTTCAAAATTTCTTTAAAGTGATTGATATACATAATTAAAAATAAAGTTTGCTAAGTTCATATCAACAATCAATCGATAAGATTCTTGTTTTCTTTAAATGTGTAATACACTTTTTTCTAACCTGTAAAGTCTCATTAAGTACATCCAGAGTTTAATATGCAAGCCGTGAACATCTCTGAAAAAATAGACATTATGTTAAAAAGAAAATGTTATCATGTTTCGAATTCGGAATCAAAATCCATACATTTCAACTGACATTGTATCCAAAGTAATTCCGAAACATTTTATGATACTATGGTGAATGGTTGACTCAAAATAATATCCATCAACGGTGTGACGTTAAAAGTTTAATAAGATATAAACACAAAATAATTATTTACAAGTCACACACACACCACAAAATAAACATTAATTCAATTAGACTGGGAACATATATTTCTGGGGGGGAATTCCTCACCTCACATGTTTACTGTTCGAGTGCTGGAGCTAAACTGAATAATTATCTACACTAAGTAGGTCTTTACTATGTCCATAGATGGCGTTAGTAGTACAGGCCGGGGAAAGAGTTATATAGAGAGTGTCACAATACAAATTATTCGAAAGTAGTTCCAGGTACAAATTCATTTATATTGTTTATAACAATTTTATGCACACCACCTTATAAATACTGCAAACACTTATAAAAGATAACATTAACCATGTGTCCCCCTTTTCAAACAGTATACAGTTATATCTTACATTAAAATTAGATTGTGTATAAAGCAAAATACCTCACAGACACTTACCTCCTAAGGAATACTAAGCCCATCTTGAAAGTAGTCTCTATTTTCTTACATATACATTCTGATATGCATTTCAATTCTTTATAAATCTTTCAATATTTCTAAAACAAAATTGATAAAAAATAATTTAAATCAAAGCCATAACTTCTCGAACTATTAACATCTAATGAAAGTGTATCAATAGGATTTTTCTTTTGCATATCCATAAATTTGCTTTTTTTTTTTTTTTTTTTTAACTTTATTTGGTAGGAAGTTTTTGGTCAAACTGTCTTATATATTTCACATATTTAGTCAAATAAGTTTAAAAAAACATTTTATTTGACATTTTAAGAATTATTTTGTGCTAGATTTTTCAAAAAATGAAATAAAAAATGGCTTTATCAATAGTATGTGTTTAAAAAAGGTGATTTCACAGAACTGATTAAAAACCAATATATATGTAATATTATTTTATAACTAATTCTTCATTTTTATTTCTTTTATGCAGGTTCTATTGAAAAACTGATTAAACATTAATAACTTGTCAATAGCTTTGAAACTTAATTTCCTTTTATCTCTTTATATAAGGCAAAGCTCTCATTCACAGACTCATTCACTCATCATTAATTCTTCCACTTCCCACATGGTCACAACTCTGAAAATTGCTACAAATATCAACAAAGACAAACATAGAAAAATCAAGCCATTCCGAATTCGATTAACTCACTTTAAGGGGTAGGAAAAGGTTAAAACGTTCTTAACGAGGTATATTCGAATATCCCACTTCCACATGGTCACAACTCTAAAAATTGGTACAAATATCAACAATGATAGACATAGAAAAAGTAAACTATTCCGATCTCGATTAACCCCCCTTAAGGGGTCAAAAAGGGGTTAAGCGTTCCAAACGAGGGATATCCGAATGTCCCACTTCCCATATGGTCACAACTCTGAAAATTGGTGTAAAAGTCAACATAGACAAACATGGAAAAATCAAGCCATTCCGATTTCTATTAACCCACTTTAAGGGGTAGAAAAGGGTTAAAACGTTCCCAAAGAGGGATATTCGAATGTCCCACTTCCCATATGGTCACAACTCTGCTATTTGGTACAAATGTCAACAAAGACAAACATGGAAAAGGTAGGCTCTTCCGATCTCGATTAACCCACTTTAAGGGATGTAAAAGGGGTTAAACGTTCCAAATGAAGGATATTCGAATGTCCCACTTTCCATATAGTCATAACTCAGATATTTGGTACAAATGTCAACAATGACAAACATAGAAAAACTAAACTATTCCGATTTCGATTAACTAACTTTATAGGGTCGAAAAGGGGTTAAACCTTCCAAACAATGGATATCCGATTGTCCCACTTCCAATGTAGTCACAGTTCTGATATTTGGTGCAAATGTTAAGGATGGCAAATTTAGAAAAAATAAGTTATTCCATTAACTATTAATGAATTTTTAAGGGATGAAGAATCGACGCTTCATTGAAACTATAAGAGGAATATCTTACTGTCTCACTAGAACTAAGAGCACACATAAACACAATAAACTATTGCAATTCCGATTAAGTAATTAAAAAGGGTCAAAAGGGGGTTAAACGTTCTAAAAGAGGGATATTCAAATGTCCCATTTTCAATACATTCACAATTATAAATTTTGGGGTAAATGTCAACAAGGGCAAGTATAGATAAAGTAAGGTATTCCTATTTTGATAAATCAATTTGTCTGGATCGAAACGGGATCAAACATCTGAAGTGTGGAATACATGAAT
Source organism: Linyphia triangularis (assembly GCA_963978545.1). Lineage (NCBI taxonomy): Eukaryota > Metazoa > Arthropoda > Arachnida > Araneae > Linyphiidae > Linyphia > Linyphia triangularis. The sequence goes on from OZ021732.1 coordinate 59,917,889, forward strand.
GTCTTTTGATTGCTAAAATGCACATGGTAAAATTTCATAGGGAAGTACGGGTATTCAGCTAGTTATTTATACTTTTCTCAAACTTCTCTTTCAATTCTCCTTCAAAATTCAACTATCACGTCTTTATTCACTCTAATCATACCCACACAATCCCCTTTCCCAAACGCAACTTCCCCCACTTCTCCAACATGATGCTTCAACACTTCCACCTTCACCAACTACAAAAACAACTCCTTTGCTTTATCGAATACAAATAATACCTCTTCCTTGGAACATCCTCACCTGGGAGTGCCGAAAGTATGTGGGCGAGAAATGAACAAAAGACCAAAAAATTAAAATTTTCGCTAAATCGCCAAGTGAAAGAGTTTAATAAAAACCAAATGTACTTTTGTAGAAATAAAGTCTTGAAAAATAAGGCTCATTAATTTGTCGTTGTTTGAAAGAGAACTTACGTAATTATTCCACTAAGATATTTGAAATGCTCGTAAAATTTAAAATACAAATATTCCATAAGATTGATTGATTTTTACTTAACGGATGAATTATAAACACAAAAGTTGAAGGATTATAAATGTATGTTTATTTTTCTTTTGTGGAGTTTCAAACAAAATGCATTTCTTTGATCTGTCGTCGTACATTTTCATTTGCTACCAGTATATTTCATCGAGGAAAAGAATCTGATTACGATTTTGTAGAATCTGTAAAAACATTTTTGATTGTATAAACTACCCAATTTAGCTGGCGATAACTTTTCGTCAATAAAAAGAAAGCCAATCTGAGATAAAATGCATACAAGACATGATCAAATAATGATACAAACATTTGTGTTTTTATCATAATTTAAGCCACTTTTAAATAAAGTAAAATTGCACTAACACAGATGAAAATCACAATTTCAAGAATTTTTTGGCTAAAGTTCCCACTCTTATACAGTATTTTCAGAAATGCAAATTAACTTTCGATAGCTTTTTCCGAAATGTTTGGTTGAATTTCGGTATGGTAATTTGACCTTGACATATACCCTACGTCTAAAAGAATTCGAGACTTGTTTCAAAGAGCTAATCTCAAAGATATAAATGAAGTTAGCCATTAAATATGTTTCTCAGCACACCAATACATAGTAAATAAAAGAATATGATTTTCACTAAGGCTGTGAAATATTAATTTAAAATTTTGTACATAATTTTTTTTTAAATATTATGTAGTTATTACATTCTGTAGAAAATCCTAAGGAACCCAAACAGATTACGCGATACGAGTCAATTAATCAAACCGTTTCAACTATTTAATATTTTAATAAATTTAAAAATGTGCCTAAACATGGAAAAATTTTCTCGCAAATGACAGCTATACAATCTTAAGAGAATGCTGTTTTTAAATATATTTTAGTGATGCAGAAGCAACAGTACTATTACTAAACAATTGAATATAACATTAATTGTATAGATACAATGCGTATATACTAAAAGTATTGCTATTAAGTATTAATAAATGTAAAAATATTAAAATTAAATGTAAAAATATTAAAATTAAATGCAAAAATATTAAAATTAAATGTAAAAATATTAAAATTAAACATAAAAATATTAAAATTAAATGTAAAAATATTAAAATTAAATGTAAAAATATTAAAATTAAATGTAAAAATATTAAAATTAAATGTAAAAATATTAAAATTAAATGTAAAAATATTAAAATTAAACATAAAAATATTAAAATTAAATGTAAAAATATTAAAATTAAATGTAAAAATATTAAAATTAAATGTAAAAATACTAAAATTAAATGTAAAAATATTAAAATTAAATGTAAAGATATATTAACCAAATATTTTGAAAATCAATAAAAGTATGTTGGCCTAAGTCTAAAATGATACAATGGTTTATCCATCAAAACTTATTCAAAAAATTCTCATTCCAAATTCGAATAATGTGACCATTATATTCCTCATGGGAATTTATAACGTACTGAATATGCGGCATTTTCTTTTATTGAAATTCGATATATTTCCCATGAAAAAAAATACTGATATGTAATAAGAACAAACAATACCATTTAATTAAAAAGCGTTTTATAAATGCGCATCTATTGGTATTTAATTTGACTCACACTTGAAATCATATTTTTATTTAATTCAGACAAAAAAAAAATTACACACAATGTGACCTATCATCTTGAAAATAAAAGAGACATCCAATTTATTTATTTTTTTAATTTTAAATTGAATATTTCAGTTCTGTATACACAAACTAATGCAATTTACATAAATTACCAGAGAAAGTTATTTCATAAACAGTTGTGTTTACAAACTATATGGCATATTCACAAATATATAATATAGAAAATAAACATTTATGTGTTACTAAGATCAAAACACACTTCGTAATATTAGACATTATTTGTAAATGAAAGCACATACAAGAACGCTGTGTTCAAATTTGAAAAGTGTTCCTTTTTATGTATTTTCTATCTGTAGATATTCAAAATAATGTTATACGTATTTGAAAACAACATTAGTTTTTCAGAGTTAAAATTCCGATTCCATATTGTGAACCAGAAATCCTGAGTGACACACTTTGTAATAGTATTTCATATTCAATCCTATTCTATTCTATTTGTTAATAACATTTTAGTGTATGTCTGTATATATGAATGAAATATGTTATTCTTAGTTTCTATAATTTAAAAACATCTAACACTAATAGAAGTTTTTTATTATTGGTAGTGTTCTATTTGACTGTTAGTTCGTATGTCTGTCAGTCAGTCTGCTTGAAACTTTAAAAAGGCTAAATATGGTTTTATTAAAACATAATGCATTACTTCGCTGCCTATTGTATATTTATCAGTAGAGGGTCGACATTTTTTTCTCAATTTATGTAACCATTTAAAAGTTACAATATTACTACATATTAGCATACAAACAAAACTATTCAGAATAACTGAAATAAATAAAAAGCTTCAGTAGTGTGAAGGATTATTGTGGGATTTGTTTCCGCCTATCATAAACAAATGTCATGGTTCTCTACAATTAGCTTAGAGTGATAGATTTTCATGGATTATTAAGAATATCTAGTTCAAGAAAGAAAGAAAAGGTACCAACATATATATATATATATATATATATATATATATATATATATATATATATATATATATATATATATATATATATATATATATATATATATATATATATATATATATATATATATATATATATATATATATATATTTTTAGAGATATAAATTCTAAGTGGAAACAACCTTTTCATTTCAGAATTGTCATCCAGAGTGTTCACTTAATTTTATTGCCCAGAATATTCAGTTAATTGCAATAATGGTTATCAATTTAACAAATGAAATATATCATAGCATTCAATTTTTTTTACGTTTTATAATATTACACACGTTACAAGTTTCTGCACCTTTTACAGTTTTAAATTTACGTGCATTTTGCAATAATTTTCATGTATGTCAATCGAATTTTTCACTTCTATCAATCGAAAGTGAAAATCGCGCTCGTATTTTCCTGGGAAATACTACTACCATTAAACTTATTAAATAAGCACACGCTTTGCTCGTACAAACCAGTAATGTAGTCTTCCAATATCCAAGGGCAATTCTTAAGTTTCTCCGCTGCTAACCAAACCTTAACTCCAATGCATCAGTCAGCACCTCTAATTTTCCCCGCTTATTTTAAGGTGGCGTATGTAGGATGTTACCAATTACTCCCCCAAAAAGATATGGCGAAGTGAAATGTCTTTGTCATCTATAGTCATGCCTATTTTGTTATGCCTTCAGTATCCCATTCATTAAAAACGGCAATCATATAGAACTGGATGATTCAATAAAGGTTCTGTGCCAATTTTCCGTCAAATATTGAAGTCTTGGTGTTGGAAAGAGCGCCATAATAAAAATGGTAATATTATCCTATTAAAGCATTGCAAAGACTTCAGTTCCGCAAGTTTTCTATTTCAGTACTCTTTTTACCCAGCAATATTTTTTCGCTTAAAATATCGCCATTCGCCATTTTTTATTTTAGAAAATATGTATGATTCCTTTGTGTACAGGATTATTTAAAACCACAAAAATTATCTCACTTTTAAATATAAAATTGCAAATATTAGAAAATGAATTCCATTTTTATAATATAAAATTCATTTTCAATTAACATTCTCTTCTGTTCTGTTAAAATAATATTTTAAAATTGAAATTCCTTTCAAGTGAAATGTATGAGAGTGTAGAATAATCATTATTTGTTAATATATATATTTAAGTCAACAAAGTTAATTTCAAACACTAATTCAATAACAGTTTTACTTTGAGGCATTAAAAGCGAATTAATGGAATGCGAATGAAAAACTGTTGAAACAGTTGTAGGTTTAATTTGCAATTTATAAATTGACTATATTAATTGGAATATTTTAAACAGAAAAAATATTTAATGTATTTCAACTTGATGATAATTTAAAAACAAATATTATTTCTATATACACACAATTTGCTTGATATTTTTAAATAATTGGCTTAAGGAAATTTTCTGGAAAAGTTTTAGCACAAATACATACATTTTTAAAAATCATTTATAATAAGAGTTTTAGTAATGGATAAAATTGTCCTTTTTCTTTATACTTTAACGTTAAAACTCTTTGATGTTTTCAATTGAATTCAATACTTTTAAAATTATCATATTTAAGTTTATTAAGTTACTCAAATATTTATTAAATTTTCTCACTTTAATTTAGTTAACTTGATAAAGTTATATTTCCTTTGAATATCTTTACCTAATGTTGTGTTTATTTTTCTCTAATAATTTTCAAATCAAACTGATAAAGATTTTATGCTCGGTGTTATTAGAGATGCGTGTTTGTGTTATCATCGTATTTAACCAAAATATCTGTCCAATTACAATGCACCTGTTAATTTTCAATCAACGGTCGAGGTGATAAGATATTTTGGGAAACAATGGTGTATGATACCGTTATGAATTTGTTCTCAATGTTTCCTTAGTTTCAACACAGTAATAAGCTTGCCAACTTTTATTCTTTGTTATCATATTATCATGACTGTTATATTTCGTACTGAAAATGAAATTTTATATCTCTACCACTTCTGATTAATAATTAAAGACAGAAACATATGTTGATAGAATTTGAATACTTAACAGGAAGAACATTTAGCAACCAGCTATGACAGTTATATAAACTTGAGTTTCAGTTACTTAAAGACTTTATTTTCTGTAATGAAATCTAGCATTGTCGTCATTTATTATATCTCTCAGGTCTTAAGCAAAATTACTTTACGAATATATAGATTCGTGAAACTTAGCCACATTCAACCTTCCTTTCAAGATCTTAACTAAATGGATATTGTCAATTGTGAATTCCGACCACTGATTGAAACGCAATTGGGCGTGGCTGAGCCATTGATTGGGCTACTGAGTGAAAAGGGACCTGAAAATTGGGTTTCAATATCAGGGACTCGGATATATTGATCAAAGTGACATAAAACGCGTTACCTTCTTTTCCTTCAAGAAAAAGGGAAGAAAAAAGGCGATAAAATAAAAACCCCACATCCAAAACTTAGGCATAGGAAGAGGGCGAAATACGGCATACTATTAAATGGCAACCGATTTTCAAAATGAGAGAAAATATCGAATAAGGCGGATTTAAGAATTGGAACGATTTATCCACCCCCAGGTTTTCTCGTTCGGTGAATTTCGATTTTAATGGTGGTGGTGGTGGAATCGTTGGTTGGGGGAAAGAGAGGTAGTCCCCGATAAAAAGTTTCTACAGTTATCCCCTACTTCTGCTGTAAGAAGCCCAGCTAACGACATGGTCGTAACTTACGCTTCGAATAAACATGTCCCCAGGAAAAGAAGTTAAGGAATCTTGGAGTGGCGAAATTTGAGTTTCGTCGTGTGCATAACGAGATATTTCTGCCACTAGTGATAGAAATTAGGCGATGTTTCGGCGGAGGGAATGCTACTATGATGAGGTGGATTTGCGTTCATCTTTAAAAATGTTTATGATTTGGTAGCTATGGAGTAAAATTGTCAGCTTGTATGATGATTATGATCTTAAGCCATGTTGTTCAAGATATTTATTTCAGCCAAAGTCACTTTACTATTGCCTTAGGGTTCTGGCAGTTAAAATGAGTATACCACGCTGTTGTGTGTATTATTTTTATACCCATATTTTTAATTATTTTATGATAGCTAGTTTTTGCGATTATTTAGTTTCACCATGGAAGACAAATATTTATACCAAGTAGTACATTTACACTGGCCATTATTGTTTTACATTGGCTAATGTCTGTGTCAACCGTTTGAAGACTGGCCGTTGTTACGGATTTTGGCCATTCTCGCCCAATGCTAGATGAAAAATACTAGAAGTTTTGAAATTTATTTGTCGTTTTTAATTGAAATATACATTATAAGAATACACAGAGGGCTAAAAAATATGTTTTTGATGTCTTTGATAAGTTTATTTTATTTTTTTAAATCGTGTATTCTAGAATGATGCTTGAATTTCGACCTGGAATGTCCAATTTTCCCAAAAACTTTGTATCCAACATTGACCAGCACCTCTGTGATACTTGATTATCAAAAAAGGCTTATTATCAAACATGAACGACTTTGTATTTTATTACAAAAATACCAGGACACTAATACCAAAATTATCATTCTACAGAAAGTGACCTAAAAGTTTGGAACTTTTACTATATTTTATTAATTGCATTGTATAAATTTCCATAACATTTCCTAAGTTAATAATTTAAATTTCGTTTTTTATTGCATGATATAGTTATATTTATTTAGTCACTATGTAGTCCTACTTTTAAATATATACTTAGCCAATAGAACTACTAGCCTAAAGTAGCCTAGTTGCTCTATCTTTAAATATGTACTGAGTATATATATTTATTGATAAAAACAAACTATAAAATCTGTCATGACACTGTATTTTTATTTAAACTTAAATAAGTAAACATTTTAACTAAATAAAGGCATGCAAATTTCAACCATTAAAATTTATCACATCGTAACTGCATTTAACTTATTATCTCATAAGAACGTGCATAGAATTAAGCTAAAATCGCGTGTCCAGTTTCGAGCCGATTCTCGCTTCTAGCAATTATTCGAACAAGAACATTTGATTACTTGACACAACTCTCGAATAATCTTCAAACACGCCACTTCCCTCCATCCAACATATGATTCATTCCCACAAGACAACCCATTAAATTTCAAAATGTAGGACGCGGGATATTAGACGTATACTCCTGACACCACGGATATGGGAATGGAATTTTTTTATTTTTTTAAAGAGGATTTGAAATCCAACTAAAAAAAACTCTTTCCTCCATTATAATCAAAAAGTGTCAAGAAGAAAGAGCGGGAAATTCATTTCCACATTTTTTTGGAAAGTGTTCAAGAATAAATTTCTAATTTGATTTACTACAGCTTTTTGAATAACATCGTGACAGACATTTCCGTTCCTTTATTAGATAACGTGTGGCAGAAACGTAATATTTCTTTATCTCCCTGTTCTTTCTTTTTAATTCAGGAGGTTTTCAAACTCTAAGACTTCTATTCGAAAAATGTGTCGCGATGAGTGATTAATAGTACGTTTGAGATTTAGCTGGTAAAAAAGACCTCTTCGAGATAAATTTAACCGTGAGATTAATGTCGAAAGGTTCACGTTTGAAGAATTGAGGTCCAGTTTGTTTGAGAGATTGCTTTAAAGGTAGATTTAAGACTCTACTTTCAATGTTAACTGTAATATGATCCTCCATACAGTCAAGGGGTTTTTATTAGGTTCTTTGTAAAATATTCTCAGTTAGATAATAATAAAATCCCAATTAATATTTAAAAAATTCAACTTACTTCATATTTATTTCAATCTGAATGACATCCCTAACATTTAATAATTTATTTTAGGAATTATTGGATGTGTTTATTTTCTCGTCCATTATAAACAAACCATACGTTAATTTGTTTATAAAGGGCAATTAACGGATGATGAAATAGATTAAAAAATAAATGAGTTTTATTTAGAGTATGCTTAAAAAGTTAGTTTCCTAAATTTAATGCTGATAGTTGTATTAAGAAATGTTTATACATCCACTATTTTTGGAGGGGGAGATTTACGGATTATTTACAAACCTACAAATATATCTTTTCTTGCTCATCTAGATATATCCGTTGCAAGAAAACATGTATAGTAATATGAGAATCCTTTCACAAATAGTTTAATCATAATTTCAATTCGCCTTTCTTACTTTTTTAACTATTTCTAACTTGTTTGAATCAATATTATTTATTTTAATATGTAATTATATTGATAAACAATCAAGGAACCAATAAATACACAAGAAAGAAAAGTATAAGTAATAAATTCATATTTACATATAACATAGAATAAATCAATAGAGAAACAGGAAAATATTTAATTAGACATGAAATCTGAACTTTCATTTAATTTTACATACACATAGAAGTTATGCTAAAATAAAGAATTTGAATCTAAGATCAATATGCACAAATAAATATAAACTATATCTAGTTACATTACTCATTCCTTTTCGTAATATTTACCAAAACAGTTTTTTTTTATACAAATACCTTTAATTTTTCTTTTAGTGAAAATATCAGTTGAAAAACTGTCAAACATTACACCCTAAGTATTATATTCATATATTATTTACGTTTGTGTACTCTCTCTTTTTTTTTTTTTTTTTTTTTTTTTTTTTTAAGTATCATAGAAGAATGCCTCTAGATGTTGTTAACGTGCTTTGAATAATGTTGATTCTTATGACCATCATGAAGCAAATTAACAGAGTACCCTGCAATATAGAACCAAGGTGTATTAGGTGCAACAGATTCCTATACCATCTTTAAACATTCAGGATATGACACTCATTTAAATTCTCATTTTAGATAAAGAAAACTAAAACGAAATATTAATCAAACAGTCTCTAAATGAATTATATTAGCATAAATAATAGGAATCCCGCGATGACTTCATTACAAAATAATTAATTAATCACGTCTAATTAATATCGTAAAGTTACCAAATTTCAAATAATAGTCACAGAAACGAAAAAGCAACTCTACAATTTTCTAGATAATAAATAATCTCAATTCGTTGAAGTTCATCCTCTCCTTCAATAACTTTTGACTGAGTTGAGTAAACCCCCGCCTGCTCCCCTTCAATGTATTTAAAAAACTCTTCCCCTCTATACACAGTCCTTTTATTACCGTATATAATCTGCATTCGCCATACTAAGATTCTCTGGAGTAGTATTGCAGAAGTCGTTTTCATCGATTAGAGTTTGGACCATCTGCGCATAAATTCCGTTCCCAACGGGCACCGCATCGTCTTGGAATTATGCTAATTCGAGAGGCTCTGAATCAGCATATTCTGCTTTTTCGTCCATTTATTTCACTGTGCCTGTAGCGGCGGCGTGGATATAGATGGCACTGGGTGCCTTAATGTGTTCTCTCTTTTGTCGAGAGGGAACTTTTTGAGGGAAAGGCAACCCCCTCTCCCTTTTATTCTTAAGAACGGGAACGGTAATTGTGTAGGGGGAGGAATATCTTTTGGTTGTTCTCTTTATCGGCAGTTATTGGCTAATCCCCCTCAATTGGCTGGCGGTTGTTGAATTGACTCGGGGGAAAAGTCAATGTTTTTATTTTAAAGGAGTGTGATAAAACGGTCACGTGTGATTCGGATAGGAAAGTAAGAATTTGTCTCGGTTTTTGTAGAAATATCGCTTTAAGAAATATTGGTTGTTTGTAAATATTTTGAGAAAGTTAAAATTTGAATTGATAAAATTATATATGAACTCAAAAGATTATAAAAATATTGCCTAAAAGATATTTTAAATAATTAGTAAAACATTTTTAGATTTCATAATTTACTAAATAAAATGTCCCCATTATTCTTATATTTTAATTCTAAATTTCTGCTTAAACGCTTAAAGTTTGGATCATAAACTAGATATAAAATTATCAATGGATTTATTTCTTCATTTACACTTCTGCAAATTGGAAATCATGATAGTTTTAGAAGTGGCTGCATGTCTTAGTACATCATTGAACACAATTCTGAATTTTTTTATGTAATGTGAAGAAAGGCTAGAATTTTAAGAATATGCTAGTCTTCCAAAAAAAAAGACAAAAACTCCGCGAATATTTACTTCGAATAAACTAAACTACAAACCGTTAGACAAAGTTATCATAACTTGTTATGATAGCGAATTTTTCTGGCAATTTTGTTCTTTAATTTTAATGAGATTCCCAAGACTTGAGTTCCTATCTCGAGATAACAGATCCTTTATTTTTCACACTGAAATAATTTGGCAAGTATGTTACGTCATTAATTACGATAACAAACTCATTTATTATTTGGCAAGGAAATGAGTGAGAAAAAGGTTGTAGTTCGCAAATATATTAGCAATCAAGAGCAGAGTAAAAAATCAAAAAATTTCAGTTTTAGAAAAATCCCTAATAATCTTTTCGAGAATAAAGATGAAAGCAATTCAGAATATGGTTCTGATAATAATAATTATAATAATGAAAACAATAATAATAATAATAATAATAATAATAATAATAATAATAATAATAATAATAATAATAATAATAATAATAATAATAATAATAATAATAATAATAATGATAATAATAATAATAATAATAATAATAATAATAATAATAATAATAATAATAATAATAATAATAATAATAATAATAATAATAATAATAATAATAATAATAATAATAATAATAATAATAATAATAATAATAATAATAATAATAATAATAATAATAATAATAATAATAATAATAATAATAATAATAATAATAATAATAATAATAATAATAATAATAATAATAATAATAATAATAATAATAATAATAATAATAATAATAACAAATAGCACTATAGCATCGTAACTAAATTTTGAAATATTTTTCATTTAGAAGGAATTCATAAATCACTTTCTTTATTATGCTACCGATTAAAAATCATAAAACTACACCTGGTCCTGAGCGTTGCTAAGATTGCTATAGAAAAAAGCGTTTTAACCCTCTAGCATTGCAACATATTTTGGCTTTAAATCCTTACAACCATCTGCTATATGTAATATACACTGGTGTCAAAAAGTTAAGCATAAATTGTAAAATGCGAAAAACATTAGAGTAAATATTCTTTAAAATTATTCCAAATTTCTTGCGGATATTAATTGGGGGAAGAAGAAACATTGGGTTTATGCAAAACTTTTCAGTCGACTACGTCCTGCGTGAAACACCTGCGCATGTCGGAACGCAGAGAAACCGATTCACACAGCATAGGCAGTTCAGACAATTTTCGGGCAACTGCTGTGCGAAAGAGCGTTGTTAACCATTAAACAATATGAATGATGGCACTTGGACATGTTTGCAAAAGGAAGACTCGTTGGAATGCTGGAATCCGGACGATCCCAAACCGAAGTGTCTCGAATTCTGAATGTGAACCAGTCTGTGATTTCAAGACTGTGGCAGAGGTTTAAAAGAACGGGAGATGTTACCCGACGACCAGTATCAGGTCGACCAAGAATCACAACCCCTCGCCAAGACCGATATCTGGTAATAAGTACTCGACATCAGAAGGGCAGTACTGCCACATCACTGGGTTCGGCGATCACAGTCGCCACATGGATACGAATTTCGAGACTAACTGTTTACAGAAGACTCAATCATGCTGGCCTGTATGCCAGAAGACCAGCAGTTTGCATTCCCCTCACGTCTGCTCAGAAACGAGCTCGTTTGAACTGGAGTTTGAAACATCAACATTGGAGTGTGGGAGAGTGGGCCAATGTGATGTTCAGTGACGAGTCCCGGTTTAGTCTGATTAGTGATTCTCGTCCGGTAACAATATTGGAGAGAACGTGAAACACGTTTTGAACCAAGAAACATATCGGAAAGACATCATTTTCCATCAAGGGGAGTAATGGTATGGGCAGGCATCATGATGGACGGCCGCACAGACCTCCATTTCTTTGACACGGGGTCTGTGACTGGTCAAAGATACAGAGACGAAGTTCTTGAGCCTTATGTTCACTTGTTTCGAGGTGCTGTCGGTCCTAACTTCCTATTCAGGAAACGGAAAACATCCAGCGCATGTCGTGGCCTGCCAACTCCCCAGATTTAAATCCTATCGAGCATGTATGGGATATGCTCGGGAGACAAATTGCATCCCTTTCGCACCCACCAAGCTCCGTTACAGAACTGAAGAGAACTCTCCAAGAAGCTTGGAACCATTTGAGCCCACAACTCATTCATCATCTCATAGCAAGTATGGTAAATCGCTGTGCAGCGTGCCTAGCTGTCAGAGATGACCACACGCCTTCTTAAACTGCAGCATCAGTATTTTATTTGATGTTTTCTTTCATTTTTTCTTGAAAGTGTGAACCCTTGCTATTCTCAGTTTCTTTCAAACTGCTACTTTGGATAATAAAATTAATTATTATTGTTCTTTTGATTTGCTTCCTTATTTTATAACCAATTTACATTCGCATATCACGTTTCCCACCATTTTGATGTACAGTTCCTTTTTCATTCACATAATTATCAATTATGCTTAACTTTTGGACACCAGTGTATATGCTTGCTTGTCTTTAATGTCATTACCAAGCTTTAATTTTATATCACTGTAATATTAGTGAACCATCAACCACATAAGAAAAGAATTCAAGTGCAATTGTCATTCCATCCGATAAGGTATTCGGAATTATATTCAATTAAAATTGGATTTATTTTGTAAGTCAAATAGTTAAGTTCCAGCTAATATGTCTACAGTTAGATCTGATCTATATATTATAATATTTCTGCCTTGAAAATAATATTTTTATGAATGTAGCAAAATAAAACATATTTATTAAAACAGGAAAGGATAATATATTTTAGAATGTAGGGAAATAAGTTAAATATTATTAAATCACTTCCTGCTTTTTAAATAGATTAATAACTTTCAATATCAATTAAAAATTTTATGATATAAGTTGAGTAATGATTTTAACCCCTTGGGTAGGGATTTATTTGGGAAAATTCTTGCGTTTTGAACGGTTGGTTCAAAACAATAAAGGAACTTTAAAGGAATACAGCCAAACAAAATATTTTTTTTTAAAGTATAGGTAAACCAACCGATGTTTGACTTAACCAATCATGGCTCTTGTGACATTAAAATCTATCCAATCAAACTAGTTTGAATGACGAATTAGGTTCGTCATTATTAACAGGAAAAATAAGTGCATGACGAATCTCAGCCTTCCAATGTACCCAAAGGACATCTTAGACACGTCATCCGCTCCTAGGGGAAAAAAGTGAATGACGTGTCTCAGACGTCAAATGTACCCAAGGGGTTAATTTTGTTGAATTTCTACTTTAATTCTTTGTATTTGATTTAGGTATAATTTTGAAACCTCTAAAAAAAACTTGGCTTTTATATTTGATATCATCTGAAAATACGTATAAAGTTGAAAATATTTTGACTAACTAAAATTATAAAAAAATAATTTTGCAGATTTAAAAATATTTAAGCTTTATATATATTGCAAATTATAGTAGAAATGTGTTCTATAAAAACATTTTCTAGTTTATGCTTTTAAAAATATGGCAGATAATTCATAGACAGGTATTGTGTATCTACAGACTAAATTTAAATCACTCTTAATATTTAATTTAATCTATATTGCTTTAATTCTTTAAATGTATCTCTCTACAACTAAACTCCCACATATTATTCAACCTATCGAAATCTGGAAACATTCATTTCAAAACATACTTAAAGAGCATACAGCTCGAACTATTTCTTAAAGGAATGATCGTATAATCTACAATTATCTCTTGCAATTAACTGTACAAATATTCTGATGCCACACTTGAGTGCAACGTACTTTAAATGAAGAGAGGAAGATAGAATATTTAGTGGAAATAATAAATCGTTATTATTAATAAGTTTTAAAAGGAAAATACTTCGTGCACATCGTGCTGGGAATTTAAATATCAAAGTCATTTCCTTAGTAATTTCTGAGTTATTGACTGGCGTAATCGAAATGCAGAAGTGGCTTATGTCTAAATTTATGACTGTTATGAAATCTTTCTGGACTTAAATATTTACAGAAGAGCTTTATAGAGCAATTATCATTGTCTTTAGCTAAGTCCGTTTCGGAAAGCAATTAATAGTTGAATGATTAAACGTGATCTTGAATTTTAATTGGGTTATTAAAGTTTAGAAAATAAACTCAATTTAAATGGTTTATTTCCCAATTATTAAACTAATTAAATAGAAAAGTAAATAGAATTTTCATTCAAATACTTTTATCAATCACTTTAAATCAATATCTTATACATTATATATTTTAAAGCACGTTAAACTTATTTGTATGCGTTCTTTGATCATCACAATTTATTTACTTTATAGTATTAAGCTGATGAATTCAAACATGTTTAAGCTTGGGAAAATTCTGAAACTAATTTACTAATTATTTACGGCAAAGTGCATGTTTTCAAAGTGATTCCTTTTTAAAATAGATAGTATTTTTAATTAAATATTTAACATTGCATCTTTTAAATGTACAACTACGCATATCTTTCTCTCTTGAACTCATTTACTTTACTTGAATCAATAGAGCACTTGGCACTTGAGAAACTTATTTCAAGAAACTCAGCAAATACATCAGTCAAATTCAAAGGCTTTCAAATTCAAAATATTTGCACAGAATCTCTCTTCTACTACTTTTACAATTAAAAGTCATGATCATGTTGACTGATTCAAGTTGCTTGATCTTGAAAATTTAATTTTGCTGTGCTATTGCAGGAGATTACAATTTTGTTTGAAAGTAAGGCATCATTATTAGCCAGTTTGTGACAGTCCCTTTCTTTGAAAGTCCTCTTTTACACTAACATAATTTACAAAAGATTAATCTATACTGTAAAAGGGTAAATATGAAGAGAGTTAGTATTAACACATTTTTATTACATACCAGATAAAAGTATTTTGAAGATCATTTATTCTTTTTGCTCTTCAACTATTTTAACCTTAACTTAGTAACAAAAACAGTTGGTGATAAGAGAAAAATGTAAGTGTTACGTTTTTGACATTACTGCATTCATTCTTATAAGATGTATTCCTCTGTACCTCATGGCTTCTATTCATCTTATTCTACGTTGCATTAAAGTAAGAACAATACCAGTAAATTATCTCCAGTGAGTTGTGCAAAAGAGTTTATGAAGATCATCGTTGTATTTTATACAAATAAAGTATAGATAATTATTTCTTCGTTATCCAGCTTTGTAGACTTTTTAAAACTACTCAACATTCTCATATTTTCTCCTTGTCTGTTTCTCGAATGGAGTGACATTTTCTGTACTTCTTTGAAGAAACAGAAAAGTTGTAGAGGAAAATAAGTATCAGATTTTAATTTTTCAAACTTGCATCACAAAATATTATTTGTTACCCACTCAGAACTAACATTCTATTGACATCACACAGCATCATTTGTTACCTATTCGGAAACACCGTTATCATAGCACTTATTATATTTTATCAGATGCATTCATTATTTTTGAATGGCAGCTCTTAAACTTCAATCACGAATGCTCAATAAAATTTCCACCCGTCATATTCCTCAAACCAATCAAGTACAATACCAGCCCTATATTGAAACGTATTATCTTTTTGATAAAATATCAGCATTACACTATATAAATCAGCAAATATTTTTTAGTACTATATCTGCATGCACACGAAATAAAAGAGCCAGAGCATACCAGGAAAATATCATATGCTTCCACGGATTGTAGCTAAGTACTTTGGGTCCATATTTTCGTATTATTATCACCAAACTCTAACTTTCCCAACTGCATGGTGTAACTTAAAACGAGATTCGTCGGACCATATATTGTTGCAACTATACGCTGTCCGATTCTTGTGTGTCTGAGCAAATTTCAGACATTTTATTTCCTATGCTACAAACAGCAATGCTTTCCGCACTTGTCTTATGCTTCTATAGCTTTTAAAATGCATGGTGCAATAAACAGTGTGATAAGTACACTTTGAAACGATCCTTTACTAAACCGATCCTCGATTGACTATTTCTGAACGGCTGACGTTTTGTTTACTCTCACAACGCGGGACGTTATCCATTCCACCCGATTATTCACCATTCAGTGAAGGCCACAATTTAAATATTCAGACCCAATTTTCTGTTTAATATTTCAGTCTTCATACACTTTCACTACAGCTATTAATGAACATTTCACAAATGCTTCGATTTCATTAATACTGGCTTCATTCCTATAAGCTCTTAGTCTCAGCTCATTTTCTTTCAGTCACAGTTCATAAAATCATGTTCATTTTCATATATTCATAAATAATCTATTTTACTTAATCATAACAGTTTTCCTCATTTTTACTACCCTAACTCTCTAGCGGCAACACTGTGGCTTAGACATAGATATATAATTTGTCGTGATACCAACGTAGTCGGTATTTTACCACTTTATCTGATTTAAACCAACTGACAAAACCTTGGTTATCAAATCTGGACTAAACATATAAAGAATACAAAAAATAAAACAAGGACAACAGAAGTAAAAATAAAGTACAAACTATACCACAATGGAACATCACTCGTTTTTTATCCAAATCATTTCGATATGGCAAATCTTGGTTTGATATGGCAAGTATAGCATCCGAGAGGACAAATGCTGCACATAGTCTAAAATGAATTTCTTTTTTCAAATGGTAAGTATAAGAAGGCTAGAAAATAGATCATTTTATTTACGCTTGAAGTTAGTCATAATAAAGTGATCACTGAAGGTAATATCCTGTTCACAATCTAACCTGGAGAACAAAGCTATCAATTTTTCTCTAATACCTTTTAAATAGAAAAGCTTAAGCACATAAAATAAATATCAAAGAGACAATTTTAAATATCATTAAGATAAATTTGGCGGCACAATTTCAAAATAAAATGCAAAGTGCAACAGTGGAGGCTTACGTTAATAAATAAAGTATCATTAGTGATAATTTGTACTGGTGTATCCTTGAAACATATCAAACAATTCAGAGTTGGACTGTAGTAACAGATATGATCTTTCCTAATATCAGTTTTTTGGCTTGCACTGCATTTTTTTTTTTTACTTACACGAGTTATTCACATTGCTTGCTCCATCTTTCGAATGGTTATTAAGTGATGAACGGTTTCAAATGCATTCATTCTTGTCAAAAGCATTTATTCTTACTCCTTGACTAATTTGAAATGCATATATTTTTGCTCTTTGATCTTTTATTTTTGCTCATACATATGGTTGATTCAGTTTAAATTTAAAAACAGTTGTCTGCCGTACTCATATTAGTTATTTCCAACAAATGTATTTTTCTAAAAGCATTAGTAAGATACAATATGTCATAGTTTTAATAAACAATACACTTATCAATACAACAATCAATACACTTATTGAAGACAAAGCTGAAACTGTTTTATGTGACGAAACAAAACATATTGCCAAATAGTTAACTTATATATAAGCAAATAATTTTCTAACTTTTTAATAACAACCATTTCTAAACCTAGTCTAGTATCATGGCCATTCCTTATGTTATATATTTTTCTTGAAAAATACAGTTGAAAATATAACATTCATAAATAATAAGTTATTGGGATGGTTTCTTTAAGATTTAACCAGAGAAATAGATTTTAATTATATGATTAAATCAATAAGCATATGTAATTATCTCATTCCATGAGAATAAAATTTAATTCAGTGACGTAATATGTAGTTTTCATATTTTTTAATGTACGCCAGAATTTTATTCGATACAAAATTTAATTGCATATTTCAATAGCTGATGCTTTAATACCTGATTTAGGCGCACATATATACACTTTCATGTAAGCGATTGTTATGCACTTCAGGTAAACAAAAATTTGTACATTTCTGGAAAAGACAATTTAAACATTCTGGAAAACGCAGTTTATACATTTTAAGTACCTACCTACAAAGTTGCTGGTTTTACTGTTCAGATATCATTGTAGCAAACTGAAGATAAGAAAAATATATATATAACAAATGGCCCGCTTAAAAATATAGAAATGCCATACACCCTCAGAAAAATAATTCTGTACGTCAACATTATGATCAACATCACCCACTGATTAATACGAACTTTGAACCCAGCTTAACAGTTCGTTTTACTAGCATATAACGTTCCTCGCAACCAGCCTCCGCGTTACTTATTTAAAAAGTAAGAAAGCGCCTGTCTCTGAGAAGATAGATCCAGAGTTTTAAAGCTTGTTTGCTACGGGCACTGCATCGCAAACAACCGGTCGGCCTCTGTTAAAACGATAGTTGTCACACGAACCACGTTTTTCAGTTATGGCCCTGGCTTTGTGTTTTAACTTTCCCATTCACGAGTATTTTTTCTTATATTTGTTCTCGCTCTTTTCTGAAAAAAAAGATAAGGGGAGTCTTGGGGTTTGCGAGAGATAGCTGTATGCGTGATTTGGCCTCAGAAATAACGTCGAGGTAAACATATCAAGTGTTTTTTTCCTGCTCTTCTACTGCAGTATTTCATGCTCCATTATGCTGGAATATCACACTGTAATTTAATAAAAAAGATCTTAAAGTAATATTTTGTTTTTCTTGAATTGAGACACTGGGTTCGAGAAAATATTGTCTCACATTGTTGTGAAAGGGAATGTTATTCGAAAGAAAATTAACCGGCAAGTGTTTTATAAAGTGAGCGTTACTTGATTGATGAATTCTGACATTCAATATGATCTTCCGATTATGAAAAAAATAGTGTTTTTTTTTGTTTTTTGAAAGATAAATTAATTAAATTAAATTACTTGAAAGTTACTGATAATCTTGTATTTAAGGGTATTTCTTTTTCTGGTTGCTAAACTCTAAATGTAATCTTTTAATTTTAAAATGACTTTTTTTCAATTGCTGAACTTGGTGCGTTTTTCTTTTAACGACTGAAACTTTTTAGTGTATAATTAAATTAAGTGTATTTCTTAAAGAATATTGTTGAATTTTCTTTTAAAATTGTATTTATATTATACAAAATAGTTATTAAGTTGAACATAATCTAGTATTTTTGGGATAACTGACATTCAATGAAAATTTGTTAATAGCTACCACCGAAAATAAAATTAATTTTTAGAATATAGTAATCAACTATATGTTATTTGGCATATCATTGTTTCCTTTTAGGTAAAAGAAGATAAGAAGAAAATATAGAATGTTGCTTACTGAGAAGCCGTTTTCTTTTCAGTAAGCAAAAATCCATATTTTTCACAAAATTAGAACTGATGTATTTAATTTGATGCAATGAAATAAAGTAATATTGTAAATAAATTATGTAAGCCATAACGTCTAAGCATGATTCCATAGATAAATATATTTCCAAGCGAGTAACCTAATAAAATGCACACTGAATCGATAAAGGCTTTATTTAAGTAGACACTCAAATGAGCTTTATAAGTTTCAAACAATCTTAATGAGCAAAGCACCTTTAAATGGCTCAGAGTATGGTAACAACTTGACTGAATTTCCTGCACTATATTTAATTTACGTTCACTACCTTAAATAATTGAAGTCATGAAAATACATTTGAGAGTATTAAAACCTTATTTAAGAGCTATGCACACAATGAAGAAGGATTTTTTTAGGAAAAGTGTACCTTATCGTTAAATTTAAATTATTATTAGAAAATATACTGATTTAAATTTAATGATAAGGAAATAATTTAATCACTGAGAAGGACTTTAAAAATATACTTTTAGTTTAATGTTAGAGAAAGAAAAGGTGTAAAATATGTAAAACAAATTTACGCAATACGATTTTTTTTTTTTTTTTTTTTTTTTTTTAATTTACGGTGGTTTTTGTACCTTAGTCATTTGCTTAAAGTTTCTATCAATAAAAACTGTGTTAGTGATCTAATTGATATTCAATGTACTGTTTAAATTAAAGATAATTTGAATGTATAATATTAAATTTACATCACATTTGTAAGTCAACAAAAACATCAGGCCATTTCAGATTTATTTCAAAAGTAAATTATGAAAAACAAATTAATGTAATTATCAATATATAAATTAAAATTTCCAGAATGTTGGGATTCTAAATTGCATTTGTTTAAAAAATCAATCACAATTAACTCCATGGTAGTACACTAAATAGTAATTTGTGAAATGTTTGCAATTTTATGCTGTTGTTGTTTTTTTGCGAATTATTTAAAACTTACTTTATACAAGATAACAAAGTATACCAAAGTAATTAATGATAGTTTATTTGACTTATGCGAAGTATTATATTTTATAGCATAGTAGGAAGTTTAGGGCACATAAGTACAGCTCAGAATTTTCCATAATCTTGTAAGTGTACAAAGTATGCACCCAGCTACTCAAGATAATTCTTACATATAATGTCTGCTTAAAATTTACTATAATTAAAAAATCGTTTTAGTGATCGATATAACTATAATCAAGTCGAGTGATGCTTCTTTAACGATATTATCAAAAACCATATACCTCATATCCAAACCATATAAGCATTATTTTTTAAATCTCCAGTTTTATAACTAAAGAATAATGAATTAATCTAAAATATCATTTTCATAAGAAACAAAGCCTCATAAAATTATCAAGGTTATATTCAATCCTTATCATTACATCCAATATTTTGAAGATATATGGTTAGTCATCACACTAATTCATGTTGAGACATAAAAGATATTGTCTTGTTTAAACTTCAAACAGAATGGTGGTACCGACAATAAAGAAAAAGTCACCCTCATCTTAGTCAAAATATAAATCGTGCATTTATGCAATTTGATTATAATGGAAGTTGGATAAGGAAGTTTGTACACAACTCTGGTATAGATCTAATAGGGTAAAAAAAAATACCTATGGTGAACTTTCTCACGGGCTAGTTGACCAATTGTAGAAGTCAAATCAATGCAGCGAATTGAAGAGAGTGACATTAAAAGTCTACACACGAATGGGAATATTGAAGGAGGATACAGGTGGAGTAAAAACATTGCTCTTCTCTGACGGAGTTCATTCTGCATTCTTCGACATTATCTTGAAATTGTTATTATCCAGACAGGCTGACGATCTGTCGTTATGCTAGAATCTTAGCTGATGGGACGCTCGAATCGTTATCCAGTGCCATGTTTACGTCGATAATACCCCGACTGCTTTCCCTAAAACCACCCACGCAATCCAGAACATTGCTTGTCCTCTTCCTAAAACTGAGACTAAATATATATATCCCGTTCCTCTCAGCCAGTATGTTATGTTCGATACTTAAGCTTATTGTTAGTACGTTAGGATACAGGATATCATGGCTGGATCATTAAGATCAAACTATTTGAGGATTGCTTTATTTAATTTTTAGTATATTGAAATCATTGCTGTGTCATTAAGATCAGACCATTTTATCATGTTTTATATGCATGTTTTATTTTCTTAATGTGTCTGAATAAGCAAATATATATGAGATTTCGCTCGGCATTGACCAATCCCAAGGTAGAAAGTTGTATACCGTCTGTTGTTACAGGTTTTGGCAAATCTTGCCCAATGCTGGATAAAATATACTGGATGTTTCGAAATGTTGAGGCGTAGTTTTATAAGTGAAATACTTTATTTATATGAAAGGACATATAGCAAAAAGTGTTTTGTAATTTTTTGGACTTATATATTTTTTAAAAATCCTTTTTTTTGTAATGTGGCTCGAGTTTTGGCCACAATTGGAAAACCTTCCAGAAACCCTTATTTCTGACATTAGCCAATACTGCTGTGCCACCTGGGTACTTATAGCTTTATACAAAGTGAACTTCAATATGCGTGGAACTTGGGAAAATTGAAACATAAGAAATGTTAACCTTTTAGATGTGGTTTTGACAAACATAATGTAAAAATTTTAATTTCGAATTCAAGATTTTAAGCGACTTCTAATAGGTGTAGGATGAAATTTTGAACAGAAGCAAGGCCTTCTAATTGTACTTAGGATACACAGAATGTTAATTTTAAATAGTTTTTTAAGTAATTTTTTAAGATTTCTTGCAGAGTAAATTCCATTAGGTGTAGAACTCTGAAATTTAAGAAATATAAGTAATTATGGTCTTGCTTTTCAGAAACCGAATGTTAAAATACTATCGGACAGTAAACTTTTCTCTATATAGCAAAAACTCTCTCTCTCTCTCTCTCTCTCTCTCTCTCTCTCTCTCTCTCTCTCTCTCTCTCTCTCCTTTTTTTTTTTTTTTTTCCTTTTTTTTTGACAATGAGGATAGAAATGAGTGAATCGAGATTATCGCTCGCAGCAATGAACCATTCAACAAGTGAAGCAAACCTGTGATTACATACCAATGAACTTTCCTGCGAGTGAAGCTAGCCTGTACATGAGTAGCAAGGAAACTTTTAGCGAGTGTAGCAAGTTTGGTTTGACGTAAAAATTATCCTTTCAGCGAGCGAAGCGAGTGGTTGGCGATGCGTCAAAACCTGGAACTTATAAACAATGGCGGATCCCAGCAACGAGGGGTCACGCAGCTGGCTGTTTACTAATTTGTTTATGAAGAATTTAGGTTTTAGATTGAAAGCTTCTTGCATTTCAAATGGTAATCTTTAGTGATACGTATTGTACTATGTTATTCCACTGTACCCAATGGCAATATTTGTATTTAAGAACAGTGTAAACATTGCATACAAAATGAGCCAATAAGCTGTCTCTTAATGTTTGAAAGAAAAAAAGTACCCACAATAATCAGTTGAATTGTGTTCCTTTTAATCAAATAGACCAATACAAAATGATTTTAATCAAGTTTAAAGAAGAATAGATGTCTTTCATACAGCATTAATCAGATAGCATGATTTTAAAGAAAATATCGAAACAAACTCTCTGCGTTCTGGTTTTTTAATTCTCAATGTCAAAATGAAAGGATCTCCTAAATGAAAATATCTGTTTATTTAAACTATAAATTTTGGAAACATCTGCCTTATATCAGTTTTAAATCTCAATGAAATTAGTGGTATTGCGTAAAATCCAACTGGAAATACTTCAAAGTTAGAACAGAAGTGAGTTCCATAGTAATTTATGCCAAGTTCCTATTTTGGCTACATTTACAGTTCAGTGACAAAGTTTAGCCACAGATTTTTGGCTAAACTCGCCAACTTGACGACATTTATATGCAAACAATTTCACGTGAACAAGGTTGATATTTAATTTCATCATTCTTGGGAAGGAACAGTGAAAGATTTCAGTCACTAAATGTCTCCAAATCGTCTATGCATGGTACATGAACCTGTGTATCACAATAGAAAAGTGCGTAGAATCGTCCTTTAAGGGAAGTTTAATAGTCAGTAATACTAACACAATCTGACTTTTTTCTGGTATGATCAAAGAACATATTTGTACAATAGAAATAAGATGAAACATATATTAAAGGTTCTTCACCTAGAAGTTATGTAGATGAAAAATGAGTGACGAGAAATATTAGAAGTTAAACTTTCTATAAATATGGATAATGATTTTCTTTTAATCGGTATCTTGAATAATATTTCTTATAAAACATTTCCTCAACGGCAATTTAAAATTGTATCACATTAAATGCTATGAAAGCATATATATATGAATCCAGTTGTATGAAATGTTATCCTATTTTCGTAGAAATTCTCAATTTGAACAAAAAATTCTCGCAGCCTATTTTTAATACTTCTCTTCACATTTTGATTACGTTTAAGCCTTCGAAATTCATACCAAAGGGAAAACTCATTCCAATGCGTATTTTTTGAAATGTTTGAATTTAAAATGTTTCACTGCAAAAATGATTAGATGTGTCTTCGTCATATGTTTACTTTTAAAGTGCGTGGTAGTTATATTTAATTTGAAAGACATATTTTTCAGAAGATATTCAATTTTATTCCACAACTGTAGTTCCCATATTTCTGAACAGTTTACTTTTATAGAATTTTATAAATGTATAAGTACTTTTAACTGTATTTTTATATTTTAAATTCAAATTACATTTATGCTTTCGAAACGAATTAGTATGAATCTATTTCTATAAAATATTTATACGTGTTTTTATAGGGAGATATTTATACTACTGATGACTGCATATGATGAAAAAAATAGAAAAAAGTTATGCAAATCAATTTTATTTTTAAATTTAACATAAAATAAAACTCGAACCTTTAACGAATTTTATTAATGATATTAAAATAAGCTACTTAACTTTTGTCCATATTTATAATTTTTAGGAGTGTACTTGGAAGCTAAATACTGAATCATATCAAATCATATCAAGAATTATTGGTCCTCGTTATTTTCAATTTTTAAGACAATACCAACATTACTTCAATTCGTTTAACAAAAAAGTTAAAGAATTTTTTGAAAACCGAATGCATACCAGAATTTCAGATAAACATTACATTTTAAAACTTCAAAATTCTTCATCAATCAATGTACGCAATTATAACTAGGAGAAAGAATGCATCTTAAACTATAACGTACCAATGCAAATCATTATTTACAACTGAATTAAATCATATATTGTGAAATGAAACAAATTAATGCTCTCAATTCAAGTCTCTTTAACTGTAATACATACGTATTTCTCTTGCTATAACGAATAAGTATTACGTAAGGGGAGTTTTTCTCTCTAAGAGCCACAGCGAGATCTTTTCTTTAAAAACCAAATTAACTAATGCGTTATGTTTGAAAAGAACGTATTTGAATGGTAAGAAAAGCTGATACCGACAAATTCGTGAAGAAAGTCGAAAGAGGCAAAGAAAGCGAAACTTGAAGGATTGGTAAATTGTTTGAAAAAACGAGAAAAAGGAGAAAAGAAGTTTAAATCTAAAACTGTGACTTCATAACATTTTCCATCCATGTAGCGAAACATTCTTTTTCAACTTGGCGTAAAATCCGGGAAGCGTCAAGAAAATATTTTCGTGTTTTTTATTTCCCTTCTCCTCGGATTTGATTCTCAAAGAACTCCTTCTAAATATTTTCTTTTCCTTTTTTTTTAGTACATTTTTGAGTTGGTGTGTTTCTCTTTTTCATTTCCCTTTACATTACATTTCCATCTGCTTAGAAGGAATTTTCTAGAGAAAGTTGAGTTGAGGTAATGCACTATTACTTCGAGAAGACTTTTATGAGTTTGGCATTGATGATAAAATGATACCGGCTTTCTACTATTATCTTCTAAAGGGACATTCATATGAGTTTTTAATGAGGCTTTATATCAACAACTGGAAGCTCACATCATATAGTATGAAATTAATTATATTTTTGTCCTTTCATGGCAATAAAATATTATGATCGTTTAACCGACACTTTGTATTTCATCACATTTCGTATAAATTCCATGTCAATAGTGTACAGTTAAGCACAGTGCACGCAAATGACAGTATCAAAACTATCAAAGCAGGGTGTCAAATTGTACATGTTGATTCGGAAAACGTAAGTTGATTTGGCTTTTAGTAAGAATAGCTTTTATGCGCAGTTAAGCACAATACACGCAAATTACTGTATCAAAACTATCAAAACATGGTGTCAAATTGTATATGTTGATTCGGCAAACGCATGTTGGTTTGGCTTTTTAGTAAGAAAGATTTAGTAAGAAAACTTATTTCTAGTGTGCATAAAAATATCATAACCACTATATTTCCATCAAATTCTCTACCTATTATAAAAATTTTTTTTTCTTTAAACGTTTGGTATGAATAACAAACACTAATCACGAAGTTTAAATTCTAGATACATACTTGGTTATTAATTTAAAGCTAAAATATGCTTAACAATGACTATAGAGATTTATGTTAGCAACGCTACCTCAGGAGTTTGTTAGAAATTTACTGAAAAACAAAGTGTCTATTAAACGATCATAATATTTTATTGCTATGAAAGGAAAAGAATATGGTTAATTTCATACATTATGATGTTAGCTTCCAGTTTTATATCCAGTTGCTGATATAAAACCTCATAAAAAAAAACTCCTATGAATGCTTTTTTAGAAGAGTTGAAGCCTAAAAATGCTTAATATTAACTAAAGATAGCTATGTTAGCATCTCTCTCTCAAAGAAATTAACTTTCTGTAAACAAGGACAACCTACTACAAAGAATTATATACGGGGAAGTGTAGCTCCAACTCAATTGGCCTCATTTGCATGCAGAGCAGAAGTTACAGTTAAAGATCAATGGGGACAAACCATAACTTTAAATAATTCATCCCAATATGAAAACTGCTTGTCATGACAACACCGTTGTAAAGAGTAATTTCGATACAAATATGTGAAGTAAGATACAAATTATGTGTTTTAAGTCACCCACCACACAAATCCCATCTTCAAAAGTAATAATAATTCCGCCCAAACCATATCCAAACATAAAACTCCTTTAAGTTAAGTTTATGAAGCACCTCAAATCTTCCGAATTTTCCAGCGCTTAGATACACCAAACCACAGCCCTGAAACTTCCCTCTAGAGTATATAAATATCATACTTAATGTTCCCTTTCACTAACACTAGTTACGATTTGCATAAAATACTTGACGAAACCTTCTAGTCTACAAATAGGCCAATTAGCCGACGAAAATCCTTCTCCGAAGCATCTTGACTGTGTTCACGTCATTTGCCTAATACTCTATTTCACCCTGAGCCCAGAGACTATTTTATGATAAAACACTACCAGGGGCTAAGATTTCGGTAAGGGGTGCTTTAGACGTGGCATAAGATGATTGGGCAGGGTGGGGTTGATACTGTAATGTGTCTTTTATGTATGGATTTATTTTGAACCGGTTCGTCTAAACGAATATATTAATTTCAATGAGGTATTAAAGTCATAGGCATTTTAGATCGTCGGTTAAAAGTCTTTTGCCCTCATAGATTGATCACCATTTTAAAGATAAGTGGTGACACTGACACTAACGTTTAAAAAAGAATCAAACTTCATTACGTTTCATTTTAGTTCACTTTATTTGAAGAAGAAGGTTTTATAAAAATGTAATATTGTTTACTGTGCATTTGTATCCAATAGTAGGAATTTTAAAGGGGTAATATATATTTATTTGCGCCTTGGGTTGTCTAGAGCTCATTAAAAATAATCGATAAAAAATTATACTTTATTCGAAGAGAAAAATTGAGCATAATATGTACGCAAACATTTTTCCTACTCGATATAAAATAAACTACAATTCAAAAAGTCACTTATTTTATAAACCTGCTAATACATTGATATTATAAAGGTATTCCTGAAGTCAAATCATTTTGAGTAGTTGGTTACTGATTTACTAAGAATTGAAATATTTCATAAGACTTATTGAAACATTTATGGTAAAGTTTTAAAAGTCATTATTACATTTCAGAACATAAATATATTTCAGTTTGTAGAGACAAACTAAAATATAGTAATGTTCACAGATATTTCAAAATTGTTTAATTTTTTAGATTTAAACTTAAAATAGACTTAATTTATAATAAAATTTCAAGGAAATTTTATCGAGATAATGAATAAAACTGGATTTAAATGTAATTTATATGCTACCTATCAAACATTTGAAGAGGGAACCGCAGCGTTTTTTCTACTTATTTAAATTGAATATATAATATCAAGTTTCAAACCTGTAATTTAAATTTTAGTTCCAATCAAATTATAAACTATCATAATGTAAGTGTATTTGTCAACGGGTGATAACACTTGCCATTTATCTTGCATGTAGATTTCAAGCACTTTTCGTTTGGACCTAATCAACTCTTTTAACGCGATCTAGCACTTGAAATTAATAGCTTAACTGCAAATATATTTAAGCGTTATAAACCAACTTTATTATGCATTCAACGTTTATGCATAGTGAAGCATAAATGTGCGTGCAATAAATAATTGTCATAAGAGTATACTTAGTAAATTCCTCAAGATCTCGGCAAACGCAACTGCATTGGATTTGATGAAATGTTCCAATTCCCTTAAGGGTCTCTCATACTCTCAATATTACTATCTCACTATTAGTATAACTCCGCTATTAGAATTACTGTTCATCTTAGCTGCATCAGATCGATAAAAGGGTTTAATATCTTCTTTGGGGAGTCAACGCAGTTGATTGGCCGACGTGGGAAATGTTGTAATGACCCTTGAAACAACCCATCTCCAGTCTCTTCTCTCCCACGAAAACTCTTATACTTTGTTTTAATGATCATAAACTTCCCTATCTCAGATTACTACAGCAGCAGAAAATTTTGAACAAAGAATAGAGGGATCCGCTTAATATATTTTCTCAGTTTTAATATCTTATAAATAAAGGAATTTTAAAGGCTCATAAAGTTCCTCGGTGTTATTGAAAACTAGAAAATCCGTTCCTTTTTATCTTTATCTTTAAACCCTCATCATACGTATCTCTGTTTGTAAAATAAATACATTTAGTTTTAATCTAATAAAACCAATCAATTCGCAGAAAGCAGTAGATTTGTAAAAACTATGCAATTGAAATGTTTTTACAACAGATAATTAATTTAGTATTCCTACAACCATGAGTTTAAATTAAAGTTATTTTATTAATTCAACTAAAGGTGTCAGCAAGTAATTATAAAGTAATATTAATAATAAGTATAGTGTTAATATTAGTTCACACAAATGGATGTTAATACTATTAAACAAAACCACTTACCTGTTTACAAAATTGCATAGTTCACCTACTGAAGTATCATGAGTATATGCTTTTACTGAAATAATTGTTTAAGATTACTTTCATAATAGTATAAAATTGAAAAATTACTTAACATTTGTAAGAAATATTCTTTGCCAAAAATTGTATTTAGAAAATAAATTTTATTTCTTTTTATATCAAATCTGTCCTTTCAAATAATGTATTTCTACTTATTTAAAGCTTTCTGATAAATTATATCAAATTAAAAAATGGGATTTATATTGAAGAAAATTCCACATCCACAGCTTTAACATTCGTCAAAGTAAGTCGCAATCCATTTCTTTCAAGCCAGGTTTGCTTTCAAAACATCTATTTAACCTGAAACGAAAAGTAACAGATATTCTTATTCCCCATTTTATCTAGTGAGTAAGTAAACACAAGTATCAGCTTTTCAAAATGAGTACTCCAGATTTAATATCTGAAAAAGGATTATGGAGTAAATATATCAAACGCAAACTTCTATTCTCAGTTCTGCTTTACCAATCTGACTTTCGATTTAACCTTTTAAAACCATGAAAGACGCTCTTTAGAATAAACCGGCTTAAGTCTAAGACACGAAAACATCAAAAGAATGAATTATCGAAAGAAAAAAAAGGAATAAAAATTCAAGTAAAAGAACTAAATGAAGCAATGGCGTTTAAGAAAGAATGGTGAAGCACAAAGCGCTACTTGTACCGAATTCAATACGATAGTTTTAATTGAATTCTTCTTCTTTTTTTTTTCTTTGGTTCACTTTTCAAATTGAACAAATGCTTGTTCTCGAATGGTTTTATGCTTGACTTTTCTCTTGCACTTTATTTTCTCGAATTTTTTTTTTTTTTTTTTATTTTTTAGAGAGGAAATGTCACTTTTAAAGGAGTGGGGGTAAGAAGAGAAAAAATTAAAAGTTTTATTTTTGTTTAAAAATAAAGTTTTATAAAGGGAAAAAAAACTTTTCTCATTAAACTTAGCGCATGATGATTTTTACTGAAGATAGACCAGAGAAGAACTAATTTAATACGGATCCTGGTTTAAGGAGTAAACTGGTACCAATACAATATTTAAATTTAATCAATTTCTTTATAAAATTTACTCTTTTTACAAAAAAAATTAAACTTATCTTCAATTGTTAATTATAAAGTAAGTTTGGATTCATTATTGGTTTTAAGTATTCACAAACAGTTTCGATATACTTTAAAGAATGCTTAGGATCTTTCTTATTAAATGAATTTAAAATTACGATTGTATTAGTACATTAAATTATTTCAATCGGAGCTTTTAAGAAATAAAAAATATAAAAATTCCAATATACAGTTTTTTTTAACTTTATTTTGACCATTTTTAAGTTTTTAAGTGAAATTAAAAAATAAATCTATTTATAAAAAATAACCAAACGGTAAAGTGAATAAAAAGAACCACCCAATCGCTGGTTCAAGTAATATAAAGTTGTTGGGTTTTTTTTTTTTTTTTTTTTTTTTTTCTGGTCTTTTACGAAAATATTTAAAAAATTAAAAAACCCAAGCAATATGTGGCCTACAAATTGCCAACGTAATTGAATAAATTATATATTTATAAAATAATGGTTGGTTGGTTGGTTGGTTGGTTGGTTGGTTGGTTGGTTGGTTGGTTGGTTGGTTGGTTGGTTGGTTGGTTGGTTGGTTGGTTGGTTGGTTGGTTGGTTGGTTGGTATGCTCAACGACCTATTTTTAGGCAGAATGACGACTAATATGACCAGGACCTACAGCTTAACGTGGATTCCGAACCATAGCGAACATCCATGACTAACCCAGCATTATAAAATAATAAAACAAAGTGAATATTGATAAGTTTTTGGTTCAGAAAAAATATAGCATCTACTTTTTTTGACATTTAAATAGTGCATTTTGAAGCATTTTATAAGAAATTTGTTATTACTGGATATACAACTAGGTCAAACGGTTAAGCATAGTACGATTGGAAAGTAATTTTTGACATTTAGAACACTCACCTCTCAAAATATTTGTTTTGACATCTTTAATATTAAAAATACTGCACAGTAAAAATGGAAGACTGGGTATCCTCTCTCTCCCTCTCTCTCTCCCTCTCTCCTCTCTCTCTTTCTTAAACATAATTTTAAAGTTCATTTGAAAAACATTTTAACTCATGCCGTGTATTAGTTATAACATTGTCTTTAGAATTTATGCAGTCATTCAATCTATAATATTTAGTCTATTCCTAAAGTATTGTTTGCTTCATAAAATTAATTTATTAATATATTATTTTTTATAATTTTAACTTAGCTATAAAAAATGTACATATTGTTACGAATTTTTGTATATTTGTAAATATTTCGTAGTGTTAATTTTGTAAATAGGAAAATGTATGTACATTTCACATAAGGCAGTGCAATAGTTCGTCATTAGTTTGCTTCCCCGCAATGTGTGATTTTAATGCTTGATAACGAGTTTTACAGAGATAACGCTGGAAAGCGAGTTTTACAAAGAGCAGGGCATTTAACATTATGGTAATGGCAATCTCGCCAAATTGGTGAAATAGAGCCAAGTTGGCGACGGTTTTGGGGACTAATTTTTGTCACCAAATTTGGCGTGAAATCGCCAAATGTCGCCAAACTTGGCGACCATTTGGCGACATTTTCGGTCCCCATGTACATGTAAAGCGTATACAGGCTTTCAAGGGCGACGGGGCTCGATCCAGGGACCATTGTGTCTCGAAACAGATGCTTTACCGCTGTGCAAAAGAGTACTCCCTTGCACAGAAGTTTTATCTGTTATTTGATGTCGCCACATATAGCCCTCTCCCAGTGACGAAGGAGCGATACTGTTGATCAACGTCTGATCGGAGTTGGAGGTTTGGGATGCTTGTTGCATCGTTGTGTCCGCTTGTTGCGGTGTTGCACGCGAGTTGCGTATGTGGTTGTTTGTTGCGAGTTGCGTGTGGTTGTTTGTTGAGAGTTGCGTGTTGTTTGTTGCGAGTTGCGTATGTGATCGCTTATTGCGAAGAAGTGTCTCCTTTCAGAAGCGCCGATAGTTGGCAGCATAATTCGTTTTTAGTCCAGTCACCAAAAAAGTGAATGCAAGCTTTCAAGGGCGACGGGGCTCGATCCAGGGACTAAACAGATGCTTTACCGCTGTGCAAAAGAGTACTCCCTTGCACAGAAGTTTTATCTGTTATTTGATGTCGCCACACATGTATAGGACTTTTCGACTACGATCTGGAAAGTTCTCCAAATTTCTACCTCTAGAAGATTCACGAAGGTATTGACTCCTATATAAGACCGGCCGTGAGTGGAGTTGGTTGGTTGGTTGGTTGGTTGGTTGGTTGGTTGGTTGGTTGGTTGGTTGGTTGGTTGGTTGGTTGGTTGGTTGGTTGGTTGGTTGGTTGGTTGGTTGGTTGGTTGGTTGGTTGGTTGGTTGGTTGGTTGGTTGGTTGGTTGGTTGGTTGGTTGGTTGGTTGGTTGGTTGGTTGGTTGGTTGGTTGGTTGGTTGGTTGGTTGGTTGGTTGGTTGGGGTTGGTTCTTTGAATCCTGTAGTTGACTGGAGTTACTGAGTTGTCTGTCAGTGAGCATTCAGAGAGTTCCGAAAGTGAACTGTATTGCATTGTCTTTTGCGGTGATTTAGCAGTTGTGTGTCAAGTTTAACTGCTGTTTGTGCTCTATTGTTGTGTATAGAGCTGTATTGAGTCGACTAGCACGAGAAGTTCTAGAGTTGTAAAGGAATCTGTGAAGAGTTATATCGGAATAAATTTCTGCAAGTGTTAATCTGCTTTGGCTTCAAATCTTTCGAACCCATCCACGCAACAATATTATTTTAAGACGCAAGATTACTATATGAATATGTGATCTTATAGAAACTCAAATAATCTAAAAGTGAACACAATCTATAATTCACATAAAACTATTTTACTTCTAGAAAATCAGATACAAAATATCTCGTTTCTAACTGACTCATAATTGTTGCTTCATCTGTATAAGCAACCACTGTAGTGTTTTGTTCTCTCACTTTTTTTCACAATCTGGACTCGTGAAAATTAAATCTGATTATCTGGGCAGGGCATCCTTATAATGTTCTTTTACATGCCTGGCTTCCGAATTCTTTTTCCACATCAATGTAGGTGGTCGGAAAATGTCTCGTCAATTCTACACTTAAGTCACAATGCGAACATTTTAAGCCTCTCTTCAAAAGATTATACTGTAACTTTATACTTATTTTCATAATTAACCAATTACTCACCATGAGATGAGTGGGAAGTCTGAGTTAATGCCAACTCTATCTTAGAAATCATAATTCAGATAATTTTTAGAATACCACATATCAGCAACATTTTTTGTCGTATGATAATCATTAAAAAAAAAAATTAAAAATAAGAGGATATGGAAAAAGTATATATCTTAAATGTAAATTTCTTATCCTCAACGGCTGTTTATTTTAGATACCAAGCAGTCCTTTACACATTTCTAATGCTATTCGCTAAGATGAATATCATAGGTGGTCTTGTATCATCATAGGAAACCTGCAAAACAAATTCATCAAAAAATACTTAATAAAAAAACTGGAGCTACTATTATTTATATTCTACCTATTTGAAAGCACAATTCAAGCACATATATTTGCAGAATTTTTAAAGTCTTACCTAATTCTAAATTAATTTAAGGTAATAGTTAAGGTAATAACTTGCACTTTTTTTACCTCTTTATCGAAGATATTTTTTATGGGAAAAAAAAATTCTATGGCTTTGGGGTTTTTTTAGTATGTTATTATTGACATCTAATGGATACAAAAAAAATATTTTTGATTTAATTTTACAGCGTTTTCTTATGATTATCATTAATCCAAGTAGACTCCTAAAAAAAGGTACATGGCTGCCCTCAATGATTTCGGCTCTTAAAGACATCTGAAATTATAATCGAATTGATTGTTAATCTATAGAATCGTCGTTCTCATTGGAACTAGGATTATTAAATTTTATCTGAAAATAACAAAATAGCGCACTTCGAAAAATAAAAATGATTTTTTTCAGGCACAAATCAGGCTGTAAAATGGAAAGTTAGTGATAGAAAAGAAAGATCCAAGTAAGGACGAGAACTGCTAATGTGTAGAATAAAGTGAAAAACTTTTAAAGCAGTTGGTCAGATAGAATTTTTTTCACCCAGGCCGACCGTAAAAACGCGTTTAAGGTTTCAAGAACAGATGCTCAACAACAACGAGAAGCTCTCAAATATTCATTATAACTTCATTAATATTTCGAATTTCGGTATAAAATTTTTATAATGTGCTCTCAATATATTTTACTTTCGAAATAAGTAAGGAAAAAAAAAATCGATTTTTTTTTTTTTTTTTTTTTTTTTTTTTTTTTAACCCAAGATACCAGATTACTACCTTAATGAATTCAAGTATATATTGCAGATTCAATTTTCAATTATTTCAGCTAAGATTTTGTTAACTTACATTCGCTATTTTAAGGCCCATTGTCAAAAATAAACCAAATTAAAAACTCAATTTCAACTGCTAATATTGCCCCGCTAATTCATAGTATTCTGTGTAAAATAAAGTATGACTCAAAATACTATAGTAAAAATGCTGAATACACTTTAAACGAAAGCTTGAAACTAATCTGGTATCCAAGTATTCCAATAAGAAACAAGTTTACCACTTACCTCCCATCGCTTCAGAAGTCACAGAACGAGCTCCATCCTAACCCTAAGAAGACACGCAAGCCATTTTTTTCTCGTTAGACTTGCACCATTGCACTCTTCAATAGAAATCCATCTGAGAGGCCTTCGTGCCACCCTAAAGAGTTAGTGCTTAACTTAAGATCACTAAAAGCATTTATCAAAATGGTTTAAAAGAAGAATACAATCCTCTCACCCTCCCCTTTTAAATGACGTACGATTTCCATTTCCCACCCTCAATTGAAGTTGGCGTGCCACCTTAATTTAAAATCTCTCACGGTCCGTTCTTAATAAAAAGAACGAACCCGCTGAAATCACTTCAAAAACAATTAAAAGCACTCGGTAACGGTTTCTGACACTGCAACTGGTCGGGACATTAGCTGCCATTCCATCTATACAAAATGTTTGTTTTTTTGCATTTGTTTTTGTTATTCTTAATTTGAGGAATTATTGTTTGCTGTGAAATGATTGCGATAGGAGAAGTCATTAGGAGTTCGGTTTAATTTTGAGAGAAAATCTCTTAGGTTACTTTGTTCGTGTTTGTTTTTAATTAATTATCAGTCGTTTAGGAAAATCGTTTCGTGTAAGAAGCGTTTTTAGGGACATTTTGGTAATTTGTGTATGGTAACATATGTTGCAAAGAATTAGTCCTAGTGCAATTTTAATGCAAGTTTCGTAATTATTGATTTATGGCACATATATTTTGCGTTTGAAGGTTGAAAAGAATGAGTTCATAGTTTCAGATGCTATACATTTTTGTTAATTAGACCTGAGTAAATTTTCTGTTTCAACATTTTGAAATAACTGAAATATGCATTTGGTATTAAAATTTTCAAAATTTTTTAATTTATTCTCTACAGAATATTATTTCATAGATATTAAAATACTCAATCAATATTTTTCATAAAATTATTAGTTTATTGACAGTTATTATATGCAATACATTTATAATACAAAAAAAAATCTCGTTTTAAAAGTGTAGATTTCAAAACTAAAAAAAACTCAAATAATAAAACATATGTTTTGCTTTTTGCAGTAGTTAACAGAATTTGATAACAATTGTAGTATTTTCTAACATATAAATGCTGGAAATAAATTGATTAATGATTATGCCAACAAGATCTTCAATTCTTAATACGATGCTATATTTAAACGATTGGCGACATTACTATTTTGATATTTACTAAAATATTACATAACTACAATGATTTTTTTCATCCACAAACTGTAATAACTTTAAAACTTTTTTCTGGTACACTACATAGAATAATGTCATTTATTGATTTCGTATTATATCATACTTTACAACTATAAAGAAAAAAGTTTTAATACCCGAAATTCAAATTAAGTGTCCATAAAACCACCCTATATTTCACCACAACTCAGTCTATTCAAACGTTTTCGTAAAAAATATATTTACGGCTAATACAGTACTTTGTAAAAATTTTAAAGAAATAATTTTTTTAAATGTTTGCTCTGTTTTTTTATTTAATAAAAATCAATTTGAAAAAAAAAATAGTTTTATATTTCCAAAGGAAAACACTTGATTGTTAATAAATGATGTGAATGATGAAATGAGAAATGTGAATATGTAAATCTATCAATTTGAAGTGAGTCAAGTAACTTAAGGGGAGTTGGTACCCTCTATACCGGTAATGTTAATTTGTCATATTTCGTGTTCTTTTTTCTCAGAAAGTAATTGACATAAAAGCCTAATTCATTTTTCAGTGCATTTACCAGACACTTGTTATTTTAATAAAATTATCTTTTGATAGTAATTCAATTTTTTTTTTTTTTTTTTTTTTTTTTTTTTTGAAAAAGGAATTATAGTGAAAGACACTTAAATTTGTTAAAAATCACAAGCTTTTTTTTTTTACCGAAATA
Organism: Linyphia triangularis; assembly: GCA_963978545.1. Lineage (NCBI taxonomy): Eukaryota > Metazoa > Arthropoda > Arachnida > Araneae > Linyphiidae > Linyphia > Linyphia triangularis. Next base: position 59,954,180 of record OZ021732.1, read on the forward strand.
AGCCAAAACAAAAAATATTTTTAATATAACAATAAAATCTCATTTCATTATATAATGATACATAAAAAGAATATGTGGTAAACATTTTAGGAAGATAGCTTGTGCAGTTTCTGAATACATGTATCATAAAAAATTTAAATTTTGAGAAAAACGCACTTTACAGAAAGCTTTACTTAGACTAATTGTTGCCAATTTTGTGTTAGAAAAATTATTGAAAACACTTCTAGTTGAGGCATTATTACAAATGAGGTATCCTCTTAAACGAGCGAATTCAAAGTTTGAAAACAATAATATAAACTCAAAATCGATTATTTATAAATTTTAAGGTACTAACTCCCATTAATTAGTAGAAAATAAGATGCTGTTTGACTTTCTTTATTAGAGTGTTTATAAAATGTTCTAGAGATTAGTTTCAACGTCGATAGCATACCTTCAGTTCTATGCTTACGATGAGTCCTGGGATGTATATATAATAATAAGCATAATCTCTATTAGTAGCACCATGTTGAAAGTGGAATCAACTCTTACATAATCCTAATATTAATTGATCTATAAGAAATTTTAAAAATCTGCATCCGTAAGGATCATAATCACCCGACAATCATGTACGTAGAAGTCATAACCAAGAAGGATGATACTTTACATAGGTATTGCATTTGGTTATTATTGCATAAGCGCTATTTCTTTACTAATAATGAAGTGTTTCATTTGGCTAGATCACACATTCACATGAAAGTTTTGAAAGTCATGTAAAAACTGAAAATATGGCTTCTAAATACTATCTAACTGTTTAGTTTATTATTATTTAAACTTAAATAAACTATTCATAAGTAGCTTTAAAGGGAATTTGGTAGAAACTATAAATGAAACTAATAAAATTGGATTTAAATAGAATATATGTGCCACTTATCAAACAATTAAAGATTAACCCTGTGTTGTTTCTAATTATTTAAGTAAGAAATATAATACCAAGTTCCAAAGTTTCGATAAATAGTTTAGTTCGAATCAAAGGCGATGCATAAGCGGATATATTATAAGAAAATAAATTTCAAAATAAATGCTAACACTCGTTATGTTTGTTGCATCTAGATTTAAAGCACATTTTGTTTAGGCTACAAATCAACTCTTTTTACCGGAGGCTCAAGCACTTGAGTTAATTGGCTTAACTAAGCAATGTAAACCAACTTGCATTTCGTACTCAACGTATAATCATGTGCATTTAAATATAAATGTGTGCACAATAAATAATTTTCATAAGAGTATACATAATAAATTCCTTAAGATCTCTAAAAACGCAACTGCATTAGATTTGATGGAACGTACCAATGCCCTTCGGGCTCTCTCGCAATTTCAATGCTTCTATCTCACTATTAGTATAACTCTACTAATACAATTACTGTTTATCTTAGATGCATCAAAATGTATCCGTAATGATCATAATCATCAGTAAATCATATTTGTAAAAGTCATTACCATGGAGGTGGATACTTCACATTGGAATTGCATTTGTTTCAGTAAAATTCAAATATTTGAATTTGTGCATTTAAAAATTCTCTTACTTTTTCAAATTATTTGGTTACGGTGAAATAATAGTTTGTGTAAGTTTTCAATCCAAATTGAAATAAGTTAATTAATTTTGTATGCTATTTGAAATATTTTTTTTTTTTTCAATATCAGCAAAAAATCATATTCTAATTCCATACTTTGAAATGTAAAACTAAAACATAAAACAAATGTAATTTATTCCAATCACATGAATTGTTTCTGGAAACATTCATGTAAACTTCTGAAAAAAATCTAAGGAATTAGTTTTAATTTTGATTTAAAGAAACTTTTATTTCATAAAGTAATATTGTTTTTATCATGTTTATTATTTATATTTTGTTTTGTGTCTAATTTAATTAAAATAATCTTACTAAGACTTTAAAATATTAGATTTTGAAACGAAAAGACACGGATATTCTTCATTTTTAACACTTAGTGATTACTAGTTTTGCCCGATTAACGCATAATAATTATTTCTCTTTAAATCAAAGTAACTCCACTTATGATAAAATCATGTCCTAAAATATTCAACTCTTGTAATTTTATATGCAATGACATGTTTTTAGTGAAAAACTATTTCTAAAAGATCTTAAAGAATCTACTATGATGCTGAGATAAAATTAATTTTAATAATTTTATAAGTACTCGTAATTTTATTTTATTTTTAGTTTTCATTCTGAAAATGTATGTTTTACAATAAAAAAAAGTTTGGAACAATTATAATTTTAATTTAGATGAGCTGGAAAAATTATTATCATAGGAATAATTATGATCTCCATACAAATCAATAAGACCTAACAAAGATGACATGCCAATAAAAGAGAACGCATCAGTTTATTATCTATCTTGTTTATTATCTATCTTATTACGTTTTTTATATGCAGACACACATATAATTGAAATAATTATAATATATCCTTTAATAATTTATGCACTTAATTAATCATCAATGGTATTTTCAACCATAAAATTAATAAACCGATAATAGAACCATATTTCATTTGGTTAAAGAGTTTATGTATCTTTCCATTATGTATGTATTGATACCATGAAAAGAATTGTACATAAAAATATTTTAACTTTTAAACTGACTAATTTCAAAATGATTTTTCACAAAGGTTTTGTCACATTGACAGCATCCTAAGAAACTTCTCTTAATTAATCAAGTAGAAGATTTTGTATTTTCAACTTGATCCGAAGGATGCCGGGGATTATAATGAAAAATTACTCAAATTATGAAAGCGTAGTTTTAAACCAGATAAATTTAAAGAACTAATTCCGGATAAAAATACTTTTGAGAAAACTCTCCACAATATCTCTCAGATTACTAAAAAAAAAAAAAAATGCGAAGTATCCAAGTCAAGTGAAAATTTTACCCGTTTCTTAAAGTAGCTTATAAGGCTAAAGAAAAATTAAAATCCCAAATGAGTCACAAGATAACTCTGAACAGCGATTCGAAAACGTTACCTCTGATCTCAAGTCAGATGAGCATGGGAAGAGCATCTAACTCGAGATCAGAAGGTAATGTTTTCGAATCATACCAGGTTGACCCCTTTAATGTATAATTCTCAGGAACGTCCTGGGGTATAGTGGTTAGCGTGCTAGCTTCTGGACCATGAGGTTGCGGGTTCGAGTCCCATGTTAGCCATGGGTGTTTGTAAGTGTATGTTGGCTTGTCTAATGACGAATGTTTCGGCGTATTATAGCCCTCGTGTTGCTGACGGCGCCAGATAATCTGAAAACAACGAACCAAGAACGTCCTGGAATTAATTCCGAGGCATACTCCATGCTAGGTATTAAACTAAAACTATCAGGGGAAAGATATCATTGTTTCGTAAGGGAAGTTTTCATGGTTTTGTAATGACTTTTCAAATACACACGCTTTATCTTTTATCTGCAATGCATTATTATGGCTCAAAATTTAATTATTTACCTATATTTCATTTTTTAAATAAAGTGCCAGAATAGTTACACTTTTGATACGCACTTGAATAACACTAATATTTTTACTTATTATTAAAACTATAATTGAAATTTCCACACTTTATAAAAAATATAACTTATTCCACTCCACAAACATTTTGCGTGTTTAAATCACAGCTAAAGTGGAAAGTAGATAGGAACACAAAAATTTAAAAAGATTTACGTGGTCACTTTCTTTGATGGAGTTCGTGACTTTTCCCCATTTAGAGAAACAAAAGTAGTCTACTTTAACATATGACCACGACCATCATGTATATTTTATCACATTCACAGTGGCAGAATAACAACTACTATATAAATTCTAGAAACAACTGAGCTACAGTGAAGTATGTCTATCATACACTTGAAGTCTGTTGCTCATGTTTTTTCTACAAGTTTCTGAAAGCAAAACTCAAAAATAAAGATTCATGTCTGCCCATATTTTTATAATAGTTTTCTAGGAAAAAATTCTCTATTAATAAATTGTTAACACTTTCATATTCTATGCATATAGGGAGAGAAACATCACATTTCCTTAATTATTCATACATTATGGCTTTCTTTTAACTTGAATGTAAATAGAAGAATACTAATAGTATTCTGTAAAAATGATTTATTACATTAAGAAATTTAATAAAATACGTAATAATTTTAGAAATAATCAAATAATACATTTTTTAACCAAATACTAATTAATACTTATTTGATTGAGACTTAGTATTCATTTTACTAATAAATTTATTTGTATTCATGATTTTATTTAAAAAATATATATATAATAATATAAAATATAAAATATATATATATATATTATCTGCTCGAAATTTAAAAGTACTTATAATGTAAAGATTACATATTACATATATGCATTAAAATTATAAAGTTCATAATATATTCAGTAGAGAACGAATAAATTTTCAATTAAGCTATTGAAAACATACAGACATGAAGAGGATAAAAATTTAACTACTTTACTTTCTATTAATTAACTATATTAATTTATCATTCAATTTCCCTTCATCTTAGCCTAGTCTTATGCTTAATTGTTCTAATATTAAAATAAAAAAAAATGTCTTCAAAAGAAACTCCTACAAAGAATTAATGACAACTTTCAAATACATCTAATCATTTCACATTAAAAAAGAGATAATAAGGAACTCACACATTCACACTCTAAAATAACAATAGAAATGCGTTTCTTTTCATTCATTTTCAAGACCAAATACACCGAAATACTCTAGGCGGGTACCCCTACCTTTTATTAAAAGATGATTGAATTAAAGAAAAAAGAAAGAATTACATAGATAAAGTATCCAGCATTTTAAAACAAAGATCAAATTGTCTCCTTTTTTTATCGCCCGAACCCATCAAAAAACGATTACCAGTCTGTTCTTTCGATTGAAAAAAAGGAGAAAAATAATACGAGGTGGTTGAAAAAAAAAAGCAAAATAAACATCCCACGCAGTGAACAGTGTTGTCACATTTTATGGTGAAAATCCGTTTCCAATGGAAAGCTGTTCTTTTCATTATGTTTTCTTAAAGAACTTCTTCAATGTTTGCCGCTATACATCAATTCAGGCGTGGTTGAAGGACGAAAGTTTTTCTTTTTTTAATCTTGATTGGAATGGATGAATACTTTGGAAATAAGAATGTATAGTACAAACAATACTGATAAGTTTAAAGACTGGACATTTTTATAGTCATGTCTCAGAGATTCGATAAAAAAATATACAATCATTAAGATGGTGAGAAAATATGTTTTGAATCCTAAAATAGTTAAAAAGAATATGAAATGTAGAAGTGGTGTTTTATTATTTATCTTTCATTTAATTTCGTTCAGTTGCACCTTCTTAAAACTAGGGTTGATTTCTTGTAATGGGTATTTTCTTGTAAGACCTACACGAACTGTCCCATAATATTGAAAATTTGATCTTGAGATACAGTTGTTAAGGTTTTGTTCAAAAATGGTTAACTTCGGATTCTTGAACAAAAACTTAATTATTGTATCCCAAGTATAAAAAAATAATAGAATGCTAACATTTCTTTTCTCTTTTTATACTTCAAAGTATTTAATACCATTATAAAATTACCTAGTATTAAATATAATGAGTATTCAAACTCTGCTTGAAATTTAATTTCACATTGGTATTTTGGCAAAAGTACCTTTTCAATCATGGCGGCAGGATTTTCAGTAACAACAAAAAAAGTTAATTTAGTTTATTCTTACTTAATATATGTCTAAATATTTTTATCATAACAAAATTATAATATTTAATTGAATTATTTTCTACCTCATTTAAACTATAAATCGGAAATTTAATTTTATAATATACTAATCCTAATAAATCAAAAGGTTTTTGAAAGAAACTCCAAAAGAGTATGTTCCTATTTGTTAAGCGAATTAAAAGACTTCGGAATTCCTTTACAAAAACTATATAAGATAAAATTACACACAATTCCTAATATCGTCACTCATTGAAAGTTTCTCGATAAAAGGTCATAATATCCTTACATATCCGATATTAGTGACGTAGATGCATACCTAAAATATAAAAACTTGCAATCATTACTATTCCATCAAATGCCTCATCCAACTATATTACGACCTCCAAGTTTCTAAGAACGTTCATTCTGTGTTACGACGCAGTCTACCTAAGGGAGAAAGCAATATCATTCAGGATGCTATTTCGGGTTATTAAAAGAACGTCGACGTTCTCACATCTCCAGTTACCTTGACTTAAAGTTCCAGTAACCCTTTTCATCGATATACATTCTAAAGTATGGTTTCTTGAATCCCCTTCATGGATGACTGATTTAACTTGCTATAAAATTTGTCACGGAATTCTGTTCAGGAACACGGGATGTTATTTAGGAACAGATAGGAAGTGTTTACATCTTGAATTCTAGTGAGGCATATTAAATTCATCAGACGGTCAACAGTTGCTTTCGGGGATTTTATTGCCTTGCTCAGAAGAGTAATATAAACTTCTTATTTTTGTTTTAGTGCCAGAGTAGACTTGTAAAGTACGAATGTATTTTAAGTTTGAGAGAAGAAATTCTGTCTTTTCATACGAAAGGGTGCAAATTAACAAGTTCACTCTGCTAATTAAAATTGAATTAAAAGTACATTGATGGCCTACAATGAATTTTTCCTAGACCATTTCTATGCAGTTTGTAAGAAGACAAAAACATCGTATTCTAGAAAGATTTTTCTTTTTTCTTATTCTTCAAAATAGAGAGCACCAATAAAAGCCATATAAAGGGTACAAGAATTCCACTTTTTCATGAAACTGAACTATTAACTGTCATCTTGTCAACAAAGATTTTAATGTAGTCGGTAATCTTTCATTTTCTGCGCACAACACGTCGAGATACACAAAATTAGCCACAAGAAATGATAGAAATTAATTTCAATTTTTCTTGAAATTGTTTTACATGGATTAAAGTTGCTTTTCTCTAGGATTTGTTTACATGATAAGATACTAGGTTTTCATTCTATCTCAGTGTTTGCCCCTAACTTTTAAATACGGACCATATGATTGTGTTAGAACTTTTCGCGGGTGGCAGATTTTTGCTGAATGCATCAATATATATTTTACTTTCACTATGTATGTTAAACGCTGAAAAAATAATTAAAAAAATTAATCAAAAGCTTTTCAAATAATTAAATAAAATCATTATATCATTAACCAAAGTCTCAAAAAAGAAGTGAATCTTTTGTTACTAGATGCATTCTAAAACTCTTTGGTAATGAGCTATCGTTTCACTGACATTCAGCTGTACCTCAATGCGTTTCGTATGGTATAAAATCCATGGATGATAAAAATAACTGAAATTTCTGCGGCATTTAACTCAGGTCTTCTGAAAAATCAGCTGATTAAAAGACATGCCATTAAAGGAAACTTTTCAAGATTTGATAAAGACAAAAAATATCCTCTTCTACATATTCTTCAAACAGCGAAAATCTAGAGAAGCCTTTGTGTTTATTTCTTCGATAAAAATAACCAGTTTGACAACCAAAGTATTAATTTTACTCAAGTTGTCTAAAAACATTTCATCTTTTCCTTTCCTTTTTTAGTCACATTTCCAGAAAATGTGACTTCAAATCAAGCTGAACAGAGCTAACTTCATGAAATTTCCTAACTTGTTTTTTAAAAGAAATAACGTAGGAGGCAATGGTCACATTCGGTGAAGGTTTCAGGAATATTATATTTGATGAATTATTTACAGATGTTAAATAGCAAGTAGCGCACTAAACAAAACAGTCTAACGATATCTACACAGTCCAGTTCCAAGTACCAGAGCAACTATCTGATCGCAACCAGCAACTTATCACAGCGAGATGTTGACTCGTCTGAGTCGAAATTTCGTCAGCTTTTTTTCTCACCCAAATTCAAAGTTGTTACTATTCGGTAGCGCTCGTGTCTGACTGTCTGAACATGAACCCTATTTCGGTGAACCGTGACACTTTTTCGCTCCCACAATCATGACATCTTTTCGAAGTACGACAAATCATTGAAGAATTTTTTTTCTCTGCTTAGCCATTGCACCTCTGTATTATAAAGAACATCATCATACTGAGGCATAATTCTTGATATGATGTCTGTTCAGACTAAAACTTTAGACGAATTTCAGGTTTTAACTTATATTATCACACAGAATCAAGCAAATAGCATCTTGTTTCTTCTCAGACACAAGGAATAATCCATTTTCCTTCTTTTAGAAATATCCGCTTTTCATTGTATACTTGGCATTTCAAAGTAGTGTAAGGTACCATAATTGCATTAAAGTCATTTAAATCAAGACATTTTTCTTCACATCAAAACAAATTTAAATAATCAGAAATCAAAATTATCCATTCACGAACTAAAATTAGTATTTCTATTTCTTTCCTCAGTACTAAAAAAAAAAAAAACGATTTTCAGATTTGCTGCCTCAAACCGCATAGCGGTAAACGCTGCTTTAGATTTTTAAACACATGTACTATTTTTTTTAGTTACATAAACACATTTACTATTGTAAAAACATCAATACCACAAAATTTGACTTTTGTCCTACTGCCAGCGGGCCGCATAAAAAGCTGTTTTAAATGCGACCCGCCGGCCGCATAGTGGGGACCGCAGTTCTAGGTCATCAACATGTATAAGCATAAATATAGATGACAAACTTTTTGGGGTAGTTTTTATTTTACAGTTTAGAAATAGGAAAACAGTATAGGATCGTAGCACATATTTAAGATTCAATATATATTGCTTAACTTAGTAACGGTTCTTAGTTCAATGTATATTGCAACTAGTGTAACTTTTCGAATTTATATTTATTTCAAGAAGATATTAATCTAAACTTAATACTGAATTCAGTAATTCACGTAAAAAATAATCACGGGAGTGTTCAATAATTTGTAACAACTGTCAGATCATTTATTGTTATTATTAATGTTCATAGAACTATTGTGTACAGTGTTGAAATGTAACGAGCTAAAGTAATTAATTAAAAAGGTTAGTAAATTGCAAAAAAGCTTAACAACGTTTAATTAAAAATATATTCTCTAGCACATTATTTATAACAACTCAGAAATTTGGTGTGACTGATAGCTATTCATCGAGTAAAATATAACATATCATCTGAATTCCTAAACAAAATCTCAGGTGAAAATTTTGTACATTTCAATCTAGACATTTTCTTACTAATTAAGTAATACCCACAATTTCATATTTCAGTTTTAAAAACAATAAGTTTAAAAACTATAAATACAGATTTTGTTTCCTACAGTACAATCTATAAGTTTTTTTTCCTCTGAAAACTCGTAAATTTTATAAATACAGTAAAAACTGGAGAATTTGAAACGAAATTAATAGTTATTATGATAACGTTATTAAATATTAATGTTATTTGAATTTTAATTCCATCAATTAATAAATACATTTATCAAATCAACTTTTATACTTAATTTCTTTGATCTGTTAGATAATTAATAGAAAAAAATTGTTCAAATTATCCCTCAGTAAAACGCAGGAGTGTAATGAATATTTATTACTTGATTCCCTGAACAAATATTAAACCAGTATCAAAACAAATGTAATAATAGGAAAACAAGAGTTAATTAAATGTATTTTCTATTTATCAAATAATGTATTAACAAGGATTTTTATATTATGTAAAGCTATTTTATAATTCTGTATACTTGATTAAAAGTAAAAAAAAAAAAAAACTTTAGCCCTATGCAAATTAGTTTATAGATTAAGAGATTTTAGTCATTAACTAGTTAAATGCTTATACTAAGAAAGAAACAATTCAATATTTTAATGACCTTTTTTAACTGGTTGCTACTAATTAACTTCAATTCATATGAGAATAAAAGGATTTAGTTTCATAATATTAAACTTACTTTTCAAAGACCAAATTATGCATAATTTATTATTTCGTATAATTAAGGATATTATTCAAGATGGAATTTGTTTGAATCCCTATTTCCAAAGTAAAATTAATATGATATAGGGGAAAGATGTTTATATCAAAATGGGACACATCTAAATGGTTCAAATTTTTTTCATCTTGCTGTGCTATTTGTTTAACCAAAAGATTACTGAATACTTTGTTACAAAAACAACTTCTGGCAATTGATTTCTTTTCGTGTCACAATTTAAATTCTCTAATGTGCGATGAATTTGTATTCTGCAAAGTCTGAATACTTATAACTCACAATTTATTTAGTTAAGATACTTTAATTACTTGAAATAGTTAAGAATTTTGGAATTTAAATATAAAAACTTTAACTTAAAGAGAGTGATTCCATATTAGCTTTGATTAATGAGGGAAGATTAGATTTCAACTAAATTTAGAGGGTAGATTTAAACTGTTCCTTGTTTTAAAAATATAATCCTGGACTTTTATTTGTGGTCAACTTTTTATATTTACTTCAGTGAAGTTAATAGTTTAGCATGACCTTCATTGTCATACTTTACTAAATGTTATTTAAAATTGTAAGAAAATAGCCATATCCTATACCTAGTCTCAAAACTTCACAACCTGCTACCTTGACAAACAGAAATACCTTAAAACGGAGGTTCCCAAACCATGGGTCACGGCCCACCAGTGGGTCGCAAATCACGTTTTACTGGGGCATGGACACTAGTCGAGAATCTAAGCCAAGATAATTTTTATAGGAGCTAAAGTGGAGAGTCACTCTATTGTTAGTAACAATCGAATTATTCGATTGTATAACGAATGAATAAGGCGAGAATTCAACAGTATAGCTAAAACTAACCAGTTTTAATCCAAATATCGACACTCTTACGAGAGACAAACAATGTCAAAAATCCCATTGACTTTTCTTAAGTTTGACCACTTATTTTTTAGTTTTCTTACAGTTGTGACAGCAAAGTGAATACTTTAAAGCTATTTCCTTTGTAAAAAAAAAAAAGTATTGATTAATCTTTCTTGTGCAGTAGTTTACTAATTACTGAAGCACGCATGCGCACGCACATGCTCTGTTAGCTAGTGACCTCAAAGGCGTTTTTTACAAAATATATGATCCACATAACTTAAAAAGCTGTTAACCACTTCCTTAGAAGATTTGCAACCAAAACAAATTTAGATCTTAAAAAGATAATTATGGAAAAGTAGGCATAAAAATTAGTCACAAACTTCTCCGAAAAAGTTATCTGTTTGATTAATTTTCTGATTGCAGTGAAGACGTTTTAAGAAGGTATAAACTTTTTAAATGACGGGAAAAAAAAGGAAAAGGACACTTGTACAATAGGGTAGAGTGAAAAAATGAAAAGTAAGAAATATATGAAAAGTTATCTCTGTATGAAAAGTTATCTCTTACAAAGCCTATTTATCATACAAAATTTCAGCTAAATCAAGTAATATCTTTGAATGCCAAAATAACTTTAAATTTAAAGTTTTTAGTCCAATTTCTCACCAAACATGCCAAAACGGAATGATAAAATATGATATCTCTCATTTGAAACTACAAATGGGTGAAGTTGAACTTTAGAAGAGATAAATAATCAATGAATAGTTGAATGACCTTGGAAGTCGCGAAATTGCCTTCAAATGTGCATTGCTAAAGACATTGCTCTTCTGACTCAGGCTAATGTTTTCTCTGCGTCACTACTATCAACAGCGTTCTTTGCTAAAGTTGGTTGTCTTTCTAGAGTGTTCTATTTAGTTTGGGTTACGCGCATACCATATATTTTGTTCATGTTTGCTGATGCGTGTTCCTATTTAATAAAAGATGTTAAATGCTTATAGGAGAAAAGTTCACTTCCTATTGTATCGGATAAACAAATAAAACATAAGGTAAGAAAATACCATAAGAAATATCGAAACCTTTAAAAAGAGAAGACTTATTAAAAAAATTCGAAAAATTTTGTGTCTTTTAAAAAATCCGCTGATGAAAATCTGTTTGATACTTCATTATGTAAATGAAAGGACTTTCTATTCTGTTATTGCAAAATTAACGTACCTGTAGCTGAACGAGCTTTTCTTACGGATCAAAGAAAATTTCGTAGCATGATAATTGGAAATGTTTATATAAAAGCAAGCAAAATGATTGAAAAGAGATTGAAACAGAAAGAAAGAGCAGCAGAATGAAATAAAAATGCTCAAATGCAAGATATTGTGGAAAATGCAGGTAATAGACTTTCTAGTTCTGATATGAGACAGATTTCGGAATCTTCAAATTCTTCGTATGAAAATGAAGATACTGTTTTTAAATATAAACAACTTGAAATGAAAAAGAAAATTATAAGTCAAGATTCCCCTTCAACTTCGCAAATGAGAACTAAGCTTCCAAATGAAACACGGGCTTGTAGCAGAACTGGTGTGTCCGATAGATCAGCGTCAATTCTTATAAATGCTGCTTTAAACGATATGAGAATAATTACCCAAGAAGATTCTTCTAAAATAGTCGATCGTTGCAAAACCAGAAAGGAAAGCATAAAAAACTGAATTGACTTGAAAAGGAAAAACACTCTTTATCGGAATATGCGATATACTTTGACTGTCGAAAATACAAGACTTTAATTCAAATTAAAGAAGGAAAAGTACAGCTAGAAACACAATAACAGAAGAGCATGTTGTTTTATTTTCAGAACATGGGTCAAAATATGTTGGCCATGTCACTCCCATATCTGGTACATCCAATAGCATTAAATGAAGTATATTAACCTTTTTAGAGAAAAATGTTGATTAGGGTGGAGCGAAACCGCTCGAAAAAAAGTTTAATTTATTAACCTATATGCTGAAAAGTTGCCACCTAAAAGTGTAATCATGTCTCTGAAATTTGAACTTCCTAAGACGTAATCTTTGACTGCCAATTTTCCGTAGAAATTTCTATAAAATTGTAACATTTATGAAGTTTTAATACAACTCTTTGCTTGTTTTCTTTTCGAAAACAACTCAGAAATCATCGCTTGGAGGTGGCTACATAGCGAGCTCCACCACCCACCCACCCTTTGTCTTTAAATATTTAGGTTAATTATCTTCTAAAAATTAACAATATTAACTTTTAGTTTCAATTTTGGGTAGTGCAATTCTACATGTTATCCTTGATCTTATAAATCGGTCTCGAGCGTCGTTGCCACATACAGCTGCTAATACATCATTCACTAGTTTACCAACACCGTTATACTGCTTGTGAATAGCACTGATATCTTAAAATATGGACTTCCTCAGGAATATCCAAAATCATCAGGCTCTGTTCATTGTCAGAAATAGTGGCCGTAACTGATGGCTTAGTAACTGTAACTAAATTCCATTTAATTAAATCCATATAGTTGTCTGCTTTGACATTTATTGAAGGAATCTCGAATTCTCAAACTTTTTCATCGAGTTAGCCATTTTTCTACATTAAAAAGCTTTTCGGAAGCTCAACTCCCTCACGTGTTTTCAATTGTCGACCAGCATTGGCAATAGAGTTTTTTCTGGATGACCAAAATACACGTTTTTCTGCAGTGTTCTGTCACAACCTATAGATTGTTAATTAGAAATATCAACATTTTTCTCCATAAAGGTTAATATGCTCAATTTAATGCTATGAGAACTATCAGATATAGGAGTGACATGGATTACATATTTTGATCCATGTTCTGAAAATAAAACAACATGCTCTTCTGTTATTATCTTTCTAGCTGTCCTTTTCCTTCTTTAATTTAAATCAAAGTCTTGCATTTACGACAGTCAAAGTATATAACATATTCTGATAAAGAGTGTTTTTCCTTTTCAAGTCAGTTTTTATTCTTTCCTTTCTGCTTTTGCCACGATCTACTACTTTAGAAGAATCTTCTTTGAAAATTATTCTCATGTAGTTTAAAGCAGCATTTATAAGAACTGACGCTGCCCTATCGGACACACCAGTCCTATCACAAGCCTTTGTTACATTTGGAAACTTAGTTCTCATTTGTGAAGTTGAGGGGAAATCTTGACAAAAAAAATTTGTCTCATATCAGAACTGGAAAGTCTATTACCTGTATTTTCCACAATACCTTGCATTTGAGCATTTTTACTTCATTCCTCTGCTTTTTCTTTCCGTTTCAATCTCTTTTCAATCATTTTGCTTGCTTTTATATCAACATTTCCAATTACCATTCTACGAAATGTTCTTTGATCCTGAAGAAAAGCTCGTTTGGCTATAGATACTTTAATTTTGAAATTACAGGTTCGAATGGCCTTTCATTTACATAATGAAGTATTAAACAGATTCTTTAGCAATACACATTTGAAGGCCATCCCGCGATTCCCAATGTCATTTAATATGCATTGCTTATTTATTTCTTCTAAAGTTCAATTTCACTCATTTGTAGTTTCAAATTAGAGATATTATATTTTATCATTCCGTTTTGACTAGTTTGGTGAGAAATTGGGCTAAAAACTTTAAATTTAAAGTTATTTTGGCAGCCAAAGATATTATTTGATTTAGCTGAAATTGTGTATGATAAATAGAAATTGTAAGCGACAACTTTTCCACATGTAGGCGTTATATATTTCTTACTTTTCCTTTTTTCACTCCACCTTACTGTACAATTTGCAGGACAGAAAGAAAACAGCCTACTTTTAGGACAGGTTAGAAAGATAAAATTGTAATAAAGTTAAATTCATACAAAGATAGAAAGATTATTTAACTGAAAAAGATAATGTTGCTTACCTAAAGAATTAAATATAGAGGGATAAACTTCTCAAGCCAGATCTTCTATGGATAATTTTATGTAGTTTTTTCAATAGCAGAAAATTTTTAATGCAACAAACAACATTCAATATTCTGTGCTATTAATAAATATGTTGGTAGAAACCAAATCTATTATTTTGCCTTTTGTAAATGCGATTATACGGCATATGAATCGTTATAGATATGAAATTTAATTTTAAATGAAAACAAAAACTATCACTATTTATTTGTCGAAAGTTACCCAGTAGAAAAGTTTATTAATAAAAAAATGGCTCCACTTCAATTATAATACCAATGCCAAAATTTTACTTTCAGGTTATGATAAGGAACCGCAGTAAAAATCGAAAAGTTGACTAACATTCTAACCATAATGATAGTTCTAAAAATTGAAATAATAAAATATTTATTCAAAATATTGTGTAAGGTTAAAATCATTGAAGATATCTCTTTCCCTCCTACTTTTTAATTACTCAGTACAAAGTAATTTACATTGATTTCAATAAATCATTCGTTTGCATAATTGAGTAGTTGATGTTGGAAAACATTTTGGGAGTTCAATAGTTTTAATGACAATTACCAGATATATGTTATATGATAATAAAGTATTTCATTGGACTAAACAAATCGATGTTGATTATCCTTTGCTGATTTCCATGTTTTGGATGGTCTGGAACAGATCGTGCTACGATGTCAAAATTTAGAATACATATCAGTAGTATCCCTGACACGTGACAGTGAAATTTTCCTCAAACACAAAAGGTACTTGCCATTGACACATGTAAGTATGTGGCAGAACCTGTCCGGAGCTTGGGTTTGATCGTCCCGATCAGACTACTGGCCTGATTGGTCTGACTTCTGGCCCTTGACTTCATTGAACTTGAGCTAGCTGGAACTGCAACCGAACCTGAAGATATTCTGTCACTGTTACTGTTGCTTGTGATATTTAAAGAGTTGTTAGCACGTCTGCCACGTACAGTTTGTGTACTGGCTAGAAATGCGTTCTTTTTCATTGTTTTTAATAAAAGTTTTATTGAGTTTTATATGCTAGTGGATTTAATAGAAACCTTCTGTACAAAGAGTTTGGCCGATGGTTAAGACGTGACAAAAGTATTTCAACAATTGCAAAAAAAATCATCTCAAATGATTTTATCAAAAAGCCATTATTTTAATACTTTCCATTGTTCTCAGTATTCCAAACCACAAAAATTCACTTAAAAATGCGCCAATTTAAAAAAAAAAAAAAAAAGGAAGGAAAACGGACCTCGTTCAACAATGAAATTCGTCTTTCGAAACAGATATCCGCCTTTACATAACAATGAAAATGTCATGGCACGTGAACTCGGAACAAATGAAATCGCATGAAAAAAAATAATGAGTCGTGTAAAACAAATGCATTTTATTTTTTTATGCTAGCATAAAAATTAATTATTTTAATTTTTGTTTCTACACTGCAATTATTGTCCTTCGGTCTATTTATTCCGATCAAAATTATAAAATCTGAACTATTTTAGTCACCAAGCTCTCCAGTTTTCAAAATACGTGAACTTATGTACTGTCAAAGTGCCAAATTAGCGATTTTCTAAAGATTTAAATGAAAATATTAAAACTCAAGAGCTAAATTGTGGAATTATGTTAGTCCATATCTAAGTTCAAAGTAGGGACATATAATAAGTGCACTTGCCAATGAAGCTTTTGCCATTGAAAGTTGTAAAATGTTCCACATCTTCTGTTTTTATATAAATATATGTCTTTCTTAATTATGATTTTAATTTTAATTAATTAAAAATAATAAAACGTGTGTAAACTTTTTTGTACTAATTACATGGTACAAAATGGTATTAAGTATAAATAACACAGGCACTCGGTCTGTGGTGAAAAAATTTTCAAAAAATAAATAACTAAAAATAACTGGGAAAATAATTAAAAAATTCTATTACGAACAGTTTGATCACAAATCTCAGATCTAATTTGTATGGTTGGTTGGTTGTTTTCAGATTATCTGGCACCATCAGCAACACGAGGGCTATAATGCGCCGAAACATTCGTCATTTGACAAGCTAACATACATTTACAAACACCCATGCCTAAGACGGGTCTCGAACCCGCAAACCTTGCGGTCTAGAAGCTAGCACGCTAACCACTATACCATTTGGTCGGCCCTCTAATTTGTATGAATCGGATATATTTAAGAACAATATAATATTATTCATATCATCTTACTAAACATATTTATAGATTTTAAATAAAAATATTGTTACGAATTTTTGTATATTTGTAAATATTTCGTAATGTTAATTTTGTAAATAGGAAAATGTATGTACATTTAGCATAAGGCAGTGCAATAGTTCGTCTTTGCTTCCCCGAAATGTGTGTCTTAATGCTTGAAAACGAGTTTTACAGAGATAACGCTGGGAAGCGAGTTTTACAAGGAGCAGGGCAATTATCATTACGGTAATGGCAATCTCGCCAAATTGGCGAGACTGAGCCAAGATGGCGACGGTTTTGGTGACTTATTTTTGTAGCCAAATTTGGCAAGAAATCGCCAAATGTCGCTAAACTTGGCGACCATTTGGCGACATTCCCGGTCCCCATGTACATGTATAGGACTTTTCGACAACGATCTGGAAAGTTCTGCAAATGTCTATCTCTAGAAGATTCACGAAGATTCGCCTCCCCTATATAAGACCGGCCAAGTGAGCGGGGAGTTTAGTTTAGTCAGTGAGTTGAGTCCGTTAGTTAACGGAGTTAGTTGAGTCCGTTAGTTAACGGAGTTAGTTGAGTCCGTTAGTTGACTGAAATTACTGGGTTAGTTGAGATACTCACTGAGTGGAGTTACTAACTTGGTTGTCTGTCAGCGAGCATTCAGAGAGTTCCGAAAGTGAACTGTATTGCATTGTCTTTTGCGGCGATTTAGCAGTTGTGTGTCAAGTTTAACTGCTGTTTGTGCTCTATTGTTGTTTATAGAGCTGTATTGAGTCTACTAGAACGAGAAGTTCTGGAGTTGTTAAGGAATCTGTGAAGAGTTATATTGGAATAAATTTCTGCAAGTTTTGATCTGCTTCGGTTTCAAGTTTTTCGAACCCCATCCACGCAACAATATGTTCTGTATAAATTCCATCTAAAAAATATGCTATTATTTATTTAGGATTTTTCTCTAAACTGGTAAATTGTTAAACATACTGTGAAGCCAGAGCAAACAAGTTCACAAGTTTGTTGATACATTATCTGCCTTTCCCTCTCAATCATCATCCTTCCCATTTCACTATCCGGCAATTTTTCTTACTCCCATTAATTTAATTTTTAATTCGGTGCTATACTATTGTTTAAATTTCCAATCGCTTTTTAGTTTGAGTTGCGACTAAGAGAAAGTATCTCCCAGAGGGTGTTTTGATTCCTCAGACTGATATATTTGAATAATTCATCAACAACAAAATAAAGAATACATATTTGGGGGGGGGGTATACATTGCCTATTTTGGCATGAAATAGAGAGATAATGACAAAGACTTTGGGACCTGGTTCAAAAGCATAAAGTTTTACTTCCACCTCTTCAAATAAAATCTTGCCTTATAAAACAATTTGCAGAGACATTACTAAAAAAAAAAAAATTAATAAAAAGATAAAAACGTATTATAATGATATTTTGCCTTTCTGATAAACTCATTTATCATTTTAAATTATGATTGAGTTATAATATAAATGTGAGCCAATTTTTACAGTAATAATATATTTTGTAGACCTGTATAGCTATTTTCAATTAACTGAATGTGTTGTTTCTTTTAATTTTGACATTCTTAGAGCAAACTACTTGCATATTTATATTATAAAGAAATTAATAAAAAGGGTAGAAAAATACCTCTTTCATCTTTAAAAAATGTTAGGTAATATCAACTCCATTTTACTTGTACAAGTACAATTCCAATAATAAAATACTATTTATACCATTTTACATTAGATTCATTTAGTAAAATATAAAATTACTAGCTATGTAAAATATTTTTTTTTTCGTGATTGTACATTTATGCATTTGTTCGGATGATAGTCATTATATTTTTGAAAGGTTGGTTCATTTTACACGGGAAAAGAACCAAAATTTCAAAAAAAAACTTTGGACGCTATCTCAACTTAAAACTAAGCATCACCTAAATGTTTCACCACAAATATTTTTCTTTTTAAATACGAACTTCATGCGACTTGACTTTATTTTTCTTCACCATCATCTGAGTTTCACGTGAAGTGTCGGCTACCATTTGAAATGCATTTTCGATTATTTCAAAATGTAAGACAATTGAAAAGATTGTGATACTAAACTTCCTCATTTTCAGTTGACACACAATATACTCCAAGACCAAAAATGTTCTTATAAAATAAGCACTTAATTACTAAGAATGAATTTTGACCTTTTTCTTGTCGTGCAAAAACATTCAAGATTTCTTTATGACATAATACTTACTACTTACAAAACTAACTTCTTAAGCCATAATAAAACGTTTAAAAAGAATTGTGTATCTTTCACTTGCTTATTTGTATGAAAAGAAGTATTTACCGTTTTACAGCATAAGAAATAAATACCAACAGCCAATCTAGTGACGTACCTGAAGCAGATTTTTAAATACCTCTTTAAGCTTCTTTACGAAACAAACTAAAAATATTAGTGACTGTGTGCACTTACATGAATTAAAAATGCATCATTCGTTTATAGAAAAGCATATAAATATATGAAACCTCTCACGTTTATCAACAAATGAAATTCTTTTTTAAAAAATGATCCTAAAGAACCAACTCTCAAGCTTTTTCTTTTATCTAACTATAATTTTGAATGAGACATTTAAAACAAGTTTGCTTAGATATTTTTCAGTTTTCAAAAATTGGTTTAAAAATTAGCACACAACCCATACATAGAATTAAAACCCAGTTCTGTATGTATTTAAAGTCAAAAAATTCCTTCTTGGTTAACACGAATCAATAAATTTCTAATATAGTCCTTTAAGAACAATGTTTCAAAGTTGTACCTCTATCCATTAAAAAAATGACTCTAAAAATAAAATACCAAAAACAGACCTCATCTCATTCCATCTCAGTTAATATCCTCCAGTTACACATTCCTTCATAATGAATTCTCTCATTCTTTTCATATTCCTCTCTTTCTCAAAAGGAAATTCCACATTAGAGAGGAGAAAA
This sequence comes from Linyphia triangularis, assembly GCA_963978545.1. Lineage (NCBI taxonomy): Eukaryota > Metazoa > Arthropoda > Arachnida > Araneae > Linyphiidae > Linyphia > Linyphia triangularis. The sequence continues at coordinate 59,974,040 of OZ021732.1, forward strand.
CTAATAGAAGACCAACGTAAAAAAAAAAACTTAATGTCGGTTAATAATTTAACCCCTCGTACCCAATAACAAACGCAATGAGAATCTTGTCTCCAATAATCAATGCTCGTGAAGGATCATTATGGGACAAAGGCTGAGAGATATATCTACTGATCAATAATCCCCGGTTGCAATCAACCCATTTTTGTTTTTCTGAATAGTAGATTGTATCTTTGAGTAGGCTAGGTTCTCATTCCTACGTTCTTGTTCGGTCAATTTACATTGTGATAAAACAGAAGAAGCTGAATCGATTTTGAAAAGGAATTTTTCTATATTTATAAAATAATGAGGTTGTGGATATATGTCTATCTTATAAGCTAAAGACTGTTGATTGTGGTATGTTATGATTCTAATAAAGTAAATTGAAAGGAGGCATTTATAATAAGGTCGTATTTGGCTTGAAGTAAATGGACAAGAAGTGTTGCATTTTACTTTAACTCTAATGGTTGATTATTGTGCTGCATTGGTCTTCATAAAAAGTTGATTAACTTATACTATTTTTCTGGCATAGTTCATTTTCGTAGCAAAAGATCGAATGTTTAGAAGTTAGTTATTTGAAAATAGGTTTCATTTGATAAAGACTATCGAAAAGCACATACATTCAAGTTCGAGAGAATTGAAACCGACAGTCGATTTTAAATACAATAACAATTTCCTTGAAAAATAATTTTTAGTTGGCATCAAAGTAGCAGTCAGTAACTATAATTTATTATTAATTAGTTTACTAAAAAAAATTTAATTTGCATTGAGAATTTATGTCTTCAAAAAAATTTAATTAATACTGAATAGCGGAAACTTAAAAATTTATTAACTTTTCTATTCAAAACTATTTGAATAATTAATTTTACAAACTTCTTAAATTATCCTTATGAATGAAAAAAAAAAAAACTACTTATGACATCAACCAAGCATCTTATATTTTATTCTCCAAATACCCCAAACGAAAGGTATACTGTATCCAAACAGATAAATATGAAAAGATTTACTGACTTTCTATCCTCAGAAAGAAACATCAGAATATTTTAATATGCATTTTCATTGAAACCGAAAGAAAAAAATATAACTCCTGGGAAATTAGTGGAACAGAGAATGGTTATCTTTGCAACATGTTTCACACGATGCTAATCAAAGTATTCCTTAATACCATTTTGTTTATTCAATGAATACATTAGTACTTAAATATGTAAATTTCGAAGAATATTTAATCTTTGATCAACATCATCACAAATAAAGTTTTTTATAAGTAAATTTCAAGATGTTTTCTTTTAACCAAACTTGTTACCCTAGATTTTCTTTTGACTTAATTTATGTATGTAGATGCAATCAACTGATTCTCTAATAATTCAATAATGTTAAAGTTTATTTTCAAGGTACATTTAAAAAAATCACTTAGCTGAGGTTTTTTATATTTGCTTTAAGATTAACTGATTTTTTAAATAAACTTTAAAAAATACTCCTAATATAGCTAGAATAAAAAATTTAAGACAATTGAATGCAGATACGTTTATAGTTTCAGAAAATACAAAATTTGAAAAGTCGTATTTTTATCACTTATTCTGAGGGTGCAACTACCCTAGTCTATTATACAAACTACGTTGATTTAAATATTAAAGGATTGTTTGTTTTCAGAATGCTTAAATTAATTTTCTCGTACTAGAAAAAACTCAAGAGTGAATTTGTCAAGATATCTTTTTTAAATACATCATGATTTCAAATTTCTTTTATAACACAATTTTATTTATTTAATTCAAATTCAGAATATATTTCGATATGAATTTCATTAATTTTCTAAACATATCACCTACAAAAATATTATACTCATATACACTTATAGAAACCAATAATCATGAAATCAACTAAGTGCTCACATTCCCCTGCACCCTTTATCTTTTTACAGTTCTACAGTTGCAATTAAAACCCTGCATATACACTATATTTATATGATTAATAAAAGCTAAAAATATTATCTGCACAATTAAACGTTTTTAAACTCCATGTTAATGCTAATTATTTTGAGTTACCTTGAAAATTCCATTAAATATTTTTGGCTACTGTAATGCAATTTAATTTATAATATATTTAGAAAGAACTTACTGGCAAATTATAACTATAATAAATACTTACAATTATGATTTTAATGGATAATTCAATACTGATTTACATGGTTCACTTTTTTTATATTTTAAAAAATTATGTAATATCAAAACCTATATTTTAAAGTTTATTATTGATCGCTCTGAGATATGATTTCAGCAGCCCAGTGGGGATATTCATTTCAATTGTTGATTATATATTTTGGCATTCATTTGAGTGATTTTCGTAGTACCTACTTAGTTGGTCTATTTGGGGCAAATAACTTTATCCGCAATAAATCTCTGCAATTATGCGCTAGTTATTGAGATAGTAATTTATAGCATTGTAAGTATTACCTTCTCATCATTGTTCACGTGTTAGATAGTGCTATAAATGTACGTTGTTTAATATTATTAGCAATATTTTGATGCTGTTTCATTATCCTTTGTGAAACTGGTAATGTGTTGTTAATTACAAATAATTGTTAATTTAGAAATTGCACATTTTATTTGACGGGATCTCAGTATAATTAATAAAGAGTTTATTTTAAGATTTTACCTCACTTACATATGCGAAGAGAATGATGATGTCAGAATCAACTATTTAACCTAATATTTATTTTTATATTTGCACGGTGGATATCTAATATTTGAACTCAATGCAATAACTTCATTTCCCTATAGCACATATGAGATAATTGAAAGCAAAAAGGTTATACTAAAAGCTTTTTGCTTTCAATTATCTCATTTGTGCAGAAGGGAAATGAAATTATTGCATTGGATTCAAGTACTCGATATCCACCTTGTGAAGGATCCCAAATCTAAAACAATGATATTGGCTATTGGATTGCTAATGCTACCTCTAAAGTGAGAATCTGTCAATGTGCACATTAACAAGTCATATTAACTAATTTGTTTCACTGAAGTGCAGAATCAACTACACTACAAGTTTTTCTCATTTTACTTACGTAATCAGCACATTAATGTATTACAAATCATTAAAGCTCAAAATTATATGATGTGATACTTTGAGGTGCATTTGAGGGGGGAAAAGTAATATTTTGTTTCTAATACAACGAGATATAATTTAGGGAATAAGATAGAAATATATATATGAGAGCGCTTCGCCCCATAAAAAGAAAAATTTCTATTTCGGTGACCTTACGGTCACTTAATAACAATAAAATATGATACCTCCTTTGAGGATTCATTTGGATCTCTTTACCAAAAAAAATAATTTCTTGTTTAATCAATTATTGTCATAAAACTTGGTAGAAACAATAAGCTTAACTACAGCAAATGATTTAACAAGAAGTTGATTTCAGTATGGACCCCTTTTCATTCGATCTAAAATACTTTGTTTACTCTTACTATAAAATTTCATTTCATTATGTTGAAAAATATGCCACTTATAAACTAAGGGCAAATCTCAATATTGAGATGCGTAATTTTAAGGTCCCTTACATTAAAGCAAAGCGTACAAACGCATGTTTCAGAACGTTACACGTAAAGTCTAAAATTACTAGGAAACTATTTAGATTTATTGCGTCATATTTAATAAAAGGCTAATTCAAAATCAGACAAGGAACTCAATAGGAATTAAATTTTAATTTAACTTATTATTAACAAATTTAAAGATGAGCCAAATTCACAAGCAGCTCAATTAAGGTCGGAGACTAAAATTGCAAAAGTTTAACATATATTAGGGTTGATAAATAAAATTGTTACGTTATGCTTTTATCTCATATATATTGGTAACATGATGCTAATCATACTTATTAGGTCAAGAATATTTTTTATATTTTTCACTAACTTGAAAAGAAGTTAGAAATTGAATAATAATTGTCTCACATGCAAGGCACATGTATTGTATAGAAGAATCCAAGAGTTTGTCTCGATATTTGGATAGAACTTACTATAGATTTGATGCACACATACCAAAACTTCGGAGTTTCAAAATATATAGAAAATTTCAATATTCGTTTGTGACTATGTAAATTTCTTAGTAAAAACTATATAAGTTTGCCCTTATATTTCCAAAAGTTTTAAAATATAAAATAGATACTTAATTCTTTTTTTCATTAGAAGAATTTTTTACCGCAATTTACTTAAGTTAATTTCAATTATTATCTATCATTATATATAAATATTGGATATATATATAATCTCAAAAAGTAGGCTTTTATACATTTTTGATAAATTATTGAATACCAAAAGTCCAAATGGGAAGGAAAAAAAATGGTATGTTTCGACCCTGATAATAAAAATAAAAGCAACAAATATATGTTTCCATTTAAAAATATAAAAAATGGCTTTATTAACTAATAATTACTTATCTAAAATCTATTTCATGCAAAATTTGCATCTTATTTATCGTTAACCTTTATCAAAGTATCGTTTCAAACAAAAATTACCAAACATGTTAATTAATTAACAATTTATGTCTAAAAAAATATTAACCTTAATTTGCACCAACGAGAACTAATATTGAAGCAGAAATCAATCAGCTTGTGAGAAATTCAATTGCATCACTAACTCTTGTAGAAACAAAAAAATTAGTTCTGTCTTATAAAAAATGTTCCATTTCATTGTGACATACTCAACCTTATATATGTAAGGTTGTATAGGTTATATGAAATGGAACTTTTTAATTTGTACTCAAACTTTGGATTTTCACCAAAATTTTTAACTGAACATTTATGAATAAGAGAGGTTTTTAAAAGTTTTAAATCATCCAAATATGATTTTAAAATATGATTAATTCCTACTCCAAAATTAGAACAATTTGTATTTTATTTACTGAACAACAAATAGCCACAATCTTTAATGCAAACATAAAGTCAGGATCACTGCGATCACTTTTACGATTTCTATTCGACCGCGAATAGAATCACATCCCCAAAGTTCAGCCCAAACACTAAAAATGCCATTCCTAAAAAACTATCTAATATTTTTCATGGGAAAAGAAAACAAACGTTAAACATTTTCCGCTTAAAAGTGAAGGGAAAATGTGTAAACGGCATTACCCTCACGTCTATCGACAACAAAGAGCTCCAAACCTAGCTGTGCCAACTTAGTGCTTACTGTCCTGCAGAGGGTATAAAGCCACATACATTAGTCTAGCATTTGATAAATTATGATACCGATACGGCTCAAAAGAATGTAGCAAGTTGCAAAGCGCGATTCTTTGAACCGCGATCAATTTGTCAAAGGCCTTCTCTTCCCATCTACGTAAGTTAGAACTCAATTTTTCAAGAACTTTTAAAAGGCAGCTAGTGAGGAACACGAGTTCGAAATGATACCGAGACCAAACTGCTTTTATATTGATTTTCATGAACTCATCAATTTTCGAACAACTCTTTTCCGAAAAAGGAGTTTTCATCGATATTTTAATCGAGAACGTTGCATCGATTTTGCCTGAACGTTCATCGTTTTCCTTTAGAATTTTTAGTAAACTCTTTTAAGGGATTGGACTAGCGAACACAAAAGAATCGGCCCGATCCAGAAACAAAATACTGGGTCTTCAGAGTATTTATTGCTCATATTGAATTGCATTGTGTGCTCAATGAAAGTCTGTTCATTGCAGAATATTGATTAGATTTAAAAAATAAAAAAAATTCCCCGAGTCTTGCATTTGCAAATTTATTTTGAAGTATTTTGATTATTTTTCTTATGCATTAAGCTAAAACATAACAACAATCGAATGAAGAAACCCTTTTTCTGACAAGCTTTCACAAAATATCGTAAATTAATATCACCATAAAATAATGTAAGTTTTAATTAAAATTTAGCCATGAGGGGAAGTTACATGGATTTGATGGAAAATAAATAGCTTAAGAAGTATACTTATTGTTTACTTATATACTTAGTAGTATACTTGGTATATAAGTAAACTTATATAGTATATAAATTATAATAATATCGAAGTATACGTAGCACAAAATCAATCTCGTAATGAGTAATAAAAGTTTTATCTATTTCCAAATTGTTTGTCACTGTTTTGCAAACCATAAATATGTAAGAAAAAATTATAACGCTACAAGACTGTCACAATACAAAAATTTCCAAATTGAGAGTAACTCGATTAACGATTGCAAATATGCATTAGATTTAAATTATTTTCAGTCTTAAAAAAAAACCTAGCTTCGAGTTTACTGTTAAAAGTAGAATGTCCAAATAAAAACATATGCATGATCTCCAGCATTTTCAAACTCAAAAATTTAAAATTTCGAATTGTAACAAAATTCATACATATAAGAGAAATAAGCTCACTCCCTAGCAAAAATTCAATGACCTATTTTTATGCATAATTACGGCTAATCAGGTCGGTACCTACAGCTTAACATGACTTCCAAACCACAACGAACATCCATGCCTAACCCGAAATTCTAACCCGGCACTTTGGGCATGAGATGCCAGAGCTCTAACCACACAACCATCACGTGGTCTCCTTAGCAAAGAATAAGCAGTCATCCATAGAGCGTAGCCATTTCAATTCACTATACTAACATTCCTCTATATTTAACTTTTAACAACGATACTTTTCAAAACTGAATTTTAGAAACATACTCGATAGCATTGAAAAATGTTTTCAAACCTTACTTGTTATACTGTTTGGTAATAGATTTTTTGTTTGTTTCTTTTTTTGTTGTTTTTGGTCAAACGATATGAAAATGGTGGTATTCTGAAGCATCCCCAATGGCACTGATGGGGTTTATCCTCCCCCCCCCCCCCCCACCCCTTTTTTTTTTCTTTTTTTTTTTTTTTTCTTCTCCTACTAGAAATTCTTCCCTAATATCGATGCAAGACGATTTGAAATAAAGTCTGATTACCATATCTCACTTTTCTTTCGCATTCTAGTATAGTGAAAATTTATATCCACTACGCTTATTGTCCACGTTCTGACTGTGTAAGATAACTCAGAAGATTCAACTAAATTTCAAAATGTGTTTTATTGTACCTCACAAGATGTCGCAAAAATTAATGAACTTTTTAAAAAATAGATTAAAAAATGGTAAGTGATAGATGTATACCATTTGTTTCAATGTGTTTAGTAAAACAGCAAAGTTTCGTCGGTTCAATGCACATTGCAATATATTTTCCTCTTTTTTTTTTCTTTTTTTTTTCTTTTTTTTTTAAATTCATTTTCCAATTAGATCAGTACATTTTTGGGACTCTGTATATACAGGCTTTAAGAGCTATCTTCAAATTCTTAAGCAGAATATTATTTTACATCATTGCAAAAGTTTTTTATAGGTATTTTTGTAATTTATTACATTTAATATAAATTTTTCCTAATATTTTTGTAAAATCAAGCTTAAAAGTATTTGTTTGATAAACCTTTGGTTTACTATCCTTATGTAATAATTGTTGTAATAATTTTATATATCTCAATAGTATTCGATCTGTAATACATACTAAAGCATTTGCAATAATGTTTGTTAATTACTTCTCAATAACTTTAAATTTAACTGTTTATAGAACGTCACTTAAATTTTGAGTGATAACTCAAAAATATAACTGACAAAAAAAAAACATTTCATTACTTTTTTGCGACTCACTCCAGAACAAAACCTACAACTACCACATATTTTAAAACTTCTTAGATAACAGAACCTTTCTCAATCGGATCTGTATCTTCTCACAACAAAATTTTAATAAGATAAGAAATAACATATTACAGTTTCTTTGTACATACTATAATTCATTATTTTTATAGTTTTGAGTGCTTAAATGTCTCGCTTAGAATGCATTGAAATTTACCCAAATTATAATTTTAATTAATGTCATCAAGCTAATGAAGTTTGTGATAAACAAAACCAAATCCACAAAATTAAAAATATATTCATTTTATTCCCATAGACTAAGACTATAGACCCAACTATTTATATAGCACACTCCTCTAGATTCCAAAACAATCAACTACATCTACTACATTTTTTTTTTACTTCTCCCAAGTAACTTGGCGCATCCCTAAATTCGGAATGGCATCTCCTATAACAAATCTCAGCGTCCAACAAATATCAAGTATGCTCAGGGGCATCTTACTTGCTGACGTAAATTTGTTATGAACCTTTCAGGAATCAGTATCGGCAACTGGCTTTGATCTCTAACATCTTCTTACTTATTTATTTCAACAATCGTTTTCTTTGAACCGTGGGTTCTTCCTATTCGTAGCAAATATTGATCACGAAGTCATCAAAACCCTCCCATTGTTAAATATTAAATCGAGGACACAGAAAGTTTTCAACGGTTTAAATATTGGTAAGACGATGAATGTAAAAGTAAATATTGGTTCCAGAAATCCTACACTTAAACTCCTTCGCAAGAATTTTTGGAGAACAGATTAATTTATACATTGAATCGGCTTTGCAAAGTTTTATTTACTTAGTTATTTTATGTTAGTGATTAAGAATTCCTCAAAACTCACCTAGTTCTCAATAGGTGTCTTAGATTTTATTCAATTAGTCAAAGAGAAGAAACTATCAGAAATATTTTAATTAGTTTGGTTTTATTCATGTTTATTGCAGTATATATATTTTTGATTTATTTATTAAGCTTAAGAACACACTAGTTCTGAGAAAATGTTGCCTTGTACTTTCAATTCCCCTCTTATAAAACACATAGCTCATTTAAATTGATTAATATTCTCATACTCTATTCAAATGAATCAGATCTTTTCAAACGTTGGTTTGTTTTGAAGATCATGCAACACTTTTGAATAAACATAAAAGCGACGATATTAAAAGGAATATAATGTATAATTTTGCTTTCAACATTCAGTACCAGAAGGTCAAAATCGAAACACTTATAGAATCACTTCGATGTGTGTCTTTGCGTCGTAAAGACATACACTTGAATAACACGGGTGCTAGTTAACCCATTAGAATGAAATTCAGCGCAAAGTTATTCCATAGGTATCCAAACATACTCAAATACGAAAAATATAGTAAATAGCGTTGTGTTTGTTATCAAATATCAACTAAAAAGGTGAAACATGTGTTGCTCGACATAAAAACACTTCCTTCCCCTTTAATTCCTTACCATTCATGTAGATAATTTGGAAAAATTAAGTTAGATAGATGACTGTGAATAGTGTACAATTTGTTTATTAAAATATCTTAAACTCAAAGAAATAAATTTAAATGTGTTAAAAGATACCTGTCCCTACCATCATAATTCTGAAACCTAGCGAGAGAATTTTAAAAAAGATCTTTTTAGATGGATAGATGATTATGGACAGTTTACAGGAAAATTGATAAATGGTTTAAAAAGATATCTTAGGTACAAAAAATTAATCAAACCTGTTAATATTCAAGCTAATTGTAAAAGTAATCCATATGCTGCTAAGACCACATAACTTTTTCGAAGCTTCTTAGATTTTTGGCAATCCAATATTTTTGTAACAAATAAATATTGAGTAACAAATAAAGTGTTGGTACCAATAACTATTACATACATTATTTGATCGTTTCTAAGTAAAATAATCACTGCCAAAAGAAATTACTATTAACTACCCTTGAAGCTGATAAGCTCAACCTTCAAAATGGCTTGCCCTTGATGTGCAATTGAATTTGAGGTTACCTTCCAAAAAAAAAAAAAAAAAAAAAAAAAAAAAACCTGTACTACTGTTTACAATCACAATTATCAAGAAAGTAAACCATGCTGGCAAATATTTACACTTGATTGTGTTCCATTTTATATTTTAAAGCAATCCAAATACATGATATAACCAGCAATATTTATGTTTTTGATTATATATGTGATAATTAAGTGATTTAATGTGTTTTAAGACGAAACTAATATCACTATTTTTTTTAATTCAATCACACTTATATCTAATGAAAATATAGTGGCTAAATATGTGTAATTAAATTTGTGAACAGAAAAAATAAACAATATTTTACTAGTTAAGTAGCCAAAATTACCGACTTTGCCTGGGCTCAAATAGCTGTGCCCTGGCATTACATTTACAACTCGGTTCAAGTTGGTTCATTCGACTGTAATACGCAAGCAACCTTTTATCTATCTTCGATTCCAGCATCTTAATAATTTAACGAATAAAATAAGCAGCGAAAATGAGTAATTAGTAGTAACTAAAGTCTGCAATTAAAAATATTAATAACTAATGTGTAGCTTTTTAAACTCTATTACAGTTTCATAGACCAAGAAAAAATTTCGATCTTAAAATTAAAATTTTATTAAAAAATTTACCATGTTTAAAATAATAAAACGTGGATATCAGACAAATAAATAATTTTTAATCTATACAACTCAAAAGATTTGTTTACGTTTAGTTTCCTGTACAACATTCACAGAACTTGCCATTTACATAATTAGGAAACATTTTTTTTGTCTATAAATTTATCTAAATTTTATTGAACTTAACTTTATAAAATATTATATTTAGGTTAAACTATATTTATGATTCAAAAATACTTTGAAGCTAAGTAAATCAAAGAAAATGATATTTTGGCTGTGATATATTTTTATATTTTTTAGATTCCACTACTACCATAATTTCTTATTTTATTTAAGTTTATTACATAATAAGAAGAAAAAAATGTATCTATTCAAAATGTATATTTCGAAAAACTACGAGCGTTAAAGTACACCTAAGTCTTACACAGTCGATTTTACATTAAAATTCTATAATTTTGAATACGCTTCTATCGAAAGTACTTCTGGTTGTTATATTCTCAAATACAGTAAAAAGGAGGGCTTTTTAGCACAAGTGATTTCAATGTAGTCTTAAAATGATATAAGACAAAATTGCCGAAATACAACACAATATTTTTCACATTATTATCTCTGATCGGGATCTGAGCTTTCATTTTTATTGGTAAATGCAACAAGTATTTTATATTGATAAAACTTTAGTTTTTCCGATAATTTAGTTTTCTAAAAGTATGTGTTGCATACGATCAAACTATTTTATTATGTAAGTATACAACAGAAAATACAATTTAAAATTTAGAAAATGCAGCTGAAATTTGATAGTAGTGTAATTCAAATTTTCACTATGAAAAATAAGTTTGAAAAAATATGGAAAAACTGGTAAAAATCATTTACTATGTAGCTAATATCTAAGAGCAACATCTTTGACTGATAAAATCTCTTGACTATTTCTTGGATAGATGCATAGATTTCCAGGATGTTTTTAATATGATATATTATTTTTAAATATAAAATGCCTCTATTTCTTTGAAAGTAGAACAAGACGTAAATAAACCTCTTCATCTGTTGATTCCTAAACTTAACTGTTTAATTAGCAGAATTGTAGTGAAGAGGGATTACACAGAAAACAGACTTCCAATTTGTTAGAGTATGTCATTTACCATTTTGTTAGAGGATGAAAGTTTGCTCTCCTCGAACCAAATATCTAGTTGAATTTCAGTGATAGTGTTCCACTACCATTATATTTTATACTAAAATACTAAAACTATATCTAAGATATAAATACATTCCAAAGATAGGCTAACATGTTATTAATAAATTTGAGACTGAAAATTTCTCATGTGGTCTTAATAGTAATCAAAACTTTCACCATGATAGGTTATTTACCTGGAATTGTCATGTGACTATAATGCAATTATTTGTACCATGTGTAAGCAGTGCATCAGTATCCATATACCTAGACGATAATTATTGAATTATTTCCAACTATCAAAAATCACCATGTGTATATATTGTTTCTGTGCCAACCATATGCCTCCATGTGTGTAAGCTCAAAGATCGAAAATGCTGATTGAGCTAAGAATCCAAAACACAATACTCTTCAGTTGTTTTACTAAATACACATTACTGATATTTAAGACTCACATTATATGTTAAATCATCAACTATCAACTAACTGGATAGGCAGGTTCAACTTTATGGAATTTTTTTTCATCAGGAGCTTCTCGTTGCACTAATTTTGGTTTCCTCATTTAAAATAAAGTTTTAGGATATATTTAATTTCCTTTTATGTTTGACATTCAGGATTAGTAAAAACAATCTCTACGATAATTTAAAAGTTGTGGTTTTCCTAAGCACATTAAAGTGCTCATCAAATTATAATTGAGAATAATAATGATTTTAAAAAAAATTATCAACATTATTTATTCACCCATTTAGATTTGCTAATCTGTTGACAAATTTTGTGATGATAATAATAATAATAATAATAATAATAACAATAAAACTACTAAAAACAGTATGATGAAAATGAAAAGAATATTTATTTAAGGAATTGTAAATATTTTTGTATTTAGAGATAAAGATCCGAGTATAAAACATCCTGAAGGAATGTATGGACATCTATTGGATTCGCTTTGAGGAACAAATCAGAGCAATGAGTACAAAGCAAATGGATTGTTTTCAAATAAGAGTTCGGTTGATATCTTTTTACTTCAGTCGTATTTTTTATAGTAAACAAGTGTTTCTGTGCGTTAATGCAGGGATGTGATTTATTCTTAAAAGATTTTTGGCAAGCATAATAAAAGATCAAACTCAATAATAAATTATCGCAGAGAGCCGCATGTTTGGGGCGAAACCTCTAGCAATCTGGGGTTGGAGAGCATTAACGAGCAGGGAACAGAGCCCCTTAGTATTTCTTAACTGGTGACTGATCTTTAAATAAGATAGAAAATGACCGACATTACTTGAACTTAAGCAATTACAATATAATTGGATCATCAATGGAACACACCACACCCACAATGAGATGAAAAATATCTCTGAAGTGCAAAAAAGTTCTGCATAGTATAGTTTCCTACACTTTTAATTTTCTCTATACTGTATATATTAAATTATGCCCTACTTCAGATTGCAACTCGGTCCTATCGAATTATCAAGTTGGATGGATACCATCACTTCAAAATTACCGCTGATGAATTACCTAAGAAAAATTATCAATTACAGACTCATATTTTAGTAAAATATTTCAACTAAAATAAATTACTTTGATCTCACTAACTACGATTAATATAGTAAGATAATAACTTAAATATCCGCATTTCAGCAGAGATTTTTTTGGGGGGAGGGGAATTTGAAATTTGAGTCGGTATTTTTTTTTTTTTTTAATTTATTTATTTATTCCATGCATTTTATTCAATTTCCCAAACAGTTTCAACAAAACTATTTTAAACTTGGACCAAAATTTATCCCATTATAATCCATTAATTTTGGCGAAACAGAAGAAGACCTTAATTGCATCTCTAAATCATCGCGATCACCCATGTGTTTATCGCCAGTCTGAGAATAAATCCACCAGAATGGAAAGTCTCATCAAATTTATTTGAAACTGCTGCGAATGAAGCTGTTTATTACTGCCGTGGGATTTTAAATCAGAGAGACACTGATGGAGATTAATGAAAATTGAATGTATTAGCTATAATTATTTCTAGTGCTTTAGAAATTGTGAGATTAAGGAAAATGCAAGACAGATAAAATATTACTTGATTAGAATTTTGTTATTTATTCATTCATTCATTCGTGAATCAATTGTTCAATAAATAATACACTTATTTAGTTAAAAATTAAATTTGAATATGCTATTTCATGAAAATAAAATTTGTCCGTAATCTATAAACAATTATCAAATTTATTTTGGTCAGTTATATCACAATTCAATATTATACACAAAACAAACTAATATGAATACTCAAAAAACTACTTAATAAATTATGTGAAATAGGATCCACTCCACTAAACAAAAATTATTTTGAAAATATGAAAAGGGTTGGTTAAATTATTCTTCATATGAACTTTTAAATAAATCTGAGTTTAATAAAAAATTCTATTTTTCAAATTTTTTTTTTTTTTAATTCGTACCCCTCCATCAACATTACTACATACAAAACACATATAAAAAATTATTACCTTTTAAAGTGCAAAACTACCTAAAATTGATGTTTGTAAAGTTGATTTTATTATTAATATTTTAAAACTCAAGCTAAACTTTTTTTAGAATTAAAGCTGACTTCTTTGAAAAGTGACGATGTTTAAACATAATTTAGTTCAACTTCAAGATAAATAACAAATTGAAACCTATAATATTTAAACTATTGCTTTGAAATAGATTTTATCGCAATTTTCACAACTAAGATGATTTTCTTTCATTTAAAATAAGACTTCTTTTAAACTGTTTAGAATTTACATATTTATAAGTGTTCCTTTAACAACTTCAATCCATTCAGTTAGTTGAGAAATAAAAAAAAATCTTTATGCCGTGTGTGATCTTCAAACTTAAAATATATGGAACAGTAAATATAATATATTCAAAAAGAAAAAGATGTATTTTCTCTAGTATCCTGGAATAGAAAGACCTTGGTAATGTTCTCATTATGAGAATTAAAAATCCACACTATTGAACATAAAAATTGCGTTTATTGAAAACGTTCGTTTACGTGCTTTCAGAAGACTTTGAATCTTCATCAAAGGGAAATGAGATTGGATGCAATGTGACAATTTCTGATATTTTATTATTTTCGTATATGCCGATGGTATTTTTATAACGTTAAAATTCTAAATACGATAAGCAAACTCTTTTTTCTAAGTTTCTTATTTTTTCGAATTATAGTATGCTGGGGAATTTGGATTCATTCCCATAATTTTGTTTAAAAATCATAACTAATACGTTGTTGTAGAGTGGTACGATATGGGAATAAAACTGTTCCTGGTAGTTATCATATTCATTGTCGTTAAAGTATATAATTTAGTTATTTTGTGCAATAACGAATAAAAACAATTAAAATAAATAAATAATTACATACGCTATGCCTTGATATTCTAGATAATAATTGGACAGATTCAATAAAAATTTAAAAGAAACTTCTACTGCATGCTTTAAATAGTTATTTTCAAAATAAATAATCTATTCAATTGAAACGTAAAATAAACAGTAACTTAATTTTCAATAACTCTGATTTAAGCAACAGGCTTGCGAAATATATGAGACAATCTCATGGTTTCGGTCAAAGATTAAGACAATGTTTTCATTAAAAATACAGAGTGACAACAAAATGTGTAATTGCTTTTAAAAAAAAAATTTACATGCAACCTAACCAAAATCAATGGATCATTCAAATAATCTTAGCCATTATACTTGACTATATCCTCAAGAGCATTTTCAACTGTGGTTACTGACATACTATAAACATTCTATGCTTTGTGAAACGCTCCAAATTTTTAACTTTGCCGTTAAATTAAACAGATTTTTACTAATCACACTTTTCAACGCATGCAATGAAACTTATAACATTAAGAAAGTAATAGAAACTCTAATCTGTGATAATAAAAAAAAAATTTATAAGAAAAACTAGAATTGCATTAATAACTTTTATTCAATACCCATTTTAAGCTATTGAAAATCAATGTATTTCAAAATAATTTATTCTCTAATATTATAATAAAATGAATGATATTTTGGGTGTATTTTCTTTCTTCAAAAATGCATGATATGCCTTAAGTTGTCAGGTTCCAATAACTGTAGTCTGGTGCTACCCTTCAAATTTATTCAAACGATTGCAAGTTATGAGCATATCTCCTCAAAGCACCGGAACGAATTTGGCCCGTTTTCAATAGCATGAATTAGTCAAGAGGATTATATAGGGAGAAAAATGTTCAAATTGGATAAATAGATTTCAAATTACTCTAAAACATCGGGAAAGCACAACATTCCCATTGATTTAAATTAGTCAAGTTGGCTACAGAGAAAACCTGTTCTCATCTATTCAATATGTCTTAAATTAGCCGTTTAGAGGAATGGAAAGTTTTGAGATATCGTGTTATAATATCTCCTATTAGACAGGGACCTTCCTCGTGTTTAAAAGATAAATTATTAAAGTTAAATAAAGATAATAATAAGCTGTATATTAGTATAAGAAACGAACTACTGACACTTTTCTGTACATGCATGTATTTATTTCAAAAAGTCAATAATTAAATCGTATACATTTTAGTGAATGAACAGTCAGGTATGGAAAAAGTACATAACCAACCTATATAGCAAAATGTTCCAAAATTATATCCACTTTGAGTAACAAGAAGTAAAAAGTATGTATAATTTGTCTAACAAAATATACAAAAATTGTAACGGTAAATATATCATTGTTTCCCACTCGTAAAAATACTATGTCCCGGACGTCGCTTACTGAATGTCCCGTGCGTCGATTTCAAATATCCCATGCATCGGTTTCAATTGTTCCTTGAGTCGGTTCTCGTTTTTGTTTATTAAATCCACAAAAATAACCTTTTTGCAAAAATTTTGATAGATATAGTATTATTAACATTTACCCAAATGTACCTTTGAATTTCATAATTTCAGTGCTTATAAATTCAGAGAAAATTTTAACTTTTGTCTTTAACTATAATTGTCTTTTGTTCTCACTGTCCCGTGCTTTGGCTGCCTATAAATGCATATCTGGCGTGGATAAAATAATTATTTTTCCATATAACTTTGCGACCAATTAAAATTATAGGAAACAAAAACATAACTAGTAAATTCATCATTAGTTTGTTATTCAAATTTGTTTAAGAACTTGAAAAAAGATCTCAAAATGTCCCGTGCATCAGCCAGAGAATTTCCCATAAATGTTTCATATTTTTTTTTTCTGAGTACGAAACAATAAACAGCAGTAAACTTAAAAAAATATACTTTAGGATATCCATTTCTCTCATTATTTTTCATCCGTGAGCACAAGAAAATCACCAAGAGAACCTTATCATGGTCAATTTATCTCTTTTTCCTCTTTCTGCGTATTATTTTCTAATGTTGTTATTACTATCATATTCTGATTTATGTCTTCGCAGGAAACTGGATATCAACGGGAAGAAGTTGACAAAGATCTCTCCCCCCAGGAGATTTCTTGTAGTGGGAAAGTGACCAGAAAATTGGCTTTGAAACATAAACCCTTGCTAGCCAATTTCGTATTTTGACAAAGGACTAGACTGTGATTGGCTGGCATTTATTTATATCAAGATGTAGAACAATCTGTGGAATGCTAGTAGAAGTAGATACATGATATTTCTCGGATTTGCTTTTCCTTGAATTATAGTAGGGTCAGTTTTCCTAGAGTTGTCCATCCATGAAAAATAAAATATAAAGAGTTTTATCTCAAGTTGTAATGACGAAGGATAACACGTCTTTCACTAACATAAGAATAAACAATTGTAGTACTTTAACACTAATTATTATTATTTTTTTCTTTTGCTGTGTTTTGCTTAGAATATTTTTAATTTGTTTAATAATGGAAATAATCAAGATACATTATCTGAAAATTAGAGAAGTTTTGGAAAAACCTAAACATAAATAAGTATAACTTGAAAATTAATGGATTTATATTCAAGAGATTTTGAAAACTTAGTGATTCTTTCATTCAAATTATCATATAATAAAATTGATTGTAAATAATAAGTGTGGGCGACATTTTCTTTTCATAGTTCCTAAAAGAAATTATATGCAGACAGAAATAGTTCATAGCTAATAAAGACAGAAGTAGTAACTGGTCATTAAAATTCTAGAAATATTTCTTATTAGTGTCTGTGCAGAAATGAAGTTTTGAAAGATTTTATTCAAAGATTTGTTACAAAACCCATTAATTATTAATAGTTTATTTTCTTAAATACGAACAATTTTGGATCAATTATTTGTTCAGTATTATTTATTGGTACATACTGACAAAGTTCAAATGGTGATAATTAAAACTCCTGATTACGCAATATACAAAATGTAAGAAAAAATATATATTATAATGCGGATGGATAAAATGTCAGAAATTAAGAAACGACTGGATTAACATTTCCACGTTGCTATAAAAATGTTTGTTTCCTATTCTTCCCATTGATATTGATAACCTTCAAGAATTTAAAAGATTCAATTGATAAAAATACAAACAAATAAATGGGATAGGTAAATGGCTAGATACGACAAAAATTATTTTACTAAATTGAGATGAACTTGCAAAGTTTTATATTTGCAGCATACGACTTGAGCTTATAAAGCCAGGTATGACAATTTTTGCACATTTTTTAATTTACTAAACATTCCTTAAAGGTCAGTTTTATTTCAAACATCCTGTTAAATAAAATTTAACCCTAAATGGTCTGATCAATTGCCACCACTTTGTTACCATGAACTGAAAGTACTTCCCGTTGAATTTTTAAATTAAAAAATCTGAAGATTGTTCGCTACCTCTGAACTAAAAGGAATTAATTCTAAAAGTCTAAAAACTAAAAAAATCATATCTTGCTTTTCCCCTAAAATGGCTTCGATAAGATAACTATATAGTTCCACCCCTAAAATGTAGTGGAAAAACATTATTATTTGACATACAATATACTATCTATAAATAAAAACTACAGTTAGCTAACGCGAATGAACCAGATTCCTGTATCTGCGGTTAGAAGTTATTTTACTTGTTGTTATGAGACCAAAAGATGAGAGTCTTGTTTATAACTAAAAATGCCCCTCTCTTCAAAAAATAATCACTAATCAAACAAATTGCACTCATCTTTCTTTGATAATAAATTTCTACGTCATGTCTATAAAACGTTAAATAAAATTCGTCATCAATTCTGCACTTTATTTATATCAATAAATCCTATTGATGTTTTAGTCTCAAAAGAAAGACCTGAAAGAACGAATTATTAACACCTATTTATAATATAGGTACGTTACAATTCTATTTCAAAACAATTTTTTTATACATTTTCCCTATGCTGAAATTGATTTCAAAACTCGTATAAAGGAAAAATCTCTGAATGGGACAAACAAGGTCAGTCGTAAACATACAGATGACACGATAAAATATTTGTTCTTCCCAACATCGGTACATGAGAAAGAAAATCATGAAATAAAACGACGAAAACGTCAGAAATTCTGTTTGCCTTTTACCGTTTTTTTTTTTCTTTAGCAAAAGAATCCCCTCCTTCCAACTTTATTTTTCCTTTTACAGTCTACCATATCTCTCTTTTACAATCACCACAAAGTAAAGTATGTAATTCATATCAAAGCTTTGAAAACTGAAAGGGAAAATTCGATTTTCGGTCCCCTTTATTGCGTCCTACCTTCTCGTATTACGCAATAAAAGGAATAGAATCTTCGGTACTGCTGAAATTTATAACAGTAAGTGGTTCTTTATTCCAAGAACACTTCAGTAGTGTAGCGTATGGTAATGTTATTGCCGTGAATACTGGAGAAAATTGAGGGTTTTCATAAAGCACTTTTCTACTTATGACGCAGCCTAAAGGACGTAAAGCCGTACTATATTTCCTTTAAAATCTTTACTTCTCATTCAGTTGGGATGGTAGTATTCTCAACATAGGGAAGCCCTCTAGTGAAAAAGTCTACTCTTTTGAAATGAAAAGATATGAGAGCATCTAAAAGAATCAAAAGATTTTAGTTGTTATGGTAACTGCAACTTCTTTTGGTAATATCTTGTTTCGTCTCCATAATCCTCATGCAAAAGTATACTTGATAACAGGAGGAAAAAAAATTATTTCAGTTTTCTGCATCATTAATATACGGTTAACAAGTCCAACATTACTATATTAGTACAATTTAATATATAACGTTACTAGAATGTTTTCGATAAAAGAGATACGTATTTTAACGTCAATTAAATAACTTCCAATGAGAGAAATTTCATATGCTATACACTTACTTAATAAGAAATATTTCCATAAATTCATAGAAATTAACTGAAATTAAATAAATTCCACCAACTGCATCCAAATTAAAGAGTTACAAAACCTAATAAAGACAATATCCTTTAGCTAATAGTTTATTATTTGACTAAGACTACAAAAGAACATTTGACCTATTTCTAAAATTCTTAATACTTTGTGACAACTAGATGGCTGTGGGGTTATCGCTCTGACCCCGCATGCCATAGGTGCCGGGTTCGAATCCTGGGTTAGGCATGGATGTTCGTTGTGGTTCGGAATCCACGTTAAACTGTAGGTCCCGAACAGATTAGTCGTTATTGTGCACAAAAATAGGCCGTTGAGCATACAAACAAACCAAACCTTAATACTTTGTCGTTATAGATGGCTACAACTCTTTATATTCCTTTGATATATTAGATCTATCTACAAAAGCACATCAACAAGCTCACCGGGAAACTATCTAAAACTTGTGAGAAAGGAAATCTTCAGAATATCAATATCTTCCAAATTTATTCTACCAAAAATATAATCCCCGCGTTTAAAGAAAAAAGTAAAGTTAAGCAAACGTAATACCCCGCAGACTCCTGATAAACTTACTCAGCAATCAATACCGCTCCGTACACACTTATTTCAACCGCCCCTTTTTTACACAATTTGCCTTTTCCCCACCTGCCTTCTTTCTTGGCACAATAATCAAGATACCTCTACTCGCACCGTGGGCTTTCAAACTGCCTCCTCTACCACTTCATCATGATTAGTGCACTCTGCCGATGGTGCACCAACATACCCCCAAAAAGAAAACACCCGGGCACCATATGGAAAGCGTTATTTGCCCCATTAATCTCGCAAGAAACGCTTACGGCGATGCTAAAGCCATCCAGTTGTGGAGTTCGAGACTGTTTTTTCTGCGTATTCAACCCGCTTCTTGTCGAGTCGTTTATATAAAAGGATGTAGGTAGATTCATCTTAGCATAAGCGCTAATCTCGGTAATTAAGACGGGCATTAGGTAACTCAATTATGCTAATTCTTTATATTTTTATATTCTTTGAAGGTTCTATTTTTTTCCCGCACTCGCCGATTTGGGGGGTTTTGTGTTATTATTGCTAAATAGAATGAAAACTTGCGTAAAAGAATGAATTCGCGTGGAGTTTTATGTTTGGTTTTATTAATCGTAGAAAGTTAATCGACATAGTTTCGGTATCTTCCGGAGAATAAATATTCTTATTAAGAGTATGTGGTTGTTTGTAGGAAATTGTTTCCTTGAAACATTGAAACCACTTTAATAATGTATTTTTCCTAAGATTTATAATATTTTGAAGATTTTATTAAGTTTTATGCTCACCAATACATCTGTTTATCGTTTGTAATTAAAACTGTATTGATATTAATATTAAATGGATATGGGAACACTGAACAGTATTTTTATAATATTTTTATTTTTGGTAAATAATTGTAAAAAGCTATTGCTAATTGTAAAATTGTTAATTAAATGAGGTGATTTTAAGCTATAAATACTGGTAATATTTAATAACGATTAACACTACGTTTGTAAATTACAACATATTTCTAATGAATGAGCCATTTAAATTATCCAAATTCCAGCCTGATATCTCCAATTTGGAATGAAAATATTAATTTACGATAACACGTCTCTTCTAAATAACTTCCTTTCATAAAATAAAATATTATAAATATTATAAATAAAATATAATAAAATACATATGGAATTGTCAAATAAAATGTCAATTTAAGACAAATATATAATATATTCTTCACATTCATGTCAGATATATTATAGTCAGAATAATATATTAAATATCACACTAAAAATATTGTTTAAAAATAGAACAGCCAGTTAGTGGAAGAATCAATAAACTGAGTTAAATTTAATAGTTCAATTTCAAAGAAAATCCATTTATGTTCATAGAGGATCGTAACATTTGACATAAGAATAAAAAGAATTGAAGAATTTGATATTTTTCAATTTCACCAACTTTACAACTTTGAGAATTTCTTGTCATTCCAAAAAAGAAACCGAATGGAAGAACTCCTGAATGAAGCTCACTGCAAATTACAGATCTTTTATGGATTTCTTAAGTGCCCTTACGTTAAGTGCGTAGTTGACTGTCTTCCCCATTGCCCCCCCCCCCCCCTTCTCCTTTTTTCTTCGTTATTGCTATAAATCAAGCACACAGACGTAACTGCCTCAACTTCTATTCTCCGCAAAGAGTTGTAATGTCTTTTCGACTGTCCGCGACGTAAAGTTGTAATAGGTTCGAGAACAGTGAAATTTCCAATTGGAAATCAGCTATGCCAAAAAAGCAGTAAATAACTTTTATGGTCGATTTAAAATTCGTTAAAGTGATTCAGAAATGTACATTTCTATAAGTGAGTCGTTATCTACAACTGAGATTGTAAGTCAGTATTATTAATTTCTATAAAATAATGATAGCTATTGGAAAGGAACACAGATTCTAAGAGCGTTTCTCTCAAGTATTAAGATACCGAATACCCATTAGTGACACTTAAAATTCGTAAATGTTTTACTTTGTCTCCGCTAAGTCACTAACTGCATATATTTAAAGCTAATATAACAATACTTTGTAAATTTTAAGTAGAACTAAATTGGATATGGCTTGTTCCGTTCTCAGAACCCACAGTCCATGCAGTCTGTGACAATGGGCTGAACTCATTTAAACTCAAAATTGAAGAATTTTAATTTGAGACATTTTTTCGTGGGTATGCGACACGTTAGCTGAAGAATACTTCCTTCTTTTATATGCAGCATTGATTCTACAGAAGTTTTAAGTAAACGTAACAGTAAATATAATCATCATAGAAAAAGTTTTTTTTTTTTTTTTTTTTTTTTTTTTGACATGTTTACAATATTGCTTTGTAATTCATATATTTAATTTATTTTCAGAGTTTTTTCCTTAAAATCATTTTTATAGAATTTGGAATTCATGTGGAATCTTTAAGTTTTGAATATTGTTCCAAATTTATTGTTAAATTTGACCTATTGTTTATTTGCTGAAAAAATTTATCAATCTGGCAGTATACAAAATATACCCCTCTACAGTATTCTCATTTTCAAAAGTTAAGCACGGTAAGGAAAATGTTGATTCCCGTAAGCCAATCTGAATTAAAGCTGAAATTTGCTGAAAAGGTAGAAGGAAGTATGCAAATATGTTAGATAACAGCCAATCACGGTTTCGATTCGAGAAATATGCAAAACAGGCAGTCGTATAAGAAGCCGGCACGGTGAAGGGTTACAGGAGTTGCATGTAAGTGTTTAAAAAGGTGTTTAGAACATTCGTACCATTTGTTTTCAAGCTGGACGTGTTTATATGGCTTCCAAATGACGAATGAAAGATTCTAAGAGATGGCGGGCTGTCGGACGCATTGAAGCAGGACAGTCTATCACAGATGTTGCTCTTTTCTTCACGTTCATCATTCCGTCATTTCACGATTATGAAAACAATTCCAAACCAGCCAAACAGTTGTCCGAATACCTGAAGCCAGTCGTCTAAGAGTTACGACAACCGCGGAAGATCGATAAATTGTTGATGTAGCCAAGCGGAATCGAAGATCGTTCTTCACACGTGTGACATCTATGGTTGCAGCGGCCATTGGTAGAACAATATCTGCCACTACTGTTCGTCGAAAGGCTACACATGAATGGTCTGTACGCCCGGGTACCACGAGTTTGAATTTTTTTATCCGTCCAATTCAAAGGGGCTCGATTAAAGTGGCGCCACCAGCAAGTGAATTGAACTGTGTCTGATTGGAGCAACGTTACGTTCACAGATGAGTCCAGATTTTCCCTACAACCCGATGATAAGCGTGTAAGGGTCTGGAGGGAAGAAAGCACACACAATTGCACTCAGAACATCACGGAACATCACGCATTCCGCGGTGGAAGCATCATGTTCTGGGCAGGGATTTCATTGGGATATCGCACCGACCTGCACGTCTTTAGACGAGGTTCTGTGGCGGCTGTACGGTACCGAAATGAAGTCTTAGACCTCATTGTAAAACTGTATGCTGCAGCATTTGGTTCTTCTTTCGCTTTAATGGACCATAATGCCCGTTCCCATAGAGCTGCCATCGTTGACGACTTTCTGGAGAGTGAGAGAATTGCGTTATTGCGTCTATAGAGTGCCCGGCTTATTCGCCGGATCTTAATCCAATATTATAAATCTTGCGGATGCTCTCGGCCGTGTAATGGCGTTTCCCACCTCCAGCCACTCTCAGAGATTTAGGTACTGCCCTACAGGAAGAATGGCGTTTACTGGAGTTTGCGGTAGTTGATAGCCTGGTAACAAGCATGATCACATGCTGTACACTTTGTATGCAGGTGAAGGATGCTCACAAACCTTATTAAAGTCGGTTTTTGTTGTTTGTGTAGAATTTAAACATCATTTTGTTAATGACACAAATATGACTTCATCTTATATTTTATGAAAATTCAATATTTTTTTTTATCTCTGTTCGTAATTCTTTGTTTTGTTTCATGGATAAACATACAGCTACTTACTTGCAGCATTTCGTGTCAATCAATGCAGTACTTGTCAATTTTTTCGCATTTTACCACTACGTGCTTAACTTTTGGAAGTGAGTGTATTATGCATTTTGTTTTAAAAACAGTAATATGAAATTCGAAAAGCATTGCACTCAGCTGGGTACGATGAAGAGTTTTTATTTAGTTGCAAATTAGAGGTAGTCTTTCCTTTCAGTTTGTATTAAGCCATTTGACCTTGACATCTTCACTAATTTATCTCTTTAAAATTCAACTTGAATCTGAGTCATGCTAATTAAGGTTTTAAATTTGCATACATAATTTATTTTATTTTATTTATTTTTTTACAATAACAGTTAACTTTGTTTTTAAAATAGAATGAATTGATTTTTATTTTTATCACTAATTTCCTGTAATTTCTTGTTAATCTTGTATACCAATTGTTTAATTAAATGAGTTGTTAAGATCTTGAACCAGCTGGTGTCATTCTCTTGACTTTATCCCCTTTAATGTAAATTTTGGCAATTTAGGACTGAATTAAGTCTAGTGTTATTATATACGTTATTCCCTTATACAAAATTTATAGATTTCCGCCAGCGAGAAATATAAAGATGCAAATATTGAATTGAATTTATCTATCGCAGTCAGCATTTATGGCATATTTTAGAGCCGTGACAAGGAAAACCAGATGACTAGATGAGATGCAATTCAGACAGTTTTCGTCAAGTGACTAATCTGACTAGACAGAGGAATGACCTACAAAGTGCACCACTCAAGAAATGTACATCAAAGCACCCAACCCAAGGAAGTGGAATGCGGCATATCGGAGATTACAGGAGCACCGTTTCCCACATCAGAGACCAGCAACGACCCATGTAGCCACCCATTGAGTCCTGCAGGCGGACAAGCAGTCAGCAGCTGGAATCGAGCTGACGAGTGATGATTCTTTCATCCACCCATCATCCGCCTGGCCCGGATATGGTGGACGAGCCTTGCTGTTTTCACCTGCTGACTTCCAACTGCAGGGATGAGGAACAACCCCATCGTCAGTTCATGCAGTCTACTTTCAAGACAAGGTAAAGACAAAGACTTGAATTTTTTAAGATCCCAAGTTGGGACTGATTTGTGCCAATAAAGATATAGACCTCATTCGGTACATACCATTCCTGTAGTTCAACGATGCCGTGTCTTCAAGATAGTGCATCATCCCATTGGAAATTCAAGGAGTTGGAGACGCCAACAGTAATGTTACGACATCCCCCTTCCACCTGTCTTGTCAGCTGTACCATCGGAGACTCGGTATCTGAATTAACAAAGAATGAAAAGTACACATCGTATATTTATTTGTCATGGAAGGTCAGAAATTCTCGACAGGCAAAAAAGGATTTATGACATTGACCTTCGCTACCAAAAACACCGCTTCACCAACCAGATCATACGGAAGCGTATAGGCCAAGCCTTCTCATTCTTAGATGTGACCAATTGAAATTATTGAACATACCTCCATCAGTCAAACCAATAATTGAGTTACCGAAAAATTAGAAAAGGCAGGACCAGAAGACAATACGTTATTATTACTTATATACATACAGAGACCAGTTAAACTTTATATCAGGACAGGACAGAGTCCTTCATAACTTAAAACTTTAAGGGAGTATTCTACTGTAGAGGCATGAATTTCGCCAGGTTTTTGAAGCGGAAAAAAATTTTAACAAAGGAAACAAAAAATATTTTTATCATCAATTTTTTTATCATTTGTTTATTGATGTTTTATTATTACATAAAAAAATTATTTAAAAAAAAAATTAAAATTGACAAAGTTATGAGCAGTCAAAGTGGGGGGTCAAAAAAAAAGAGGGTGTCCTTGCGTGCATTATTCCAACCCTCCTGGTGATCTGAAACATAAAAAACAGACGGATTCTTAATTATTATAGATGCCGCTATCGTATAACCCTTGGATAAGTTTAAAAAAAAAAATTTAAATGGCGGCAGTTTGAAAAAAAAAATTTAACAATTCCGAATTTTTTTAAAAATACTAAATGCGAAGTTATAGTTTTGGGCAGGGTTCACGAGATGAAGCGATTTATAGAGAACATCCTCTCCAAATTTGAAGTAAATCAGTTCATTAGAACTCGAGATATCCTTACCGCCAGCTCGAAAAAAGTAGTTCCGAGAAAAACGCGTTCAAAGTTTTGAGACAAGTTTTCGACAATTTTACTTATAGAATGGTACAGAATACTTACATATTTTTAATCGGCGATTCCTGCTCCATATAAGAATCCTTCCTCTACTTCAAAATGCTCATTAATAACATAAGTAGGGACTCGGGAACGCCTACCGTCTTTTGTTAACTTGTAGCGGTCGGACCGGAACCGATGCCACGTCACTAAAACGGCTATAACTCATGAAATAATAGGAATTTTGAAAAATCCTTTTAATGACATATTTTTGAATATCTAAACTTTGAAAATATGAAAAAAAAAATCGATTTTTTTTTTCAAAATTCTACAGTAGAATACTCCCTTAATTTTTTTATCCAGTCCGAAAATGGGTGGAGTATAGGTATAACAAGGCCAATCTTGGTTAAGTTTTGTTTGCGGGTTAATCTTGTAACCCAATTGTTTATTTAAATGAGTTGTTTAGATCTTGAACCAGCTGCTGTCGTTCTCTTAATTTTATCCTCTTTAATATAAATTTTGGCAATTTAGGACTGAATTAGGTCTGGCGTTATAAGATGCATTATTCCACTATACGAAATTTACAGGTTTTGGGCTGCGAGAAATACAAAAATGCAAATATTGAATTGAATTTATCTATCGCAGCCGGCCATCATGACAATGTTATATTCCTCTTTTGCATGAACTCAAATGTCTCTCTTCAAGACCCCCCCCCCCCACCCACACACACACCATTACTTTGTCGGATGATATTCTAGCACTAGTTTCTTTCAAACATAACCGAATGAAATGAATATAAGGGATGTCTCAGTCTGTATTTCAGAAACTTGCCACAATAATTTATTTCATGTGTACGATATTCGTTACTATCGTTGAAACGGCGAAAATATAAACTCTAGATTCCGAGCTTGAACAACACGATACTAACGCTTGTAAGTAATTGAAATCGTATCAATTTAATATAAATTAGTAGTTATAAGCATCTAAAAAATGCGGTCAAATATGAAAAGTGTAAACAACACAAATTGTGTTAGGTGCTGCCACTCGGATTATCGGAAAACACTGCTGTAAGAGATTACTGAAAAATACTTCTGTAATCGAGGCATGTTTAATTGCTCAATAATTAAAAGCTTTCAAATTCAAGTAATTAAAAAAGTTGCATTTTTGCACATTTTAGCAAATCTACCCTCAATCCTTTTCAAATAACATCCTGATCATACAAATTTGTTGATTAATTTCAAAGGGATGACTGTCACAAAAATAGGTATTGCCAATTAAATATATCGATAGTTATCATGTGCATAATTCTAAATATACATATTGTTATGTAGACAGTGTGGTCAAGGTAATTGATAAAATTAATTTGACATTATTTGCTAATACATAGTAAGTTGAAGTGTACTTAATAAACTAATTTAAATGTTGATAAATAAAAGCAGATTTAAGTTATAATTTTGTAGCTAACGTTACTAGAATTTTCTGAGGATAAGATAGTGTCAATGTGAGTGTTGGATATTCGACTGTAGCAAAATGAAGGCAACTGAAATTTGGAGACGAAAATGTTATTTAGTATCTTCGGAATCGGCTCATCAATACTCTAGAAGCACAAAAACTTTTGTTAAATCACTCGACATTGGCCAATAACAATGTGGAACGTTGTAAATCGACCATTAGATACCTATATTAGCCAATCTCGCTCAATGCTGAAGAAAATGAAGTGGAAGCTTAAACATATTTTTTAATCACTGTATATTTTAAACCACATAAAATTATCGGGCAAATAACCTTTTAATATTGTGTTCCTTTAATATTCGTTAAAATTACTAGCTTTTTACCTTTTAATAATAACAAAATAAATTGGAAAATTTTTACTTCAAATATAACTTAAATATATATATTTATTACGTATTGATTTATGTATTTCAATGCAAAGCTTTAAAATTGAAATATTTTATTTATAAAAAGGGATGGAGAACAAAAAAAAAATGTGTTATGTTTTTCACAATTTATTTTTTAAAAAGTCATGTATTTTAGAACGACGTTCGAGTCTCAACCAGAATTGGCCCATTTTCCAAAATCCTTGTTTCCGACATTGTTCAATGCTGTTTCCATTCCAAACGATGGCTATATCTTGTATTCTAATCGATGAAATAGCAAAAGTCAAGTACCGTTGTAAATTGTAGAAGGTCTTTATTAATTGTATACAATTTTTTTATGATGAGGGGCCACCTACATATTAAAACTAAACCAAACTTTAAAAAGTTCATTAGCAACCCCATAATATTATACCATATTTATATTTAGAATACAAAAAAAACGTCTAAATACCAAATTTCATAATTTTCCAATGAGTGGTTAGTAATTTAAATGATGTAAAAAAAAATGATAAATTAATGTTAAAAAGAAAATTTGTGTTTTTGGCCATAAATTCTTATATAGTTAATATATTTTAGCAATTTTTATTCCAAAGGATAATTTGTTTAAGGTCAAACATAAAAAACATGCAACTTTGGTATTAAACAGTTTTGTAATAATTTATTATTAATTAAAAAACAAGTTTTTAAAAAAATTAAATAAAAACATGCATTTTTTTTTTGCCTCCTCGAGAATTATTAATGGTCGTACCCCTTCCAGAATTTTTTTCTTTCCATTTTGACTTTTGGTTCTTGATATTTTTGCAAAAATGTAAAAAAACTGACTTTAAAGGACCACGTAATAGATTGCGTCTTGATGCATGCAAAAAGATGGATTCTTTCCCGCAATACAAAAATTTGCCCTCAAGCTCGTCCAAAACATTTTCGCTCATAAGTGAAATGTTTCTCAACATAATGAACTGAAATTTGGTATCTAGGGTAAATGAAGTATTCTAAATCGAATGAAAACATAAAAAATAGGGGTTCGTATTGAAACTTTTGAAGATATAGTTAAATTTACTTAGTATACACCCCCTAAGAGAAAAAAATTGCATCAAATATATAGAAAATCGTAAACAAAACATTTTGGGGCAAACAGCAAGATTCTACGATAATTAGAACCGAAGATAAAGCCATCGCTCGATTTTTTTTTTTTTTTTTTTTTTTTTTTTTTTGCGTGGGTATCTAATTATGTGTACTGATTTTATTCGCATCTATTAATTATTTTATGAGTTATTTACAGAACAGGTAAGCAACTCTAGATAGAACTTCGTTTTCTTTTCCATTAATAGTGCTAAGTTGTTCAATTAAGATTGGACTAAATTATGATAAAAAGAATTGTACTATTTATAAATAACTTGACATTTTTGCAGAAAATATTGCATTACAACTCTTGCATCGTTAAATTAAAAAAAAACTTGTTTGCACAAATTGCTGTTACTGACATAAATTAGCACAAATTGTCTCAATTTTAATATTGGTTACACAAGTCATAAAGTTATTTAATTTAATTCATCAATGCAAATACTAATAAATCTC
This sequence comes from Linyphia triangularis, assembly GCA_963978545.1. Taxonomy (NCBI): domain Eukaryota; kingdom Metazoa; phylum Arthropoda; class Arachnida; order Araneae; family Linyphiidae; genus Linyphia; species Linyphia triangularis. Next base: position 60,003,949 of record OZ021732.1, read on the forward strand.
TATCAAATAAAACATCTAAGTTTATATGAAAATGTATTTTATAATTGCAAATTTTTAAATATTTATCTATTTGCGACAATAGAGTGAATGAACTTGTGTTCTTCAAAATTTAATTACATGACAATCTTTATTGGAATCTTTTCATTTCTTTAATTCTTTTATTGCTTGTATTGTACAAAAGTAGTTACATTCTATGGAAATTTGAGAACATTCCCATTAGCAACTGCATTCAATGTTTAGTTTTCTTTATATAAAAGAACTGTGTATTCTCCTTTCAATCTCCTATGCATGCTTCAGTTTCTCAATAAAAAAAATTATAAATGTGTACATACAGAATGTTTGGATAAGTCAATACTTAAAATTAAAAAATATTCTGCTCCTTTTCATATGGAATATAAATATATTTAGTTACACGTTCAAATGAACTTGTTAAATTTTTATAAATATCAAAGGAAGCATTCAGTTTAGCATTGATCAGTGAAATAAATTACCAGAACTCTCTAATTCAATATTTTTACATTAAAGTTTACTTTTAAAAATATTGAAATACATAGATATATCAGATACATAGATATACATGGATATATATATATATTTTTTTTTTTAATTTAGTTTTGCTAATATTAAAAGGTAAAAAGCTAGTAATTTTCACGAATATCAAAGGAATATTAAAAGGTTATTTGCACGCAATTTTATGGGATTTAAAATATACAGTTGTTAAAATATACACTGTTTGTTAGAAAATTGAATAGGTAGTTTCTAAAAAAAAAATATACTATAATAAAAAATTTCTATTTAATAACAATAACTATTAATAGAAGTCACTTTTTAATAAAGCAAGTTTGTATTCACAAGTCATCCTTTAAGAGAACAAAAGGTAATATTTTTAATTTATATTATAATTAAGTAATAAAAAAATTATAGTAAATCATTTGTTATTCAGAATATTTATTCGTACTAATTCTTCATTTAAAATAATTATTTTAACTAAGTAACAGTCTATTAAACTTTTTTGCACTAAAGTCTAATTAATTTAAATTAATTATGTTCACTTAGTATTTTCAGCATCTCATTCACACGTTAAATAATTTTAAATGTCTATTTTTCGTAAATAAACTGGTCACATAACTTGCTGTAGGAATGAAACAGTAAAACTTGAGTTTTACACGTACTTCTCTTCTTACAAATGCTCATATTCTTAAGTAACAAACAAACAATAAATTAAAATTACTATTTGGTTTTTATAAAATTGAATTATTTGTAATTATAAATCTTCATTCAAGAATATAAGTCATTCGAGAATGTAAAGTTAAGTGATAATAGGTAGTCCGTATAACACAAAAACTGTAATTATTGCATTAAAACTTAAATACTATCAATTAGTTATAATATAATATAATATAATATAATATAATATAATATATAATATAATATAATATATAATATAATATAATATATAATATAATATAATATAATATAATATAATATATAATATAATATAATATAATATAATATAATATATAATATAATATAATTTAATATAATATAGTTTAATTATTTTTATGAAGTTATGATAAAATGTAAGTGATACCTATTTGTTGAACTTCTTTTGAGAACCGACACATTAGTCCTTTTGTGTTGTCCACACATTGTATTAGTCCACACATTGTGAATTGTATTATATCTCACTTGACGGCTGTTGGGTTAGCGCTTTGGTCTTGCATTACAAAGGTGACTGGTTTGGATCCTGCGTTAGGCATGGATGTTCGTTGTGGTTCATATTCCATGTTAAGCTGTAGGTCCCGGCTTGGTTAGTCGCTATTGTACGAAAAAAATAGGTCGTTGCGCGTATAAACCCACCAACCTATTGTATTATGTAGACTTAAATAATCGATGATTGATAGTTTGGACAGTTTTTCTATACACTATCATATCTTACTGAAAGGTTTATATTTCTGATTTCTTTTTAATCATCAAACTTTATTTAGAAAGAAAAAATATTATTAAAAAATTATAACTGAACCTAATTAAACATTTTCTCTCGTTAATAACATTCATTAAGTCATATTAACTTCGATTTTATGCGTGGCAGGCAAATATACAAAGATCTACTTAACCCACTTTCCTTCACCTAAATGAGCTGAAACTTGGCAGGCAGACTTGTTGTCGATGACAATTCATTATAATGGAGCTGAAATTATCACTAAAAAGACTCATTTATACACTTTTTTTATTATTGCTTCAAACTACAAAAAAAATTATCTAAAATTTGAAAGCTAGATTCGTTGTTGATAAAAATGCATTATATCAAGTTTTACGATCTTTTACTTTCACAAAATGACAGCTTTTACACAAGTCTTAGATAACGAATTAATACACTTACATTATTCCAATAGACTTGAAACTTGCCAGATAGATTCGATGTGGAAAACAATACATTTTATCAAGTTTTCAGCGTTGTGTCTGTCACTAAAATGCCGCTTTTACACACATTCTATTGACATTTAGTATTACTAATAAATCAACTTCCGGCCATCCAGTCAAGCTGAAACTTTGGAACTCTGAACTTTGGCAGATATACTCTTGTCGATGACGATGCTATCTACCAAGTTTTGAGTCTGCTTTTACACACGTTTCTATAACCTTAAGTTAGACTTGTCAGCTTTAACTAACATTCCATTATCCAGATACGGAACTTATTTCAAACATGTTCAATTTGGCCATATTTAATAACTGAAACATTCTCCTATTAATGTTGACAATGCAAAATCTTCGAAGGACTAATTAACCCAGTTGATGTCAATCCAATCTACCTGAAACTTAGCAGATAGACTCTTTGTCCATGGCAATGTATTTAGTTAAGGTTTTGGGGGGGAGGAATTAATAAATAGTTCAAAAACTCGAAAGAAAACTTGATCTTTGCACACAAACAATTTATGTAAAGAATTTACATAAAAAAAATTGTTTTTATGAGTTATATTGTTTTATGGACCACAAAATATCCTAAAAAGAGCAAAAAAATTAATGTGTAGGTCAAATTATATAATTTATTTATTAAAATATTTGTTGCATCACATATTGGGAAAATATTAACCAGGAAAAAAAATTATTTGTATTTAAACTTTATTGTTCAATTAAATATATTATAAAATGTAACTGTTAAATTAAGTAATAGTTATCTTTAATTAATCTGTTACAGTTACAACTGTTTAAATCACAAATAAAATAAATTACAATATTTAAATGAATAGTAAGATTAAATGCAACTGTTAAACTAAACATAATATTAAATGCAACTCTTAAATTAAAATGGCATTAAATGCAACTCTTAAATTAAAATGGCATTAAATGCAAGTGTTAAATTAAATGTAGTATTAAATACAACTATTAAATTAAATGTAACTGTAAAGTTGAAAATTGTATAGATAACATAAACGTAACTTTATTTATATAATCGTGTAAATATATATAACGTTAACTTTTTAAATTTAAAATCGACATAAATGGTACAACTGCTCCATTGTTGCTCACAACTGTTTTTTTTTTTTTGTTTTTTTTTACTTTCGCTTAAGTATCTTTAAAGGAAGACACAGAACTTGACAATCTCCTTTCAAACCCGAAAAAATTTATGACTTCACTTTTTAGCAACATCTCCTCAAATGAAAATATTTCCTTATTACTTTTTCAACTCAGTAGCAATACTCCCAACGTGATCACCCTTTTATGTGCATTTCTGTTGCTACACATCCCCCTTCTTCTACCTAAGATGTAGCAATCTGCGAGAATTTATTCGAACATTTTCCTTTCGGGGGTAAATATTATTCTCCCGTCACATTATTGCTTCTGAGTGTTGCGCTAAAAGTAGATGAAGCAACGTTTAGGAATGTTCCCCTAGCTAAGGATAACAATTTACTTCCGTAGGAGTTGTTATTATACCCAAAGAAATAAGAAAAATAACATCATGATCCCCGAAGCAACATGCCCTTAATAAGTTATTCTACCTCCATTTCGTGAGCTATTCTGCAGTTGTGTGTCCCATTTCGGCTTCTTGAGTCTTCATCCTTTGAAAGGAATTTGCTTTTCATATGCAAAATGAACAATCCAATGCAAGAGCGCGGGATTTTTATTCCGTAGAGTGCGCTTAAGAAATAGCTGGAGGTTGTATACGAATGACATTAAACAATTGAGAACGCGAGTTGAATTTTAAACTCGTGGGATGAATGTGTGTTCTGCTTAGAGTTAAGAGTGGTTTTATGTATGTTTATTATTTTCTGATAAAAGTTGGAAAGAACTAAATGTAATTAGGCCTTTCAGATTAACTCCCAAAGGAAATTTATTTTTAATTTCCATTTTAATTACATGCGTAAAAGGTTTTCGTTTCAGACTAAAGTGCAGTTTTTTAGTTATTTTAAACTTTGGTGAAGAAGTAAGGTTTTTTATAGCGTACATTTTATTTAATACTGCTTTTAACTGATAGTTATTTTATTTACATGTGTCATTACTTTTAGGAATAATTATAAATTCTATTTTCAACTCAATTATTTTTTATGTGAACCAACATAAAACATTGAAATGAATACATAAGCCGATTAAAGGGCCTTATGAGGCGATTTTTTTTTTTTTTTTTTTTTTTTTTTTTCAGTATCCAACTTAGGTCTAATTGATTACACTAATGGTAAATCATTGACCATATTCCCGAATCACATTTTCCTTAGCACTAACCTTTTTTTTAAATTCAAAATCGAATATTTATCCTTTTTGGTAAAGTTGTGTACATATTCAAGCAATTATTTTTAATACTGGAATTTCCTTTCTTCTTTACCCAAATTTCAAACTGAATTTCGCATTTAATTAACATTAGCATTTTAATTTAGTGTCTGATTGTTTTTTAATTTTTATTTTTATTTGCTACTTTCCCATAATAAAGCGCTTTGAATTTAAGTATATAATTAGCAAACAATGAAAAAGCCAAAAAGTTCACTTTTTCAGTAATACATCATTCTATATATCATGATGATATACATTACTAGAATACATAAATAATCCAACTATTATAACCTGTTCTAAAACAAATTATCTTATTTCCTAGAAGATAAACTTTATCACACAAGTGGGCCTTTGCTCATTTAAGACTGTCTTAAGGAATTACTTTTTTGATAAGTCATCAGAGTTAGATATTGTATTCTATCGCTGTGAGATATAGGATACCTTACAGATTTGATAAAAGCGTGCTTAATTACGATTTTCTCTTTTCTATAATTCTGCGATCTACAGTATATTATCACAACTACTCTAAGTATTTAATCAATTTCTGTGTGAGTGTTTTTTATTTCGATTTAGAAGCAGAGATTTAAGCCTTTTGAATAGCGTTTCATTTATCAATTTCGTATAAAAGGAGAAAACAAATATCGTCACAAAAACAGTGTCCAAAAATAGTATACAAGACTTATAATCGCATTCATTTTCTGTATCTAGTCTTCAACTAATTTACATTTAAAACTGATATTACATTTGAAGCATCACTGCATTTGGCTTCCTAGAAATATTTTTAATAATACATTCGCAATAACTTAAAATTTTAAAGAAATTGACTTAATTTTGCTAGCAAAAATATGCATATTATAAAAGCATATATATGAATATAATTTCTTATAACAAAGTACGTCAATAAGCACCATGCTTCAAAGGCTGTGCCTGAAGGTTAAACCAAATTTGCCATGTTTCTGTATCAAAAAATTTATGTATAATATACTTTTCTCTTTAAAACATTGCGCTTAAAATGCATTACAATTATTTTTTAGTAATAACTCTTATCCTGAACTTATCTTCTTCTTTAATGGGTAGCATGAAATGTAATCACTCATCTGAAAATTAAAAGTAAAAATTGTCAAGATACTTCTTTAAAAAAATTTGCGCTTTATAGTGAAATTATGCTTTATTCTAAAAACCTTTGTATTGATATACATTTTTTTAATGAATAAGCCTAGTAAAAATATCAATAAATATGTTTACTGCATTTGAGATGCACCATCTTTATATCGTTAAAACTTTCGAAACACGTTAAATAGAACTTTTTTAATAAATTTTATTTGTGGTCTCAATTGGAATTGCGAAATAAGATATAATAAAATTGAGAATTGATGGAAAAAAGTATTTCTTGAGGCATTTCCTTTTTATCATCATAATAGAACTAGAAAGTGTAAGTATTTTTTTGTATACTTTTGATTAATTTAAATCAAATCCGTAAATATAATTGCATCCAATGCAGATATGAAATAAAATAAATAAAAACCATACTTCAAAATTCAACCGCTGGCAAAATTCATGGCGAAAAATTAAAATGTTGATACATTTTTATTCAATGAAATGCCTCAATATTCTACATAAAAAGAAAAATTATTAATGCGAATCTCACTAAGAATACCCCCAATGCGACCAATAAAAAAAGTAATTGGAAAGCTGGAAAATTTGAAAGTAAATATTATGAACTGATGAATGACTTAAGAAAAAATTGCTTAGAAAAGGCGAGGAAAAATAAATTAATTCTCATTTTGTGTAGAAAGCTATTTGATTAATGAAACAACGTCGAAATATCCATCTGTTTTTACCATTGTGTTTTGTGGTAATATTTCATCTTGCATTGATATAAAAGGCGCTCCTGTTTAAGCTATTGGTCATTATTTGGTTGTTTCCAATGAAAACGTTTTATATGCCAAATAATCCCACTTAATACACTTTTGAAAGGGAATGAAAGATGTTGAAGTGGAAATATTGCCTCGATTTTCGTTGACAACAAAGTGGTGCGATGGAGGAAGACTATTGAAAAGTAAAGCCTCTGTTCTAGTAAGAACTGCATTTAAAGGATACTAACTGGCAGTTTTAAAAAGGGATATTTATAAGAGAAAATATATTAAATAAAATTATTGATTATTAAATAATCTCTTTGTAAAACGTCACATACTAGTTATATAATGATTCATTTCTAGAATAAGAAATACAGTTTATTCTTTTGCAGTAGAACAAACTAAAAAATACAATTATTCTAGACATCAACAATATATTTTTTGCAATAGACCAATTAGTAATGTATACAGTGTATTCAAAAACGATAACACATCTTATTATCCGCATATTCTTGAACAAAAATGAAGCATATGTGAAATTTATTGTTGGAATTGCAAAAGAAAATTTTTGGGTCCGAAATGTGACTCTTTTTTAGGCAGTTCAAGGATAAAAACTGGACTTCCAAACCCAAACGCACCAATAAAATACAAGTGAATAAAATACAAGTTTCTTACGCTTTTTCAATAAAAGGACTTAAATCCCACCTACATCGTAATTGGTTATTAATTTAACATCTATTGTAATATTCCAGGTTTCATTTTATTCACGAAGTTTTTTTTTAATTCACATTTTAGATTTCATTTGTTCTATATATCGTTTGGGGTGTTAGTTTGTTTTATTATTCTTTTCAGTCTCAACCAAGTGAGTCGAATAGTGATATGTGAAGAATTTTCCCAATTGTAATATTTCTTAATGTTCTTTTATTTCATTTACGAATGTAGTGATATGCATCACATTCTCATAAATTCGATTAAAAGGTTAGCCCAAAAGTGACACTACATCTTTAAAAATTAATATCCAGAAAACGGCATCTAGCAGAGAATTGAAACAACTTCTTCATTTATTGGATGTTCAATAAAATGGAAAAATTAAAAGAACAAAATATTCAAATAATAAAAGAAAAATATATTAATCTCTTACCGGCAAACCTTCAATACCTTCAGCCGCTTTTGAAGGTATTGAATTGAATAAGTAAAATTGATTTCATGCCTTTTTTTTTTTTTTTTTTTTTTTTTTTTTTTTAAAGCAAAAATCATTGATACATAGTTACATTAAGCCATGATAACTGAATAACTCAGAGAAACAAAAATTTAAAGAGAAAGGCCTTCCGCAAGATCTTTCAAGCAGAAACTGCCACATATTTTTACTTGAAGGAAATAGGGGAAATTCTTATCAAGTAGCACAATGATCAGAACAAGGCCACAATGAAATTCACAAAATCAAATTTTAAAAAGTATCAATTTAAGTATTAAATTGAAATTATTTTTTTATCTGGTTACCTAAATTACATTATGATCTTGTTCTAGTTGTTGTGCTGCTTGATAAGAGTTTTCCGTATTTCCTTATAAAAATAATTTATATAAAAATATTGTTTTGTAAAATAAAAAACAATTACTATATATTTCATGTAGAGCTTTAACTTAATATACAAGATATTCAAAGCAAATGCTTGGCCAGCATGCAAGAGGTCTCGGGATGTCTCCCTTAAAAAGTTACACCACATCTTTAAAAATTAATACCTGGCGGTGTAGTTGTTTCTGAAAGTATTGAATTGGATAAGTTGTATTTGATTTTTTTAGCAGGAAGACTACACTGAATTGACGTATTGTAATATTTGGGCAACTGAAAGCTATCAAAATTTTAAATAGGAAAGCCTTTCCAAAGGACTTCCAATTGGAAACAGCCATGTACTTTGATAATATATTAAATATATAATAAATTATAAATAATATATTAAATTATTTTTTTATCTGGTTACCTAAATTACCATTATGATCTTGTTCTAGTTGTTGTGCTGCTTGATAAGAGTTTCCCGTATTTCCTTCCATTCAAATCAAAGTACGTGGCTGTTTCCCTTTGGAAAGGCTTTCCTATTTAAAATTTTGATAGCTTTCAGTTGCCCAAATATTACTATACGTCAATTCAGTGTAGTCTTCCTGCTAAAATAATCAAATACAACTTATCCAATTCAATACTTTCAGAAACAACTACACCGCCAGGTATTAATTTTTAAAGATGTGGTGTAACTTTTTAAGAGAGACATCCCGGGACCTCTTGCATGCTGGCCAAGCATTTGCTTTGAATATCTTGTATATTAAGTTAAAGCTCTACATGAAATATATAGTAATTGTTTTTTATTTTACAAAAAAATATTTTTATATACACACTAACTAAAATTAGTAATTTAATATAATCATTCAAATTCGAAATTATCTACTATACATTGAAAAACAAATTTCCAAATATAAATAATTTCCTATATAAATTAGCGTTATGAAAAGTAAATATTTTCACATCAAATGTTAGCGTTATAAAAAAATTTATATTTCTTCCTTATTATTTTTCTTAATTATTATTATTGACTTCTGACTATTCCATTCATAAAAATGTGTCAAACTTAGTATTTTTATTTGGTATTGAAAAAGAAACATTGTAAACGTTTTAACTAATTTACAATAATTAGTGAAATAAAAAGTAATCAACACAATTGGATAGAAAGAATAATAGATAATTCTGTTTTATTTGTAATACATAAAAATCTATTGGGATTTTTAGTACCGAGTCTTTATAAGAAATTTCTCAATAATTTATTAGTAATATTAAGAAGAAATGCATATTACCTTAATGATAGGTTTAAGTAAATAAGCAGTAAATAATTTTTATGTTACAAAATAAAATTGTGTTTACCCGAAAGAAAAATTCTTAGGTTATGGTTATTTTACTTCATTTAATTAAATTAGGGAAAAAAACATAAGAAATTATGTTGCATTGCAGTTTTAATGATTTACACAAAGAGTGGAAAGAATTTAATAATTTCAGCAATTAATAAAAATGTTTACAGTAGAAAAACACATATTTCAAACTTCCATGTTTGTGTATTTCATTTAGAACATTAATTAAAATTTTCTAATAATTTATTATTAAAATCCCTAATTTAATCAGCCTGTTAATTAAAATTTAATGTTGTTAATATAATATAATTAAAAACTGTGCGTATTAAATAAAGTGCGATTAAGATATGTAAAATGAATCAAAAATAAAAATATTAACCTTAAGGTAAGTGTAATATTATAAAGCTATTAATATTAAACAACCATATCAAGAATAATAAAACACGATGTCCATTATTTACTTTTAAATATAAAGGGTATTGAAAAACCATCCCATGTCCTTATATGTTCATGATCTTGATCAAAATTAATCATATTTTCAATTTGAAGACGAGTTTGCAAATTATTATTTATTGAGATATCCAGAGTAAAAAAAAAATTCAATTTTACCAATTAAATCCTTGAAAGATCCATTTCTGAAAATTCACTCCATTGGTTTGATTCATTTTGGTGGTTATCAGAATGTTATTCCTTCATTGATTGGGGGAAATATTTAAGTAGCGTGGCAGACCAGGCAAATAAATAAGAAAAATAAAGTTTGAAGTGTATTTTTTTGCCTTTTTATTGTATTTTGGCAAACATTTCATTCGAATATTTTGCAATTATAACGATAACTTTTCATAAGATATTCGATTTAAAGAAATTTAAATAGTTTCATATTTATCGGAATCGTCATTCATTTTTTCCATAGTATTACAAATTACTCAAATCTTTCAAGGTTCATTTAATAGTCATGATAATAATAATTAACTATAATAATAATAATACACACATACGTACTAAATAATACTAAATAGCAATAATGAAAAAAAAGTTAAAATTTTTTTTTTTTAAATGAATGAATGAATAATTGAATAAATAAATAAATAAATAAATAAATAAATGAGTAAATTAATTAATTAATTAATTAAATGAATGAATGGATAAATAAATAAATAATGCCTCTTTGAAGTCTTCTTATTTGGAGTATGAAAAATTCAAGTGGGAAAGAACTTTAGTCTAGGAAAATCCTTCAAGAAGAACGAAAATGATTATCATCTCATGTAAAGAACGTGTCTTGTGTCGAATTTCACCAGAACTGACGTCTTTTTGCAAAGAAAATTATAGCATAACATTAAAGTTAACTTCAAAATCGACAAGTTTTAATAAAAAGTTCAATTTAATAGAAAAAAAAAGTGGACTACTCTTGTTTTTCTCTGGCACCTTTCATATTGTATATTATATATCTTTTTTCTCTCATATCACAATCAATATTCCCACTCAACTGTTAACCTTTCTTTGGAACATTATATGGTTCATTGATATCACTAGAGACATTATATAGAATGATTCTAGAGTAATGAATATACATTCCCATAGGCTTTTCTTAGAGAAATCACCCTTACGATACACATGCCTTCTAAACGAATTATCTTGTGTTGGTACAAATAGCCCAAGTGGTCTGCGCCCTAATGTCTTCATAATTGTCCTTCAGGCGTCTCCTTGCCTAATGTCAGACTTCAAAGAAGAGGAAGAGGCTTATGATGTTAATTGTGTTTGCTTTTTGGCAAGAGCAGAACTGAAGTGAGCTCAGTGAGAGTGTGTGCTATCGTGTGCAATTTGCTCTAAAGATTTAGGGTTGAATGGGAAATTCATCTAAAGTATTGATTGGAAAATTTTATAACATATCGACGGAGTTAAATTTTAATAAAGTAAAATATACAATATTTATACTTCATGTTATCTTCCAACTGTTTAAAATCAGTCGCGAAAGTTTGTGGGAATAACTTGTAGTAAACAGAGACTAAGGATGTTATTTGGAGATTTTTTTTATAACCAAAAATTTATAAAAAAGAAAATTCTGACTCACGAATACATTCACTAATTCATCTATAAATAATTCTCATATTCCCAAAATTCTGAAATTTAGTAAAAATATCAACAATGATGAACAAAGAAAGATAATCTTTTCCGAACTCGATTAACTAACTTTAAAAAGTCGAAAACATATCTAAGTTTCTACAAGTGGAAATAATCCAATGTCCTATTTCACATGAATCGCCTATCATAATAAACTAAGCCATCACAATTTTGACCAAACACACTTAAGTGGTTGAAAAGTTAACAAGTGTTTTACATGTGGATAGATGGTTAGCATCGATGGTTTTAAACACAATTAGCTAAAATTTTGTTGCAAGAAAGACAATGAAGTGTGTATTACTTTATTCTTATTTAATTTCAGACGCACAAATTTGTTGCTTCAAAATTTTATACTATGTTTGTTAACTTTCTTTCAATAGGTATCAAGAAAAAGTGTCAAGGAAGTTCATAAAAAGTGCCAGAGCTCGAAATTTTATATTATAATGCGTTATCAAAGAAATAAAAAACCAGAAGTGAGTGCATACTAATAAATGTTTTGTAGCTTCTATTTTTATTTTGTATCCTTCAAATCATTCAAAATCTTTATCCTATCATAAGTTAAGAAATTTTTATGGTTGAATCTTCAAAGTTAGCGAAAATCTCAAAATTTTAAAAGTATAATTTTTTAAAAAAAGACTTAGGGTAATTGCATTATTTCATATTTATTGGACTTTTAAAAGTGAAACACATGTTTTAGTTTAATTGTAAAGGCATTTTTTTATTACTTGAAAATTATCTTTGGTTCTTTGAACTTTTCTAAAATACGAAATCACTTCTATGCAATGAAAAGTTTATTCAAAAAGTAATATAAAAGTTTAAAGGCACACATAGTAGATTTGATGTTGAAATTGGCAATTATAAAATTTTAATAACTCGTGGCCTCACTTCTCCCATGAATATAATCAATAAAAGGATCCCTAGTGTAATTTTATGAATAAACTTGGTGATTATCAATTATTGATTATTCAAAAACTAATGTTTATCGTAAAAAACAGATTTTGAACGCCAATTTCTCATGCAAAGGTTTTTTAAAAGCCAAAAACACAAAAAATGCAATTTTAAACCTATCAATTGCAAAAAAAGAATAAAATTAAAATAAGAGTAATTTCAAATTGTAATGGAGATAAGATAAATGCAATAAAAGTATTACACAAGATATTTCAAATACCTTTCATTTTATTTAAGTTTAATTAAGTACGAAATTTTCAAAACGATTCTACCCTATCATTACAAAAATTTTAAAAACCATTCTACCATATCATTGCGAATTTTTTTAGAAACCTTTCTACTATGTCATTACAAATAGATAAGTAAGTTCCATAGAATTTCTCACATATACAACAAGAGTCTTTTGAGATCCATACGAAGGCAATAAAAGTTCTACTAAAATCGCGAAAAGATTGACAGGTGGAACGCTCCTTTCGTTTGAGTTCCTGTAGCACAGCCAAATATTACTAACAGGGTCAAGTTACATTGAAGCAGATACGTTCAAAACTCAGAAAGGTTCATGCTCTTTCTAGGAAACTATGCTTTTATCTTTCGGAGGAATAAAAATGTAGTGGCGGTATATCCATGTAGCAAGTTGCAGAAAGAAAATGGGCTTCTCCAGAAAGCCGCATCTTCTCCAGAAAGTGAGGTCTGTCCCTGAGGACATTGTGGCTCGTATAACGCCATGGTTCGATAGATCCGCTACTTGAGGTTGTTTTTTTTTTTTTTTTATCCTTTCTTTTTACCCTTTCGTCTGCGGTCCCCTTGAGGTTTGGGTTGAGGACTGCTGCAGATCCAAATAAGGAAGGTTCTTCTCCGGAACTTATTCTGAATTTTTGAAAAACGAATTTGCCCATACTCGATAAAGGAAGGCGGACACAACAAAGATTTTTTTTTTTTTTTTTTTTTCGGAAGAAAAATTGGGGACACTCGCTTGTTTGGTGAAGCGAATGTGAATGTTTGTTGAACAATTTGAATGGATTATCAACGAAGTTTTAAAAAAAAAAATATCGTAATATCTTCAAGACCAACTGAATGACTAGGTCTTGTCCAAGTGTAAGTATCCAAAAGAGCAAAATCATATTCAAATGAAATATAATAAATGGATTGCATATTGACAGTTAAAAACTAATTCGACAATTTTTTAGAAAAATATGGTTTTTCTGGGCTGGTTAAATTTTAACTAAGATAGGTGACGTTTCATATAACGGACTTTCAAAAAACAGAGGTTTTATCCTTCTTCTTAAGTCTGTTATGCTTTAAAAATCCCTTTTTATCTGAACCGCACCTACAGTATGAAAAAATTTTCGAATGATAACTATATTTTCGGGTTTCAAGTCTTTGAAAAAAGCTGTTTGGACTCATGTAGTTTTATTTACGACTTTCAATTTATAATCCTGTATTTAAAAGTATTCTTAAGTCTCATAAGTAAATTATTTTTGTCAATGCACTAAAAACTTCAATACAAACCCTTTTTAGCTATTTCATTCAACCTAAAATACTTCATACATAATAAATTTAAAGTGGTATTGTAAATGCGATATAGAAATGTTGCAATAAAGTAATGATACGATAAAATAAAATTGAAAAATTAGTTATATAAGAACTAAAATGTGTTAATATACCTTATAAATGTTGTACTGACAGTGTTTGGAGATATCTATTCCAATTGGAGAATAGATTTATGCATTTGGCATTCATTATGCGACAACGATAAAACGATCTTTCACATTTTCGTAAATATAGTCGAACCAAACGTCAAATAGAAGTGGAAAAAATCCTCTAGGGGATTTGAACCATGCTAAATTCAGAGGAGGCAAAAATACATGTTACTTCTTATTAAATTTTATATCTTATATTATTAATAAATATGTATATGAAATGTAAAACAGTGAATTTCTTCTTATGAAATGTAAAAACATTAAATTAATTCTTAATAAATAAAAAAAGGCTTACTCCAAAAGTTCCTTGATTTTTATATTTGGTCCTTTCCTGCCATCATTTTAATAACTACACATTGAAAAATAAATTTTGGAAAGGGGTATTTTAAAGTTTTTTGGATTTAAATCAAAATATGAACTATGGGGTCGTCATTGAATCTTTTAAAGTTTTATCCAGTTCTAATAAGTAAATGACTCTTAATGACAACAAAAAACATTATGTACACTTTCTAAAAACCATCCACGAAGTACAATAATGCTTTCCTCTTTTGTTCAACAATTAGAATGGAAGTAATTGTTAACAGGCAGAATTTGTTTTTCCTACTGTACAATAGATGAAAGTGCCCTTTTGCTGCAACGAAGAACAACTGTTCTTTCTCGTTATTTTGCATTGTACTTCACTGTATGGTCTAAATATTAAAGAAAAATATAGTTTTAAAGCTATTAGAATTCCCTTCATAGTTTCGCTGCATGATATGAACATTAAAGAAAAAAAATATTTCTTCAGTACCTTATGGTTCACTTTCTTTTACAGTAACCTCAGTTTCCCCTTTCATTGCTTCACCTCGTTATAAGAACAATAAAGGAAAAACTTGTTTTACAGAAAAACTAAATAACTTTTCGACATACTGTTTTGAAACATATTATGCATTTCAATAATCTTAAATCTTCCAAATCAAACTATATTACAGCAAGATATCTTTTTCGTACAAACTTAATTCTATTTCATCTCAGTACTAAACTTAAAAATCATAACACTTTAAGAACATATTATTTTACATAAAAATTATAATTCTCCAGTCGCGCACCAAACACACAACTGTTTCTCAGCATATTAGTACGAACAAAAGAAAAAATCATTTACATGCTGAAATTCCTTTTAATACGTCATTTTATTTGTAACTTCCTATTTTATCGCATGAAGTGAACTCTAAAAATATTTGATTTCACATTAGCTAGAATTCCCTAATATGGGAAGTTGCAAATTATTTTGGAAACCCACCAAACTACACTCGTATTCAAAATCCAAATTTTCTAAGTATTGG
Source organism: Linyphia triangularis (assembly GCA_963978545.1). Taxonomy (NCBI): domain Eukaryota; kingdom Metazoa; phylum Arthropoda; class Arachnida; order Araneae; family Linyphiidae; genus Linyphia; species Linyphia triangularis. The sequence goes on from OZ021732.1 coordinate 60,019,555, forward strand.
TATCAATCATTTGCCATCATTTGAAGTCTAGTAGGAAAATTAATGATACTGCCATCTCTTATATTCTGAATGTTCAGAAGTCTTATATATTTATCTAGATGTGTAAAGTTACCTACATGTTGAAAGTTTAAATCACTAAATAATTAAATAATTATTTAAATTCTTCACAAATATATACTAAATTGGACTAAAGAATACAGTTTAATCAAGTAATATTTATAAAATTATTACTTATATCATGTACACACACTAGAATGTTCATACGTCTATGACAAATTTACACATTTGACCAGTATGCCCATGAAACAACCATACGCATACACAAGCGCATTTGACAATTTCTATTATAATTTCAGAATAACTATTGTAAATCAAAAAGGCATAAGATTCCATAACTAAAAAGACATGGGATAGACAACAACAACAAAAACAAAACAAAAAAACACAAACCAATAAGGTTTTGGATATCTGTCTTAAAATTGTTGTCATCATAGCATCTTTTGAGAATATGTGAACTGACTGTTAAATACACTATCTGGCCAAAAATATCCGGACACCTCTTAAAAAAGTGATTCTGGCGAGTGACGCAATTTGATACGTAATTGAAAGCTATAAAAGTGTTGGTAGTGGTTTGTCAGATTGTATTTATGCGTTTGTGAGGCAATGAGTAAGTCAAAGGAGCTTAGTGAGTTTGATCGTGGCAGAATAGTGGGATGCCACCTTTGTGGGAAATCAGTTCGTGAGATTGCGGACATTCTACAAAAGCCTAAATCCACTGTGAGTGATGTAATTGTGAAGTGGAAACGTCGAGGCAGTGAAACGGCAGAAAAACGAACCGGTACGCCGAAAACACTTGGTGAACGCAGCCGCAGAACTCTGAAACGAGTAGTGAAACAAAATCGCAAGTCCTCGTTGGTGGAAATTTCTCAGGAGTTCCAAAGTTCATCAGGCGTTAGTGTTAGCAGCAGTACTGTCAGTCGAGAGTTAAAAGACTTGGGATTCCATGGTCGTGCAGCCGCTCACAAGCCGAACATCACTCAACAGAATGCGAAGCATCGATTGCAATGGTGTAGAGCTCACCGTCATTGGACTGTGGGCATGTGTAAAACTGTTCTTTGGAGTGAAGAATCTCGCTTTACAGTCTGGCAGTCTGATGGACGCGTCTGGGTTTGGCGGATGCCCGGCGAACGTTTCTATAGTGACGGCATTGTGCCGACTGTTAAGTTTGGTGGAAGCATAATGGTGTGGGGGTGTTTCTATTGGTTTGGCCTGAGTCCGATAGTTCCTGTGGTTGGAAACATGAACTCTGAGATGTATGTGGACATACTGGACAATGCTGCACTCCCAACTCTATGGCAATATTTCGGGGTAGGCCCATTTCTCTTCCAGCAGGATAACTGCTCCATTCACACATCGAGGCTTGCACAGACGTGGTTTGACGAAAAGGGTGTTCAAAAACAGGACTGGCCTTCTCAGAGTCCCGATCTAAATCCCATAGAACACCTTTGGGACGAATTAGAGCGCAGATTACGTAGCCAGCCAAATCGACCATCTTCACTGGAAGCACTCACTTCAGCTGTGATGGACGCCTGAAAGGCAATTCCTATGGTCACCTATCAAAAATTGGTGGAAAGTCTTCCCAAACGTGTGCAGGCTGTCATCGATGCAAAAGGGGGACCAACATCATATTAATATGTGCCTCAGGACGCTCTAAGTCCATACCACTGGGTGTCCGGATACTTTTGGCCAGATAGTGTACTTTTAACGGTAATTTTTCCATGGTATAGTGTATATACTAGTAATGTATATGAAGGAATTAAAATAAGAGCAACGTAAATCGGTTAATCTTAACGAAAGATTTTACTTTTAACAAACCACGCATATTTTTATTACATGTTCACAATACTGTGGAGGCAAGCTATTGAGGTTGTAATATATTTAAATTCTTCTTTTAAAATATTAGGCCTTTTAGATGGCATTTCTGGACTCAAGGGCACATAGCAGGTGCTGCAAATCTTACATTTTCGTACATGCAAGGAATACAAATATTTTGTATACTTTTCTAACTAACGCATCTTTGACTTTTTAGTTTGAAGTTTTATTTGAATACCACGATTTTAATGATTTATAAAAAAAATCATTTATAATGGAGTTTCCCATTCTATTCATTGCAGTTCTCAACATAAAAATGCATTCTAAGCTTTAATTTTAAAGTTTATACCATTTGTGAAATTTAATTAACTGTACATTGTATTGTCAAAATATATTTCTTTGAATTAGAAACTGTTGGCTTCTCTTTACGTCTTAAATTATGATTCTGAGGAATGAGTATATTAAGTTCATAATTTTCAAAATAATAAAGCTATTTATGCTTGAATTATTAAAACAAATCATATTTCTTAATTTACTTTATAAACTCACAATTAACAAGCTATTGACAAAAATATAAATTCGGATATAATTAAAATTTGAAAACAATAATAATTTTTTATACATCAATAAAATACTAATACATAATTAAAAGTGCCAAAAATTAATTGCTTGTACTCAGACGTTTTCCATTTAATAGTCAAGTGTAAGCTACAGATGTTTGAAATTAAGTCATTTTGTTTAGAGTTGTGCAATTATTATTAAATCTTGGTAAAATATTATATACGTACTACTGAGATCATAAAACATTTACCCCTAAAATTTTAAAAGTTAGTAAAATTATGAAACAGATAAAACATTAACAAAAGTCGCTTCAAAAACAACAATTTTAAAACAGATATTATTATTCTCAGTAATTAGAATTTTTTTGTCTAAAACTTCTTCAATAAGTTTTTTGATAAAGTTCAGTTAGTCAAGTTAACTTTGTTATATAAATACTTAAAGGGGCTTATTTCCATCTGGATACGAATTTTATTTATTTTTGTATTTTTTTTTTTCCAGAAAATAATTTTTCTGTGATTTTAATAGTAAACATAAAAAAAAAATAACACTAGAATAGATGGAAAAGAGTCCGAGGCAAATTATCCGGTGAAATCAGTTCCGCTAAAATGTAATTGAGTCATATTCAAAAATATACTTAATAGGTTCTTTTACAACGTCGTTGTTTTTGGAAAGATACCAATTCTTTTTGTTGCTTCTTTTATGTTAAGATACTCAATGGATATTTTATTGTGAATAATCCTATCGTCATTCTAAGCGAAAAATAGCATAAGTGACAACACTTTTAGATTCATATACAAATCTTTGTACTGAGAGCAACAATGAATATCATGAGATAATATTGTAGGGAAATTTAGGTTTACTATCAAAATTCGGTTTGTCTCTTGCAATTCTAAATCCTCCTTACCATAAGAAAAGTATTCATAATCAAAAATACGCACCCACTAATGTAAACTTGAGTATAAAGACATGCAAGTACATACTATTAAAAAATAAGTAATAAAGAAAATTAAGTATGGCATTCTAAAAAAAGTTCTTGCTTTATAAATGAAATATTTGAGGATTACCAGCCTTACATATGAATACATATATAATAAAATGTGACTTAAAACAGATTTCGCTTTAGGTCTGAAAAAAAAACATTTGTTATAATTTTCAGGTAACTTGAAGCAATCTTCAATAATGTCGGCATTAAGTTAGCAGGCTAGTGATCAGAAGGTACATGATTCAAAAACAAACAGGTACCTTTAAGCGTTTGTTTATTTGTAGTGAATTTTATAATGAAAGTGGTTTTCTTACTCAAATTGAAGCTCAGGTTTCAGAAATTTGGTGAGCATGCAGTTTAATTGAAATATAAGTAAATTTTACCTATTTCTAATTACACTGTTTTAATAGTTCAACTTAAAGTATCAGTCACTTCTTTACAATATGCAAAAGTAGAATATCCAAAATCCGTCGATCTGTTTTAATCAGTCATTACCTTGACTAAAATTCCCAGCTTCCGAGATCATTTCTGGGGTATAAAACTTTGAATTCTCTTTCTCTAATATAGATTAGAAGATTAAAAAAGTAATGGTCAAAACTCATCAAATCGTTTTAGCTGTAAGCCTGGCTAAAGTTTTGGTCACGACCAGAAGAATAAAAAAAAGAACAAAATTATTTCCTTCGTTTTTCAAAGGAATTGTTTGCCATGTTCCCTTGTTTAATTTTAACAACCATGTTGATATTTTTCTTCTACTATCTCAGAACAATACGATAACAAACTATGTTAGAAGCTGAACTATGAGGGGTGAAACACCGATCAACAAAATACACTTATAAATCAACAAATGTCCATAAATTAAGGATAATTCAGTTTTTCCCTAATAACTTCTCAGTGGAGCAACATAGACACTTGAAATTCACTTCAAAGAGACATCTTTATGCAAAATAATGATAATTAAAATAACTCAGTCGCAAATAGAAATGCAAAGTGTACAGCGAGGGCATATGCAAAAGAATGGAGTACCATTAGTGTGCAGTTGTACAGATGCATTTACATTAAAAATCACTCAACTCATGGAGTGGACTTCTACTGTGAGATATGATCTTCCCTGTCATCAGTGTTTACTTAGCACTGTATTCTCATACTTAACATGAGTTACTTGATGAATTGTAATGGCTAAATTGCTCGCCCCACCTTTTGAACTGTTTGTAAGTGATGGAAAGTTCCTAATACATCAAGTCTTAACACAATTCATATCGTAGAAGCGTCCCACACATGCTTGAAGAAATTTGGATTAGAGGAGTGACCTGGCTTACTTATAGGAGCGATATTCATATTTTTTATCGCTTATCCAAGGCAAAAGTGGAATAAAATATGACATGAGTATCAATAAATACGATTTAGAAACCGATATATCACCTTTAAAAACTTGTCTAGATCAAGTTAACATAATTACAGGGAAAAAGTGGAACTTAATTATCTTTTGGTCTCTTGGGGAGCTTATGTAACCAAGTCAACACACTGCCCCCAAAGACCAAATCTTTTTAACATCAGATACTATTTACTGAAAATAATTTTGTCAGTCTCATGAGTAATATTAGATATCAGAGGATCTGTAGAAAGGTGGGAACTTGTTATTTCATGGTAAATGCCAGTTCAAGATAATGATTTGGTGGGAAAAGAGTTTTGGTCTTTATATTCAATTTGTTGAATTTGTTTAATAAGTTCCCCAAGAGCACAACAAATAATTAAATTCCACTTTTTTACTGTAATTACGTTAACTTGATTTAGACACGTCTTTAATTGTGAAATATCAATTTCAAAATCGCGTTTATTGATAGTTATGGTTTATTTTATTCCACTTTTGCTTTGGATAAAGGATTAAAAATATAAGTATCGCCCCTATAAGTAAACCAGATCACTCCTCTACTCCAAATTTCATCAAACATGTGTGGGACTCTGTTACGATATTCATTGTGTAAAGATTTAATGCATTGGGAACTTTCCTCACTTGCAAACATTTCAAAAGGAGGGACGAGCAATTTAGGCACTAGAATTCATCAAGTAACTCATGTTAAGTATGAGAATACTGTGCCAAGTAAATATTGATGACAGGGAAGATCATATCTCACACTAAAAGTCAACTCCATGTGTTGAGTGATTCTTAATGTAAATGCATCTGTACAACTGCACACTAATGGTACTCCATTCTTTTGCATATGCCCCGCTGTACACTTTGCATTTCATTCTGCGACGGAGTTGTTTTAATTATCGTTTTGTTGTATAAAGATGTGTCTTTGAAGTAAATTTCAAGTATCTATGCTACTCCACTGAGAAGTTATTAGGGAAAAACTGAATTATCCTTAATTTATGGACATGAGTGTATATACTTTCATCTTCTGCCACTTTGATATCGAACATGGCAGCGGAACACTGCTGTGTTCCTAGATGGGTTTATTTTGTTTGATCAATAGATTTTTAACAACTTTTAAACAAATTCAATACTTTTGTACAGTTATAAGGAAATTAATATTTAGATTTTTGTCAAAACCATAAATTGGCATAAAAAGAAACAAGACCTTAAACTTTAGAACATTTGAATTCGACATTCATTAACTGCGTATGCATTTTATGCTTGTTTAATAAAATAATAAAAAATTTATATTAATGAACAAACACAGCTTCATTTAGTAACAAATATGATTTCAACTATAACAAATAGTAACTTTTTAATAATATATTTTAGGTCTAGTGTACTAATTCTATAATTGAATACTGATGTACTATAAAAACAAATTTCCTAACACTCGGAAATCAAAAACATTTACTAATATTCACAAATAATTTTTTATATAACTGTTTTCTTTTTATTCTGAATCATCCGAATTTCTTTTAAATGTCATCACTGTCTGAAGAGAAAACTCAGTTTGTTGTAAAGATTGCATCCCTAACTATTGTCCAATTTCCCTTTAAGTAGATAATTTTAATGAAACTTGGACACTCAACCGAACTATATCCCTTCTTCGGCTCTCACAGCAATTGCATTTTCTTACTTCCTGCAATTGATCCCCCTCCTTGGTCCGTCACCTTTTTCCATCGGTCCTCAAATGAAATCGACGTTCCGGAACTAAAGAGACGAAGAAGTACTTCCAATTGTTCTCGACAAAAAAGGTTAATGGTCGCTTTCACAGTCTTTTCTAGAAGCAGTCATTTCCCTTTACGAAATACGAGCTGTCGTAATGGGAAAGGCTGATAAAACGACGAAATACGCGCGCATTCCAACAACTATGATCCCATCTCCCGCCCTTTTTTTATACTTCGTACCAAGTTTTTGGTCGGATTGTTTTATGCTTGGAAGCAGAGGACAATATGGTTTCTCCTTAGTTAGGGAATGTCCCTTCTTATTAGTGTTGGGATGGTGGGGCTAAATACGTGGCATACTTCGAAGGAAAAAGGCATTCTTCTTCCCATAGTCCGGTCCTTGATGGTTGGGTTATGGTGTAGAAGTAATTTTGGACACGTCATAAATCATGCTGTGAGAATGTAGGGAAAATATGAGTGCGTGCTCAACTCGGCAATAGTCGAGGCTTTTAATTGAGAAACATTCGATCGGTAGATTTCTTTGAAGATATTTGTATATTTTTTTTTAAATATTGGGATTATAGATGCAAGAGAATAGAGTGAGTAAGAAGTCTTGAACAGATTAAAAAAAAAACTATTGCGCAAAAACTATTATAATGATGGATATATAATTTCTTATTAATGGTATGTATTGTTTTTATCACTCTTTGTAATTAATAAATTAATTACTCTTTGTAGCTCAAAGCATGTTAGGTAGGCAATCCAGTTATCTTTTTTGACAGTTTTAGAATATTTGCCTGCCACTCTCTCTCTCTCGAAAAAAAAAAGAACTAAATTTTGTCTCATTAAAGTTTTAAAAACAAAAAAAATCGTCAAGTTGACATGTTTAGTAACAAATCTGCACTAATTCCTAATACAATATCTCTATATGCAGCCAAAATATAAACTTCTCCGAGAATTATTTTGAAAGCATTCGTAATTTTTAGTTAAATATAAACTTACTAATATTATCAAGACCTTGAAACTGATATATGACACATGTTTATGTATTGGGTTGTTCGGAAAGTAATTTCGTTTTTTCCCGTCAGAGGACTTATTTACATTTTTTCGAAACCAACTTCACACTTAAACCGCATAACCATTATATGTCTTGAGAGCTGATATTGCAAGGCTTGAGTGTGAAAAAGTTCTATTAGTTCTACGTAGTAGTTTTTGGTTGGTGCTCTTTTAAATATGGAAAGCAATAAGCAGCATTTTCGTCATATTTTACTTTTTTACTATAGAATAGGTAAAAATGCTGTCCAAGCGAGAAAAAAATTGATGGATGTGTATGGAGAAAGCGTGTTAACAGTACGCCAGTGCCAGAACTGGTTTTCAAAGTTTCGATCCGGCAATTTTGATGTCGAAGATGCACCACGTTCGGGAAGGCCAGTTGAAGCTGATAAAGACAAGATAAAGGCATTAGTTGATGCAAATCAGTGAATAACCACACGAGAGATCGGTGAGAGGTTAAATTTGTCGAATTCGACTGTTTATGACCACTTGAAAGGCCTGGGCTTAACCTCGAAGCACGATGTGTGGGTGCCCCATGTTCATACGGAGCGAAATTTGTGTAGTCGCGTTGACGTGTGTGATTCGCTCCTCAAACGTCAGGAAAATTATCCATTTTTGAAGCGGATTATTACTGGGGACGAAAAATGGGTCGTATACAACAATGTGAAACGCAAGAGGTCATGGAGAAGAAAAGATGAACCGTCTCAAAGCGTTTCAAAAGCCAACATTCACCAAAAAAAGGTGATGCTGTCCGTTTGGTGGGATTTCAAAGGAATAGTTTTTTTTTTTTTTTTTTTTTTTTTTTTTTTTTAGCTTTTACCGGACAATACAACTATTAATTCGGAAGTCTATTGTCATCAGCTGGACAAATTGAATGATGCGCTTAAACAGAAGAGGCCAGAATTAACCAACAGGAAGGGTGTAGTGTTCCACCAAGACAACGCGAGGCCTCATACAAGTTTGGTCACTCGCCAAAAGCTTTTACAGCTTGGATGGGACATACTGCAACACCCACCATATTCTCCAGATCTGGCGCCTTCCGATTATTATTTGTTCCGGTCCCTGCAAAATTTTTTGGATGGTAAAACCTTTACCTCAAATGAAGATATCAAAAACCACCTGAATCAGTTTTTTGCCAGCAAGGACCAAAACTTTTATGAGCGGGGAATCATGTTACTGCCAGAAAGATGGCAAAAGGTGTTGGACCAGAATGGCCAATATATAATTTAATAAAATATTTATTCATTATAAGAAAATTGTCTTTCATGTTCCCCAAAAAAAACGAAATTACTTTCCGAACAACCCAATAATTAGTGATTGCAGGCTGTTTTTCGGTAGTTTGTTCTCACTAAGTCAAGGTCACATTTGTAGAATTACGAAACTACTAACACAGCTGGTGTCATTGTAAGTATAAAATAGAATACGGACTAAGATTATCTCTCCAAGTACACCCGCAAAAAAAATACTTCCTTAGGATGGATAGCAAGTAATCCACCATAATTAAACAATTCCTCCTCTTTCTACGGAACAAGGCTTTGTTGCTCTTATTCTTCTTAGCGCGTTTCTAAATAATGTCGCAGATACCAAAGTTGGGATCCCTACGGTAAGCCTGGAGGATTTGGGGAGTCAACAGTAATATACGTCAATACTGCACGGGGTATATAGATATATATCTGAAATATGAAAGAGAATAGTACGGAACATTATCAGTAGTGACAACAATCAAGGGATGTTTTTCTTTCTTCCTAGTTGCTTCCTTTTCTTTCCTCAGATATATCATGACTCTGTCCTTTTGTTTTTGTAGGGAATTGATCTCATTTTGTAGTACTTTGTAATACAAGTCCTATCAGACAAAATAGAAAAGTGGAGTTCAATTAATATTCTGTGAAAGAGCTCATAAGTTTCATATGTCATCCTGAAAATCTAATTTAAGAGACAGTAATCAAAAGGGGAAAAAAAAGTTATCATTCATTTTCTCTGTTAGAATAATTATTAAAAAGCAAAAAAAACTAAAACCTTTTCTATCTAGTTTCCAACTTCATAAACCAAAATTTGAAGGGTTTTTATTTATGTTTTCTTTCAAAAAGAAATTTAAATGATTTTTAAAATGTTGAAATTATTTTCATTTAACTATGCTTTTGTTAATTTTTTTTTTTTTTGCAAATATTTGTATTCTTAACTATTATAATCTTTTATACTTATTGATATCCTTAAAGAAGAACCAGGAAAGCTTACTTAAAGATAATTTAAGGTATATTTAAGGCTTATAAAATAATGTATTAAATATCTGCGTAGACATTTTTTCATCACATTAGTGTAAATGTCGATTAACCACTGTTTCTGAATCGAATACAATTTTGAATTTTGTTGAGGTGAATAAATTTGTTCAATATTCATGTTACGTTATGTGAATAAATTTCTTATAGCTTGCATTCCAGATTGTTTATTTTAAACTCTAATTTTGGGGATGTATCTGTAGAATATTGTGATATTAATATGCAAAAGGATTATGGAGAAATTTGTGGAAAATATAGGGCAAGATTATACAGTGAATTAATATTAGGGTAAACGTTTTCCCCAACGTTACAAAAGTTTACTACTTAATTACCTGTAACGACGAAAACAATAAGTAATACATGTTGTTCATTTCAAAAGGGAAAAAACAGAATTCCTGAAAACATATAAGAATGGGTACTTTTTACTACTTTAATCATAATTACGACAATTAATAATACACATTACATTTCCACTCTTCATATAAACTATGAAAATATTGTTTCAGTGTACATTATCATATTAAAAGTTATACCTAGATTTCTACGTTCTTTTGTTCCATAGCTATGAATATATAAATTAACATTAACTAGAAAAATTCTAACTTTAAAACTCAAGAATTAGTAGAAATTCTAATGGCAGGTGGTGGTTGTTTTTTTACCAATCCTTTTCAAATCTTTTTTCTGTTTCTAAAGTTTTTTGTTTTTGTTTTTTTGTTTTTTGTTTTTTTATTCTTAATAAACTATTTATAAAAAATAGGAACATATTTGTGTTTAAATACTCAGGTGGTTACTATGGATGTTGGACTAGAATGATGACAAACTTATATTGAATTATAAAAAAAATTTAGACCTAAAAACTATTATTTATAATCAATTCCAAATATATTCCAACATATACACGCATCAAACCCTTTAAGCAGTGGCCGTCAAAGGAACTTCTTTATAAAAATAGTACTTGTGGGAATACCGCCTTACCATACCCTAATACAAAGCGATCTTAAATTCCCATCCATTACTTTTGAAGACACACGAAAAAAAAAAAAAAAACAGGCTAACAAAAGAGTCCTATTTCCGTCTTTGGACAAGCACAGGTGAAAAGATCAGGGAAAAGGGCAGTTTACGTCAGTTAAATTGTCAAGTCAATAGAGAAATTGACAATTCAATTTTATAAAAGCGTTTGCTGAATTATTTTCAAAGGAGTGCAAAGGGATTAATTTATTTGTTGAAACCTTAACTTTTCAATTTGTATATCTTAATGGGATTTTAATGAATCATTGTGTAATATATTCTTATCCATTGAATATTTGTAAACTCACATCATAGTTCTATATCCAGAATAACATACCGCTTTTCTCAAAATTATTTTTAATTTTCATAATGCAGGGATGCTGAAGTGCAGCCCCTTGCACTTTCCTGGCGGTTTCCATACTATTTTCAGATGTTGCGAAAGGGGACTATTCATTTAATGGAGGCCGTTGTAACGAGGTGTATGGATGCACAAAATATGACACATTGCTCTTTGAAGTTATATTAATTCAGTTTCCAAATTATTGAACAGACAGATATTTCATTATATCACTTAGGGTGACTAGAGAATAACTGAACAAACATAAAATTTTTGCAGAAGGTGACTATGTCGCCACCTAGGGAGTATTTTAACATTTGGCCGTCAAATGAAAGCGTCTTCGTAAGACTTGATATAAAGATTTGTTTATTTTAAGAGTTACTGAAATGCAATTGATTCATTTCTGTAAAATTATTACTTTAGAATAATTACAAAAAGAGTTACAAATTCCTGATGTGTGCTCTTTATACAAACTTGGGGAAATTTGATAATATATCAGAGAAATGAACTTGCTCGGACGTGTTCAAGCATTCAGTTAAAGAGGAAATTATAAAGATTTGATAAATGATGAATTAGGACAGTCAAACAATATATAATATACTCCATAATTTTCCATCTTCTGTTAATTTAATTTTATGAAATTTTAATTGTATTTAGTTTCTTTTATAGGTCTAAAGGGCTGAGGCCTTATGACACTTTTCCATAATTAATGTAATCTCAGTTGCAGCCTTGGCCACGGTGTGAAATGATCCCAAAATATAAAGCATTGTTTTATGAGTATAAGAATTAAATTATGCGTAGACATAGACACCAAAAGTGTAAAACTCTATTTAAAATTCGGGTATTAATTCCGTCAGCTAATTGGATGGTTTATCAGTGTGTATTTGACAAAAAAACAAAACATCGAATAAAGCCTATTATAGCAGGAAATGTCCCTGTACTTATTTCTCAATGAAGATTTGAAAACACATTTGATGTTATAAAAATGTGAAATAGAAAAAAGAATACAAGTTTGGGAATTTGGATAATTTAACCATTTCTCCAGTTTTGAAAATATATTTGAATTTAAACAATTGTGAAGTCAGAAAAATTAGTAAAAATTTGGGAATTTGGATTATTTTTCAATGCAGTTCTGAAAACGATCTTTATATAGCTTTGAAAACATATTTGAAGTTATAAAATTTGAAATAAAAAAATTAATTTCGGGAATTTAGATTATACCATTTGGCATCATAAATCGCGAAAGATCTTATATTATATATTTGGTCCATATTTCAGGCAAATATCTTAAGTGATTTTTCAGAAGAAAAGAATAATAATTATTTCACTAAAATTTCTGAACAATTAATTCTTCACTTTTAGGAATTCATACCTATGAACTAAGCTTATTTTAAAATTGAGGACAAAATTCCACAAAACGATTTATTTAGGATATTCTTAGGTTTGTTAACATACACGTTAGTTTAGTAGCCTTCTCATACTTCTAATTTGGCAACATAATAAAAATCATACTTCTTATTGTGGTAACATTCTCGTACTTTTTATTTTTGTTACAAACTCGTACTTTTTATTTCGGCAACATGCTCGGCAACACACAATTTACATTTTACTGTTGGTGCCTTTTGTGTTGAACGTTTATTTCATGACGAAAGTATGTAGTTCTATAGAAAAGTGAATTTCATCTTAAAATATTAATAAGTGAATACAATAGAATGCCAAAAAGTGTCAGTGGGGTGGTGGGGGGAGCAAACATCAAATTTGCATTCCACAATTGATTGACTATCAAAAAAGTTTTTTTTCCATTTTAAAGTTTATTGCAGACACAATTTAACTAAAAAATGTCCACGTGCTAAATTTAACGAATTTTTTTGTTTCTTGAGTTTATTACACTTTATGGTAAAAGTTTCATTGTAAGGAACTTTTATGATGATACACTATTCCGTTCTTTATCTTGTCTTGCACATAAAAAGGCTTTTGGAAAGTTTTTTTTTTCTTGAGTTTATTTCTCTTGATGATAAATGTTTGATTTTAAAGAACCTATGTCATGACTTCATATAAAAACATATGAAAGATATAAAATAAATTTTAAACTGGTAGCAGTATCTAATTCAATAAGTCCCAACATATGTCATGAGGACATATTGTGCAAGTTCAAACTAAAGAACCTGAGTACTTAATTCACAACAATCATACTAAGCACTATTCTTTTTTTTTATTTTTATTTTTTATTTTAACATATAAAAACTACAACTGAGACTGAAATGGAGGTAATTGATTCTCGAAACTAAAAAATAAACAACAAATCTATTCATGAAATTTACTGTACTGGAGTGATAAGCATATTTTTAAGTAATTGAATTTAAAATAGCTTTCTGAAACTCGAAAATATTTTCTTGGATTTTGTTTATGTCACTACTTTATTATACAGCTATATAAATATGGAAAATCTTTCAAAGTAAGCATTTTTAATAGTAATTCATCTTGTGTTATTGCTAGTTTGTTAAAAGACAATCATATCGATTCAATAAACGCTGTGTGCTCTTGTTAATAAAACATTAATTTAAGTAGTATAAATACAAATTCTTCTTATTTTAACAAGAAATGAGTCGGAAAAATGCATTGATTTATAACTAAAGCATTTCATTGAGTATTTTATTATTTACCAATACATAACGTATAATCGTATAATTTTGTCTAATCAGGAAAAAAGTAATATATTATTTCAGAGAAAAATATTATTTATTGCCATTATATGTCAAATTACAACGAAACTTCAAAGTAATAAATTTTAGACTTATTAACTTGAAGATATTTTTATAAACATCATGTTTCGTGCATCTATTAAAATCATCTTTCCAATGTTTACATTGGTTAAAATTCAAATAAATGAGTGATTCAATTAAATATTCTAGTCAATCTTTATTTTATTTACTTAACTGTTTTGTAATTTTTTCTGATTAAAATTCAATATTAAAAATTAACAGAGAGCGAAAATTATTACTCTCATTTCAAAATATCATAAACGTTCATCTGAGGATACACTCTTTGAAAAGGAGACAAATATTTTCAAACTACGCAACCCCTGAGGAATAACAAATATTTAAATGTAAGTGTAGCAATATTAATTGTCCGTAGAGAAAATATAGCAGTGAAATGCACGAACGCTTTCATCATTCTGTAAATCTATGAGAAATTTCTTCTATTCTATTTAAAAGGAGAAGTAAACATTCTGAATAGTATCTAAAGTACTTTGTAAGGAAAGAAAAATGTGCATTAGTTGGATCTTCGGCTCATAGTAATCAGTATATACTCTAAACTACAACATTTCTAAAGTGACAAATACGAATACATTTTTTCATGTGTACTATTCACCAGAGTGTATATTTACCATATAAATTCAATAAAGGGTTTATATCTGAAATGTATAAATTTGAGAAAACTGATGATTCTCTCAAAGAATGATTGTACGTTTTTTGCTGATAAGAAAAACATAAATGGTATGCCTACTCAGTATAGTCGAGGGAATCAACACATTTGTGGAAAATATTTCATAGAAAAAGTAAAAAATGTAGCATTATTCACATTTGTTATGTTTAGCAACTTTTTTCGTTTTTAGTCCATTCAAAACCGAATGAAAGTGGTAAGGTTTTAAATAAATAAGGTACAGTTGGGGAAAACAAATCCAGCCAAAAAGGAAACTCCTCAGAGGTTACAGTTTGCTAAGCCTAATCATAATAGGATCCTGAAACATAAGCTGAATTCGGCAAGTCAATGCTCGATCTAAATTTGCAAGGAGTTACAAGATGATAGGTAAATTTATCTCATATTATGTCTAAGATACACATTGCTTGTTTTATAGCCTTACATTAATGGTTATGGTAAATGGTTAATAATGACTAGTATTGAAAAAAAAAATAATGTTAATATAAGTTCTTTATTTCTTTCAAGAGTCGATTTTCAGAAGAGGAAATTCTCCAAATTTTAATCCTAATTGTTAATATATTTTTTATCTATATGTTTAATTATATTTAATATGAGGGATCATTATGAGGCTTTATATATCTAATCGTCTACAAATTTCATTGTAGTTGTCTAAGAGTTAAAAATGTTTTAGGTTAATCCAAAATAGTGTATGTCAGTATGCCTGTTAGTTCATTCATTATTTCACTTGTATGTCTGATATGTTCATTAATTAAAACAATTTAGTAGGGTGTTTATAATTATTAAATAAACCTAAATAACTTTCTTTTTTGTTAGTAACAAATTCATTTTTCACAGTTTTCAGTTGTAATTTTTTATTTTATTTCGCTTTTCTACAACCATTATAGATGCCATATAACTAACTGCAATTTCTTAAGAAGCAGACATTAAAGGCAAGTTTCAGCGAATAAAAAAATGGTTTCTTTGTAGTGATCGATGAAGTTTCTAAATGTATGTGGATTATTTCTCAACACCATTATTTACACAAACAAAAGTAAAGATTTAATCAAGCTCTTCGCGCCCCAGAAACCATTATCTTCTTTTTCCCGCTTCCTAAACTGACACCAGCCCCACAACATAAAACTAAAAGATATACGCAAAACACTTTCAAATGCAATTTCGAAATCTATCGTCTCTTCGTCCTGAATCAATTCGATGACATCGCTACCTTCTTAGTACGCAATCGATTCGTAGTCCAAAATTGATCTTGATTTGATGCCGAGTTTAAAATTGCCCGAAATACCAACACATACGTGCAATTTTCCAAATATCCCTTCTGACAATTGGATACTACGTAAAGGGGAAAAGCGCACTCGAAAATAAGAAATGAAATTGAAGCAGCAGAAACGAAAAGTTTTTTCTGAAAAGAATGGAAAAACAGGGGAAGAAAAACTTGAAAGAAAACTATGATTCCGAGGCTTTTGGAAGACAATGCTGTTCGTCGCGGTTCTTGGGAAAACTTGACACTGCGCTTGCTTTATGCTGGCCTAACCTTCACTAGAGACTTCTTTTTTGGGTTCTTTTTCACCAGGATTTGCGTAAAACTTGAACTCTTTCTCTCCTTTATTTATTTCAGTCTTCTTTTCTTTCTCTGTGGGGGATGAAAAGTTTCTCGTATAATAAAGGTGGTGATCCTGAAACTTGACATTTTGAATTCTTTTCTGGGTCGACTTTTTCATTTCGTTCATATAATAGATTCTAGTAGTTTTGTTTTTTCATGGGAACCTTTGCAAAAGGTAATAGTATACACATTTTGCATTACGTTGCCGTTTGTAACTTTTTTTTATCTTTTTCTTTATCATTTTGGGTAACAATAATCTATTCAAATCAAACAATGAATGTGTTTCTGCATTATGAAGAAAAAAAATTGCTCTATTCTATGTTGTATCCTCAAATTTGCTTCACAAAAAAAATTATACAAAATATTGAAAATAAAATTATACAAAATATTTCCAAGACATTGGTTGGCATTTTATATCATAACGCTTGTCCACGCATCTTCAAGAAATCTCCTGCTCTGGAAAAAGTTAATGAAATCACGACTAAGAACCCGTTGATAAAAACTCAAATTAAAAGAAATAGATAATATTAATCTTGTATCTACAAGCAAATCCATTACAAGATTTGTCAACGTTAATATGTATACGTAAATTTCTTAAAGAGTATTTACTGGTATATTGTCTACAAAATCACAAAAACAGAAACTTACCTCTAACCTACTTAAGTCTGAAACTATAATTACTTAATCGGTATATTGAACTATTATCATAATAAAACGAATTAAGATGAACCATCTCGTAAGTATTTAAGCTAATAAATATCACCACATTAATGACTTTTTAATTTTTTTTTTAACTTTTTTTACTGTAAATTCTACAATAAGCTACTAAAAAGAGGTAAGATTTTAACCGTGTAATAGAGAACAAGGAATCTAATTCTTAAAAATTATAACTATTATGCAAACAGAACTTTTCTTACAAATCTTAAGTGCCCTCAAAAGAAAAACAGAAAAAGGACAGACATATGTCCTTAATAATCCTCGAGATTTCAAATTGATAAATAATTATCATTTTCTATAGTCATTACTATCATTACTACACAGATACCAATTACGAAATTATTCAAAAATTTCAAATTAAGAAAAACTAAAAAAAATTTCAACATTAATAAAAATACAACCAGAGAAAAAGAACCTCACTAGAAGCCAATGTCTCCAGAAACAAAGTAATCAAAAAATTCATAAATTGCTCTATGCTATTACAGATATTCCTTGAAACTTCAAATACTGATTTTATTTAAAAGATTGATAGTGTGTTTTTCTAACCTTGTAAAACAACTTAAATTGTGATTCTCTCTAAAGATTTGAAGAGGTGCTGTTGTGGAAGATTACGTAGGTGAAAAGGTTTATCTGACTCCATTTTGAATTAAGATATTTAATGATGAGACTAGGTACTATATTTACAAAGGGAAATTAAGATGGACACGCCATACAAGTCTGCTTCTCTCCGAGGATCGCGGCAGTCTTCTTGTTAGTTGCTATGCAGAGTTGACCGCGGATGAAAATATCACGTGCACAGAGCATGGGAGCATAGTGTTGCCTGCTTGAGATGTGCGTGTGATTAAAGTGTAAGATCGTATTCCCTGCATACCCCCTCCCCAGTGTCAAAGACACGATAAAAAAAAATCATGGAGTCACATCCGACGTCAGAGTGTCCGACTGGTCACAACAGGATGCTCGGATTCTGTCGGAGAAGCGACGAGGATGGTAGTCGGTGGGGTGAAGGAGGAGTTCTGGGTGGAGTTGATGGGGATGAAGGTGGTGGTCCCTCACTCTGTAGAGAGAGGAGTAGTGCCGTTGAAGATGATAGTTGTGATGGGAGAGAAAGTTCCGCTGATGTGCCACAAGTTGGAGATGCGCTAGAAGGATGGTGATGGTGAGGGCCATGGAGATTGTGCTGGTGGGTGTCATGCAGTGGAGCGGCGGCTGACTGGGGAGCGAGGAAAACCCATTGTCTGGAGCGCAGGGGCACAGTGGTGTAAGGCCCAGTGATACAGGATGGCTTGTGCTGACTCTTATGCTGTGCTAACTCGTAGTGCTGAGTGACGACGCAGGCGAGTGTTGCTTCCCAGTCGGAGATGGTTCCGATGAGAGCGAGGTGAGACTGGACACGGAGGATCCGTGATCCCGTCGTGCCCCAGTGGAAATGCGAGGGATCTGTGATCCCGGCGAAGGCGTGCACCTGCATGAGCATGTCGAGCCAGTGCGTCTACAACAAGTAGTTGGGAGACTTTTCCGGAGATGCAAGAGTGGGTGAACACAATACACAAACTCTTGAAACGTAATGTCAGAGGCAGGGATACCTGTGACAAAACTAGAGGAGCTGCGATGATGAGTTGATGTAGTGGCCCTCACTTTGAATTTTGCAAAAACACAACACCTTGAACATGACCATCCAGTGGAAATGGACGTGCGAGGTTAGAAGTACTATCTCAAATTATCCAGTGGATGAGGTTGCGGCACTTTGTGGTGGAGGAAAGAAAAGATAGCCAAGAAAGCGACTCTGCGAACTTGACGCCTTGGTGGTGACCACCGGTCGTGGGAAGTGGGATAGATAAGGCTGGTGGTTGTTTATCATCCTCTGTCGAAGACGCTGTTTTTGTTCTTCCAGTAGTGGCATGATGGAGAAGACCACAAATGTGGTGGAGGAGAATCTTGAGTTGAGGCGACGGCAGCCGCTTTTGCCGTGGGGAAAACTTTCCTCAAAGTTAGAATTAGAGGAAAGGAAACTCCTTGTGAGGGACCTATTAGGGTGGTGAGTTTCTCCGTTGCCCGAGTCGGAGAGAGATGTGGTCGTTTGAAGTAAAGTTTAAATTAATAACTTGTTCGTGAATGTCCGTATAAAACACTGACGGAGGTACTGTTGCTTAAGGTTGCGTAGAGGAAAAGGTTGATCTAACTCCATTAAGAATTAATTAAGATATTTAATGATAAGACTAGGTGCAATATTTACAAAGGAAAATTAAGATGGAAGGAGCGACACACAGGTCTGCTTCTCTCCGAGGATCACGGCAGTCTGCTGGTCAGTTGCTATGCAGGGTTAAACTTAGATGTAAATATCACGTGCAGAGAGCGTGAGAGAATGGTGTTGCCTGCTTGAGATGTGCACGTGATCGAAGAGTAAAATTGGATTCCCTTGTAAATTATTCCGTCAAGTCAACTTCATTACTATATAAATACAAATTACGAAAATATTCAGAAATTTAAAATTCTAAGAGAAACTAAACCAACTGCAAACAATTACAAAATTCAACCAGAAAAAACGGATACTACCAATAACCAATGACTCAAGTAACAAAATAATTAGAAAATTATTAAATTGTTCATTGCTCAATGCTATTACAAATATCATAAAATTTTAAATGCTTATTTTATTTAAAAGATTAATAATGTGCTTTTCCAACCTTGTAGAACATCTTAAGTTGGGATTCTCTAAAGGTTCATTCAAATGGAATTCATTTGTATCTTTTGTTTTGTTTAAAAATAGTGATAGTGATCCAGATCCTCTTAAACAACACGAACAGTTTTTTCTATTTCTTAATTTAAATCTATGTAGTAGTATTTAGAGAAAGATCCATGATCAATTAGAAGCTAAATAAGATTAATAATATTAATTTGTAGCACCTGGTTGTAAAGCCGGTAAGACTTATCTCCCTTCCTCGTTTTGGAGATCCACCTCTAATTTAAACAATTGTACAACTCGAAATCCTTGTTGGAATTCATTACAATTATCCTTACGTACACTGTGGGAAGCATGTTTCCTTGAATCATTGTCGTGTCAACCCTGAACTTTGATTCTCCCACATTAACTACTAAATAAAGTCCATTTGGATTATTTTTGTTTATTTAGTTTTGCATATAACTGTCAACAAGAATATCCTTAATAAAAACATTACGTATATCAATTGATAATTTTTTAATTTTATCCTTGTAATTAATTAATTTTTTAATTTTATCCTTGTAATTAATTAATTTTTTAATTGCATTACAATGTAAAAAACTTATATCATGCATAATTTAAACTAAATTTTGCGACAATTCTTTGATTATTAAAGTTTCTAAGCTTTGTGCATTGACAGTGTTCAAAGAAAACAACTAAAAATTTATTAAAACCAGTGTGTTAAAAAATAAGAAGTAATGTATTAGCATTTAGTTTGTGAAACCCGATACTTTGAGAAAATTATCAGGAAATCATTGGTATCAAACACCATAATTTAAATAACCAAATCGAAAGTTCAAGAATTCCACACTTTTTAACAAGATGTTTATCAGAGTTTTGTTTCTTGATATCAGTCAGAATTCTAACGTGCCATAAAAGTGTTTCATCACAGATTTAGTTTTGATAAGAACATTTTTTAAACTTCTTTTTACAACTCAAGTTTATTTTGTAATTGAGTTTTCTTATTCCCAAATATTCCAGAATATTAAACGAAAAGATAATTTAAAATTTTTAATTAGAAACAACCTTATAAATTCTATAATATTTTATGAGCTCTACTGACATAAGTCATACAACACATAAAGCAGAAAAGAAACAAAATGTATATTGACCTAAATTTGTAGAGCTTTTTTCCACTTTTAGTCCTAATATACAGGATGATTCCTAATATACTTTTAAGCCCTTTAAATTTGAAACGGCGTCTAGTATAGCCAGGGAAGTAACGTATAACTATAATAAAGGGAGTATATTAAATATTTTAAGACAGCTTACAGTGTCCAAAATGACGATTTATGGAAGTTACAAAATATAATTAAAAACTAAAGGAGATATGCAAAAAAGTCCAGTTAAAAAAATAATCATAATAATAAGACAAAACCACAGAAAAAAATTCATGAATTTACCTGTAAAATTAACAGAGATATTCGTGTTTGAAATTATGAACTATTCAGACTTCAAAAAGGGCTCGTCCTGATTTTTTTTTTTTTTTTTTTTTTTTTTTTTTTTTTGGCATGTTTCCCGGTGTTATCGTACAGAGCTGTATGATAACACCGGAGAACATGTTAAGGATGGTGGCTCAGTTCAGTCCTCGTGGATATAAATTTTCCAAATAATATACAGTATTATTTGCATCAAACAACTGCATTATAGTCCCTTCTTTGTGGATTCCTGCTTACCTTAACAACATCAAAAAGACTAATTTCCGAAGAATTTCACCGTGGATGATAAGGAATAACTCTTAAACAGGTCCATTTATGACACTATATCAAGTGGCAAAAATATTCAAAACTAAGTAAACTTTAGAGTCTGTACTGAAACTGCCATATGATAGATTTATATTTTGAATAAATCATTAAATTGAGGGGAAAAAGATACTGAATTGGCCTCGAGAGTTTTAATACTCCCGCTATTCTATGGAGATATATATATATATATATATATATATATATATATATATATATATATATATATATATATATATATATATATATATATATATATATATATATATATATATATATATATATATATATATATATATATATATATATATATATATATATATATATATATATATATATATATATATATATATATATATATATATATATATATATATATATTTCCTCTTTCCAAATCCATTACGAGTAAACCATTCGATTTTTTTTAATTTTTTTTTAAATAAATAATAATTGATTTTTGAATGTATGATTTATGCTCTCTTATGTTAGATTCGATGAAACGGTAGTCGTAGAACGAAGTATCGAGTATGTACAACTATATTTCAAAAACTTCTTGTAACATAAAACCAAAAATAAAACAAAAATGTCGATTTCTCGCCATTAAGCTTCATTGAGTTTTTAAAAATAAGCATGCCACAGTATTATTTAAATAAAATTTAAACAATATGATTACATAGTTTGAAGAAAAATTCACGTCATCAATTTGGAAATCACAATGCTATACACTCCCACGCATAAAGATCTGGGTAAGCCCAACGATGTGGCATGCCTTCTCACATGTGTGTTCCTCGCTCTTTTCAAAACCTGTCATCCATTCATCCATTATAATACCAAATATCAATATTTGAAAGTCAACCTTGTCTCACACAACCATATCTCTACCATAAACCTTCATTTTAGGAATATAATATACTCTTCTTTCGAATGATATAGAGGCATCTTAATGCCACTTTCTGACGGACACCGCTTTCTCTCCCTTTTCTTTCAACAGACACGGCTTAATATAGAAACCGGAGTCTTCAATTAATCCTGGGGTCCGAAGTTTGCTCAGAAAGCAGTCATAAATCTTTTCTTTTGGGGGGAAGGGGCCTCTGAAGGTCCGGGGGTAGGAATCTCTACTTAATTAGGTTTCCAGGCGTCGGTGGGTGATCTATCAATTTTAAAGGAGAAAACTCGCTGGTCCTAATCACCCGCATTGTGTGAAAAATCTACTTCCTCCAGACGATGGAAGGGGGAGAGGGGAGTTGAGGTGTTTAGCGCCTGCCTCTGTTACTTGCCTTCGGTGCAAAAAGGTGGCTCGTATAAAAGGTCTAATAAATTAATTGCTTGAGTGTTAGGGAGAATTGAAGTTGAGAAACTGTCATATATCGTTTGGATTGGCTAATTGAAAGTTTAAGATTACAACTGCCCTTCTCGACGACACAGTTTTCTAAACCATGCCGATCAAGTTGTGATGGAACTGTTTATTACTTTTAGATAGCTGATTCTTCTCATATTTGACTTATAGTGCAGAATTCATATTTGATTTATAAATAGCTGATTTCTTTTTACAAAAATATGGACGCTCTCATACTTTGGTGATATTAATTGGAAGTTGAAAATTCTCAAAAGACAAAGTGCACACTTCAAATTTTTGACGATATCGCCATCATAAAACTAAAAATGTTTTAAAAAATAAGAAAGAAACAAACCACTCTCTCTTGCTTTCATAAGCACCTGACACTGAATCCTTTAATATCACTATAACTCTTCTGCGTCCATCAACCTATACCTCTAACTAAAGCACACTACGTCAGTAAACTGACTTTTTCAGTAATGCTGCTTGCTGCTATTATATATGCTTCAACTTTACCAACCGATTTATTAAATGCGCTTCTTTTTTATAAGTAAATCCTTGAACAAAAATGATGACAAGGATGAGTATACCTCTAATAATTTAGTTAAAAGCATGAATATTAGATTCCAAATTTAATTTTAAAAAGATCATTACTTTTGTTATAGTTTTCCTATGAGAGGTTTAAAAATAAATTTTTGATTTGCGTAGGACAAAATAGCAGAAATGATTTTGTACTAAAAGAACAAAATTGTTCTAAAAGAAGAAATTGTCAAATGAAGTAATTGACTTATGCAAATATTTTACCCCCTTATCTTACAACAGAAAAATTCCATTCAAACTATACTCATTTATGTCAAATGCAAACTAGAGTAGCAATCATTCTATATTCCCACAGATAATAATGTTTTGTTTTGTAAGTCAGTATACCATTTTACATTTCCCACAAAACAATATTTCCCCAAAGCAATTATCAGTGATAAACAAAAAATAATTCATTTTGTATTACTACTACTAGATACAAATATAAACGTTAAATAGAAGCTCATGACTTCCATTGAGAAACTTCTTAAATATTCAGTGCAGTCTCATAAAAAAAAACTTCAAATAAATACACCATCAGTGCAGCAACAAATGCTTTCTAATTGACAATGACAATTCCCCCAAGAAACACTCAAAAAGGAAGAACTAATCACTTTTAAACTGAAAAACAACAAACAAAACAAAATGAGCTACTTGCTAGAAAATAGAATAGATAATAAATAATATAATACACGATCTAGTTCGAGAGAAATCTTTCAACAATTACAGCCAGTTTCCTGGATCCGAGGAGCAGAGCCGCTAAAAAGGAAAATTTTAAGATAAAATTTGACTGCTACTTTAGCCAAGCAGTTTAACCTTCTTATATTATGCATTTAAATTCAGCACTCAGTCCCACGAGTAATGTAACTCTACTTTTTAATTAGCTTTTGCAACCTAAAGCTAATTTTCTTCGCCTGCTGCCTAAAAGCCAAAGTGTCTTCGTGAATAGTAAATAGACTTTTAGCATGGGGAAGACTGTGACGTTATTCAGGAGAATCGAAAGCACTTGACAGTAATTTTTGTGCAATTCTTGCATAGACTAATGAGAGCGCAAAATACCAGTTTCCTTACACAAGTTTTAATTGAAAAGTGCACATTAATTGATCCTAAATGTTTCGAGACGCGAGCTCAGGGACTTGTTTTCTCTGAATTGCTGCTTTTAAAAATTGAACGCTTACAAATTTTTATTTTATTGCTCTAAGGTAGTAATCGCCACCTTGCCGTTGATGCGATTACCTTTCGATGTCGAGACGCCACAATGGGGTTTGAAATGTTTAGGCTTTAAAATCGACGATCGGGAAATTACTTTGGATAAATTGCGCCAGTGAGGGTGATTAAGATGCGAATGATAAAAATTGTTTCTGCATATTCTATTAATTTTAATTCTACATTTGATGGGAAATATTTTAAATAACGTAGGGGATAGAAATTACTTTGTTATTTATTATTTTAGAAGTGCAGTATGATTCGCAAGTGTGGTTAAACTAACGAGACGAACTTTATTTTTGCGCTCACATATTCGCATGACTATTATACCCCGACCATGGAATCGTAATTTAAACATGTTGCATTTCAATTGCTTTTCTCATAAGGTCTTTCAATATTGTCAAAGTCTCATCTTAAAACAGACCTTAAAGCTATGACCAAAATTAAGTACTTTTATGTTACTATAAGGATGTTCGAATAAAATGTATCTAATTTCAATTATCACCAAAATCTCCAGACGGCAATGTACTGATTTTTTTTACTTTTGTGGCTACGTCAAATAAAAGTTCTGGGAACATTCGGGGTGAATTTTCAAGCCTCAATGACAGCTACTATTGCTACTATAAACATGGCTGGAACTAGACTACTGGTTGGTATCGTGAGGACTACGAAGGAAATACACGTGGAGGTGCGCTGGGATATTTTTTCTTTTTTTTAATTTCTGATTCCTGGCTATCTAATTTTACATTTTTCTTACGCTTTTTAACAAACTGTTAGGTATATCGGCTTCTCCAAATCAAGGTCAATTGATTCAGATACCCTTATAACAGAACTTGTGTACACAAATTTTGTTTGTTTCATAGTATCAGAAAATAATGCTTTCTTGAAAGACATTCTAAAGAAACTGAACTGCATTAGCGGATAGAATTGTAGAAAACCTGCAAAACTCCAAATGGTTTGTGGTAAAAATCTGTCTTAATCATCATCATCTCAATCATCCCACAACTTCTAGTATAAGAATCCAAGGTTCAATTACATTTTTATGTTTCTATTAAGTATTATTTGCATAAAATATAATTGACTTTTATTAGATGTCCTTCCCATAACAATTAGCAAATTTTACATTTATATCTCTTACAACGTAAAAAGGCCTCTACTACTTGCTTCAAGAATACCATAAAATGAAAATAGATTGACTAGACTCAATTGAAGTAAAATGGGCAAGAATATTTTTAAGAATTATCCAGAAATACTTATTTATTAAAGAGTGCATTTAACTAAATTTGACGTCTTTTTAAGATGAGTGCATTTAACTAAGTATGTCGTCTTTTTAAGATGAGTGCATTTAACTAACGTCGCTTCAGTTTTATGAAGAGTACCTTTAACGAGAGCACCAAACGTGTTTTTATCAAAATGTTGAATATTCTATTTTAGTTGGTATTCAGTGAATAGGGAAAAGAAATATAAAAACTTTCGTAAAGTAAAATATTTTGTGCATGGCGCGAATACTAAATATAAAAAAAATTATCATTAGTATTCGTTGCAGACAATTGTAGAATTACCTTCAATATATCTTTTTTCATAATTATTATAAATTTAATATTTAAAGTAAGAATTATATTTGTATGGTTATAAGTATCGTAGAGTAAATAATTTAGAGAAAAAAAATCAAATATATTTTTAATTAAAACTATCCGCAATAGCGTTTTATTCACTTATCAATGGATCTTTTTAAATTTAACTCAACGTTTGCCATGGGTATCGAGCATTATAATATAACCAGTATCAGGTTTGGCATACTTAATATAAGTTTTTATTTCCTATTTATTTTATTTTCAACTATCGAAAATCGTAAAACACAATTTTTTTTAAATAACAATACATCCATAATAATAAGAAAAACGTTTACACAGTAATGAAAAAAGGCCTTACCAAAAAAGAACTTCAACATTTACAATATAGAAAAAAAATCCAATAGTTTCGAATTTTGTACACGAGCAAAAATTTTCCATATTACGCATTTTTTATAGTGGAGCACATATTACGCTCCACTAATCAAAAAAGAAAAATTAATGATTTATTCCTATGTTTTTTCATGCTGTTACACTTAAACATTGACTTTTTTTGGAGGGAAGGGGGGGGGTTTGGTGGCTGATTTACTGGAGACACTAAGGATTTTACTTTAGGACAATTCAAATTCTATTAAGCCTAATATATACTGATTTAACCCTACTTCATATTAGATAAAATAAAATGAAAAATAATGCATTTTAAAATGTCTTATTTTGTATTCAATTATTGTTTAAAGTATCTTGAAGCAGAAAAATTTCAATTACTTATGTATCATTAAAATATCTTATTATAAACTGTTTTTTGGTGTTTGTGAACACAACTAAAATTCGGATCAACCAAAGCAACAAAATAAAGTATTCATTTCCACACAACCTCATTAAAAAGCTTTTTATTACTGTCAAACGTTGACGACAGCTAATTACAACATATGAAAAAATGTAATCACTTACAAATGAATTCAAAGTTTTTATTTTGAAAATGAAAATTTCTACTCATTTTACACAGTTATCCATTTTACTTCCACAATATCCAATACTACATTTTTCATTCCGAAAGAAGTACGCGAACTGAACCGCAACAGCGGAACAAAAACATTTAAAACTCTGGTAATTGCTTTCATTTCAAGAGGGTTATAACATCTTGCAGCACTTTTCAATTGAAAACTATCCCGCATCTGCATCATGAATAGAAAAAAAAATTAAACTCTCCTCACCCATTTCAGCAAACAAACAAAGACTATCTGCCACAATCCACAATGCTCATTTTTAAATTTGATGTTAGAGAACGTTGACATGGAAAACTGTATTTGAGACACCTCGCTGAATAGACACCTCACCTTATCTAAGATCTGAGTTTGAAGAACAAAAATATAAAAAAACAAAAATGTCTTCTGATACCGTGGTTAGCTTTGTACAGTACCCAAAAAAAAATCAGAACGTTGGCTATATCTTCGATTCTAATTATCGTAGAATCTTACGGTTTGCACCAAAATGTTTTGCTTACGATTTTCTATATATCTGATGCAATTTTTTTTTCTTAAGGGACCGTTTACTAAGTAAAAGTAACGCTATCTTCGAAAATTTCAATACAAACCCCTATTTTTTATTATTTCATTCGATTTAGAATACCTCATTTACTCTATAGACGAAATTTCAATGCAATATGGGGAAAAACACGTCACTTATGAGCGAAAATGTTTCGACCATTTTTTGACCAATCTTCAGGGAGAATTTCCATAAAACGAAAGGTATTTTTAAGGTTCTTCTTCACAGAGGGAGAAATCGAACGGTCAGTGCGGCGTTTCACGACGTTAAAAAATAAAAATATTAGTCTAAAACTGCATAGAAACAACTTGGATTTATAGTGTCATGTTTAAGATTAATACAAAAATAGCTAGTAAACGCAAAAGTAACATAATTTATTTACAACGTTAAAGATGTGCATTCTTCACACGAAAGAAATAAAATATCGAAAACTGTAATTGCAGAAGTATAACATATACTACTGCTAATTAGAAAATTAATAAATATAAAATGTAGGCATTAGTAAACAGTATTCAGCAAAGCGTGATTATTTTACAGAAACATTTCACCGTAAACACAAATGTAACTTGATCGTTGAAATTATTTATAAAATAAAAAAATCACATGATTCAGTAAAATTTTTAAAGGATAACTTATTGAAATTGTTTAAAAAATGTTGTTTTAAATAAATGTAATTTAAGAAAGTAATTTTTTTTTTTTTTTTTTTTTTTTTTTTAAAGAACACTGTTGAAAATCACACAAAACATATGTTCCACGATTCCAAACACGTTAGACAGATTAAAAAAATATATATAAAAAATAAAACTGCTTTGTTTGTATAAAATAATATTTCTTTTTGTAATTTCAAGAAATTCTGTTCCGATTCACCCCGCTATTCCTATTCAGCCCATTTTAAAATAATTGAACGTGTGCAATCTTCCACACTTCTAGTTTACCTTGAATTAATCTTTGATAGTTTTCCAAAAGTCATCTACTATACGGTCCCTTAAAGTTAGCGTTTTTTACATTTTCGCTAAAAAATCGAGAACTAAAAGTCAAAAAGGAAAGAAAAAAATTGTGTGGGGGTTCTAGACTATGGTTAATCTAATGAAAGCAAAAAAAAATATGTTTCGATTAAAAAAAATCAAATTGTTTTATTAATTAAGAATTAATTATTAAAAAAGAAATGGATGCAAAAGTTGATTGCTATTTATGTTTGGCAATTTACAAACTATCTTTTGAAAAAAAATTACTGAAATATATTAATTATTTAAGTATTTATGGCCAAAACACCAACTTTTTTATTTAACATTAATTTATCATTTTTTTTTTTATCATTTAAATTACAAACCATTCATTAGAAAATTACGAATTTTTGTATTTCGACATTTTTTTGGATGCTGAATCCAAATATGGGATAATATTATGAGGTTGTTATTGAACTTTTTAAAGTTTCGTTCTGTTTTAATACGTAGATGACCCCTCGTGACAAAAACTACATGCAATTATTAAAAACCTTCCACGATTTACAACGGTACCTTTTGTTTGTTATTTTAACAATTAGAGCACAAGATATAACCATCGTTCTGATTGATTTCATTTTTTTTTGGATACTGTACATGAGCTTTGTATTGAGAGCACCAACTGTCGTAATTAACTTTGTTAGTTGGTCACTAGTACTAACTGCTGTGATATGCTTCGTACTCGCTATAAAACACAATTCAAGTGGCCGAAAAACGTGATTGATAAATTCATACATTGAGTCATGTTTACAAGAAAGATAAGCATTAAAGATGAAAACAAATATTTATTAGCAAATTACTAATTATTACTGGTGATAAGATCAAATTTCTGAGCATTCTGGGAAATGGAGGGTACAATTAATCACAAAAAGAAGAAGATTCGACTAACGGGGGGTGGTGAGGTCGTTGAAGGTTAGAGAACGTGTCAGTGCTACCTTCAGGAATGGCTTGGAATCAATTTGCTCTGTGGGATGCTTGGAATCGATGCGGCCACCTGGACATCCTTCAGAAGAGGATTGGGAACCTTGAGAGGATGCTTCTCCGTAAATCTCTATAACCTGGAGCTTTCCTTGACTAAACAGTTAGACCTCTCAATCTCTTTTTGTCCTCAATTTCCGTTCCGAGGTAGAAATTGATAACAGCAGCCATCTTACTTGTCAAATCATAAAATTCAACAAATAGTGAACAGAACTTTCGTGCGAGATCTTTCTTAGTCTTTTTACCCTAATAATTAGATATTCTTCTCTACTTTTTAGGAATACCAATGGCACTTGAGTGTCCTCCCACAAAAAATCACCTCATCTGCTTCTCGGCCCAATTCCCACTAAAATCCCCCGTAAATTATGACTTGATACCGTTGACCTGTTATGTCACCTCATGGACAAAATCGTGCCCCAAGTCTACTCTCCTCAAATACAAATTGCCATTAAATCAAGAGTAGGTTTTCACTTGACCCCCAATACATATAAAAAAATATATAGTGGGCTTAGACTATCACATTTGATAATTCCCCGAATTTTTAAAAAAGAGTGGTAAGTACAAGAGAGTATCTAGAATTCCGTATCTTGAGCTTTTCTTGAGATCATGTTACTTGTTATTTGAAAACCAGAGCATTAGTTTCACTGAAATTTCTGAAATTAGTTTCGTAAAATATTAATCCCCAATAACTTGCGAAATGGACATTAAATGATTAGTTATGTATATTGCAAGTTTCCATTCAAGAAATCTACAGTCCTGTGTATCAAAATTGCGGTTAGTAGCTTTAGAATATGCAACTTTTTAAAATAAAAAAATTAAGTTATGAAGATTTTACTCTCTAACGCACCCGAAAAAATTATGTGTCAGCTGTTCATTAGACATAATATATGTTAACTTAATATCCCTACGTACACGAATTACTCAAGTCTAATCAAACCTGACCATTTCATTTCTACATCAGAGTCCTATGTGTTATAAAAGAATCACCTCATTAGTTAAGCCCTAATCACCAATCCAAATTCAACTGCAACTTCCGTTCTTTCATGCACCCTTCTTAAGAAAAACTCTTTCTTCTAATAGTATTAGCCTATTTTTTCTGTCTTATATAAGTCTATAGTATATTATTTAAATACTATGTAGTGTATCCGAGTGAGAGGGGAACAAATTAATTTTAATTTTACATCTTTGACTTTTCATAAAATAATGTTATGTAAAAAAAAAAAGTACATATGTGTTTTCACTTCCATACGAAACAATATAAAATTCACATAAATATTAATTTTTTCAAATTTGTTAGATTTTATGAAAACAAATAAAGAATAATTAAACTTTGACACTCCGTTAAAAAGCCCAATGAAATTCTAACCTTGTCCTTTACTTGTTATCCAAGAAACACCCAGTAAATATTATCATCGAATATGTTTAACAGAACATCTTATGTTTAATAGCTTGTAAAACATATTTTGCTTTTTTAAAATTACCCTTTCAGTATACGAAACTAGTTTTAATCAAAAATATAAAAATTAAAATGGTTTTAATCTACGCAAAGTAATCGCTTGTGATGTTTGTAATGCTCGTAGGATAAAATTAACAAATCTTTTCTTAAACATAATCATCACAACATAAAGTAATACAAAAATCATAAAATTAAAAAATGAATAAAACTAGATAAATTTAACTGCAAAACTTTCATGTTAATTAAATACGAGGTAAGTAGATAAAATTAAATCTAATTTTTGAAGTACTAATGATTTATACTCTTTTGAAATAATAGGAATTTAGACTTAAATTCACTGATATTGTAAGAAAACAGCTGTGATATTCTAAATAAAAGTTCTCATTGGGACCGATTCCCATGCAAAGATTCAACTGCAAGAACTGGAAATGGCAAACGGAAAAGAATTTACATTTCGCTTATCCTAAACAGTGATTACTATAAAAAATGAGAAAGGTATCAATTGGATGGTCACGGCAATATTAGTAGTAATACCTAAAATTCAAGCAGAACTTATAACGGGAAACGTTTTGAAATTTTATCGAAATTGTGCTTCGCTAGTAATTCTGTTGGAAGTTCCCATTTTGATTAAAAACAGAATAATAACGGATATTTGGTAGAAAAAAAAACTCGGTGATTGGAACATCGCACAACTTTCAATTACACTATAATACTGATGACTGCTTTTAAATTTTACCTAGATTGGTGTTATTTATTGTATTCATGTTTTCATTCCTTTAAAAAAAATTGCCAAATTGATGAAATTGTTGGCATTACTTCTTACATTGGTAAAAAAAACACGTAAGAATGGCGAATTCAGCGATATACTTTTCGATAGTTCTTACATTATCCTTTCTTATGAGTGAAACAAAGGAAAAGCATACATCGATGGGCGATGCTCAAGGGAAAAGAACTCTGCGTTAAAAATATTCTTTTTTTTAGATAAATGTTTACACTTTTATAGCATTCAAATCAAATTGCAAAATTACCTCATTTGACCCAAAATCGTTAAAGCAGTTTTTTGGCAATTACCGAAAAACATAAATTTTTCAATGGCAGCTACCTTATGACAAGTGGTATTTTGAACAAAATCTTAATGACAGGTCTTATGGCCTACTTACTTGTATACACAATTTGAACATCGTAGGTAAATTAGTTCGTGTATGCTGACTACAGCCACACAAAACGGATTTTTTTTTTTTACCGAATACAATAATATCATTATCCTAGATCACATATAAAGTAATCAAAAGTAAAAATTCACTAAGTTTTATGGCAAATTTTTATTTATAAAAGAAATTCCAAATTAAACAGGCGTTATATCATAAGTATTATATTTTTTCGATCCCTCAACATGGAAATATTTCAATCTTTAAATATCCCCAAATTTTGCAATCTTCGTATATGAACTTAATATAGAGCAATAGAACCATGTGTAGAAGCGTCCCCTTAGTAATAGTTATTATCCCAAACTAATTTGTTTATTAAAATACTATTACAATTGAAGAAATATTTTATTTATCTATCATGTTTGTATCAATTTTGATCGTTTCGAAGTCGAAAACGCAAAAATTTTACTAGTCCTTGAAGAAGTTATAAATTTACTCCAAATACTTATTTCTAATTTTTTATAGGGCAAATTAACCTTTTGGCAAATGATGTTTTTGTTGATCATTTTAAGAACTTTTTTTTTTTTTTTTTACTTAGAAATTAAAACTGGAAAGAAATATCATGAAGCTACGTTATTTAGGACCTAGAAAGAAACGTTATGACATGATGCAAGTTGACCCAGTTAATGTTGTCAGTACTTATAAATCTACACTAGTGACTTAATGTTTTTGAATAATATCCCAATATTATATGTCTTCATTTATGATCATAATAAAAACTACACCACCAGACAATCTTTTTTTGTATATAAACTTACTTATTTTAAAATATCATGTCTGTTTTGATGAAATGTTTAAAAAATAACATATGCAAAAATAATAACGATTTAATTTTATTTTGTGTCCGAAACTTTAATATTTAATAATACAATACGATTTTTTATCAAATGATTACTAGAAACCTATACCAAGTAATGGGTACAGTTTACCCCCCATTAACTTCATTATAATCCATTCCAATAGGGTTTTGATTCAGATAACTAATCAATGCACAACCACGCTCATTATGTAACAGTTTTCTTGTACATTTAGAAATTAACAAATAGTTTTCAATGACATATCTTTAAACTGATTCTGTAAAGTATTTAGAAGCTCGTGTTAATATATTAAAATTATTAACTTAGCTGAAATAGGAAAAAAAATGTTTTCAAGTTGACAATTTTGGGTTTTCAGTGTTTAGTTAAGAGGATCCCTGTATAGCTGAGAAATCATGAAGCAGAAACAAAAATAATTCTTATATCCTCTTCCTTAAATAATATGTTTGATGCCAAAGAATATGATTATAATAAATTTAAATTGATTTGTGTACGTTATGTAAGATGTTACTTTGAGTGGACTGCCACATATGGTTACACTTCAGACATGCTAACGACCATCACAATACACCATTAAAAGCAATAACGAATTTTACATTATATTAACCAGTAGCAATGCACTTTTCATTTTCCCTCGAACTAAGTTGACTCTGAAGCCTTCATGCATAAGATCTATTCTTTAGTTTATAGATATAAACACATGAAATGGTAATTTTAAAAAATCTCAAGATGAATGTGATTAATTAAAGCACTCGAAATTCTTTTCTAATTTATTTCCCCTAACTGACTGTATTGTAAGATATTAATTCCTTAGAATAGAATTGTACATGTATTTTTTTTTTTTTTTTTTTTTTTTTCTGATTAGAAAGTAATGTCAAAAATAAATCCAACAAAAACCATTTCACGCAATAGTTATACGATATTTACTATCGAAGAAATTAGATAATAGTTCGGCATTTGATAGTAAAAGTTGCCTTCAACATGATATATTCCACCTGAATTCTATTTCTAGCTCAGATATTTTATTATTTTTTTTTCTCTCTCTTTCAAATTGTGGACATTTCATTTTTACGCCTACAACCTTCGCAGTTAAAGAACCACTTTATTTTTAACTTCAGTTCCAAACAAATACCAAATTCAATTTTAACTAATACTAAATTTAACTGCAACTAACATCAAATTCAACTACAACTTATCGTGCTTAATAATAATATTTAACACGCAATCAGTTTTCTAATAAAAAAGGTCTATTCTTTTTTACTTGCTATAGTAATCATATATCATATTTTTTTAAATACTTTTTAATATATGCAAGAAAGAAAAAGGGGCAAATGTTGTTGTTGTTTTTCGGCTTTTTTCATGAGGGAATCTAACTAAAACTACTTTACAGAAATATTTGCACAATTTCTTCTTGTAAGGTGTTTAGTGAATTATTTTTAGATAATTTATTAACTTAATTCTCGTCAAATAAATTTGCTACAATCATTTAGACAATAAGTAGTTGCTTAAACTCTTACATGCATAGGTGAAATGGCATAAGTAAAATAAAAATGTTTTATTTTAACAATGCTTATTTTCCTTTCAATAAAAAATAATAAGGAAATTAATTTAAGGATAATTTCTTCAAAACTTTTAAGTTTTTCGTACGGACAAGCAAAGAAGTATAAAACTTTAACTCTCTTTAAAAAATCTTAATAGAATTCAAACCAAATATTTTACTTATATTCAAAGTAACACCCTAAACATTTTACCATCGAACAATTTTTTTCTGAACATTTTATCTTTAATAGCTTGTATAGCATGCTAAGCCACATTTTAAAGTACCTTTTATTTATGCGAACCAACTTTATTATAAAAGAATATAAACATAGGCTAATGCAATGCGTGCAAGTAATAAACAATTTATGATGTTTATTTATTTATATTACATTTATGATGTTCAGTAAGGTTAAACATTAACAAATACGTTTCCTAACATAATTTACTTCCACATCATAGACTAATACATAAAGTATATTATAATAATAAATAAAGTAAATTAAAATTAAGGAATAAACTTTCAAAAAAGTCTCCATATATTTAATTCTAGTGTTGTTTTAGTCAACAATAAAAACATAAACTAAAAGTACTCAAGTTTATTCAAACTTTAAAAAAAAATGCTTTCAGCTACCATTACGGAATGCGTGATGTACCGAAACATATATCTAATATCTGAAATATTCATGGTTAACTCTCCTTTGGCTACTTATATTTTTAAATTTACTCTTTTTCGATACCGAGTCACGTGGGTCCAGTTTATTCGACGCGTTTTTAAACCTTATAAAGAGTTATTAAATAGCTTAAACATTAAACCAAGACAAATGTGTCTTGTTATGTTTTATATCGATTGTGATGATGGTGTCAAAAGAGCAAAAGTATCCTTTTTTATACCCAATTGCAATTTTTCCATCTTTCGAGAAGTTATCAAATTTGAATGAAATCGTAACATCACTGTCAATTTATCTTATAAAATAAGCTTTTCACAAACTATATTTGTATTTGTTTTTGTTTTTTTAAAGAACTTCGTTGTTTCTCCCCTATATTTTAAAATTGGAGGAAAACTCTATTTTTGGAGCTAAAAAATAAAATCATGGAATGGGACAATTTTTCTAAGTTAATGCGAGGAGGTTTACGCTTGGAGGACTTAATATTTTGGAATACCACATTTTTGTATATCAAAAATTATGAAGATGGTAAAAATTAGAATACCAATTTTATAAACTTACTAATTTTAAAATGACATATCCGAATTGCTTAATATGAAAAAATAATAGAATAAATTAACCTCACCAGCAACTTTTCGTGAAATTATTTCTTAAAATACTCATAGGCGTAACTAAGGTTGATGAATGGAGGGAGGTGAACTCAAAAAATATGGACTCACTACATCAGCGGGGAAAAAAAGGGAGGGGAAAAGAGAGGAGAAAAAGAAAAAGTTAATCACACTGAAAAAAGTTCAAATTATTTAAAAAGTCAAATTTTTTTAACCTACACGATAAAAAAAAATTTCTTAAAATTTATTTTCTACTTCATTTTCTTCTTCTTCTTCAAAAAAAAAAAAAAAAAAAAAAAAAATATTTACTCTCTGAATGTCCAGGGAATGGGCGAAATTGTACAATTGTTTTTCTTGCAATAATTTTTAAATTATATTTCTGAATCAAATATATGATTTTTTTTAAAATATTTTTCTATTTATTTTATTTTAAACAGGTTTTAAACTATCATACTAATAAAAATATTAAAAAAATATTTTATTTTAAATTTTTTTTTATAAATTTAAAAATGTTGTGTATTTCTGAAAAAACTGGGGATCAAAGGACATATATATACGTCTATGACCCTCAGAGGACTAAAAACATGGAAATTGAAAGAATCAGATACAATTGTAAAATACATAAAACAATATTTTCGAAAAAACTTTTCCAGGTGCAACAAGCAAGATTGGACCAGTGGTGAATCCCTAGAAATATTTCAACCATACACTACCAAGAAAAATTGTTAAAGAAACCTCCATAAACATTGAAGTATATTTTTTATCTAAATAGATGCTTCTTAACCTTTATATTGTACTCTTCCATACTTTCTTTTCTGAATTTGCCACTACCATTACACTCAATACAGACCCATAGTCCCTTTATTAAAATATTTGAAATTATTTATTATAAATAAACTTTTTTTTTATTTATTTTTTTAAATCATAAATTCATAAATAGTTTAAAGTCATAATTTTTTTTACCAACCTTCCTCTTTTCGTTGCAGTTATAAGTATTCCTTACGGGTTGCACTCCGCGAGATTGTTAGAACCGGCCCCTGTCAGAACTAGCCAGAACATTAAAATAAAATTATATTATCTTGTAAATAGTTTTTATAGACTGAATATTTTGCAAATGAAGTAATTCTGAATTATATCTATTAAATATACCTTCTTTTTTTTACGAAAGGTAAATGTGCCTGTTTTTTTTTCCTATGATACCAATATCATTCTCGACTGTAAGTCTGCGGATAAAATTGTACTGTTTTTCTTCTTTATCAACTACGCTATCTGTTTATTCTTTCTCAACTTGAACAGTAATTTCACCACATTCTTCATTTTTTCGTTTTCTTCTTTTGAAAAATCTAAGCAATGTTTCACTTTAAGGTTTGCGTTTGCTACCTGCATTCATTTTAATTTACCATTCAGTTATTATTACTTTCAGTTACCCATATGTTAACACAAGATAATGAAAGTATTGTTTTTGCTAAAATTGCGCATGCGCAAAATTTTAAAATTCTGAAAAAATCAAGTTTCTTACTAATTTCTAAAAAACAGCTGAAAAGATTTTGATCAAAGTGCCTCTTAAAGAGTTCTAAACATCTCCACATAGATTTCACTCCATTCAAAAATTCACGTAGAAATGCGATAAAAGGGTAAAAAGTTGAAAAACGAATGCCTAGAGCTCTCTACCCTTGAGCATCATTTCACCAATGATTGATTTTCATCTGTTTCCCACGCAAGAAAGGATGATGTAATGTTTATTGAATAACATCGCCATTTTTTATTTTATTTTTACGTTTAAAAATTATTGTAGTGAAAATATGATAAAGTTAAATAAGACCGTTCCATTTCAATTTTGAATGTAATGACCATTATTATAGTGTAATTGAAAGTTGTGCTATGTTCCACACTCCTAATTTAGTGTTTTGTCTTCTCAGGGTTCATCTCATGTTTCTCGCGATGGAAAATCAATTTCTCCGACCTCGGAGGGGTATAGCGCATAGTTGTCTGCGGACAATTTGCCTACAGTTTGCAAAACATTCAATGGTATATTAGTGTTGAGAAACCTATTCTCCCGGATGTCGTTAATTTGTGTAATCACACTAACATCCTTCTTGGATCCTTAAAAGGTCATGTAGTTCATGAGAAACAGTACATGGGAAATATTTGCTCTAAATACTATACTCGGACAGTCACCCTCAGATGTCCTCTTTCAAACCTAACCAATCAGATTTATTCCTAGTACTTCCTTGTAACTCAGTATATAATGTTCATACACTTTTGTAACCTTTCTTTAAGTCCTAATAAAACTTCTTGTTCTGAACCACGCTCTCCGGCCTCTGTTATTCCGTTAGTTCAATAATTAGCTATATAGTTCTGCAGTTTAATATAGTTTTTGATTACCTTAGTAAAACACTGAGGATTGAATAATTCCCAATAATGAGATTTAATGGTTAATATGAGTAATAATCAACAAAGTGTTGGTTGGGAGGAAAAAATCAGTATATATGGGAAATTCTGAAATTAATCTGAATTTGAGGATGTAAAAACGCATAAAAATAAAAAATAAAAAACATTGAACATTGAAATTTTACTCTTAGAATTGTATTAACAAAACTAATGCATTTACCACTTCAAAAAAAGGTGAAAGAAAAATAAATTTTCTAAAAAAAACCAGTTTTCTAATTTTGCGTTAACCTCCGTGGTTAACACAACCCATGGAGTTTATAAATAAGTAGATTGTCATGCTTAAAACCTAACCTACTAAAAGACAGAGGATATACTAGCTTCGCTTTTAGATAAAAAAAAATTGGCTATTTGATAAAAGTTAACGGCAAAAGTATGCTTAACACTATAAGAAATAACTTTACTGAACATGGAGGTTACAAGAACAAAAAGAACTCACCAGATTTTTGAGGATTGCAAAGCTTTTTCACAAATAATATAAAACTATGTACATTCAACAACATCACATGACAAAATGGTTGACTTGAGCTTCACTTCAGCTCTGGTTAAGAAGACTGTACTGCTATCTAGTAGAATTTTAATCATGGTAAAGATATTCCATGGAGGTTACCACAGCACCCCAGGGACAACTTATGTGTTAAAATAAAGTGGTGAAAAACACTAAAACTGATATTTTTGTGATTAGTTAATGATTTATATAGTAAATAAAAGTTTAACCCAGAATTTTTCACAAATACATTATTAATCAGGTTTATTTCTTTAGTTGACACAAAAAAAAACAGGAGTGGGGAAATTTCATGGAGGTTACAATAATAAATAAATATGTAAAATAAAGACTGAAAACATTAAATGTAAACTTATTTCTACTTAACACCAATTTCCTTACTTAAAGGAATAAATATTAAGCCAGTAAAAGCACAGGGACTGAAATTTCCTGTTAATTTCAGAATTGACCATTTGCTAAATTTTGCTCAACCTAATGGGGCCCTCGTTACACCTATGAGACTAATGTTTTAATTCAGATAACTTATAAATCCTAATCATTTATGCATTTATATTAATTTTCTTGATATTTTTAAAGTTAACATTACATTTCCATGGGTACGCGTTTAAAAAGTATATTTCAGTGATTTCAAAACTCATGTTAATTATTCAAATTATTAACTTGGCTGAAATTAAAAAAAAATCAAATAGCTTATTCCACTGTTTGCTTAAAAAAAACTTCTCTAAATATCTTAGGAAGAATAAGATACAAAACGTGGAATGTAGTGTATGCTCATTTCCTTAAATGACATTTTTGAAATAATATCCAACTACATGATTTTATTTTATTTAAAATTATTTATATTATTAGCACTCATAAAAAGTACTAGTAGAATTATTAGAATTCATTAAAAATGAATAGATATTATGCTTCAAAAAATATAAATAATGCTCTAGGACCTAGAGAAAAGAAATGCATACATTTATAACCTGGAGTCTAGGTGATAAATGTAGATATTCCGTTTCCTCAGGGTATTCTGAAATAACATAAAAACTTTGTATTATGATAATTATCTTTAAAAACTAAGCATAATTTGCATAAAATCTAATTTGCAAGTTAAATATTATATAAAAAATTTTGAATTTAATGTTTTTCGAAAGTAAGAAAGAAATTTATAAAACATTAAATTTTTGTTAGAATCACAGATAATTTAATAAGTTTATAAATTAATGGAATAAAATATTTTATTAAATCTTTTGTATAAATATGAAAAAATAAAAATAGAGAAATATAGATATTTTACATAATTTTAAAAAATATATTTTTTGGTTGGCTGATGAAATATATATTTAAGTTTAATATAGAAGGTACTTTTCTTCAGAAACTAAAAAATTATGTTAAATTATTGATACAGACTCAATGCTTTTAAATAGTTTGGGATTTTCTCACTACCCTACTAAAAAATGCATACATTAAAAAAAATATTAGTACTCAATAAAAATAGATATTAATAAAATAAGGCACACATAAAGCACATGCGAGTGAAGTTTTCTATTTAAGTTTGACTGTTATTTTTGTGCAAATTGCATTTTCTATTCCATACAAACGATTATTATTCATTTTAGGTGGAATAACAGTTTTTGCTCTTGTAACAGCCGAAGTAAAAATAGTAAGAATTTCACTTATTCTTTATATCTCCCTAAAACTCTATAAATATGAATGAAATGACGAAGAAGCGCCATACTATGGTATTTTCAAAGAAACTTTTTATTTGCAAAATCCATTAATTAAATTTAAATATTTATCAATCTTACTCAAATTTAACACATATATTTTAATAAAAAGTCATTAAAACTTTTAAACATTCTTAAGATATTATTGAATGGTATAAGTGAAGCAATGTAATTTAAAACAAGATTAGCAACTCTATAAAAACCTTTTCATTTCATAAAAAAAATCAATTGATTTATATGGTTATATTATTTCCCTGGGCCTTAAGCCCAAGGACATTGTTTTCAATTGGTCAAAAGTGTGGTCTGACGTCCATCTTTATTTAATGTTTAGGTATGCGCAAAAAAGGCTTTGTGTGGGATCCGCCTGCTTGTATAAAAAGAGAGGCATGCTGATGTTGTTCAGTTGCATTGATGTTTCATAAAATTCGAATAAAAATATTAAAAAAAAACTTTGTAATGGGCTTGGACTTAAAACCCAGGGTAAGCTGTACATTAGTCCTAAGCCGAATATTTGTTTCAATTTAAAATTAGATTATTTTTTATTTGTTTTAATTTTTGATCGAAACTTCAGATTGAATTTTAGTTCGACAACTCGTTTCATTTCATATATCACACATGTCTACAGAATTATTGCTTCATCTGAGAACGTGTACCTCAGACAAATAAACAGTACATTTTAAGAAGTGTATTTTCCTACTTCAGTGTAGGATAGAAGCTAAAAGTGTTGTTTATACAAGGTTAGGAAATTATGTTTACATAATTTCCGATCCCAGAATATTCAAATTTATAGATGTATTACATTTCATGTTATTCAGACAACACAAAAAGTTTTAACATAAATGTAAACGATGCTCCTATTTTGCATGGCTTACTTGTCAAAATTGATTATCGACTTTTATTAGTCTTACTTCGAGATGTAGAATATTTAAACCGTGTAACGAACTTTGATTTAGTTCATATTAGCAATACCTGTTGTTGAACTAATATATCTAGCATTATTAAATAGTTAGTTACTACAACTTAATGTAATTTTTCCTATATTTAATGGTTTTGTTTCAACTTACTATTTAAAATAAAACCCTTTGAAGCTTTATAAATACTGCTTTCAATATCAAACCATTAGATATTTTAGCGGTATTTTTGCATTTAAATTCCCATTATTTAAAAAAAATAAAAATTCTCGATTTAAAAATTAAAAAAAACTTGAAAAAAATATCCTATCCACAGCAGCTAAAACATAATTATTATGACTCAATAGAATAAAAAATATTGAAATTCATCTTTAGGCATTTTTAAAATCCCTCAAGATGCAACAACTTATAATTTAAACACTGTGACAAAATAATTCATAAAAAAACAACGTTAACAAAAGAGCAAATTTCGTAAAATAGGCTTAAAACTTGCTTCAAAACACTAAGACGTTATATTGCTAATATACTACAATATACACAAAAAGCGCAAAAAAATTGTATTTAAAAATTACAAAAATCAATTATCAACAAATTATTTTCCGCTTTGGAGAACCAAATAAAAATGTATGCACTTAATTGAATTGGTTTTAAGCATGTTTTATAACATAACCCATCAAAAAAAAATTTTTTTTTTTTTTATTTATTTTTTTTTTTTTTTTGTGAATAAAAACAGAATGTAAAAAGAACATAATTGTACTCCAATTAAACTTAAAGTTCTCTGGGTAAAAAACGTTACATTACTATTACTGTGTTGCAGAAAATAATGATCGCCCAAGGTTTTCAAATGTTTACTACATATCGCTCTTGATCGTTCGTTCAAAAACAATGAATAAACATTAAAAAAAATTAGCATTTAAAAATAGTACACTATTGCCGTTCAAGCATTTGCATTTGAATAATTTAAGTATTTGCTACTATTAAGTTTATTTTTTTTTTTTTAATTAAATTGTTATGCAAGATTGCGATCTGCCAGATAATCATAATTACAGTATAAATATACCAGTACAAATTGGTACATACTTGAATTGCATCACATTTTTTAAATATTTTAATGATCTCATGAAAATTTATAAGAGATATTTTTTTATGGATTCCATAAAAAAAAATTTTACATTTTCATCCATTAATTTGATTATATGATAGTTCTCATGAGTGCCTATTTCACCAATAATCATATCACTTTAAATGTAACCAATGTGTTATAATTATTCAGTATTAATATTTAATGCTATAGTGAAGTATTATTTGTTTAATATGATCATTTAATATAGTTTATCAATATAGTTTACATTGTTTAATCATTCAATTCTAGCTGCGTGGGCCCACGTTGCGGAGACCAGTCATTAGTGTATTAATTCCAGATTTTGGTGCTTCGCGAATGGGCTTGCTTCTCTCACATTAAGATACATTGGTACGCAAAACCAAACTGACTTCGCTCGCTAAAAGTTTCATTGTAAGAAACACAGCTCGCTTTGCTCCCTTAGAGAATATTTTTAACATGTGTTAGTAAAAAACAAAATTAGAAGGCCAAAACTACTTATGTTGAACTTTTTCAGAGCTCTAAGGCTATTAGAAGTCGATTTTTGTAAAAAGATTAAACAAATTAAAATTTTAACATTCTGTTTGTTAAAAGTCCAATCATAAAGCCAAAACTACTTATGTTGAAAATTTCAGAACTGTAGCCCAATTAGAAATCGTTTTGTAAAATATTTGTTAATTACTTATAAAATTAATTAAAAAAAACTAATCAAAGTGAAAATTTCCGAGTTCTGGGCCTATTTTAAGTAGCTTTCTATAAATCCATAGACAGCTTGTTTTATTATTATAGATAATTTATTTTGTTTTATTATTTAGTTATAGATAAATATATCCTCATGCAGTTTTTACTAGCATAATAAATAAAATCCTTGCGCTTCTTCTGAATAACATTTTATTAAACTGTCTTGTTTTATTTTACATAAAATACTCTTTTTTTTTAATATAAAGGAATAGTACGATTTTTATAAAACTTTATTGTACGTTTTATTTTATGTGATGGCAACTGGGAATAGATAGAGAAAAAGAGGAAACATTAAAATGGCGTAGTTACTAATAAAGATGCCCATTTTTTAAACTTTCGTTTCGTTTTATCAAAACTCAATGGTTATATGTCCACAAGTTTCATATGACATCGACACCACTGTCATTAAGTATAATTAGTTCAGTATGATGGTTTAATAAGAATATTCAATTTAATGATTATTTTATATTATTCGTTTTGTACTTTCGCATACTTCTCTCTCTCTCTCTCTCTCTCTCTCTCTCTCTCTCTCTCTCTCTCTCTCTCTCTCTCTCTCTCTCTCTCTCTCTCTCTCTCTCTCTCTCTCTCTCTCTCTCTCTCTGTATATATAAATATATATATATATATATATATATATACACCTCTTTCTCTTACTCAGTCAATGTTTCAACTATCAATATGAGTATGTTTATATATTACCTATCCATGTGACTATAGATTATCAATTAATCAATTATGTATTAAAAATACACCAATGAAGAGGGGAATAAACCACCAAACACCGTTAAGTGGTTTAATTAATTTGATAATGATCTGCATACATCAATACTTAGATTTATCAAACAACAATATAGCTAACAGCATTTTGCAAGATAACCAATTTAAACTGAAAATTAAATAACGGCTCGTTCCTGAAAATATTGATTAAAAACATGAATATGAATGTAAATAGTTAATATTAAAATAAGGACATCATAAATTTTATTTTTCAATAATATCGATTGAGACTCCGTTTAAGTTTCAATTTACTTTATTCCAACACCTGTGTAACTTCAAAATCCCCGCTTAAATTTATTTGCGTAGTCTAAACTCAAATTTAACATCAAATTTCTTTTAAATTTTAACTGTTTTTCTTATTTTTACAAACCAAACTTCTCTCATTTCAGCCTAAAACAAAATATACTCTCTTTACTCACATAAAGAGGACTGAATAGAAAATTAAATGCAACCTCCATCTTACCAGAAGAAACATTATAAACACAAAAGTGTATTCTACTTTGACTTCTATACCTTTTTCTCCTAACACTCAGCATTTGCTTTATTACAAAAAAAAAACTAAAACAAACAGTCCGATGTAAATAAAGCCAAAAAGCTACATTCTACTGCTTACAACAAACATTTCAAAC
This sequence comes from Linyphia triangularis, assembly GCA_963978545.1. NCBI lineage: Eukaryota > Metazoa > Arthropoda > Arachnida > Araneae > Linyphiidae > Linyphia > Linyphia triangularis. Next base: position 60,064,273 of record OZ021732.1, read on the forward strand.
ATACAGAAGCACATTAATATCACAAAGATGGGTATATTGTTTATTTTTTTCTTCTTTATTCCTTTCATCATTTAAACTGTCCTCTTCACTTCAGTTTTTCATGCGGGACGCATAAATGAATTTTCCTTTCAAAAACATACCGAGATAATGGCTGCTGGGACATTTTCTCTTTGTACAAGTTTCTTTCATTTGCGTTATTATCGGAATGAGAACTCTAATTAAAAATCCCGATGATTCTTATTTTCGACACGGTTATATGCTAATTAAAGAGTTTTTCTTTTGCAGGAAATGTTGGACACTGGTCTGTGCAAGATAGTTCAATTAATAATTATTTGTCTTAATTAGTGAGTTCTTTTTTATAAGTGAGCTCAAAGAATGCTTATTGTTCTTTTCTGAAGATGGATTTACGAATGATTTACTTTATTCGTACTAGATATGATTTTTTGTCGTCTCTTTGTCGTACTTAATCTGAAGTTAAGGTACACATAAAAAAAATTATAAGTATGCAGTATGGAAATATTGATATTCAGGTGGTGCCATTTCATGCAATATAAAGATAATGGAAGTTTGTTTAATTGAGGAATTGTTTTAAGAGGTGGATTAAGTTTTATTTTGTTTTCGCAAATGGTATTTGTTTATAATTAAATCCATCATATTTTGTGTTTTTAGTCACTTCAAATGTATTTGACTGTAAAAAGTTAAAACCTCAAAATGTATATCTTCTTCATATTTGTTCAAGTCTAGTCTGAACCCCACTACCCCTCCTTACCTTTAAGATTACAATTAATTTCCCATCTAAGCAAAAAATAATAAGGTATTTATATAATTAAATATTATTGATTTCAAACAAATGCTAGCTTTTAAATAAAAGTAGGGACAAAACTTAAATTGTTATTCAGAAATAATTATTTTAAAGAAATCAAAATGTTCGTTTATGAATACGTATGAATTTTTCTAAAAAGAGCTTTGCCCAAGAATGACAAGATTTAAACTTAATTTTGATTTATTTTTATTACAATAAACGCAATTTTTTTTTAATTAAGTATACTATTGTGTTTATTTCCTTGATCTTAATTCTGTTAATTAGTTATATTATTAATTAATCTTAGTTCCCATCGATGAACTATCTTTTTAAGATTTGGAGTAAAGTAGTTTTAATATAAATAGTTTAATATAATACGTTGTAGTTATACGTCTGAAAAAATTTTATGTTGGTGTATAATAATGGTCCATATTGGTGAGGCGCATATCCTAAAATGTGACAAATAGAAATCTCTCATCTCAACTTTATTTCACACTAAATTATGCTTTGAATTATCTTCAAATGATACTTCATGATTTCGCTATAAGTACTCAAGAATGACTGAGTTTCGACTCTCTGTAAAGTCCTTCACGTGTAATGAAAGTTTCTCTACGTCATTTGTAGCCATAGTCTTTGCTCAAATGTCCAATAGGAAAAGAATTTACGACGAAAGATGCACCTTCAACTCCAATTCTTCATATTTTTCTCTTTTTACTTGATATATCTTCAATATCTTTCATTTCTAAAATATGAGAGGTACTACGGAGACATTTTTCAAACTACAGAGCTATCTGACAACCTATATTGAGTTCTTTGGTTGATGCTTCTGTATTACTCACCGAACATTTGCTCCAATAGAATCCTTTTTTTTCTAGAATTCCATATTCATTTTCTTAAGAGATCTATTTTTATTTTGTATTTCAAGACATTTTTCTTAAAAGTTACAATGGATTTTGAGAATAAATTTAAGGTAAAAAGGTTAATCGTGTAGTTATGAAATTATTGTAGTAGCACATTTGATCAGATATAAATAATATAAATGGAACTCATTTTAATTGGACATTTAAATATCATGTAAATAATTATGTTGTTGTAAATGTTGTGTTTCAAATGGTTGAAATATAACATCTTAAAACTTTAATTTCCATCTAAAGGCTTTACTTAAAATCAATTATTTTATTTTCATCCTTAAGTTTAACGTATTCAAAATGCACTCACTAACGTTGGTTCTTCAAGGGTTCTATGTTACAGAATAGTTGAAAATTTATACTATCTCTTTTGAAAATCTGCAATAAAAAATCTGTAATTAAAACTTCAAACCCCCCTGCACCCACTCTATGGCTATGTGGTTAGCTCTCTGGCCTCGCATGAGAAAAATGTTAGGTGTGTGTTAAACATAAATGTTCGTTGTGACTTGGAATCCACAATAAGCTATAGATACCGACCTGATCAGCCGTTATTTTGTGTAAAAATAGGTCGTTGAGCATGCAAGCCAACACCTATCAAACCCCCTGCATTAATATAGCAATTTCCAAGTGCAAAATTTACACAAGCGATGTCATTTATAAAAATAAACAATCAATAATATAGTTTCAACAAAACCGTTATAATCTAAATCCAATTCACGCATTTGTTTCTATTAAAAGTATTTTTTGTTCCAATTTTTTTACTTTTGTTTAGGAAAGAAATGGGAAATAAAATAAAGTTTTTTCAAATTAAAGAAGACCATGAAGATATCTTATAGCTAAGAAACATAACACTTAATGTTAAATATTTACATACTTCTTAATCAATATTAATGGTAAGGTTCTTTAAATACAAACTACATACTTTTTCTAGCAATTAATGTGAATACAAAGTCTTCCATATATCCAAATTAAAGGAGAAAAATATCGTTGGGCAAGAAACGCTACATGTTACATCATTGGAATCCGATTGAAAATAGAATGATTTTCAGTGATTATTACTAACCATATACTTTACACGGTTAAATTTGAATTAAGGCAACATTTGTATAAATTTGACAGTACCAGTATAATATATATTGCTAATTACTAGATTCATGCTGCATTTAGGAAGAGCTTTATATATCACGTATTTCTCATAGGATATAATCTATAATTCGGCTCAAGGATTATCACAATTAGGTACAAGATTATCTGCTCCCAATTAAGGATGTAATGTGGATGTGTGAATCATGCTATTAATATTGAAGCTGCTTGTAATAATTCAAATTAACCTGCAAGACGCTCGTATCACTATTATACTATTACAGCAATTCATAAAACATAAATATGCTAAAAGAGAATAATTGCGTAACAAACATCAATGGAAAAGAGACAAAGTTGGATATTTCTTTCCTTCCTCAGTTATAAAAATAAATAAAAAATTAAAAAGCACCAAGTGCAATTTTTTTAGTATTATTTTCCAGTTTTTAGAAAGATGCTTAAATATATATTTTTTATGTAAAAGCAGTTTTTAAGTAAATTTAAAATCTCTTCAAATGTTAACTAAATAACCTATTTTTAGTTAACTAATTTTTCTTCATGAAATTATTGTAACAACACGCAATAAATCATTAAGTAAACTATATATAGGAATGCTAAAGTGTCCCACAGCCAAATCCCAAAACCAATCAGTAGAACCTACAAGTGTATGTTATATTGGCCGAACTCAACTCGGTTTACGAACCTTCACGACTCAGTTTCTACTATACCTAGAGCTCAGATTTTGTCACCATCGTGCTTTCTTAGGGGTGTAGAGGAAAATAAAATAAGTTAAATGAACAAAGAAAAACGGTGAGAAAGAAATTATTTTGAAAATCTCCAAAGTCACTCAAATAATACACCTCCCCTTCCCCGGCTACATCCCCATTCTCTTTTTTTCCCTTTCTGCTTCTGACCAAAATTTAGCCAGGCCTAAACCAAAACGGTTTCGTGAATACGAAGTCATTCTTTTTTAGTTTTTATCAGCATGGTTAGAGGGTGTGCCGAGATAGTACCGTCTTAACTTGTACACTTTCAAACACCTAGAAGTTCCATACATGCCAAATTTTAAAGTATTTAGAAATGTTCATTGAAATACAAGAACAAAATTTGTGAACAGTAACTACTGTCAAACTGTTAATTATGCATTTATTCTATTTTTGATTATGCTTCTAAAAAAAAAAAAGATATTCTATGTATTCAGTTGTGTGATTTTGAAACAGCATACCAGTCATAAAACGATTTTATGATCTTTCGACCATTGATTGATGGGGATGTTACGTTACAGATGAACTATTGTCGGTAAAAAACTAACTCATATATAATAAACAATTGTAAAACATAGATTAAAAGGACGCTTGTGTGAGTTGATTATAGTTACTTTTATTTTTCGTGTTGATTCAATGTTCCTCGACTTTGATAAAAGTTGCTACATGAACTATAAATTTAGAGCCAGCTTCGACTCACCCTTTGAGAGGTGTATGTCTTAAAAGTAACTAGAAAAAGGTATCACCTAGTTTTTGAAAGATAATTAAGGTCTCGGTTGGTATACACATGTATACATCACTTTAAGAAATGTATTGAATTAGAGCGAAATATTTTTTACATTTTTAATAGATCAAAAATAAAGCAGCTTAAATTGCAATACTTTACTTTTAAAAATCACAAGTGGGATTTTCTTTTTTCAGTGTACCGCAACCCAAGGTAAAAAACGGAACATTTATAGAAACACTTCAATTATTTTAGAAACACTTCGAATATTTATCTGTCTGCCCGTTCAAAACATTAAAAGTTGGAGAACGCTTGAAATAGTTGGATGTCTGAATGAGGTTTGCCACAAAGCCAATTTTATATATACATCAACATAATCAAGAAGAAAATGATTAAAAAAAAAAACTTTTTTTAATTTTAAGATTGATTTTACGAGTTGGAAAAAAATCTCCTTTTAGTAACATTGTTTTTCTACCATAAGAAAACTTCAAATGATACAATTTCAAAAATATTCAACAAGTGTGACTATATATATTTTTTCAACGAAAAGTCTAATTAATTAGTTTCTTTAAATTCCTGTATCACCCCAATCACACATCCTTGTCCTTATTTCTGAAATTTATAAACAGGTAAATTTGAAAAATCCAAGGAATTAATGATTGTGAATAATTTAAAAACTACTTTGATTAATACCTTAGATGGAAAAAAAATAAACTTAAACATTTAATATTTGAGAAAATTATTAATATGACTACGCCCTTACTTATGATCTCTTTCTTCATTTGAATTTACTGGCTTAGATAGTAGTTCATCAGGCAGATCAGTTTTGAGTCCGTTTCTTCCATTCAGCACTTTCAAAGTCAGTGGCATCATCTCAACTTTTTGAATTTTTCATGTTTTCAATTTTTCACAAATTCAAATATGCTTCTATATATTTATATATGCTTTTGAATATACTTTTTATATATGTTTTTGAATATACTTTTTATATATGCTTTTGAATATACTTTTTATATATGTTTTTATAGATTTGAAATATTCTATTAGCTTTCTTGATTATAATAATTTATTTGGTTATTTAATTTTTATGTAGACAGCGTAAAACCAATTTAAAAACCAATCGCACTTTGTAACCAGAGCAACGCTGTATGCAGCAAATCATTTCTAAAAACACAATTTACTCTACTATAATTATTCCAATAATATTTGTATATTAATATAATTATTCTTACGCAATCCATCAAACCAACTAATTTTACCAATGAAATGTTCAATCGTGTGGTTTAGTAGTCACCCAAAGAAAAAAGTGTGGGAAAAAAATCTCCTGTATTAGAATCTTGATTGCACGAAACTTTAGACAGATATTAGAGAACTATTAAACCGAAATAGGTATCAACTAACCAGATAAATGTCTATAAGAGAACAGAAATAGGCGAAGGATAACCAGCAAGTAGTAAAAAGAAAAATACTCCAAAAATTTATAGAAAGACTTTAATCCCTAAATCAACTAAAGAAACATCATTAAAAAGAAGAATAAATAAAAATGTATAGTTTTGGGGATTTTTAGAGGTTTTTTTCACTAATGGGAAATTGAAACACTTATAGAAAACTTCAATATTTGTCCGTAAGTCCGAATCTTTTATACTTGAATATCTTATGAATTAGTCGGATGGTTGAACTGAAATTTGGCCCCCAGTTATTCCATATAAAAGACAAGCATAAAAAAAATTTGAAAATAGTAGTAATAAAAAAATGTGGAGGGTTTTTTTTTTTTTTTCTTTTTTTTTTTTTTTCTAAGTATTTAAAAAAAAAAATCTTTAATAAAGTTTGTTTAGTACCGAATAAAGTCTACAGTAATAGAATTTCAAATATGTACACCGAGTGTTGCTTTATATAAATTTTATCTACAAAACATCTAATTAACTATCAAAAGGTACATTTCCATCTTCTCTTTAATTCCTAAACTTGCATCTAGGAAAATTTTTAAAAAAATAACTTAGATGACAATAAATAGTTTACAAAAAAGAATTTAGATTTATCACAAAATAGATTGATTAAAACATATTTATCAAAATATCATAGATTTATCAAATCTGATTTATCAAATCTGATTATCAAATCTGATTTATTAAATCTGATTTATCAAAATACCTTATATTTATCAAAATATCTTATATTTATCAAAATATCTTGCATTTATTAAAATATCTTATATTTATAAAAATATCAAATTTATTAAAATATCTTATATTTATAAAAATATCAAATTTATCAAAATGTCTCAGATTTTTAAAGAAATAAATTCTTACAAATCAATAACTCTTTCTCCCCTCCCCCTCATTTTTTCGAAACTAACAAGTAGGAAAATATTGTTTCGAATTTTTGTATATTTGTAAATATTTCGTAATGTTAATTTTGTAAATAGGAAAATTTATGTACATTTAGCATAAGGCAGTGCAATAGTTCGTATTTAGTTTGCTTCCCCGCAATGTGTGTCTTAATGCTTGATAACGAGTTTTATAGAGATAACTCTTGGAAGCGAGTTTTACAAGGAGCAGGGCATTTAACATTATGGTAATGGTAATCTCGCCAAATGTCGCCAAACTTGGCGACCATTTGGCGACATTTACGGTTCCCATGTACATGTATATAAGACTTTTCGTCTACGATCTGGAAAGTTCTCCAAATATCTACCTGTATAAGTTTCAAGAATGTTCGCCTCCCCTATATAAGACCGGCCAAGTGAGCGGGGAGTTAGTTGACTGAGTTGAGTCCGTTAGTGGACAGGAATTACTGAGTTGAGATACTGAGTCTTAGTGAGCATTCAGAGTAGTTCTAAAGCGAACTGTATTGCATTGTCTTTTGCAGCGATTTTAGCAGTTGTGTTGTCAACTTTTTAACTGCTGTTTTGTGCTCTATTGTTGTGCATAGAGCTGTATTGAGTCTACTAGAACGAGAAGTTTTGGAGTTGTAAAGGAATCTGTGAAGAGTTATATTGGAATAAATTTTTGCAAGTTTTGATCTGCTTTGGCTTCAAATCTTTCGAACCCATCCACGCAACAATATTGAAAAAAAATGTTCAGTAAATTATAATGAATAGCTTATAGAAATACTGTTTTGTTTATCAAAATGTCTAATAGAAAAAAATCTATATCTCCCTGTATATCTCCGTACATAAATTCTTTTTTTTTTTTTCTGTAACGAATCAAGCTTTTGATGAAGTAAACCTGCCTGATAATCCAGTTTTTCTTCGATAATGCTTCCATAAAGAAATTATCTAAATTGGAAATTTTGAATTTGAAGAGCAGTCATCATTTCATGGATTTTCTACTTCGAGATACTTAAAATGGATTTCGTGCGCAACTACTTTTTCAAGAGGGAAGTAACTTATTAAAAAAGCAGTCACTTTACAAAGCTCGAGTTTCAGAAACAAAATTGTTTTATTAATCGAAACACTATGTTTATCAGATTAACTGGTTTTACGTAAAGACTCAAATAAGATTATTATTAGTGCGAAAGATCAAAACTGAGGCAATGATTTTTGACTAAAGAAAAATTCTTGATGAAAGACTAAAAAATGTATGTCATACTAAATATTTATGTCCAGGAGAGCTTTTTTTATTTTATATTAAAAAAAAATTCTACTTACAACTAAGACAACCTCTAATTTTTATACATTTACCCATAATATTTTTCACCTGAAATTTCAATTTCCTACTTCTACAAAAAGATGGCACTCGATGGCCTTTCTTTTTTGAAATTTTTGAAATTTCACATAATTTTCAAGTTTCCTGCTGATTAGAATTTATGTCTATATTCTTTTTTTTTTACGACATCCCCCCCCCCCCCCTTCTCCCGTCTTCCCAACTCTAACCTGCAGAGACGCGGTGTCTGAGCAACAAACAAGAAACTCACTCCAGAAAAGAATATATCATATATCCAAGTGTCAGGGATACATGACGACATTTTGGTCATTTTCTCGACAGTTAAGGAAAGATTTAGGACACCCACGTACCCTACTACAAATGTTACCACATTACCAACCAGAGGATACGAAGGCGTGATTGCAATAGCCTTTTCATTCTTAGAGGTTTCAAATTGAAAGTACTGAACATCTCTCTCTCTCTCTCTCTCTCTCTCTCTATCTCTCTCTCTTTCTCTCTCTCTCTCTCTCTTTATTGCAGGCCAGAGTCGTGTTCGAGATGGGTCGAGTACCTGTACCACAAGCCCGATATGGGGTAAGTCTGATTTACGTGTAATCTTGTGACCCTTATTGTTTAATTAGACGAGTTGTTTAAATCTTGAACTAGCTGCTGTAATTCCTTTGATTTTATTTATCTATTCTAAATTTTGGCAATTTAGAACTGTATTAGATCTTTCGTAATAGGTACGTTAATCCACTATCCGAAGTTTGAGGTTTTTCGGCTGCGAAAACAATAAAGATGCTGATATTCAATGCAGAAATTAAATTAACTTTATTTCTCTCAGCGGCCTTCATGACATACTCTACTATCAGACAACATCAACATTAAAAGCCACATTATCAAAATATCTGATCGTGAAGCACTTCGTTTGACAGTTCCTTAAGTCGCATTTGGGACGTGATCCTCGACGCTTCCTCTTTGAAGATCAAGAAAAAAAGCCAGAAAAAAATATGCTGATCAGCAATGGGTAAATTGAAATCTGACTGTCCTCTAGCCCTTCATTGGAAAAGAAAACTTCTGCCAAAAGTATTTTGTATTAAAAAATATTTATTGAATGATTGCATATGTTTCGGAAGATGGTATCAAAAAACTTCTTAATGTCCCAAAGTTAAGTGTTGAAAGAGCAGCGAAAAATATTGCAGAAACTGTTTTATGCTTGTAGTCAATGAGAAGTTGAGAAAACATTCATACTTTCAGTTTTAATACTACGAGTGTAACTAATGGTTGTGTACAGGGGGAATGCATTAATTTGAAGAAGAAAATTGGAGGTGAACTATTGTGGCTAGCCTGCTGGCACCATGTCATGGAATAAATATTGGCAAAGTTATTTAAGTTATGCTATAAGCCATCATGTTCCCTAGAGATTCTCCTCTTCAACAGAAACGGTTTGAAAAAGAATTAAGGAAATAAATTTTCAGGATTTAGTACTGAATTAAGACACTAAAGAGTTTAAAGTTTTAACTATAGCTTTTCTATCATCTGTGGATAAATCTAAGATAATTATAGATGATTATAAAGAAGTAATCGAGTTGGCACAAATCGTTTTGAGCAATCTACGAAAGAAAATTCATTGAAGAGCACTGAATACTATTCATCAAGCATAGTGTATAGTAAAACTCAGTTTTAAAATACTTCTTTTCAGAGGTCAGCAAGAGATTTTCCGTATAACTAAGAAAAAAGCAATGCAGCCTCAGCGATTTCTACAGTTCAGTGCTCTTTTGTATAGTAAAGCATGGATATAAGCTCCACTTTCTTATGAAGTTCCTGGAGGTAACCTGGACTTATGGAAAAACGTTAAAAAATGTAAGATAATTGGGTGACTGAGAAGCAAAGGGATCTAAGTGACTTATCTTAACTTTTGAGAAAATACACTTGAAAGTTTCTTATTTATATAAAATTCTATGAAAATTAGTGATATCTTCATCCCAGAGGTTAGTATTTGAACAACAACTAATTTCATACAAATTTAGTATAAATAATGAACTTTAAAGTGTATTTTCTTAAAAGTTAAGAAAAGTCCCTTGGACCCCTTTGCTTCTCAAGCCCTCAATTGATTATGAAATTGGAATTGCTGATAAAAAAAAATGGAAAATCACCTATGATATCATTCAGATGAATTGGTTGATTTGGCCCTATTTTCAGACACAGTTCCAGCAAAAGAAAAATTAAAAGTATTACAGGTATAAATAACTCAAAAAATTCGAGAAATATAGTGGGATCAATTAAAAATGTTTAAAGATGATGTCGATTTTGGAGGTATTATAGTAAAAAGAATTCTTGATATCTTTTTTTTTTTTTTTTTTTTTTTTTTTTCTTTGTTTGAATATTAGTGACTCTTTTGTATCCACTTCGAGTGAAGAATTTAAGAATAATATCTCCTGTACAAATGGGAATAAAGTTAAAGAACTTAAAGTGGTAAACTGTAGATTTACCAAGAGGAATTAATTTATGAATTAACAATATTTGTCAATATTGTGTTATCGAATATGCCTCTATTATTAGTGGGTTTCGATAATCTGAATGGCAAAATCTACAGGATTTCAATTATTTACAATTTTCAGACCTAAACTTCATTTTTTAAATGTTATTAACTGTTCATTAGAGATTGATTTCAAACTGTTGTTCTTTCTAGGATATTGAGTGGTATTTGAAAATGTTCATTAAGAACAGTTGCACATTAGGGTGGTCAGAAAAAATATATATATATTTTTGAAAAGCATAAGGTGAAAAAGTTGTTACATATCTTGATAAGAAAAACTCTAAAAAAAAAATTTGAAAAAAAATAATAATATCTTCCAATCACGCATTCTCCTCAAAGTTTGGAAGGAAAAAAAACATAACTATTTTTCCTAATTTCTTTTAACTTTCTAAACAAAGAGGCAAATTTTGCAATGTGTAGTGAAAGGGTGGACACAAGAAAACACTATTCTACGCATTTTCAAAATATATATATAAATAATTAAAAATACTCAAAAGTAAAAAATTTTGTAAGAAATAATGATTTTTCTGCATAATGGGTGCTAATGTTATTTTTTTAATGTATTTTGCGTCAACGCCACCCACTGTTTGTCTTGTCTCTCTACATAAGCGTTCCAATGCTTTTGAGTGACAAGAAAACGAGTTGAAGTCTGATTTCAATGGTCCCTAGTAGCACAGAAACGCTGGCCAATTTCTTCAGACATAGGCCAATCCCGATGTAGAACGTTGTGAATCGGTCGTTGGAAACAATATTAGCCAGTCTCGCTCAATTCTGGATAAAATATAGAAGAGGTTTTGATACGCCGATTCCCAGTTTTAAACTTGGGATATTGCATTCATGAGAAACAAAACTATGTGGTGGTTTTGGCATGTTTGTTTGTTGAAAAATTGTGTATTTTGGAACTATGCTCGTTCAGACTAGCCAATGTTCCAGTCTTCCCCTGTTTCCTCCAATACAATTGTTCTACCTCGGATGCGCCAGTCTTTACTAACTAATGTTCGTTTGTTACTCTTAACAAAAGAGGAGTCCTATTACAAGCATTCCAATTAATTATGTCCACGTAATCATTGGCAATAAAGTTAATATTGGTTGCCTTGAAATACCTGATTGTCTTTCTCTAGGAAAGTTTTCGAGATTTCAGAAACCGACGCCTCAGTTCTCTTACATCTCTCCTTTCATACAAAATCATTGCCTAAATAAAAAAAATTGGGTGAGGGAAGGAAGCATTTCGTTCAATAACTGAGTTTAAAACTTCCAGTAAATATTCAAGGAGGTATCGAGATTATCGAATTGCCACATATATGTTCTTATGTCCTTCAGAAAATTAACTTTTTTTTTTACTTCGAAATTAATGTGGCATGTAACAATTTAAAATAAAGAATACCACTTGCTTGAGTTCATCCGATGGCTTACATTCACTAGCATCTCTAAGTACTCTGCTTTCTGTTGTTAGCCATCTGGAGTATGACAGGGGATTGGGTTTGCGAGCTGTGAAGTCATTGACCTAATCTAATTGCTGCACAAATTTCAAGAAGATATAACTGATCTGTGCTCAGTACTTTCATCTCAACTTGAGGAAATGAACATTCAACTCGTAAAAATTCAATCAGGGAAAAATTTTCAAAGTTCTTCAATTTTTTATCGATGTTTCCACTGAATGATGTTGGTCCTGTTGTAGTACCATCTATGTGTTAAAATAAGCGTCTGAATGGTAATTCATTAAAGTATAGGAGTCATATATCCCACTGTAGTGGTCTCGTGCAATTTGATTTGTCAAATTACTTACAGCCAGTATTAATGGCAGTCCCAATCACAACCATGTAAGCAATGATCCAATGAATAAGCAAGTAAGTTTATGAGCTTCAAAGGAAGAGAAGTTGCCAACGAGGAAAGCCACCCAGTTTGAAACCCGCCGAAACACAGTTTTTATCAATGTTTGAAAGGTTATGCGCGAACGAATATTATTGAATAATTACTAATTTGATTTTTTTTGTTCCAACTTCTATCTACTTCATTCCACACAATACAAACTAATGTATCTCGATAATTTAGTGATTGGTGTATTCTACAAATTGATCGGGAAAAAAAGTATTTTTTGTATTTTTTCGAAACTTTGAAGTGATTGCTTGAAGTAAATAAAACAATTTTAACAAAAATATGTAAGAAATAACGTTAGTATTTATTTCCTAAAAAAAATCATTTTTTTACCAAAAAAAAATATTTTTGAATATTTTTAATTATTAATATATATTTTAAAAATGCATAAAATAGTGTTTTCCTGTGCAATACCACCCTTTCAATACACATTGCAAACTACTGCCCTTTCAAATATATAACATTTAGGAATTTAGAAAAATTTAGGAAAAATAGTTATTTTTTCTATTTTCTACAAACTTTGAGGACAATGCGCTTGATCTTGAAGATTTTTTTTTTTTTTACAGTTTTTCTTATCAAGATATGTAACAACTTTTTTCATCTCATGCGTTTCAAAAATAAAATATTATTTTTTTCGAATCCCCCTATTGCACATTTAAAAACATCGAATAGAGCTTTCTATTTATACTTGTTATTCCACTCTTTTTTTTAGTGAGAATTTAATAATATGAAATGATATTATGACACTTACGTATTTTCCGATAGACCATTTTCGTCGTACAAAAAAAAATGTCGCTAAGTAGTTCTGTAATGTTCGATTAAATGACAAAATAATAAACACTATTGATCTACATAACACCACACTATTTAGTAATTTTGTATTTAGGGTTACTAATCGCTTATTTTGAATATTTTTCCTGATTTTATGCTGTCTAATTTAAAGGATCAATTTTATCGGAATTTCAAAAATTTAATAGAGCACTATAGGGATTAGCGAGCGTCAGTGACCAAGAGGCAGAGTTCTCTGATATCAATTTTTTCATAAACTTTTACTCACTTATTTACATTTCCTAATTTTTTTATAAATAAAAACATTGTTTAAAAAAATTGCTTTTATTTATACTTATTAGCAAACCTACTACAAATACCCAAAATACGAAATTTTACTGCTAATTGAGCTCCATCTTTTGGTTAAAGTAATATTCTGCAATTTTGCTCGAACGTATGGGTCGTTGTAAAAAAATTAGGGGTTGTCCTGGTTTGTAAGTAAAAAAATTCCCGATATGTTTTTGAACTACCCTAATGTTATACGTACTAATATGCAATGATTTTTCTGGAAATATTAAACAAAATAATTCACATAATAATAAGTAACATTGGAAAGTATACCGTACTTAGAATAAATTAGGGACATATATTTATTTCTAATTACTAAATTATTGAAATAAAATACTAAAAGTTTACGTTCATTTTGAATTAATTTCTTATCATCAGACGGCAAACAAATGTGGGTTAAGATTTAGTGTACGATGCCCATTGGCAACTTTTTTTAAAGTTGGCGATTCGGAGCCGAATGTACCAACACCATTTAGTGACCATTTAGATTTGGCAACACGGTGTGTTTTGAAGCCATTTTGGATTTGGTGACACTGCCTTTTGACTTCAAATTTCAATTTATAGACTTTTTTAAAAGTCGCTAAGGGCATCGTACAGTAAATCTTAACCCAAATTTGAATGTCCAATTATTATTCATCTAAATGAATTATTCATGTTTATTATTTATATCTATACTAGAATTACTACCCTACTTGGTACGTGATTTTAAACAATTTGCTAGTTTATTATAAAAATCTAATCTTTTAATATTTTTTAAAATGTCACTTAACGACTTTCATTTTTTTTATTTTTTTTGAGGGGGGGGGGGATGCGGGGTGGGAGGAATACTGTAATATGTTGGCCAAGTTAATTCACTCCACAGCATTGAATTACCGAATGAGAGTTATAAGATGAAAGACAACAAATTAGACTGGTTTTCATTTCATACTTGTAAAAGTAATTGAACAGTTAGTTTTGTGAACTTAAAAGACATATCAATTTAAACTCGTGCATTCATTTATTATAGTAACTTTTAGAACTCCTCCAAATTGTACATTTTGGAAGCATTTCTTTAGTGTTTGCAACTAATCTTAAGTTTTTTTAAAAATGAACGACAAAACTAAGCGGTAAATGCATTTAAAAATGTTTTCTAATTATTCTTGGAATTTAAGGTTATTTTACTTATAGACTTAACAAACATGTGTCAGTAAATTTTCATAGCATTTTTAAAGTTCGTCGCAAAAAAAAAACACAAAATGCATTACTGAATGCAAAGCACAAGTATTTTTTTTTTTTATTTTTTTTTTTTTATTAAATAGTTTATTCATTTTAAAAAAAGACAATAAAAAAAGTTTCAACAATAAAGTTGGTCGGTCGGTCGGTCGGTCGGTCGGTCGGTCGGTTGGTCGGTTGGTCGGTTGGTCGGTTGGTCGGTTGGTTGGTTGGTTGGTTGGTTGGTTGGTTGGTTGGTTGGTTGGTTGGTTGGTTGGTTGGTTGGTTGGTTGGTTGGTTGGTTGGTTGGTTGGTTGGTTGGTTGGTTGGTTGGTTGGTTGGTTGGTTGGTTGGTTGGTTGGTTGGTTGGTTGGTTGGTTGGTTGGTTGGTTGGTTGGTTGGTTGGTTGGTTGGTTGGTTGGTTGGTTGGTTGGTTGGTTGGTTGGTTGGTTGGTTGGTTGGTTGGTTGGTTGGTTGGTTGGTTGGTTGGTTGGTTGGTTGGTTGGTTGGTTGGTTGGTTGGTTGGGGTTTTATGGCACAAGGGCTTCACTAGGGCCATGCTACGCCAAAAATTAGTACTTTATCTAACATTTAAAATTCTTTAAAATATTGAGATTAAAAACAATAGAACTAATAGTAGTGTAAAGTGACTAAAATTTTAAATCAGAAAATAAAAACCAATTTCTTGTAAAAATTTGAAGAGATTTGGATGAGGTGGTGAATTTAAAATCCTTGATAATGGGGGAGGATTCATTTTAAAACGCCCCATTCTGATAGTGTTAAAAGAAGGACATTCCCTCAAAATGTGAAGAACAGAGAAAACGACTCCACAGGCATTGCATGTGGGGGCATCTTCTGCCAGCAGAAGATGGGTGAAACGAGTGTGGTCTATTCTTAGACGTGTCAGGAGCACTTCCCTTTTCCGGGATTGCTGGATTGGCGCTAATCCGGATACAAAGGGCTAAATCGAACGTAACTTGTTAGCTGCCTGTGCGTACATCCCACATGGCCTGCCAAGTGAGAGCCAGGGCAGTTTCACAAGCTTTATTTGCGTCTTCAGGGCAGAGCCAAGTGCCTTTCAACCATGAACGGACTGTAAAATTCTTTCAAATTTTGAGTTAATAAGATGTTTATTAAGTCATAATTGTGAAACAAAAGACCATGTTCCTAAAAAAAAGACTGAAATGAGATTTCCGTACAGAATATACTGTGTAAATTTTGTGGCGCCGTTGTTGGAAATTCGGAAATGTGTAATGAGGCCTTCAAAAAAACAAAGAAACAGACAGAACAACTCTTTTTAATAGTAAATATTTAAAAAATATTTTTTGAAATGATATATAAACAAGTTAATCCTAAATTTTTCCATCTGCATTGTTATTGCAGAATATAAATAATATGTTTAGTTATGCTTGAATATAATAATAAGTAATTAGAACAAACAATTTCTCAAATTAAAAGTAAAAAGTTTATTCGACTTATACTGAAATAATCTAAAAGGGAATTATCTAGAACAGTGTTGCTTGAAATAAAAAAAAGAGGTATTACTTTTCTTTCGAAAAAATATGAGCTCAAAGGAACTTCTCATTTTGAAATAAGATTTAGTTTTTTCATAGTCATAAATACAGTATCCGACTAATCTCATAAAATGAGGCGTTGAGTGCCAGAACGGACCATCCCACAAATGGCATGAATGGTTTTTAAATAATTAATAGTTTAAAAAACTAAAAAACACGCTTTAATAGAAAATTGAACTAAAAAGTAGAAAATAATTTTAAATAAGTTTTAAATAAGAATAGAGTGATTAAACAAGAAATATTTATTTTATCGTAAAAAAGCGTGGGGTGCTTTTTAAGATATTTTCATAATAGCTCTACTTTTACCAATATATATACAACAATTGACATCAAGCACCCCACGCTTTTTTACGATAAAATAAATATTTCTTGTTAATCACTCTATTCTTATTTCAAACTTATTAAAAATTATTTTCTACTTTTTAGTTCACTTTTCCATTAAAGCGTGTTTTTCAGTTTTTTAAACTATTAATTATTTTCTACTTTTTAGTTTGGTTTTCTATTAAAGCATGTTTTTTAGTTTTTTAAACTATTAATTATTTTTTCTGTAAACTATAAATTTTTTTTAATTAATTTTTTTAGTTAAGTGTACAAAACTCTCCAGTTGTTCTTGCCAATAGTCACATGCTTGTCTCAAATTTAAGTCATGTGTATGTCTTAGTACACGCCGTATTACTAGGCACAAAACACTACCTTGTCTCTGAATATGAAAAATCACTAATCCTGAAGATCCTGGTAAGGATAATGCGACTAAAAAAAAACACGCTTTGTATAACCGTCATTCCCACGACAAATCTTTCAAATGTCTGCCTTATCAATTGTCGATAATAGGTTCTGTGATTACTGGGATTGTAATGGGTAACGGCACACCAGGGTTCGATTCTGGAGAAGGTTGGTTGGTTGGAATTTAACGGCGCAAAGGCAACACGAGCTAATCCTTGTGATAAAGCGACAAACTTATAGAATTATTGTATTGTCATCGGGTCTTTGACAAGTGTGCAAAGTTTGAACATACAGGTGAAACTAATAAAAGCGTGTTAAAGAGGGAATTTCGGTAATTTTTTTATGAACTAAAATTAAAAAGCCACTTCCGATCGAGGTTGTAGACTTCTTTAAAGTTATACTTAAATAAGTGATCGGCGCACCTGGTAGTTTCCCTTATTGGTCTTGACGCAGACACTCCGGGTCTCAGGAAAACAAAAAATCGCTAATCCTGACTATTCTAGTAAAGATAACGGGTCAAACTGTTTAAAATATTGAATTGTCATCGGTCCTTAATAAGTATGCCAAATTTCGAGTTAATCCGACGATTTGAAGGGGGTCAAAATCATGTTCAAAGATTCCGTTACATACTAACATACGTCTGAAGCTAATAAAAGCGTGTTAAAAATTGGGTAGAACTGGAATAGTCCGTTCTATTGGTACTCAACTCCTCAAGTAACCATTAAGAGATGAAAAGGGAACACTAAAATAAGTTCTTCTTTTGCGATGATATTGTTTCGTGGATGGGTTCGAAAGATTTGAAGCCAAAGCAGATCAAAACTTGCAGAAATTTATTCCGATATAACTCTTAGTAGATTCTCTTACAACTCCAGAACTTCTCGTTCTAGTAGACTCATACAGCTCTTTTCACAACAATAGAGCACAAAACAGCAGTTAAAAACTTGACAACACAACTGCTAAAATCTCTGCAAAAGACAATGCAATACAGTTCGCTGTAGAACTACTCTGAATGCTCACTGAGACTCAGTATCTCAACTCAGTAATTCCTGTCAACTAACTGACTCAACTCACGGCCGGCCTTATATAGGAGTCAAACCTTCTTGAAACTTCTAGAGGTAGATATTTGGAGAACTTTCCAGATCGTAGTCGAAAAGTCCTATACATTTACATGGGGAACGAAAATGTCACCAAATGGTTGCCAAGTTTGGCGACATTTGGCGATTTCTCGCCAAATTTGGCGATAGAAATTAATCGCTAACTTGGCTCTATCTCGCCAATTTGGCGAGATTGCCATTACCATTAATGTTAAATGCCCTGCTCCTTGTAAAACTCGCTTCCCAACGTTATCTCTGTAAAACTCGTTATCTAGCATTAAGACACGCATTGCAGGAAAGCAAACCTTTGCACTGAATTATGCGAAATGTACAGAAATTTATCTTTTTACATAATTAATGCTACGAAATATTTACAAATATACAGAAATCCGTAACAATATTTTCCTAAATGGACGTCTTCTAGACCACGAGGTTGCGGGTTCGAGTCCCGTGTTAGGCATGGGTGTTTGTAAATGTATGTTGGCTTGTCTAATGACGAAAGTTTCGGCGCATTATAGCCCTCGTGTTGCTGACGGCGCCAGATAATCTGAATACAACCAACCAACCTAAATGCACGTAATTCTAAAGTGGATTTAACTCATGATGGAATAGTGAATCTTTAGAAAGCAAACATTTCATTTACAGTGATATCCGAAGAATTTTGGAAGATATCTTTGATCTTACTATGTTGTGACTTTATCAAACCATGCTTAGAGAATTCAACTAAAGATATTACTAGTCATAAGAGATAATATTTTAACTTTATTTTTAAGCAACACAGAGAAATACGAAATGTTAAAATAGTGAAACGGAAATAGTTTATATAAATTCATAAAGAGTTAAGAGGTGAGTAACTTCCTGAAATAAATCCGGAGTTCCTTTACATTATAATCCCCATAATAAATTTTTTCGATAATAGCTAGTTTCATCACTTCCCATTCTAACCGTGATTGTTTTTGAAGTTTAGCTTTCTTCTTCTTCTTCTTCAGTGGCTCGACATCCCATGGTGGGCCTTTGCCTTTTCAAGAAGCCGCTACCCTGTTCTTAGCCATTGTTCTCCAGTTCTTGACCTTTATTGTGTGGAAGTCTTTTTCCAAACAGTCTAGAAACCTGATCATTGGTCTGCCTCTAGGACGAACCCTAGTTTGTCCTTTTCATCCTCTGGATTTTTATGAATGTTATGATATCTGGTTCGTTAAAAAAATTATAAAGTTCTGTGTTCCATCTTTATCGCCTTACATTGTTTTCAAAGACACCGCCGAGATTGCTTCTCAACATTTTTCTTTCAAATTCAGCAAGGGCTTCTTCGTCACCTTGTGTAAGCGTCCAAGTTTCAGCAGCATAGGTCAGTACAGGTCTAATCAGACTCTTATACAAAAGTTGCTTTGTTTTTCTTTTCAGCAGGGATGATCTAAGATGTATTCGTATTCCAATGGAAACATAGGTTAGCTGCAGTTATTCTTTTATGTATTTCTGGCGTTATGTCGTTATTTACATTTACTTCTGATGTTGGCTTTGATAGTTATTGATATTGTTATTATTATTTTTTTATTTACATTTTTAACCAAATATTTATAAATTAAGCACTTCACTATTTTTTAATTTACTGTTTATTTTCATTGTAAGTCATTTTTCTTCCTTCTTGAAAAGAAGCGATTAATTCGGTAAACTTAAATTAATTGGTAGTGTAACATTGTAGCATTTTTTATTGTTGGCAGTCATGGTATGTCACTTGTTGACCTTCGGTATAGTTCCAGGGATTATGAATGCAATAACTAATGACCTGCAAAACAAGATCCCATATTATCAATGTACCAGTTATCTTCAACTATAATGTGTTACACTATATCTGAGAATTAATCACCACAGTAGCATTTAAACAACACTCATACTTAAAACAGGGTGAAATAAAGCTAGAAGATAGTAAAAAATCCTTTATTGATATCGTTTTGCGAACAACATCGGATTTAATTCGAGATATCAAATACTTCTCAACTGCACGGAAGAGTTCGGAAAGTAAAAAATAAAGACATTAGTTCTCTTCCGCTTTCTTTCATGTAACCAATGTCTTACTTCGGTTTATATTCTGGATTTAAATATGGAAACTATCTTAAAAATATAAATGTCTTCACCCAACATTAAACTGATTTCGAAGTTAATGGATATTTTTCTTCAGGACCTGAAGCGTTACTTCATTGATTGCACTTTTCAACAATTCAAAAGCTTTCTAGTATAAAATAACTAGTTGAAATAAATCGTTTTTTACAGTTGAAGGATATTGCTTCCGTTTCATTTCTCCAACATAACACTTTTATGGATCATAAATCCCTATTATTGCTTAAATACATCGATGAAACGACCGCGATAAAAACCATCTTAAAGAGCAAATCTCACTAAGGGATACTCAAAGTGGCTCAAAGGGTCATCGTGCTTGTCTAGTTTATAAAATACGAGATCTTTTGATCTTTAGTGCGAATTAAGGAGAACTCCTATATTATTTTGAATATATTTTACGTTCTCTTCGAATTTCGATAAAAGCAAAATCAAGAAAGAATTGTAACCGCATTTTTTTTTTTTTTTTTTTTTTTTTTTTTTCAGATGAGAGAAATGTAAAAATATTACATTTAAATCTTATTATGAAATATGCTGTTTAAATCATTGTCGTAATGGAGAAGAGTTCAATGTCTATTGAATTCAGGAATAAAAATAAAAGATTATGCCTTTTCCTCCAAAGATTTATATAATTCAACTGAAATTTTTATTGTACAGCAGGTAAAAGAACTCCGATAACTGGCTATATCTTTTGTACTAATTAATAAAAAAGGAATGGAAAGTATTATTGTAATTATTGTAGAAGGTTTTTGTAAATATTAATATAAAGTTTTTATCTCAACAGTTCCCGAATTTTATTTTTTTCGGTTAAGTAACAGTTATATACTGATTTACACATCAAAAAATTATTATTACATCATCTTCAATATTTATCATTTTTATTTGTTTTTCGGAGATTTTGTGTAAATACACTAGTATACAGCCCTTTAAGAAATAATTTTTGATAGAGATATAGGAAATTATAAACGTAACACATAGGTGCAAACAACTTTATTCAGAGACTTTAACGACTGAGAAATGCAATAATTTAGCCATTACTTTTCTACGTGTTACATGATTCCCATGCATGGTTCCATATCTTAGACGTTTAGCATTGGAGGAGCATTGCTTTAGGATTGATGGAGTCTTCGCTAGTTTACAGTCAAGGAAATCTTGAAATATTCTGAATTTTAATTGCAGGTGTGTTGAATAAACTTGAATTCTTACAAACATCGAATATATAATGGACTGTGTGCACATAAACTGTTTATTATATAAACTAGGGGGCACCTCCCCCTGCTCGCTGACGCTCGCCAACCCCCTGGATTGCTATGCAATCCCCTTGGCTCGCTTTGCTCGCCTTAAAGAGAAGCATTTAAAATATGCCCTAGCAAAAAGCTATTTCATCTGCATAATGCCATGAAACTGAACCTTTTATTATTTATGAAGAGTCAGAATACTTGCCACGTCATTATTCTGTTGCTGTCGAGACGCGTTAAGCAGGGACAGTGTGGCAACGTAGTAGAAAGTTCTTGGAAAACAACAAAAATAAACAGTTTTGTAGATATATTTAAAAAAGATAGGTTATTTCATTGAACAAT
Source organism: Linyphia triangularis (assembly GCA_963978545.1). Lineage (NCBI taxonomy): Eukaryota > Metazoa > Arthropoda > Arachnida > Araneae > Linyphiidae > Linyphia > Linyphia triangularis. The sequence continues at coordinate 60,085,999 of OZ021732.1, forward strand.
TAAAATTTACGGGCTGGTTTTGTATGAAGCGCCAAAATAATTAAAGTTGCTTATCGAAATTTCTTAATGAAACAATCATAAGTTCACTTAATCTTTTTTGCGATACTTAGAAAATAAAATAAAACAGTGAAAGGTCAATTATCCAGCATTTAATCAACCGGAATTTTTTGAAAATCAAATTTGGCGAGAAAATTAGCCATATTTCGCCAATAGTTTTTTTTTTTTAATTTTCATATGAGATTTTGAAGTTGAGTGGGTGGTTTTATTCGTTATTTTGATAGTTTTTAATTCGTAATAGCTGAATTTGCACTGATTAAAGATGAGTATAGGTTCAGATTTACTGCACAACGCCTCTTAGAGATTTTTTTTAAAATTGGGGATTTAGCACTGAATGCAATCCGACGACCTCCGGAACATGTTCCAGCAGATAACTTTTCCGAAAAGTCTGATTTATCCGGAATTCTAATCTAAAAGAAATGTACACATCTTGGATCTATTTATTCTTGCATCATCGTAACTATTAAATCAATACGTTTTAAATAGGCAATAATTTATATCTGTAGATGGTAATAAGAAAAACAAAATATAGCGAATCCAAGTTGTAGCTATTGCCAGATGTATTAGTCAAATTTCAAAAGATATATTGTGATTGGCTGGAAATTCGTGCATAAAGTGCATTTAGAAGATTGGTGATTGAAGTCGTTGCCATTCTGCTCACAGAAATACAGCCAAATTTGGACGTTACGCAAGAGAATTATATATATAGATAACTAGCTGAATACCCGTGCTGCGCTACGAAATTTTACCATTAGCATTTTAGCGATCAAAAGACATTCATGTATTCTACACTTCAGACGTTTGCTCCCATTTCGATCCCGACAAATTGATTTATCAAAATAGGAACTTTCCTTTGTTGACATTTTAAACGAAATTTATAATTGTGAATAGTAAACTGGAATAGTTTATTGTGTTTATGTTTGCTCTTAGTTCTAAATTTCAAAGTAGTAGCTGTATTGAAATTAAGTTAATTAGACATTAAGTTAATCCTCGTATAGTTTCAATGTTGCGTCGTCTTTTCATCCCTTAAAAATTCGTTAATCGATATTGGAATGACTTATTTTTTTAACATTTGCAAAAAAATATCAGAAAAATGACTACATTGGAAGAGGAACATTCGGATATCCCTCGTTTGGAACATTTAACCCCTTTTCGACCCCTTAAAGTTGGTTAATCGAGAACAGAATGGCTTACTTTTTCTATGTTTAATCTTTTTTGACATTTGTACCAAATTTCCGAGTTGTGACCATATGGGAAGTGGTACATTCGAATATTCCTCGTTTGGAACGTTTAACCCCTTTTCCACCCCTTGATCCACCGGAGATCGGAATAGTTTACTTTTTCTGCGTTTGTCTTTATTGATATTCACACCAGTTTTCAGAATTGTGAAAATATGAGAAGTAGGACATTCGAATATATCGCTCGTTTGGAACGTTTAACCCCTTTTTGACCTCTTAAAGTGGGTTAATCGAGATCGGAATAGCTTACTTTTTCTATTTTTACCATTGTACCGTTTGGAACGTTTAACCCCTTTTCGACCCCTAAAAGTGTGTTAATCGAGATCGGAATAGTTTACTTTTTCTATTTTTACCATTGTTGATATTTGTGCCGATTTTCAGAGTTGTGACTATGTGGGAAGTAGGATTTTCGAATGTCCCCCGTTTGGAACGTTTAACCCCTTTTCGACCCCTTAAAGTGGGTTAATCGAGATCGGAATAGTTTACTTTTTCTATTTTTACCATTGTTGATATTTGTGCCGATTTTCAGAGTTGTGACTATGTGGGAAGTAGGATTTTCGAATGTCCCCCGTTTGGAACGTTTAACCCCTTTTCGACCCCTTAAAGTGGGTTAATCGAGATCGGAATAGTTTACTTTTTCTATTTTTACCATTGTTGAAATTTGTGCCGATTTTCAGAATTGTGACTATGTGGGAAGTAGGATTTTCGAATGTCCCCCGTTTGGAACGTTTAACCCCTTTTCGACCCCTTAAAGTGTGTTAATCGAGATCGGAATAGTTTACTTTTTCTATTTTTACCATTGTTGATATTTGTGCCGATTTTCAGAGTTGTGACTATGTGGGAAGTAGGATTTTCGAATGTCCCCCGTTTGGAACGTTTAACCCCTTTTCGACCCCTTAAAGTGTGTTAATCGAGATCGGAATAGTTTACTTTTTCTATTTTTACCATTGTTGATATTTGTGCCGATTTTCAGAGTTGTGACTATGTGGGAAGTAGGATTTTCGAATGTCCCCCGTTTGGAACGTTTAACCCCTTTTCGACCCCTTAAAGTGTGTTAATCGAGATCGGAATAGTTTACTTTTTCTATTTTTACCATTGTTGATATTTGTGCCGATTTTCAGAGTTGTGACTATGTGGGAAGTAGGATTTTCGAATGTCCCCCGTTTGGAACGTTTAACCCCTTTTCGACCCCTTAAAGTGGGTTAATCGAGATCGGAATAGTTTACTTTTTCTATTTTTACCATTGTTGATATTTGTGCCGATTTTCAGAGTTGTGACTATGTGGGAAATGGGAGAATTAGTGATGAGTGTGTCAGTGAGTCAGTGAGTGAGGGCTTTGCCTTATATATATAGAGATTCAAAAACCTGTTTCTTTTTACTTTTTCTTAGTTACTTTACATCACTAAAACCTGTTTTAAATTTGTAAAGTTGTACTCTAAGATTAATCCGTACTTAGTTAATTACATAGCATTATTTCGAATGAAATAGTTTTTTTTAAACCAGTGAAGATTTTTATTCAGTATACATTAAAGAGAAACAAAAAAAAATGTGTATATATGTATAATAAATAAGTATTTTCAATGTACCCAAAAGTTATCCATTCTTCGAAGTGTTATTTATCTTATAACAAGACGAGGACTTTATAGCTAAAAATAAGGAGGGACATTACCTTGTCTCAGAAAAAAACTTAATATGAATTATCTGCATGAAAATTAATGTAGAAATCAGAAAAAAAGAAAATTAATGAAATATTTTCCTTATACATAATTTCTTTTATTTAAATATTTATTATGTATGTTTATTTAGTTTTCAAAGAATATTCATAAAATAACGTATACTTTTACTTCAAGCAAAAAAAGTTCAATAAGAACTTCTTTGTAATAAAAACCGACTATGTATATGAAATACTTGAAACCAACATAAACACTACTTGAAAAGCAAATATAATAGATTTTGAGGTAATGGGAAATCACGAGAAACAAATGAAAAACAGTGCGTAAACAATCCAATCTGTAGTTATGTAATCGAAATCAAAGTACCAGTTATGACATAAACCTTCCGAATTGATAACTAAATAGTACAAGTCATATAATCCTGTTTTTTTTTTTAAAGTTTATGATTCTGATATTTTATGCCCGAATAAATATATAACCACACACAAAAAATTTAAATGGGTAAAAAAAAAGGTTTCAGATTTCCACTTTACATAATAAAAGAAGGAAATCAAATTATTTCAATGTTCAACCACGTACTTATTCTAATCCTTTAATACTTATTCTAATCTAATCCTTATTATTACTTATTCTAATCCTTTTTAATTCACGTATTTTATTTTAATCGCTCCCGAGGGCTATTTTAACAATAGCTATGAGTTTTTTATTATTATTATTATTATTATTATTATTATTATTATTATTATTATTATTATTATTATTATTATTATTATTATTATTATTATTATTATTATTATTATTATTATTATTATTATTATTATTATTATTATTATTATTATTATTATTATTATTATTATTATTATTATTATTATTATTATTATTATTATTATTATTATTATTATTATTATTATTATTATTATTATTATTATTATTATTATTATTATTATTATTATTATTATTATTATTATTATTATTATTATTATTATTATTATTATTATTATTATTATTATTATTATTATTATTATTATTATTATTATTATTATTATTATTATTATTATTATTATTATTATTATTATTATTATTATTATTATTATTATTATTATTATTATTATTATTATTATTATTATTATTATTATTATTATTATTATTATTATTATTATTATTATTATTATTATTATTATTATTATTATTATTATTATTATTATTATTATTATTATTATTATTATTATTATTATTATTATTATTATTATTATTATTATTATTATTATTATTATTATTATTATTATTATTATTATTATTATTATTATTATTATTATTATTATTATTATTATTATTATTATTATTATTATTATTATTATTATTATTATTATTATTATTATTATTATTATTATTATTATTATTATTATTATTATTATTATTATTATTATTATTATTATTATTATTATTATTATTATTATTATTATTATTATTATTATTATTATTATTATTATTATTATTATTATTATTATTATTATTATTATTATTATTATTATTATTATTATTATTATTATTATTATTATTATTATTATTATTATTATTATTATTATTATTATTATTATTATTATTATTATTATTATTATTATTATTATTATTATTATTATTATTATTATTATTATTATTATTATTATTATTATTATTATTATTATTATTATTATTATTATTATTATTATTATTATTATTATTATTATTATTATTATTATTATTATTATTATTATTATTATTATTATTATTATTATTATTATTATTATTATTATTATTATTATTATTATTATTATTATTATTATTATTATTATTATTATTATTATTATTATTATTATTATTATTATTATTATTATTATTATTATTATTATTATTATTATTATTATTATTATTATTATTATTATTATTATTATTATTATTATTATTATTATTATTATTATTATTATTATTATTATTATTATTATTATTATTATTATTATTATTATTATTATTATTATTATTATTATTATTATTATTATTATTATTATTATTATTATTATTATTATTATTATTATTATTATTATTATTATTATTATTATTATTATTATTATTATTATTATTATTATTATTTGTTGTAAATCAACGCCTATTTTCCCTTCACCCCCATTTTGTAATGGAACATTCTACTGATTACATATAAACGTTAAAAACTGTTGTGGCAACACTCGATTCTAAAACTACGTTCCTGTTGGTGTGTAAATAATCCGTGGGTCAGTATGTGTAGGCGCCCACGTAAATGTTTTCTCTAGTTTTTACCTAAAGTGTTTATTAAATAAGTTTCGTCTAAGAATTGCCTTCTCATTCATCTGTTATTGTGGTCAAATCCCACAATGGTTATGGGGCCAGCACGCTTCCACTGCGCAAAGATTGAATGTAGTACTAGGCGAAGCTAAGCCTAACAACGTGCACCGTTAAACCAACGGGCAGCCATTTTGAAAGTTTCGTTCCTGCATACCAATTCAGCATTCATATCTACCGAAAAAATGTCTTCAAACGCCATGAGCATCGAAAGACTCGGTAAGGAGAATTATGATACCTGGAAACTTCAAATTGAAGCCATATTGGTCAAAAATGACCATTGGATTTATGCATCCGGCACGGAACCGAAACCAACGGATACTGAAGTCAACTTGACAAAATGGACTGTAAATGATCAAAAGGCGAAAGCAGATATAATTTTAGCTATGTCTCCCAGTGAACTTTGCCATGTCAAACATTGCAAAACTTCAAACGAAGTATGGATGAAGTTAAAATCTGTTTACGAGTCAAAAGGTCCGGCTAAAAAAGCAACACTTCTAAAACAGCTATTATTCAAACGCATGACTACCGAGGATATGTCCACGCATCTAAACTCGTTCTTCGATACAGTTGACAAAGAGATGGAAATCGAGATTGCGGACGATCTATTATCAATTCTATTGTTATATAGTATCCCGGATAGTTTCGAAAATTTTCGGTGTGCAATCGAATCAAGAGACGAACTGCCGAAACCTGATATTCTAAAAATAAAGCTGTTGGAAGAATTCGAGTCCCGACAAGGAAAAGGAAGCCAAGATACACCAAACGCATATTATTCATCTAAAGGAAACTATAAACAAAAAGCGAAACCTCAAAATTCCTGGAATGCAGCTAATCAAAATAAAAGAATGAGTAATAAACCATTTCGAAACATCGTTTGCGGATTCTGTACCAAGAGGGGCCATAAAACCGAAAGCTGTTTCAAGAAAATCGCAGAAAACAAAACAACATCTTCAAAAGATGAAAGAAAATGTTCGACACAACGAAACGAGTGTGCGACAACAGCAATCTGCACAGAAATTTCTATCAAAGCAAGCCAAACTAACACCACTTTTGTGTTTGACAGTGGTGCCAGCTCCCACATGGTAAATGATGAAAATATGTTCTTTGAGTTCCAGAAACAAACGAATTCGTTCATTAAATTAGCTGTTGATAAAACTGCAGAAATAACTGGAAAAGGTTCCGTTAGAATAACAGTTCCCGACGAGCAAGGTACCAAAACAATTCGACTTGAAAATGTACTCTGTGTTCCTGAACTAAAAATGAACTTGTTATCAACTTCAAAATGCACACGAAACAACCGTTCTGTAATTTTTGATGCACATGATGCAAAAGTAATTGAAGAAAATGGATCTGTTATGATGCGTGCAAAACGAATTGGGGATTTATACTACATTGAACCAAGCATAGAAAGTGCAGCTGTCGCAACAGAATTTCAAATATGGCATAAAAAATTCGGCCACTTAAATGAAAATGACCTAAAGAAATTAAAATCAGAAGAAATGATACGAGGACTGTCTTTCAAAAACAACAACTGTGACTCTCTAAAGGACTGTAAAATCTGTTTACAAAGCAAACAAAGTGCTACACCTTATCCGAAGAAGTCCAAATTTGTTAGTACAGATTTACTCGATCTAGTGCATTCTGATCTATGTGGACCGATGAAAATACCATCACTTGGAGGATCACGCTATTTTGTGACTTTCATCGACGACAAAAGTCGCTACATAGAAATATTCTTCCTCAAAACTAAGGAAGAAGTAAAAGACGCATTCCTTAAATACAAAGCCTGCATCGAAAATCGTACTGGAAAGAAAATAAAAGTTCTACGTACGGATAACGGTTTGGAGTATGTAGGTCAAGAATTCGACAGATTTTTAATACAAGAAGGAATACGCAGAGAAAGTTCCTCTCCATACACTCCACAGCAAAATGGTGTCTCGGAAAGAGCGAACAGATCAATCGTTGAGATGGCACGTTGTTTACTTTTTCAAGCAAACTTGGATTCTACTTTCTGGGCAGAAGCAGTCCGAACGAGCGCCCATCTAAGAAACAGATGCCCTTCACGTAGTATAATGGCAAACAAAACTCCACTCGAGTTATTTTTTGGCAGAAAGCCAACTGCAGCATACTTCAAAATCTTCGGTCAAAAGGCCTTCGTTTTAAACAAACGCCAAAAATCAAAATTCGATCCAAGGTCACAAGAGGTTATATTTATTGGATATTCAGACGGAGTAAAAGCCTATCGTTTCTGGGATCCAAAAACAAGAAAGGTAATCGTCAGTCGCGATGTGAAATTTATAAACGAATTCAACCCTCCTTGTGATAACTCAGAAAAAGAGCTAGATTATTTTTTTTCTTTCGAAGAATCTTCAACAGAAATGGAACCAAGTGTTCTGGTGTCTTCTCCTCCGAGAAATCCACAGTCGGATACGTCATTGCAACCGCAGCCAATAGCAGACGAGAGCCCTTTGGAAGAGGATGATGTAACCATCGATATATATGATGCAACAAGTAGCGAAGGAGAAAATGATTACGCAACCAGTGATGCTATTCCAAAGCGCAAATCTGGCCGACCATATTTTCTCCGATCAGGTCACAGAGGTCGCCCTCGAAAGCTATTTCACTACGCGAATACCACAGCTGATTTTGATGACTCTGATATTTCTCCTAGCGTGTCAGAAGCGCTAAAAAGCAAAAATGCTGATGGATGGATAGACGCCATGAATGAAGAATTTTATTCGTTAGTAAAAGAAAATGCCTGGGAACTTGTTGATCGTCCGATAAATAAGAAGGTGATACCCTCGAAATTTGTTTTGAAGACCAAATTTAATCAAGATGGAACTGTACAAATATTAAAAGCTAGACTCGTCGCATTAGGATGTGCACAGACCATTGGTGATTTCGATGAAAATTTTTCCCCTGTTGCAAGACTGAGTTCAATCCGAACCGTCTTAGCTCATGCAGTTGAAAATCATCTTATAGCTCATCAATTGGATTTTGTAATGGCCTACATAAATGGAAATTTGACAAAAACTGTTTTCATGGAACTACCTGAAGGTTTCAAAGATACTTCTGTAGGAGACAAAGTTTGTTTACTTAAACGTTCGCTATACGGCTTAAAAGAATCGGGTCGTCGTTGGTACAACAAACTAGATGAAAAGCTAAAATCTTTAGATTTCAAACCTCTTGTGTCAGATCAATGTATCTACAAGTTGAAAACCTCCACCGAAGAAGTGATCATCATTGTTTACGTTGACGAACGCATTGTGTTATCTTCCAATATCTCTTCCTACAAAAAAATTAGAGATAATTTGTCTGCATCTTTTAAAATGAAAGATCTAGGCCCATTGCACTATTGTCTTGGAATTGAATTCAAGCAATGTCAAGATAGCATCGAAATGTCACAGAGCAAATATATTCAGGATACTCTTCGTAAATTTAACATGCAGGATGCTAAGCCTGTTGGATGCCCTATGGACTGTAGTCAAAAGCTCACGAAGGACATGTGTCCTCAAAATGAAGAGGATAAACATGAGATGAATGATATCCCCTATCGCTCCCTTCTCGGTTCCCTTATGTACCTCTCTGTAGCATCTAGGCCTGATATAACGCACGCAGTGAATTTCTTGAGTCAGTTTAACGAAAATCCAGGAAAAGCTCATTGGATAGCTGCCAAAAGAGTACTCCGATATCTTAAAGGCACCCAAAACCTTGGAATAGTTTTTAAACGCACTGGAGAACCTCTCAAGGCGTTCGTCGATGCTGACTGGGCATCTGATCACAACGATAGAAAGTCATATACCGGATTTCTACTGCAATTATCCGGAGGACCAATCAACTGGGAATCCAGAAAACAACGATCGGTTGCTCTTTCTACAACTGAATCGGAATACATAGCCCTTTCCGAAATTTCAAAGGAGATTGTGTACGTTAGAAGATTTCTTTCTGAACTGTCTGCAAATTATGTATCTTCTCCGACCATTATTATGTCTGATAACCAATCAGCACAGAAGCTTGTGCATAATCCGGTTTTCCATAATCGGACCAAGCACATCGATATTAGATACCATTTTGTTCGAGAAGTTTTTGAGCATGGTGATATTGATGTCAAATACTTGTGTTCAGGTGATATGCCAGCAGATGTGTTGACCAAAGGATTAAGTGTACCAAAACACAAGAACTGTTGCAACTTAATTGGTTTATCTGATATTTAATTGCTACAAATTTGAAATGTTTTTTTTATGTTTATATATTTCATGTTTGAGAAAATAGCCCTTGAGAGGGGAATTGTTGTAAATCAACGCCTATTTTCCCTTCACCCCCATTTTGTAATGGAACATTCTACTGATTACATATAAACGTTAAAAACTGTTGTGGCAACACTCGATTCTAAAACTACGTTCCTGTTGGTGTGTAAATAATCCGTGGGTCAGTATGTGTAGGCGCCCACGTAAATGTTTTCTCTAGTTTTTACCTAAAGTGTTTATTAAATAAGTTTCGTCTAAGAATTGCCTTCTCATTCATCTGTTATTGTGGTCAAATCCCACATTATTATTATTATTATTATTATTATTATTATTATTATTATTATTATTATTCATACCATAAGTTTTGAAAATATTGTATGTTGAAATTTGAAATTTTCATGACCGAGACTCTATACAGCGTGTAAGGGGCCACAACATCAATGTAACATAAACAGCTATGTCCTAATTTCAAGGGAAGAATGACTTATGGTATATCTTTTAAAGGTAAACTGCTAGTAATATACTTAAATTTGAAACGAAAAACTTATCACTAAACAAAGTGAAAGCCTAACTATTTTTTCACTAACTTCATCAAGTTCCTTATTTTTAAAATAGACTTTGCAATACGCTTACTCGCTGGAAATCGCACTTGATTCATCTCCTATACTCTTTCTGTAAGATGATTATTTTTTAACTATTTTATTGGATTTTATGGCGCAGTTTGGCCCTTGTGTTGCCCTTGCGCAATGAAAATTCAAAACAACCAACCATCTCCTATACTAGGGATTGCTCAACCTCTGAGTCATGTATTCGAACTTGGATAACTTAGAGCTGCATGAGAGCTATACAGCACAGAAACGTTCTCTATCATACAGAAACCTACAGATTAGCATGTATTTCAAATAAGAATTTACCGGGTAGATTATTTTGATAACTTTCTAACGTAAGAGCTGCAGTATAACTATACTGCAACGGAACATCACAAAGTTATTATCTGAGAGGAAAGGAATATTACTTCTAGGTGACCTTTCAAAGGGTAATTACCACACATTTGCAACTGGGATAGGAGAAAACCCGTAAAACTCCCATCAGTCAGGCTGGCAAATGACATAAGACCATCGGTGACGATTGCTGCCGTGTCTACTCACTTTGAAATTCGATGACAAAGATAAAAAACAAAAAAAATACACATATTTAGAAAACAAAGCTTGACTTTTATTCTCATGGCTCTTAGGTGTCACCATAAATAAAATAAAAACATCTTTGTAGTGAAAAGCTATGATGTCAGCGTCAAAATAATTTCGAGACTTATTTATTTTAGTTCGAAAAGTATGATCCCTACAAACTGAGAGTAACCAAATAGTAGCAACCGATCTTAAACACATATTTCCACCCCTAGGTTATAGAGCCAAAGTTTTTTTTAATAACCCAGATATTTAGATATAGTTGGTAATTCTTTTTGTTGTTGGTTGATATGATAAAGTTTTTTTTTTTTTTTTTTTTTTTTTTTTTTGTAAATGAATAACTGAACTCTTATATTTTTATATCAGTTATATTAACTTCGATTTTGTCTGTATGTCTGTGGGTATGTCGATGCGGGAAAATCTGCGGAGGCCTAGTTGTTGTTTTTTACTTTCCTGCTTTTTTTACTTTCAATTATCTATACGTATACATAGGGTAATGAAAGTATTGTATTAGGTCAAAACAAATTTTTGGTTTTTTTTTTTTTTTTTTTTTTTTTTTTTTTGCATTTCTCCACGTTTCTGGAAAATCCTGGTTTCAAAAAAGTGATCTAGAAAAAATGCGTGTGTGGTCTGCATAACTACCGAACAAATTGACCTAAGATGTTAAAATTTGGTGTGCGGGCTTTTGATGGCACAGAGACCTACCATTAAGGTTTCCGTCAAAATCGCTCATGCGCATAAAGTAGCTGCCATTGTTAAAATCATGTTTTTCAATAATTGCTAAAAAATTGCTCCAACGATTTTGTCCAAAATCGCTGTGGTAATGCCTCTTAAGGTGTTCTAAACATCCCCACCTCCGAAATTTCCGTAAAAATTTGAAAAACGAATGCCTTTAACACAGAGTTCTTTTTGCTTGAGTATACTTCATCAACGATCATTTTTTCTCCACACCCCTCAGTTTCACATATAAAAAAGGATAAAAGAATTATTGAAAAGTATATCGCCAAATACACCTATTTGGCGAAAGTTTTTTTTTTCCCCCCTTCTTTTTTTAAGACCTTTACAAATATTATGGTAAAAAATATCGCCAAACTGGCCATTTTTTCTAAATAAATGATGAAAATATAAAAACGGAAAATGACACAAATTGACATCAGTATTATAGTGTAATTGAAAATTGTGCGATGTTCCACACCCCTAGTTTTTAACCCTTTATATTAAATTTTTTATTATTATTATTTAGTTTCAGGTGCTCAATACAGACCTCACGTTCTGAGGTTCAGAAAAGCAGTCTAGAAAAATTTATGTTGACCTCCTATGTTCAACTTTTGCATAATCGTTAGTAGTTTCCCATGCTGGTGACTAAATTTTTTGTCAAAATTGCGCATAAGAAATCGAAAATTCATGTTTTTCAGCAATTACCAAAAAAAAACCCGGCTTTAACGATTTTGATCAAAATCGCTGAGGTAATGCCTTTTAAGGTGTTCTTATCTCCTCTCCTCTGAAATTCTCGTAGAAATTCGATAAAGGCATACAAAATTGAAAAACGAATGTATTTAACACAGACTTTTCTTCCCTTGAGTATTTCGCATCAACGACTGTTTCTCTCCTTTGTTTCATTTACCCAAAAGTATAATGTAATATATAATTATCGAAAATCCTATCATCGAATTCGCCAATTTGGCGAGGGTTTATTCTTTCCCTTTTTACCAATTTAATAGTTATCATCAAAATATTGCCAAATTGAATGTTTTATTAAAATTAATGAAAATTAACTGAGTTCAGAAAACTATCATAGAAAAAAATGTATGTGTGTCTGTCTGTGGTTAGCGTAACTCCCAAACCCATTATCCTACGATCCTCAACTTTTGCGGATTATTGGTGAACATGGAACCTGCTATTTGGGTTTTCGTCAAAATTGTACACAAGGTGCTATACAAAATTTTATATTTTCAGCAAATGCCAGAAAATGGCTCTAACGATTTTTATCGTAATCGCCTGCCTTTTAAGGTGTTCTAAACATACCCTCTTCCGATCTTCCCATAAAAATTCGATAAAGACGGTTAAAAGTTAAAAAACAAAAGTCTTGATCATGGAGATATCTACCCTTGACTTATACCCCATCAAAGACTGTAACTACTCTGTCTCAGTTAGCCATAAGACAAATGTAATAATTATTGAAAAACATATCGCCAATTTTGCTTTGATGGCGTATATAGTAAACCTTTGTAATGATTATTGCCAAACTTGTCATTTTTTAAATCCTTTATATTAATTTCGATTTTGTGTAAGATGATGTGGCAACCGGGAAAATCTCTGTGGCGGCCTAATTAACCCACTTGCATGATCTGATCGGGATAAACTTGGCAAATAGATTCGATGTCGATGACAATGCCTTCTATTGAGTTTTGGGAGCTGTCACTGTCACTAAAAGACCGCTTTTACACACGCTACTATTTTCGCTCTGAAATACTGATAACTCAATTTGCAATCACCCAATCACGCTGAAATTTGACAGATAGATTCTTTGTTAATAAGAATGCATTATATCAAGTTTGGAAAGCTGTCACTGTTACTAAAAAGCGGGTTTTACAGACGCTTCTATTATCGCTTCGTAATAGACTAATAAATCTACTTCCCGTTATCCAAAAAAGGTGACATTTTTAACTTGGCAGGTACACCTCATAATCAAACATTATTCAAACATGTTTAATTTGGCAATATTTAATGACAGAAACCTTTCCCTAATAAAGTTGACGAAGCAAAATTTTCGGAAAGCCGTCCGCTTTTACCGTCATCTAATCAAATTGATACATAGCAAATAGACTCGTTGTGTATGACAATCAGTGGCGGCTCGTGCACTACAGCCTGTACAGCTCTGCTTCCTTTTAAATTATCAGTTAAAAACTAAAATTATATATTTTACAATTTTCTAAACTGAAGATCCATTTCAGCAGAGTGAAAAAAAAATTCCGATTAACAACAATCTTCATGCTTGAATAATTCATGAGAAAAAAACACGGTTCCAATCAAAGTGATCTTCCTCTGAACAGCAGCCGTGTGTCCCTGAAACGCGTTTCGGGCTGCGACGTTGCCATCTGTTGTCATACTAACCAGTGGAAAACAATAGAGCCTTCCCTCCAAGTAATGTATTAGCAGGGCTGCCAGATAAGAATTTAATCCTACTTCGGCTGCCCTTGAGGTTTCAATGCTCTGATTGGTTCAGCTTACAAATCAGCGTGGGTGGGGTGGAAGTGAAAGAGGTAGGAAAGCGGACGGTTTCTAAAAATCGCTCCAAACGGGAATATCAAACATGGAGCCCTTTTATGAAAAAGTGTGGGTATTATTTAATTCCGATGAAGAGGTTATCGCTCACCCGCGAACAGGTACCTTTTTACAACCCTACATGAAAGCAAAAGCAATGTATAAACTCTTTCCGTAGTTATACGGTACTTTTTATTTACAAAAATTGTTTTGATGGCCATGTTTGATTGTCAGAATTAAAAAGAGCGTTTGAAATAGTTGCTGGATATAGTGGATTAAACAAAAAGGTAGCTCTCTGAATAAATGCTTCATGAAATTACTCATCAAAGCAATGTTGCTTTTTAGTAAACAAGAACTTACATTTAGAGGCCAAAACGAGGGATATGTTTTATGTTTTTTTAATAAAAACTATACAGAATGATTTGATTAATTGTTTTTATTTTATAATGTTATGTTATAAATGTTATTATTTTGTACAAATTGAAACAAAACTACGATTTGAGTATTAAAGAATTTGAGTGAATTTTTTGTTATGTACACACTTGAAATATCGTAAAAGTCAAATGTGTTAATAGTTTTTCTGCTTTAAAATAATCTCTAGATGGAATTTTTGCAAGATAATGGTATCATCAGAAGGCAAGAGAGTTATTTTATTAGTTTACTAGCTAAATACCAGTGCTTCAATTTTAACATATGCAATATTTCAGCTAGCTGTGAGGCCTCGCATTGCGGGAATCTGTCTTTCGTGTATAGAACCCAGTTTTTGGCTCTTTACTCGCAGGAAGGTTCATCGCTACGCAAAATAGAGCTCGCTTCGTTCGCTGAAAAGTTCATGGACACATAAACATAGGCTTATTTCACTCGTTAAAAGGTTCATTGCTATGGAAGCATAGGCTCGCTTCGCTCACTGAAAGATTCTTTGCTGCGTAAGCATAAGCTCGCTTCACTCACTAAAATCTAATTGCTACGTAAAGACTTAATAGCAAGCATCTTCCTTGTCAAGGAAAAAAAAATAGGAAAAAAAATTCCTCGTTAATACAACAATACAACACCCCTTTAAGATTATTTTAACACGTGTTTGAGGAAAGCAAAATTAGAGGCTAAAACTACTTATGTTGAAACTTTCAGAGATCTAGGCCTATTCGAAGTCACTTTTTATGAAAAAATTAATTGAAAAACAAATTAAAATTTTAACATTCTTTTTGTCAGCCCAATTAGAAGGCGAAACTACTTGTGTTGAAAATTTCAGAAATGTAGCCCAATTACAAATCATTTTGTAAAATATTTGTTAATTAATTTTAAAAAAAAAAATCTGTTTTTCAAAAATCGAATTAGAAGGCCAGAACTATTTATGTTGAAAATTTCAAAGCTGTAGCCCTATTTGAAATCCTTTTGTAATATATTAATTAATTTAAAAAATTAATTAAAAAAGAACAAAATAAAAATTTAAAATTCTGTTTTTTAAAAGTCCAATTAAAAGGCCAAAACTACTTATGTTGAAATTTTCAGATCTGTAGCCCTATTAGTTATCGTTTTGTAACATATTTATTAATTAAAAAAATTAATTAAAAAAGAACTAATTAAAATTTCAACGTTCTGTTTGTGATGTATACAATTAGAAGGCCAAAACTACTTATGTTGAAAATTTCAGAGCTGTAGCCCTGTTAGTAGTCGTTTTGTAAAATGTTTATTAATTAATTAAAAAAAAAACTAATTAAAATTTTTACATTCTGTTTGTGATGTATAAAATTAGAAGGCCAAAACTACTTATGCTGAAAATTTCAGAGCTCTACTCCAATTTTAAGTAGGTTTCTATAGATCCACAGAACCACAGACATTTTGACAAATAGACAGACAGACAGACACACAGCTTGTTTTATTATTATAGATAGTACTATTTTGTTCTGAAAATAAATTTTAATATTTTAAACGCATTATCTAAAAAATCGTGTTTTTGGCACGTGAAACTTCATTTAAACAGTGATAAATGAAGTTTGATATAATCCTTTGAAAAATGTTTTGAGAATTAAAATCTGCATTAGCTATTAGATGTTTTGAACCTCAGTCAAATTGATTGGAAAAGAAAATAATTTTTGCAAGATTTTTAAATGTATAAGTTTTTAGAAAATTGTGATTTTTTGTACTTTCATTGTTAAAAAAATTCTATTAAAAAACTATATATTCTAGAAACTAGATGGAGGTTCATAACATTAAAAAATATTACGAATAATTTTCAACCATAATTTCTTTTCTTGGCCCCCTAAAACTCGAGTAATTGTTCAAAAATATGTTATTTATAACGTGTTAAATGTTCATTAGTTCATTAATTTTTTAATAAAACTGAAATTTTTTTCATGTAAACATCATTACTAATTATGTACTTTTAAGTGCAAAAAAAATCCGATATTTAACATGATAAATTTTAAAAAAGTTCAAGTGTGATTGTACATTATGATTGTGGAAAGTGTGAAGTACGTGTTGGGGGGTGGGGGGGGGATCGCATGTTTCCGGCTGCACTAACATTTTCGACCATGGGCCGCTACTGATGACAATATATTTAATCAAGTTTAAGAAGCAAAGCAAAGTTAATTAATGGTTCATTGCGGATGTTTTCTTCGTAGAGGTCAAACACTATGATAACGCTTTATCTGAGTTCAATAATAAGTTAATTATAACGTAAAACTCCCAAAGATATTTCTTATATTTTCATTATGTAAAATCTATAAATTTAAAATCTAGATAGAAAAATCATTCAATCCATAAGTCTATATCTTAATAACATATTTTTGTTCCTTGCTTCTATAAAGATTTATCAAAAGCTAAAATCATTTTTTATCGATTTATTGATGCAAAATCTATTTAATTAAATGTTTTGTTTTAATAGTTGTAACTTTTTTGTTATAGGGCTGATATAGTTCTACTAGTTGAAAGTTGTTATAAAAAAATACTACAGTAAATTTAGAGAAAGCAATACTGATGTGTGAAGAAATTGGTTTAAGTTCATTTTACACTTTTGGGTGCATTATATACTCCAATAATTTGTCTACATCCTCATTTGGCGATGCATATAAAGTATTTATATTAAATACTTTGTTTTTATGGGTTATATTATTAAATTAATGAAAATATGAAAACGGAAACGGTAAAATACACCAATCTATGCCAAATTTAAATGCGATGGACAGTATTAAGTGTAATTAAAAGTTGTGTGAAGTTCCACACACCTAGTTTTAAAAAATAGAGGTAATAAACATGGTTTATTTCTAAGACGTGGAATTCTTACCTTCATTTGGTGAGCATTGCTTCATTATGCAGTGAATTGAAACATAAATATTCTAGTTTAAAACTGGTAAAATAATCTAGTAGAAACCTCTACACTAATCAAAATATTATACAATGCCGGGTAAAAATTGCAGTTAACTGTATATAGTACAATGTTATTTTGCTTTGGTGTGCAATGCTGTATATTATTTTCATTTAAATGTGATGCTTGTTTAATGCTTTATTCTTATTGTTTAAGCGTATAATGACAAGTTGCTTGCATCCCTTGTAAATAAGAATTGCTCATGTTTATTTTTTAAAGATCCAGGCGAAAGTAACTTAACAGAATTTCTAAGCGATTCTCCATTGCACAGATTTGAAGAATAGTTAAAAGTTGAAAAATAACAAATAAGCAACCCACGTAAAAACTTTACTTAGAGTGGTGGCAAAAGAGCAATAGCAAAATTCAACCATCAAGAAGGGAAGTTTTTTTCCCCCTCAAAAACTTGATCGTTAGCTTCTCGAACGTGACAAGCGAACTTCCACGCATTATTCGACGCACGAATCAGAAGTAAAGTAAAAGAAACGAAGGAGTAATAAACGGGACTTAGAGTTGGAAAAAATGCTGTTTGCTATTTTTTCCACCTCTCTTCTTTCTCCTACTATAGGAGATAGGGGCAGCGTTGTGTCCTCGCTCTGTGCAAACAAGATGAAAGAAATTCCGATGAAAACACAATAGTTGAAGAAGCAATAATTGAGATAAACACGAATACGCCTGTGTCTTACTAATGGGCTACTTCAAGTATGAAAGGAAGTTGGTTGGTGGGTTTTTTTCTCTTTGATCTCACTCGAGCCACTTTCACTATTAATATGAAATGGAACTTTTTTTTTTCTTCGATAATTCCTCCAGTTGGAAACTCTCTACATATACAATACCAAAAGAGATCGTTCGAATGCGATTGAAAATTTTCTCGAAAAAATATCAAGACTAAAAACTGAATTTTCACGAACTTTTTGTGGAATACAGCTACAGTTGTGAGAAAAGAATATTATTTCACTTAAATCATACGCTTTGGTCGGGTTTTATGGTTGTTGTACAATCTATGGGTTAAATAACAGAGCAAGTTTGAATTAAAACTCATCGATGATAAACTATAGCTAAAATTTGATGGATATATTGTATGCACTCCCTTGAATGATAGTAGTATATTAACTTAATTTTCAATGACCTTTAATCCACAAATAGAAAGTATGGTGTAAGACTCTAGGCATGTCTAAACTTGGCGACCGCCAAGGAGATAACTATCGCCAAGTGGTCCAAAACGAACAGTGAATGGAAAATCCCCATAGAGAAGGAGGGGACGAACGAGACGGATGGTGGAAGAGTGAAGCTTGGTGTGTCGCCGGCTTTCAGAACTAAGCAGATAAATGGACATAGTTAAATATATAATTTTCTAATAATATAACCTCTTATTTTCGTAGCTTGTCATGTGTTGACGTTGTGTGAGTGTGATTTTGAATTAAAAGTGTTCGGTAAGAAACGAGACTATTTCTTTGAGTGAACATTCACTTACCTTTGGTGCACATGTGTATTTGTATGTGAGATAATATGATAGTTCTAACATTGTGATTTTAAAAAGAATGCTCAGCTACGACCAACTTCGGTCAACAAACCTCAGTGGCGCAGTCGTGTACGATGGTTCCTGTACGCAGAAGTTACAGAGCACGAGGTAAGAGCTTTGTTTGTTAAGCCCAAATATCAGTTTAATTATATATCATGCTTATAAAATAATGATAGTGTTTACACATTAAGAATTGTGATCTGATGTGAAAGTGGTATTGGGTGTAATGAAAACAAATTTGGTTTTGTTGTGAAACTGATTCAAGCTATGTGTCAGATCCGAAGAGCGAACAAAAATGTTATTATAGATTGTGTTTAAACATAATTATTATGATTATAATTATTGTGATTACGGATTAATAATTTGTAATAATTTGCTATCTGTGAAATCTATTAATATGAGTTGCTAAAAATTGTTTTGGTTTTGGAATAGAGCTGGCGTCAGAAAGTGCCATTGTCAAAACAAAACAAAAAATAAAAACTTAATGCAGATTTGAAATGTGTTCTGTGGATTACGCAACATAAAGAGAGGTAATAAATAAATAAATAAAAAAAAAAAAAAAAAGGAGGAGAAATGGTTGGAATGATCCTCTATGTGTTTTTTTTTTTTTTTTTCTTTCTTCTTTCTTTCCCAGAAATAGTGAATTGGTGATGTATTTTTATTATATATTCATTTGGAATCCGATGTTTTGGTTTGTTTCGTTTGTGAACAGTAATATTTTTATATCTTAGTTAAACAAAACAAAAAAATGCATCATTATAAATTGATATAATCTGATTTTGGTAAGGCGTTTTAAAGGGTTTAGAAAATATACATATTTGCTATTAGTGAGTTTATATATATATATAACTAACAGATAAGCCTTTTATTATTGTATAAGTATATAGGTCCTTGCCGTAAAGGAAATATAAGGAGAAAAGCCAAGGTTAAAATAGGTCAATAATGAGTATGTTGAACTTAGGAAATATTTTGTAATAAATATTTAATTGAGTTTATTGTTTAAAATATTAATGAGTATTGATTTGTGTATAACCTTGCGAGTTATGATATTTTAGAAATACATGTTATTTTAAGTATTATTCAGAATTGTTTATTCTAAGGGTGATTGCAACAATAACTAAAACTGAAGTTTTATCTCCTACAATATTTTGTTGCAAGTCAAAATACAGTGGCGGAGTTTAAGATTAATTCTGCTTCTATTGTATGTTATCGAATTGAATATAAGAATTGTGAATGGTTTGAATTTTTGAAAAATATTAGTCATACATCATTGTATTTGAATAGTAGTTTGAATTTATTTTCAAAATTCTTTTGCCATGTCGTTCTTGGGTAAGGGTAGGAAGGAGGACTTGATCGAACTGGCGGAAGAACTGGGAATAGACGTTAGTACAATGAATAAAGTGATTGAAATAAAAGGGTTAATCCTTGAAAGTGAAAACTTCGACGAAGATGATGCCAAAGTTTCTCTGGGCAGAATTATCGAAGAAAGAATTCGGCGAGAAGCAAAAGAATACAAAGAACGACTTCGTCGGGAAGCAAAAGAATACGAAGAACGACTTCGTCGGGAAGCAAAAGAAGAAGAAGAACGGATTCGTAAAGAAGAACGAGAGGCCAGAATCAGAAAAGAAGAAAGAGACTTCGAGCTTGAAATGAAAAGACTGGAATTACGACGTAGCTATTCTCCCGTGGATGAAGTGGCCGAACGATCGAACGAAACGAGATCCAGGGTGCAACTTATGCAGATTACTCCGAAATATGATGAAAAGATGAAATGCAGTTATACCTAGTAAATTTTGAACGTCGGGAAGAGATGGCGGGTGTAATTAAATCGGAATGGGTAGCTTATCTACTGGGATTGTTACCAACAGAGATAGCTAATAACATAGCTCGAGAACCTCCTGAAAAAGCAAATAACTATGACTTCATTAAAGAAATGCTGTTGAAACGTTACAAGTTAAATCCTGAAAAATTAAGGCAGTTATTTTTCCGACATCAGAAAGACCCAGAAGAATCCTGGAGAAGTTATACACATGCACTGAATAATTACTTTAATGAATGGGTCAATGAACTGGAAGTACAGAATTTCGACCAGCTGAAAAATTTAATGGTGGCGGATCAACTGAAGCGCAGAGTGCCAAATGAAGTAAAGGAGCATTTTTTGGACAAATGGAATAAGATGATCGACCCTCTAGAAGTCGCAGAAAAAGTTGATGAATATGAAAGTTTGAGAGACGGATTAAAGAAAAATGCATTCCATAATAAAGCAAAGGATAGTTTTAAATGGCATCAAGATGATAAAAATAAATATAAGCCGAACGGAAAGTTTGAAAATACCAGAAACCAGCAAGTTACTAGTACTACCAAGTATAAGGAGAAGGACAAACCCTTTGACAAAACGAAGAATCAAGGATATTATCAGAGGGATAAAGGGGTCAGAGGATCTAAACCTACCTGTTTTACATGTGGAGATTCATCACATTTTGCACGAGCTTGTCCTACTAATAATAATAACCAAGGGACGCAGAACAAAACTGAGAACATTTGTAGTAATTTGGTCACTGCAGAAGAAACTTTAGAAGACAAAGAAGTATTATCGGCTCGAATTACGGTGCCAGCATTGACTCCGGTCAAAACGAGTTCAGTAAAGTGCGATAAACTGACAAGAATAGAACTGAAACGCGGTTCTGCTATATTCGATGGCATTTTGGATACAGGTGCACAAATCTCAGTCATCAGACATGACCTGATTCCAATTGAAGATGGTGAAGGGCAAGGGTCCGTGAAGCTCGTATGTGCTTTTGGTTTAGCTGAAACAGCACCATTAGTGGTTTTCAACATGAAAGTGAATGATTCACAACACTGCGAAGTTCCCGTGATCTGTGCAGTTTCCAAAAAATTAGTGAGTGATATGCTGATATGTCCTACAGCATACGAGGCTCTGAACGAAAATATCCAATATCATCAATCAGTTGTCCCTCACATAGTGCAAGAAAACGAACTAGAAAAGAAGTGCAGTCTAAATAAAGTTACCGTAAATGAAAAGGAAGAGTCATCCGAGGTAAATAGTTTTATTCCGTCCAGTGAAGTAAAGGAAGGATGCAAAGAAAATAGAGCAGAGTTTATAAAACTACAGCAGGAAGATGAATCTTTGGCAAATATTTGGGAGTTTGCAAAAGCACGTAGAAACGGCTATGACGTGGACGATGGACTACTAGTACACTCTGAGTGGGTGTGTGGAGAAAGAATCCAGCAAGTTGTTCTACCAACTGTTAAGCGTGAGTTTGTATTGAAGACGGCCCATGAAATTCCGTTGGCAGGACATCTTGGAGAAAAGAAAACAAAGGAGCGAATAAAATATTCATTCTTTTGGCCAACCATAAAAATTGACGTAAGGAAGTTTTGTGGAAGTTGCAAACCATGTCAAGTCAGACGGACTGTAACTTACAGAGATAGGATCCCAATCCAGCCAATTACCAGACCAGACAACCCGTTCGAGGTTTGGAGCGTTGACTGCATAGGACCGTTAGAACCCCCGTCCCGGAGAGGACATAAATATATAATTTGTGCAGTTGACTTTTGCACTCGATGGGTTGAAGCTATTCCAACCAAAAATATAAAAGCCAAAACTACGTGTGACGTGTTGATGCAAATTTTCGCTCGTACTGGATTTCCAAAAGTGATATGTACAGACCAATGAACGAACTTTACTTCAAAACTGACTGGTGCTTTTATGAATCTAATAGGAGTGTCTCCAAGATTCTCAACACCGGGTCATCCCGAGAGTATGGGAGCAGTGGAAAGGTGGAACAGAACTTTAAAAGACATGATGAATAAAAACATCCAGGAATATGGAAACGAATGGGATGTTCATCTTCCACATCTTTTGTTTGCATATAGAGAGGTCCCACATTGCACAACGGGTATTTCACCTTATCAGTTAGTATACGGACGAATACCCAAAGGACCAACTGCATTGCTGAAGGAAGTTTGGACAGGAGAGAGAGCTGTTCCAATGAATGCTTCTCCATCTGTGGAAAGGTATGTCGAAGAATTGCAAGACAAACTTAAGAATGCTCATAAAATTGCAAATGAGAATGCTGAACTAAACCAGCAAAGTTATGCTCACCGGTATAACTTGCAATCACGAGAAAAAACATATCAAATAGGAGATAAAGTTTTGATATTGATACCCACATCTTCTCACAAACTATTGAATACGTGGTCTGGACCAGCGACTGTAGTGCAACTTAGTCGACCCCATTCAGCTATTGTCGAACTTGATGATGGTTCAAGGCGAGAACTACATTTCAATAAAATTCGACCATATGTGACACGTGTTCAACACATAGGGCTTGTTTTTGAACAAGACGAAGATTTTGGACAGTTACATGTGGCTCCAACCGAGCGAGTTACTACCACAAAAAGTGACGTGGAACAACATATCATCAGGGAAATGACAACCCCATTAAACGCCAGACAACGTTATGAACTGAGTTCCTTACTTTGTAAATACAATGATGTATTCAGTACTAAGCCTGGAATAGCAAAAGTAGATGGACATGTTATTAAGGTTACAAATGACTGTTCACCCAAAAGACTTCGTCCGTATCGTATTCCAGTGACTCTTCAAAATGAAGTGGATCGTCAAATTCGAGAACTTTTGGAACTTGGTCTTATTGAACAAAGTGATAGTGAATGGGCACACCCTTTAGTGTGCGTGGCTAAAAAGAACGGTAGTGTGCGTCTGTGTGTAGATTTCAGACTTTTGAACAGTTACACTATTCCTGATGCATAACCGATGAGACATGCTAATGAACTTTTATATCAAATAGGGAATGCACAAGTGATCACTGTGCTTGACCTCACGAAAGGATATTGGCAGATTCCTATGAGTGAGAAAGATAGACATTACACTGCTTTCGTAACTCATACTGGACACTATCAATGGAGAGTTATGCCATTCGGAATGAAAAACGCTGGCAGCACTTTTCAAAAATCCATGGACAAAGTGTTAGCTCCTCATAAGGACTATTGTCAGTCTTATATTGACGATGTTGCAATTTTTTCGGGATCATGGTCTGATCATTTGAAGCATATCGATAAAGTGTTCCAGACTTTGCGTCAAGTGGGTCTCACTGTAAATCTGGAAAAGTGTGATTTCGGGAAAACAGAAGTGAAATTTTTAGGACACGTTATGGGTTCAGGAAGACATTCCCCTGATCCAGAAAAGGTAGAAGCTATGAAGAAACTGTCGGCACCAACTAACAAGGAGTTGAGAACAGTGTTGGGAATAGCAAGTTATTACAGGGACTATATTCCAAATTTTGCAAGCATTGTGTTACCCTTAACTAACTTGACTAAGAAGAGAGTTCCCAAGGAAATTCCATGGAACCAACCAGAAGAAGAAGCCTTTCAAAATTTGAAAAACCATTTAGTCAAAATGCCTTCCTTGTATACGCAACAGTTTGACAAATCATTTCAGCTTTACACTGATGCGTCCGCTAATGCAGTCGGAGCCTGTTTGTCCCAACTTGACGAAAATGGAAAAGAACATCCAATAGCTTTCTACAGCAAGAAGCTTACTCCGTGCCAAACCAGATGGTCTACCATAGAGAGAGAAGCCTACAGCGTCCTAGCCGCACTCCAGAAGTTTGACACCTGGATTTTTGGGACTGATATCGAGGTGGTGTCTGATCATAACCCACTTTCTTACCTTACCCAGGGATTACCACATGGTGCTAAACTTGCACGTTGGTCTTTGGAAATTGCAAAGATACAATTTAAAAATTACCTATCGGAAAGGAAGCAGGCATGGAAATGCAGATGCACTTTCTAGATTTCCTTAGATAGAAAATTAATTTTTATAGCTTTGTAATGGTTGCAAAAGTGTATATATTACATTAGTATTTTCTATTATATTAGTATTTTTGAATCTTTAAGTACTAAAATTTGGGCTGGCGAACAGACTCTTTCTTCTATTAAAGTGTTTATATTACTTAAATATTCTTCTTTAGCAGCATAGTCTCTAAGGAGAACTATGTGCTCTTTAAGGAGGGACATGTAAGACTCTAGGCATGTCTAAACTTGGCGACCGCCAAGGAGATAACTATCGTCAAGTGGTCCAAAACGAACAGTGAATGGAAAATCCCCATAGAGAAGGAGGGGACGAACGAGACGGATGGTGGAAGAGTGAAGCTTGGTGTGTCGCCGGCTTTCAGAACTAAGCAGATAAATGGACATAGTGAAATATATAATTTTCTAATAATATAACCTCTTATTTTCGTAGCTTGTCATGTGTTGACGTTGTGTGAGTGTGATTTTGAATTAAAAGTGTTCGTTAAGAAACGAGACTATTTCTTTGAGTGAACATTCCCTTACCTTTGGTGCACATGTGTATTGGTATATGAGATAATATGATAGTTCTAACATTGTGATTTTAAAAAGAATGCTCAGCTACGACCAACTACGGTCAACAAACCTCAGTTATGGAAACCCCTAAAAATAACAAGAAAGAAATGGCTTTGGGAAGCAGGGCCTGATTTCGATAACCATTTACTATAAGTACAACATATAGCAGGCTCCCCATCGACATTGGTTTTATTTAAATATTAAAGATAATTTTGATTGCCGTCTAATACAGTAGTCTTAGTTAAATTAATGTCGTGATACCATTATTTTAATAACTAATAATAGTTATTAAAATAAATTTTTATGTTTTATGGCATTGATCAAATGCGCTATAGAGAATATTGATAGTTAAATAATGATTCAGAATTTTTCAGACAACTTGGGGGCCCCAAAATTCGGGGACTCTAGGCATGGGACCTCAGACCTTAAAAGAAATAAGGCCCTGATGGAAAGGAAGAGACAATCTACCACTCAACTCCCTCTGCATCATAATACAAAAGTAGTTAGAAAATGACAGTCCGGGGCCATGGAGGGATGAGGGATGATGACGTCACCGGAAGAGGGCGTAACTGGATATGTCGACACAGGAAGTGCCATCACCGGAAGTCATGTGATCGGAAGTGGAGTTGAGTTGTTCCCCTCATGTTGTTTTAGTTTCGGATTCGTTATAAGCTGTTTGTGTATGACGTCCCAGTGGGAATGACGTCATAATTTGTTTTATATCAAAGTTTTCAGCGGTGGCAACACTTTTTAGTTTCGGTTTATCTTTCAGACGGAGTTGAGTTGTTCTAGGACTGCTTCTAAGTGAATAACTTAGAGTGATAGGCTTTTATTGAGTGACGTCACTTTGGGTATGACGTCATAATTTGTTTTATATCAACGTTTTGAGCGGTGGCAACACTTTTTAGTTTCGATTTACCTTTAAGACGGAGTTGAGTTGTTCTAGGGCTGCTTCTTAGTGAATAAGTTAGAGTTATAGGTATTTTTGACTAGTGACGTCACATTGGGTATGACGTCATCCATGATTTTACAAAATTGACCTTTAAGACGATGGCAGCAGTAGGAATATGCTAAGTTTTAGGCGGGATGGAGTTGAGTTGTTCTAGGGCTACTTCTAAGTGAATAACTTAGAGTGATAGACTGTTTTACCAGTGACGTCACAGTGTTAATGTAGTGGGGAGGACGTCACGATTTGCTTTATATCAAAGTTTAAGGAATGACAACATATTGTATCCTGATATAGCTAAGTCTCCTTTGATTGGTTGAAATAAAAGCTTCGCTTCAGATTGATTAGAATATGTCACGTGATTTCAAATGCTCTTCTCATTGACTATACAGTTTAGTAAGACACTAAAATTCTACTAAGTTTAATGTAATTGCGGAGCCATCTAGTGGTAGGAAGGAATATAAATTACACAGTTTATAACTTTTCATGCTTCACCATTAAAAACTTCAAATACATGCAAAGATAATATATTAACACAAATGCGTAAAGTTTCAGATTGAGTTGATTTTTTTTTTCTATAAGTGCTGAACACATTTAAACTAATGTTGATAGATATAATCGCAAGACACTTTTAAGGAATCAGATTTAATCAATGTTAGACACATAAAGTCTCATTATTTTCTCAATAACAGTATGAAATGTAAATACAAATTAAAATTTATGAGATAAAAAAAAAATTTAAACTTTGCAATCTTAACGTGAAAATTTCTTTTACAGAGCTTAACATGTCATTAAAAAGTTTTTTTTTTCTTTTATTGTCATAGTTTTTTGAGGGATTGAATACACAACAAAAGAACTTAGACTAGAATTAATTTTTAATATTCAGCAACTGAAACCCATTATGGAAGTTAAAGCAATGATTTTACAATTATTTTTAGGTTGAGTTAGTCTGAACCTATTGAAGAAATTAGTTGTAGTGTGTTCACACGTGAGTTTGCAATACATTATTAGTAATATACATTTCCAAAAACGAAATATTTATCACTTTGAATAGAAAAATGACGATTTTTTTATTTATGTAAGTATTATTCTCAATTTTGTAAATTTTAAATGTATTATCCATATTTTATTGAGGAATCTATAATTTTTTTCTTCTTCTTTCAGAATGGTTTAGGAAAAACATTTCATTTTAGTCAGAACAATGTTTTCAAAGAGATGGAAATACATAACTTTTCGATATATCAACCTTCAAATACTTTGAAATTGATTCTATTTGTTACAACTGGTTGTAATTTAAAGCTATACTGTACTATGTGAGCGATCTTATATATCTTAGCTACTTACTGTCTATGTTAAAATTTACATTACCAATAAACTTGTTAGAAATTAATATGTCAATATTAGTTATATTAATCAAGATAGTTTTTATTGTACAATGATACTTACTTAAGTTGATGAATGGCAACACAGAACTAGCTGCTAATGCTGAATAGAGATGTGATAACTGATTTTGGATACTCTAATGCCTAAATAAGAGAGAAAAAGTAACATACTTGAACTTCTTACAACTAAGAATTCAAAAGTGAACGTGAAAATTTACTTTACGAATAAAAATCATGTCTTTAAAATGTGTACGAAAAAAATAACATACTTAAACTCATTACGACAAATAAGTTTAACATTAACGTAAAAAATGTACTTTACACATAAAAATCACTTTAAGATGTGTAAAAATATCGCTAAATAAGAGAAAAAAAGTAACTTACTTAAAATTTCAAAGATATATGTTTAACCTTTACGCGAAAATTCCCTTCGTATATAAAAATCACGACTTTAAAATATGACATGCAAGAGAAAAGTAACGTACTTAAACTTTCTACGACAAATAACTTTACCATTAACGTAAAATTTTACTTAAAACATAAAAATTCCGACTTTAAAATATGTAGAAATATCGCTAGATAAAAGAAAAAAAAGTAACATACTTAAACTTTGAACGACAAATAACTTTGACATTAACGTAAAAAATTTTCTTCACATATAAAAATCACGACATTAAAATGTGACGTGTAAGAAAAATTAGCATACTAAAAATTTCTACGACAAATAATTTTAACCTTTACGCGAAAATTTACTACATACATAAAAATCATGTCTTTAAAATATGTAAAAATGTTGCTAAATAAAAGAAAAAACTAACATACTTAAACTTTGTACGACAAATAACTTTAACATTAACGTAAAAATTTACTTCACATATAAAAATCACGACATTAAAATGTGACATGTAAGAAGAATTAGCATACTTAAAATGACTACGATAAATAATTTTAACATTTGCGTGAAAATTTACTACACATATAAAAATCATGCCTTTAAAATATCGCTAAATAAAAGAAAAAAGTAACATACTTAAACTTTCTACGACAAATAACTTTAACATTAACGCAAAAATTTACTTTACACATAAAAATCACAATTTTAAATTTGACATGTAGGAGGAATGCCTTTAATTTCTACGACAAGGAATTCAAACATTGCCATTCATGTCTTTAAAATGTATAATGACAACTCTAACTTTTAGAAAAAAGAAACACTAAAAATTTACAAGGCAAAGAATTTAAAATTGAACGTGAAAATTAACTTTACATGTACAATTATACTCTTATATCAACGATAAATAAGATAAAAAAGAAGCTCTAAAAATTTATAAGGCAAAGAATTTAAATAATAAGCGAAAATTTACCTCACATATAAAAATTATGTCTTTCAAATGTGTAAGAATAACGCTAAATTAGAGAAAAAGAAATATTAAAAAATTATAAGGTAAGGAATTGAAACAATACGCGAAAATTTATTTCACACATAACATTTTTATCTTTAAAATGTGTAAGAATAATGCTAAATTAGAGAAGAAAAAAAAAATAACATACTTAAATTTTTTTCGACAAAAATTTAAACAATACGCGAAATTTTCATACACAAGGTTTCTTAGGTTAATGTTAAATAATGGGAAATTTAACAGAATAAAAATTTCAAAGATAAAGAATTTTAACCTTTACACGAAAATTTACTTCACATATAAATATCATGTCTTTAAACTTTAACGTGACAATTTACTTCTCATATACAATTAAACTCTTAGGTTAATGTTAAATAAAAGAAAAAGTAACATACTTAAAAATTTCTAAGATAAGCATAACGTAAAAATTTCGCATCATGTGTTTAAAATGTAACATATAAGAGAAAAAAAAAACTAACATACTTGAACTTTCTACAGCAAAGAATTTAAGCGTTAGCGTAAAAATTTACTTTACATATAAAATTCACGTCTATAAACGGGATGATAAGCATGTGACGGTAATTAGCCAATCAGGTTAGCGGTAGGTGATACGCCACTTGCCGGCATTTTTAGACCGGAGGATGAGTCACGCTAAAACTTGTTCAAACAGGTCGGGAGACTTGTACAGCAAGAACAGCAGCATCGACGCGCAAGCAGCGGGTGTTGCTGTGGTGTGTCAGCAGGTCTTTGAGGTTATCGTTTTCCTACTTTGCCTTTTTTCATAATGAAATGTTTGTGAAAACTTGGAAGGAATGAAGTGGATTTCAAAGACACATTAATAAGTGAAGGTAGAATTCGCATGGATTTTCTTCCAAAAAGTATGATTCACTTGGAGAATTTAAGATCATTTCTACTTGAAAACTTTTCTATTATCTAAAACATTGAATATTGTTCAAACTCAGTGGGATTATATGCTACAATACGGGTAAAACTTAACAAAATTGTTACATAGAAGAAAAAATAGTAAGAGATTTAAAATAAATACTAGTTATAGATACTCCAAAGAAAAAATTTCACCTCTACTTTTCAATCGGAAAATCAATATAAATTGGAAATTTATGTTACTTCAAGAAAGACTTAGACAATTTACTTTGTAATAATATAGGTTAAGGTGTCGTATTAACTCGTGCAATACATGCTGACTAAGGTTTATTTTACTTATCAATCTAAGAAAGGTGAATTGGGTGAAAATATTAAATAAATTGTAGATATTAAATATATTGTAGATATGCATTCAAGTTTTGAAAATCGCCTGCAAGACTTTTAAAACATCTTAAGATAATTTGAAAGAAACTTGCGAATTATATGTAAACTACATAACTTTTTATACTCTGAAAGGAAATCACAAGTAATTTAATTAACTTTTTTCATGGTAACACTCATATTCAATGACATGTTTTTAAAATTTAACTTTTTTACATGATAATAGTTATAAATTTTTTCAATCTCAGATGCGATATACTATTATTTCTAACATATATGTTACGAATTGTGTAAAGTTTTTAAAAGAGTATATGCAAATCACCAATCAGAAACATAAAAATCTAACATCATTCAAACAAACTAAAATAATAAAATATTTTCATTAGTGGAAATAGTTAACTACTCATGTGATGGAATATACTTAGAAAATTTAAATACTGAAAAAAGTTTGCTAGGCAAACTTAAAGAATATATATATATATATATATATATATATATATATATATATATATATATATATATATATATATATATATATATATATATATATATATATATATAAATTGAACATCATCTGGACAAACTAAATTATACGTGAAATTTTTTTTTTATTTGAGAGTTGCTGACAATATATCATTAATATAGAGATTTTTAACTTCCACTCATAATTTCTAAATAACTTATACATAAATACATAAATTTCAGAAAACTGAAACGGAATTTTGTTTTACAAGACGCTTATTTTGTAAGATGAATATTCAATATTAATATAACTGGAGCAAAGTTCATTCCGGAAAAAACTTGTAAAATATACTTATATTTTGAAAATAGTTTGAAATATCCTTTTAAATTTATGAATGTTCGCTTTTGAAAGACATTAATAAAACTGATATTACTCATGATAATTAACACATGCATAACATTAGTCAAAGTGAAATTTTTATTGCTTGTGACCGATAACTTTTCAGTGAAGCAGAACTTACATAGGAATATTGTGCAAACTTTTTTCAACTTTTAAACCAAGTATCATGTAAAATTATAAATTACGATAGGAAATAGCATACTTCAGAATCTGAACAAGTCTTGTAGTTAAGCTAAATTTATTTCTCAAGGAATTGAAAGCATACCAGAGAAGTCCTTATCATTTCGCATTTTTTCTCATGTTGCAAGAAGACTTACTTTGTAAAAGATCGTCGTAGCACTTAACAAAAATCAGTAAAAATAAATATATTTTCTATGGCAAAGATAAAACTTCACAACTTAATTACTGAAATTTAGCTAAATTGCATATGGGGTTTATTCACATAACTCGCATATGCTTCGAATGTTGAAATATATTTGTCAGTTGAAATCAAACTCATCGAAAATAAATGCTATCTATATTTTCAAGTCGGAAATTACTATTAAATAAACTTTACATGTAAAACATTGTCATGTTAAAAAGAAAAATCTACAAAAATGTAAATGATAATTTTACTGTTGGTACATAAATGATGAATAATTTATGATTTTATTCTAGGCAAACGTTTTATTGTCTAACAGAGAACTTAAACTTTAGCAGAAAAACGAAAAAATACAATTTTTATATCCTATCATGCTTGTCGAAAATTGAATTTATTAGCTGTTGTAATAGATTTTTATTGTCCAAATTTCTATAGCTTTTCTTCTAAGTGCAATAAAATTAATTTCCTGTGTTATGAGTAGGTTTTTTTTTTTTTTTTTTTTTTTTTATGAATCTTATAAATTTAATGAAATTATTATGACCTAAGAGATTGAGTGAACTGAATAAATCAATGATGTAAATTTAAACAGCGACTTGAACTGATACATACTATAACTGTAAAGAAGTATGACAAAGTGATAGATGAAGTGAAAATAGAAGTTGAGTGAAATGTGTTGAAAAAAGTTGAAGACGACAAGAAATTGGTAAATGAGAATTATCATTTACTTATATTAACTTCGTTTTTCTTGCTTATGACAAGAAAATACACTATTTCTTATTAAGAACCAACTTGATATCTTATCATAGAATGATAATGATGAAATATCTATACATTAAAAAAAAATACCAAACTTAGACATAGCAAATTTCTTGAAATTTATGTATAATGTGAGTTTTACTGGAAATATAGAAGATACAACATTGAAAGATGTGAATGTTTCGAAGTACTTTATCAGAAATAAAAAAAATAAAAAATGCGCTGAGGTCCGCTATAAAAAATTTTAGGAGAAAGTTTAAACAAAATTTAAAATCAAACATGCTTTTAAGTGGGAACACATATATTAAAACTAT
This sequence comes from Linyphia triangularis, assembly GCA_963978545.1. Classification (NCBI taxonomy): domain Eukaryota; kingdom Metazoa; phylum Arthropoda; class Arachnida; order Araneae; family Linyphiidae; genus Linyphia; species Linyphia triangularis. Next base: position 60,118,595 of record OZ021732.1, read on the forward strand.
AACACATTAAACAATTTATATTATGTCATCTCAGTTGATATCAAACTGAATCACATGAAAAACAACTACAAACTGAATAAACATGATAATTATCAATATATGTGGAAAAATTTCCTTTTTTCACATATAAAAAAAATAACACATTGACATACGTTAAGATCACGAAACATGCGTAATCATATACCGATAAGATGTTGCGGGGAGATATTCAAACTTATAAAAATTTAAATTTAAACTTAAAGTTTTTTTTTTTTAATATATATATATATTTCAAAGAATGTTAACAAGTCAATATATATATATTTAAATACGGAAATTTATTCACTTCAATAAATGTATGTTTAAGTTATAAAACTTGTCGTATGTATTGAAAAATTGTAACTTTTCGTCTTATTCGTATAAATCAATAACTTATACCACTAGTTCTTCATCAATTAATCTTCTAAGTAAATCTTTCAAAGGTAAAAACATACTTATAGCTTTGCATTTGTAACATGTTAAATTTCACATGAAACATACGCATGTTTCGTGATCTTAACATATGTCAATGTGTTATTTTTTTTATAAGTGAAAAAAGGAAATTTTTCCACATATATTGATAATTATCATGTTTATTCAGTTTGTAGTTGTTTTTCATGTGATTTAGTTTGATATCAACTGAGATGACATAATATAAATTGTTAAATGTGTTATAGTTTTAATATATGTGTTCCCACTTAAAAGCATGTTTGATTTTAAATTTTGTTTAAACTTTCTCCTAAAATTTTTTATAGCGGACCTCAGCGCATTTTTTATTTTTTTTATTTCTGATAAAGTACTTCGAAACATTCACATCTTTCAATGTTGTATCTTCTATATTTCCAGTAAAACTCACATTATACATGAATTTCAAGAAATTTGCTATGTCTAAGTTTGGTATTTTTTTTTAATGTATAGATATTTCATCATTGTCATTCTATGATAAGATATCAAGTTGGTTCTTAATATGAAATAGTGTATTTTCTTGTCATAAGCAAGAAAAACGAAGTTAATATAAGTCAATGATAATTCTCATTTACCAATTTCTTGTCGTCTTCAACTTTTTTCAACACATTTCACTCAACTTCTATTTTCACTTCATCTATCACTTTGTCATACTTCTTTACAGTTATAGTATGTATCAGTTCAAGTCGCTGTTTAAATTTACATCATTGATTTATTCAGTTCACTCAATCTCTTAGGTCATAATAATTTCATTAAATTTATAAGATTCATCAAAAAAAAAAAAAAAAAAAAAAAAAAAAAACCTACTCATTACACACGAACTTAATTTTATTGCACTTAGAAGAAAAACTATAGAAATTTGGACAATAAAAATCTATTACAACAGCTAATAAATTCAATTTTCGACAAGCATGATAGGATATAAAAATTGTATTTTTTCGTTTTTCTGCTAAAGTTTAAGTTCTCTGTTAGACAATAAAACGTTTGCCTAGAATAAAATCATAAATTATTTATCATTTATGTACCAACAGTAAAATTATCATTTACATTTTTGTAGATTTTTCTTTTTAACATGACAATGTTTTACATGTAAAGTTTATTTAATAGTAATTTCCGACTTGAAAATATAGATAGCATTTATTTTCGATGAGTTTGATTTCAACTGACAAATATATTTCAACATTCGAAGCATATGCGAGTTATGTGAATAAACCCCATATGCAATTTAGCTAAATTTCAGTAATTAAGTTGTGAAGTTTTATCTTTGCCATAGAAATATATTTATTTTTACTGATTTTTGTTAAGTGCTACGACGATCTTTTACAAAGTAAGTCTTCTTGCAACATGAGAAAAAATGCGAAATGATAAGGACTTCTCTGGTATGCTTTCAATTCCTTGAGAAATAAATTTAGCTTAACTACAAGACTTGTTCAGATTCTGAAGTATGCTATTTCCTATCGTAATTTATAATTTTACATGATACTTGGTTTAAAAGTTGAAAAAAGTTTGCACAATATTCCTATGTAAGTTCTGCTTCACTGAAAAGTTATCGGTCACAAGCAATAAAAATTTCACTTTGACTAATGTTATGCATGTGTTAATTATCATGAGTAATATCAGTTTTATTAATGTCTTTCGAAAGCGAACATTCATAAATTTAAAAGGATATTTCAAACTATTTTCAAAATATAAGTATATTTTACAAGTTTTTTCCGGAATGAACTTTGCTCCAGTTATATTAATATTGAATATTCATCTTACAAAATAAGCGTCTTGTAAAACAAAATTCCGTTTCAGTTTTCTGAAATTTATGTATTTATGTATAAGTTATTTAGAAATTATGAGTGGAAGTTAAAAATCTCTATATTAATGATATATTGTCAGCAACTCTCAAATAAAAAAAAAATTTCACGTATAATTTAGTTTGTCCAGATGATGTTCAATTATATATATATATATATATATATATATATATATATATATATATATATATATATATATATATATATATATATATATATATATATATATATATATATATATATATATATATATATATATATATATATATATTCTTTAAGTTTGCCTAGCAAACTTTTTTCAGTATTTAAATTTTCTAAGTATATTCCATCACATGAGTAGTTAACTATTTCCACTAAGGAAAATATTTTATTATTTTAGTTTGTTTGAATGATGTTAGATTTTTATGTTTCTGATTGGTGATTTGCATATACTCTTTTAAAAACTTTACACAATTCGTAACATATATGTTAGAAATAATAGTATATCGCATCTGAGATTGAAAAAATTTATAACTATTATCATGTAAAAAAGTTAAATTTTAAAAACATGTCATTGAATATGAGTGTTACCATGAAAAAAGTTAATTAAATTACTTGTGATTTCCTTTCAGAGTATAAAAAGTTATGTAGTTTACATATAATTCGCAAGTTTCTTTCAAATTATCTTAAGATGTTTTAAAAGTCTTGCAGGCGATTTTCAAAACTTGAATGCATATCTACAATATATTTAATATCTACAATTTATTTAATATTTTCACCCAATTCACCTTTCTTAGATTGATAAGTAAAATAAACCTTAGTCAGCATGTATTGCACGAGTTAATACGACACCTTAACCTATATTATTACAAAGTAAATTGTCTAAGTCTTTCTTGAAGTAACATAAATTTCCAATTTATATTGATTTTCCGATTGAAAAGTAGAGGTGAAATTTTTTCTTTGGAGTATCTATAACTAGTATTTATTTTAAATCTCTTACTATTTTTTCTTCTATGTAACAATTTTGTTAAGTTTTACCCGTATTGTAGCATATAATCCCACTGAGTTTGAACAATATTCAATGTTTTAGATAATAGAAAAGTTTTCAAGTAGAAATGATCTTAAATTCTCCAAGTGAATCATACTTTTTGGAAGAAAATCCATGCGAATTCTACCTTCACTTATTAATGTGTCTTTGAAATCCACTTCATTCCTTCCAAGTTTTCACAAACATTTCATTATGAAAAAAGGCAAAGTAGGAAAACGATAACCTCAAAGACCTGCTGACACACCACAGCAACACCCGCTGCTTGCGCGTCGATGCTGCTGTTCTTGCTGTACAAGTCTCCCGACCTGTTTGAACAAGTTTTAGCGTGACTCATCCTCCGGTCTAAAAATGCCGGCAAGTGGCGTATCACCTACCGCTAACCTGATTGGCTAATTACCGTCACATGCTTATCATCCCGTTTATAGACGTGAATTTTATATGTAAAGTAAATTTTTACGCTAACGCTTAAATTCTTTGCTGTAGAAAGTTCAAGTATGTTAGTTTTTTTTTCTCTTATATGTTACATTTTAAACACATGATGCGAAATTTTTACGTTATGCTTATCTTAGAAATTTTTAAGTATGTTACTTTTTCTTTTATTTAACATTAACCTAAGAGTTTAATTGTATATGAGAAGTAAATTGTCACGTTAAAGTTTAAAGACATGATATTTATATGTGAAGTAAATTTTCGTGTAAAGGTTAAAATTCTTTATCTTTGAAATTTTTATTCTGTTAAATTTCCCATTATTTAACATTAACCTAAGAAAATAATTGTGTATGAAAATTTCGCGTATTGTTTAAATTTTTGTCGAAGAAAGTTTAAGTATGTTATTTTTTTTTTCTTCTCTAATTTAGCATTATTCTTACACATTTTAAAGATAAAAATGTTATGTGTGAAATAAATTTTCGCGTATTGTTTCAATTCCTTACCTTATAATTTTTTAATATTTCTTTTTCTCTAATTTAGCGTTATTCTTACACATTTGAAAGACATAATTTTTATATGTGAGGTAAATTTTCGCTTATTATTTAAATTCTTTGCCTTATAAATTTTTAGAGCTTCTTTTTTATCTTATTTATCGTTGATATAAGAGTATAATTGTACATGTAAAGTTAATTTTCACGTTCAATTTTAAATTCTTTGCCTTGTAAATTTTTAGTGTTTCTTTTTTCTAAAAGTTAGAGTTGTCATTATACATTTTAAAGACATGAATGGCAATGTTTGAATTCCTTGTCGTAGAAATTAAAGGCATTCCTCCTACATGTCAAATTTAAAATTGTGATTTTTATGTGTAAAGTAAATTTTTGCGTTAATGTTAAAGTTATTTGTCGTAGAAAGTTTAAGTATGTTACTTTTTTCTTTTATTTAGCGATATTTTAAAGGCATGATTTTTATATGTGTAGTAAATTTTCACGCAAATGTTAAAATTATTTATCGTAGTCATTTTAAGTGTGCTAATTCTTCTTACATGTCACATTTTAATGTCGTGATTTTTATATGTGAAATAAATTTTTACGTTAATGTTAAAGTTATTTGTCGTACAAAGTTTAAGTATGTTACTTTTTTTTTCTTTTATTTAGCGATATTTCTACATATTTTAAAGTCGGAATTTTTATGTGTAAAGTAAAATTTTACGTTAATGTTAAAGTTATTTGTCGTAGAAAGTTTAAGTACGTTACTTTTCTCTTGCATGTCATATTTTAAAGTCGTGATTTTTATATATGAAGGGAATTTTCGCGTAAAGGTTAAACATATATCTTAGAAATTTTAAGTAAGTTACTTTTTTTCTCTTATTTAGCGATATTTTTACACATTTTAAAGATATTTTTATGTGTAAAGTACATTTTTTACGTTAATGTTAAACTTATTTGTCGTAAAGAGTTTAAGTATGTTACTTTTTTCGTACACTTTTTAAAGACATGGTTTTTATTCGTAAAGTAAATTTTCACGTTCACTTTTGAATTCTTAGTTGTAAGATGTTCAAGTATGTTACTTTTTCTCTCTTATTTAGGCATTAGAGTATCCAAAATCAGTTATCACATCTCTATTCAGCATTAGCAGCTAGTTCTGTGTTGCCATTCATCAACTTAAGTAAGTATCATTGTACAATAAAAAATATCTTGATCAATATAACTAACATTGACATATTAATTTCTAACAATATTATTGGTAATATAAATTTTAACATAGACAGTAAGTAGCTAAGATATATAAGATCGCTCACATAGTACAGTATAGCTTTAAACTACAACCGGTTGTAACAAATGGAATCAATTTCAAAGTATTTGAAGGTTGATATATCGAAAAGTTATGTATTTCCATCTCTTTGAAAACATTGTTCTGACTAAAATGAAATGTTTTTCCTAAACCATTCTGAAAGAAGAAGAAAAAAATTATAGATTCCTCAATAAAATATGGATAATACATTTAAAATTTACAAAATTGAGAATAATACTTACATAAATAAAAAAAATCGTCATTTTTCTATTCAAAGTGATAAATATTTCGTTTTTGGAAATGTATATTACTAATAATGTATTGCAAACTCACGTGTGAACACACTAGAACTACTAATTTCTTCAATAGGGTCAGACTAACTCAACCTAAAAATAATTGTAAAATCATTGCTTTAACTTCCATAATGGGTTTCAGTTGCTGAATATTAAAAATTAATTCTAGTCTAAGTTCTTTTGTTGTGTATTCAATCCCTCAAAAAACTATGACAATAAAAGAAAAAAAAAACTTTTTAATGACATGTTAAGCTCTGTAATAGAAATTTTCACGTTAAGATTGCAAAGTTTAAATTTTTTTTTATCTCATAAATTTTAATTTGTATTTACATTTCATACTGTTATTGAGAAAATAATGAGACTTTATGTGTCTAACATTGATTAAATCTGATTCCTTAAAAGTGTCTTGCGATTATATCTATCAACATTAGTTTAAATGTGTTAAGCACTTATAGAAAAAAAAATCAACTCAATCTGAAACTTTACGCATTTGTGTTAATATATTATCTTTGCATGTATTTGAAGTTTTTAATGGTGAAGCATGAAAAGTTATAAACTGTGTAATTTATATTCCTTCCTACCACTAGATGGCTCCGCAATTACATTAAACTTAGTAGAATTTTAGTGTCTTACTAAACTGTATAGTCAATGAGAAGAGCATTTGAAATCACGTGACATATTCTAATCAATCAGAAGCGAAGCTTTTATTTCAACCAATCAAAGGAGACTTAGCTATATCAGGATACAAGATGTTGCCATTCCTTAAACTTTGATATAAAGCAAATCGTGACGTCCTCCCCACTACATTAACACTGTGACGTCACTGGTAAAACAGCCTATCACTCTAAGTTATTCACTTAAAAGTAGCCCTAGAACAACTCAACTCCATCCCGCCTAAAACTTAGCATATTCCTACTGCTGCCATCGTCTTAAAGGTCAATTTTGTAAAATCATGGATGACGTCATACCCAATGTGACGTCACTAGTCAAAAATACCTATAACTCTAACTTATTCACTAAGAAGCAGCCCTAGAACAACTCAACTCCGCCTTAAAGGTAAATCAAAACTAAAAAGTGTTGCCACCGCTCAAAACTTTTATATAAAACAAATTATGACGTCATTCCCACTGTGACGTCATACACAAACAGCTTATAACGAAACCGAAACTAAAACAGCAGGAGGGGAACAACTCAACTCCACTTCCGATCACATGACTTCCGGTGACATCATATCCGGTGATGTCACTTTCTGTGTCGACATATCCGGTCACGCCCTCTTCCGGTGACGTCATCATCCCTCATCCCATCCCTGATCCCTCCATGGCCCCGGACTGTCATTTTCTAACTACTTACAAACATAATTTCCTCCTAAAATTCAATTTTTTATAATATTGGATCTTAGTAGTACTTATTTTAAGTTTTGTTTTCTAAATTATCGTATTACATCACTCTAAAATACTAGGGAAGGTAAGGGCAGAAGGGCAGTCAAAAAGATACTCATCAGCATATTCAATTTCTGACGTATCACTTTCTAAAACCATCTCCCAAACTTCAGAAGCCGCCACATTCAGCAGTATTTTATAAAAAAAACACGGCGTGGCTCCCTCCTTCCTTTAGAACTGTTTATAAGTGATAGTGATGTAATCTATATAGTGAAACTTGAATGACATTGCCATGGGAAGAAAAAAACGCAAAAACAAGGGAACATTAACAATGAATATGTTGGTAAATGATTAAAGTGGTAAACGACTGCTTGATTTTTTAATCTTACAAACAAGTATATGTGGAATAATTACATGTTACATTTTTATAACCTGTTGTATGCTGAAAACCGTGTGTCAGGACAAGGAAAGGAAGAGACATTTTAATATTATTTAATACTGAGAGTTTTTTTTTTTTTTTTTTTTTTTCTCCATGAGGTATGGTTTAATAGATGACAATGTTCTTTTGAGTGTGTAAACCAATAACTGAACCCAATTTTTTTTAATTATTATGAAAAATAAAGTTGCAAGGCAGCTAGAACATAATACAAACGATACTTACTCACAAGTCCTTAGCATCATTAGTGTATAAACTCAGCAAATTGCAGATCTATTCACTACTATTTTCGGTCAACTTTTCCTATTGAAATTTAGTATGGGAACTCATCTCGACAAAACCTATCATTTGACATATTGCACGTTCCAGTAGCATATATAGATTTATCTGGAAATGCTGAGCTCATACGAAAGCCTGAAAGAGTCTTTGTTTTAGCTTCTCACTTCGTTGGTTTTGCCCACCTAATAGCTTGGGTTGGAACTCTGGCTTTGCATCAAGGCCTATTAGGAAAATTTAGGACTACCCACAAGTCCGATTTCACCTCACTGCCCCCCCCCCCCTCCCCACCTCATTGCAAACTTTGCTAATACAAACACGAAATGGATAAAAATACAAAAAATTTCAGGCTCATCAAGGAATCTTATGCAACTATTTTAGCCTCCCATACGGAATTTAATATTGTAATTCCCCATGTTATCTAGCAAGAAGTGGCTTACATTTTCAAGTCATTCTAATTTTTAAATTCAACACAACTTTTTAAAAATGTATACCCAATTACATGACTTAAAACCTTATCAAAATCTAGGAGCCATGTAACCGAATCGCCGCTTTGGAACAAAAGGTTTCGTTTTCAAAAATAAGTTGACATGGTAGCAATTACGTCAGATAGACTCTGTTAATTCTCGAGTTGCCTAGTGAGTTTATTTCTTATTTTCTCCAACTCGAGACGCAAATGATAGGTAGCTCCCCTTCGAAAAGTATTCGGAAAAGGCATCACCCCTTTGAGATTCGGATTCATGTATAACATAATGATATTTCGGACCAATATAGCCCTCGTATATCTTCTTCGTTAAGGTTTGAGGTTTTATGGCGCAAGGGCTTCACTAGTGCCATTTTTTTTCTTCGGTAAGAAAAATACGAATCCATCCTACCCAGAAAATCTAATTTCTCCATTTGAAGCCAAGAATATAATTTCCAATAGAGATATATTAGAAACGCTTCTTCGGAACAGATTTTTGAGCATTTTCATATAGAAAATAATTTATTCACTTTACTATCTTATTGAAACCTTTCATTTAGTATATAGCACAGGTCTATTTCTCTATAAAACCTATTTACAAGATACTTTCCCCAAACTCTCAATCTTTGAAGAATTGCAAATATAATTTTTTTTTTTTTTTTTTTTTTTTTTTTTTAATTTGTCTGAAATTCTGAATGAGCTTAGGAGGCTTTTTAAAGACGAGTAAGTGAATGTAAAAAAATGTGTGTAATGATGTTATTAATTATGTTTCAATTCTCACTAAATACAAAATTAGATAGTTATTATTATTATTATTATTATTATTTTATTATTATTATTATTAATAATAATAATTATTAATTGTACGTTTTAGTACAGCGGGGATGATAAACTATCACTTGATAATTTTTATTCTAATCTAATCTAATTACGGTAAATTTAGAAAATGATTTCAGATACATAGCTATTTGAGACTCTTGTAATGATTTATGTTATTTCTATAACTTTTACAAGCAAAAAGGTAGTTGTTTTCAACTTCGTCAATAGGGAAGATACACTGTCACCATTCCTTCGACATTCAAGGACACTCCTGTTGACATATATTTTTATGACCTCATGGCAAATGTAAAAAAAGGAAGAGAACTTTCTGTCGTTTATAGCTGGAGAACCGTTGAAGAAATTCGATACTATCTCACCTCAAGTTCAAAGTTGGTCTTTCAGATAACATTGAGTTCAGGGGGTGATGGCCAACCATATCTTTAAAAGAAGAAACGTTAATTATAAAATTTCATATTTTCTATTTTTGTTCTAAACAATTAATACCTTTTCAAGTTTTCTAACACAAAATAATTTTTTCCAATTCTTGGTTTTTATTTCAGCCAATCAGTGCATTTTTTACATAGATACAATACTACACTAATGTCTTTCAGTGGCAAAAATGTGTCACCTACGTGTGTAAAAAATTAATCCATAAAAATAAAGTTTTTTATATAAATTCGTTTGATGCATACACATGATTTATAATTATTTATAGTGGTAATAGAAGAGGTCTTTAAGTGACAATCCCTCGAAACTTGATAGAATGCATTGTTATTGAGAGCTAGTTTATCTGCCAAGTTTCTATTTTATTGGATGACGGCAAGTGGGTTAATTATCCTTTCGCAGATTTACCCACCATAAACAAACAAAATCAAAAATAAATATAAAGGATTTAAAAAAGAGCAAACGATAGTAACTGAGTTAATTTTAAGCAAAATTTTATGTTGAGCTTTTTTATGTTAAAAGAATACAAATCATTGGGATCCAGTGAGGCAGGTCAAACAGCACAAATTAAAATAGAACCATAAAAACAAAGTTTTAATAAATTCCTTATATTTCTTGCCAACTTTTATGTACAATTACAACTTATTTAAGCTATTTTGATCTGAGATTCAGTTTTCATGGTGTTTGGCCACTACACGAAGAAAATCGTCAATTCCGTCTCTTTGGTTACATTTTTTTATGGCCCCAAAACTTGGTATAATCGAGGCCGTGCGCGAAAAACAAAATGTCTTGCTAGATGCTCAGTCTACAAGGCCATAATCCTGAATTTTTAAACGAATTTGACGTCCCAGCGAAAAGCCATGAAATTTTGTGTTGATGTTGTTTGCACTTATAAATGGTTCACTTTTTTCTTATGGATATTAAATATTATTTATAATATTTTCGGTGAGTACATTTTTTTCAAAATGTTATTATAAAAGTATAACGCATCAAATGCGATTCGGTTGCATTCTATTTCAAAAGCCATTTCTAAAAAATGGTTAATTTTTTGTTGATGTTCTATTGACGTTGTTTGCACTTGTAAATGGTTCACTTTTTTCTTACGGATATTATTATTTACAATATTTTCGGTGAGTACATTTTTTTTTTTTTTCAAAATATTAATGTGTAGCGTCATGGTACGCTCACCTATATCTTGTTAATAATTTAAAATATAAAATATAAAATTTGTAAAAGTACGTTTGGCAACACTTTGTATTATAGGAAATAAAACTCTACTATCTGGTTCGGACGTTTTTTCTTGTTAACTTAACGAATAATTAAGAAAGCTACGCACTTCAAATGTAAAAGTATAGCGCACCAAATGCGATTCGGTTGCATTCTATTTCAAAAGCCATTTCTAAAAAATGGTCTTTGAAATCTTTAACGAATACTGCATTAAATATGTATATATTAAGCCTACCCTAATAGCAATTTTACCTCGGGCGGTGATCGGAATTCCATCCCCAGGTGAATCGCCGGTGATTGGCGATTCACCGGAAAATCACCCTAAACTTATCTTTCCCTTGGCAACTAATCCATTTTGTCCCCGTGGCCGGCCATTGGCTGATGTCCGGAAACTGATCGAATTCGAGGAGAAGCCGACAAGAATTAGTTTGAAGGCCGAGGGAAAAGGGGGAAATACGAGCACTATCCGAGGAAAATTTTTCTCTCAAGAAATATCGAAACGATGGTCGTTATTTTGTCGAAAATATCAATTAATAAACATTAAATAATTATAAAGATGTAAGTATCGAATATTAAAAACGACAAGTTAAAATAATGCAAAACTAAAAATATATACCCAGAGCGCGTAATTCTTAAATTGTAGTATTTCCAGTGACATATTAAGAGTACAAATCGAAGTTATAACACCACCAAATTACTCACGCCAGAATTGTCTAAATTACTTACCCTGGGTTCGAACCAAGGATGAACGTCCCCGAAGCGCTTTGTCTCGGCCACTAGACTGTTGGTACTTGCGATTCTTGGTACAGCAATTGTATAGTAGTACAAAACTCTACTATCATACAGACTTTGCAAGGAAATTGACCGACATTTTTTTTTATATATGGGGAATTTTCGGAAAATAACAAATCTTCCATAAATTTAGGAAAATGATATAAATTTATTTATTATAGCAAAAATATATATATATATCCTATATAAAAACATATTAAGTTTTTGTATTCTTATACGTAACCTTATGTAAATATATATAACCTTATGTATAATCCTACAAATTAAATTAATATTAAATATAGTGCTTAATATTTGTTTCCCTAAATGTGTATAAGCTTTTGTCTCGTGGGAAAATTTATAATCTCTTCCGTGGCTTCTATTTTGGCTGGAAAACAAAACTTGATGACTTATTAAAAAACTAGTAGCGAGACACATAATAAATAGTGTCGCCATCTATTTTGTAAAATTTTAACTAATTGACGTGTACATTTTATGATATTTTTTGAAATGCAATTTAAGAGTTTACTTAATAATTTTGACATTTAAAAAAATATATTTAATTTTTAAATTTTTTTAAAAACTATATTCAATTTGATTAACTTTTTGAAACATATAAACATATTTTTATTTTACTTAAAAGATGTTTAAAAAACGGACCAAAATGAGTTCAGCAAATTATAATGAAATCTATTTAAAAACAAGGACTATATTTTTATTTTATATTGAAATTGAAATGAGAATTTATTTTTAATTTTAGAAAATTGTTCCTATATTTTTTTACTATATAAAAACTTTTATTTATGGATTTTATTTACGTAATAGATAAGCAATATATAATTATGTGGTTGGCTTTTTTTCAAAATATATTTTTACATTTAATATTTTTCGTACACTTATTTTTAAAATATTTTTCACTTATTGCCAAAGCGAAATGTTTAGCAAATTGTATACTTGATTTAAATTTGAAATACATTCAAGAATCGCCTCTAATTCAGTGGAATTGCAAGAAAAAGAAACATAAGTTTTTTATCGCCTGTCGATGTCGTTCCGATAACTTTTGCCGATCAAAAAAACGATGATCAGAAATCCACCGGCCACCGATGTTGGGAAGATATCTTTTGCCATAGTTTAGGGTCATCGGCAGACGAGGAAATACGGGTGTGTTTATATATCAGTCTGGGGAATCGCCGATGACTGATGAATTCCGATCATTGGCCGACGAAACGCCATGCAGTGATTGCTACTAGGGTAAGCTGTTTTACTGTCAGATTTTATTAGGTAGCAATTTATTAATGATTTTCAATATTTGAACTGAGGAATCTAACCTCGTTTTGGGGTAATTTTCTCTTTATTGTTCATGACATTCTTGATGTAAGTGTATTTTTGTAATGATTGAAAACAGATGTGGTATAGGACATTTAGAATTTTTTTTTTTTCCTTCTTTTGGCGTTTAGAAAATTCGCCAAAATTAAAAACACTGTAACTGAAAGAATATTAAAATATAAATAATTAACTGAATTAAAATTTAACTTAAAATAACATCCGTCGCCAAAAACAATATTTTTCTTAAAAAAAAAAAGATTTCTAAAGTAGCTTCGTTAATAATTTTAATTGGCCAAAAGATTTTACGGATTCTTCTAATACATTTATTTTGGAAAATTTCAAGTTTAGCATTATTGTCGTAAATTCCGACTAATTTTCACTACTTCTGTGTCGTAGTCTGTTATGTCAAGATCAAGATCAGACTCAATTAAGAAAAATAATTAACGAGTTTAATATTCGACATTTCTATTAATCCAACTCTCACAAAGGCAACTGGCTTATTCTAAAACAGTTAAAAAAGAACAAAAAATTAATCATTGTTGCCATTTAAACTAAACTAAAAACTGAAATTATACAAATTTATATTCATTGTAAAAATGACGTCACACCTTAAAGTTCTTGGGTGTAATTAAAATAAATAAGTTTACATGTTCGTTTATTTCCGACATTCTCCCACCTTTGATCTTTTAAATACTTCAAAAGTCAAATAAAAGTTATTCACAAGTTCAAACGATTTGGAAGTCTTATACGTCGTCCACGTCTTGTTCTTAGGTTGTTATCTTTGCGTGCTGCGTCGATGGTTCCAGGTTGTGAATCTCTTTCCTGAAAAGAAGATTGTTCAGTTTTCTGAACTTCAAGTGGGTACAATCGTTGCAGCGGTCGCAAAAATGTTCCAGAATTCGTTTTCACTTTGGCAATTCGAACCTTTCCGTCTTTCCCTGGATACAGCTCCAAAATTCTAGCTAGAGGCCAACTTTGCTTTCTAATGTTGATATCGCCTACTAGAACGATGTCTCCCTCTTCCTACTCTTAATTATCCAAAAACGCTCTCGTAATTTTGTCATCATCACTTGAACTCCTGCGTGGCAATTGCCAAAATGCTCTTCAAAAATAAGTTTCCCTTCAAGTTGATGTTTCGAAGGTAAAAGCACTGGATATTTAAAAGCTTCGATGTCTTCTCTCATAGATATCCTTGATTTTACTTTTAATAGACCATCTGTGTCCAAATACGTCTGGAAGTTAAAGGTTTGATCGTCTTCAAAGCTCTCTTTCTGAACTTGTCTCCAAATAACTGTTTCTGCATACTTCACTTCATCTACTAACAGTTCCCCGGCAACCCTTTCATCTGATCTCTTGCAATTTTTGACAAAACGTATAATCCATGCCATGACCCTGATGATCTTTCTGAATGAGGATATTCGTGAGAAGTATTCGAATTTTTTTGTGCTTTTATTTGTAGCAGCAGCAATCGTCTTCTTCTTCTCCGCTGTTATTATGTCCATATTTGGAAAAGCATCTGAGGTGGGCCATTCATCCTCCGATTTTCGCAACCATTGAGGTCCCTCCCACCATTTCAACTGGAGTAACTTCTCCACAGAACATACTCGAGATGGTAGATCAGCTGGATTCGCAACTCCAGCGACATGTCTCCAGTTGTCAGAGCTGGTTAATCTTCTAATTTCCTGAACTCTATTCATGACAAAAGTGCTCCAATTTCCATTCCGTTTTATCCAATACAAACAATTTGCAGAATCTGACTAGTAGATAATAGGCATATCTTCATAACCAAGATCAACAATAACCTTTTGCGCTAGCCTGGCTCCTATGAGACAAGATAGCAGTTCTAATCTTGGTATTGAAATCTTCTTTAAAGTGGCAACTCGACTACGAGCTTGAATTAATGAACATTCAATTTGGTCTTCAGTTTCAGTTCTCAAAAATATACAGGTTGCATAAGCATTTTGAGACGCATAACAAAACACATGTAATTGCATCACTTTCTTTCTAGTGTTTAGAAGACATCTTGGAACTCTTATTTCTTGTAACTTTGATAAAGTCTTCATCCATTTTCTAAAGTCCTTTGAAATATCTTCAGGTAACTCAGTATCCCAAGATAGTCTCAGTGTCCACGTTTTTTTGGAAAATTATTTTACATATAAGCATCACAGGACTTGTATAACCAATAGGATCAAATATGCTGTTAGATACGGATAGTACTTTCCGTTTAGTCAGAACTCCTTCACAATCAAAATCTTTAACTGCACAAGATAAAGTGTTGTCATTAATGTTCCAAACCAGCCCAAGTAGGTTAGTTGTTTCTACGTCTGTTTGATCTAGAACTCTGGAGTGTGAGTTACTGGTCCAATCTCTTAAATTAAATTGAGCACTTGATAAAGGACGCGAGATTCCAAGACAAATTTCTCCATTTCTTCCACGTTATCGAAGCTAGCAATACAATTGTCTACATAGAAAGAGGATTTCAAGTGCTGTGCAGTTTCTTGAAGTTCTTCAGGGGAATTTTCTAAATGATGACCCAAAGTCACATTCAACAGAAATGGATTGATGTCACTCCAAATACAACCCTCTTATGCCTATATTCTATTATATTCTGTTCTTCGTCATACCAAAGAAATCGTAAGAAATCTCGATCAGTTTCACGAACACCAATCTGGAGGAATGCTTTCTCTATGTCCGATGTTACTGCTACGGCTTTTAATCTGAATTTGATCTACAAGGATGGAATAGTTGCCACCATATTCGGGCCTTTCTCCAAACAATCGTTGAGTGATAACATCCCTTTCTTTTTTGCCGATGCATCAAATACAGGTCGTATCTTGGTGCTCTTACTATTCTCTTTTATGACAGCTCTGTGTGGAAGGTAATGAACTCCCTTACTCGAAACTTCGAGTGCTCGCTCTATAATATCATTTGACAACCAATCTTGAAAAATAGCTCCATACTCATTTGAGTGGCCAGAATTTTCAAGTTTCTTCTTAGTTATGCAAAGTCTTTTCTCTGCCACGTCTCTGTTGTTTGCCAGATTGTCTTTTTCATATATCCAGGGCAACGCAACTTCATATCTTCCTTCAAAGTCTCTTCTCACGGTTCGTTGAAAGTGAGCAACGGTTTCTTCTCTTAATAATTCTTCACTTTTTTCGATTGGAGACTCTGAAATACCTATAAGATCTAATTTCCATATACTTTCTAAATTGTGAGTGAGAAGCGAAGTTACAGAAAACACACTGTTCTCGCTTCTAGCTTGAGCTTGAGGAATCTTTCCCATCAGGGTCCATCCTAATTTCGTATGGATAGCAACAAGTCCAGATTTGCAATGATGCAGTTTACCTGTTAACAATCTTCCGGCTACATCTGCTCCAATTAACAAGTGAATCTTGCTGTCTCTGCATCTACGTTTGTCTTCTCTATCAGATATATAAATATTCAGATGTTCCATTTCAGTAATCCAATCTCCAAATGGTACTCGAGCTATTTCATTACAAATCTTCCTCTGATCTAATACTTCAATTCGACACTTGAACGTATTTTCTAAATTGCTTAAGCTCAATAGATATCCTTTATGAGTTTCTTCTTCAGTTTGCTTACCACCAAAGAGCGTATGGACAATCTTAACTTCTTTAGTTGGCTCAATATTCAACGCTTCTATTATTTCTTGCGTAGCATATGATCGCTGAGATCCGGTATCAATCATTGCTCTTATTACTTTCTTTATTACCGTTGCCTATTCGTACGTTTAGAGTTTGAAGAGCAACATCCATTTCATCCGTTTTGTTTGATAAAACACTATTGTTATTATCAGAGACTGTATTACTTGTTTCCTCATTGGATGCTCCTTTAGTAACATTGGAATTGTCCCGCTTTCCATAACACATAACTGTATTATGTCCTCGACCGCATTTAGAACATTTGATATGAACCATCATACATGAACGGGCATGGTGGTTTGAACGTAAACATTTGAAACACAAGTTCTTCTTAATTAAAATAGCTTTCTTTTCATCAAATGGCATGTTAGGAGCATTCCTACATTCATGACTTTTGTGAGACTTTCCACAAAATACACAAAGTAACCTCCTGTCATCTGTTGTCAGCAAAGATGACGCGGTTGGTATCTTATTTGCATTTTCACCGACTCTCCTTTTACTGTGCTTTACTTCTTGATCCTTTGTTAATCCGAATCCAGCCCTAGCCAGTGTGATTCGTTCTTCTCCTTCAACCTCGCTTTTCAAAAAATTCATCAAATCGTCTAATCTTTCTTTAGCTTCAGTTTTAGAATGTGAGGTTGCACTTCGATTCCAAGCTTTTAAAAAATCTTGTGGAAAACAAGACTCTACCATTGGATAAAGTATTGAGGCACATTTATCAGTAGTAACACCTAATGTTTCAAGTGCTCTCATATACGATTCAAGTTTATCATATAAATAAATGATAGATGGTTGCTCTTTGGTTTGCACAGATATGATTAATCTTAACAATTCTCTCACATACACTTCAATCAAAAGATCTTCCTTACCGAATCGAGTTTTCAAGCAATCGACAGCCTTAAAGTAATTTTCACCACTTGGTGGAAAACTGTCAATGACTTCTCTTGCTCTAGAACCGGCAACTGTTGCCTGAACTAAATATTGAAACTTATCTTCGGCTGCGATGTCTTCGTCATTGTGGATGTTACAGAATTGTCCCCAGAACGGCAACCATTCTTTTATATCTCCTCCAAATTTTCTAAACCCTGCAGGGATGCCAAATGTCGTAAATTCCGACTAATTTTCACTACTTCTGTGTCGTAGGGTGCGTTCGTAAACGTAATTTTTTTTGGTCACGATAACTGGGTAAACTAGAATCGGATTAAATCGTTAAGTCAGTTATCGGTGTATTTTACGAACGTCCAGTTAAGAAGATCGTCGTCTGCTACTTGTTTACATTTGTCATGAGTTTTGGAAGCGAGTTTTAAATGTGCAAAAGTGCACTTTTACCGAAAAAATGAAGGAATTATTCTTTTTTTTTTACTGCCTCATGTTCAAATACATAATTCGCCATGAAGATTATTTAATTTATATAAATTAAAATACTATTTTTTGCATATAAATATCACCTATTACGATGTACAAAAATACTGATTACTTTTTAGAATATATCAAACTGTTTTAACATCATATAAATAAAAAATTTGTATTTAGAACTAAATTCAAAACTTGTTAAGTTTATGCACTATTGATGATTTAGTGTAACTAAGCTAAAATATGTGTTACTGCATTGAATGATAAAGGATGAACACAAATAAAAATAAGATATTAAAATGAATGTTGAAACCATATTGCTACCACAAAAGAAAGATGATTTCAATTAAACTGAACTCAAGACATGAAATATTTCACTTTAAAAAGTTTGGAAAAGATTTTGCTATGCAGTAATAATCAGAAAGGGATAAAATTAAAAAAAAAAAAATTAAAAATGGTCTTTAGCATATTAAAATTTCTGTTTGTAATATTTATTAGTACTTCTATAGCAGTATAGGGCCCCCATTGGGGATTTTTTATGAGTTGAATTGGCGGTGTTGGTGCTTTTTTCAATTTCTGGGTATCCCTATATTGGTTGTTTGTTTGGATGAATTATCACACAATTAGGCAATTTTTATCTGGTACACATCTAATAGAAGAATACCAATATTATTTAATCTAAGCTGCATTTACCTTTTTTAAGAATTTTGCTTGCACTCTACTTCCAATTTTTAATATTATTGTTGCTAATTGCTAAACTGGAATTTATTTTGTTTACATTGCACTTTCCATCTCTTATATTATGCAAGTTACATACTCCACTGTCAACATCTTTGCCTTGACGCTTAATTTTAGTCGCAAAAGGGAAAAAAAGTCGACAATGGGGTCCTATACAGCTTATGTGTTTTATTCTAATATTCAAGGTGATGGCAATAGTTAATTATGATTTTTCAAAGAGCGAGGACACCTGAATAGTGATCTTTTGGAGGCAAAACACTTCTATAATAGCGTGTGGACATTCTGTACAAAACACTAAAAAACATTTTGCTAGCCTGCCACTTAAAACCATGCCTTAAATCAAGGTAAACAAAGTGACAACTTCACCAATGTCAGTTGCATTAGTACATATCTTTTTAATTGTTCGCCTCGAAAAAATTCTTGGCTGTATAAGGGCTTTTTTTACTGTCACACCTTGGATTGTGTTTTTCAGGCTTTAATAATATGTTGCAATTTACACTGTAAAATACCTCTGCTTGGCTGAAAAATAAAATTTAAAGGGGGGGGGGGGGGGCTCAAACCCAAATTTTTTTTAAGGCTATCGATATCTTGCCCAGAAATGATCTTTCACAGATACCGAAGACAACTATTTCCCATACATCCACAAACAAGCTTATGTAGTGCTAGAATTGTTACCATGCATGAATAACAAATAATTATTCAATTTAAATTTGTATGATAAATGTAATGTTACTTTTCTGTTAAAGGGGGCCGTTGGCAATATCCAAGTACAGCACGGATTCTTCACCAAGAATCGCTTACATATAACTGCGCCAAATTATGGCAACCATAGGCAGTTCACTTGTTACTCAAAAATGGAAGAATCTGTACCGTACTTGGATATTGCCAACGGCCCTCTTTAGTGGAAAAGTACCATAATTTCAATAATTGAAAAATTAAAAGAAAACTTTGATTTTCATTTTGAATTTATAAACTGGAACCTTAAAATTCAATTGGGTTATAAGTTATTTCAATATACCATCTACAATTGACACTTATGGAGTTGCAATAAACATTTGCAAAGGATTATTTTTTTTATTTTGTATCACATAGTTACAATTGGCCTTTAGTAATCCAAGTCTTTTGTAATTTTCTGAAAGCAGATTGTATTTTTTTAACCAATAATTTAGTATCTAAATCTTATCCAGATTTTTGAAAATCTTAATTTTTTTCTAATAAAATGTACATTTTAATTACAAACTAAAATCATGATTTGTATCATCTAACAAAGCAACACTATTATTCTACCATTTGTGTCTGCAACTTTATTATCTGCCTTTTTTCAGAATTGGCATGTTTAATTAAAGACTGTAGAAACATGTAAAAAGTGTATTTTAAAGCTTAAAAAATTGTTCTAAAATTTCATATTTACTACTTGGCATTCTTATTCACAAATGGTAACGAACAAAAGTGCAATATTTTGCTTATACTATTTCTAACAATGAAGGGCGGATAGAGTTTTACTGGGGGGGGGGGGGGGCTGTTGAATAACTTATGTAAATTTTGTGGCTCTTAAGTTATACTACCATACCCATGGGATAACTTAACTTTGATTGTACAGAATATGTTACAAAGAGGTAAAAAGTCTCAATAACATAAACGCGACATAATGGTTGGCTACGTGTGAATTTACGACAATAAATTTGAGATGTCTACAACTATTTGATTCAAGTTAAATATGATAGACAGATCTAACAACAAATACATATAAACATTTTGAAACTATAATTTGCTTTGATGTCTTTCTTTGTCCTCAGCTTTTTCATCTCCATTTTTTGGGATGAGAACATTTATATTAAAAAAATATTCAGTGCAGATTTGTTAAATCTTGATTGATTTTATCCAAAGTCTGAGAGCAGCGCACGTTAAAACATGAGCAGTCCATGTAAAATGGAGTGAGCAATCGCTGAATCCACTAATGCTAACAATAATGGTATTTGTATTTCAAGGGTTTTTTTTAATATTAATTTAGAATTGTTCTATATAACTCATTATGATAGTTATTTACAAATTAACTATTTTAAGATTTTACATTGACGGACAAAACCTGAGTTGCTTTGCAGTTAATGTAATTTAAACAGTATTTTTTTTCTTTTACACTTACTAATAGCGTACATAATTGCCTTTTTAAATCATCATTTTCCAACATGGACGTTATTTATTTAAAACAGGCTTTTGCAGAAAATTTTAAATTGTTTATCATACTAAATTCTGTCTAAAATAAAATTTGATATCACAAACAATTATTTTGTCTTATGTATCGCATGTTGACATAGCATGGCATTTTCATTCATAGCATGCGCTTGTTCATTGTCAAAAAAAAAAAAAACATTTTCAAAAAGTTAAAATTATGATCTGCATAGCTTAATTTAAACTATTTTTCATACATTTCCATTTGATTCAAATGTATATTGGCATATTTATTCTTTGAAATATTTGCTATTATATTTTGTTAACATTAATCCGCCCATTTTCTTTTGAAACACAACAGCAATTGCATCAAATAGTCTGTTGGCCCACCTGATGGCTGTGTGGTTAACGCTCTGATCTTGCATGCTAAAGTTGCTGGATTCGAACCCCGGATTAATCATGAATGTTCGTTATGGTTCTGAATCCACGTTAAGCTGTAAGCCTTGGCCTAATTAGCCATCATTGAGCGTAAAAATAGGTTGATTGTATAAACCAACCAATCCATATTGTTTGCAAGACTGTTTGGTGGGAATTTTCCAGGTTTTCTCAAATTGGAAACACGCAGAATGGCCTTAGTGAAGCCCTTGCACCGTAAAACATCAACCAAATCGAAACTCAAGCATAGGAAAGTTTCCCCTTCATAGACTTATATGAAAGTATCCCCTTTTCACAGAA
Source organism: Linyphia triangularis (assembly GCA_963978545.1). Lineage (NCBI taxonomy): Eukaryota > Metazoa > Arthropoda > Arachnida > Araneae > Linyphiidae > Linyphia > Linyphia triangularis. The sequence goes on from OZ021732.1 coordinate 60,140,221, forward strand.
ATAATTACCTGACAATGTTTCAATACAAAAGCCTTAAACTCTTGCGCCAGGCAATTTCTAACCTGATCAATCAACTGTTTTGAAACAGTCAATACAATTGCAAAACAAAAAATCTTTAAATACATATAGCTGTGTATAAATACAGTACAATAAAAATTATTTCAAGCATTTCCTAATCGCAATTTGTATAAAAAAAAAAAAAAAATCGAATTAATAGCAGGCATGTAGCCAGATGACGAGCGATAAAATATTTCATAAAATTATTCTTTTACTTCATTATAAAACAGAGAACTCTCAATATTTTTTCTTTACCTTATTCGTTCTGTATACCATTCCACCACAACATTTAATAATTGTGATTATTATTTATGACTTCATAGTGTTTATTATATGCACGATGCTTACGATTAATAAACACATGTTGAATAAATATTATAATATTTTCTTTGCACATAATTATACACATCCACTCTTGAAAAAAATTCTGGCTATGCTCATGATCAATTACATAGAAGTAATAATAAAAAAGTGTTAGCTGTGTTGGAAAATGGATATTTTCATCAAATTAATTACATTCAAATTCCACACAAGCCATGTCCTACAACTTTAATACAAATTAAATTATGCTAAAAACCAGAACCTGTATTAAATGGATCTAATAGTATAACATTATAAAAAATTGAATCTGAAAGTTTTGTCTAATAAATGCATTTTTATCTACATTTAAGATTTTAAGACATTTTCAAATCTTCAGTGTTTACAAAATTGAAATAAATTTAAAGAATTAAATGTAACTCAACATTAATTGAGTAGCAGCTTGTTTAAAGGAGTCAGCAAACATATTAAAATTTGTTCCAGGTTAGTATATATAAAAGCAAACTTGGAATCAGTATCCGATATAATGTGCTCGATCTGTACAGAAATAATTTGCGTATAAAAATTTCCACTATCTTTACGTTAGTTTCAACACAATAAAGAATTCAGTTTTAGTTACAAGATTTAAAAATATAGAATTAGCAGTATTATCGTAGTAATTTATTATCTAAAGGCTGAAGAAGTTTGTGTATATAAATGCAAATGATAAAAATATATGATAAACAACTATATTTTATTGGAACCAATTCTCAAAACTCGTGCAAATCAATAAAATTAAGAAAAAAACAATAACAAACTAATGTGATAATTTCCGCACCAAATCAAAACATTCGGAAACCCTACATATTTACAAGTCCAAACCAAAACAAAGTATTTTCAGTGGGAAGGGAGGGGGGAAACACCAGCTTAAACGAAATAAACCGAAAGTTAACCAGCTACTACCTTCGTTAAGAAAGTTCGATAACAAACTAATGCCTGATTTACACGCTACCAGTTACTACCGCGACAGCCGGCCAATTGGCTGGAAGATAATTGGAACCAGTTGGCTGGAATTCTAGTTTACTGGCGTTTCATGTTTACACGGTGCCAACCGACTGGAAGAATATGGGAATTGCGCGGGCATAATTTGCTGACGATTTGGTTTTCTTTTTCGACTAGCGGCAGCTGTTGATTTTTTTTAAATAAAGTAAAATCTAAAATATATAAAATCTAATCTTAAAATGTTTAAATATAAAAAATTTCTCTACCATGCTCATTTTTAAGGCTGTTATAGACTCTTTGCACATTTTTTTTTTAGTCTTTCCCATTTAATATCTGTAACAAAATCGCAATTTTACTAGTTTGGCGACAACGGGTTACCAGATACTTGTAAAATTGCCTTTTTTGGGTAGATTGTAATAGAATTTCGTTGTTTTGTAATTGACTCTAGTATTTGAACATTTTACAGTCACTGATCTCTAATTAGAACTTCCGAGTTATCATTGTGTTTCATAAATGTTTTAAATAACTAAGTACAATTTTCTACTGCCTTGCACTTCCTAAAATCTTCATATACATAAAATTTGGAATAAAACTTATGGTTTCTTTTTGTTTTTAAAACAATTCTCTATTTTGTTTATAATATTGAGTTAAATGTAAATTTGCAGGACAAAAGGTGGAAATCTTAGAAAATGCTTTTATACGAAATACATATTACCTATAAAAAAAAAGGCTTGTCCAACAAAGGAAGTTAAATGTAATCTTCCCCCCTTCCCCTTAACTTATTTTGATGTTGAATTAAAAACTAACTATTCGTTTTTCTGTGGACTAGGGTTTTGATACATATTCTTTCTTTGATAATTCTTTAAGATTAAAATTTCATCTTAAAAATGTTAGCAAATTAAATATCATTAGTTAAGCAATTTGTAAGCATACTGGAACTAAAGAATTTGGATTTTAAAAAATGACTAAATGGATCTTTTCATTAAAAAAGATTTTGTACTTTAATCAAGTTCATAATTTGCACTTGAATCTTCTTTGGAATTCTATTCATATAAATGAAATAACACCAATGAATGAGTCAGACAAATAAATTTCATATAGATGTTTTATTCTTACAATAAAATTGGAAAAGTCTAAAAATCAATAGCTAAAAACATTTAAATTTGCAATTAAATACCACCAGTATAAGTTTTTACAAAAAAAAAATATCCTGAGTGTATATTTAAATAAAATAATCCATTTTCTTAAATTTTGAAAAGAATCATCCCAGATCATTATTGCAGTTGAAGGTTTATGAACAAGGAAGAGGAGCGATTCACGACAGGTCCGAGTTGGTCAAGATTCAGAAGCCAATTTTAAAAGTATTGCTAACAATAGAATTCATTGGAAACAAACGCCTGTGAGTAAAGCAATTCTCATCTCGATTCTGGTCTCGCCTATCAAAAGTGCCATGTTTGAACCCTGTATTAGGCGACAATGTTCTTTGGGGTTCAGAATCCATGTCAAGTTGTATGTCCTGGAATGAGAAACCGTTATCAGGCACAAAAATAGGTTGTTAAACGTACAAACCGAAAATACAAAGATTGCAGGAACTTTAAACAGGCGTGCAACCAGGGGAAAGGTTTTTAGGGTTAGAACACCCCCCTAGAATCCCCAGCATTCCCAATGTTTTGTTATGAATGAACAAGAAACACTTGGTAACCGAAAATAATTTCAAAGTATACATTTTTAATCTACCGTCATTCAGACAGAGTAAGTTAATGTATCGCACTAAAGTAGGTATTAGACTCCAAAACTGAAATAAATGACATATTTGTAAATCTCATACTATCAAAAAATCATTGTAGATTGCTTTTTGACTTTTTGGTTCCAATAAAAAGTATTGTTTAAAAATTTTATAAACGTGGATGTCTATTTTCCAAATGTTGTTATTGTGTTTCAGTGCTTCATGCCTTTTATTTCAAACACTATTAAGGTATCCGACTCGGTTCGGAGACTTTTTTTTTAAATTTCCATTTAATTGGCATAATTTTTGCATTTTAAGGTAAAGCATATCTTAGAATAAAGGTATGGACTAAAAAAATATTTTTAAATATTGAATATTTTTCAAAATTTAAAACATTTTTAGACTAATTTTTATATAAACGTTAACGTAAAAAAAATTGCACTTACATTTTATGAAATTTTCTTTGACTAACATGTTGTTTGAACTATCCTTTAGGGCTTTGAACTATGAAATAGGTATATTCCAAATTTTAACTGAGGTATGGGTGTTGGTGTACATAACCTTACTTTCTTCAAGAAAACAACAAGTGTCATTACATAAAATCCTCCAAAAAAACACATTTAAAATCAAAATATGTCAAAATGGTAGTTCAGTGCACTACGAAATGCACTGAAGTTGATGTAAAAAAAATATCAAACAGATATGTAAAATGATTCTGATATTGGTGTTTGTGTCCATTCGCCTAAAAATATTGCTCCTTCTCTAATTAATTAAACAAGAAAATTTTTGCATCGATTACATGGATAATACAGGATATAGAAAAAAAATGCCATATTAGGTTTTTATGTATAACTTGAATACTGGACAAAAACCATTTTAATATTTTGGCATATGTGACACATTAAGAAACTGCAAAAATATTGATTTGTGAAAAATATAAGATGAGGAATTTTTATGTGGAATTTGTTTTTGTAACAGAAATACAGAAGTTAACTTGATGGAAAGACCCCTCCCACAGAAATTTTTTGGTTGCATCCCTGACGTTAAAACTAGTTCCATGATGCAATAGTGAATACTAAATGGTTTGCAATTCTGGAAAAGTTTCAAAAAGTGCTGACTAATGCTGTACCATGAAAATAATTACATGAAGCTGACTAGAAAATAAATGTGGGAAAAGTGTCAGAGGGGATTTCAGTAGAGATGCATTTAAAGACTTGATGTTGCTGGTAATTTTAAATAAAAGCATATTGTTACATATTAAAATATTTGAGTAGCATAACAAATTAACTATAACACATTATACAGTATTAGTGAGAAGTTGCAGCTTGTATGTTTCAATTTTTATTATTTTCATATAATTAATTTCACAGAAACAAAAAAGTTGGATGTAAACACAAATAGAAATTTTTAAAGGTCAGCCAGTAAGAAAAAAACAACTTTTTTCTATAATAGTTTAAATGCGTTAGATGAAAATCTTGGTTTGCAGTCTAAGCCATTGCAGCATATTCGAGTGGCAGACAAATCAGGAAAAACCAATTCGAAGACATCTCTTGCATACTTGTACACTCTTGTAGAGGAGTAAAATTTAAATGCCTTTATACCTTTTCTTGTTATTCATCAGCACTCTTTTTGTCAGTTCCCAAAATACATTCGAAAATACAAAAATTTCAGAAACATTTCCACAAATAAAGTTGTTTCCTTAGCTTTAATAATTTCAGCCAAAATAACAACGTTGATAATTTCAGCCAAGTGTTTAACAATTTATTTTTTTTTCTCATTCACCTTATACCTTGCTGCAAGTTTTTTTTACAACACATTTATACTAACTTTCATTACATTTTAACTCTCTGCTTTAAGTGGTTCAATGTTTTATTTTAATTGTGATAACATCCAACAGCCAATTACTTCAAGTCTAACAGCTGATAAAGACAAGTTGCACTCTGCTTGTTAGCTTTCTTTCACAACCTAGAAAAGAAATTTTAATTGGATTAGCATTGTTTTCAAAGAATTTTTTTACTTACTATACTATCTCTGATTCAGACTATAAAACATTTGTTATTGATGGCATAAATTTTCCATTAAATGACATTCAAAAACAAACAATTTTTAGTTACGAATTAGTTTCTTTCACATTCAGGGTAAAACTTTCCGATGCAATTAACCTATTCAAATTTCGTACAAGCAGAACTTGATTTACAAAAACACTCAACATGCATTCAGAGATAAAAGGAGTCAATTGTGATAACATTCGACAGCCAATTACTTCAAGTCTAACAATTGATGAAGACAAGTGGCACTCTGCTTGTTAGTTTTCTTTCACAACCTAGAAGAGCAAACAAATATTGAAATTATAATGTTAATCTTTAAACAAAATACACAAATCTACAAAATTTGCTAATAAAAAAAACTGCATAAATTATCCATCTGTGAAATCCATCTCATGTTGGGTCCTCCTTATGTTGTGTAATAACCGAGTAAATTTATGACTGAAATTTGTACCAAAACATTTAAGCTTAAAGCATAATTCCAACTATAACAGCTTTAAAACTACCATTATTTGACTCTATATATTCACAAGAATTTTAACTAAATTCAAATAGCCAAATGTAAACAAACATCTTATTGTTGACATTCTTAACGTTGGCACACATAATTCATTCTAGTAGCCATTATTTAAGACATACTACTTTTGAATATAAATATACTACACGAGATATACGTATAATTTATAAGTATTTTAATTCAATTAGAACACATAAATGTAAACAACCGCTAATGTTCAACTGCTTTTGATTATCAGATTATCGCAGAAGTACTTCAAAAGTAATTAAGGAACTATTTCTGGAAATTAAATGAATGCCAAATGTCACAGATGCTTCCCTCAGACACAATCAATATGGGATTAGATAATTCTTATCTTTTATTAAAAGTTACATTATAATTTAAAATATTTTAAAAATCAATAAGTAAAACGGAACAGTTAGGCTTACATACGAGTGGTTTTAACAGGTATTATTTTCCTACTATCTCTATAAGTACAACCAAAAACATTGTAGTTAGGCATATTATAATGTGATTGTGCAACACAGTGACGTTTCAATTCAGCGAAGGATTTCATCTGCCGTCGCCAAGCTTACTAGGGTTGCCTTTCAAAATATGACGAAAATTACTTAAAAATATATTTGTATGTTTTAACACAATAAAAAATACTAATAATTGTACTAACCCAAAGCTAGATGAGGAGAATGACAGTTTTCCTTGACAGTTGTTTGTTTTCATTAAATAATCCATATCATTCCAACGATTTGGCATCGTTTCAATATTAAAGCTTGTTCTTGTTATAAACATTATCATTCAACTTACAGCAAAATAAAACTACTGCAGGTGTTTTACACGGTGCACGAGAGTATGAGGTTAGGAAGAGTGGTGGGGGAGGGGAGTTGACGCTCCAGTAAATAGAAAATGTTTTATCTACTGGAATCACCAGCCAGAGGCGATCACGTGACAAACTTGCTTATCCTGAGACTGGAATGATGCGTTTACACGCTGCCAGCGGTGACGTCACACGACTAGGGATCTCAACTGGAACGCCGACTGGTAGCGTGTAAATTGGGTTTAAACCAGTTTTAAAAAATCGAGTTTACGAACGGACAGTTACAAAATCAGTTAAGATTACGAACGCTTAGTTACACGGTTTTGCCTCAGGCTACATAACTAACTTTTCCAGTTCGAGTTTACGAACGCACCCGTAGTCTGTTATGTCAAGATCAAGATCAGACTCAATTAAGAAAAATAATTAACGAGTTTAATATTCGACATTTCTATTAATCCAACTCTCACAAAGGCAACTGACTTATTCTAAAACAGTTATGCCTGATTTACACGCTACCAGTTACTACCGCGACAGCCGGCCAATTGGCTGGAAGATAATTGGAACCAGTTGGCTGGAATTCTAGTTTACTAGCGTTTCATGTTTACACGGTGCCAACCGACTGGAAGAATACGGGAATTGCGCGGGCATAATTTGCTGACGATTTGGTTTTCTTTTTCGACTAGCGGCAGCTGTTGATTTTTTTTAAATAAAGTAAAATCTAAAATATATAAAATCTAATCTTAAAATGTTTAAATATACAATTTTTCTCTACCATGCTCATTTTTAAGGCTGTTATAGACTCTTTGCACATTTTTTTTTAGTCTTTCCCATTTAATATCTGTAACAAAATCGTAATTTTACTAGTTTGGCGACAACGGGTTACCAGATACTTGTAAAATTGCCTTTTTTGGGTAGATTGTAATAGAATTTCGTTGTTTTGTAATTGACTCTAGTATTTGAACATTTTACAGTCACTGATCTCTAATTAGAACTTCCGTGTTATCATTGTGTTTCATAAATGTTTTAAATAACTTAGTACAATTTTCTACTGCCTTGCACTTCCTAAAATCTTCATATACATAAAATTTGGAATAAAACTTATGGTTTCTTTTTGTTTTTAAAACAATTCTCTATTTTGTTTCTAATATTGAGTTAAATGTAAATTTGCAGGAGAAAAGGTGGAAATCTTAGAAAATGCTTTTATACGAAATACATATTATCTAAAAAAAAAAAAGCCTGTCCAACAAAGGAAGTTAAATGTAATCCCCCGCCCCCCTTCCCCTTAACTTATTTTGATGTTAAATTAAAAACTAAATATTCGTTTTTCTGTGGACTAGGGTTTTGATACATATTCTTATTCTTTCTTTGATAATTCTTTAAGATTAAAATTTCATCTTAAAAATGTTAGCAAATTAAATATCATTAGTTAAGCAATTTGTAAGCATACTGGAACTAAAGAATTTGGATTAAAAAAAATAACTAAGTTTATCTTTTCATTAAAAAAGATTTTGTACTTTAATCAAGTTCATAATTTGCACTTGAATCTTCTTTGGAATTCTATTCATATAAATGAAATAACACCAGTGAATGAGTCAGACAAATAAATTTCATAAAGATGTTTTATTCTTACAATAAAATTGGAAAAGTCTAAAAATCAATAGCTAAAAACATTTTAATTTGCAATTAAATACCACCAGTATAAGTTTTTACAAAAAAAAAAAAAAAAAATATTCTGAGTGTATATTTAAATAAAATAATCCATTTTTTTTAATTTTGAAAAGAATCATCCCAGATCATTATTGCAGTTGAAGGTTTATGAACAAGGAAGAGGAGCGATTCACGACAGGTCCGAGTTGGTCAAGATTTAGAAGCCAATTTTAAAAGTATTGCTAATAATAGAATTCATTGGAAACAAACGCCTGTGAGTAAAGCAATTCCCATCTCGATTCTGGTCTCGCCTATCAAAAGTGCCATGTTTGAACCCTGTATTAGGCGACAATGTTCTTTGGGGTTCAGAATCCATGTCAAGTTGTATGTCCTGGAATGAGAAACCGTTATCAGGCACAAAAATAGGTTGTTAAACGTACAAACTGAAAATACAAAGATTGCAGGAACTTTAAACAGGCATGCAACCAGGGGAAAGGTTTTTAGGGTTAGAACACCCCCCTAGAATCCCCAACATTCCTAGTGTTTTGTTATGAATGAACAAGAAACACTTGGTAACCGAAAATAATTTCAAAGGATACATTTTTAATCTACCGTCATTCAGACAGAGTAAGTTAATGTATCGCACTAAAGTAGGTATTAGACTCCAAAACTGAAATAAATGACATATTTGTAAATCTCATACTATCAAAAAATCATTGTAGATTGCTTTTTGACTTTTTGGGTCCAATAAAAAGTATTGTTTAAAAAATTTTATAAACATGGATGTCTATTTTCCAAATGTTGTTATTGTGTTTCAGTGCTTCATGCCTTTTATTTCAAACACTATTAAGGTATCCGACTAGGTTCGGAGACTTTTTTTTTAAATTTCCATTTAATTGGCATAATTTTTGCATTTTAAGGTAAAGCATATCTTAGAATAAAGGTATGGACTAAAAAAATATTTTTAAATATTGAATATTTTTCAAAATTTAAAACATTTTTAGACTAATTTTTATATAACAGAGTGTCTACCGGTCAGGAAAGTCAAGAAAGTCACGAAAAAGTCGCGAAATCGCAAAAAGGTCAAGAAAGTCACGAAAAAGTCAAGAAATCAGAGCAGAGGTCACGAAATTTTCACTCTGATTGCAAAACTGAAAAATTCGGTAATTCCCTAAGAAAAATCGTCAAAAAATTCGCCGACAAACAATTGCTCAAAAAGGCAATTTTTTCCCCAAAATGACGCGAAATTTTTATGAACGTATAGCGTTTTTTGCAACCATTCCTTTCTTTAAAATCGGGCATTTATCGGCCCGTCATACAAACGACAAAACTATTTTTTTTCCCTTTTAATTTATGAAAATTCGGGATTCCGGAGTTTATTTTTGTTAAATGTGGTCTAACTTTGAGTGTTAAATATAGTTAGTGAAGTTTAAATATTCGTAGAACTATAATGTGTGGTGCACTTCTGCGGTATGCAAGTGTGAACTTGCTATACAGGATCGAAGGGCAAAGTGTGAATGGAGGAGTTTCGTAACTTTTTCTAGTTGTATTTTCGGCACGAAAAATTACGATAAAAATCTGCGATTCGGCAAGAACATTTTATTAACTTATTTATAAAATATTAATCAGCAAGAATCACGAAACTAAAATATGATAGGTGAAAAAATTCCCATGAAACTTTTGCCGATCGCTAGGCCTAACAGCACTTGCTTGTGGTTTTTTATATAACTCTACATCGTAATTTTTAATTGAGTTGTCGTTATTTCGCAATAAATTCCTGTACTAAAATTACTTATGTAATAAATTGTGCATTTTTTATTTTTTAAAGTCATTTATTTCACGAGGAACAAGAACCTACGATGCAACATCACTTCGATTATTTTACGGACTTCCCGCACTTTTGAATCACGAAGCAAACTCAAAAATTCATCTTGGAATATTTTATTCTATTAAAGATTATTTTATTTAATTTGATTTTTGCTTTAAAGTATTAACTTAAGTTCGGAAAAAATTATTGGAAAGCAACGACACAGTTGAGCCGAACGGACTTCCGGTTTTCTTCAAATCGCGGCTTGATTTCCGCGCTTTCGCCGAAAGTCAGTTGGTATCCCTTTTGTTTAAGACATTTTTTTTTTTTTAAATCTTCATTCTCTAGCATACAAGTTGACCCCCTACTTTTTAGTGAACATTTTGGCCCACATTCTCGACTTGCATACGAGTATATATACGGTATATTGTCAGGAAATATAAATGGACAGCCTTGTTGGGCCTCAAACCTACTGTTGGTTGTTGATGTCCTTTTTGAGAAAACTGGATGGAATCCGATAAAGATCTAGCCAAGTGGTTAATGCCTGTGTTACTGGTCAAATATAAAGGATATTGTATATTTTGCTAATCAAAATTTGATGTCAGTCATAGTGAAATGGGGTTATCTCATCAAAAATACATCAAGACTTAGCCTGTGTAATTTTAACAGGCAAGCAAAGAATGCTTAATTTTCAGTCTTTGTCATCACATGTAATTCCATCCAACAATGCAACTAATAGCATCCTATTACCATCCCAAGAAAATGTTATTGTTGCTGAAGCAAGCAAACAATGTGAAGCAACTATAAACACTTCGACTTTGTCAGATTTTTCATCTACTAGGAATTCTTTTTATCATTAATGAAGAAGTTATATGGGCATTAATCCGAGTAATGTGTCACGCTTCTGACAGAAACACATGTAAAGGAAGTGAATTGTTTGCTGTTATATTCCTATAGGAGGAGGAAGTCCAGTTATTAGATATTGAGATTGCTAAAATATATATTTAAAAAAAAAAAAAAAATGCTGAAATTGGTGTTGCTTAGTGTTATCATTCACAATACTAAATTTTATGATATACTGTTTTATTGTTCTTGCTGTTTTCTTTCACGTGGATTTCTCTAATTTTTTTGTGTGATTAAGACAGAATTTTAAGCATTTAAGTGAGTTTTTTACAGCAAATTAATGCAGCAACGATTATTATATTGGAAATATATTTCATACATTTCTATCCGAGAGAAGAAGAAAAAGGTTAATTTTGAGGGGAAAAAAACAATTTTTTTTATATAACTGCACGAACATTCATAGTTGTGGCTTTAATATAGGTTAAATATGTTGTATTGTATCTCTGATTTTTGTCTTTTTAAAAGTATTAAATTTTTATGGTTTGCCCTTGTCTTTTTTTTTTTTGTCTTTTTTTTGACAAATCGATTATTTAAACGGTTGCAAATTTTTTTGAAAAGGTCAAGAAATTTTCTTCTGAGGTCAAGAAAAGTCAAGAAATTGTATTTGATAAAGTTGGTAGACACCCTGTATAAACGTTAACAACGTAAAAAAAATTCCACTTACATTTTATGAAATTTTCTTTGACTAACATGTTGTTTGAACTATCCTTTAGGGCCTTGAACTATGAAATAGGTATATTCCAAATTTTAACTGAGGTATGGGTGTTGGTGTACATAACCTTACTTTCTTCAAGAAAACAACAAGTGTCATTACATAAAATCCTCCAAAAAAACACATTTAAAATCAAAATATGTCAAAATGGTAGTTCAGTGCACTACGAAATGTACTGAAGTTGATGTAAAAAAAATATCAAACAGATATGTAAAATGATTCTGATATTGGTGTTTGTGTCCATTCGCCTAAAAATATTGCTCCTTCTCTAATTAATTAAACAAGAAATTTTTTGCATCAATTACATGGATAATACAGGATATAGAAAAAAATGCCATATTAGGTTTTTATGTATAACTTGAATACTGGACAAAAACCATTTTAATATTTTGGCATATGTGACACCTTAAGAAACTGCAAAAATATTGATTTGTGAAAAATATAAGATGAGGAATTTTTATGTAGAATTTGTTTTTGTAACAGAAATACAGAAGTTAACTTGATGGAAAGACCCCTCACACAGAAATTTTCTGGTTGCACCCCTGAAGTTAAAACTAGTTCCATGATGCAATAGTGAATACTAAATGGTTTGCAATTCTGGGAAGGTTTCAAAAAGTGCTGACTAATGCTGCACCATGAAAATAATTACATGAAGCTGACTAGAAAATAAATGTGGGAAAAGTGTCGGAGGGGATTTCAGTAGAAATGCATTTAAAGACTTGATGTTGCTGGTAATTTTAAATAAAAGCATATTGTTACATATTAAAATATTTGAGTAGCATAACAAATTAACTATAACACATTATGCAGTATTAGTGAGAAGTTGCAGCTTGCATGTTTCAATTTTTATTATTTTCATATAATTAATTTCACAGAAACAAAAAAGTTGGATGTAAACACAAATAGAAATTTGTAAAGGTCAGCCAGTAAGAAAAAACAACTTTTTTCTATAATAGTTTAAATGCGTTGGATGAAAATCTTGGTTTGCAGTCTAAGCCTTTGCAGCATATTCGAGTGGCAGACAAATCAGGAAAAACCAATTCGATGACATCTCTTGCATACTTGTACACTCTTGTAGAGGAGTAAAATTTAAATGCCTTTATACCTTTTCTTGTTATTCATCAGCACTCTTTTTGTCAGTTCCCAAAATACATTCGAAAATACAAAAATTTCAGAAACATTTTCACAAATAAAGTTGTTTCCTTAGCATTAATAATTTCAGCCAAAATAACAACGTTGATAATTTCAGCCAAGTGTTTAACATTTTTTTTTTTCCCCTAATCACCTTATACTTTGCTGCAAGTTTTTTTTACATCACATTTATACTAACTTTCATTACATTTTAACTCTCTGCTTTAGGTGGTTCAATGTTTTATTGTAATTGTGATAACATCCAACAGCCAATTACTTCAAGTCTAACAGCTGATGAAGACAAGTTGCACTCTGCTTGTTGGCTTTCTTTCACAACCTAGAAAAGAAATTTTAATTCGATTAGCATTGTTTTCAAAGAATTTTTTGACTTACTATCCTATCTCTGATTCAGACTAAAAAACATTTGTTATTGATGGCATAAATTTTCCATTAAATGACATTCAAAAACAAACAATTTTTAGTTACGAATTCTTTCACATTCAGGGTAAAACTCGATGCAATAAACCTATTCAAATTTCGCACAAGCAGTAGAACTTAATTTACAAAAACAATCAACATGCATTCAGAGATAAAAGGAGTCAATTGTGATAACATCCGACAGCCAATTACTTCAAGTCTAACAGTTGATGAAGACAAGTTGCACTCTGCTAATTAGTTTTCTTTTACAACCTAGAAGAGCAAACAAATATTGAAATTATGTTAATCGTTAAACAAAATATACATATCTACAAAATTTGCTGATAAAAAAAACTGCATAAATTATCCATCTGTGAAATCCATCTCATGTTGGGTCCTCCTTATGTTGTGTAATAAGCGAGTAAATTTATGACTGAAATTTGTACCAAAACATTTAAGCTTAAAGCATAATTCCAACTATAACAGCTTTAAAACTACCATTATTTGACTATCTATTTCACAAGAATTTTAACTAAATTCAAATACCCAAATGTAAACAAACATCTTATTATTGACATTCTTAACGTTGGCACACATAATTCATTCTAGTAGCCATTATTTAAGACATACTACTTTTGAATATAATATACTACACGAGATATACGTATAATTTATACGTATTTTAATTCAATTAGAGCACATAAATGTAAACAACCGCTAATGTTCAACTGCTTTTGATTATCAGATTATCGCAGAAGTACTTCAACAAAAGTAATTAAGGAACTATTTCTGGAAATTGCATTCGTCCCGTAAAAAGGAACAGTTAGGCTTACATACGAGTGGTTTTAACAGGTATTATTTTCCTACTATCTCTATAAGTACAACCAAAAAGGGATCCCACCAAAAACATTGTAGTTAGGTATATTATAATGTGATTGTGAAACACAGTGCCGTTTCAATTCCGCGAAGGATTTCATCTGCCGTCGCCAAGCTTACTAGGGTTGTCTTTCAGAATATGACGAAAATTACTTAAAAATATATTTGTATGTTTTAACACAATAAAAAATACTAATAATTATACTAACCCAGAATGACAGTTTTTCACGACAGTTACTGTTTTCATTATATAATCCATATCATTCCAACGATTTGGCATTGTTTCAAGCTTGTTCTTGTTATAAACATTATCATTCAAGTCTTCAAAACTTTCAGCGAAATAAAACTACTGCAGGTGTTTTACACGGTGCACGAGAGTACGAGGGTAGGAAGAGTGGTGGGGGAGGGGAGTTGACGCTCCAGTAAATAGAAAATGTTTTATCTACTGGAATCACCAGCCAGAGGCGATCACGTGACAAACTGGCTTATCCTGAGACTGGAATGATGCGTTTACACGCTACCAGCGGTGACGTCACCCGACTAGGGATCTCAACTGGAACGCCGACTGGTAGCGTGTAAATCAGGCATTAAAAAGAACAAAAAATTAATCATTGTTGCCATTTAAACTAAACTAAAAACTGAAATTATACAAATTTATATTCATTGTAAAAATGACGTCACATCCTAAAGTTCTTGGGTGTAATTAAAATAAATAAGTTTACATGTTCGTTTATTTCCGACAATTATCATGCATTTAAAAAATTGCCAAAATTCATAATGACAAATTGAAATCTCAAAGTAGGAAAAGAAAACTGGCCACTTTAAAATTAAGTCTTGGTATAGATGAGTTTGATTTGCTTTCTTAGGGGTTTTGGATTTTGCAGGAACGGTTTACCCATAGCATAAAATTATACCATGGCAACCATGACCGGCCAGTTCGGATACAGGTGTGCTATATTGGCTATATTATCGCATTGTTTTCTACAAACTGGCGACAATCGTAAGTAAACAAAGGCTTGGCAGCAAAAATTATGCCAATTTCTCGCCTTCTGGCGGGAAATCTTTCTTTTCATTGTCTTGCTTTATCGAGAATGCACGTGAGTTATTTTTTTTAATTTCTTTGAATTGAAATTATTTAAAAATGAGATTACTTGTGATTGGGGATTCGATGATCAAAGGTTTGAAAGAATATTTGTTCAAAGAATTACCAATTTATGATATAGATCTTGTGTGTTTGCGTGGTGAACGAATTGAAGGATTGACACGTAAAATTTCCTCTCTGGACAATATATACGATTGGGTTTTGGTGCATGTTGGCACAAATAACACCAGTCAAGATGTTGAATTGATTATTCAAAAGTATAATTGTCTCTTTGAGGAAATAGTGCGTTTAAATCCAAAATTCAAGGTTGTTTCTGCGATTCTGCCTCGTAATTATGGGAAGTACTTTAAAGGTACACCTCCCATGCTTTATGAACTAAATCCTAAGATTAGAGATATTAATGCTCGAGTAGAAAGGCTTTGCCTTGTCCGAGAAACGTTTTTCTTTTGTAGATCGGATAACTTGTCTTGGAATCGTTATCTACATGCTGATGGACTTCATCTGAACTTCCAGGGAAATCGTCGTTACGCTCAAGTTTTCGGGTATGCTTTGAGTTCCCTTGTTGAATCGAATTGTAAAAGAGGTTAGTGATTTCTCTTTTAAGTCTGCTACTTCTCTGTCTCCATTGTCTCAATTGCCAGCTACTGAAGCTGTTCCTTCTTTTCTGCCACCCAATTCACTAATTTTATCTATTGTTCCACCTCCACTGCTACCTACTCTAACTTCTGTTTTGACTTCATTACCATCTACTAAAACAGTAACAGCTTCTCTTGTATCTGCACAGCCATCAACTACCTATACTACCTGTTGTTTTGCCCTCACAACCACCTACTCTACCTATTATTTTGCCTCCACTGTCACCTACACTTCCTCCTTGTGTGCCTGTGCAGTCAACAACAGTAGTTTTTACTGCTGTTTTGCCTCATCCACCTACTGTTCTGCCTCTTACCTTGCCTGCTCTTCCAACATCTGTTTTCTCTCCCCAACCTTCTGCTGTAACATTTCTAGATCTATTGCCACCTACTTTTGCGCCTATTCGGATAACTACAGCAGTTTTACCTTCTCTTGTGTTTGTCCAGTTACCTGCTGTGCCTACTAACCTGCCACTTGCCTTACCTGCTCTTCCAACTTCTATTTTATCTAGACAGCCAGCTTCTGAAGCTGTACCTGCTGTTTTGTCTCCACTAACTTCTGCTATAACTATTCTACCACCTACTTCTTTTGTACCTGTGCGGTTAACTACAGTAGCTTTGCCTACTCTTTTGTCTCCACAGCCAACTTCTGTTCCTACTTTTTCCACTTCAGGATCAAACTCTGAATCTCCTTCAAGGCCCATAAAGCCAACTACAGTATCTTTACCTTTTTTTCCTACTGTCTTGCCTCCACGACCATCTGCTCTACCTTCAGGATCGGCTACTAAAGCTGTATCTGCTACTCTACCTGTAGTGCCATCTACCTCCTCCTTTTGGGAAGTTCCTTTTTTACCTTTGCCTAAAGCTACTTTTTCCCTGGTCAGAAGTTTCCTTTTGTACTTGATGTGCCTATGCTTGCAGCTTCTAGTCCTGCAAGATCTTTATCTGCATGGACGACTCCTGCTTTCACTGTTTGGAAAGTTTCTGTTTTGCCTGTTCAAACAGCTCTCTTTCTCCAGGTTTGGAAGGTTCTGGTTGTCATTCTTTGGAAGAACTGGCCTACGTGTTTTCCACTTTTGGAAAGTTTCCTTTAATGTTGAAAATTTCTAAACAAATTCAGTCAGCTTCTGTATCAGATGCTTATAGTTCTTTGGAACTACCTACCAATGTTTCTTAACTGTTTTCTAGTTGCCAGTACAGTTTTGAATGATGCTTGCTCTTCTTTGGCAGTAGTTTCACATATAACAGGAGGTGGGCCTGGGAAAATTATTTATCCTAGGCAGTGTGATATTTGTCATAGAACTTATTCCAAACAGTCTTCATTTAGCCGTCATCTTAAAGATTGTAAACGTGTTCTTGCATATCCAAGTCAGTGTGATCTGTGTTCAAATTCTTATTTAACAGAAGATGAATTCTTAAGCCATGATCAGCTATGTAGAATTGCAAAAGATTTAAATGTACAAAATGTAGTTAAATTGAAAGCTATAGGTTTCAAAACTAAACCTAGCAAATATCCAAAGCAATGCAAATTTTGCCAAAAAGAATACAAAACTCAACCATCTTATAGTCGTCATGTCAAAAGTTGTACTAATGCTATTAAAACTATTTCATGTCCTGTACCACAAAGTGACTTAAAAATTAGTCACCGAAAAAAGTAAGTTGCGGGGAAGCTTTTCATTGTATTGGCAATTTAAAGAAACATATGCTAAACAATCATAACCTAACTAATCTAAGGATGCTTTCATTTGATTCAATGAAGAGTGTACAAGATTGGCTTGAATTGGAAGGCACAACAACATTTTGTTCCTTTAAAAAGTTAACAGGGAGTAAGGTTAAAGGCTCAAAGGTATATCATTATTATTGCTGCCAATTTAATGTATCTAATCGAAGTGTAAATTCTCAGAAATGTGTTTCCCGCAAAAATAGTAAAGGCACTATACCTACTCACTTCAAATGTCCAGTTAAGATTTCTGCTTGTGAAGAAGATGGCTTAGTAAATGTTACTTACTATCCTAATCATAACCACTATGTTGGAATGGCAAACATTCGATTTCATCCTTTAAAGCTCAGTGTGCGTGATTATATAAAAGCTCAGCTGGCTTTATCAGTGCCGATATCAAAGATTCAGGAAAATTTAAGGGATGGCTTGGGTGACAGAGACAGTAGAGTTATGATTCCTGTCCGAAAAGAATATTTTGTAAACCGAAGTTTGCTTCAGGCCTATAAAAACAGATCCAAAAATGCTCTTCGTCCTAATGTTGATATTACTTCTGTTTCTGCTATGGTAGATAAACTAACCAGTGAGAAATATAATCCTGTTTTGATTTTTAAGAAGCAAAATTCTGGAAC
The DNA here is from genome assembly GCA_963978545.1 of Linyphia triangularis. Taxonomy (NCBI): domain Eukaryota; kingdom Metazoa; phylum Arthropoda; class Arachnida; order Araneae; family Linyphiidae; genus Linyphia; species Linyphia triangularis. Next base: position 60,158,252 of record OZ021732.1, read on the forward strand.
TGAAATTGGCCCTACAGATTTGGATAATTTGCCTTATTGTGATTCGTTATTTGCCTTGGGAATTCAAACTAAAGAGCAACAGGAAATGATGTTAAATTCAAACCACAGGGTTCTTTTCATTGATGCTACCCATCATACTAATCAATATGATTTCTACTTAATTAATGTCATTATTTCTGATGAACTAAAAGAAGGGTATGCTGTTGATCATTTTATAACAAACTTGCACAATTTAGAAGTAGTTACATGTTTATTTAAAAGCTTAAAAGCCAGGTGTCTTAATTTAAACATACATTGTATCATGACTGATGATGATGCTGTGACTTGGTGAGCTTTTGTGGCTGTATTTGGCTCGACAGTAAAGCATTTACTATGCAAGTGGCATCTCTCCAAAACATGGGGAAAGTAGTTAAGCACGAGGGTATCCTGCCCCGAACTTAGAAGTAAAATCGAAGAACTCTTAACGAAGTGTCTAAATGAAAAGTCATACCCTGCATTCTATAAACTTCTTGGAGAACTTCTGGAATATTATTCCTCCCAAACCCAAAGCTTTATACTTTATTTCATTAAAAATTATTTTGAAAGGGTTACAAAATGGGCAGGATGTTACCGAACGTTTCCACATGCATCCGCTGTTACAAACAATTACTGTGAATCGTTCCATAATCAGCTAAAGACTGTTTACTTTGAAAGGCGGTTTAACCGCCGCATCGACAGTCTTCTCGAAGTATTATTTAAAATGGAAAAAGATCGTTTTCTACAGCATACATATAAGGTACGTATTGCTGGTGTTCCTTTGAAAGCAGATTAAAAAAAAAAAAAAAAAACATGACAAAGGAAGGCGAATTTCAGATGAAGATGTAACTAGTTGTGATCACAATTCGTGGAGTGTTCTTTCACAGACAACAAAACATAAGAATTACATTGTTACAAGGATGAATGAAACATGTACTTCAACAGATTTCTGTTTTTTTTAAATGTGTTCAGGTTTGTTGTGCGTCTTTATGCAGTCATTTGTATCACTGTACCTGCCCTGATATTGACAGCAACAACTTGTGTAAACATATTCACAAAGTTCACTCTTTTCTTAACTGTCAGAGTAACGTTACATATCACACTGACGATTTTGAACCAGAATTAACTGAAGATATTAAACCTAATTCACCTCTGCTGTGTAAAGATGCAAATCCCACTTTTAGTGTTAACACTCCTCATTCAAATGAGCAACGACAACAGAGAATTCAAACAGCTTGCAAAAAATTAACTTTCAAGTTGTTAGACTTGATTGAGCATCCAAATTTAGAGGAGTCTATGTTAAAAAATGTCATGTCATCCTTAAATACTTTAGTTTCAGGCTGTCGTGGTGTAATCAATTCCAATATTAGCAATGAACTTAATCTTGTTGACTCTTTTTCTAAAGTACCTCCTAATCAGAAGCTTCAATGTCAGAAAAATTTGTTTAAAACAAGCAATAGATGCAAAAAAGGACAATCCTTAAAAAGGAAATTTAATAATGGTAAGAATTCATTTAAAAATGATTCTAGCATTTTAAATATTCCTCCACAAAAGCGCATAAAGGTTGGCTACAATTATTCGTTTTCACAAGACTTGCAAGGCAGTTCTTTAAAAAGTAAGTCTGTTTGTTATATTGGTTTGAAATCCTTAGATCCATGCATTGATGAAAATGAAGAAAGGGAATTAAAATCTATGAACCCTGATTTTATAAAAAGATGGTTGTACGATGATGTCATCAATTTTTATTTTCAAAATTTATGTTTAAACAGTACAGAGTTTTGTTTTGAAAAAGCTTGTGTTACGCAGTTACTAATATCCAATGGAGCTTACTCAATTGATATATTTGCAACTAATAAGGTGTTGCTTCCTGTTCTTGTTGAGAACCACTGGGTTTTAATTGTCATAAATAAAGAAGAGGAAGTACTTTACTTTTTGGATCCAAATAGTAGTGTGTGTAAAAATACATATCAACCTTTATTAACAAATTTAGCAAATAACCTGAACCTTAGCTTGCACGTTTGCAGCCCTATTCATTGTTTGCAACAGGATACAATTAGTTGTGGTGTATTCATTTGCTATTATGCTCATCAACTACTTTATAACCTGAGTTTAAAAACATTTGATAAATTTGAATTTCGAAAATACATCAATGATACTTTAACAAGCTCAATGTTTGTGGAGGAAATATCTCCAAGTATGGCCCGAAATAAAAGTAAGTATTACCAATTAGTGATAGTAAAGATATTTCAGTGGGTTTGTTGAAGGTCAATAACGTTTCAATAACTTCTTACATGTTGAAATCCTTAGACACTTCAATCACACAAAAACAAGAATTAACTTATCAGTCAGTTCCAAACCAATTTAAAAAAGGATTCCTCTATGGTACTATTATTGATGCTTTTATTTTCAAAATATCTGAAAATTTTAATGACTCAATCATTTACATGTGTAGATTCAATGCGTCTTTTACGAAGTAAAAATTGTTTTACTTATTCTCAGCTGGAAGAGTTCAAGAGTGCACGACTGATATTTATTCCTTTCAATGTAAATTGTCATTGGATGCTAATTATAGCTGATGTGCAAAATGCAGTGTTGGAATTTTTAGACCCATTACATCAGGCCCCATGTAAACTAACTTCCAAACTATTGAGTAATTGGTGCCTAGTGCTAAATGAAATAAATCCTTCTAATGGTTTTCACCCTTTAATTCCACCCCATGTTATCCAAACTGATGATTTTAATTGTGGTGTTTTTACATGTTTTTATGTGTTTCAGAAACTAAAGAATGGTCCTTGTGATTTCAACACGCAGAATTTTAGGGCATTTATATTTGACTGCATTACTAAAGGCGAATGTAATTTTGACTTGTATTAATTTACATGCAATCATGCTGTTCATCTGATATGATATATGTATTTACTCCAATATATATTTTAATTCATGTTTTGCTGTTATTTAACTAAATTTATAAGTGGTGTGTCAAAAGTAATTTTGTCTTATCCTATGCCAATAAAATTGGCAAGTTATCCTGTAGAGTTTCAGATTAAAAACTTATATTTAACTGAATGAAAAAATATTAATAACTACAAAATAATAGTACTAATAATTAATAAAATACTAAAGATAATGTTATTTAACTGAATTGTTCTAATTTATAAGTTGTTTGTTAAAAGTCACTTTATCTTTTATAATATGCATTGTCCTGTGCCAAGAAAGGGGCATTAAGCTGGTAGTTAACAAATCTTTTTCTGAAGTTTCAGACTGACTAAGAAAGAATATTATTTAACTGAATGAAAATTTATAACTAATACTAAAATAATACGACTAATACTAAATAATAGTACTAATAAAATAGATAATACTAAATTAATAATACTAATATCTAAAACTAAAATAATTATACTAAGAAGAATATTATTTAACTAATTATATTAACTGAAAAATTATTAATAACTAATACTAAAGTAATAGTACTAATATCTAATACTAAAATAATATAATATTAAAAAGAATGTTATTTAACTAATTATATTAACTGGAAGATTATTAATAACTAAAACTAAAATAATAGTGCTAATACTAAAAAGAATATTATTTAACTAATTATATTAACAGAAAGATTTTTAATAACTAATATTAAAGTAGTAGTACTAATAGCTAATACTAAAATAATATTATTTAACTAATTATATTAACTGAAAGATTATTACTAACTAATTTTAAATTAATAGTACTAATAGCTAATATTAAAAATAATATTATTTAACTAATTATATTAACTAAAAGATTATATTAATAACTAATACTAAAATAATATAATATTAAAATGAATATTATTTAACTAATTATATTAACTGAAAGATTATTAATAACTAATACTAAAATAATTAATAAACTATTAAAAAGAATATAATTTAACATTAAAATAACGTTATTTTACTGAATTATTCTAATGCATAAGTTGTATGTTAAAAATATTTTTATCTTGTATAATATGGGTTGTCCTATTTTAAGAAGAGGGCATTAACGGGGAAGAGGGTTGGCAAGTAATCCTGTGAATTTTGACTGAAAAGGGCTTGTGTTTGTATGTTCATTTTAAAAATGACATCAATCACAAATATTTTTCAGTTGACTCACGGCAAGACATACAAGAGCCAAAGAAAGCAACATTATCAACTAATATTCACATTTTAAGGCATTTATGTTTATTTAACTCTGTTACCTTACATGTAAGTATGCTGTTAATTTGGTATGATATACATATTTAGTCCAATATGTATATTTTTTAATTCATGTTTTGCTGTTATTTAACAGAATTATTCTGATTTATAGGTGGTGTGTTAAAAGTAATTTTGTCTTGTAATAATGTATGTTATCCTATTCCAAGAAGAGGATACTAAGCTGGCTGTTGGCAAATCATCCTGTGAAATTTCAAGACTGACTAAAAAAAGGTTTGTGTTTGTATGTTCATTTTAAATATGACATCAATCACAAATATTTTTTGGTTGACTCGCAACAAGACATTCAAGAGCCAAAGAAAGCAACAAAATCAGCCAATATTCATTGTCAATTATAAATATTTAAGAAACTCCTAGTAAAATAAAAGTGTAATTTGATTTATATTAAATCCATTTTGTTACTTATATAAAGCCTTTGAATAATAAATTTATATTAATTATTGATCCTCAAGTTTATTTTTGCTTTCCCCCCCCCCCCCCAAAAAAAAAATATATATATATATGCTGTTGATTTGTTTAAATCAACTATGTACTTGAATGATCTGTGCAGAAGATTATTAGAAGTCATTGCACAGGGTTCCCACTGTCATTAAAAGTGCTTAATATTTTTGAACTGGTTTTCAAGACCTTGAAAATACTTAGAGGTACTTAAAAGTCATTGAAAATGCTTAGAGGTCCTTAATTTTTGTGGATGTTGTGTGCCCAACTGCAAAATTTATAAAAATACAACTCAGACTTGCTATCCCCGCGTGAGCGCCACTTATCCGCATCGTATCAGAATTCTGACATATTTGTATTACTCATGCACCAATTGTACCTTTTTTGGTGGAATATACTTAATTAAAAATTTATATCTAGACATGATGCCTGAAAACAAATTTTCAAAGGTCCTTAAAAGTCATTGATTTTCTTTCTGTGATTTAAGTGGGAACCCTGTTTGATGAAATTCACTCAAAAGAAAGGCATTTAAAATCTTATAATATAATTGAATAAACTCAACAAAATATTTTACTTTAAATACTACTTCAATAGGGTGAAAAATTATTGTTGTGGTTAAAAAAAATTATTGTAGGACTATTATTGAAAATTTATCAATGAAAGAAACTCCGCTTCTATACCAATTGAATTATGCTCTTGTTGATTGAGGTAATTTAAAAATGCTGTTATCTGTAACATTAGTAATTTAAACTGAGGTTTTTGCTGAAACTAGGCCTTAAGCGTGGAAACTTATTTCATTAATTTTTTTTCTCTTCACTTATGCATATCCAATTTAATAATATTTGAATGATGTTGGGTTGTATGTCGCTAAATTCCTGCTTCTGTGCACATTGGGATAAGCTTTCACCTAAGAATAAGTGCTTCATTGGGAAGAATTTAATTGCCTTAGATACATTGAAATGAGAAATTATTACAAACGGATATACCAATCATATACAGTTTAATGTCAGAAATCAACACTTGTTATCTTATAAGGTTGATGACCTCTGGTTACAAAAACCTTCCTAATTTAAGAGATGTTAGTTATAAAATACGGTATACGTTTGACTTCACAATTCTTCACCAAGGAGATATAATTTGGACTTTGTTAAAGAAATATAAAATCATTTTTGGTTCAAGTTTAAGCAATCTAATTTTTGCCTTTAAACAAACATGGAACAGGTGCAGTAATTTTGGTTGAAAACATCAAATTGCAACAAAAGCCTTGTAACAGTGTTGTGAGATTGGCAGAACCGAGGTATAACAATAGTCAAGAAAAATCTAAGTGTGTGGAAGCCATTTTAACCACAAAAATGAGAGGGTTAGACAGGAGTTGTAAATACTTGGTTTAATATATATATTTTTTATTATAACATACAATGTTATTACTATCATCACCCTGCTACATAACATTTGAAACGACTTAATGAAAAAAAAAAAAATTCTCTCTCAAGCACTAACTACTGTCTGAACTAAGAGAAGATCTTCACGTTTATGAAACGTCTAGAATACAGAGAAATCGAATCTGTTAGTACATTTACGAGATCACTGGAAAAAGCTGCCAAATACTTATTACTACGACGCATAGCAAATTAATCTTTTTGAACATGCTTATATGACTGAGTGGATTCCTAAATGTTATGCATATGTTTGCTAGTGTAAATACCAATACGTTCTGCTCGGAGATAGTTCTTTAAATGTCAACTATGTCATGAGTCAATTTATATCATTTATAGACAATACTCATTATCCATTTTTTCTCCAGATAATACTTTCTCATCCACAATTTTTTTTATCTATCAGCAAGATCTTCAATCTCATATCTGACAAATTTTGTTTGATCTGGATTGTGCCAACTTACACACAATCTTTTCGACCCGACTTTTGCTTGATTAAAATTTATTTAACTCTGAAAAGTAGTTTATAATGTTGACATACCAAAAGAAATATATACAGTCCAACACCGTTAACTCGAAGTCGATGGGGCCGCTGAAATTGTTCGCGTTAACCGAATTTCGAGTTAAACGCATAAATTAACGTTAAGTTTTAAGTACGGAGAATTGCTTTTTATTCACGTTAAACGGAATTTCATGCTAAGCGATTTCGCGTTAACGGGGTTTGGCTACTTTAAGTTTAATTTTTCCCATTTTCTTGAAATCTTCTAGGATATATCCCAATCATATATAGTCGACTAGCTGGGACAGTAAATAATGTATTCGAAAATCGTACAATCAACTGGGACTATATGTCCCAATTGTCTAGGATATGGATATAATAATGTATTAAGTACTCTTTTGCACTAAGTATGTCATAAATATAGTTGTGTGTGTATATATATATATATACTAACTGTAAAATTTAAATTAATATAAACCCATTAAAACATGAGTAATGTGCGTGCTCAAAAACAAGTCCGTCATTTACAATCTGAGAGTGTTTCCATGTTTTATAATATATTTATTTTCTAATTCCTTCAGAATACCAGAAAACATAAAAACCTATATACAAATAGTATTAATTACCCAATAGAGAAAAAAATTAACCTCCGGTACTTATATACCCATTTAGGGCCGATTGGGTTATGCGTCCTCTTCTATCTCTTTGCATCCGAAACAATTGTAAAAGCCTTCCACCATAAGGTTGAACGAATGTAATGTTAGGTGTACATTCGTTTACTAACAAGATTTTTCAGGATATGAAGATTAAAATAGGTACATATGATATATTTGTCGAGATCTGACATTATAGGAAAGAATATAAGATAGACCATTAATCTGAATCCGAGTGATAATCATATACATAATCCGACCCTCCTAGTCTTGGGTGAGATGGAAATTTGAAATTTTTCGAAGTACATCAGTGAATAGTTTATTTATTTGCTCTTCTAAAGCTTCTTTTACTAAACCTAATAGTTGCGGAGTAAATGATGACTGGTTAGCAGATCATCAGGGACTGCAAGAACGAAAAATGTAAGGCTTCAAATTAAAAGAAAGTCTCTTGCACTATGCATTCAACATCATTATTGTGCCTCTGAAAACTAGATACTTTATTTCTTGGAGAGTTATGGGTTTTTGAAAATTTCTTATTTTGACTTTCTCTAATTCTAGTTCTAAGATCCAATAATACAGCTTCTGAGATTAAATCTTATAATTATCTTCCGTAAAATTATTTAAGATGAGTCATAACAGAGAACAAAAAACTGTAGTGAGAATATCATTGATATCAATTAGCTTCTCGCGTTACTTTCACTTAGCTTTTCTTATTTTATACAATGACTATAGGTTCTATCGGGTTGACAGCGGACATTTTTGCAGTTGTGTACAAAACCTATCTCGATATATAAAAGCCAAAGCCTTTATATCTTGTTTCTCATTTAAATTTAGGTCACTTTTATCTGTTGTCATTGATATGATGGTTTTATTATCAAAAACACTTTTGCTGTGTTATTGTGGACGATAGACTGGGCATTAGCAATAACAAACTTCTCAGCACTCATTGCAGCCTGTTTTACTTACATTTCAAATATCATTTTGAAATTTAGTTTTATAAAGTTTTCAGGAACGTAATGATTGTCGGATGCGCCAGCGATCCCTGCTGGCCAGTCATTTATGGCGCCATTGATAGTTCTGAAGTAAGAAACTTTTAGACAAGTGCCAATTAATCTATTCCCAGTTGTACTTCGGGAAATTTTAACATTATATCACAACCAAGATCAGGATGGTCAGATTTTATGCATAATTTACAAAAGTCAAAGCATCAAATCCTCAATTGTGTATTCTTCCCTTTGAATGATATGTCACTAGAATGTTTTCTTACAATTAATACCAAACATTTAATGAAAACTCTTGAAAGCCCATTTTTAATACTATTACATAAAAGACTTTTCATGTGTTTTCATTGGCGAGTAGTAGGATCAGAGGCTGAATTTACACAGGGCTGATTGGGGCATGTGACCATCAGGACCCCGAACTTTGGGGGCCCTAAATTATTCACGTCTGCATACCGAAATTTTTGGAAATTCGAAAAGTTTATTTATAGCTTTTTTTGGAAAGGAGACTCTTTGAACTTATCGTCCGCAAGCACATTCAACTTTATGTTTTATTCGAATGCTTTTAACTATATTTTTTTAAAGAACTTAAGAATGTGTCTTAGAATGTAGAGAGAGATTTCTGTTTAATTCCATTATATAGAATAATTTTTATAATTTGGCAGCTTTTGAAATTCAGAGCGTGATATATATATATTTTTTTTTTTTAGAGTATCCATTTTACTGCAAAAAACGTCATTTCTTATGGTGCAATTCATTTGATGCAATTTTTTGCTATTCTAAATTATTACTCAAACACTTTTATTTTATTACAGTTAGTATATAAGGCCTCTTTTATTGGTATGTTCTTTCGAAAATCGTTTATCACGAGAAGGGAACCCTCGGGTTTGTGCTCTGGGCCCCTGCATTTGTAAGTCGAGCCTTGATTAGGGTAAGATGAAATTGCCTTCTTGAATTATTGTATAGCTACTACGTTCAAAGCAGCCCAACATGTTTTAACAGTGGCGGAGTTCTAGAACTCCGCCACTGTGAAAACATGTTGGGCATTAACGGCGATATCAACATTTTGCAACATGAAAATTTCTCCCATAATTATTGCTATTTTAATAACGTCATGGAGACAGGTTCCTGCAAAAAACAGATAAGGCAAATGATACTGGTTTCTAATTGATTTTTTTAAGATTATATCGTCCCATTGAAGCCATAATGGTCACTTGCGCATTTGATTCCAATTTAGTGCTTGTGCGAGTAGAAATGGAGATGTCAGTGTAACCCAACTAAGCAAATCGTCGAAATAAGTATCTCTATAAGTTTTTCATGTCTTACACATGAGAATATTAACCTGACTTCTTGTGCAAAATCTATATCAGAAGTATGCCAGCATAAATTTTCAATATGATCATTAATCAAATTTTAATAATTATCATTAATAAAATAAGCCGAACAATTATAATAATTAATGTATTTCATTATTTAAATATTTATATTTAATAATAACTTCAATAATTATCATTAATAAAATAAGCCAAACAATTAATTATAATAATTAATGTATTTCATTATTTATATTTAATAATAACTTCAATAATTTTCATTAATAAAATAAGCTGAACAATTAATTATAATAATTAATGTATTTCATTATTTAAATATTTATATTTAATAATAATTTCAATAATTAAAAAGTTTTATTTACTAATTTTAATAATTGAATAGTTTTAATATTAGTTTAATTAAATCAAATTTTCTGTCTCTACCATTTATACCTCCAATGGATAAATTTAGTTTTCATAAACCATAGATAGTTTGTTGCAAAAACTAAAATAAAGAAATCTGAATTGCAAAATAACGAATGTCCAGGTATATAACTAGTATGTTAATTCGAAAATGACATCCAAAATGATTATTTAAAAGTTATAGAATAAGTCAAAATTCATCAATGCTATTTTCTATATACAACACAATGTATAAAAATATGAAATGTTATACAATTTTTGAATATGTATACAAACTATCTCTATCAAACTAATGTAATAGTCTAAATTTTGTATTATTATCGCTACCTGTTGAAACAAAACATTTATTTAAGTCTATAACTTATAATATTGTATTTTAAAGAATACAAATGCATAAGAAATTTCAACAAAACTAATCAGTCCAATTTACTGTCACCATAGCGCTTGTAATATTTCCTCATTCTGATAATTATTAATATTGCATATTCACATATTATTCTCATTCTAGTGGGAGTGATTAGGATTTGAACACATAGGGCTTTAAAAAAAAAGCGTTAAGAAAAGCAGCTACTTAAATTGAAAAAATATTTCTATACTGGACTGTCCCATTTTTTGGAAACACTGACCGGCCAAGTGATTGCACTGGACAATCCTATGGCCAGCATGTCCCTGGAAACAGTACTGCATTTACCTATAAGCTGGCATGACCATCACTTTGAATCTCGCCCAGAAGGGAGTTAAGCATTATAACTTTGAGTAAAGTTATTAAAAAATTTATTCCATTTCAATACATGATTTTTACAATTCGTCGTCGTTTCATCAGAGAAAGGCACAGGGGTATTGCACTGGTACTTATCTGGCTTTTGAAATTAAAAGTGTAGAAAAGCTTTGAATTTCATAGAAGAAAAAAAAATCTTATTTACTTTTATTATTTTTCTGTAAGAATTTATATATTACACACTTTTAGGAGGAGTTAATTATTTGTGTTACCAGAAAATAACTAACGACTTGATATATGTACAGTAAATGATGTATTTTAAAACTCTTAACCTTTAAAAGTAACATATTCTTCATGTCAAACATGTAGTTGAAGATCAAGAATTGTCTAAACATTCCCCATTATAGAAAACACAACCATTTAATTTAGCAGTATTAAAATTAAGTTAACATTTCCTTAAGTAAAGGAATAAAAAATTACCAAATGCAATTTGCCTCATAGTTTATTTATATTTGGCCGAATAAGGAAATAATTCCAAAATAAGACTTTTTACTTATTTAATCTAACACATTACAAAAGATTATTGCATAAATATTCATTCATTTTATATAATTTTATAAATTATATATTTTATTATAGAAAATACTCAACAATAAACTATACAGATTTATTAGTAATTCCAGCTTATTCTCTCTATCAGTGACTTATTGTCTTCTCAGCTAAGACACTGATGTAGTTCCATTTGAGAAATTCATTTCATATAGTTGTGGGACGAATTTTAATGGTTACTTGTCTAATAAAGAAATATCTACATTAAAATGTACATCCACACAATTATTACCTGAGAATAATAATTAAAGATTCAACTTCAACCTGTTGGGATTAAAACATAAATATATATAGAATAAATGAACGGACAGTTACTCTCTTACTACATTCTTTATTTCAAACTAATTATATATTTTTCCATTTGAATTTTCATTAACTTGGTTTACTTTTTCATAGAGTTAAAAAAATCAAAAGACATTAAGGTGAAAATAAATGGCATAGTTTTTAAGTTTTTGCTTGCCAAACAATTTAAAACAATTGGTTAAAATTTTTTAAGTGGCAATGTTATTTTATAGAAACTCATGGTTTGAGAGATTGGCTGGATGAAACATATAATGGTATTTGTATGTAATTAAAAACCTAAGACTGATAGAAGATAGAGTTGACAATCAAACTATATAATAATAATAAACATGACAATCATTTGCCACTAAAATAGAACTAACACTAAAATAGAAAAACAACTGAAAATGTCTCAAATACTTAGAAAACTGCAAGAAAAAATCAGTTAATTTTAAGAAAATATAACATGCATATTGAAAAATATATTTCTCACAAAAACAAACTATTAGGGGCAAATATCATATTACAATACTAATTCAGAAGTTTTTAAAAAATAATAAATAATTCAATATTTTGTAACTCCTTGATTCTCCTCTTCATAGGGTATTGCAACAATACTTAGCTCTATTATTCTATCTTCAGTCATCAACTTTTAAAAAGGTATCTAAATTATGTCAATTTGGAAATATAATGGCAACAAAACACACAAGTATTGCATTCCACAAAATTAGGCATTTGAGGTGTTAATTCAATTAAAAAGTTCAAGAAATTAAGTACTTGATAAAAATACTAAATGTTATTGAGTGCAGTAATTTTTACAATTAAAGTTACTTTAATATTTTTTGTCACATCTCTGGGTGGATCAACATTAGTTACTTTTGTGTAAGACATCTAGTCTAAAACAAAATATTCAATATTTTATCACCCCAAATTATAGAAAGTTACAATAGTTCTTTTGTAATGTGCTACCTATGTAGGATTTTAATAATTTTTTGATTTTATTCAATCCCACTAATTTCTTTATTTTTTAACAAAAGACAAGTTAACATTTAAATGTGATAAAAAGTGCAGAGCATTTATCTTGCCTTTTTGCAAAGTAGAATTCTTGCATATCAAATCTGTTAAGACTATAAAGTTTTCCTAAAGGTTGTTGACATTTTTTTAGGTATAGACACGTTTCCGAGGTTGAGTGAAAATGTTTATTACAGAAACTATTTTTATATTTTAAAATCTAAAATAGAAAAACACATAAATAATTATTTTTTCTAGCTTTTCTTTTTATCATGCATGCCAATAAGAACCAATTTAAAATGAAGCGAGGAAGGACACACATGAATAACCGAGATACATACACTGAATTCACTTTTTAAATGTCAAGTAAAAAGTTAAATTTTCAATATCAAAATAGTAAATGAGTACTTGAACAATTAGTTTGTAGGTATAGTAGAAAATTTACGAGAATGCTTATGAAAGTTCCTTTCTATTTCTTCTATAATTTTATTCTTATTATCTGCCACTTTTGCTGGTGCTTTCTATTTAATGCTGAACTTGTCTTATAATATTTACTTTATGGATTATATTTGACTTTCTAGAAGCATAAATGCAAAGTTTATTTTGCACTTGTTGTACAACATAATAATAGGTTATTAATATAGAAAAATATAAATTGATAAATATTAAGATTATCTAAAAACGTAATACATGAAAGAGGAATTTGATTGATATGCAACAACTCGAACAAAAAAGGAAAAATATCAAAATTTTACTTTCACACTTCACAAAAGGAAAAGCTTAATATGCTAAGATTAACGTCATTTTGCCGTCCTTGCTCCTTCCAGCAATAATTGAGCTATGTTTGGAAATATTTTATTACCACTGCACATTTTGCACTGCCACTGCACATTTTTAACATTCAAAATTTATATAACACACAATTTAAAACGAAAATTGAAAAAGATAATGCAAATAACACATTATATAGTTATACTTTAAAAATAAATGCTATTGGTTAAAGGTTATTCATTAATAAAGTTAGAGTTGTAAAACCAATTATCTTTCAAGGAATATTGTTTCAAAAAGCAAAAAAGTTTATTTTAAGCAACTTTATTTCAACAGCATTACTAACAATCCAGATCGAAGCTTATTCTGAAAAGTACCAATTGTCCATTATAAATGATTCTATAAAACAAGTTATTCCTTAATAATTTGGCCGACCAAACGGTATAGTGGTTAGCGTGCTGGCTTCTAGACCGCGAGGTTGCGGGTTCGAGTCCCGTGTAGGCATGGGTGTTTGTAAATGTATGTTGGTTTGTTAAATGACGAAATGTTTCGGCGCATTATAGCCCTCGTGTTGCTGACGGCGCCAGAGAATCTGAATACAACCAACCAATCCTTAATAATTTGAAAGAGCAACAACGAAAATGATAAACTTTTTTTTTTACTAAACTAAAGACTTCCATTTTATTATATCGTAAATATACTGAGGATCACTGTTCTTTTGTCAAACAGATATTTTTGCAATATACAAAACAGTCAAATCATAAAATAAACAATGAATTCAACGACAAAAACTAGGCAATTTTTAAAAAAATTATTACATTTTAATTAATTTGTAAGCAATCTAAAAGTTTTTATCTTTCTAAGTGGAAAACTTCATTATAAAAACTAACTTCAAACCTACATAACAAAATGTAAACAAAAGCTTTCAGTCAAGAATAAGCCAAGTTAGATAAAATTAAGCCAAACACAACGCCAGAATTGGTTTTCTTTTCAAAAATTAGATAATCTAGCCAACTTGGCAAACCTGAATCGAGCATGGTTGCCATTGGTATACTTTCATGCTATGGGTAGTCCGTTCCTATTTTGTAAGGCGTTCATATATGCAATTTTTGATTTCCGAAACAGACACGACAGCATATCGAGACAGTCTTGCGTCAATTGTCGAACTGCCGTAAGAGTTTTTTGGGTTTCTTCCTAATCAAGGCACAAATGTGAGGCAGCTTCTCTTTAAAAGTCCACCCAAAAAGCATCCGTCCTAATGTCCATTGTTTGAACATGGTAGTTTCAATTACATTAAGTATTATAAATTGTGGTTTTTAATTTTTTTTTTTTTTTTTTTTTTTTTTTTTTTTTTTTTTACATTCACGATTTCCTATAAAATACAACTTCATGCAGGAAATATTAATGTTTAAGCTTAAGATGGTTATTTTGAAAACTTTCTTTTTCTTAATTCCATTTCTATTTCACCATAATTTTATCCATATAAATACTAAATGAATAATTCTTGTTGCGTAGTCTACATACAAAGACACACCCAGCTGAATTGCTTTTTTTGTCTACAAGAACAAGCATCCATAGCATATCATGAGGAGGTATGGATAAAGAGGTATACTGATTGAATTGTCTAGTCCCTACTTTGCATGTTAAGGATGCCGGGTTCGAATCCTGAGGTTATGCATAGATGTTTCATTGTGATCCAGAATCCACGTTAAGCTGTAGGTCCCGCCCAGATTAGCCATTGTTCACAAAATTAGGTTGTTGAGCATACAAAACCAAACCGAATCCAAACCTTCATAATTGGTGTTAATCAGAAGTTAAAATTGATTAGTTTCAATCTATCAATGAGCCTTAATTTTGAAATGTCGCAGATCTTGCTAAATGACTGACTTAACGATTATGTGTGTCTGTTTTGAACTAGATATTTTTAATAATAATATTGTTATTTCTTTTGAGAAAGGGAGTTGACAAAACGCTCCAAATGTTCATTCATAAATAACTTCAGAAGTAATTTTGTACCTTTACTTGTGGCGCAGTTTGATCCTATGGGTCCTTGCGCCAAAAATCTCCAACCAACCAACCTTTACTTGTAACTATGACGTCTTATACAAGTATAGAAATTTATGACGTCACGTACATATACCTATCAAGTGGGATCAACTTTATTTCTTTTATTTGGCATCTTAATTTAAGTAAACAATTCGAGAAATGTTCATTTGCCGACTGTCGTCTGCTCTACATATTACTTGAATTCGATATTACCGAGAACACCGTATCTATTTGATGACGGCAATTGCCAACTAAGCACTTGCTTCTTTTCTTGCCCAAATATATTTTAAAAAATTTCTAGTTATGGAAGATTTGAAAAACCGACTCAAATTTGACGACATCACTGTTCGTTCTCGAGTAGGTGAACTGTTTTGTTTTTTAACGTGTGTACCGTTTATATTATAAAATTTCATTAAAACGAATTTAAAAGTCAATTTCCTCCCACTCTAATGTTGAAAATCGAGTAAAAGCTATTATAAACTCATACTTGGGCTAATTTTATAAATTCTTGCTAGCTGCACATTTAAAGTAATTTTCATCGCGAATAAAAATATATCACCCTATAACAAGTCTCTACGAAAAATTATATTAAAAGATTTAGTTTTTACAAATTAAAATGTAAATTTTAAAATATAACGCCTCCTTGACTTTTCAAAATATTTTATGTTTGTTAATTACGTCAATAACTTAACTATAACTACTCTTCTGTTAGGGTTTTAAAATCCTTCATATATATGAGGCTACCATAGTTGAGTTTGCAGTAGTTATTACATCATCAGTGATATAATTTGAAAATAACCTTTTCTACCTACAAGCTCCAATTTTAAAAGCGAAAATTTAATTTTTTTAATTTTAAAAGAGGAATGACCCTTTAGAACACTAGGTTCAAAGCCTAATATGCAATTGGGCGTGTTCTCCAAACGTATATAATTTTTACAGATTTTTAAAGTTTTTTTTTATTGTTGTTCAGTTTTGTAGTTTGAAATAAAAGGGTATGAGACTATTATGCTTGTAGACATTTGATAAAGGTAGAAAGATTATCCAGAATTATTATTAGAGGGGGTTATATAATACATGATTTCTGGTAACTGTAGATATATTACTTGTCACCCTTTCAAACACAGAAGTCAAGTATTTTTGTTAGAGATTGCATCTCAAAAGGATCAAGAGACCATAATATGTAGAGTCCTTATTGAATAAAATATATATTTTAGCAGTTCTTGGTATTGCAGATGCCATTCCTATGTCACTTGTGGGAGTTATCAGGTGGCCTAAGGAGGATCTCTTAAATTGAAGAATTTTTAGTATTTGATTGCTTGTTCGGAAATTGCAATATAGCCCTATAAATTATTTCAGAAATTTAAAAAGTTGTTGATATATTAAAGATATATGTAAGTAAATTGCAATATAGCCCTATAAATTATTTCAGAAATTTTAAAAGTTGTTGATATATTAAAGATATATGTAAGTAAATTGCAATAATCTTAGGTACTCTTCCATTAAACGGGTACCAGTTGGCGCCAAATCTAAATGTTTATACTATGTTTAAATGAGGAGTAAATGTATTGCCAAGCCTTAATACATTTAATGTTTGGTATAGGATTGCTATAGCATCCCTATAATGATTTGTTATAGAAATTGTAAATAATTTGAAGGTGTGATTGAGATATCGCTGCAATTTGACAATTTTTATCTGGTACCTGTTTAACAGAAGAGTACCTCTCCAGTAATAAATTAAAATCGGTGAAGAATTAGAGTTGTTAGAAGACAAAAAAAAAATACACCACAAGAAAAAAAGAACTGAATATGTCAGACCACGGTAGATAATTGGTGTGAAGTTATTTATAAAAATTTCAGTTTGCTTTTCATGATGAATTACGTATTTGATATTTAGAAGTTATCCACAAATAAGTTTGAAAGAAAAACCTCTTTGTTCAATTCCATTCCATGTGGGAGAGAAAGTGGAGTTTAATACATAATTGATACCGATAAGTGCAATATGTGCACACCTGATATATGTGTTGCAAATACAGTGGTAGAGGATCTCAAATCCTAAATAGCCAGGACTTTGGGATTTCGAAAAATTTCAGATTTTAAGAAATATCATTATAATCAAAGAAATTAAATATATAAATGGAATAATGGACAACTTTATATGGTTTTGAAAAACATTTGTTTTAAGGTTAGCTGTTTTAATAGTTTTGACTAAACTTTTCTTCTGTGTTTTGTTTGTGTTGATCGCCATTATTTCCAATTCTGAAATTGTCTCGTTGCTCTAGTCCTTTAGATACTCTTGGCTATGCTGCTTGGCACAGCATAGCCAATATTGGCTCGTGTGTCATAAAAAACCAACCTTTAATTGACTTGCTTAATACTTCAACTAATTGGTCCTTGGGAATTTTGTCCTCGACCACACCATTTTTACTGCATCACTTTCAGATACGGAAGAAATTCCATAAAAAAAAATTAAGATAGAAACGCAGGAAAAGGTCAGGATTTTAGATATTTCCGGATTTGGGATATTTTACTGTAATTCGTTAAAATGCTCTACTTTGAAGTTGTTGCACTTATGTTCTAAAAGTAAAAGAAAACATATCTGCCACAAAAACACTTAATCAGATTTTTTTTTAAACTTTATGTCAAGTTAGAGGGAACTTCATTCTCCCTCTTAAAAAGTTGCAGCTAAAAGGGTGCTCTCCTACCTTTTGAGGAGGGTAACAGTATTTTCTCTCAATAAAAAAATTGAGGATGCCACTCCCCATCCACTATGTATTATTTTATTAAAAAGATTAATAGAAATTCATATCCATAATTTAGAAAAATCCTTGATTAATATAATATAAATTAACAATTGCTTATGGCAAAGATTTTTGTTTTATTTTTGTATTCAATAATCATACTTTGTATTCAAGTTTTTAATCTTAAACAGTTTTTACAAATCTTAACTGAATACAAGTCACCTTGTATTAATAATTGTATTAATTCATATTCACTAATTTGTTATTGATCTTAAATTTAATGAAAATGTATGTTTTTAACTTGCTAATTATCCTAATTATATCCAATTTGTAAGAAAATAATTTTACTTATTCTTCTATAGTGTCTACAAAAATTAGTGCAAGCTGTAAAAAAGAAATCAAGAGGTGAAATCATAACTTCATCTTCTGTGCAAGTAGGTTTTAAGCTGTATTAAAATTTAATACAAAATCATTTAAGGTAGAAATAACTGTTACTTTTCAAAAAGTGTATGAATCAAAACTTTCCATTATCTACATGCTATTTCAAAAAGAAATATTTTAAAATTTATTTTTATTTATTATTTGCTAATTTTAAATACTGAATTATGTATATTTCTAATTCTTTTTTATCAATCTATTAAAATATAAGAAATAATTTAAATTTGATAGTTATATTTAAAAATGAATCGTAATTTATATTTGTGTTAAAGTTGATTGTAGGTTTCCAATTTTAAAAAAAAAAAAAATTGTTTTTTACTATTGACAGATTCCAGAAATGAATTTGATATGGGAGACATGTACAAATGAATCTGTCTCGACTTCTAACCTTGCAGTGCGAGGAATTATTTATCTTGTTACAAATCACTATATTGATGTAAACCATGCTATTACTAGACTATTGAGTTATTTATCTTCTGCAAGGTAAATATTTTATATTTTTCTGAAATCTAATAACTTTCAATGATGTTCTTTATGATAATATTTATTCAATAAGAGCAATCAGTTAATAATTTATTGTAACACTGAATTTTAAATTCATATCTTGGTGCCAGAATCCTCTAGTTTAAAATACTTGATTAGAGCATTAGCATTCAATGCATTAATAATGAATTGTTTTACAGTGAAACCATACAATTTATTGAATCTTATTTTCCCAAATTGCATCCATTTACGATAATTCATAAAAATACATGTATTCCTTTGTATATTCTACAGAGTGGCTACAGACCTGGAAATCAGGGAAATGTTGGAGTTTTTTAAAATTACACGAAAATCAGGGAAATTTTCTTTGTTCTGAAGGCACATGTTCCTGTTCATCCATATTTTGGCGTCATTTTCCCGAAAAATTGTGGTGGTAATCGTTAAAAGTGTAATGTTACGGAATAATTTAAACTTTTTGTTACCACCTGCTATTTAAAAAAAATGGCATTTTATCCATTTAGCATGCATGTTCTATTTGATCAGGGTGTCTACATATCTGGAAAAGTTGGGGAAATTTTTTTTTAAAGCTTGCCCTAAAATCAGGAATTTTTAAGAAATCTATCATGGAACTTTTTTTCCTGAATTTGGTGGCCACCCTGATTCTACCATTTAAAGAACAGTAGCTTAACAGTCAAGTGTAAATACTCGCAAGCCAAATGTCCAAATACTGGGTTGTGTGAGTTTTGGCACTAACTCTCACACTTTATAAACTGGGTCCTCTTCATTGACATTTCATCTACTAAACTTCTACTAGTACTTCTAGTAGAAAGTTAATATCTATAGCTTATTTTGTAGAATATGACCATTTACAATCAGCTCTAAAATTTAACCGATTTTTTTTTTCTAAGATATTTTTATAAACCAATATAGTTTTCCTATGCACTATTCAATGTCTTTGGCCTTTCTCATATTTGTCACACTTTTCTGCTTGTAGGTTTAGAATCTAAAAAGGAAAGATGTATGTTTTACAATAGTTAAATCTTTTGTTTAAAAAATTATAACAAACTAACTTTACAAATGACATATTTTTAAAGTCTTCTTTTCTTTTATTATCATTTGGTATCAAGTATAATATGAGGATTCAAAAGGAGTTTTTTTTTAAACCAAAAATTTCCAATTATTGCTTAGTTGGCTTTTAAAAATGTAATTCAAGGAATTATGACATAGTACCTAAAAGCTCCACTCTTAGAATGAAGTTTTTAATCTTGGATGTATATATATAAACTAACTAGAATTAAGTACGTTTATGTTATTGATTTGTAATCCATTCCTCCCCTCTTAGTAATGTTTATGGAGTTGTTAAAGGAATTACACGACTTTTGATTCATCAGAGCAATCGACTGAGTGAAGGCAACAAATCCTTTTGTTATTCCCTCCAGTAAGTTAATAAGTTAATTTTCCATACAAATTGCTATTTAAACTTCATGATTCAACATTCTTACATTTTTCTTTAGCCAGCCGAAACATCCTTTAATTTCTGTCCTTGAAATTAATGAAGATTATCTACCATTGATACTTGAAAACATTGCAGATACTATCAGTGAAGACAACTTAAGGTAAGATACCTTGTTTTTGTACTGTATCCTTGTTTATTCTGTTTTATCATATTTTCATGTATTTTCTGACAAAACAGAGCACCTAGCCCGAGCTTGCTATTAAATTAAATAAATTATTTCATTTAATTTTATGATCATTTAAAAATAAATAATGCTATCAATTGCAACTATTTGCTCAGAGTCTACAAAACTCTAAAGAAAATATTGAAAACTTAAACACATTTTCAGTTTTCTTGTATTACTTATAAATTAAGATTGAATTTTCGATAACTTTCTTTTTATTTCTAAACAGTTGTTAAAGATCATTTAAATATAATGAATTTAATGTTGATGAGGGAAACAGCTCTCTTGGGCAGACCATAAATAATTACTTCTGTGATGCCAGCTAAGCTTACAAAACTTCTATCACCCTAAACTTATTTGCTTCACTTTTTTGAAAAAGACATTACAATGTTTAATGGATTGAGATTATTTCAAAACTTGAAGTCCAGTACATATTCGAAGTTACTATTAACCATACCTTTGCATAAAAATAAATGTTTATAGTTAAAAAAGTAAAGTATCTTACTTTTGCTCTTTACATAAAATAAATGCTTAGTACTTTAAAGAAATAATTTTTGGCTAAGCTTTAATTGATGACTGTGTGTATTCATTATTGGGACGAACAAACACTATTATTTACTTTCTAGCTAATATTCACTTGTAAATTAACAAGTAAAAGCATTTTTATAACCATTGCTTTCTGTATTAATATTTCAAATCAGCCTCAGTAATGTTAATTACCACTGTTTAAACTATTGTGTTCCTTTTAAATTGTGGAAAATTATAAACCCAAAACAACCGTTTAATTTTGAAAAGTGCCAGATTGTAAACACTTATTTTTATAAATTCATTAAGTATTTTCAAATAAAATTTAAACTAATAGTAAAAATCTGTTCTTCCTTATTAATTTTTTTCTAATATTTTATTTTAGCCTACGTGAATATTTTTAACCCATCAGATCATAAAATACATTCTTTTTCAGGGCTCAAAAATTATACAGCCAAACGTACGTGAGCCGTATGAAAATTCAAGTCGTGCATGTATTTTTTCCCCTTGCATGCCCTACTGGGCATGTAAATATTTAAGCAAAAAAAAAACAGCCATTCTTTTTTTGACAGATCAGTATAAGATATATGAATGATTTTTATTATTATGCATTTTAATAGAATGTTTGGACATGTAAAAGTTTTATTCAGGCATGTATTTTCTGAACAAACTTGCTAGACAGACAAGGCATGTAAAATTGTTAGATTTTTTAAAACCCTACTCTATTCCATTGTGAATCAACATACATTTGCAATGGTATAATCATAAGGGCCATTTAATTGCTGCTACGAATTTTTTTTTTTATGTTATTGATATTTCCTTATAATTAAAAGCTTTTAATTAAAAGATAACTAGCTTTAATGGATGTTCATTTGTCCAAGATGAAATATTTGTGTTGATTTTTTTATTTAGATCTCTTATATATACTTCAATTATTTTTTATCTGTATATTTGTAGGGGTTTCCAAGTGATGGAGCCTGTCATATGTTATATTTTGTCAAACCCAATTCAGAAAAGGAATGATTGCTCCAAAGCATTATTGCTGGAGACTCTTATTGAAACTGTAAAAAGTGAACCCAAAACTGCATTTTACATACTGAGATGCATTCCATTTATGCAGGTAATTTTTTTAAGTTACTAATACTTCGTAATTACATTTTTATTTCACTTTTATCATTAAGTAAGCATTCATATGGTTACCTTTATTAATTTAGCTTGAAACGGAAACACTGACTGTAATATTGTTACAGCAATTAAAGAGGTGTTGCAGTAACACAATTGGACAATAACTTCTTTTTACTATTCATTAAAAGCAAAAGTCCCCAGAGAAAAAAATGCAGTAAAATAATTTGCTGTTAGTTTTTCTGAGGATAGGATTTTCGTTTTGCCAAATCATTTTTCGAAATGCAACCGATTCAGTTTACAAATAATAAAGTAAATATGCTTGATTCTGAAATGAAATACCTTCTCTTTTAATGAGTTTTTAGGAACATTAATTCTATTTAATTCGAGAAACAAAATAACTGGTAATTAATGTACAGAACTTGAACCCGTTTCATTGACTTTGTAGTTTTATAGGAAGTGTTAATAATACCAACAATTAATATCTTTACATTAAATTATAAAGGTATAAATTAGTATTTAGATTTCTACACTTTTAAAGGATTAATTTATGATTACTTTCTGTATGTATCCTGAAGTGCAAATTCTTTATTCCTCTAATTGTAAAAAGTAATGTAGTTATTTTGGGTATCAATTTCATCTTGATTTACAATGACCATGCTTTTCAATATCACCAGGCTTTCATTTCTAGCACAACAGAATTCTAATTTATTTCTAGTTTTTTTTTTTTTTTTATTATTATTATTATTATTATGGCCCCATTGCCAATAAGATTAAATTAAAAATTTCTAATTTTTTTTTTTTTTTACTTGAAAAAATAAACTGCCTTACATTAGATTTTCAATTGTACATTACTTTGGTTTTTCTGTTTAACATTATTGAATATAATAATATTGATTTACCTGTTTAATAGATATGACAAAGTATTTCATCATACCCGACTACTTCATTGGGCATGACAATGTTTATCATCATGAAATATTTTTATGCATTGACAATATTTTATATTTTAAATATCATAAAATGTGTTGTCGAAATAAATAAAATCAATAAGTTAAAAACAATTTTCTTTTGTTACTTGAGGTGTGATTACTTATGACTGCAAAGAAAAAAGTCCCCATTGTGAAACAAGTTGAACCAAAGTTTATTCCCTGGTTAAAAAATCCACTGAAAATTATGTGCCAATCTTTCATTGCGATTTTAGTATTTAACATTTTGCAGCAGTAAACTACAAAATATTCTGTTACAAGGTTTTTTTTATTATTTGTATGTCAGAAGAGTGTTTGCTAATAACACTTGAACATTTTTTTAATTATTAAAAGCCATATATATTTTACAAGCCAAACCCAATTTTATGTCAAGCAAGATCTTCTCCGTTCCATAAATATAACGATTTAGAATTAGTCATTTATTCGTCGCATTTCTGCACCTTATACTTGAAATTATGAAAAGAATGTTTCTAAGTTTTTTGTATAAGTATTTAAATTTATCATTCAGCTAAAAATGTGTTTCATGCATTTATTATGTACCTTTATTCTTAAATTTTCTTTGTAATCACACTTTTTCAAAGAAAATTTTAAATTGATATAATATTTGACCTACAGAAATTACTTGATTTTTAGGAAAATATTTATTACATGTTTTATATCGATATTTACTGTGTTTTATAGGTAAATGACTACCATCAAATTGTTGAAGTTTCAAATTTTATTCTTAAAGCAAGAAATGCATTTGCGTCTTTTCAATGTGAAGAAAATGATCACATATACATCTCAGAATTATTACTTCTATCTACCTTGTCTTTAAGTGAGAGAAGCATACAGTTTGGACACGATCCTTCAAGATTACTTGATGTAGCAATTAATATCGGGAGTTGTCTATCAAAGGTGATCTTTTACTTCTGAGTTTGGTTTTATCATAATTACAAAATATATTTGTTAGCAATCAGTTATTCATTATTTTGCTTATATTTCTCTAGGTCAATTACTATTCATCATATGTCAATCTGTGTTTGGTTTTGTTGGCTGTGATTTTAAAAAGAGCTTCTGATGCAATTGTTGATAAATATGTGATACTTGGTAAGAAATGTTTTCTTATGCATGTATTTTTTTTTATAACAAAAAGTTTTTTAAATTGTGTTTTTATGCCTTAAAATGAAAAATAAAAAAAATATCTAAAATTCAACTTCTGAAAAATATCCGAGTTTCTCTCATTAACTCTTATTATTCAGGGTTCCCACAGGTCCTTAAAAGTCCATAAGAATTTTGGTTATCATTTTTAAGGGCCCTTAAGAACTCCTTATTTTTGATTAATCAAGTCCTTTAAAACTCCTTAATTTCCTCCTAAAACTGTTCGAGATCGTAATTTTCTGCTCAAAATATGGTGATCGAAACATTAAACCCCACTTCTAAACCGTTTTTTTTTTTTTTTTTTTTTTTTTTTTGCCTGCTGAGGAGTGTTTAAATGTGAGGCCACATTCCGGGAACTAGTTCTCATAGTCTACGTGTATGGTGCGATTTTGAAATGTTGGTGACAAGGGTCAAAACCTTGCCAATTCTTTATGATGGGTGATTTAAAATACATCTGTTGCTAATTAGCTGCAACCTTTCCTCGAATTCTTTCAAAATCATAAACCAAAACCCCTCTTGCCCTTTTTTGAAGATAAATAGTCAAAACTTGTCACAAAGTGCATGTATTACTATTTCCATGTTCTAAATCAAGAGCCTAAAACTAAAGTCAAACAGTATTAAAATTTTTTAAGTTATATTGTATAATTGTTACTCATCTACCGACGAAATTAGCATGGGGTTTGCTGCTGATAAACTACTGTAGGAAAAATTGAAGTGCAGGGGATGTCATCAATTTAAAAAGATATTGTCATAGTTTTATTGTAAAAATATTAAAATATTGCAAACTCTCATGTGTAAATCACCATTAAACTATGCAATTGTTCATAATTTATCATGTCTAAAAAATAGGAGCAAAAACTTAAATTTGATGACAGGGTGTCTACTGGTGACGAAAATATGCGGAACGTTCCGAAAATTTATATCTTCCAGGGATGTGATTCCTTCCGCTGATTGACTAATTTCCCCCCTTTTTTTAATTTTCTATATTTTTCTGCTTTTATTTTTTGCAAATTTCAAAGAAAATCAGCGTTATTGTACTATTTTCCCAGTGATCTCGCGGAAAGAGAGTAGTTACTCCCTCCTCTCTTTTTAAACATGATTTAATTTCGCAGTTTTCAGGTTTTTTGTCCGAAATTTTGATCGCGTGTGAGATTGATGTAAAAATTTGTACAACCATGGAACCTGCATTCTACATAAATCACGGATTTAATGACTACTCCTCTCCCCTGTATTTTTCTCTTGCATTATAGCCTTGATGGGCATTATTTACTTAGGTGTGAGATAGCCATTTTGCTGAACGTTTCAATATTGAAATGATTGTGGTTCTCCTAGAATTACGTTGTCGCTTGATGCTTATTTTCGTCGGGTATTGCGCCAATATAATAATCACTGATGCTATTGCAGAGATTGCACCTGTCAGAAATTGTACAATTTAGCTGAAATGCGGATTTCATCAGTTCTTTTTTGATATTATATACAATTCTGTAATACAATTTTATTGGATTTGCATATAAGTCTGACAATCATGGAGCCTGCGTACGTTCAGATATCCCCAAAATTCTGATGAAATGACCACTTTTCTTACAGATTACAGATCTATCACTATTATTTATGCTGATGGGTAATGGTTAGTTTTGCTGAACTTTGCGCTGATGTAAGGGCTGCTATTGCCGAGATTTACATTGCCTAGACTATAACTATTATCAAGATTTACGTTGTTGTGATGTTCATTTTAAGCAAGTGTTACACCTATATAATTTTCATTATTCCGAAGGTTTGCTCATCTACATTTGTCACTATCACTGATATATTTGTGGTTGTGATAGTCAATTTTGTAGAGTTACATTGAAATAGTCACCTCTAGTGCAGAGATTTCCACCTATATATTTGGTGACTAACGCTAATATTTACGTTAGTATGATGGTT
Source organism: Linyphia triangularis (assembly GCA_963978545.1). Lineage (NCBI taxonomy): Eukaryota > Metazoa > Arthropoda > Arachnida > Araneae > Linyphiidae > Linyphia > Linyphia triangularis. Next base: position 60,184,739 of record OZ021732.1, read on the forward strand.
ATTTTTACAGATTATTGCATTAATGTAATCGCTGAGATTTTCGACGGCGTAGTGGCCACTATCGCTGATATTGCGTTAGAGTAGTGGTAATTTTAAGCCTTTAATAACAGCTATTTTTGAGATTTGCAACACTGTTTTGGTGTCATTCACCTGGGCTACCTCTAATGTGATAGCCGTTATGTCCGTGATTAGTGTATGTGTGGATCGGTTTTGCCATTTGGTTTGAATCGATGCAAAATTATGAAAATTTTAATTTAATTTTGTGCAAGAAATTAGTCCCAATTGTTTATTTTACTGTAAATCCTTATTTAAAATTGTAATTTTAAGTGCTATTGGATTTAAAATAGAATTATTTTTGCTTGAAAAACAGTGTTACATTTTATAGATCTAATTATGTATGCTGCATAGTTATGAAAAAATGCTATAGAAAGCAATTTTTTTATATAATTGTTTAAAATTAATTGAAACGCCCTCAATCCAACAACTCATTCGGTGACAGTATTTTCAAATACACAAATTGATAGAAAACTATAATTTTTTTACCAACTTCATTTGATGCAAAAATAAATAAATAAATAATTCTAAAAAATAAATACAAAAATTACAATACGAAAAAAATTTTATTAATTGTTGAATCCTTCAATTTTTATTAAAAGTTCAAGTATTCAGAAAACAAAAATAATGAATATAATATCGGGTATTTGTTTAATGTTCATCTATTTTAATATGATATACATGGTTTGTCTTTATTTAAAAAAATATATATATTTACAAAACAGTTTATTAAAGCAGAAATTTAATGCTAGAGTCCTCTTTTCTCGGGATTAGACTGTAAACAATGAAAATTAGGAGTGTGGAACATCGCACAACTTTCAATTACACTAAATTACTGATGTGGATTTGTATCAGTTATCATTTTCATATTTTCATTATTCGTTTAGAAAAAATGGCCACTTCGGCAATATTTTTTATGATAATTCTTATGTGGGTCTTTAAAAAAAAAAATTCCCCAAAATGGTGCTTTTGGCGATATACTTATCGATAATTCTTATATCATCCTTTCTTGTAAGTGAAATTGAGCAGAGATGAAAAAAATATATATATATGTATATATGTATCGTTGATGAGGTATGCTCAAGGAAAGAGAACTCTGTGTTGAAGGCATGCGTTTTTCAACTTTTTAAGCTATTAAAGCATTTTTACAGAAATTTCTGTGGTGGGGATGTTTAGAACACCTTAGAAAGCATTACCACAGCGATTTTGACTAAGTCGTTAGAGCCGTTTTTTAGCAATTACTGAAAAACATGATTCTTTCAATGACAGCCACCCTATGCACATGCACGATTTTGACGAAAACCTTAATGGTAGGTCCATGGCTACCACCAACTCTCACAACAGATTTAAATATCGTAGGTCAATTTGTTCAGGATTTATGCTGACCACATACACACACAGACAGACATTTTTTCTAGATCACTTTCTTAAAATCAGAGTGTTCTAAAACAAAGGAGAAATGCAAAAAAATTGTTGTTGTTGTTTTTTTTTGTTTTTTTTTACCCTATGCATACATATGGGTAATTGAAAGTAAAAAATGTGATTTTAAAATATAATTGCATCTAACTGACTCTCATAATTGCGTCAAGTCGTATCATGAATATATTTAGAAAGTCTCTAAAATGCCCCGGAAAATTCCCTAAATGGACCTATAAAAATTTAGTAGACACCCTGTCTGAAAAACATACTTATCATCCTAACCCAAAAAAAGATAGTCTTAGATATAGTCGTTAATTATATTTGACTTAACCCTCTCGCTGAGCACCTCAATATTTCTGTGGATGATGTAGAAGTACCAAAATTTATGCATCCCGCAGTTTCCGCTGGGATGCATTTTTACCATCTATTTAACTGTGCAACCCGCTTTTTCCCAGTTCATGGTTCCATTTTGGCTTTTCTGTGATGCTTAATAGTTTATTCAAATTTGGGGTAACAGATGGCATTAGATGTCCACATTTCTGCGAAATATACAAGCATTTTTTGCAGCATTTTGCACACTCTTTTCAAAGCTCAAAGATGTCTGGCAGGAAGCGCTTCGCGCAGCAAGAGGGTTAATAATTATCTCCCAACGTGATTTACTGTGAAGGTGTATTATAATTTTTCTCATGTTTTTAAAGGTCCTTAATAAATATTTATGGGTCCTTAAAAACTCCTTAATTTTCAGTTTAAATAATAAATGGGAACCCTGTTATTGAAATATGAGCATATTTCTTTTATTAAAATTTAAGTGTTACTGACACCTGCCATATTGCTTGAAATTTATGAAGTATAATTTATTAAAAAAAAGTTCTCTCTCATCTCACTATATTATTTATTTCCAAATTTCCCTCTTGAGTTCAAATGTAAAAATATAAGCTATGCATAAAAGGTACACCTCAATTACAAGTGCTTAATTAACTGGAATAATTCAATATTGATTTCATCATTACCTGTAAAAAAAATGAAAAGGTAAATCTCATTTTTGTTATAAATATTGCAAATTCGTACATGGCAGTGTTCTCTCATTATTTTGAAATTATGCCATTTATACCTTGAAATGATAAGTATATTAATGGTCTTAAAAATATTTTTATTCCAAAAATAAGAACCTTTCTTACTAATGTCTATTAATAAAATGTAGCCATTTGAAAAATATTGATTTTTCTATTGATTAATAAAAAGTAGCTACTTGAAAAATATTTTTCAACCCTAACTTGGATTTTGGATGACATTTCAATTGCTAATTGTCTTCACATATTTTTTCCCTTAAATAACCACTGGTACCACAAAGTTGATCTTCAGAACTTTGGGTTTCTCTTAAAACTTTATTTAACATCCATATTGAATTAACTTTCTAATTGTAGTTAAAACTTTATTTAAAAAAAAAAAAAAATAATATTTTCTTGCAGCTTCCACACTTCTTGATTTCAAAGGAATCTCTCCAACAGTGGCAGCTTTCGTAGCATTCTCAGTAATTCAACTTATGCCTGAACCTTCTGTAATATCCTTTGATGAAGCGCCTAACTCAACTTTACCTCAACTATTAGAGAAATTAGAACAATGCTTTTTAAACTGTCTAACTTCAGGAAATTTTTTGAAATCCTCTGAAGAAAATGCTGCTAGTGAATCTACTTCTGCTGCTTATGAAAAATCCAAAAGTGACAACATGATCTTAATCGAAGCATTTACAACATGTGTTGAATTATCCTTGCAGTGTACTAGATTTGCTTTGAGGCTGGATAAAGCTAACTTAGAATTTAAGTTGCATTGGTTAGAATCCCTCAGAGACATAGTGAAAGATTGTTCAAGTGAAAATTTAGATGTCATATTTTCATTAGTAGCAGCTTTGTTTCTAATGTTACCAGATTGTCCTGATTACCTCAGCCCTTGTTTGGACACTTTTGAAGTAATTCTTGCAAATAATACCTTTCTGGTGAGTCTTTTTTGACAATTGGTAGTTTTCATTTTTATTGCTTATAATGTTAAAACTTGTCTTGCCATGCCCTGTGAAATAAGTATCTCTCTATGCCAGGTAGTTACGTTACATTTCTTTAAGATTCTGATAAAAATTAGTTTTAGGTTATTACAAAGTCTTACATTAATGACAAATTATCTGAATGTTTTGATTTATTTCCTTTTTATGTTTCAATGGAACTTTTTGGAGATTAAGAAATAATTGTAATATAAATAGTAAGAGCATTTTTAAAAAATGAAAATAGGAATCTGCTTTGCAAAATTTTTACATTCAAAATGGCTTTTGAGTGTTATTAAATTTCAAACTAATTACACATTTAGTTTTTAAATTAACAAATTATTTGCTTGTCAATTGTCCTGCTTAACATAAATAGCAATTAAACAAGTTTTTTATAATATTAAAAAAAGAAAAATAACAAAATAGAAAAAGAAACTTATTATTTGAAATTTTTTACTTTAAATTTAAAACCAAAATTCATAATTTAATATTTAATCTATTGCCTATTACTGTATCTACTAAATTATCTTGTTAGTGTTGTTTCAATATAACTGGCTGTAATAGCCCTCAGTAAGCCCTTGCCCCAGAGTACTCCGCAATAGCCAACCAAATATATTGTCATAAGCTACAATAGTTTATGGGTTTAGAATAACGTGACAGTAACATTTAACCCTTCCATAAAACTATATAGATGAAAAAGTTTTATTGAATGTTTTGAATATTGTGTTTTCATCACACTTGTTCTAACATGTAATATTTGGAAAGATTTATTTTTCTTGATATCAACACACTTGAATAAAAAAAATCAGTGACCATAAGATAGTCATAACATAAATTCAGGAAATTTTTAATTGGATACTTGTTATTCTATTGTCTTTAAGTTAAAAAATTATTGTTCTATTAATAAAATGTATTTTCTTTTAATTGTGTTTCATTATTCTCTCTAGTCTACGAAAATATTTGCCTTGCTTTTATATAAGCAAAGTCTTGTGAAATCCCCTGAATCCAAGTTTCGAATTCTGGAGTTTTTACCACACTCTGCTACACATAAAGTAAGTTTATTTCTCAATTATATTTTGAATGGAAACTCTATATTGTACTTTGGTGGCATAATTTATAAGCAAGGTGATGAATAGTTTGCAATGTATTTATTTTTTAAGAGCTTGTTATCTCATAACAATGAGTGGTAATAATTTTTCTTAGTATCAAACCGTACTTTCCTTTTTTTTTTAATATAACACCCACGGGCGTACTGGGACATAAAATCGGCCTGGTGATTTTAGATTTATGCCGGCCCAAGTTTTCAATATGTAATCACTAATAAAGTTTTAATAATTATTGTTAACAAAATAAAAGAACTCTACTGATTAATAAGTAATTTTAATAATTAATATTTTTTATTTATCAATTAATTTTAATAATTGAATGGTTTAAATTAATTTAATCATATAAAATGTTTTCCGTTTCTAGTAGTATTTTTATAGTTCCCTTGAGTGAAATTGGTTTCCATAAAAACCATCGATTGTTTCTTGCAAAAACTAAAATAAATGCAAATTGTAAAATAAAGAATGTCCAGATATGTACCTATAAGTGTATTAGAAAATGACATACGAAATGACAATACATATTTAAACTTAAAAGTTATACAACAAGTAGAAAGGCGTTGTATCTCTCTAGAAAATAGTCTGTCGGTGGCTATATCCTTTTGTCTTTACAGAAAATGACTCCCAATCTGCATAAACTTTTAATTTATAAACATAAGTAGTTTTGACCTTTTAATTGTGCTTTTGACAAACAAAATGTTAAAAATTGTACGAGGTTTTTTTTTTTTTCTTTAATTTTTTAAAAAATTATAAATAGTGTTTTTACAATGTGACTTTCAACAGTCATAGAATTCTGAAATTTTCAATATAAGTAGTTATTGCCTTCTAATTGTGATTTTGACAAACATAATGTTAAAATTTTCATTAGTTTTTTTTGTTTTTTTAATTATTCCAAACGGTAAATAAAAATTCTAATTTTTTTTGCTATACGTTTTGGAACGTGATGAGTCCAAAAAAGTGATCTAGTAGAAATGTCTGTGATCAGCATAACTCATGAAAAAATTGACTTACGATATTCAACTTTTTTTATACGATTTTGTGGTGGACATGGAGCATGGAACCGGTCATCAAAGTTTGTATCAAAATTGCGCATGCGCATAAAGTAGTTGCATTGAAAAATATGTTTTTCAGCATTTGCCAAAAAACGGCTGTAATGTTTTTGACCAAAATCAATGTGGTAATGTCTTTTAGGTTTCACTAAATATATCCACCTTCGAAATTTTTGTAGAAATGCGAAAAAGGTGTAAAAATTTTAAATATGAATGTCTTTAATCCAGAGTTCTCTTCCTTGAGCATCACCCATCAACAACTGTTTTTGCTCTGTTTCATTTACAAGAAAGGAATAATGTAATATTTATCGAAAAACTTGTCCCAATATTCGTCGTTTGCCAGTATTTTTTTCTCTTGCCAATGCATTAATTATATCCAAAAAATATTGCCTAACTAGCCCTTTTTTAAAAAAAAAAAAAAAAAAACTGAAACTTTAAACTACACCAATTAATGTCAAATTTGATTGCTGTAGCCAGTATTAAGTGTAATTAAAAGTTATGCGATGTTCCACACACCTAAGTTTTTTAATTTTTTTTAATTTTCTTTGCAAAGTGACTTCCATTAAGCATATAACTCTAAATTTCAAACATAAGTAGTCTTATCCTTCTAATTTTGCTATTCATAAACAGCAATAAATGCAATTTTTTTTCTAAACAGCCAGCCTCTGGTTCACGAAGCGTCAACAATTGGGACTTTTACACAATGGGGCCATGCAACTAGTACGATTATATAATTGGCTGGTGAGAATGTTTGGGATTTCAATTCATCGGATTTAAAAAAAAAAAAAACGTTCAGGAAAGTAATTACTTATATTGAAAATTAAAAAAAAAAAAAAAAAAAAAAACTCCCTTACCGGCCCATTTTTCACAAACACTGACCGGCCCGGTGATTGCACCGAACAACCCTATGGCCAGTACGCCCCTGATAACACCAACTAGCAATTCCAACAAGTTATTGACCTCTTACCTGCCAAAGAAAACTTAGAGATTCGTTCCACAGTGCTACCTTTTTTCACATAAACGCACATAGTTGTGCAAAAAATTTTAAAATTTGATTATTTTTTTTTTTACAATTATGTATATTTATAAATTTAAGTAAGAAAATATAATTCTTAACTCCGGATGACGGCCAAAATGATCTTAGGAAATGTTTAAAGCAATTTTTAAATGCAAAATTTTTTTGAAATTTCCAAAATTTGAAATCTTTTTTTATTACAATGCAAATTTAGGTAAGAAAATATTATTTTTAATGCTGAATGATGTCCAAAATTATCTTAGGAAAGGTTTAGCACCATTTTATGAGAAAATTGTTTTGAAAATTAAAAAATTTTATTGCAATCAATTGTACTTCGGAAAGGCATATATATACACCCAGGGCAGTTAATGCATCGACTTAGCAAGGCGTATATATACGCCCGCGCATGCAAGGGATTAATAAATGTAATAAAGTTCTAACTTTATTTAATTTTGTAAGCATGTAATGCTTCCTTTAATAATGGCCCTTTTACTGTTTTACTTTACTAAATATTTTTTTATGTGCAAATTCTTTAAGTATGACAATTCCCGCCTTTTTTAAAAGCGAATGAAATTAGTTTATATTCATGAAGAATTTTCTTCTGATTCCAAATATTCAGACAAAAGCTCTTTAAAAAAATTAGTTATTTAAGTATTAAGAAAAGAAAATGCCCCAAAACCTTATCCGATTGCAGACCAGTAAAAACACTACATTTTATCTGTGACGTCAGAACTTCCTTCCGTTTCTATGGTTATCATGAGTTTTCTGCCAAAGTATGAGTTTCTTAGACAATTGCCATAACCCGTGCCGGTTGGGGCGATTTGCAAACTGGTTTCTGCTGCTGTGTTCGGAACAAGTGACGTCACTTTAGCTTTGAGCTGAATGAGTTGCTTTTCCCGCTAAAATAAAACAGCAAACTGTAGTTGCAAATTAAAAAAATAAGAAAAAGCGCAGTGAGCAGAAATTTTTGTGTTTATGGCCTTTTCGAAACATTTAGAATTGAATAAAAAAAAAATGTGGGAATTATCCATTGCATGTCTAAAAAATGTAAACTTTGCAAATATAAATATTTCCATAACAAGGCACAAGTTAATAAAAATATGAATTCAATTTTAACGACATAATAAATTATAAAAAAATACCTTTATAATCAACTTAAAAATCTAAGCATTTTTGAAAATTGGCATCAAGATATCTTCCTTCTGTGAAAATTAACTTGGCACAGTAACCATAAAATTTTTAAACATAATTTTATATTTATTTTTCACAAATTTTATTTCTTAATTTTTTTTTAGGAATTTTCACCAAATAATGTAAACTTAATATTTTCAAATAGTTTAAAATTAAAAAAAATTACTTTAGTCACAAATACTTAAAGACCCCATCAAAAAATTTCAAATATTTGCCTATCCATTGCTTAAAACCCTTATCTTTTATCTTTCTCCATATTAAACTAATTGTATTTTATTTACCAGTATGCTATTCCTCCAGTTTTGAACATTCTTAAGATGATATCCAATGAAATCAGATTAAAAGCTCAAGCTGTCCACTTGATGCTACAGTTGTGGAAAAGAAATGACCGATGCTTTTCTTATCTACACCAACTTTTGATTGAAAATCATAAAGGCATAACAAATGAGCTTGGGATGAATGATGTTTTAATATCTCAGGCAGCAGCAATCAGGGAAATTTGTCTTATTGCGTAAGTAATATTTTTATTGAATCGTTTTGCAAAATGATTTCCTCCATAAGAATAGCTCTTGTTTTATTATTCAGTATTCTTTCATTCAACTCTACATTAACTACATAAAATAATCAATAATTTTTTCTTATTTAATACTTCAAATGCCTTATTTTCTCAAAGACAGAATCTGTCCAAAAATTGTTGCAAAGCATAAATTGTGCATCTTTTTTAACAACAATAGTACTAATTGATAAAATTGGAAATAAAATTATGCTGGTGTTTTATTAATAGCATTAAAAGAATCAAAATATTTGATGTGTAGCATTATTTGAAATATATTATCATGCATTATTGATAAATTATTTATTTACAAAACTAGTCATATTTATAGAAATTTGTTGTAAAATTTTAATTTAAAAAAAATTTTGTTCCATTTTATAAGGATAATTTTTATTCCTAAGCATCTCTTTCAGAGAAATTTTTATTAGCCTTTGACAAAATTCAAATGTTCGGAACTGGATATTAATGTAATCTCTCTTTATCTCTGTTGTATAAAAACTTCTATATTTTTTGCAGGCCAGAAAAACATGGAAAAGAGTTCCTTGGAACTTTATCCAAAATTTTCAATGAATCCACTGATGAAGCTAGCTCTGCAGCTGCATGCTTAGCACTAGATGGAGTTATCAGCCTTTGCAAATCAGAAGTAAATAGATATTCCAATCTTAATTTTAAATGTGTTTGTTATATTTTGAATTGATAGGTATTGATAAATATTTTCTAATGATTAATATTGCATGTTTAATATTGAAACGTAGATGTTTACTGTTGTTTTACTTATGGATAGGAATTTTTTTAAACAGGCCAAAATGAGAATTTATAATTTGAAATAAAAAATTAAGATAATTATCTAATGATAAAATCTGTAACATTGATAAACCTAGAATAACATTTCACTAGATTTGGAGCTGTGTTTTTATAGTAACATACTTTATTTGAATTTTTTTATATACCAACAGCTAGAAAATAACATTTGGGTGACACTATTCTGTTTAAAAGCCAAATTTTGATTGGTTTAATTTTTTTTTCAGTTAGTGTGGAAGTAATGCCTACATTAAATAAAATATATGAAAGAAATACTAAATATCTATTTTTAATAAAAAAGTAAAAAAAGCACGCAGATTTTTGTTGGGAAAATGTGCTATGTTTTTAATTTATTTAATAGTTCTGTACTTTTAACTAAACTTATAACAATTTGTTATCTGCTACTTTATTTATAAACTTTCTAACGATAAATTTGTAAGGGTCCACCAAATTATACAACATAAAGAAAAGCTTATTACAGGTTAAAAACGACTTGCATGTTTTTTTCTATTTATACTTGGTTAACATGAGGATAATAAGAATGAAAAATAGAAAACACTTACCTTATTAATATTTTTTGATAATAAGGCGTCGATTTATTGACAGGTCTTGCTTGAATTTCTCACTATTTTCCTTTCAATACCAATTTGCAGACAAACGGATTTGCACATGTGAATAGTCTTCTCAACTATTGATAAACAGTTAAAAAGTGTACTGAAAATATCGTTTACGAATCAACAGTGCATTCTAGGGCCATTTTGAACGTTTGGCAATAGTTGTCACTTAATTTACAGAAAATTCAGTGACACATAAAATGGCCATGAAAAAATATTCTAACTAAAAATTGTTACAAAACAACACTACACATTTTTTTTTTAATTAATAATACTAATATATAATTTTCTAAGGTCTAAATGGCATCAAACTATCTGAAAAAGTAGCCCAAATATGAGTTTTCTATGCGGCAACAAGTCATCCGAAAGATATTTCAATACTTCTGCATTTAAAATAAAAATGGGGAAAAAAATATATTCTCAAAATATGGTTTTAATATATTTAAAGTGCTGGCAACAGCTTTTGGCCGGTAAAAACATTCCACCCTTATATTAAAAAAAAAAAAATCTTTTTTTAACATTTATGGAAATTTGAGAAACTGCTTTTTACAAAGAAATTTGGACAATAACAATTCAAAAGTTATTCTGTATTTATATTTGCAACAGTGCCTTACCTTATAAATTACAGTTGTTTAATTAATGGCTTTTTTAAATCCTTTTTAGATTACAGATTTGAGATCTACATGGAAGATTTTAGGTCCTAATTTAAGTAAAGACAAAAGGCAAGTAGAGTTTCACCTAATTCTATTAATTGTTAAAAAATATGAATTTATGAGTAAAGTCTGACATTTATTATTTCATCCATGTTGATTAAATCGCTATTAAATTTTACAATTGTTATTGACAGAATACTGGTTACATGCAGAATGTATAAGTTGCTGTCTCTGGTACCTGAATTGCAAGTGAAGTCAAGTGAATATGATAAGTTCGTGGATGAAATTGTTGCATACATTTGGAAACGAATATCATCTGGTTCCATGCCACCTGAAGCTGTTTCAGCAGCATATAAAACATTAGCAAAATTCTCCTTAGATTGTCATACACTAAAGCAACTTCCACCACCAGTAAGTTTAAATTTCATTATTTTAAGTTTCTTAATTGCTAAGGAAGCTTTTAGTGAAAATATTACTTAATCTAAAATAATTTCTCAGATTGTTTAATTATTATAAATAATAACTTGTATTTACTTTATTTCTTTAACTGATATTTTAGATGTAATAAATGTTTTTTATTGCTTTACAAAACATTTCCAACAAACATTTGCAGTCCAATTACTAGTAATCCTTGTCAAATGCCCTTATTTTATGAAGAAACTGTTGTTTAGAACATGCCACAATTTATAATTACACTACAATACTGCACTGTGTACAAAAATTTAAAATAGGTTAGTATAATTTAACATTTGTGTTATCTTATTTTAGTTAATGTCTTAACAACATCTACCATAGCATGTATGGAGAAATTTTTTTCATATCTATTTTCACAAATGTCAGCAAGTAGGCGAGCTTAGCCAAATTCTTAGTAACAAAAGTTATTGAATATAAGAATAAGTTTGCATAAGAGTGATTGTCTTCTTATCTCTCTTAATTGACGTAGTGCATTATTTTCTCAAGTACAAGATCATTTAATATATTGTTTCAAAATAAGATTTTGGCTTCAGATATACAGGTAATTACATTACTAATTCAATGACACTTCAAAATTTTGCATTTAAAAATTTCATTTTTTGGAAGGTTTCTCCAAAAGGTAGTATCTTTTTTTTCTTTTTTTTTTTTTTTTCTGGCAAACCGATTAAGAAAGTTTATTAAATTTTAACAGAAAAAAGCCACACTTTATTTTTATTTTTTCTCAAATTTCTTTTATTAGCTTCTATTATTGTCATATCTACAATACAGAATTGCAAACATTTTAAGACAACGTTGTGACAGAATTTGTGTTTAGAGAAATTTATCTTATGAGTCAGGGGAAAAATTATGGACATTTTTAATTCTTTTAATTCACAACCATAAAAAAAATTCAACAGTTCTGTCTCTTATTTTACAGGCAAAGGCCAACCTTCAACTACCTGCTTCGATGAAAGCCACTCCATTTGAATTAGGCAAATCACCTGAAGATGTGCTTACATATATTCCTGGATACTGCTTTATTGATTTATTGAAAAGTTTAGAAAATAATATTGTTATTGAAGGTAGTCAAGAGCCGCCAATCTAATGTTTTGATATTAATAAAAACTAAATGGAACTTGTGATAATTTGAAGAGTTATGTTATAAAATTCTGACTGAGTATATTTGTATAAAAGAATTTAGAATAAATATATTTTTGTTGTACATGTACTTTTGTTGAATAAATATTTTCAATGATATATTAGAAAAAATAAGTAATGAGAATAATTTTTAAAAAATAAGAAATATAAAAAATAACAATTAAAGTAAAAAATAAAAATATGTAATTTTAACATTTAAATAAGTTATTCATGCTAAAATTTGGTATCCAATGATATTTTTAGAGTCGGGCATCTCTATATTTTTAATTATTCCTTTTCGAAACAAGAACAATAAATTATATGCCGCTTATGTTTTTTTTTATCACGTATGGTTGGATGTGAAACGTCATAACACAAACCAAAATTGTTATTTTTAAGAAAATATACTATAAGTATGTGAGCTTTAGTCTGGTCTAATAGATTTATGATATATTTAATCTTTCTTTTTTTTTTTTAAACTTGTCAGTAACCCTTATTGTCTTTGTATTTTAGCATAGAAACATCAATCTGGTTTTATACCCTTCATATTTTATTTTAGCACAGTCCAACCTATTTGATTTTATCAGTAAATGCAAAGTATGTTATTTTCTCCGGGATATGAAAGACAGTGATGTGTTAAGAATTTAAAAATACCAAAAATAAATACAATGTTAATGCAAAAATATTCATAAGGAAAAAATAGATAAATGTAAGGCTGATAAAATACACCATTAAATTAACAAACTAATTATAGTTGATATCTAAATATAAAGTTTTGCTGATAAATTTTGGATTTACTAATATAAATCATACTCTTGCTTTGTGGAATAATTATTGATATTGTAACTAAAATTTTGTCTGTAGGTTATACTGAATTTTTGAATGCAATCATCAAACAAGAAGTTTCAAATTTACCAAGAAGTGCATATAGTCAGAGAAAACATTTACAAAAACGTGAAAACACTTATGGAAATTTGTCCAAAGTTCCAGCATTTTTATGTGTTCAATTTGAGAAAGGAAAGTCACCAACTCTTCAAAAAAACCTTGCAGGTAAATATTTTTTATTAAATTATTCATTAAGTTTTTCTGAAGGCTCAAGATAACTTTCCAAATACAAATTTTCAATAACTGCATTCTTTTAAAGAATATAGTGTTAAATATATATATATATATATTTTGAAGAAGAAGAAGTACTCAGAAGTTTTTCCTTTTACACCTAGATCCTCTTGCTAACATAAAATGAAAAAAAATCCAAACACGCTTATTTTATCTTTTGAAAACAAAAATATATGGGAAACATTTTTAATTATGTACCTATTGAGAACATAATTAATACTTTACTAAAAGAAAATATCAATTCTATCGGTTCAAAAGATTTTTAGATTTTCAGTTAGATTTCAAATACATACTCGATACTTTTTTTTATTTTCAAAAAAGTAAAACAACATTAATATTGAAATTAGAAAAATCTGACTACTAGGCTAACCATGTACAAAAATTGATAAAAAAATTAACATTTTATAACTTTTCATAACTCTCAAAAAGTTTTATCTGGCTACTTCCCTAACAAACTCACATTGATCATACTGCAGGTTCTAAGTACCAGATTTCTGACATAAAAAGAAAAATTCAGAGTTGCCATACAAGCAATAAGTTTTTACCAAATCCAGTTTCTACATTAATCGAATGTGCATGAATAATTAACACATACAAAAGATGATAACATAATCTATACACATAAAATTAAAAGTCCTGACTGACTCCAAATCTCTAATTCTCACATTTCCTGCAAAGCCGAAGGGCAAAACTTCAGAACATAAAAACTTATATACTAATTAAAAAAGGTAAAGATGTTTCTCTAGGGTTTGTTATTAAAGGGATAGAAAATATGATATGTTCAGAACTTGATATCTAGATTGAACCCAAGCCCAGCCGGAGTCACCTCAAAGGGGGGTGGACCAACTTTCTAGAGGGCAACAGCCCTTTCCCACCAATGAACCGACCCATTCAGACATGAACAAAAGAGTGAAACTCTTTGTCATACATAAACCACATTAATAAACATAGATCACTGAAAGAAATATCTATCATAGTAACCCATTATAACTTTCTCTATTACAAGACTAAACTAAGGAGAAAGAAGCATTGAGTAAGTGTAATAGGGTGGAACGAATTTAAAAAAAATTTCAAATACTTTCCAAAATAATGTGGAAATGTTGCTATATTTGAAGACAAAAATACGTGTTATTTTTTTATTTATTTTTTTAAATCAGTGAGTATCTACAATGCTCAAATTGATTAAATGTGGGGGAATGTAACGAAATTTATGGAAGCTTGCGATTTTTTTGCATTAAAAATCGGGAATTTGTGTCATTATAATGTCACAAAAAAAATTTCATCTCAATGCCCTTCTAAAAGAAAATATCAGTTAAAGTACCCAAAGAATGATAAAAAGCCAATTTTTCAAGCGTGGGAAAAAGTTTTCCTCATATGTAATAGTCAGATTGCATTAACACATATAATCTTAATAACTTTAAAAAATTATCATTTAAGGGTCAACTTTTTCTTATAAAGAAAGAGTAATTTTCTGTCAAAATATTCAACAAATTATTAAAAGCGTTATGAAACTTAGAACTTTGTAAAGGAAAAGTAGATAAGACGTTTTTCTCCAGTCAAAGTAGTCTTATATTTATATCCATTGATTATACATAGAATATATTATTTTTGATGAAAGTGTTCTAGAACTACCATCTCTCACACTCACTGAATAGTCATTTTTACCAAAACTCTAAAATACAGCTCATGAAAAAACAGTTTGCACTGAGATATAGTGAAAAGACTCGGAACTCATTCAGAAAAAAGTCCAAATATTGTTGAATTTTTACAAAGATTTGTTGATTTATTTTTTTCATGACGCATTTTTTGAATATTTGATCGAAAAGTATCAACTTCTTCCTTATAGGAGGGTGTTGATACTTTTATGATAATTTTTAAATGTTAATACTAATTTGGGATTTTTAATGCAATTTTTGTCACATGCTGGAAAAATCAATTTTCCATAAATTTCGTAAAAGTTTCCAAGTTTAATCAATTTGCAATTTATTATAGATATTGACCATTTTCAAAAGCTTTTATTGCATTGCTTTTATCTTTAAATTCAGTAACTTTTCCGTACTATTCTGATTCGGATTAATTTGATTTTTCACCAAGCCTAATGTGTACTAAGGTGGGCCAAAAATGGGCAAAAAAAAATTTATTTTTTTCGAAATTGTTTTGGGAATGGCGCGGAAAAGTTGCCTGATGGGTCAATTAGAACACAAACAAAATTTCATCAATTTTGCTCATTATCTAGCCGTGCCTCTCTGGCATTGAAAATGTATAAAGTGTAAAAAAAAAAGGCACTTTTAAGACATTTTTGTGAAAATTGTTTTTAAAAACCGGCATTGGTATAGCATGGAATAGTTACCTGATGTATCAGTTAGAACACACACAAAAATTTGCCAATTTTGCTCAATATTTAGTTGCGCCTTTCTTGCTTTGAACAAAAATGTACCGAAGTGTCGCAAAATCGTAACAAATTGAATGTTAGGGTGGATCAAAAAAAAAAAATTTCGAAATCGGTCTTGGAATAACGTGGAATAGTTGTCTAATGGGTCAGTTAAAACACACAAAATTGTGCCAATTTTGTTCAGTTTCTAGCCGTACCCCTCTGGCATTGAATATGTCCAAAACATACCAAAAATGCACTTTTAAGCCAGTTTTTAGAAAAATTTTGAAATTATTTTTAAAAACTGGCATTGGACTAGCATGGAATAGTTGCCTAATGTGTCAGTTAGAACACACACAAAATTTTGTCCGTTTTGCTCAATATTTATCCGCGCTGCTCTTGCTATACTAAACTCCAACTTAACTTGACATTACTAGACGATAGATCTTCACCATGCTCATAGACATTTAATCCATTTTAGCGGAGTGATGACTTAATTCTCGCCAAACCTTATAGCCTTTTGTTCTCTACAGGGTTGCTGGGATGAGTTTAATAGCGTGATTTTTTCTTGTGGGACGGGAGCAGAATGAAAATGGAATGGGGTGATACAGTATTCCTGTCCATCCTGTTTGTTGAACAAAAGGCTATATGGTTTGGCGAGCATTATGCTTTCACGCCGTCAAAATGGACAAAATGCCTATGAGCACTGCGATGATCTACCGTCTAGTGATGTCAAGTTAAGTTGAAGTTTAGTATATGAACAAAAATGTGCCTAAATGTTACAAAATTGTAAGATTGAACATTAGGGTGGACCAAACATTTTTTTTTTTTGTCGAAATAGGTCTTAACATAGTATGGAAAAGTTACCTAATGGGTAAATTAAAACAGACAAAAAATTTCATCAATTTTGTTGAATATCTAGTTGCACCCCTCTGGCATTAAAAATGTCAAAAACATAAAAAAAATTCACTTTTAAACCATTTTTTTGAGCAATTACTTAAAAAATTTTAAAAACCATCATCGGCATAGCACGGAATGATTGCATAAGGGGTCAGGACACACAAAAAGTTTCATCCATTTTTACCAGTATATAGAGGCGCCCATCTGAGTAAAAGAGTAAAAATAAGGACGAAAAGCAGCGTACTTTGAATGGGTCAGTTAGAAACCACTTAAAAATGTCGTTGATATTGCTCAATATCTAGCTACTCCTCCTGGAATTTCAAAAATCACTACAAATAAATAATATGCATATTAAAAATCAAAAGTATATTTACTAGTATAATACTTATTCATATTTAGAAATCAAATAATTAAAATATTGCTAAGTAAAAATGAGTAGGCCTAATCGTTATAAAGTTTAGTCTTCAGAATAGTACTGCCCCTTATTATCAAATGTTGGAAGTTCTCTTGTTGCTAGAATCTCATAGATCGTATATAATCGTCTTTTGCAGCATCACCACAAACTTTCGCTAAAGCTTCAGATATGAGTTTAACACATCTCTCGATTGCTTGCGTTTGACATAGAAACTTCTCAAATGGTATTATAGGAACCTGTTCTTTCCACATACATTCCAATTCTTCATCTTATATGCATTGTAAGTGGTGGTTCTGTTATCGTGTGCTTTGACTAGTCAATGAAATCAATGTAATCAACGGCATTAAAGTGTACCTATGCATTATATACACTGGTACAGAAAATCCAACCGATGAGCTTCGTATAATCATAAAGTTTGTAATTCTTTTTTATGCACCAATGTGGTTTGAGATAAAAAATAAAATCACATTTCACGGTGGGGCCCAACATACCTGAAAGATGATTGCTCTCTCAAAGCAATTGCCTGACCATGTCAAGAAAATTACAGACAAAAATGATTTCAAACAATGCAAATTTTGCCCATCTGAAAAATATTTTAGTGGTAATGCTAATGAATTCTGGATACCATTTTTATCCAGGAATTAGCAGTGAGGTGAATCCTGAACATCAGAAATAAGAAATCCGAAGACATACGCTTCATCAAACCTCCTTAACTCAACTTTAATGCTGTTGATTACATTGATCTCATCAAATGGTCAACGTACATCATAACAAAACCACCGCTTACAATGTTATAAAAGATGAAGAATTAGAAGATATGAGGAAAAAACAGGTTCCTATTATACCATTTGAGAAGTTTCCATGTCACACACAAGCAGTCGAGAAGTGTGTGTTAAACTCATAAGATGATGTGTTAAACTTGAAGCTCAACGAAAGTTTGTAGTGATGCTGCAAGAGATGGTTATATACAGGCTAAGATTCAAGCAAGAAGAGAACTTCCAACTTTTAATGATAAGAGGCAGTAATATTCTGAAGAAAACTTTATAAGCATTAGGCCTACTCTTATTTACTTTATTAAATTTAATTTCTCGATTTCTAAATATGAATAAGTATTATACTAGTAAATATACTTTTGATTTTTAATATGCATGTTTTTTATTTTTGTGATTTTCGAAATGCCAGGAGGAGTAGCTAGATATTGAGCACATTTTTATGTGATTTCTAACTGGCCCATTCAAAATACGCTGCTTTTCGTCCTTATTTTTACTCTTTTACTCAGAGGGGCACCACTAAATTAGATACTGATAAAAATGGATGAAACTTTTTGTGTCCCATATGCAAAACTGGCCCATTATGTAACCATTCTGTGCTATGAAAATGCTAGTTTGTTAAAAAGTTTAAGCAATCGCTTAAGAAATTGTTTAAAAGTGCATTTTTTGTATGTTTTGGACATTTTTAATGCCAGAGGGGCGCAGCTAGATATTCAACAAAATTGATGAAATTTTTTGTCTGTTTTAATTGAACCATTAGGCAACTTTTCCATGCTATAGACCTATTTTGAAAAAAAAATTTTGGTCCACCCTAACGTTCAATTTTACAATTTTGCAACATTTGGCATGTTTTTGCTATAAATATTGTGCAAAACGTATGAAATTTTGTGTGTTTTCTAACTGACACACGATGTATGGTGAGCTTCTCGCTGTATATAATATATGCCAGTAGTATTCTTTTTATAATTTTTACTCCAATAAAATGTATTACAATTAAGATTTATAGTTTTTGAGCATTGCCCCCCCCCCCCCTCACTGGATTCGAGAGGGAGGGGGAACTCGGTTTTGACATTATTTTTTTTTTCTTGTACACGTGTTAAAACTTACAAGCCTACCAAATTTCATAGTTTTAGCATTACTAGAAGTACCTTAGAATATTGATAATCAGCTAGTCTCACAATGTGCTGTTTCCTGCTGTTTTCGAATTTGATAATCTCGACAACCATTATAATTGGAGACTTGAAACTTTGAGGTTTTACTAAAGTAACTAACAACTAGCTATCCATAAAAAAAATTTAAGCTTTCAGGTATACTGTAATGTACACATATGAGGGGGTCAAAATGCTGCTGAGTTGCTTCCAGTAAACTTGGCGGTACACTATCTTGCTCATAGATAATAAAAACTGGTATATATCCAAAAATCTAAAAAATGTTTTAAAAAAGTGTTCAAAAAAGTGTCAGTTATAAAAAGCAAATCCCTCCCCTTGCTCGAGCAAAATTTAATACTCCCTGTTTTACCACGATTAATAATTTAGTATTGAAGATCAGAATAAATAAAGGACTCTACTTACGTAGGATTGCTTAGCCATATGAAGTGAGTGGCGTATACAAGAAGGAGGCTGATAGGGCTACATCTCCCTGAAAATTAGAAAAAATTATATTTCTAATTAACATAATTCCATGTAACATAATTTTTTTAAATAGTTAATCGTGATATCCTCATTTAACAAACTTTTTGAGTCAGTCATTTTTTCAAAATAATTATAACAATAAGAAATGAACACAGAAATACAAGCACATTTATTTCATTTCAAACTCTTCCGATTTTACATTTCTTTCTCATTTCTATATGCTGGGATCATGGCGTCCTTCAGATGGTCAGAGCAGAGAAAACTTACTGGTTCCCTGAAGGAGCATGCATAGACACAAGACTTCTCCCTCCTGATACTAATAATATAAATAATAGTGCAGAAGTTTCTGCCATAGAAAATCTGGTAAAATTTTATGAAAGAGATTTTCCTGGTTTTCAAAACATCATCGAAGCAGAATGGGAAATTTGGAAAACAAAATACAGGGTTACTACAAAAGAATCATTCATTTTCAAAACCCGATTTATTCAAAAGTATTATACTTACAAGTATAATTGATGCATGAAAATAACCACAAAGTATTCAAGTTTTATGCCCCAGGTGGTACTCGAGTTTACCCGATTTATTCAAAAGTGTAATACTTTTGAATAAATCGGGTTTTGAAAGTGAAGGATTCTTTTGTAGTTACCCTGTAGAGAGGCTTTCTACTGCCATTAATGCTTTTGCAGAATGTTCTGTAGACATATTTCCGAATACACGTCACTTATTAAAAAAAATTGTATTCTACCAGTTTCAATTGCAACTTCTGAGCTTTTCAACTTTGTGATCATTAACATCATATTAAGAAATTCTATGAGTAAAACAAGATTGAACAGACTGCCACTTTTAGTCCATTCACAGCAACATACAAATATGGTTTCAGTAGCCAATGAAATTGCCTTTTTCAGGGGATTTAGAATTCACCAACAAACAGTGCTTACATTATATCATAACAGTAATTAACACTTAGTAAATTTCATTGTATAAACTAGCGTTGATTTTTTAACATGTTACTTCTTGTGTTGTTTGTATTATGTGTTTACACTGATTTTATAACTCTCATGCTTACGTTTTTTTAATAACACATGCTTAAGTTATGTTTTAGAAAAGGCACTAATGTTTATTAAATGTGCTTTTCATTATGATGTGGAATCATAAAATTATTTGTTTTTCAATACCTTAACAGAATAGTGGAGAAACACTGCAGTTTTAAATTTCATTCCATTATGTTAAAAAGTGGGTACTTATAATTTATAACTGGTTTTATTAGTACTTTTTAGTATTAGCTGCCCATCCCTCTTTCCTATTATGATCAAATGTTCAGTTTTTAAGGCGTTACATGAATATGGTAAGAGCAGACAAAAGTCTTTTTTTTTTTTTTCTTTCAGAAAACCAAAGAAAAAAACTAAATTGTGAATAATGCCACTAAAAAAGTGTAGTAGAAGTACTGATCCTCCAATTCTAAAATGTGACAACGAAAAATTACTGAAATAATAAAATAAAATTATAAACATTGAGACTACTCTACAAGAAAATAGTAAATCAACACTAGGAAAAATGGTGATTAAATAAAAATAAACATTAGAAAAATGATAATTTCACTCCTTAATACTAAAAAAAACATTAAAAAGTAATAAAATAAACAAAAGAAAATAATGAAGTAGTTCTTGAAGAACTTGTCAACAAGGTTACCAGAAAAGCGACTAGCAGAAGAATTCATTGTTTTTTTCATTTGATTAAAAGTTACAAAGGGAAAAAAGCTTACCTCAAACTTCAGCAGATAGCTTTGAGTTGTGTTTTAGCATGTTGCAGTCAGATCTTTTGAGTTGTGGAATGCAAGATTTTCTGAGAAATATTGGAAAATGTGTTTTAAACAGAGTTTGAAAGGAACATTAGAACAGATGTAGTATAAGACATTTGGCGATTAGAAAATTCGCCAAAATTAAAAACACAGAGTACTAAAATGAAATTTAAATATAAACAATAAATTAAATAAAAATATAACTTAAAACCTGTAACCAAAAACAGCATTTTCCGGGAAAATTAACACAATAAATTTCATTGTGTATGAACTATATAGCATCGATTGGTACTTTTCCGTTAAAGGGGGCTGTTAGTACCTCCAAGTATGTAATGGATTCTGCACCAAGAATTGTTTGCATAAAAGCACGCCAAATTATAGTAACCATAGGCAGTTTACTTGATCTTAAAAAAATGGCGGCTGCTGTCATTTTTTGGTGAAAATCACCTTGGCTCGGAGTTCGTACTGAACTTGGAAATTTTACCCATATTTTATATACTGCCAACAGACCTCTTTAATGGAAAATTACCTATTGATTTTAAAACACTTATGTTTATGTTTGTTTTATTTACACAGGTTTAAGTTGTGTTTTTAGAAAAGGCACCAATGTTTATTAAATGCGCTTTTTGTTATGATGTGGAATCGTAGAACTATTTGTTCTTCTGTACTTAAGAGAATGCTGGTGAAACATGGCATTTTTAAATTTCATTCGATTATGTTAAACTTACAGCACATAAGAAACATTTCTGTACCTCAGAAGTAAACTATCATAAAATGCGGGATCACATGAATGCAATTTAGTGTTTAACATTGCACTCCCGATAGTTTATCTTAAGTACAGATTTATAAATTGTAGTATCGTAAAAACGTATGATGAGGTAAAAATTACGCTCAGAGTGAATCATGGAATAAAGCTATTGTTTATACAAAGCAAGTACTATTTAAAATATTCTACCCAAACGCAATTCAATAACTTTTTGCCACAAAAAAAGCTGGAGGTTTTATTGGCCCATAAAAATTTTCGAAAAAACAAAAGTTGCTTGCCTATGAAAAATTGTTAACTCTTTCTAGGCTGTGTTGCTATGTGTCAACAACTAATTAAGCCTATTTCTTGAAGAATTTGATAAAACGCTTCCATTTTAATAATATTATTGCAGATTTATAAAATATTAAGTATAATTGTAAAACAACATACGTACAGGTTTTTGCAGGGCTAATTAAAGATGAAAGTAATTCATCTTCCTTGTCTGTCAAGCACTTCAACCAGCATTTGAGTTCCAAACTCAAAACCGGTTGCCAGATGCATCTTGTCACACACGTTTTACGGGGGAGAGCTTATCTGATCTGCGGCAAGGTATAATCATCCTTGTTAAAAGGGAGGTTACTGCAGCCTTGGAATTTGACCCTTTACATACCCTTGTCAAAAAAGGTGTTACTTTGCAGGCTTGTCATGGCTGCTCTTTTCAAACCCTTGTGAGAGAGTTATTCGGCAAGCTTGGAACTGCAAGTCTAATGACAAGGATATGACAAGGTTTTCGTAAGCTTGCATGCTATCTAGGTAACTTCCTGCTCTCCGCATGTTATCTGCACAACAAATTTGTTTGCAGTGGTTTATTTTTACTCTTAGCCAATTGGAAAAGCATCTCTGTATGATGTTATTCGCTACATCTTAAGTACAGAAGAATAGAGTTTATCTACTTCACCCATTAAAAATAACAAATGGTGTTTTGGTACAAAATTGTATATGTTACCTGATAAGCTTCCAACACTATTTTATTTCAGCTGGTGTACTTTTCTGTTACGAGCCTCCTCTTGAATACGGAAAAGATGGAGAACCTCTCAAGCGATCCTTAGCCTGTCAGTCTCGCATGTATGAAGAAGTACTCAGAGCAATGCTCAACGAAGTAAATATTGACACGACAGAATGGCAGAGGTGTATCCTTCTACCTTCAGCGTGGGGTGGGTTTATGGAGCGTGCGTTTGTTACTTGTGAAGAATCTCGTCGAGCTGAGCTGGAGTTGCAGCGCAATCTTGGTCATATTGATGTGTCTCCCGAAGATTTTGAACTACAGTGCAAGTGTGCTTGGTTATGGTAAGAAGATAACTTTTAGTTTCATTTTTTTTTTTTATAATTTTTTTAATGATTTCATTTTCTTGTTAAATATTTTTCTTACTAAATATGAATTTTAGTTTAGATTCTTTTTAATTTCAAATTATTCATTTGATTTTCTTTGAGAGTAAAACAATGACTGCATTAAAATATAAATACTATTTTCTAGTAGCAATTATTTAGACTTATATTCTGTTTTTGGGGTAAATTAAAGACATAAGTCTAACAAGGAGCTAATTGCAGTTAATTGAATTGAACTAGCTAAATAGTATTCTAACTTATTTATGTAATATTTTATGTTTTGGTAAAATGTATTTTGTTTTGTTGAACAGTGTAATGTCCCTTGAATGAAATCTACTTTAATATATGCACCTGTTGTAAATAAGCTTCCTCTGTCTACAAAATTTTTTATATTTTATTTGCTTTGACTCGCAACACATATGCCTTTCCTGTAGCAGGGATTGCATTTGCCTTAAAATTTAGTTTTTTCCTAAAATTGTACTTAAATGTTTCGATAATTCCTTAAAATATATTAAAAAATCCAGAAAATTCCCTGATTTACCTCCAAAACCAGAGAAAAAACACTGATATTCCCTCCAGATGAGAAAGTGGATTTAATTAAATTTGCATATTTATCCAAATAGTATAATGGACAATTCCCGCATTTCTTTTTAAAAATTTTATTCGATTCAAAGTGTCTAGAAAGGACCATTAACACAAAAATTTCTATTCTCCACGCTTTTTTTTTTTTTTTTAATTTGCATTTTAAGTTTGCCTGTCAGATTTTTGCGGGAAACTTGCCTCTTTTTTTTTTGCGACTTCATTGTGATGTCACCGCTTCCAAAATATCTCCATAGGTTTGTGGCAGTTGCGGCTTTTAAAACGTTATTATCATGGAAATTTCAAATACTTGTCTTCTCGTCATTTTGTTTTGAAATTATTTGATTGATTTTTTTCTTAAAATGTCTAACATTTTTTACAAATATTGTATCGTGCAAAAGCACAACCATAACAACTCCTGACAAAATTTTTATTTACATACCA
Source organism: Linyphia triangularis (assembly GCA_963978545.1). NCBI lineage: Eukaryota > Metazoa > Arthropoda > Arachnida > Araneae > Linyphiidae > Linyphia > Linyphia triangularis. Next base: position 60,208,968 of record OZ021732.1, read on the forward strand.
CGGAATGAAAATACTCTAACAAAGTGGTGCCAAGCAATGAAGAATATGCCACTGTTGACAAAGACTGTATGTTATGTTTGTGTAGATCATTTTGAAGAAAGTTACATTTATGATAATTTTTATATTAGGAAATAACTTGTCATTAAAAACATGGCGGGACCTTAGCGCAGAATCAGTACCGGACTTGGATATTGACAACGGCCCCCTTTAACGAAAAAATACCAATATTATCCCACCAAACTTTTTATTCCAAGCACAACAAAACCATTCAAGTTAATTAAAGCAGGGAATCTTACCTATTGGCTTTTACGCCATTGGTTTCTGCTGCTACAAAATCTATATTCTTGCTGAAATAGACAGCCATCATTGTCGAGTCAATTTTTGGCAAATTGTCCGATTGGCCTTTTACAAAACCAGGTTCCATTTTTGCAATTAAATAAAAAACAAATACCTAAAAAATAGGCGACCAAAAATATTTGAGAAACGGCAACTACTAAGTAGAAACCACAGAGTATATAGCTGACACTTTGTGTTAGAAACCTCACCATAACAAACGGAGCGAAAGGATTACGTCACCGAACCCTTCGGATCTCTTGACGTCATACTCAAAATTGGCCTGTTTTGAGTGGTTCGCAATTTGAGGGTGTTTTGCACATTTTCTTTTCTTAATATTTAAATAACTAATTTTTTTAAAGAACTTTTATTTGGATATTTAGAATCAGAAAGAAATTTTTTATAAATATAAATCATTTCATTCGTTTTTAAAAAATACGGAAATAGTCCATTGTTTAATTATATAACTGTTACTTTGCTAAAAAGTTGTTTGAAGTTTCATTTTTTGAAAGTAAGCAGTTTTTGTCGTTAATAAAACATGCTTTGGAAAGAATATTGTTGTTAGGAGGCTATGTCAGCTTGAAAAGAAATATCCTTAAATGTTTTTGAATAATCCCTAAAATTTTAAGAATTTTTCCTAAAATTTTTGGAAATTATCCCTAAAATTAAAAAAATTATCCCTAAAATTCCTACCTAATATTTTTCAAAACTCACTGCGCTCTCTGATGTAGGTATCCTGTGTAATACATTAATGTGATATTTTAAATTTTTCTTTTCATATACTTAACAAATTTGTTTCTAAATAAGGATTTTGTATTGTTTTAGGGTTCGTGATCGGCTTTTATCAGTTATAAAAACAAATGTAAAGTAAGTTTGCTTATAAATAATTTATTTGACAGTTATTCAAAAAATTTTGCTAATTGTTCTTCTGGCACTTTAACTTAATTTATAGAGAAAATTTGTATCAAACAAATTATTAAGCATAAGTAAAACTTTTTTCATTATTTTACAATTTTGTAACAGTAAAATGTTTCAAACTTTCAATATTTTCTTTTACTCTTACTATTTTATGCTGATATTTTTACTCTTTTAAACTTTATTGTCACAATTTTCACATATAATCGCAACTTTATTCTAAATATCTTAAATCTTTGTTTCATTCGTCACAAACTAAATGTTTCTACACCATACTGTTTTTAGCTGTGTTATTTTTCATTACTTATTTGACTAACTTTTTTCTTTTAGAAATGCTCCTACTTCTCATGCAAATGCCATATTTTCCATATCTGGTCTTATAAACGCTTTAAACAAATTTCAATCAAGTCTGGATGACAACTCTAAAATTTTATCTGATGAAAATGAAAGCTTTGTTCGGCATCAAGTGTTTGTAGAGGAATATACTGAAACAATTTTATGCTCTATGATGCCTGATTATAAAAAAAATGGAAAAGTTCATAGCTGGCTTTTAACTGTTAGTATTGATTTTACATTTTCATTCTTTAATGCATTGAAAATAAATATATATGTCTGTCATTTCTAAAGAAAAGGTATAAACTTATAAATCCGATAGCAAAAATTGAACATTTCTTATTAACTAAACTAAAAATTATATCTACTTTGCTTCTGATTCATTTTTAGTTACAAAGCAATTTGAAGTATAATTTACCAACTATGAAACATAATTTACAGAAAAGTTATTGTTCACAACTGAAAATTCCTAAAGTTAAATTTTTCGTGTTTAGATATTTAGCGCAAATAACTAAACCATCAAGTATTCAATTACTAAACAATCTACTAAATTAATTTTTAATTAACCTAACCTAGATAGAAAAACTATCTTTTACAGAATATAATGAAATGAGGGAAATCGATTGAGAAGAAAATAGATGACTAAATGAAGTTAAGAATGACCTCAAGCAACAGTGTTAAATATTGAGCAGTGTTGACATAGACGTTGTTAGTGTAGAATGATTTATATAGCCAAAGTTGTAATGCTGTAGCTAGAAGAATAGGAATATAGTTATGAAAGATGTTTTTTAATTAAAAATCTTTTGGTTTGTCTTTAGATATCTTTTATTTTAAATCTTTAATTTTTGTTTTAAAATCTTTTCTTTTTTTTTTAGCAATTGCAAGAAAATTGAAATATTGGTACTTGTCAATGAGAAAAGAAACCTTTTATCACACATTATTTTAGAATATGTTTTAACTTTACATATAAAATTCGTGAGAAAAATAAAACTACTAAAACTAACAAAAAAGTAGGTATATTTTATTTTAAAGTGTAATTTCTTTCTCTCCAGCACTTGTCCCGTCCTAAATCCAGCTCTTGCTTTCTCGTCATTGGTTGCAGTTATGCTTGCCTGAGCCATCTAGCACAAGTTCTAGTTACTTCCCACCCTAATGATATCACACAATTGCTTAAGAATCTACTCAATAATCTTTCTCACACTTCACCTGTTATGAGTTTCTACTCTGGCCTAGGATTGGGGCTTTTTGTGAAATCCCTTTGTGATATTGGATATGCAGATACTGGGGTAACTCAAGTATGGTTTATTTATAATTTTTTCTAACATAATTTTCTTTAAATAATTTTGGATGTACATAAAATTCATTTTTTTTACTCTCATGAATGTCTTTTGTAATTCACTGTCAATTTTTTTTTTTTTTCAGTTATCTTTATTATTAAAAACTGTCAAGGAAGTCAATAAAATTTGCTGTCAAGAAGAAAGTCCAGTGTAAGTTTTATGGCAAATACATTTAAGCAATAAAATGTATTTTTATGTTTTGCCTTTGTAAAGAGATAACATCATTTGGAAGAACATTAGTATCTGTATAAGCCTTTCAATTATCTTTAGGTGACTGATGTTTAATGACCATGATCAATATGTTTAAGAAATGTTACCATTTCCATATCAGTATCAAATCTCATTTGACTAAAAAGTTTCTGCTTATTCGACACACAAATGTAAGGTTGCTTTTTCTTAAAAGACCTCCACTTGCCAGAATTGTCCTTTTCTTGACATTGTTACCTAAAGATATTTCTACATTATTTATAGACTTATAGCAATTTAAGTCTATAAGTATCACTTGCTTTATAATTAAGTCTATAGTATCACTTGCTTTTGCACCTTTTTGAACTTGTAGTGTTTTTAAGGTGATAAAGTCATTGTTTTGCTCTTTCCCCCTTCTTAAGACTCAATTACAGACTTTCCAAATTTTACTTTATATTTCCAAATCTCTCTTTACTGCCAAGTTTTCTTCCATTCAAAACGTATGAGCACTTTTTTCTCCCTGAAAGACCTATCAGAGGCATTTTTTTCTTGATTGTTGTACTACTTTCAGACCATCAAATATTGTTGTAATAACATCCTGGTACAGTACTGTGTATTAACAGTTGCTTCAGAAAATATTTAATCCCACTTGAACATTTTTATGAGTACATAGATTCTTTTTAACCATTTTCTGTAAATAATATTTTGAATTACAGAATATAATCATCTTGTTAGCATTTGTTAAATCTATATTTTGTTTTAATACACTTAAAACTTGCTGAAAATCACAGTATGCTTCAATTATTATTATTATTATTATTTTTTTATTTTTTTTTTATTTTTTTTTAAGATAATTTAAACTGTTTAAATTTATATTTTGAAAACTTTTTTTGTACTTTGAAGTCCTTAATCAAAATACCTGATGTAAAGGTAAAAAATAAACACAAAATACACTCCCTTTGTATAAGCAAAGCATTTCCATTTAAGCATTTTTTAGTCAATCATTTGGACTTATAAAGTAATAAATTTATAAAAGTATGTATTGCAGGGATGCCAACTTTTCTATGGAATTTCTATACTTTTTACGGTTTTATGGATGTTTTTGAAACCTTCAGAAAAAACCCATGCGAAACATCTTTTTTCAATATTTCGCCAATGCACTTGATATTCACCAATACTTTTTCTTTCGAGATTTATGCTGTTTTCACTGAATGTTATGCTTTTGTAATCGATGCTATATTGTCTCGTACCCATCCATCATAATGTATTAGTATTGGCCATGGGTAATCCGTAAAAAAAAGTGAACATTTAATAAAACTAAGGAACATCCATGGAAAGGTTGACATCTCAAAATTATTATTTGTTTAAGGATGTCATTAATCAATTTCAGGATATACCTAAACCTGTGCATATAATGAACTACTAGTATCCAGTTATATCGAACACTCAGTATGCTAGTACTCACAATTGACTAGTTTTTATTTTTGTACTTTATAACTTAAGCTTTATTTTCATCTAGGGCTGGTGCACTTATTGGCCTAACACTTGCTGTTACATCCTTGAGTACCCTTTCTGATGAAGATTGCAAAGATTGGGTTTCTACAACATCTAATTTATTCCTCGAAAAGCTGAAGGAAGAAGATACCTCTTCAATGACATTTGAGGTTTATTTCATCTTGAAAATTATAACAAAATTAATACTAATTAATTTATATTTAAATTGCTTTAATAATACACGATTGGAACTATTGTTAAAAGCATATTTTCCAATCATAGTAACTAATTTAAAAACAAGCTATTTTTCCCTGCTAATGGGACAAAACTTTATCGATTCTAGCAAAAACCCTAGCAAAATAATTTACCATGTCCTTAGTGTCACCTTGGCACTCGTCAATGATATTGGGTTTTCAACCAAGAAGGCACCTAGCAAGGACATCATTTCATAAAAAGAACCTACGAATTTGTATCACATAAGGTGAATGTTATTTAAACAGCGATCCTACAACATCCATGGATTCATCAAGTTGTAGCAAAAATTTCAGTTGACTGAAATTATTGTATCGTTATTATTTTGTGTCGTCTTATTTTGTCTCTCCCATTTTTTAAGAAATTAACTATACACTAATTGTATTTCTGATTTGTTGTGATTTCTATTCCGTTTTTGATTTTTTTTCTGATGTTGTAGTCCACAGTTGACCGATTAGAGTTAATTTTTTTACGGTTATTGAATTGTTTACTTAGGAACAGGTTAATTAGAACGCTTACCTTATGTTCTTTGTTTATGCATTCGTTCGAGTCGATCGACTCTGATCCGTTTCAAAACGTCAATATACAACTGTGCACATTTTTAAAGAGTGTCGGAATTTATCCTATAAGAGAATAATATATTGTATTGAGGAGGAGGAGGATACATTAACTGAGAGAATATTTTACACATTTATTTTATTGTTTATATTTATCGTAGTGTAATGTAGAATGTATGTTACTTGATCAATCTAGCTAAAATATACCAAACTATTATCTGAGAAAATACTTTGAAATATATAAAAGTAGTTTCGGTTTTTCAGTTAAATGATAACAAAAATTAAACTAATTTTTTACCGTCATAACTGCAAGCAGTTGGAGACCCTTAACATCCTTCACAAATCTCTAAACACTCTATTGAGCATAATTTGGGAAACCCTGCATTTGTTTTTTCATCTACATAGTTTTATTCTTTTATTTTGGACTGTTTCTGCACTGCAAAACTCATCCAAGTCCTGAATTTGTTATAAGGTTCGTATGAAAATGCTGCTGTGAGTACAAAATTTGAGCTTTCCTCAAATAGGTTCTGCATATTCTCCAAACAACTTATGAGTAAGTATCGTCATGCTTTTAACTACGTTAGCAACGTTTTTTGGGTTTCAGAATAAAGTTATAACCCATCATTTTTTGCACAGTATTTTAGAGTGTTATTTTTTCATGGCTGTCTTTATTTGTTAAACAATTTCTAGATACCCTGTATACATTTTTAAATGATTTTAAAATAAAATATATATTTTATCTAGATGTTAAGTATTTGTGTGTCTGCCATGACAATAAGCGCTGCTGAAGGAAGTTGTGTTTCAGTTGATAGTGTTCTTAATTTATCATCTTGGTTTGAGGAAAAACAAGCACAATTGCCTCAGGTTCGATAATTTTGCTTCTATTGTTTCTTATTCTTGTTTAAAATCCTCTCAGTTATTTATCAGAGAATATTTTAATAATTAGGAATATATGTGTGGGGAAGGGAATATTTTTTTTATTTATTTCTTTTAATTGTTAATAAAACAATTTTACAAATACTAAAACTTTTAGTGCTCTGGAGTGTCTGTGTCATCTGGTATGTTGATTGAAGCTCTAGAGAGGTTTGGACACTCTCATGGATTTGAAAGTAAACAGAGCATTCAGAAGAAGTGGTTTAACATTCTTACTTCTGAGGTATAGTTGCATTTAATTCATGTATTTAAAGAAACTTTTAAAAAATTATTATTTTATATTTTGATATTTATTTCAGGCAAAGCCTACCCTTCAAAGAATTGCTGCTTTAAATGGTTTATGCTCATTGTATTCATGTGGCAGAGGCCTTTTACAGGTATTGAATAATTTTTTTTTTTTTTTTTTAAGTATGTAGTTAAGTGGCATTTTAAATTCTCAAAATAATTATCCAGTTTGGAATGTTGAAATTTATATTAAGCATTTGTTCTGATTGTTTTAACGCAATAACAAATTATCTTATATATACTTATTTTTATCAAGATTTAAGATTTTTCTAAACATTTCAGGCTAAAAGTAGAGATAAAGATGTTGGTAAATCTGCTATAAATGATCTTGTATCGCTCATTTTCCAAATGTTGAATGCTGCAAGAGACACTGGGCTACAGAATATTTGTTCCTGGGAAGTCGGACGACTGTACTCTGTGCATTCTTTTCAACAAGAATCAGATGTGTCTGGTAATGAACCTTTCGAAATGTGAAGTAATATATTATGTAAAATCTTTTGACCCACTGTAGCCACATAGAAGTAAGAAAAAAACATCTTGAACCTAATAACAATAAAAAGCTATTGAGAAAAAAATAATTCTATTTAAATAATCAAAAGACAAGGAATCAAGTACATTTACTGAAACCAATAACATTTTAAATAATAAAAAATCTTTAACTTTATTTCATTAGTTTATAAACCTATTGCTCTTTCCAACAGTTTACTTTTTTAAGCTATTTTTTTATAAATTAAAACTAAAATACTTAAGCTCTTTTTAACAGTTGTAACTTGTACTGTAACTATTATCATAGTTGTAAAGGATACAATTCTCATATTTCTTACATTCAAGTTTGTTTTGTACATTCACCTCTTATTAAAATATACTAGTTCTAACGTGCAGTCACTTATATCACCCATAAGAAACATGGTGCATAGCCAGAAAATAAACCTAAATGTTGGAAACGATACCTAAATTTCATGTGCCTATTTTAGTGCAGATTTCTTTTCTGTACTCTTAACTTCCTTGGTATTGATTTTATGTTTTATATGTGCCTCAAAACTTACTTTTATTTGTTGTTTTATATTATTTAGTTTTTATTAATAAGTAAATTTTACTTTCATCCTAGTGCCATCAAATTATTCCTATCTAAATGAAAAGAATATTTTGAAACCTTTAATAAAGGTGCTTATTGATAGCCAGAATTCAGGTAAATACAATTCCTCTGCTACATTTATAAAAATAACTTTCCAGATTGTCAAACTCCATGAATGAAAAACAGTCTACCCAGCCAGTAGCAAACCTGTAATTTTTAGCTTGCTCATTTTATGATTTTAAAATGTCATTGCTTTTCTCAATAGCTAAAAGCTGTAATGGAGCTTCTAAAAGTTCTTACATTGTTTTGCTTGCTCCATTATGTTTTATATCATCTAAAAGTGTCCATCAACATAGAAATTATGAAAAATAGATATTGTAGTTAAATTTTATTTCTGAAAATATCAGGATTAATCTGGTAATGTGTGAAAATTTTTTAATAAATCAGTGAATTCAAGAACTTCTTGGTTACAGAAGTAAACAATCAAAACATATTCCCCAATAGCAATAAAACTAATTCCACCAAACAGATTATTCCACTGTTTTGTAGGGGTTTTTTTTACAATATAATTCACTGAAACTTTGCTTTACTTTGATTAAATTTTGAATTAAACAATAACTTTAATATTTTCTTATTTATATTTCTAAAAATTTTAATCCCTTTCTTTTTTCTAAAATAAAATATGAGTGACTGAAATTTTTCCATTTGTTTTCTCTCTGCACACCCTGTCTTGGAATACTAATTTATGTAACTCTTTCAAATATGTAACATTTCAGAAGAACCTAAAGTGGCTTCTTTCCACCTGGTTGCCTGTGTAGCTGCATTGGGAGGACCATTTCAACGACCATTACCACCTCTCAATTGGGTTACCATCTTAACTCCTTTCCTTCAACAGAATGACGGTATGATGCATTTCATTCACTTAAACTACTATCTAAGAGTTTTAGTCTCTTTAATAATTAGTTGTATTATTTTGCTTTATTACAGATTATCTTTTGAATGAAACTGCATTGAATATTGCTGTAAATCAAGCTAAAGGATCACCTTATGCCACCAACTTACTGTCTTCATATTGTTGTCCACCACTTTTCCACACATTGCCAGTAATTGTTGAATACATAACGTATTATTTTATTGTATGTGGCAATATCCAGTGCTGTTAGACAATTTCCCACTACTTTACACTTTATCGTTTCCTCTTTGAAAATGATTTTTTGTACATCCATTATAATGAGATTCCGACTTTCTAAAAAATTATTTCTGATCTATTTCACTAATGCAATTTGAAACCATTTACTTTCAACGTTTACTTTTTGTTTTATACAAAGTTTATGAAACAGGTAATTATCACACAGTTACCTTTTTTAACTACTGGGTTACTCAGCAAAATTTTATTAGCACTATTCCTTTTTTTTTTTTTTTCTTTAATTATTATTATTTTAAGTCATGTTATTTGAGAATTTACATACTGGAGTGTCCCTGTCAACACCTAACTGTGGGGTGTGAAATTAGATTACTTTAGGAAATCAAATAATTTGACCATTTATTTCAGACTTACTTCTTCAGTAATCATAACAAAGAGTTACAACTGGAAGTATCTGAACAATTTCATCACATTGCCACTAAAATAACGTTTCCTTTCTTTGAGTATTTGAAATGACCTATCTCAGAGCTCTCTAAGCCAGATTCCTATATCAATGGACTTTTTAAGGATCAATAGACTTTTCAAGGGATTTAACAAGAACTTTCTCATAAATAATGTATACAATGTTAAAACAATTGGCAAATCAATTGTGATTGTATACTACGAGGTGCGTTTGGTAATGAAAAGAAAACGAATACAGTTACAGCCAAACAATTTATTTCACAAAAATTGTCAACACTTAAACTACTTTTCGACATAGATCCCGTAATTTTCCAGGCATTATCATAGCGTGGTATAAGTTTTTGTAATCCTTCTTCATAGGCTGTTGCCACCTGAATTGTCAACCATGTGGTAACCCAGTTTTTCAGTAACAATCTTGTGAACTGCTGTTCGTGAAATTTGTGGGAAGTCAAGAGCATTAATCTTATCCTTAAGGTTTTCCTTAATCTTTTTTTCAACTGCACTTACCACTTCATCAGAAACCACAGATGGACGTCCAGTTCGTTCTTCATTACGCCCTTCTTTAAACTATCAGACCCATCTTCTCACCATAGAGTCACTCATTGCAGATTCCCTGTAAGCCTCGCAGATTTGTCGATAAATGTCTATTGCTTTAACGTTTTTCGCATTCAGAAAATGAATTACTGAGGGAATTTCGCAAGTGGCAGGACTTTCAATCAACACCTCTATTATAAACAATCACCGCAAGAGGCACACAACACAGAGCTAGCTCAAAATGGCATCATTTCGTTCTGCTTGACACAGAGTAACTACAAAGGATGTGTGGAACTGCGATCACGGCGCTGCAGCGGAGAAAAATGGAAACAGAACTTACTTTCCAAACGCCCCTCGTATAATAAATGGTTACAGTCAAATTTATTAATTTGATATTTATGCAAAATCAAGACCTTTATATTCCAAACAAAAAACATATTTTCTAAAAACTAATATTTAATATCTTCCGTAATATAATGCAAATGTTCTTGTTTTTTAATTTTTTTCTCCAATTTTATCAATGTAAATTGAATATTTCATTTTTTTAGTTTTGTTTTGTATAGCTTTTAATTTGATTGCTTATTACATTCTTTTAGGGAACTTGCAGAGAGTACTTGTTAAAGAACATTCCTGGATTAACTTCAATACTACCTCCTCAAAAATTAAAAGTATTCCTCCAAATTGTGATATCTTTTATTATGAAACAAGAAACATCCTTTCAAGCATTAGGTGATACAGTAATGCAGGTGAATAAAGTACCTAACTCATTCTAAAGTGAATCTACTAACTCATTGCACCAAAAGAGTCATCTGTTTAGTGTATTGCATATGATGACTGCACATTGAAAAATGCTATTGTCAATCTAGGCAGTTATATATATATTACCTTCCATATTAATATGCCAAAATTCAACTGAGAAAACAAATGATAGCAATTTTCTTTTAAGTGAGGTTATAACTAAAGCAAATTCCTACCTCAGAATTTGCAAAATTATTGGAAATTTTTACACTGTTTACAACAGTTGTGGTAACTAACCTTCATTTAAAAAAATGTATTCTTACACTCAAATTGAGATTGGATGATTAAATACTTTAAGTGTTAAAATTAAAATTCAGTTTTCAATCTGTTTATTTTTTATAATAGATAAACTTTTACTACTACTATACAACTTGTTGAAAAGACCTAGGCATCTTTAGTAACATTTCAAAAATACTTGGATATATTGTATTTTCTCAAAGACAGTAAAAATAAACTACCACTTTATATTTCTAATACTTAACTAATTTTTGGTGAGATCCTACCAAATCTTACTCTGCCTTAGATATTTTAAGTGTTATGGTATTTCCAATGTAAGATATCTATTATAATTAACATCATAAAGGAACTAATATTTGAGTTCTCCTATTGAATCAATGTTTACATGAGGGGACATAAAACTACAGATAATTTCTCTATTCTTCAACAAGTAACATACTCTTGATCCATAATTTAGGTAAGAGAGCTTATAAAAAAAAACCAGTTCTGCCATCAAGTAAACCATATCAGGAGCTAGTTAAATGCGACTGGGCTGATGTACAAAGTTGTAATTGTCACATTTTTTTTACCAGTCTTAAGATATTTTAATTTTTAAAGTATAAAAATAAATCATTTTATCTGGTCTGTTAATTTTGAAGTTTACCACTGATAGCACTAATGTAAGACTTTTTTCTCAGACAGAGATCTACGAAGTCAATATTAGAAAGAGGCATGCCAAGAAAAGATATAAATTAATTTAATCGACTATTGCTAAAAAGAGAAGGGGGATCAACTCTGCAAATTTCAATGCCATATTTTTACATCAAAATATTTTTAATTTTCTAAATCACTACTTCTTATTTTGCTGGAGAAAATTACTTTATTTTGAGAGCAGTGTCTTTTTTATAGTATACATGAGATCATGTTTTTTTACTATAAAACAGTTTATATTCTGTGGTTATCAAAATATTAATTTTTTCATATATATTCTTGAAAAATTTTGTTTTTGCGAGTTGAACACTTTTCCCAATAGTCGATTAGACCAAACGGTATAGTGGTTAGCGTGCTAGCTTCTAGACTGTGAGGTTGCGGATTCGAGTCCCGTGTTAGGCATGGGTGTTTGTAAATGTATGTTGGCTTGTCTAATGACGAATGTTTCGGCGCATTACAGCCCTCGTGTTGCTGACGGCGCCAGATAATCTGAAAACAACCAACCAATAGTCGATTCAATTATCTTCGACTCTTTAATTTTGATGAAATACTTTTTTAAGATTACAATTTCATATTGGCCTATGAATTGCATCAATGTATTTTTACAACAAAAAATCCAAAAAATGCTCAGCCTAAAGGAAAATAACTCCTCTCCTTGATGAAAAAAATTGACTCCCAAACTTACACTAAGAACTTTTGTCTGCAAGTGTTTAAATAATAAACTAATTAAAATTTTATTTTGTAGGGCATACTAAATGCATTTGCACAACCTGGATTAAAACAGCAAACTCTGAGCGTTTTGCAAGACGGATTTATTTCTATCTTCAAACATTTCAAAAAGAATTGGACACTTCTTCTGAAACACCTTAAGTGGATATCGGAAGTATTCTGCCATTTGCAGGAAAAATATGTAGATTCTCTTCTATCTGTTTCTAGAAACACTGAAGATATTGCTGCTCTGACCACAATATTGTGTTATTTAGTAAAAATTGGAAAGAGGAAACTTTCTTCTCTTAGAACTTGTATCGAAGAAGGAAAGCATGCCTCGTCTCAGTGAGTAAATTTTTTTCAAATATAGAATTATATTTTTTAATTTTCTTTTAAATGAATAAAAATTGTGTTTAGTATTACAGCTAAAACACTTCGAATGAGGTTAAACTGATTTACTTTGATTATAATTTCATTGTGTGAAGATGAAAACTTGAGTGAGGATGAAAACTAGTTTTTTTAATCAAAACAAAATTTTAACTTAAGTTATAAATTAATTTACACTCAAGGTGATAGTGTTTTAGTAAGTTATCGACTCTGTGGCTTCTATAAAATTCATTATCAATAAAAAAAATTATAATAAACATCTATATTCTCTTCTTCAATAACACATATTTTTTACACTGTTAAATTTGTTCTTAACATAGGAATGGGAAGTAATAGTATAAAAATTAACTTGCGTTTATTTGATCAAAAACACTGATAACTCATTTACTCATTATTGCAGGGACAAAGAAAAAATATATACTTCAGTGTATCAATGTTTTATTAGTGGTAGTGAGAAGGAAGACAGTGAAGTCAATCAACCAGGGAAGTGCATTTCTTGGCTTTTGGAAACAATAGGCTGGATTAATGTTTTGAATGATACAAAATCACAATACCAACTAATGGCAGTTAGTGAAGTAAGTTATGTAAATTATTTTGTATAGAGATTGATCTAAAAACTTTATTTTAAATAACAAAGGATTTAAATGACAAATAGTTTAGTATAGGATACCTCATCACAAATATATTTTGTAATATTTTGATGTTTTTAGTATTAAATTTATAAAACCAGGCTTTATAATCTTTCTTTTCTCTTATTTAAAAATAATGTACTAATGAATAAACATTTTATTTACAGGTTTTTCTTTTCTTAAATGATATTTGTTTGATAACAATAATTGGATGTTCTGGATTAGAATGCAGCTACGACCTGCTACCTTTTCAATGTTTAAGTCATCAAGTATTACTGGAAAACCTTCCTCTTGCCATTACAAAACTTAGCACAAAGAAAGAATGGAAAGACATAACAGATAAGGTTTGCTTTAAAAATAATTTTCAGTTGGCCATTGCCAAATTATAAAAGATATTTGCTTTCACACTTCTTAAATATTTATATACAAATACTATAAAAATATTGATATTAAATATATGTCAGCTGACTATTTAGCTTAATGTTGAGCTTACAGTTAAAACAAAAGTATTGGTTCAAGTATTGGAATTGCTTAAAATTCAGACATTTCAAATTTTATTAAGTTTAATAAATCACTAAGTTAGATTTAAGACTATTTGAATTTTTAAAAATATCTTGCTTTACAAAATTTGTAAACTATATATTAACATGTTTCTAATAAGCAAATGAAATACATAGTAAGTTATCTTGTTCAATAAAAAAGCCTCTCGAATACCTTTTTTGTTAACTACAACTACTTATTGATCATAGTTATTAATTTGAACTTAATGTTAACTTCTTATTTGTGTATATTCTTTCTTTACAAAAAAGTTAACATGCATTTTAATAAACTTCTCTTTACAGTTAATTGGCTGGTTGATATTATTACTTCAGAGCCCTCATATAAATGAAAATGACAGACACTACATCAAATTGAGCTTATGTGCATTACGTAATTCAAATGATTTTAAGAATTTGAATGTATGGACAAATGTTATCAATTGTATCTATAAATAAGAAAAATAAATAGATATTTGCATTTATACAGTTGTAACACAAGTTTTTATAAATACTTTTATACACATGCATAAAAAAAAATCCAGTCATAAATTGTATTGGATATATATGAAAACGCAAAAATACAGATCTATAGAGAAGTTTGGTGACTTGTAATTTTAGTTAGTTACATTTGGCAGCACTTTTTTTTTTTTTGTAAGAAAAGAGTCGCGTCACAATTCAAGCAGTCACACACCAGCTGATATTTGTTGTTGAATTCGCATCATCATTCTTTGATCTAACTGTTTTTGTCGAAATGTCACAACCATTGCTCCAACTATACTGAAGCAAGCCATACAGCTCTCAAAAATGAAGAAATTCCTCTCATCAAGCCACAAAACTTTATCACAGCTGAAAATAAATTCAAGCTAAATGTAAAATTTTTTACTTTGAATATACTTAATTCATTTTTTAAATATTGTAAATAAAAACTGTTAACCAAGAAAATTTTATTTTCAAATTAATTGAAGGTAAAAATTTACAACCACACTCAAGAAACGCAGTTCACTTTTACTTGCTATTATTCTGGCTTTAGAGCTTTTGTAGGCTTCTTCCAACACAGTCCGAAACACAAGAAAAAGTTTTGTCAAATATTCAAGACTTGCATATGTTGCGATGCTTAACAGCTATTAAATTATACAACAGTCAAGTGGTAAAACAAGGTCTCAAGCTGCATATTTTCAAGAACTAATGATACATTTAAGAATATGGTTGCACTAATAACCAAAAATTGTAACATAGATAGATTAGTAATATGGTAATGAAAAATCTTATCAATTCTTAGAAATTTTGAAAATCTCCCCATGTATTACTTGGTTTCTCCTATTAGCTCACTGCAATTGTAAAAAGTATTTAATTTTCTTTAATTGAGTAACACTTATCAAATATACATTGGCAGTTTTATATAGGGCATACACTTTCTATTCAGGTTATAACCACCTTATAATTGCCTTAACAACACAAGAATAGTCCATTTATACCTTTCCTTGTATTTTCTTAATGAGGTTCACACTCTCAAGTTTGCAAAATCATTCATCTTTATTGAAGTATTCTTTGCTAGACCACTAATAAATATTCTATCACCCTCCCCTCCTTTACTTTTTACACTACTACAATGTAGGGACCGATTGATTTGTGATTTCAGCACATTATTATCCCTATGTTGCCTTAATTCCATAGAAAGCCAATGCAGAACTATAAATAATTCAGAGATCAGTTTTATCCGCCATATAGTGGAATTCCGCTTTTTAAAAGAAAGTTCCGCTTTTCTATAATTCCTGAAAAAAAATCTGTTTTTTTCCTGCTTTTCTTATCCCACAGAAAAATAATTTTTTTTTTTCTAAGGCCGAATTGTGAAGCAGTTTCACATCCGCTCGATCAGGAAGAGCGGAAAACCTACATCTCAAGGGTCACATCGCGTTCCTGCTCCAAATACAAAAATCTAGTGACATGCATTTTTTTAGTCAGGTTAGCGCTCAAACTCTCATTTTGTACTTTTTCAACTGTGCCGAAATTTGACCCTTTTGTGCCATTTTTTTCTCTTCTCAAAATGTAATTTCCTTCATACTAATTCAAGCGATTAACGTATACTAATAAAACGCTTGCCTTCAAGTCTGACATCCACGGAGCTATCGTTTATTTACGTTGGTATGTGATGCTCGTTTTTGCTAATCGTTACGCTGATGTAATGTCCGCTACTGCCGAGATTTTTGTGTCTATGACGTGCGTTATCGCTGGGATTTAGGTTGTTGTAGTGGTCATTTTCGCTGAGTATTACACAGATATAACAGCGCTATTGCTGAAAATTGTTCCGGGGTATTCAGCTCTAACGCAGATATGTACGTTTATATAATGGTAATTTTCGCTGAATGCTACCCTTTTGTAAAATCTGAGATTTGCACCCATATTACCGAATGAATGTCGGTATTACCGTGATGAATTGCGCCATCGCCGAGATTTACATTATTGTGATAGTAATTTTCGTCAAGTGTTACGCCGATACAATAGTGCTATTGTTGAGAGTTGCTCCAGTATATTAGGCTCTAACTTTGATATTTATGTTGGCGTAAGAGTAATTTTCGCCGAAAGCCATACTATAGTAACATCTGATAGTACCAAAATTTGCACCAAGAAAATATCGATTTTATCGAGATTTGTGCCGATATTGTGGACACTATCGCTGATATGCACGTTGTGATGTTCATTTTTGCCGATGCCTAGATTTTCGCAGGTAATGTAAGTGATATTGCTTATTACTTTCATTAGAGTTATGGTCATTTTCGCTGAGGTTTACGCTAATACAATACCAGCATACAAATACAGTTTTATAGCCATTCGTCTAGATTTCCTTTAATGTGATAACCGTTATTAGTGCCTGTTTAAGGATCGATTTTGCCGTTTGATTTGAATCTATGCAGAATTACTCAAATTTTTATATCATTTTGTAAAAAAATTATTTTGAAATTTAGTCCCAATTGTAACTTTTCTAAACAATCTGTGTTTAAAACTGTAATTTTAACATCAATTGTAAGTAAAATTGTTTGTTGCTTTTTATTTTGTTGAACAAACTTAACAATATAAATAAAAATTTAAAATTTTTAGTACTTAAAATGTAGCTTAAAAATTTAGAAAATTGGATTTAATTAAAGTTGTCTGTTTGTCAATATGGTACAATTGCTTAAAGTTGTTTGACTTGTTAAAATTTTGAAGTTTTTGCCAATTTTCATCACTTTCAAAGGAATTTTGGTGGAGTTTTTTTTTTTGCTTTGGAGCTATACCATGCCTGGTGACAGCACAAAGTGTATCCCTACGTCTTGGTGCCGTTATTTTCAACCATTTTTGCTTAAGGACAGACAGACAATGCAGTGTTATAAAATGCACATGAGAAACCACAATTTTTTTCAAAGTTTAGCTTAAAATGTGTTTTACATAAAAAAAATTTTGATTTTTGTTTTCAGCTTTTTGATTTTTTACCTAACTCATCCCTGAAATAGTTTCTTTATATATATAAATTTCCAGGAACATAGTATTATATTTATAACCCAAGTTCGAAAAGCTAATGTACAATAACAATATTAGCTCAGCAACATGAGAAGATTAGTTTTAAAACCAGCTCAATCTATTTTCATAAATTTTACACCATAACATTTCACATCTACCTTTTAGCTCTGACCAGAGGCCATGAATTTGAATACATTTTGAAACAGATTTGAGATGCTTTAGGACACTTCCACTTTGCTAAGTGATATAGTACATCAAGAACTTGTGAAAAAATATTTTGTAAAATGTGGATTGAGTCGATTTCAAAACTAATAGCTTTTATTATGCAGATTATACTTTAACACTAGGAAACTTTGAAATTGTTGAGAAATGATAAAAAAAAAAAATGAATTAATGCATTTTATCTTGGTATACCTTTTATATACATCACCAGAAACTTTACAGGTAACCATCTCTTTAAAACCTGTCAGAACACATGCTGGCAGGTGTCTGCTGACCTAGAGCAACAGAACAGATATTACAACACTGCAAGCAGTAATATATGAATTTAGTTTTCTAAATGAAGATGTGGCCGAGTCAAATTTCAAATCGTTATAATATAATTAATTTAAAGAGTTTTTTTTGTTTGTTTTTTTATTTATTTACATGATTTGAACTTTGGAACACTTTTGCAAATTACTTTTTTTTACCGTAGCCGTGCAAAAAACCTGTTAATGTTATTTCCACAGGTAATTTATTTTTATCTTTTCATGATTCCTTACTTTCTTTTGAGCATTTTTCAATTTACATTGATACCTTGTCTCTAATAGCAAAAGAAATAATCTTTGAAAACATTCTCTATTGGACGCTCTATATATATAATTTACGTACTGAAAAAAAGTATAACATTTTTCAATATAGTTCTAACTTTTCCAGATGCATATAATAACCCTGATCAAACCGAACATGTATGCTAAAGAGATAATATGCCAAATTTTTAGATAGTTAAAATAGTTTTGGTGGTAATGAAAGTTTAAACTATTCCGTCACATTATACTTCTAACGATTACCACCACAGTTTTCAGGATAAATTGTGCCTTAATATGGATGAACAGGGAAACTTACATACAAAACAATAGAAAATTTCCCTGATTTTCGTGAAATTTGAAAAAATTCCCCGATTTCCAGGTTTTGTGGCCACTATTTTTATTTAAATTTATAATCAAATTTAAAAATATTGCATTATAAAATTTTGTAAAAGACAACAACAACTAAACAAACAAAAAGACAACAACTAGTAGTAATATAATGTTGCGTTGTACGGGTTCGAAAGATTTGACGCCAAAGCAGATCAAAACTTGCAGAAATTTATTCTAAGATAACTCTTCACAGTTCTCTTACAGCTCCAGAACTTCTCGTTCTAGTAGACACAATACAGCTCTTTTTCACCTCAATAGAGCACAAAACAGCAGTTAAAAACTTGACAACAACTGCTAAATCGCCGCAAAAGACAATGCAATACAGTTCGCTCAGTATATCCAGTCAACTAATTCAGTGACTCAAAATCCAAGAACTAACTCAAGTCAGGAATACAGCTCTCACAATGAACGTTGAGAGACAACTAACTCAGTGATTAAAAATCAACTAACTGACTGACTCACTCACGGCCGGGTTTATATAAGGGAGGCTGCGAATCTTCACGAACCTTCCAGAGAGAGAAATTTGGAGAACTTTCCAGATTGTAGTCGAAAAGTCCTATATACATGTACATGGGATACATGTACCTATACATGTACCGAAAATTTCGCCAAATGGTCGCTAAGTTTGGCGACAAAAATTAGTCGCCAAAACCATCGCCAACTTGGCTCTATCTCGCCAATTTGGCGAGATTCCCATTACCATAATGTTAAATGCCCTGCCCCTTGAAACTCGCTTCCCAGAGTTACCTCTGTAAAACCCGTTATCAAGCGATAACACCCCTATTGCCGGGAAACCAACTAAGACGAACTATTGCACTGCCTTATGCAAAATGTACATAAATCTTCTTATTTACAAAATTAACACTACGAAATATTTACAAATATGCAAAAATTCGTAACAATAAAGTTGAGGGAATTTGCAATATATGTTGAAAAAAGTGTCATTGTTCCATAAAACAAAAAAATCGGGAAATAGTAAGAAAAGAATTAGGCCTAAGCAAAAAATAACAAATTTGTATAGTTGGCAGTTTCTGTGTTGATCAAATTTTAATCTTTTAAATTTAATTTTAAAGGCCTTAATATGCAGACACAGATAACAAATTAAACTTTAATGAATAATCTTTTCCACTTTTTACAATTTAAAAACCTTTTATTTATTTTTACTCAATTTCTTGGCAATATTATATTTTTAAAGCTAAAATCATCCACATTCTGTGAACTTATGGATATTTTCATGTTTGATAATAAAATAAAAACACTCGTATCCAAGGATTTATTATCTACCTTTTCAAATTGTGAGCAGGGGGCACAATGTTGCTTGATAAAATAGTCTTCATTCTGCCAACAAGGAGCACTTGATGCATTTTCTCCTTGGCCAGGGTGTTCTGGGTATTTACCATTGGATGGTGTAAGAAAACTCTCGATGGCCAACACAACTAGCGATGTTCTAAAAGTAACACAATTTTCAAAATCATTTAATCAATTTAAAACTAATGTCGATTGCAAAAAGATTTTTTTATTTGTTTAGTTTAAGTTTTATACATCAACTTTTGAATGAAATGCACACCTAAAATGAAATTAAATTTTATAACTTTTTATGAAGATTTACCATCTTCAATGGTACAAGTTGTACAATGATCTAAAGTCTATGAAATGATCTAATGTCCAAATTAAAGCAGAACTGTACCACATTATAATGCCTAAAATTTATCTTCTACAAAAACTATTTTAATTCTCCAGAATGTTTTGATGTCAAAATATTTTTTTTAAATTAAAGTAGTATTTGTAGAAGATAAATTGTTTCAACAAATAATAAGTTTATTTTATGTATCAAAAGCAACAGAAACTCTTCGCAAAAGAACATGAACTTTTCGATGTTCATTACTTTTTGACTTCTGGCAATGAAGTATGAAATATTACTGGGGATAAAACAATTAAATATTTTGTCCGGAACTAAAAATTTTGATTTATACTAAATGTCGCAAACCCACGTATAAGGTGAACCTACCAGTGATTGACCATTTAGTGCTAGTTTCCACACATTTAATTTTTTTTCTCGAAAAATTATAAACAGAATATTATGAAAACTTCCTAAAATATCAATTGATTATATGAAGCTCAATAGTAAATTAACATGAAGTTCCAGTCCTTTTTACAATTTAAAATATCATCAGAATTTCTTAACAAAAGCAATTTTGCCAGTAATTGACCAAGTAGGCATTACTAATTGACCACAGCCATGCTAGTAATTGACCACTTCTTTTCCAGAAAAAACCCAAAAGTTAATTGTTAAATTCTGTTATAAAATGCTCTAATATTCATAAATTAAATATTAAATGAATTAAAAAAAAGGAAGTAAAAATAAATATAATCAATTTTAATCAATGAAAATACAGGAACATCAGTGTAAAATATAGTATGATGGTTTTATAAACTTAGGTTATCAAAGTTAGTTAGACTGGTAGGTAATTATGCATATCTTACTCAAAAAATAAAAACAAGAAAATCAAAATAATATAGAAAAGACTATCTAATCCTATAAAGACTATCTAATCCTATAAAGACTATCTAATCCTATACTTTCAATTCTGAATAAATTTAGATGAAAAGAATCGAATTTAGAGGATATTATTTCTTGAACAGTTTCAAAAAGCATCCGTTTATCTAATGGAAATCCTTTTCTTGCATTGGCATTTTTCCAATTAAATAGAAGTTTCTTCTGAGGGTGTAAGAAATGTTGGGGGTCCATTTTTCAAAATTTCCCTCTTAGCTTATTCCTCAATGTAGAATGAGGAATGTTGTATTTTCTGGCAGTTTCTCTTATTTTCCCATTTTTTTTCTCTTACTTGAAAAAGTGTAGATTTCAAGTCCTCTTCGGTGTACTTGAAAAAGGATTTCTTCCCTTCCATGAGTGTTTAATTTTAATGATTTCAGAATTCTTATAGCCTAGGTATATGCTTAAACCTAAAAAAAAAAACTTCCTTAATGATTTAAGTTAGTTTTCTACTTTAATTTTTTTCCTCTTCATATTAAAAAATATTACTAAACATATATCTTATTCAATTAAGGTGTGAAAAGTAATTTTGATATTTACAAGAGTTTTAGTGATCTGGAAATTTTCCAGATTAACCTTGACCAAAGCTTTTTTCTTTCAACAGACCATTTGATCTGATTTTTTGAATTTTTCAGGAAATAAAACAATTTATAAAATTCTAACAGACATCATTGTATGTACCAAAGTGTTAGTTTAAATAAACATATTAATTAACCTGCATAATATTTGTGTGGGGTAAAGTGGAAGTATACTTAAAATTGACTTTTGACCATTTCTTGACTTTTTTTAAAAAAATCATGTTAAGAAAGTAAGCCTAGTATATTTAAAAAAAATCTAATGTACACATGTAATAAGAAAATCCATCTTAGAGTTTAAAAATGACTTACTTTTGTATTCTAAAGTTGAAAAACTAATACTTTACACCCTTACCGACACCAATTAACCACATTGGTCAATTACTGAAAAAATAAATTTTTCTGGACAAATAGTAAGTGAAGATTGCAACAACAGCATAAACCTATGTTATCACTTTGTTTTTTCCCAGAAAATGTGCAAGTAAGTAAAAATTTAGTAGTTGACCATTTTGGTCATTTACTAAAAATATAACACTTAGCCTGATCAGTAATTAAACATTTATTATTCATAATTTGTTTATTAGTTTAAAGAAAAATTACTTGTATATTTATATAAAAAAAAACATAAATGATCTACATACATTATTTGTATTAAATTATTTAGGAATTATTCATGTTGATGCTAAAAAATCACAGGGAAACTAAACCACCCTTCACTAATAGTGTCAGTCACTCATATGAGGCCCTGTGATATACCTTTGTGTTTGTTAATTTTTATCATCCAATTGGAAGCTTGGTTACCCCTATAACTTTTGGCAGTGGCTTTCATTAGTTATTGGATATATTTTAACCAATAAAAATTAGAATACCATCACAACAATTCTTGCTTACTTCCTTTTTATGTCATTTTGGTCAACTACTAGCATGTGGTCAATTACTGGAGAATCACCCTAGCTAGGCCATATTCACAATGGATGAAAAAATATACATACCTACCCTTAACAAGATTTCAGCCCGGATCGATTGTATTAGATCATTCACGAAACAAGAACGACATTACACAAATTCTATTCTAAACCATAAAATCGTTACAACAATATAAGGATGATTGAATAAAGAATGCAACACATAAACTTAACTTCATTATAATAATACAGATATTATAATACTCACACAATCAGGCCAATAATGAAAACTACCATTCGTCGAAAAGTACAAAACTCTATCATTCTAAATTTTGTAATAGTAATCAATCTTAGGTGTAAAAATTAAAACTTTCATCATTCCCTTTTTTCTTTAGGTTTCTGTTTACCATCGATGCTGTTTACAAATAAATTAAAATGACGGAAGTTTGTCAAATCTTGTAAGTGGAGTTGCAAGTGTACTGTGGAGAAAATATATCTATATTTTTTCTGCCAAAAACCTCCTTCTATCTAAGAAAGTAACTAAATTATTTAATATCTAAATTTTTTTTTTTTTTAGTAATTAAGTCCATAAAATTTATTTACAAAGCTTCTCTTTGGTGTGAGATTTATGTTGAGGTGTCGTAGAAATTAAACTGAACTGAACAGATTAATATCTATTTTTGTTTGTTATTGTATTTGTATATGATCTAATTTTGGTTTGCGATTGTTCAATCGACTCATCAAAAGTATAAATATTAAGAGGTTTATTCGGCCAAATAATGGGAAAAGGTTATAATAATTACATGTGCAAAAAACCCTTTCACCCTGGATCCAAAGCAAATATCAAACGAGTGAGTATTACTTTTTATTTATTCGTCAGGAAATGCTGCTCTTTAACTTGGTAATGTATAGTACAGAACAAAATATGCATACTTAATTTTACCATCATATATTTTGAATAAATATATATGTACATTCCACAGGCATGGATGGCTGAACAAAAAACCGAAAATGAAAAGAAAAAGCAAGAAGAATTGAAAACACAGTATGAAAAAGAGCAGGATTTATATAATAACAGGTAACAACAAGCTGATGTCGCTTGAATTAAACACTATGATGTATTGTACTGCCTCTATAGAAGTACTATTTCCTCTTAAAAATGTGTGCTTTTAGAATAGCAACGTTCCTTTGCCATGCATAGCCAGTAAACTAACTTAAGAATTATTCATTAGATGAGCTTGCACCTAACTCTACGTGAGGGCACTGAAGCCTTTTGTATTTTACCTGCTACATGACACTTGTATACATGGATTTTTTTTTACTTGCAATATGTACTGTAATCAGTTTGTGCCTAGTTTGCTTACGTAAATACATTTCTTTTTTTTTTTTAACCTTGTCATTACTTTTCAATTAAGTTACAAACATCCCTACACTTCCTAGTATCTCCGTTTCCAACAAACTACACCAATTTCCAGTACCTTATTTCCCCTAAGGCCCGTCCCTAGAACCCCCAAAATGCTTAAAAAATTTTAATTGTTGTGTAAATAATATTCTGTTCAGTGCACTTGATCTATGTCGTAAAATATAATACAATCTAATAATTTACTATAGTTATTAAAAATATTAATGTTTGACATTTATATAATTAGGACAGTAATCAAAATTGTCATTTATATTTAAAAAAAAAAAAATGCCAACAATCTTCATAGTGGGGGTCCTCATCTGGTATGTTGGGCCTTTGGTAATCAATCTTCTAAATCGGTACTGATTTATATAATTTTCTAAATGTTATTGCTCAGATATACTTGTGGAAAGGTTGTACATTATTTTAAAATTTTCTAGAAACTGTACATTTTATGGCATTTGAATTATTTAAAAGTCAGTAATAAAATATAAATGTGAATATTTAATTAAACTAAACCAAAGGTACTTCCTGTGATCTGGAACCATTTTATTATATGTAATTTTTTCAAAAAGATTTATTGAGTTTTTATTTTGTATTAAATAATTTTGAATATAACCCTATATTTTTTGAACTTCTGAACCCCATAATTACCTATGTTTTCCTTTCTTACAATTACCATTTCCATCTTTATAGCCCCTTTTCTAACAATCGAAAACTGTGCCACCTTTATCTTTGAACATTTTTGGAAACTTGGAGCTTCTTAAAAATAACAGTTTCAAGTAGGAAACAAAATCAATTAGAATGCACTGTGAGAAAAGGATTTTAAACGTTTAACCCTGTATTAGACACTTCAGGTCTATCCGACCTAATGGTTCTTTGGAATTTAAAACTGGATCTCTTCGTTGGTACAAACTCTTGAAAAAAGTCAGTTTTATCCTGTAAACTGTTAGCAACAAAAAGTTCCTAGTTTGGCTTGGAATATCAAGACCATCCCATAAAATCCTGCAGCTGCGGCACAGACCCGGAATCCATTTGCTGAACTTTTGTTTTGCCAATCACCATAATGATCCCATATCTGGACAGTTTTGCATGTGGAAAAAAAAAAAAAAAAAAGAGCATTATTTACAGTGTAATTAAAAAAAAATACATTTGTTTTTCAGTCAATAGTTGGGAAAGAGGATTGTTGAGGTGGAAGAATAGAGAGGACTGAAAATGTCTCAGAAAGTACAAGACCTTGAAACCAGTTTTGATTTTTTTTATAGCTTTGGCAACTTAGATTTTAAAATTCACTGCTCCCAATTTAATTATAATTTTTCTGAATATTTTTAATTCGAAGTGCTGAAAAGGGTTTCCAGGATCTGATTGTACAGGACCTTCTGAAAGAAAACGTTAAACATCAATAGAAACCTACCAAGTTTCGTGAAGACATTCCATATCAAATTGACTGTGTGAACCATTGCTAAGGCATAAGTGGACATTCCCACGAGCACTTTAACTCTTTAGTTCCCAATGCAGTTTTCTGGAATATCCTTTAAGGACCGGGTTCCCTCCCGAGAAGAAAAACCATTTTCACCCCTCCAAGTGCTGCATTTAGAGAGAAGGGCAATAGACCCCCTGCTAAGCTAAGGTTAATTTATCTCTCTTCGCTATCTGGTTTCCAGGCAGAGGTTGACAATTAGTAAATCCTCAAGGCGTTTTGTTTGCTTTCTTTAGTAGTACAAAGTATTTGTGTTTCAGACATGAAGCTGTGAAAAGAAAGGCTTCCAAAGATAAGAATGAAAACCACCTGTTACCCACCCTGCTGTGAAGACAGTTGCAAAATTACCTTGGCCCCTATTCTCCCCCCCCCCCCCTGCTGTGAAGTGAGTTCTCTGTCCCATTGTAGTGAGCTGCTAATGGTATCAGACCTCCAAGGTCCACCCAAGAAGAGGGGTAGGAGCTATGATTGAAAAGACATGGCCGGCTGGGACGGTTGGGCCGGAACGGGGATTAAAGAGTTAAAGAATATCTGGTTTTATTTGTGGCGAGAAACTTTATTTTGTGATGATATGGCAGACACTCAAGATACGTATTTTGAAGGTTTCCATTTACCAATTTAGTATTGAAAATCTTGCATCCGGAAAATTCCAAATTCTGTATTTGGGACTTCCTACAGTACTTAACTCTGTAAAGTTCATGGTTGTAAGAATTAATACTTTGTGCTCTAACAATTTAGTTATTTTTGATAATTTTACTTCTTGCAATTAAGTTTAGGACTGAGTATCATTCAAGGCATGTTACTACAAAATCTATTTAGTGCTTGACATGCATTTTAATTACAGTATAAACCTAGGTATATTTCTTGTTTTCTATGACTTAACAAACAAATTTTATTCAACTAGTTCACATTGTCCATTATTGTCATTTCAGAGCATTAATCAGTTCAGAAAGCAAAGATAAGCTTGAGCTTAATTTTATGTATGAAGCTCCACCTGGAGCTAAGCGAGGTAACTGTTAGTTCCTTATTATCTATTTCTTTTCATTAATTAAAATGTGTGTAATACATAAAATAATACTCTTAAAAAATATTTTGTAACTAAAAACTTGTAAAAAAATATATTTTCTAATTTACTGATTTCTTTTTTTCTTTTTCATGTCCTCTCACAGAAAGACAAGTAAGTAACTTCTCATATAATTTGTTGCATGACGTTGATGAATTGGATAATCTAATCATAAGTTTTTTTAGATATATTTTTATTGTGATAATTTTTCTCTAAAATGAAGGCTGAGCCATTTGAATGGATGGATACCTTTAATTTTTCATCACATTAAATTAATGGAGTTTTTTTAATTTGTAGAATATCGAGGAGTTTACTCTCAAACAGATAATCCAAAAAATTCAAGCAAACAGTAGATTAAAGATATATTCCGAAATTTGGAAATATAAAAGATTCAGACTTTTTCCAGCACTGCTATCTTTAAAACAAAACAAAAAAATTTACAGTAGTTTGACCGTATCCGAAAGAGATGATGGCGAAAACAAAATGGTGAAGGATAAAATTAGCTGGGAACAATTATTTGAAAGTATTAGGCACTGCAATTAAAGGATTAGAGCCAAGACACATTTTCAGAATCGGAAATAATGGGGATTCAAGGAAAACAGTTTAGCTAAAAGTCAAAACTATTAAAACAACCTTAAAACAAATGTTTTTCAAAACCACATCATGTTATATAAGGATTTTTCTTATTTTATTCCATTTATATGTTTTATTTCATTGATTTTGTGTGTGAACAATGATATGTTCTAAAATCCAGAATTTTCCAAAATCCGGAATCGCAGAAGTCCCACCGACTACTGTGTGTATATATATAATATATATATACTTTTCTATACAATGTTAGAGCAAAATTAAAGAAAATATTCACAGTATTAAAAAAAATACAAATTTTAAGACCAACAACTGGCTCAAAGCCCAACAGAGTTGGTTGAGTAAAAAAATATATATACGTATGAATAAATATAATTTGCAAAACACAAATTACAGATTTTGCTGAATAACATAATAATAAGAGATACAAAAATTGCTGAATAACATAATAGAAGATACAGAATTTTCAAAATACAATATAGGAACACCAAATTTGCATATTACATATTATAGTAAGATAATTAATTTTACAAAATTACCATAATTACAACACATACAATTTATAATTAAAAAAATTACCAGATCATTTATACAATAGTTACAGATCAGACATAATAATATACAAAGTTGACACAGAGTTTGACAATCATACTGGAAAAATACAATGCAGGTTGACAAAGTTTATAGAATACAGCAATTTGAAAGTATAAATATCCTTTTTATCAGTAAGTATAGTACACTAATTAACCCATATTAAATATATACAAATTTTGAAGCACAAAATATAAGTTACTTAACTAGCCAGTGTAATCCAATCATTGCCCATTGATTATCCCCTAATGCATATCTAACTGTTTTTTAAAACTCTCAGAATTTACTACATTTTCTGGCAAATCATTCCAATAATTGATTATCCTATTGTAAAAATAGTTTTTTCTCCCTTCCTTATTAAATTGAGATTTGGACAATTTGCACCCATTTCCTCATATCCTATTGTCAGTCACAAATTCTAAATCCCTAACTTCCCCCTGTGCAATAAATTTAAATAATTTAATCAAATCCCTCCTTGCCCTTTCCTGCAGTCCAATCTATCCTCTTATGCATGTTTAATTTTTTCAATCTGTCCTCTTGTGTATGTTTAATTTTTTCAATCTATTCTCTTATACCATGCCCAAAGTTCCCTGAATTATTTTTGTTGCTGTGTGTTAAACTTTTTCTAACAAATCAATGTTCTTTTTTATAAAAGGTGAGCTCTATACAATGGTAATATAATATCACTAGATCTAGATGAAACTTTTTATATATATATATATATAACCTTGCCTTGTCACTAGCGGACTTACACTGGTGCCCCATCTTAAAATCTACTAACCAACACCCCAAGATCACTGACCCCATTTTGATCTCCATTTTACTTACTTAAACCTACACAATAGGTTTGCTATAATTAATCTAAAGTTAAAACTAGCTCTTTTTTTTTTTCTTTTTTTTACTTTCTTGGAGAATTATTTGGCCATATTTCTTTTTATAGAAAGAGGATGATGAACCTGAATACAAATTTGAATGGCAAAGAAAGTACAATGCGCCACGAGAAGAGTAAGTAAAAGTAATCTGGAGGTGTGTTTTTTTTTTTTTTTTTTTTTTCTTCTTTTTTCCTATCTTATTTTGAGAGAATGATCAAGCTCAATATTAAAAGAAAAATTTATCCATGTATATGTACTAATTAATGAGGTTGAAACAATGCTCCCCCCACCCCCAATAACATTAAATATTCACTTTTTATTCCAAGCTTGCTCTTATTCATAGTTTCTTACTTTTTACTCCGAGTCAGTACTTTATAAATGTTTTTTATAACCTTTACAAAGTGTTTTTTAAAATGTATTACAAAAGATTGAACATATTGTACCATTTAAAGTTAAATTTTATAATGTCTTAATTACGAGAAGCATAAAATCATATATCCTGTAAAGAATAAATGCTAAACAAAATATTAATCTAAAGTGCAAGCATTCATTCTTTAACAGTTATTTAAATTTTGACAGATAGTATATGGACTGTCTATAACCAGATAGTTTGGAGTGTACTGTATTTATTTAATGGGGCCTCGTAAACAATAAAAAAATTACCCACGACAGATTTTGGTAGCTGTTTTGATTAATTTGCCTAATGAGATTGAATTACTTGTGCTTTTACCATCTCGATGCTGTCAGCTACAAATCTACATACAAAACCTTTTTAATTTCATTTTTTTTTTATATATAAGTTTATTTTTTATGGAATTAAATCAAACTGGATTCATTTAAAAAAAAAATAGTGATGGATTTTCAATGTATGTTCATGCATAGTTCATATATTTTTTCAACTTTCTATAATTCCTAACTTCAATTTGGTTGTTATTATATCATTTTATTTCAGATTATTCTGGTTCTATACTTGTATGTTTCTTTATTACTCTGGCTTATATATTAATACTTATTTTTTATTCAATTTAGCTATGCTAGAGGAAATGAAGATATTAAAGACCAACCTTTTGGAATACCAGTTAGTTCCAAGTTTTTTCTATTATGTTCTTGTCTTCAAAAGCAATAAGATAAATGGGTCATTCTCCCAAAACAGGAAAAATACATGTCACAACAATATACCACTTTGAAAACAAGTATGAAAATAATGAATTGTCTTTTAATAACTTTTCCATGTTCCAGGCTAACTTTTCTATTGACAACACATTGAATTTTTCTCATATAAATGTATTTAAAAATATATCAAATGTCCAAAAGTCATTATCCTGGTTTGTCACTAGAGCCATCTACTCTGTTATAAATGTTAAATAAATTAATAATAAAACTAATTTTTCAACAACAGTTAATTTAATGCATTTATAATAAAGTGTTTTATACGATGGAAACTAATTTAATTATTTTTTCTTATTTAAAAAATTACTAAAATGCATGTCACTGAACAAAGCTTCATTGTCCTGCCATATTGCATTACACTCAGTGTTAGCCAGTTAAATATTTCCAAAGGGTATTTTCACCCCTCTCTAAATTTTAAGGGGTATTTTTAAAATCCAAAGGGTATTTTTTAAACTAAAGCAAAATCAGTTTTTTGACAGAATCAATAACTACAATAATAACTGTATGTACGATCATACAACAATGTTGCAGGATCGCAATTTCGCATATCAGAGCAAAAACATACTTTTTAAATGCTTACTGAAAACACTTGATGGTTATAAACTTTAAACTAATTATTAACACTATGCCGTTCTGTGACACCACATTGGTGTCCGCGAAATTATCGGGCAAATACCAATGACGCCTCGAAAACTATCTGGAAAATGCCGGCAGCTCTATTGAAACTATTGCACAAATGACGGAAAAGTAAAACTTGACGATTTACGATATCCCGAAAAAACGCTGCCGAGTGATATAGGCGAAATGATCTGAACTTCTGAACCAATCTTGCCAGTACAGAGAATCGCGATTAGTGCGGACAACAGTGTTAATCTACATTTTCCATCAATTCACATATGAGTTTACCTTTTTCCTCTATTTTGTGCAAGAAGGCATGGTAAAAAGCATACACTTAATTGAGGAACGTACGAAATTACTTTTGGAAATTGTAGAACGGCCCCCCTACAATCCACCTACTAATGTGGCACGGGGTATCAGCAGCCATTCAATGGCATCAGTCAGTCACTGGTCTGTGAGAAGCACTCGAGGCACGTTTCAACCGCATGTATCCGCATTCGTAACTGGCGATTTCAGAGGAGGTGATCCTTGTATTGCATCCCTTTGGAAAATAAACAAAAAATTTGCATTTTTTCTTAAAAGAATGCTATCTTCAAAGATATAAGGCAGGAAAGTAGAGCGCCCTTTGAAAAACGGCTAGGATGATTTCTGATTTTATGAAATGGAGAATTAATTTTAAAAAATTTACCATGATGTGCCGATGCGTGATTTCACTCATGGGGCGAAATTAAATTTCAATGCGTGTTCACGCAGATTTCACACATTTTGACAAACTCTGATTACACTCAATATTTTAACTACAGAAGGCAGCTGCATTCTATTTTGTGTGCCCATTCCAAGAACTTTGATTTCTTTAGTAAGCTGTATCAATAAGTATTCTCATTTGGCATCATTTTTTTTACAGAATTTTAAAGTTCTACTCCATTAAAGTTATGTTTAATTTGCATAATTGTCTTGACAGTTACAAGAAATACTGAATGGGAAGAAAAAAATTATATTGCTATATAGAATACATAATAAAGTCACCTTTTAGAAAATATATACATTAACTTTAAAAATTTTAAATAGAATGTGTCAGCTTCTAATCACATCAATTTCATCATTGTCCTGGCATATAAAGAACACAATAACAGCTAACTAGAATAATAATGCTTGTTATTTATTGAAAATATAATTAATATTGATATAAGCTTAGCAGTACCCCACTACTATTGTAATTGAATGTGAAAATTTAATTTTTATTTTATTTTAATTAGCTGTTTTCTGAAATCGCCTTATTTAAAAAAAAAAATTGTATTATAAACACCATTGTCTTAGCAAAGGGATTTTTTAAAAGCTTTTCCTACTCACAATTAATAAATTTTTGCACTGCTGGTATGTTTTTTTTTGTTGTATAAAGCCTAAATAATAACAAAAATTTAATAACATACATTTACAGCATCCTTTTTTAAAAAAATGTTTTAATATTGAAAAGTTGCCTGTTTTAAAAGAATGACGCAATTGGAAGAAATGTTTTTTTTTTTTTTTAAACTTATTTTTATAATACCATGCACATATAGTTGTTTATTATGAAATGCTATGTGAAAGAGTGATTTATTTGAAATTGAATCCCCTATTTTAAAATAAATTATTGTTTTTTAATATGCTAATATAGTGCTGACATATTTTATGTTACATATACATAAACATATCTTGACTTTTGTTAAGATAATTTGCAAAGTTTAATTCAATTTTATGTGGATTTATTATACGTACATTTTTATTTAATATATATACACATACAAATTTAAATAAAACTATTTTCGATAAAATACAAAGCAACTTTATGTATGAATATGATGACTAATTTTCTTGTAAGTCGTCATCATATTATACATAATTACTATTTTCATTTTACTTCCTACTTTTTTCTTTATTAAAGTTCATCAATATAAAGTTTAAAAATGTTCATCACAAAATGTATGCGTTACTTACAGGTTAGAAATGTTCGATGTATCAAATGTCATAAATGGGGTCACATCAATACTGATCGAGAATGCCCCCTCTTTATGCAAGCAAGTGCATCTTCCATGCCCTCAAGTAAATATATGTTTCATGTTGGTTTTCCCAATATTCCATACCTTCTCCACTTACTACTTGAAAAAAATATATATATATATATTGCTATGCATTTACTTTAAGTTACCAAACCAGAAAGTTTTCAATTTGCCATTGTAAACTGCCTGGATGTCATTTAAAATATTTTATAGAATTGTAAAGACAAAGTGATACATTAAAACCTGTTTATAACAATACTGTAGGTATGTATAAAAATATTGTTATATACAGATTATCATTGTATGTAAAAACCTGTTTATAATGCTAATGTAAGGACATATAAAAATAGTGTTATAGACATTTCACTCAGATAGTTGAAACATTTTGCTCATCCAATATTTATTTATGTATACATATTTATTTACATGAACTGTGTATGGTATTTATTTATTTATTTATTTATTTATTTATTTATTTATTTATTTATTTATTTAAATAATTTTAAAAGTATATTTATTCAGCAAGTAATGGAATTAATAATTAATATAAGATAATGAGCAATTTAACTATTTGGTGCTATAAGATTTTTCCTAAGATAAAGTGTATTTACCTCTGGCAACGCTTCTAGTATTACTGAGCACATCTTGCACACTGAATTAATTTAGAGAAAGCATAACTTAACTGATGAAATTATTTTGAATGGGCAAAGCACATTGGGTATGCCATTAATCTTTATGATTTGTTGTTCATATGGCATTTGTTTTCGTGATTCTGCACAATGTAAATAAGAAACATTTAGTAATGTTGTATTCAAAAGCCTTCTGAGTTGAATTGAACCAATGGGTATCGTATTGTTTTCCAAGATTAAAAAAAATATATCTGGATTTTATGTATATACTACTTGCTTTCTAAAGAGATAAAATTATCGTTATAGACAGTTGTATGTACAAAGTTATTATTGCTGTTGGTAGGTTTAAAATACATTTAGTGAATAAGAATTGTACCCGGATCAAAGAAAATAATATTGTATGCAGGTTTATTGTTATACGCAGTATTAACAGGTTTCACTGTATTTACCATTTTAGTCATTATTAATATTATGCAAAGTTAATAAAGAAATACACAAAAAGATTTCTCTTGCATTTAACAGATTTATTTTCTGTCATTATGAAAAAAAAATTCTCTTTATCCTGTCATTGTTCCGTATTTAAAAGTTCTACTCTAACAGTTTTAACTAACAAAAGCTGCTGTGCGATAGTTTTTAAATTTTCCCATTAAAACCTAAGATTACTAGATTTATGTAACAGTGTAACTACCTTTTGATGGTATAATAAATCGCATTTTAAACCTGATGGTGTGAATTGCGTTTTAAACTTGATGATCAATCACAATTAGATGTTTTTATACAAACAGGCATGTTTGAGTAGGTAATTGACAAAATATTCAAAATTAAGTTTTTTTATCACTGCTAATATCAGGGATGAGATTTTTCCACCTTTTGACAGATTTCTGCTTTTTATGTTAAATTGCCCCCTTTTTTTTACCTTTTTGTCCCTGTTTCAACGATCTGTGTTTTTTTCCGATTTGGACCAGTTTTTCCTTTTTCTCATGTCTTTGCAAAAGATTTTCCCTCTTCGCTCCCCTTTCTTCGCAAATTACAAGTGCTTGGGTGACCAGAGTACACTTCAGTTTTGATTCGTTGCAAATGACACTGCTCTTCAACGATTGTTTATTGAGATCATATGACCACCTGGGTGTTTTGGGGTTCTTCTCATGCGTAGAGACATCCAAAACAAATATTGATGGAATACAAAGCAATACAATATTGCTCTTTGACGTAATATGGTTTAAATGTTATCTTATAAACTATGTACTCGGAAATAAACTTGCTTAATGGCATATTTGCATTTTTTCTTAATTGTAGCGATTTGAATTTACCAGAAATGTAGTTAATAAATGAACAAGTGTTGTTGATTCGATCGCTCAACATGAATCTCGGTTACCAATATCTAGGTACTTTCCTTATAAATATAAGGCTTCATTCTGATTGAATTGTATTTTGCTGGTAAGCATTGTCTAACATTACTAAGTTAAATAAAACGGTTACTATGTCCAATTCCAGCACTTCTACAAGCAACAAAATGTACAGATTTGATAATTTTATACACCTTTTAAATTAGTCAATTTTATGTGTAGTTTGTGGGGAAATTTGGAGAATACTAGAATAATATTATTTGAGAACAATATTTGGCTCATATTAATTTCTTCCCAAATATTTAAAATTTGATTATTATATAGTGTGAGAAATTGCATTGTATCTTTATGATTGGTAAATCGTCCCTTCCACATACTTTTTTGTCAAATTTTTTATATTACCCAGTGGATAAGTTTTAGTATTAACTTAAGAAGTTAAAAGAAAGCACATACTTATCATGGAAACTATTTCCGTTTGGTGAAGAAAATTTTAAGAAATGCTCATTTCTTTTCCACTCACACACGAGCCAATCGATACATCGAATACAGCCGAAATCAGGAAATTCGTAAGAGCTGCATTTGGCACCATATACATTTAGAATGGAAGGATATTCCATACTATACTAAACTTCAACTTAACTAGACATCACTTAGATGGTAGATCGTCACAGTGCTCATAGGTATTTAATCCATTTTGGCGGCGTGAAAGCATAATGTTCGCCAAACCACAACCCTATAAAGAACAAAAGGCTATAAGGTTTGGCGAGAATTATGTCTTCACTCCGCCAAAATGGATTAAATACCTATGAGCACTGTCACGATCTACCATCTAAGTGATGTCTAGTTAAGTTGAAGTTTAGTATAGCAGTTGTTTCCTTAACTCTTTAATTCCTGTACCGGCCCAGCCGGCTGAGTCCCATTCCGGCCGTGTCTTTTCATTCACAACTCCTACCTCCCTTCTTGGGTGGACCTTGGAGATCCGATACCATTAACGGCTCACTACAATGGGTCAGAGGTTTCTCTTCACAGCGGGAGGGGGGAGAGGGGCCAAGGCATTCTTGCTACTGTCCTCACACTAGGGTGGGTATAACAGGTGGTTTTCATTCTTATCTTTGAAGCCTTTCTTTTCACAGCTTCATGTCCAAAACACAAATACTTTGTACTACTAAAGAAAACAAACAAAACGCCTTGAGGATTTACTAGTTGTCAATCTCTATCTGGAAACCAGATAGGAAGAGAGATAAATTACCCTTAGCTTAGCAGGGGGTCTATTGCCCTTCTCTCTAAATGCTGCACTTGGAGGGGTGAAAATGGTTTTTCTTTTCGGGCGGAAACCCGGTCCCTAAAGGATATTCCAGAAAACTGCATTGGGAACTAAAGAGTTAAGAACAATGCAGTCCTTTTGAAACTTTTACTCTCCCGTCCGTCATCAGATTTAGTGGATTTGATCAAGGGATTATTTGCATTGTGCAAAAAGTTTGCTTTTTATTGGGGATTTTTTAACTTACAGTAGAAATTCCATCTTCATTTGCGATTCTAATCTACATTTAAGAACATTAGTAAAACAAATAATCAAAGTTAACTTGTAATTAGTAAATTTTTAATTTTAAACTAATAATTTAGATGCAGCCCGGCTGTACTTGCTGTACCTAACGAGCCGCCATTGATATTGTTCCTTCCTCAAGTTTTCTTTAATATCGTCCCCTCCGCATGCTTTTTTGACAAATTTTTGGAATACCTCATTTTTGCTTTCTGACCTATCTTGCTCTTTTTCGTAAAACTTCTTCACCTATAAATTATGGTAAAAATTTTTGGCTCTCGTATGATTTCAGTCTTTCTGCTTTTTTGCCAATCTCGTCCCTGCAATATTTAATAATTTATAAAAACATGCAAATATAATAAAAATAAATAATAATGAAAAGTAAATACCACACTGAAAAAATAAATACTTGCTTTATATGAAATAGAGGATTGCCAGCTTTACATCAAATTGACATACAAAAATGTTTCAAAACAGCTTTAACTTTGAAAAATAAGATTTCTTATCATTTTGTGAGAAATTTCAGCAATCTTTGGTAGAGCAGTCATTAAGGTGGAAAGTAAGTCATCAGGCAGTACATGGTCCAAAACCAACAAGGCACCTTGATGTTTTAAAACTTTATTTTAAAATGAAAATGGTTTTCTGACTCAAAGTTGAAACACATGTTTTCAGAGCTTTGATAAGCATCCAATTTAATGGAAAAATAAGTCAATCTTACTTATTTCTAATTAAACTGTTTCAATAGTTCAACTTAAAGGATCAAAGTCACTTCTTGAAATAGAGCAAAAAATGGGTAACCAAAATCCATAGACCTGCTTTAATAAGTTTAATCCTACAAAAGGCACTTCCTCTAATCAAGCTGAGAAGAATAAAAAAAAAAAATGTTCAAAATTCATCAAATCATTTTTGTTACAACCATTATGTATTTATTTTTCGCATACTCAACCAGGGCAACACAACGGCAAAAAAAATCAGGATTATAGCTATAATAGAAGCTGGTTGTGAGGAGTCGAAAACCGGCCTAAATTCGGTCAACATAATATATACTTGCGTATTTACCGCTTTGACATTGTACATGGGGGTCCACTTATCACTTACTTAGTATTTGAATAAAGACGCCTAACCTACTTGCTAATTTCTTTTAACGCATCTTACTATTCTCACTTGCCTGATGTTTTTATGTTTGAATTTCTAATAAAGTGCTAGTCATAGATATAGTCGAAAATCTAACCATAAATGGCACACACCTTGCAACGTTTTTCTTTTCTGATCTTTTTATAAAACCATACTTTAAATATCAATCACCAACCTATGCAGATGTAATATTTAAAAAAGCTATTATATGAAGGAATTGTTTATAGATTTGTTTATTTTAAATGTAGCCTCCATGGATCCCATGGAGCTCATGCGACAGATGAGAGAAGATGGCTATGGTCTGAAAGAAAATGTCCTTGGGCATCACATTAATCCCAAAGCAGCAAATCAGGTACATAATATGTAGAAAAATATTGATTGAGTAAAATAAATTTTAAAAATGCATGTTTGAGATAGGCTACAAAAAGTGGCTGATTCATTTTCTTCCACAAGTTTTGTATATTGACAATTTTTTTTTTTTTTTTTTTTTTTTTTCAAAGTCATTTTTTTTTTTTTTTTTTTTAATTATATAATTTATCATTATATTGCAAAATATATATATATCTATAATAATCATATTGCATTAAGGCCTCAATATGCTGTCTAGAGTGGAATAACTTAGCATCTTTCGCATATAATTTTTGAAAAACCATCTCAACAAAGACCTTCTCATTTCTCTGCTTTATTTTTAATAAAATGGAAATACAAATTTTTTGATGATACAGGGTGATTTTAAACTCACTCGCATTATAGTTTGCCAGCCCATAAAAGTAGCTGTTTAAGAATTTAAATTAAAGTAAATTATCAATGAGATTAGTTGAAATGTTGACTTTTTTTTTTAGCAGACAAACTTAAGGTGTTACAATAAATGTTCAAAATTACATCTTCTTTCGCGACTACAAAAGCATGCTTGTTTTGACAATTTGCGAGACTCTGCCGAGCATGGAACTATTGTATTGGATATAGCTGTTGTGATGTTCGTTTTCAGCTCAGCAATCCTATGTGGGCTATTTGGAAAATGCAGAGACTTCATTTCAGTTTTTCAATGTTCAAAATGGATGACCTACCGATTCTTTTCTTGGTAGCTACTGATCTAATTGTCCTGATTTCCTCAAGTTTTACAGTGAACTAATTGTGTCACCATTTAGTTATTGGGTTCGGAAACATAATAATACTTCTTGTGAAACTCTTCAATGAAGTGAGAATATGACTTTGAAGCAAAATTGATCCTCCGACATGAATATTCGCTGCTCCTGTTAAAACACCATGCCATCACCTTGAACAACAAACGCTTCACACATAAATTCTCTGAGCACAAGATCACTGATACCGACTGAAATATATTCAAAATAGTCTACCCAGTTATCTGCGGAGAAGAAATTTGAAACTAAATGCGTTTTCACTGAATTATGGCTCATTAAACTTTGATGTGCTCGACTTTAAACTCGCCCTATATTAATATTTAGTGTTTACCAAATTAAGTTATAAGTTTTTAGTCATAACACTAAGCACATAGGAGTTCTAAAGGTAATATAAAAGCTGTTAGCTATTTTTCGAACAAATTAAAATAGAAAAAAATGGTTTCATAAGAATCAGAACTTATGCAAACATCTTAGTCTGTTTTTTTATATGAAGATAAGGTGTCAAAATATACTCGTATGTTTTAAGTATTTTCTCCCTTGAAAATGCTTGTCAACAGTTACTGATTAAAAATTCAGCTTTGAATATCTTCTTGCAAATAGGTCCAAGTATCTGACAATATTCAATTTAAGTAAGTAGATTATTTTATGTGATGGTGAAACTCTTTAAAAAAAATCACACTTTCTGAGTACCTCTTTCGGAGTTCTCAACAACATTCAATTAGCGTAGAATTACACAAGATTTTTCTAAGAATTTAAATTTACCGGACCGCAGTCCATAACGTACTTATGCATTCAATATAAATGAAGATAATATAAAATTATTTTAAATAAATAGTTTATTCAGATATGCAAAAAAAGTTTGCAAAGGTGGGGAAAAATTAATAATTGGTGATTATTTCGTAGGTGATAAAATATCGCCAATGGTCAATTTTATAATGCCAAGTAAACTTTTTTCATTATTTCTTGATTTTTGAGGCATGTGCTATATATATAGGCTAAGAGCTACTAGAATGTTAAGTTTTATAATTCTAGCCCCAATAGAATTGAGATTCAAATTTTTCGAACGTTGCCTCTTTAGGGGACTCGCAGGGGAAAATCTCGATTTTTAAATTTTTTCCTTTGTATACTTGTTAAACCTTACAAGCATACCAAATTTCATAGTTATAGCTCTGCTAGAAGTACCTTAGTAATTTGATGATCAGTGAGTGAGCTTTGGGTGGATTTCAAAATGTATTGTTTTCTACCTTTTTTGAATTTTATTATCTCGACAACCAATATAATTGGAGACTTGAAACTTAGGGGTCTTACTAAAGTGGCTAACAGCTACCCGTAAAAAAAAATTCAGCTCTTTGACATACTTTAATACCCAGATATGAGAGGTAAAAATACTGCTGAGTGGCTTTCGGTAAAAGATTGCTGGCAGAGAACTTGGCGGGTGCACTTAGATACTGCTGCTCTCTCTGCCCATCAGTTTGGTTCATATTGGGAAATTAAATACAGAGTGGCCTCATAACCTGGAAATCAGGGAAATATCGTTTTTTTTTTTGTTTTTTTTTTAATTTCTTAAAAATCAGGAAAATTTTCTGCTGTATTGAAGGTATGTTTCCTCGTTCATCTGTATTTTTGCACTATTTACCAGGAGAATTGTGGGAGAAAATCTTTGGAAGTTTAATGTTACTGGATAGTATCGACTTTTCATTATCGCCAAAACTATTTTTAAAAATTGGACTTATTATCTCTTTAGCATACATGTTCCATTTCATAAAGGTGTATACAGACCTGGAAAAGTTGGAGAAATTTAAAAAAAGTTTGCCGTAAAATCAGGGAATTTTTTAGAAATCTATCGGGGAACTTTTTTTCCTGAATTTTGTGGCCACCTTGAAATATATAATTATATCAATATATTGAATGATATTGAATTGAAATTCTTATGAAATATTTTCACTCGGTTAAATTACTCTTCTTGAAATCTCGTCAAAAACAATTGTTTGTTAATTGAATTTTTCTGACTTCTTTATCTTATTTTATATTCTAGCAACTCATTCCAAGTGATGAAAGTGATCCTGAAACAGAATTTTTAAAGTCTCTCTCCACTTCAGAAAAGAAGAAACTTTTGAGGTATAATGCAAAATCACAAGTAATAGATTTTAAGTCATTATAGTATAACATGTTTGAATTGCTTATGATATTTCTTCATGCATTTATCTCATACCCATTCTATAAATATCCAAATCTTTAAAATAACTGAAGAGAGTATGTCTTTTATTCCTGTTAGAAGAGCCTTTAGGAAGTCCATAGAGAAGAAGGGAAATTCGACAAGAAATCATTAAATACACAAAACATGCCCTTTACAATTATCAATGAAGCCCTGATAACACAATCGAAACATTCCTATACTTAGAGCTATCAACTTTTGTCCTATGTGAGAAGAAATACTGCAGAATATTTATTTTCAAACATTTCTTGAGTAACTCTCCACGATCTATTCATTTAGTGGAAATGAAAAGCAAGACTCGTAAGCAAAAAAACTTTGCACCAATCAGAACAGGTTTCTTGTCAATACAGTAAAGCAAATTGAAGTCGTTTTCATTAACCCATTATCACCCAAATTAACAAATTTGGAAAATTTTCTTTGAAATTGATATGTATGGGTAGAAATGCATAAATTAAGAGTATTTCAAAAGCATTTTGAATTTTTTTAGCTGCAATCGTATGTTTTAAGCCATCCTCATTTGAGGACGCTGGGCGTTTGTATGCATAAAAATGTAATTTTCTAAAAAATTTAATATTTTTACTTAAAATTATGTAGTTTTGATATATAAACATACTAATAAGCAATATAAAGTTAAGAAGCAAAATTTATTTTTTCACTTGTAAGAAAACTTATTTTTTTTACATTTTCAAGGTTGATTTTTTTGTATGAAAAAGTGGAAAACATTCTATTCATAATAATACATTGCATTTCATACAGTATGTTCTTTTTGAAGAACAGGTATCATATTGGCAACGCCTTTGTTTCTCTCTTTCACCAATGATATGCTGTAATTGGTTGAATTTTATATGAGGAAGCACATTTTGGATCTAGATGTTATACGTCTCTGTACTGGTCTTCCTAGGGCTGTTTTTGAATCAGCTCCTTTTCTTTTTTTTTTTTAATACTGCAATATACCTTCTAAAATCTTTGACTGACATCAACTTAGAACCATGTAACTTTTTATAAATTATATAGCCATTTACAACAGCTATATCTAATAGGTTTAGATTTTATAAACTGCTTCATTGAATGATGTCCATAATACCTGACGATCATTTCATCAACAGACAAATTTTCCTGGAAAATTCTTGGAAATCATTTCTAACAAGGGACATATTTTAAATGATTTATCACGTCTGTTTTTGTGATGTAGTTTATTACCTTAAAAATGTAATACTTTCTTAAGCTATAAGTAGAAATTTCTAGTTATAGCATTCTTCACTATTGTTACTCCTAAATCATCTGATTTTGCCCAGTAGTCCCGTTCACTAGGTAAAGTATTATAACCCGAAAGTATAAAAAAAACAATAAAGGTTTTTATTTCATCCTTATTCACATTATAATTCATTTTTCACTTCGTGAGCATATCGATTAGTTTACTCTACAATTAAAAATTCTTCAAACAGAATTGTTTTCATATTACTAGATTCCACGGTCTATCAGAATTTTTCTTATATCAGTTTGCCTTAGTCCCATTTATATAAGAAGGGGTTTTGTTCGTCCATACAACTTTTTGTGTTTCCCTTTTACATTTACAGGAACTATTAACTACATTATTTCGGATAAAAAAACGTTATCATTACCATCTGGTATTGTAATCTCCATTGTATCTGCAATATCTGATACAACTGGAGTGTCTAAATTATCATCATCGAATTGTTCTTCATCTGTTAGTTCATCGATATCCGAAGGCATTGCTATAATATCTTCAATTTATTCCGAAAAATATAAGCAGTTGCATCTTCTAAGATTTTAAATATTTTTCTTCTACTCATCTTTCAGTGTTCATTTATAGTTTGACTGCAAAAATTTAATACGCACTTGAAAACAAATCTAAATGGTGAATAAGAAGTATACACAAACGCCCAGCGTCCTCAAATGATGACGGATAAGATTTCTTGCTTATTACGGATATATTAATAACAATAAATATTGAAAACCATGTTAACAGTATAATATAGACTATCTAGATTATATATATACCAAACTGAAGTAATTTACCTTATATATCCAGTGCGATACTGAAATATGAAGTTAACACAACGCCATTACCAAAAAAGCGGGAAATTATAGTGCATTTTCCCCGCCCATTTTTTACGTCATTCTAAACAAATCACATATTACACATTGTATAGTGCTCCCATCTATCAGATCAATTTGTAAAAAAATAATACTTTTTAATTTAATAGTAGAAATAGCAGTTTTTACAGCGTCCTCAAATGAGGACAGTGAGCACTAATGGGTTAAATAACCAAGATCACTATGAGTGCTTTACAACCCTCTTCAATTTCAGTTGCTACTCTCCTCAAGGTTAGTTAATATGGGTGGTTGACTGCTACAGTTTTAGGCTTTTGCCATTATCATGAATTATGTCTCAGCCTCGAGTCTATAATTTTAGATTAGTCAATATTGGGATGGAAAAATAGGGGAATTGTCTTATTTGCAAGTCAGTAATGTCAAAAATAGGAATGTGGTCTGACTATGTATAATATTTCAAATATGTCAAGTTTAGTTTTTAAGTTTTTGAAATTAAAATTAATTTGTTCTTAAAAGGAACTAAAAGGATGAATTCAATATTTGTCATATAACATAATATTTGCATTATTTCTCATTGGTTTATGAATTTACATTTTTATCCATAGAAAACTAAAAAAGTTGTCAAAAAAGCAAGAGAAAAGCAAGAAGAAAAAAAGCAAGAAGTCAAAAAAATCTAAGTCAAAGGAATGGTCAGAATCAGGTAGGTTGAAATGTTTTAATTTTTAAAAAAATATTTGAATTACATAATGTGTTGTTTCATATCACTGTACCTTAAAAAAAAATCTTAGTGAAGCGAAGAAAAAAAATCTTTTTTTATATTAACTAATATTTTGACTTTTTATCATTTTATTCCTCATTGAAAAATTGCCTCTAAATTATTATGTAATTTGTAGTTATTTTGAATTCTTAGGTCACTATAGTGTATACTTTATGTTGTGAAAAGGAAGTATCTTCAATAATTATATAAAAGATAATATTGTTTATCTCTTATATAACACTTTTATATATCTCTACAGAATTATCCACTCTAATGTTATTTTATGAGCCTACTTTAGTATATTAGCTAATTGCGGTTTATTTTAATCTAAAAATCTTTTTAAATACATTTCATCAGAGCCATGTTTAATGCAATCCGAAATTAGATTGACTTCTCATATTAGGCTTTGTTTCAGAATCTGAGCAGGACACAAAACAAAAGAGAAAAAAGACCAAACACGAGAAATCAAGTAGTTCTAGTAGTGATTCCTCTAGTGAGGAGAGTGTAGAAGGAATAAGCAGGAAAGGAAAAAAAGAACAAAATCCATCTACTTCCAAGGATGAAGGAAAAAGAATTTCAAAAAGTAAACCACCTAGAGAAGCTTTAAAGCATTCATCATCAGTTTCTGATTTGTTGTCAAAGAAGCATTCCAGAGATGAAGATAAGAAAATATCAATAGAAGAACCACCAAAAAAGATTAATAAGCATTCATCAGTTTCTGATAGATCAAAGAAGCAGTCTAAAGATGAATTATCAAGAGACAAACAGGCGAGAGATAGTGAAAAGCCAGTTTCTGATAGATCAAAGAAGCAAAAACTTGTGCATGAAGAAAAGCCAATACTTGAACAGAGTAGCAAGTACCATGCTGAAAAGGAAGTTACCAACACAAAGAAAGCAACTGAAGACAAAACAAAGAAAACTAAAAAGGGAGAGTTTTCTTCTAGTGATAAACATTTGGCACGTGCTTCTTCCGGTATAGAACCTAGCACATTTTTAAATAACAGTTATGTTATTCGATCAAACTGGAAGTCTAATTACTCTTCAAGCTCAGAAAATGACGAAATTACTAAAACAGACAAAACTTGTCTAGCAAAGGGAAAATTCACAAAACATAAGACTGTGGAAAGCTCATTGGATTGGGAAAGTGAAAAAAAGATTAAAGTCGAAAAAGCTGATTCAGATATCAATACCCAAACGACTGTTGATTCCAAACCTGAACATCCCGATGGATTTAGTCATCTATGTCCTCAAGCAAAAATAGAGTCTAACTATTTGCTTGCTTCAGAAGAATACAAAGGGAAAATGCATGATAAGTTTCGTCACCTTTACAGGGAAGACAGGTCACCATCTGTAAAGCAAAAATATAACAAATAGATCAAAGCA
This sequence comes from Linyphia triangularis, assembly GCA_963978545.1. Lineage (NCBI taxonomy): Eukaryota > Metazoa > Arthropoda > Arachnida > Araneae > Linyphiidae > Linyphia > Linyphia triangularis. Next base: position 60,253,545 of record OZ021732.1, read on the forward strand.
ATACCCTCAAAGTATTGGTAAATTTAAAAGCGAAATGTTTTAATTTGAACTGGAAATTAATCATTCTAAAAACTATATCTTCTACATAATACTGCATATAAAATTCCCATTTTTTAATAATAAACAAAGAAAGCAATTATTTAAACATCAGATCAAAAATGTTTATTTACTTTATGATATTTTAACTGTGTAGACTTCCAATAGATTTTTATAAACTTTCTTTCTTAGTATCTGAAACTACTAATTATAATAAGTATTGATTATAGAATGCTGATTTAGACCTTGTAAATATTCTTTTGAGAAATAAATCTAGATAGTTTATTTGTATTGTTCTCTGAAAATTGCTGTTTTAATTTTTGTTGGAAGGCTTTGTTAAAGATTCAATACTCTTTGTCTTTTGTATATATGGAAGCAAAATAAATATTTGTTATTTAATTAAACAATTCTTTTCATCTTTTACTTGTACACTTTCATTTTGCCTCTCAAGACCTATCTCTCTTAAAAAGTATTTTTCAGCAAAGAAGTTTTTCTCTTTTTTTAACATTTTAGTATATTTGTACTGCTCAAAGGTGTTCCCCTTTAAATATTTTGACAGTTAAAGTTACATACTATATTTAATGATATTAATCAATTAAGTTGTGTTATATTACTTTTCTACAATTCTTTTTTTATTGTTCAATCAACTAATGACTTAAGCATTTTAAGGCAACAAAATGTCTTAATACAATTATAAACTTTCATTTTATGTGTTATAATTTATTACATTAATATTTTCTAATTTAAGCTAATCATTAAAAAAAAATTATTAGTGTATTAAGAAAAGCTGTAAAGCAGTAAGTAAAAAACAGATATAATGTAATATTCTTTTAAATAGATATCATTTTAAAACAATTTTTGCAGATATAACTTGATTCCTTGCAGCAATCACAAATGAACATCGGCCACACACTAGTAATTTGTTTGAAAAAAATTTAATAAAATTTTATATATTTTGGTATGGTCAAGGACATCATAAAGTCAAATTCATCAACTTAAAAAAGGTTTCTTCCACTTTCCACTACTGCTATCTCAGTCGTTGGCTTTGCCCCAACTTAAAAGTTCTATTATGAGTCAACACATTATTAATAACCCCTAGAATTATAAGCAGCATTTATGTTGTGACCAAAGTGTATGATTTGACATTTTTCAACATTGAAAGACACTCCCTTAGCAGCCAAGTCTAATGATTTGTTTGAATCTTCTTATGACTGTGAAATTATTCTTTATAAGAGAAGATTTTACCAATATATTTTACAGAATCCATAATCTTGGAAGTCATCTGCAAAGATACTGCCTGACTACATCTTAAATTGTATTAAAATAATGTTATAAAGGATAATTGGAGAATTTGTACTTGACCAACTGAAAATATTTTTACTAATTTAATTGGGGATTTTACTAATTAATTTTACTAATAAAATTTATACTGAAAATATATTTTTACCCATTAGGGAATGTACATAAACTATATCACCTAAATTGTGACTTTTCTGACCCCCCCCCCCCCCCTCCTCTTAAAATTGCATCACATTTCTGTCGTCGTCCCCCCTCCCCCCCCCCCCATCCACTCCTCACCTTTGATTTTCTAGGAAACTGGCATCTAGTATAAAAATGTCACCAATGCTCAAAATGAGTTAGATTTTAAGCATTGTTTTGAAAGGAGTTAAGCAGGGATGTACTGGCCATAGGGTTGTCCGATGCAATCACAGGGCGTGTCAGTGTCTGTAAAAAATGGGTTGTGCCGGTACTGGATTTTTTTTGTTTAGTGTTTTTCGTAATTTTTTCTCCAATATAAGTATTTGCCTTCCTTGATGTTTTTTTTTTTTTTTTTTTTTTTTTTTTTAAATCAATGCGTTCAAATCCAATCATTACCACCAGTTAATTATTAAATATAAATATGTAAATAATAAAATGTATTAATTGTTAATACTTTACATATTCAAAATAATTATACAATTATTGGAATTTTATTAACAAAAATTATTAAAATTTGATTAATGATTATGTAGAAAATTTTCACCAGGCATAAATTTAATATCACAGTGCCGACTTTTTGTCTCAGTATGCCCTTGCTCATACAGTTTAGAACAATATTAAGGCATGTGTTATGGCCAAAAAGGTCTATGGAGCAGAGGAAACGATCGCTAATGAAAAATCTCCCAACTCAGCTATTTAAATTCGAACAAGTTTTTTTTAACATAGGTTCACCAAGATGGGCTGATTTTCATCAAAATTAATGATTGCCAAGGATACCATAGAGTGTGCCTTCAAGCAATCATGGTACTTAAACATTGGAGCTGAAACATTCATAGCATTGAATGATTTCTTGTTCTCGGTTATTTTATTATTACAACTTAACATTTTAAATTAGAAATTTCCAAACTTTTAAATGTTGGAACCTACATTTTTAATAAGTTGAACTTCAAGCAACTTTTCTTTTACGCCACTTCTCTCATCGTAGAGCACGTGTTTTTGATGGTTTATTTCCACATTACTTTTGATTTAACACAAAAAAATAATACTAGTTCAATTTATAATTATAAAAATTACTATTTGCATATATCTAAATCCTAAAATTTATTTACTCCTGTTGTATGGTTTGAGAGCATGTACCATCTCGTAGGTTTTTAGTTTCGATTTTTCAAAAACTGATAAAACATAGTATTGAAATTACTATGTCTCACAAGATGACCGCCCACGTAGCTGCTTTTTAACTATGGTCGCTATTTACGTTTTTAGGTCACAAGTCAGTAAATAACAGTGCGTAATAATTATTTCTTTAAAGAATGCATTTTTATTGAACTAATTTCCACATTCATCCAGGAGGTATAGTTCATGAACGCGATACCTCTTTTTACCCAGGCACGGCGGGTTCCCCAATAGGCATATTTCATCTATTACCTTCAGTGGCGGCTGGTGCAGGGGGCCAGGGGGGGCCTGGGGCCCCTCACTTTTTTGGACCCTGGCCCCACTTACATATATGCTTGTTAATATTGTTTTGTTGTGGGAAAAATTTAAAAAAAAAAAAAAAGAAGCTTAAAACTTATTTATTCTGTCATTAGACATTAACTATTGTTAAGGGAGCAGGGAGCTCTTGCAACAAACTCGAAAAAATTTTAATCAATCACAATCATTACTGCAAAAAAGCGACCCTTCTCTTAAAGATGCTAGTTTTCCTGGGGACAAATTGACCCCTTCTTCGGAAGACCTTGAATTTGAAACCGATAGGGCATATAAGGTTGCGACTTTCACGTGACATCCTGTTTTTCCAAAGCATAAATACAAAATTTCTAAAACTTCCCTGATATCTCTGCTCTGGGGTGGACTTCTCTGTAAAGAAATGGCCATTTTTTGTAGAGAGGGCGATTGCACTTTGGTCCTCTAGTATGACGGTGCGAAAAAAGTGGCTACAATAAATATCCATTGCATTCATTTTCGCTCTTTGTTTTTCAAAATGTAAGAGTAAGATTTTCTTTGCAAATTGTTTTTATTTAGATATTTACTTTTCCCGAAAAATGTTTGAGTATTTAAATGTCCATATGATCGGAAGAAGTAATTTGTCTCACATTAATATTTGATATCCTATTAAATTATTAAAGTAACTTACAATCCGATGCCATCAACGGAAGAATTTCTATACAGAGAATAAAAAATGTTCTTCTCTAAATAAGTGGCTCCACTAGAATTAAGCCATCGTATAATGCTGTGTTAAAGTTAAAAGATAAATGTCACAGTTACAGAATTTTCACCCCACCATCCCTCTCTCCCAAATAATATGTAAAATATAGATAAAGCAAACCTAGTTACTGTTACCAGAAAAAATTTCATGAGCATTTAGTAAAGAATCTGAGTCATGAACCTACACCCTTTAAAAACAAAAATCATACAAACAATTTGAAATTGTCAAATAAAATTTGTGCATTCTTAAAATTGAAGAAACGATGTTTATTCTTAACTCAGGTAGGATCCAATTCTCAAAATAAATTCTGAATTAAATAAAATATTAAAATTTGAAGCGAGTTCCATTTTTGCTCAACTTCTTTTCAAAATATCAAGAATCATGGTAAAACACCTATTTTTAACTATCGCTATGTCAAAACTCATTGACCAGAGGCAATATATTCAATTCACATGAGAAACGTCGTCGAATCGAGCCCCATCGGATGTTTTGCAGGTTGGTTTCAATGTAAGTAGACATCTCAAATTTGAGATGCATATGCAATGCATTTTTCAAGTAATTATTCATCCTCAAATCAAGTAATTATTAATTTGAATTGATTCATGAAATATCATTAACTTGAATATTAGGAGCAATACCGATGTCTTTAAAATGATTTATTTAAATTATTTTAAAACATTATAAAATTATTTATTTAAGTATTTACTCGTAAGTTACGAAAAGTGAAATTGTTGCTGTCGGCATTTTTTTTTTTTTTTTTTTTTTCCTTTCTATGATTCATGTAATATTTGATGAAAAATTTTCCTCTGTGATTTCTACAGAATTTTTAACCAAGGTCTTGACTTAATTTATTTTATAACTCTTTGTTTTCTTTTTCTTAAATACAGAATAGAAGTTGAGTGACATCAGTTTTCATACTTTCACTTATTTTTTTGTGATTAGTATTTTAATTTATTATTATTATGTCAAACAAAATAAAAAAGCTTTTGCTTCCTACACTGTTGGTATATAATAAAATTATTAATTATAACATGCTTTTCATTATATGATTAGGAGTAATTAGTTATATTTAACGGGGGGGGGGGGGGGGGGAGAGGAGCAAAAAGGTAAACTTTAACACACTTTTTTTTTTAATTATTTTTTTTTTATCTTACAGTGAATTCCGATAATAACGTACTTATGGCTGTTCCTAATCATTGACAACTGGTCATTGAGATAGCGTCCAGCTCTTGGTAGGCTTCCCGGAAGACCAAGAAAATCCTTATAATCTCTATAAATAAAAAATTTAAACCCTCAAATGCATAGACAGTGGCAAGGGGGTGCAGATCGCATACAAAAGGGTGCAAAGCGGCTAAAACTTCAAACCAGGAATTTTCAACCGTGAATGAGTATCAGATTTCTTACGGAACAATTTATAAATAGATATGTCGTAATTTTACGTTCAATTGAATAATCTGAAGCCTGTACGTTACCTTTTTGCCTAGGAATTCTTCTCTTCATTTTTAATTTTCAAAAGCAAAAGGTGCAAGTGTATTCATTTTACCCTTTCTGACGTCGTCCATTCTCAAACGAAACGTCGCTTCGTTTTTGTAATAATAATTCTTTTTATTAAAATATTTATTTTATCAGATATCAGTATGCTTAGATAATTTAACTGTTTAATAATCTTGTAGTTTTGTTTTTCCATATATATTTAAGTAACATTTACAAAATTACATGAAATTTATGTGTTTTGATATTTGCATGTCACCCCCCCCCCCCCCCATAACATGCAATTGTTAATTTGGGCCCCCTCACTTTTAATACCCACGAGCCGCCACTGATTATACCTTTATATTTCTTTTACAAAGTCACAAGTCGAGAAATCATATAACAAACTCAAGGGATATCTATACCTGGGCTCTATAAGTTACAAGTCAAGTGATAATCGTGCACAGTCGGAATGTCATCATAATCGCAAAGTCATAACTCCCCGTCTTTCAAGGGGTTGTTTTAGGTCAACAATGTTATCTTGTAGTCCAATTTTGACCTTAATTGGTTACTTATATAGAATTTCTGGAATCGTCTTCTTCCCACAACCGAGTGGAAACGGTGTAGTTCTTTATTTTTTTACTCTTGTCAAGAGATCATAAAAAGAAATATTAACAGGGTTGTCCTTGGATGTCAAACATGGTCAAACTTCATGGTGACAAGTGGTTGGAGACCGTATAGGTTTGTTCTAAGATTGATTTTGCAATGCTATCAGTGTATCTTCTGTATTGACGAGATTGAAAAGGTATGTCCAACTTTTTTTATGTAAAAATTTTAGAATAAACCTAATGCGGTTTATCCATATATATTATAGAAAAAAATAATATAACTCTTACAGGCGAAGAACAGTTCCGCCCCGTGATTCAATCCCGTAACGCATCGATTTTGCAAGAATTTTATGTTAAATAATTGGGTTGGAGCCTTTACTCCTGTGGTCTTTCGAATTGAGATCTAAAGTACAAGCATTTTAATGTTTGTGTAAATTACTGGCAGTGAAAATTTGGCCATTACATATTCTGGTGCTCTGCTTCTTTGTTGTATTGCCACTATGACGGGTAATGGCAAAGTCGCTGTCGCACAAACGTTTGTATAACTGGATATATTTAGACATAGAAGGTTGTTTAATTTTCCTGAAAAATACAGGGATTTTTTTTTTTTTTTAGTAATGGTTATATTTTTACGAGTTTGTGGCAAGAGAAATGTTGCTCCGCCCATAATGTTTAAAGCCAGTGACTTCTTAAATAAAGTTTAACGATTTTTTTTTTTTTTATGTTTTTTAATATTATTTTAGAGAAGTTCTGCAGTAGATCAATATTATCAAATATATAAGTAGAGCCAGGAAAAAAGTGAGGCGTCCCGGCACAAGCCGCCATTTCTTTTTGCATTAATCGTAAAAAAAAAAAAAAAAAAAATCATAGTTCATAAGATATAAAATATAGTTCATAATATATAAAATTTAATAAGCAGTTCATCAGAATTCAATCGGAAGATTACTTTCATATTAACCCTATGAGCTAAAAAAGATTCCGGATAAGATTTCGTGAATTTGAGTCACCAAATTGGGGACATTTTTTGGTGAAGATATACTCCCATTTATAAGTTGGCTTTTTGTTATCTCGTCGTCCAACCTTAACAAAGGAAGATTTTAATCATTAAAAGTCGCCAAAATTTTCCACACTTGGTATTTTAGGACTGATGAGTGAAATAAAACATGTGTAGAAGGGGTATTTTTTGTGACATTTACTTTCACATCCGACCTTTTTGCATTTGTACCGCAATTATTTTGAAGATATGCTAACCTTTTACTTCCTTTCTAGATAATCACTATGAATCTTTAAATGGTTTTTAAGCAGGCTATTATTTGTTTCACTAATAACAAAAGCGCATTTTATTCCTTGTATGTAGTGCAAGTGGTAATGACGTCTGTATACATAAGTTTTTTTTTTATGACTTCTTTTACAAACCACTCATAAATAAACATTTAGTTTTTCGTTTTGAACTGAAGGGAATTTACTCAGTATTTACAAACAGAAAAGGAATCCTTGATGATATGAGAATATCTATTTATTCGAGAACTAAAGAAAAGAAACAACATAGTTTTTTTGAACAAAAGACTATTTATTCTCTAAAACGTCTTCTTAGACTAAGCCCATGGGTTAAAATGTTTGAATGTTGATATGTTTACACGGCTAAAATTTAATATGCGGCTTTTTTGCGGTTTTGTTTTATTCACACTGATATTTGCTGGTAAGTTACATTTCTATTATTAGTTCTCAAAACAACGAACGTCGCAGAAATAATTACATAAAAGAATTTTTGAAAAGATATAGCTAAAAAAATGCAATTTGTGGGTACAAATGCCTTATAAGAATCCGCCAGTTTTTTGCTACCTATTTTTGGTGCAAAAATGATATAATGCGATAGAACTATTAAAAAAATTAGATAAAAGGGTCGATTTGAAGATATTTATCGTATGAGTAAATGTAACCAAAAATCGCTAGGTTACTATAGTGCACCTGTATCAGCACTCATATTTTAATATAATTTGTCCTCTAAAATATGTCATAGGAATCCTAAATGGTGCTTGACTATTTGTTTTAACTTAAGGTTCTGCCGACCTAGTAGCTGTGGGGTTAACGCTCTGGCTTCGCATGCCAAAGGTGCTGTGTTCTAATCCTGGGTTAGGCATGGATGTTTGTTGTGATTCGGAATCCACGTTAAGCTGTAGGTCCCGCCCTAATTAGCCGTTAATGTGCACAAAAATAGGTCATTGAGCATACAAACAAAGTTCTCAAAAGTCTTGGTTTGGAGGTCATATAGTGCTGCATTACGCATACCCATATAACTGTTTATGAATCGAAGATATGTTAATTTAATTTTTTACTACGTTTTCTTTCTACGTACTTGGGGAAACTTAAGAAGGTATTCTGTCTGTTTCTCCTTTATCATTTGAATTGCAAAGCTTGCCACAAAAAAAGTGCTTTGTTGGTTAAATTTCTTTTATGATTAAATTAAAACGTAAAGTTTATTTAAAGTTGCATATTGTATTATTTGTTAAAAAAACTATTATTTTGTATTCTATGAGTAGGGACTCTATGTAGAGAATTCTTTATTACTCTATGAGAGGGGAGTCATATATGCAGAGGTTTTCTCTTCAAACATGCTAAATTCAGTGGAAACACTGATTTCAGCTTTTTTGACCTCAATTTTAGTAGTATGTACTTTGAATGTAGCTTCAGAAATTAGAATACTCTTTCACAGGTTTCAGCTTTTTTTACTTGGTAGAAGTAGCGATTCTGCCTCTTACTTGTTCTGACAAAGTTTTCACTGTGCTGGTTACATTTGGTAGACAAAGCACTATCAAAGAAGTTGTTTTGAACCTCAGTCACAAATTTCTAGCTGAAGTCCGATAAAATGGACGTACGTGCGTACGATGTACGTGCATACGATGTACGCAGGAAATCGTCGGATCCCGCAGGAAATTAAAGTCAAATGCTTTTTTTTTTGTGTTTTTTTAATGGAGAAATTCCAGTTAGGCAGGGCGGGAAAGAGGGAGTTGTTGACTCCCGTAACGCCGGGAGGTTAGAGGTTGGAGGATGCTATTCTCCATATAGTTCACCACCTGTTACTTCTATATAGGAAGGAGAAATTCCAGTTAGGTTGGACAGGGAGGGGAGAAGTGTTAACGTAAGGGGAGAAGGGGTTTTTATTTCCTGATTTTGGAATCTGAACCTATTGAAACATGTAATTACACTGAGAGTTTATTTTCTTCATTCTTCTTTTTAATTTGAAAGAATTCTTGGATATTCCATTGTAATTTAAAAGAAACCAAATTTTTATTTTTTTTGTTAAATGATAAGGAGCTATCCAAGCAAGATAATGAAGATGAAATGCTGTATTTGCAAGAAATGTTGGAGCGATTCTATTCACAGCATTTAAATCGAAAGCACAAAAATGAAAATAGTTATGAAAGGAGGCATGCTGGACAAGCATCAGTGTTTGCTATCGTTTCACAAGCTTAACCTTTAACCAATGACCTAATATGCAACTGGAAATGTGCCATTGGAAACCGATGTTTATCCTGCAGAGTGGTGCCTCAAAAATCAATGCCAAGAGTGATTTTGAATTAAACAACTTTTAATTCTCAATAGTATGTAGCATTTAATTTTCTTCAGCAGTATAATTTAAAGCCCGCAGACTTGCAGGAAATTTTTGGATATGGCATTTGTGTACGCAGGAAGAAAATATTTTTCTGGAGCCCTGGTGATAAGTAAGGTTTGGACATAGTAGAAATTGTAAAAATGTTCAGGTGGCATCAACTTTGCCAGGTTGCTTTTCATTGTGCAGCATTTTAAAGGAAAAGGAATTTGTGCAATCGCCCTCAGAGTGGAGCACCAGGTTTATTAGACAAATCTTTTGTTAGTGGCTTCTCAAATGGGTGCTCTATAGGGAAAGGCATCTAGTATAGTAAATATTGCTCACTGGTTCTTTTGAAATTGTCCTGCTAAGTAAGTAACTTGATAAATCAGACTTTGTCAACAAAAAAATCGATGAAGATCCATATATGTGGGAACGAGCGAGCGTGATGATTGTGGGAGCGAGAGAGCAAACGCCATGATTCACGTTGAGACAATCCGCGTTGCGCGAGCTTCCGACAACAAATTTGAATTTGGTGGAGACGGAATTTAGCTTTGGACAAGTAAACATCTTACTGTATGATTTGGTTGCGATCAATGGAGTGCTGCGGTACAAGAAACTAAAGAGTGAACTGTGATATCGTAGGATTGTTTTTTAATGTGTTCAACTTCCACTGTTCATCATCTGTAAATAATTGATCTAATATAATATTTCTGAAACTTCACAGAGAGTAATCTTTTTTCCTCCCACAACTTGGGGGCTCGACCTGCATTGGAATATTTAAATCACACTAAAACTGAGGAGCCCAAAGGGTATTTTTTTTCTAAAGCTACAAAAATACGATTGAAGTGTTTCTTTTCCAGAACTATGAACTGTTTGTTTTCAAGAACTGTCGACTGTTTTAAGTGTTTATTTTTTATAATGGTACTCTAAATTGTATATTTGGCTGTGGTCAAATAAAAAGTTGCTGCCGCATAAAAACTGGAACTTTTTCTTTGAATAGAAAGAAATCAACACCATCTCTACACAAACGGTGAGTACATATTTTTCGTTAATTTCAAGAAAAGAATTGACTGTTAGAAATTGCTTGTTTTGCAAAAAAAAAAAAAGTGAAGATGGACACTAATTTTCTTTCAAAGGCTAGAAAAGCTGATTTGATACATTTAGCAGATGAGTTGGAACTAGAAATCCCGCCAAATCCGAAAATTGCTAGTTTGATCAAATTAATTTCAGAATCTGACAATTTTAATGCAGAAATGGCACAAAATATGTTAACTAAAATTGTGTTAGAAAGGGAAGAAAACCGAAATCTTGAACTTTTGCGAGCAGAACACATAGTAGAAGTTTTGATGTTAGAAAAGTGTTGCCAAATTTTGATATGTTGGGAGACATTGGCATTTATTTGACACTGTGTGAAAGACAAATGACGTAGAAAAGGTAGGAATTCATGAGGGTCCAAGAGTAACTTCAACTGCAACTGATCATATGAAGCCATGGGTGAAGATTTAAAGCAACAAAGATGAACTCATTGCACTGTACATAATCATTGTATTTTTTTGGTTCCTGGGGATTTTTTTTTATATTGTTGTCAAAGCAACCTAGAGATATTGTCATGCCAGGACGTCATGAAGTCAGGATGGCCGAGTGTGGGAACGAGCGAGCGTGATGATTGTGGGAGCGAGAGAGCAAGCGCCATGATTCACGTTGAGACAATCCGCGTTGCGCGAGCTTCCAACAACAAATTTGAATTTGGAGGAGATGGAATTTAGCTTTTGACAAGTAACCATCTTACTGTATGATTTGATTGTGATCAATGGAGTGCTGCAGTACTGGAAACTAAAGAGTGAACTGTGATATTGTAGGATTGTTGTTTAATGTGTTCAACTTTCACTGTTCATCATCTGTAAATAATTTATCTAATATAATATTACTGAAACTTCACCGAGTGTGATCTTTTTTCCTCCCACATATAGGCTTCTCAATATCTGTGAACAAGGCTCATTTTTCATTTTATGCAGCAGTTAACGCACATAATTGTAGAATCTAGGCAAAATAGAATCCACAAGCTTAATCGGAGGTCACCATGTTCACTGTTTGGTATGGTTTCTCTGTGTCTATTATGGTGGACTCTTGTTTTTTCAAGAGCACTATGCAAAAGTACTCTAGAAGACATGTTCCAGTTGTGGAAAACACTTCTTGCAAATGTTACGAGAGAAAGTGATTCAGTTCTTATTGGAATAGAATGTTTTTGACACAGTGACATTCATGTAAGGCATTCCTATCACAACCGGAGGATAAAGTTAATGTAAAGAATTTTTACTGGAAACAGATTATTCAACTGTCACTGAATAAATGAATTACCCCCCACTCACCATACTTAATACTTATTGGTTTATGTCTCTGGGGTTATGTTATGTCCTGAATGGGCTATAAAAAACTCATCTGTAGTACAGTTAAAGGATGCCATTTGCCAAGAAATCTCTTGCATCCATGCAGATATTGCTTGCATACAATTAAACATAGTTTCCCATAAAACTATGTGATTAGTTTTGGTGCAGTACCTCCTCCAAACAATTTGAACTAATATTTTTTTACTAGACTATTTTTAGTAAAAAAATCTCCCTTTATAAGAGCAAACACAAACGATATTTAAGTTTTTTATTCTTTTCATTTTCATACGATTTTCAACTATTTATAAATTTACAGAACATAATTTATGAATTTACAGAACGTTATTAACATGTAATTACTAGTAGCATGAAAAAGGTTTTGTTATGTTTAAAGTAAAGATGCAAATGTCGTCGATGCAAATGTCGTCGATAAAAAATATATTTATTTATTTAACTGGTTTGCTTTTGTCATGTTGTTTGATAGACTTTGTATGTGTCGCCCTTGCATTTTTATCATTGGTACATAACAGGAAATTTGATCATAGCTTAAAATTTATATTTGCATATTATGAACTAAAAACCTTATTTTGAAATATCTTTTTATCTTTCAGCTGTTATAAGTTTCAAATATTTAGCTGATGCATTTGAAAATACAACAATCATTGCAAGGTATGTATTCTTTTCTGTAAGGATTCATATATGGCTGTTTGTGGGTTCCTTTATATTGAGTTAAAAAAATACTATACATTTTTAATCTGTACTTGAAATAATCTATACATGTTTCTCAAACAATATAAAACTAAAATAATGTATGCAATTTTCCACTTAATTTATCTTTGCTGCATTAAAATACATCAAAAAACACATAGCACAATTGTATTGTTAGATTATATGAACCGCCTCAAAAAGGCAAATTTTTATTTATGAAAGGTTAAACATGATAATTTAATTTTTCAATATGTGCTTATTGCCTATTAAAAAATAAAACATATGTTGCTTATTCGAACTCAGTCCAAATTAAATACTAAATGTTTATGTTCCAAAACATTTGGCGCAAACATTTGAAGTATATGATATTTGCTAACAGACACCGACAAGTTATTTTGTAGGTTTTTCTTCTTAAATATTCAAATTTTTCTAGGATTCTTGTTCTTTTTATAAGAGCTTATTATTATTGTTTTTGTTTTTTTAATTTTATGATGACATATGATGTAATTATTATGAATGTTTCAGAAATAATTCTGATTTTGCTCAGCTGAATAAGAAAATTGAAAAATTATCTGCTCAAGTCAGTAAACTGCAAGATATCACAGCCAAGCCATATCCTAAAGTGAGAAAGCTAGGTTACAGTGACAGAAAAAGAATTTTGGTAAAATTATATTCTGTAACTTTTTTTATTTTAAGTTGCAGTTTTTTTTTTTAATGTTTTTTTTATTATTATTTTGATTGAATATTATACACATTTAAAGTTTATCACTGTAAAATACTTCTAAAACCCATTCTGAAGTTTATTAATTACTGTTGCATATTCATAAACTCAGCAATGTGATGATTCATTAATTTGAAAAAGAGTGTTTTTATTTCAAACCATGTCTCTAGAACACTAGTAAGATCCAAAATCCAATAAAATTTTTCACTTTCTGCAACTAGTAGTTGCTGCCAGAATCAAAAGTTATATATGTCAAGAATGTGTAGTGATATCAGAATGTATCTGGAGATTTGTGACATCTCCCTACCATGGTCAACCTCAAGGGGTTGAATTGAATAGGATAAATCCTTCTTTCCTCCATACACAGTTGACAGGACTCTGTCATCTTGCCCAAGTTCAAAAATTTCTCTTTAGCCTTCTTTCACATGTACTGCAGCCTTATGACATTCTGAAGTAGCACAACTTGATCTGTTGATTATTCGAAATTGATGGTGGATGCACAATTATAGCTGATACTCTCTAGTTCATCTTCTTCAAATGATTTACAGAAAGTCTTGTTACTATCTATAAAAATGTGCAAGTATTACATTATTGGTGGTTGGGTTTGAAAGTATTGATGTAAATTTTTATCATACAAGGAAATGTGCCAAGGTTAAGATATCCCAGTCTCCTCATTTCTCTATTCGTACCCTAATGGCTCTCTGTTGAGATCAGCTTCTATTTTCAGTAATCTGTAGGGAAATTTTCTTCTTCTAGTAATGCATGACTTAGACTTTTCTAATGACATTGTTTGTTTAAAACTCACAATCCCTCCTCCCTCTAGATATATGGTTAACAAAGTTTGAAATAAAAACATGTGCTTTTTCTAATTGTTGAGTTTGTGCAAGTTATAGATATTCAACATAATGGTCCCCAAACCCAGGAGTCCATTACATCATCAGATGGTATTCATCTATTCATGGATCCACTTCTTGTTTAGTTATTTGAATTATTATTATTATTATTTTTTTTTTTTTTGGATTAATGAAGTAGTACCAGAGTTTTCACTGTTTAAAAAGTACTTTGTTCTCAGTGGTAAATGCTATTTAATTTTTTTTTTCACTTTATCATGCTAGTTTGGTGATTATTAAATCTAATGATCTAGGAAATTGTGCATATATGCTTTATATTTTTATTTCATATTTACTTCTTAGTATTTTTTTAACTTTATCAATGACATATTCCAATTGTCATTAGAAAAACAATATTTCTACATAGAAATTCAAACAGTTATTGTTTTAAATTACTGTTTTATTGAAATCTCCATTTGAACAAAGCTTTTATTAAAGACTTCACTTGAACAAAACTATACATGCAATATATAGTATCTTGTGTCTCTTTCTGATTTTAAAAAGATTTATACTAACTTCATTCAAAAGTTCCAATGAAATCCATTATCAAATGATTCTCCCATCGATTAACATGTATATTTAAAGAAAAGAGTGTGCTTCTTTTTTTTTTTATACCAATAAAGAGTTTGTTTTAAAATGTTATGAAATTTTACACTTTCGACTTTGGAAAGAAAAGGAAAAATCCCTGCATGAGATATTGAGAAACCACATTAACCAATTTCAACAGGGTTTTTCTCGTAAAGTATCTTGACTGATCCATATTATCAGAAACACAATATTATTCTGATGTTTTATAGTTAAAGTGGTGAAAGGATGAATGCTCATAACTTGCAATCAACTAATTCAATTTGAATGTGGTTGTTCCAGGCAATGTTGGATTACAGCAATTTTCACCTGAGGAAAGCCAGGCACTTTTATTGTCTTATTATTATTGTTATACAATCTAATGAATATTATTGTTATACAAATTCCAATAACTTTATTACATTTAATGGCTATATCTTACAAAATAATACCAGAGATTAAGTTTTGAAAAGTAGTATATATTAATATTATTCATTAGCAAAATTTAAAATAAATTTTCTGATTACATTCTCTTTTTCACAATTGTTTCCATAAATAAGGCCTATAATTTTTTTTTTTTTTTTTTTGGTGACCCGAAATGATCTCTCTCCTATTTTAATTCACTAAATTCTGTAATGAGGAATTTACACGCTTTTTGGTTTTATTTTTAAATAAAAGTAGAGAAAAAATCATGAAAAACAATACCATTCTTTAAAAAATTTAAGCTTGGATAGATAGTTAAAAAAAATATTTAATTTTTCACTTTGCGATTTTGCGGGGAAAAGCTACGTTTGCGTGTGATGTCAATGCGCAGATGATGAACCAGTCTAAAACCTGTTTTAGATGAAGAGGGAGTGAGGTTCCTCCTCAGATTTTTGACGGAATCTATGCATAACTACGTCACAGTCTTTTATGCGATTTTGGTCACGTGACTTTTGCTTTGATTTCAGCTAATTTCAAACTCAATTTTTTATTAATTGAAAGTATAAAGATCATAAATAATTGCACTGCTCAAATATATTTGTTGGATAACACTAGAAAATAGAAAAAATATTCATTTTCCTCACTTGTGCAAGTTCCTCATTTTCCAAAATTTTAGACTTGGATCAGTTGTTATGAATGCTGGCATTATTTTTATTGGTATAATGTTTATAAGTCTTGTTTCCTCTTTAAAATAGGATGAACTTTTTTTTAATTGATCGATTTCTTAACATGCTGCTTTATTTAATCATTAACTATTATAGAAATTTACTTGAATATACATTTCATAAATTTAATTCCTATAGTTTAATATTCAAGAATATTACACTCACAGTTTTAGTTTTACAGATTAATGCAGACATTTAATAAGACGAAAATAGCTCCTTGAGTGAAATTAAAATCTGACCAAAACACTTTTTAGGTGTTAACAGTTTTTTAGAATGTGTCGTGGTGGGTATACTCGCTTAACAACAGTTTTCTTTGCTTAAACATGTTAGGATCAATCACTGAAGTTGTTGAGTGGGAAATAAAATATAGATGCAAATCCTGTTCTTTTATAAAAGTGTTAAAACATAATTATCTTTTTACTTTTCAATATACTTTTATATTTTTTTCCTGTTTTCCCTTTCTATAAAAGGTAACTGGAGGTGCTGGTTTTGTTGGAAGCCATCTGGTCGATAAACTTATGTCTGAAGGACATGAAGTAACAGTTGTAGATAACTTCTTCACTGGTTCAAAACGAAACATTGAACACTGGATAGGCCATGAAAATTTTGAGTTAATTCGACATGACATAGTTAATCAGTTGTATGTAGAAGGTATTATAGTATTACATTTTTCTTTTAATAATTATTATTGAATGTAAATTAAATCTTTGTATTACTTGATGGTTGTAATATACACCTTCTGCAGTTGTATTAGCAACATACAGGATAAACTAGCCTGTAGACTGGTTTCATGTGACATTTGTGGCGAACACTTTCAGAGGTTGGACAAAAATATGGAAACTCCTCATGAAATGGATGCTTGACATTTTTTTTTTATTCTAGTGAAATGTGTAGATGGCGCTGGAGTTTTTGGCTATTGACGCCTGCTATACAACATCATAGGTATGGTTTGCAGATCAGCCATTGTTGGGATACTGTTCGGTAAAGTTGTAATTGCATCATGTCAGAGCTAACAGACTTCTAACATGGACAAAAATTGTTGGAGATCATAAGGTGGGTGGTGAAAAGTGTGTGTTGAATGATTGTGGCAGACAGAGGTGGTGCCAGCGGGGGGGCTGGAGGCTATAGCACCCCCATCGAGCAAGCTTAGCCCCCCCATCGGGGAAAATTAGGTTTTCGTCGGGGAATGAGTTTTAATTTCATTTTTTAAAAAGTGTATATTTTTGTGAAATATCACGAATATATTTAAATTTTTTAAATAAATATTCTTATTTTTGGCATGAATCCAGTCAAACATCAGGCACCCCTGACAGCTAAATATCGCCAGCCCCGACAGCATCCGAATTCCCAGTTCCACTACCCGTTTTTCAGCAACTAATAGTAGACGTAAGGAATCAGATTACGACTTCCCCACTCCAATACGAACACTACTAGATACAAAACGCAACAGAATGACGGGTAGAGATTGGGATGAATCGTTGAAAAAGCAATAGTAATTTCCACTAATTAGCAGACCCTCAAGCAATTCGCCTGTAAGCTATCCCAGAGTAGACAATTTTATTGGGGATATATATTTTTCGGCATTCTGTCGCAAAGGGGTCTACTATTGCTCTTGTCTGTTTCTCAAGGGCATATGCAAGGTCGGTCTTTTTCTGGGCGGTCTCCAAGACGTGTTAAAAAAAACAAAAAAAACATTCGTCCGTTTTTCGTCGTCTATAATAGCCCACAAAATAGTTTTGGAGCGGTTTTCTGTGTCTCTAGAGATGGGAAAAATTATGAAACCCACTCGTTTCACGTTTTGTTGGTAATACTATACTTAGAAAGCGGCAAAGTTTCATTTAGCTTGTTAAAATATCTCATGTAGACAAGAGTAAGACTTCACAGGTAATAGAAATCCATGGTATGAAGTTTTTCTAGTTACCTTTTATATTGTAGAACTATATACTGTCTCAAAACATTTATATTATTATGAGTAATATGACCAGACGTCCCGCTTTTCACCTCGCAGTCCCGCTGTAATTTTTTTTAGCTTTAATTAGTTTGGACGGATTCTTTTAAAAATAAGTACAAAAATCAATCACATTTAAAATGTCGTTTTCAATTGTCGTACTTGATAATTTGCAATAACATTCCAGTGAATTTTTTTATATTGAAATGACTGAATCAATTTTAATTTTAGAATAGATAATTTTCCATTGCAACTAAGATTCATTAAATTTTATTGAACTCAGAACAGATTGCATTTACTAAGTTTGTTTCATGGTCCGATTTAATGTTTAAATGTCGGTTTAAGGAGTTGCGGATTGATAAAATACTTTGTGTTTAGATCGTGAAGTAAGTTATGTTTTGAGCAACGGAAACGTTAATTGTATGCTATTTTTTAAGTAGATTTTAAAGTTACAAGCTTGTAAAGGCTGATTATGGCTGTGCTTCTGGTAGGAATCGCTAATGGTCGATGACCCCACAGGATTTTCAAATATTTCAACCATAAAACTATATTTTTCTCAAAGACGATATGCTAAATTTCAAGGATTTTTTGCTAGCATCATAAACAATAGCATTTACGTCAGAAATGCTAGATTTTTTAGAAAAACTGTAGTTACGTTGACATGATACTTCATTTGCTAATATAGATTGGAATACAAATGCTTTCAAAATGTGTTTATCCTAACCAATGGTGACTTCCTCATTGCATTGGGATTCAAAATGTAAATGGTTAATTATTTATTTAAATATGAAGTCAAAGTATCGAAGGAGAATAAAGGAATTTTCAAATGATTAAATTCAGGAACTCGCACAGGAGCGTTCCAAGACGCAAAAACCACCAATAAAACATCCTAGATCTTGCTCTTTTTTTTTTTTAATGAATTTTTAAGATAAATATTTATAGGAAATTATTTACAAGTATACCTTTTAAATTGAAAGTTTTTATGTCACGTTATTGACACTGACCGCTTTAACCCTGTCAGCCATGGCTAGCCCCCTTGTCGGGCAATTCCTGGCGCCACCATTGGTGGCAGACAATCATTAAGGCGGATTATGACAAAAAAAACAAAAACAGACCACAGCTGCACAAATTACTGCTGAAATGAATGTTGGGATCACAAACCCAATGAAGCTCTATAAGCTGAGTATATAAGAAAGAAGCTCAATAAACTGGGTATTTCCGATTGAGCTGCAATTCAAAAAGCATTCATCAGTGATGCTAATGCCTGTATTAGAAAACATTGGTGTTTAATTCAGAAAGCCTGAACTATTGAGCTATGGAAGACAGTCATTTGCTTGGTTGAGTCTTGTAACATATTGTTTCCCACTTCTGGCCGAGTTTATGTTTGACTAATCCTATTCTAATCATATGTTACAGAGTGCTTGTTGTCAACAGTGAAAGTGGCTGGGGGCTCTGTAAAAATGGTTTGGCAAGCCATATTGTGGTTTTCTTTGGATCCCTTGATTACTGTGCACAGGGTTCATACGCCTCAGGGAAAATGAGTCAGCCTTAAAATCTCAGGGAATAAAGAAAAATCCCCCTAAAACCTGGAAAAAGTCGTTGTTACTCTGGAAATAATTCCTATTCTTCGGTGCTATTTGTTTAACTCTAACCCGAGGAATTGAAGTTGCAGAATTATTTGATAACATCGACTTGCAGAGAGTTAATTCTTAAAGAAAAATACTTTTTTTGAGTTATCGGAAGAATTTGTGTAATCGAGGATTGATTATATTTATCAGGCTAAAAATAATTAACTCCGTGATGGAAAACATGACTCAGGAAAACTCAGGGAATTTTTTTTCTATAAATGAGTATAAACCCTGTATTATTTCCAAGTATTATATGGACATTTTGGCCAATTAAGTTCACCCCATAGTACAAACTTAGTTTTCCAATGATGATGGTGTTTTCCAAGACAACAAATTCTCTGTTCACGTCACTCACATAATTCAGAACTGGTTTTCTAAGCACGATTCACTAGACCACAATATTATTGAACCTTTGTGGTCTATGTTGAAGAGGAATGTATGGGATCACTATCCACTGCCATGATTGTTACTTGAACTTGCTACCATTTTACAGGAAGAATGATACAAGATTCCCTTGGCAAACATACAGGAATTGTATTTAACCATTCTGAGAAGACTGAAAGCTGTTTTGAATGCCAAATGATTTTCCTACACCATATTAGGCAAAGTAACATGTTTTTTTTTATAGATGTTTCCATATTTTTGTCCAACCCTTGTATTACGGCTCAAGAAAATTAGACAAATATTTTATTATTTAATTAAAGTTGTTTATTCAAACTACTTTTATCTATTAATTAGTGGATCAGATATATCACCTTGCATCACCAGCCTCTCCACCTCACTACATGTTTAATCCTGTAAAAACGATCAAGACGAATAGTATTGGTACTATTAATCTATTAGGTATGTTCAAGTAATATTGTTATTTCACTATGGTTCGGCTTGCGTGATGCTTATTTCTGTAAATTAATCATGGTTATATTTTGGTTTACCTTAGGATTATATACTTATTTATAAGGTATTTATTTTTGCAATCAACAGAGTTGCTGTATACTTTATTTTTGAATTATGAACAAATATATTTTTAAAATGAGTACTATGAGTGTTTAATCATTTGAATAAATAACTGAAAAGGGCCACATTAAATAAATTAATAAATAAAAACTGAATTGTTTAGTATGTATAACCAAGGCCGAACTGGATTGTAACGAGCGGTAAGGCACTCTCCAGGCCGTGACAATTTTCAAAAGTCTATGGGTGCAAAGGAAACAAGTTGTTAGTTCCATTTTCTCCCACAAAACAAGGGGGCGCTGCAATCCAACCAGATTTGAAACTGCAATATAGTGATATTAACACACTTGCCGTAAATAAATCGGGCTGAAATTTGGCAGATGGATTTGATGTCAATGACAATGCATTCTATCAAATTTTGGGGGCATTCTATCAAATGTCACCATCACTAAAAGGTCACTTTTACTTACGCTTGTATCTTCAAATACTAAAAAAAACATTTTGCCGTCATCCAATCGCCCTGAAATTTAACAGGTAGATTCGTTGTTGATAAAGTTGCATTATATCATGTTTCAGGAAGTGTCACTGTCACTAAAAGGTGGCTTTTACACACGCTTCTATCTTCAGTATACTAAAAAACCAACTTGCAGTCATCCAATCTCGCTGAAATTTGACAGGCAGATTTGTTGTCGATAAGGCAGATTCTTTGTCGTAGATCCGGATCCAAGGGGAATTCGTGAAATTTAACATCTGCTCTTTTTCCAGAATATGAAGTACAGTGTGGTAAGCAACAATTCACCATGTTTGGTTTTAAATGATAATGAAATTAATTAATAAATGTAAATCTATGAGGATGACATCAATTCTATTTGCAAAAAATATTAGAATTTAAAAAAATTAAATAAAAAACTGTGATGAAAATTTTTTAGAACGCCATCTAAAATAAAAATGTCCATGGCTGCCAACTCTGAAATCACGAGAATTGCCAACAACGACTTTTTAATTTAATTTTTATAATTTCTAATATTTTTTAAAAATACGACAAAGAATATTCCAAACTCTGTTTCCATAAAGAGCAATGAAAATAAAATTCAAATATAGGCCTTATTTTAAATAAACAACTTAATTCTAAAAATAGATATCAAAGTCTCATATTTGATGCTTAATAATCAACAAAAAGCAAAGAATTTTAAAATAAATAATAGTGTAGTGTAGCTTCTGACATCATATTTGCATGAAATATGAATAATAAATTGTCGCAAGTGTACTGTGTATAAATTTATTTCATTCGTTATTATCATTTGGCAATATTCGCCGTGTTCTTTTTGCATTTTGAAAATAAAGTAATTTTGTCCTTTTAGTAACGTATAGGTTTTTGTATTTGACCAAGCAAAGAAAACACATGCTACTGTTTTGGTTGGAATGCAGCGCCACTAGTCCACTGCGGCTGTTTTCACTCTACTATTAGTTGTCACAGCCTGGTTCAATCCAGTTCGGCCTTGGTGTAACTTAATATTATTGTGCTGAAAGATCGCTTATCATTTAAATGAACTGTTTAGTATATATAACTTAGTATTATTGGTGTTGAAAGAGAGCTAATTGTTTAAATGAAAATTTAAATATATCAAAGAGATTTGAAAAACATTTTCTACAAGGGTCAATATTTGACTACAAAAGGCCAATATTTGACTACAAAGGGCCAATATTTGACACAGTGTAAAACTGCAAGAATAAGTGTGTATGTAAAGAAGAGTTGTAAAGATTGGATGTATTGTAAAATTCTTTTACCATATGAATGATTGACAGGCTTCCTACTTTTACTTGGGATTAATGAAGTTTTTTCTTAAATTCCATATCTTATTTTCTGTACATTTAAATATATTTTGTAAATTATTAATAGTTCTAGGATTATATAATTTTATATTGTACTATTTACATTTGTTTTGTATTTTAAAGATATTGTAGGTCACATTCCTTTTTCTTAGTCTTTTTAGCTTCTACTAATTTTCTGGCATATCCAATAGAAATTGTTTATTTTGTCTTTCAAAAATTAGGAAATAAGTCAAACGTTTTGTATCTTTTATAAAGCCTGACAATTTAGTATATATTTAACTACTTACAAAATTGGCTATGTGTAAAAAAAAGGAGTAAGAAATTAATTCTGTGTAAACATCACCATTTTGGTTTACATTTTATTCTTTAAAACCTTTTCTTGAAAATATAAATTACTTGAAGTTATAAATTTTAAAAATAATGAAGGCTCTAAGAAAATATACTATATTTTTTCATCCTTCCAACAAATGGTTTGAATAGACGTAGTTGTTCTTAAAATTTAATCACTTCCATTAAAACCCTACCTTAATGTAGAACTTTTCTAGGCCTAGCTCGTAGAGTAGGAGCCAGAATTCTTGTAGCATCCACATCTGAAGTATATGGAGACCCTGAAGTTCATCCTCAATCTGAAGACTATTGGGGCCATGTCAATCCCATAGGTCCGCGGTCATGCTACGACGAAGGGAAACGTGTTGCTGAAGCGCTATGTTATGCCTATGCCAAACAAGTAATTCTAAGATTTCTTTGAAACCCAATTGGGTAATTTTTATGGAAATACTATACTCTGTTTCTTTTAAATAGAAGCCTCAAGGTCAGTAACTCCCTTTCTACCTTTGCTCGTTACCATGGTAGCAAACCCGCACTCGGGAAGGGGATTTTTTTTTTTACACCCCAGTTCAGTTTTGGTGCTTTTTGTGTTCAGTCGTATTGCTTTGCTTTCTTTTATTTAATTTCAATTTGGATAGAGTTTTCAACGTTTATTTTGATGATGTCTACTCCTGATGTTAGGAAACAGTCCAAGGAAATTGTCTATAGTGTATATTGCTATTTGAAAGATTTGGTTGCTTCTAGACCGGATGCAACCATTAAGGAATTTTCACGAACTCAAAAAGCTATGGCAGATGCGTGTGGCGTCTCTCGCAGTACCATTCAGAGAATTTGCTGTGAAGCTGACCAAAGTGTGGCTGTAATGCAAGCAGAGCCATCGTTTGAATCCCCAAAGAAAAACGTTCCACGAGCAAAACCTATAACTGATCTTGACGATTTCAATAAAAACTTATTGCTTCGGACAGTTCAAGAGTTTTATGACCGTGGTGAGTATCCTATATGCCACAAAATTAAAGAAGTTTTAATGCAGAAAATGAATTTTTTGGGTAGCAAAAAATTGGTGTGGCTTATCCTTAAGGAACTTGGTTTCCATTACAGAAAGTGTAATGATGGACGCAGTTTTCTTATGGAAAGACTATTGTGGCAGCACGTATTATATTCTTAAGAAAAATGCACAACATAAGAAGGGAGATTTTAACTCGGCCAGTTGTGTACTTGGATGAAACTTGGATTAATCAAAATCATTCCATAAAATACGTATGGCAAGATTCCACAAGAAAAGGTGGCCTTAAAGTACCTGTGGGGAAAGGTTCTCAGCTGATAATTTGCCACGCCGGATCAGCACACCAAGGATTCATTAATGGAGCACAGCTTGTGTTCCAATCCAAAAGTTCAGGTGACTATCATCAAGAAATGAACAGTATAGTATTTAAAGAATAGTTTGTGAACATGTTAAGAGGACTAGAAGAGCCAAGTGTGATCGTCATGGACAATGCGAGCTACCACTTAACTCAAAAAGAAAAAATACCAACGACTAAAACAAGAAAAGCGGACATTGTGGCATGGTTACAAACCAAGCAAATTGTCCATAATCCACTAAATACTGTTGCTGAACTGTTGCTCATTGTTAGACAAAATAAAGAAAGATACAAAGGGTATGAATTGGATGAGATAGCATCCAAAATGGGACACAAAGTTGTGAGACTCCCTCCCTATCACTGCCAGTTATTTGGGCTCAGATAAAGGGAGAAGTAGCCAGAAAAAATACAACTTTTAAAGTAAAAGATGTAAGAACTCTTCTGGAGGAGGCCTTGCTTAGTGTGACTGTGAACAACTAGAAGAAATGTGTTGATCATTCAAAAAAATTGCAGGAGACCGATTTTGTGAAAGAAGGCGTGAGAGATGAGATGATTCAACGATTTGTAATCAATTTACAAGATGACAGTGACAGTAGTTTCAGGGAGAGTGAAAGCGAGGATGAGGTTTAAATAGCAAAATAATAAAGGTAAATATGAAATGAAAATTATAAATAATAGTAAAAGCAAGTACTTTTTTTAAATTGATGTATTCTTATACCATTTGAAATATCATATTTTGGATTGACACAAATGTTTTGACTGTTCGTATAAATATAATTAATCTTAAGGGCGACCAGAATCTAATCCATGTTAAAAAGCGCTTTTTTATGTACCTTTTTCTCAGAAACTTCTCACAGCATTGGTTTAAAATTTTACTCAGCAAT
The DNA here is from genome assembly GCA_963978545.1 of Linyphia triangularis. Taxonomy (NCBI): domain Eukaryota; kingdom Metazoa; phylum Arthropoda; class Arachnida; order Araneae; family Linyphiidae; genus Linyphia; species Linyphia triangularis. Next base: position 60,278,280 of record OZ021732.1, read on the forward strand.
ATTAGAAAAACTTTTGAATAGACTGACATATGCTTTTCTAAAAAAAAAAAAAATTGTTTACTATAGATAATGCTTTGTTCACCAATTTATACCATTTTGCAGAGAGCATTTGAAATATTGTAATACATTAAAAACCTCAAATTGGATTTCGAGGTAAATTTTTGCCTTCCTGTCCCTCTCAAAACTCAATGAGTTCAATGTTGCTAGTAAAAATATACATTGCACATAAAAGTATATTATTGATTATATTACAAATTAATTATTTTTTGTAGTAATCGAATTACATTTTTAAATTTGAATGGAAAGAATGTCAACAATTCTAATATGAATATAGATCAGTTAGGTTTTTCAATTCATTTTTTGAAATATCAGTAAAATTTGAATTATTCAAATTTACACTAAAAATCTTAACATCAATAAAACATTTTAAATGAAAAAGGAAACAAGTCCTAAATTGATTATTCAATTGAATTTGCTTGAAATAATATCAATTGTATTCGTCAAATTTGCGCCAAAATACATTTGCATTGACACAGCTTTAATTTTAATTTATTCAAACTGTGTAAGTGACTTTCACTAAAATTATGTATATTCTTAAGAGGAAAAAAATTAAAATTCGACATTTTTTGTTGAAGTCAAAAGCATTTTTTGTTACGTTTATTTTATACAAATAGTTTTCTGGACTGAGGTGGTAAAAGAGACCCGGTCGGAAAGCATCAGTCGCTGCCATGGTAACAAACAGGAGTAGAAAGAAAAGTTGGTGACCTTGAGGTTTCTATTTAAAAGAAACAGAGTATAGTAGACGACGATCTCTTGATTTTTTTGAAAAATGCATTGGAGTGTACACGTCTATTGATTATTGCTTAACTGTCATGTAAATAACTCATAAAATAAATTGTATATTTTAGTAAAATCACTTCAGATAATTATCAAATATGATTAATATTGATAAAATAGGAAGTACAACAGGGACATGAAATACAAAAGTGTAACAGATACATGAAATCTATACACTGAAGATAAATGATGGTTTCATCCTTCATTAACTTAAATAAAATAACATTAACCAGTAAGATTTCATTAAAAATGATGGAAATTGACAGCATTTTTAGTTTAAATGCTATAGATTGACGGTTTAGGTTTACTTACATGAAAATGTGACTTATTTAACTTTAATTTCTTTTATTTTTATTCTTGTTACAGGAAAAAGTTGAAGTTAGAGTTGCTCGAATTTTCAACACATATGGTCCTCGAATGCACATTAACGATGGACGAGTTGTTAGCAATTTTATTCAACAAGCTCTTCAAAATCATTCAATAACTGTAGGTTGGAATTGAATTATTATATCTATGTAGCTAATTCAATATTTATTAATATAATTTTAGTAAAAAAATTGTTATAATTTTGTTCACATGTTTAGTTCCAAATAAGAATTCTTACCTCCCTTAATCAGTGACAAAACTAATGTTATTGTATAATAAAATATAGTCCAATAAAATGAGATGGAAAAAAGACGTAACCATAAAAATTAAAACTAAGCTATATTTTTCTGCTTAACTTTTTAGTTTACAAAAGGTGGCTAATATTAGTTTTAGTTGTTATGTATTCTTCTGTTGGTTTAACAATCCATTGTGGACCAACTTCCTCAGAAGCTTCTTCCATTTTGTCGAGAGTAGCACTCCAGGTATGAATTCTTTGTATGTTAAAATCTTCATTAAACAAGTTATCCCACCTAAGCAGGGCATGAATTTAAATATGGTTTCTATTGTTTGTAATTGAAGACCCTGAATCTCACAGAGAAGCCAGTCCTTTTTTTTTGGACAGATGTGTCCAGAAAATTTCATGCTATTAATTTTAGTGTGTTTAATTGTATCAGCCTCCCTGTAAAACATGTACAACTCAACATGTTCTGCCATATGACATGAATATTTACTGCATCTATAATATTTCTCAAAAATTTTCTTTCAAAGTTGATGAATATTGATCACGCAGAAGGCATGGAATGAAAAACTGATAAAACAAAACTTAAATTGATTAGAGCATACCAATAAAAATTTTCAAAATAAATGTGTGATTACATAGTACCAATTTTCTTTATTTATTGAATTTACTAGTAAAAAGTAATTTATTCTTTTGCTTAAAATTTGACTGCATGAATCTTAACAAACCTTCAAAATTAATATTTTATTGTAGTCTTTATGTAGAAAAAATTATATAATTGTTGTATATAATTTCGTTCAACTTTTATTTAACTTTTATTGAATTGTTTTTTCCAGATATATGGCACAGGAAAACAAACCCGTTCCTTTCAGTATGTTAGTGACCTAGTTAATGGGTTGGTTTTGTTGATGAATAGCAACTATTCTTTGCCTATCAATTTAGGAAATCCTGAAGAATACAGTATTGAGCAGCTAGCTTCTGTTATAAAAGAATCTGTTGGTATGTATTTTTATAAATGTATGCCTTTTTATAACCTCTAGTAGGGTACTTGGAAATTATACAAGCACAAAAGGACCTTATCTCGCTTTTCAGAGGTTCTGCAAGTTAGTACAGCAGACTCTTAGTTTTACGAAAAATTTCAATTGTTGCAAAATTAAAATTGTGGATAGTAATTCATTGTTTACATAGCTATTCTTCTATTGAACTATCAGTTTAAGTCTTAAGACTAAGATAAAACCAAAGTCAAATTGTTAGGAGTATCTTATAAAACCAAGCAAATTAGATCCGAAATTAAAGAGTGCCAATTGTCTTTTTGCTTGTAGGATATACATCTTAAATAGCATTAATTCATTTTGCTTGAGATTTCATATTTTAGGAAAATGTCAAACAAGAAAAGGAGTTCTCAACTGATATAACTGACAATTGAAGGAATGACCATGTATAAAAGTTGTTTGTTATTATAAAAGTTTTTAGAAGTTGGGTACAATTTTTTACAGATTTGGATAGAGTATCTCATGTAAAGAACTTTGATACGTTACAAGAAATTCTCATATTGGTAAATCACAATCGACTTATCAAGCAATGCTTAAATAATAAGACCCAATGCTACACTCTGACATTCCCTCCGAGTAATATGTTAAAATGACATCTTTATAAATACGATTGATATCAATACTGCTTATCCAGTGGGCTAACTAACCTGTAATTTTATTCTTATAATATAAAATTATAAACTCATTTTAAAATTAACTGTAAACCCATTTCCAAATTCTAATAATAATTATGCTTTCCAGTTTATTGTTTTATCTTATCAATACTTTATTTCAATTTTACGTAGGAGGTGTGAGTCCAATTGTAAAGCAAACTGGAGTGCAAGATGATCCTCAGAGAAGGAAACCTGATATAAAACGAGCAAAATTGTATTTAGGATGGAGTCCTAAGGTATAGAAAAACATTTATATGGATAAAAAAATAATTTATGGAATGAATTGGCTAAATTATATAAATATAAAAACATAATTTATTATAAATCTATGACGTGTAAAATTAAAAAAAATTTCTATTAGCATAATAACGAGGAGCCTCCGAGAAATGTATTCGATAGGGAAAGTGACAGTTCCGATTACTCCATTACCAATGTCTTAATAGAACAGAAGGTTTTATATTAATCAATGTCTATCCCAAACTACTATCTATATTTAAATAAGAAAACATTTTGAAGTCTATATACTATTAAAGTTATTACCAGTTTTTTTTTTATTACAAGTATCCTTTGGTGCTTAGTGAAAATCTATTTTAGTATCTCTGTTTATTTTATCGACGACTTATATTTCAACAGGTTCCTCTTGCACATGGTTTAAAGAAAACTGTTGGATATTTTGAAAGAGAGCTGAAAAAAGAATATGCCAAAGATTTAACATTATAAGTTGTTTGATAATGTGTTTTATTGTTGTGAACCATCATGTAAATACTTCTACCCTGGTGTTGTGGAATCAATGTATTATAGTCATTTCTATCATTGTTTATGTAAAACCATTACCTGTATAAACATATATTTTGTCTGAATTATATTTATACATCTTTCATTTTAAAAACAACTGGAAACTCATTTTAATTGAATAACAGAAACATCATAAGAGAAGCAAGTTTAAACATATAAAAATTTTACATATTAAATAATGACTTATTGGAAATTTCACATTAATTAGGAAAAGTCGAATAATATACCCAATTTCATATGGGTTTTAATGTAGCATGCTAAAGACTTCAAAAGGTCATTTAAATATAAGTATATCCATCATCACTGTTAGATTGGTTGTAGAAGCTTCTGTACAATCAACTACACTTATGTCCAAAAGCTTAGAATCGTTTGTAAAATATGTAAACAAAGACATTGAAGTGGTTGCAATGATTCAAAATAACTTGTGAATATTTGCAATTCAAAGGTAAAACATTGTGGATATGCAAATAATTTAAGTTTGCATCGATATGCGCATAACAGTGGTGCCAAATGAGTATAAAATGGCCTCGGTCGGTAACTGGTGCTCTTACAAAAATTTGATAGAGATTTTGCAACTGTTTGCTTTATCAGGGTTTCCACTGAAATCATAGAATGAAAATCAATGACTTTTCAAGGACCTTCGAAAACTTGTTTTTATTCAACAGAATCTTAATGTGTGACTTTACAACTGAATTGCCCAGAGCGTTCATATCAAAATCTTTCATGCACAATTTGCATTTTGCCTTACAAACTTTGATGATGGTCTTTGATTTTTTGGCTCGCAAACTGTTAACACTAATCTCACGTGTTTGTCTCGCAGAGTACCATGTGCAACTAAAACCATTCGATTTCTACACCATCAATCAGCAAATACGAACCAAACGATGTACCAGTTGATGCATGAGTAATACAAATATACCACAAATTTTTTATGCTGCACAAATAAGTGACAAAAATTAAGGACTTTTGTCTTTTAAGGACCTCCAAGTATTTTCAAGAACTTTTGAGGCCTGTATAAGCACTTTTAATGACCGTGGGAACCCTGATATAATACTAACTTGTACAATATTTTGATTCCCAAGCATGTTTGCTAAATGGAAAGGTTATTTTATATAAAAGAAAATGGCAGTTTTGATTAATTTAAAGTGAAAAATTCATTAACCATTCTTAGTCAATGATGTTTTATTTCTTACTTAACTACATAGCTGTTTTAAAAAAAAAAGTTCAAAGGCTATGAAGGTGATTATTTTTGCTTGGTGTTGAACTCGAACCTTCTGTTTGAAAACAGATTACAAATTTAAGCACAGAAAGTGAGAGTGACTGAATGTTGATTCAATCTACAACTGCAAAATCAAGAAGTAATATTTGAAAAAAATTGCAGTTCAAAAATCTAAAAGTTCCTCTTCAAGTTTTGTCAAAATAGGAGACTCTTTACAAAAATGAATGGGTCAATTTGCTATGATTTTATTACAAATGTAAAGCATCTTCCTATTTTTGTTATACAGTAGAGTATCTCAAATCTGGTTGGTTGGTTGGTTGTATTCAGATTATCTGGCGCCGTCAGCAACACGAGGGCTATAATGCGCCGAAACTTTCGTCATTAGACAAGCCAACATACATTTACAAACACCCATGCCTAATACGGGACTCGAACCCGCAACCTAGCGGTCTAGAAGCTAGCACGCTAACCACTATACCGTTTGGTCGGCATCTCAAATCTGGAATCGCCGAGACTTAGGCGATTTCGGAACGTATCATTATTCCTACACAAAATCAACAAAATACATAAATGGAATAAACTAAGAAAAAACCTTATATTTTATTTGGTTTTGAAAAATATTTGCTTTAAGGTTAGCAGTGTGAATAGTTTTGACTCTTGACTAAATTATTTTCCTACTTTGAGGATCACCATTATTGCCGATTCTGAAATAAATCATTTCTGCTCTAGTCCTTTAATTGCAGTGCCTAATACTTCAACTAATTGGCAACCTATTTTGAGTCGCGGAAAGGAATAGAAATATGCAGTTCAAGGTAAGCTGAAACCTGTTTCTATCTTCTAAAATATTCATATTTATTGTTAATTTACAAATAGTTAAATGTTGCAAAAGATATTTTTTAGATATTTTATATTAATGTACAGATTTTTTTTTAATTTTATCTTCTTAAAAAACGTGTTATTTGCTTAGCGATATTTCGACTTGGCATCCATTTTTCCACACCCGTAGTTTGGTGTCATTTGATTAGTTGGTTGTTTTCTGATTATCTGGCGCCGTTAGCAACACGAGGGCTATAATGTTCCGAGACATTCGTCATTTGACAAGCCAACATACATTTACAAATACCTATGCCTTACAAGGGACTCGAACCCGCAACCTCGCGGTTGAAAAGCTAGCACGCTAGCCACTATACCGTTTGGTCGGCGGTGTTATTTGAACTTGGGGACATTTTGAAAAGCGTCAAGGGAGAGACCGTATAGCGCATTTTAACCCACTTTCGGATACAGACTTCAGCAAATTATAACTTTTTTCTTGTAAAGATAGAAATTCTTAAAAGGTCCCAATTTTGGTTATTTCCGGATTTTGAAAGTCCGGATTTCAGCTATTTTACTGTAGTAGATCGATTGAAATGAGAATCGGAAAAATTTATAACTATACGAGTAACATGGCAAATGCTCATTTTAAGCCAAGAATAAAATTAAAAGTTTGAACTTTACTTATAATTTTACACATAATACACAAACCTCTCTAATAAAGAAAAGAAATTAAGGACCACATACCACTGTATCGCCATTCCTTTAAACACTTCAAGAAGTAAAATGTTAGATATTAATTCAAGGCAATTTGAAGTACGGCTTCCTTTTGAACACTATGCAGACATAAAATGTGACCCATAAAAATAAAGTTTTTAATACAAATCCTTTATGTTCATTGCCAATTGTTATATTAGTCGATTCTGTAAATAGAACGTGCTAGGTGTTTGCATCTAATTTTAAATATTTATTTATTTATTAAAAATGAACGCGAATTTATGCACTCACATCCAAATGGCTTTTATTTATTCTGATCAAAACAATTTTATTAATTATTTATTAAAAAAAATTTCGTAACAGAAAGAGTTTTAACAACGGTCAGTTGAATACGCGTTTTAGAGCGATTGGATGACGGCAAGTTGGTTTATTAGTAGTCCGTAAAAGCGACCTTTTATAGGCAGTTACAGTCCCAAAATTTGATAGAATGTATTTTCATCGATATGGAATATATCTGCCAAGTTTCAAACCGATTAGATCACGGCAAGGGGATTAATTAGGCTACCGCAAATTTGCCCGCCATCGACATACACAACTAACCAACCACATACACATAAGCGAAGTTAATATAAAGGATTTAAAAAAATAAATAAAAAAAAGACAGGTTGGGATACATAGTTAAGATAATGGAAGTGAAGTACACTCTATTTTTAACTAGTTAACAAGTAATTATCCTTATTCAAACTTTTATAAAATTTTCCTTTACCCACTGTGTTTGTTTTTTCATCAATGCTTTTTCAGCCCATTTAAAATTATACTATTTGTTCATTTCATACATTTCTTAACGCAAATTTTTCTTAAAGAATTCTAATCTCTGGTGGAAAAATAAGGTTTATTTTGGTTCGAAACCCTTTTTTGCACTGACATTTTTCTTTTATTCCTACCAAAAACCCATTTTTGGCATAAACAGGATATGACAGTTCACTTCTTTAGCAATGAGTCCCGTTTTTTCACTACAGGCTGAGCGTTAATTGACTTAAAGTCCGAGCCCATATATAAAAAACTAGGCGACCCTTTTGAACATCCAAGTTGTGCATTGAGTTTGCAAAAATATTTAGGTAGAAATTTTAGGAATAATTCTAAATATTTTAGCGACAATTCCAAAAAAATGTTGGGATATTTCTTTAAAAGCTGACTGAAGCTCTTGACACAAACATATTCTTTCCAAATCTTGTTTCAATAACGGCAAAAAACTACCAATTTTTTTTTTTCAAATTAACGAGAAACAACTTTTTAGCAAAACAGTTATATAATCAAACAATTATACTATTTTGACAAACATGCAAATTTAATTAAATCCCTTTATTAGTTACAATTTCAAATAGTTTGTCAATAATTAAAATTGTAGAAAACATTTTCTTCTCTGGATGTATATAGGGGTGTTTTTTAGGAATTTTAAGACGATTGTGACCCAAGAACCTCACTACAGCTGAGTACTGAATTAATGCAGACGAATGAAATGGAAAAAATCCTCCTTGGGAATGCTAGCTTTGGTAGCTGTGTCTGACAAATGATGATCTCCGTCGAAGAAAGTCTATTTAATATAATAATAAAAAAAACCTCTTTGGAGGATCCGTACTTGTCGCTCACCAAAAATTACACACAGTCGAGGCCTAGATATCCTCAAAGATATCTGGCCGACCATACGGTATAGTGGTTAGCGTGTTGGCTTCTAAACCGCGAGGTTGCGGGTTCGAGTTCCGTGTAAGGCATTGGTGTTTGTAAAGGTATGTTGCCCTGTCAAATGACGAATATTTCGGCGCATTATAGCCCTCGTGTTGCTGACGGCACCAGATAATCTGAAAACAACCAACCCCAGAGATATCTGCCTAGCTCCACCGCTCTAACTGTCATCATAATACAACAGGCAAAGCCTAACTACTAACTGTTTATGCAGGGCTCGATTTAGAAAAATTTTTACTGCAGGCCCAACATTCAGAGAGGGGTCCCCAATAGCAAATATTTATTTCCTTACGTCACAATATTACCAGATCAAGCTACATTCGTTAAGACTAACTTTTTACAACTAAAACTCATAGTTTACTTTCACACGATTTTTTTGTTATAATCAGTATGATCTTAATTTCCTCAAAACTTTTGAATTAACCAAGACGCCCCATGAACACTGATTTTAAAGCACACTTTCCTGTATTTTAAACTTACATTTTACCACAGGGTCCACAAATTATATAATAATAAAGATTACTTAATTTTATAACAATAATTGTAAATAATGCAAAGTAACCTTTCCACTGTTTCCACAATCTCACCAAAAAGGAGGGCCAAAAAAGTCCACGGAAGAGCCTGCAAACCAACCAATCACAAAGACTCTTTCATTTCACAATATAAGAAGTTGAATATGGTTGGTTGGTGAACATCTCTTTACAAGAGGCGAGAGAAGGAGAACAGCGGCGTAAAGCCCTTGTGTACATATGAAGAAATTGTATATGATTGGCTGAACCGGAAAGATTTGCTTAGTTAGGTTTTATTAGGTTAATCTATCTAACTTAACTCTCTGTGACTATAAAAAATATGGAATTTGCGGATGTGTATCTAAAAAAAATTTATTATTTTTGTTCAGTACTTCCCATTAAAAGACCATTATATTTACAATTTTCAGAAAACTTTCAAAATTTGGGTGCCCCCATATTTGGGGTTCCTAGGCCCGGGCGTAGTGGGCCTAATGGTAAATCAGGCCCTGTCACCCATACAAATTACTGTAACCAACTCCAAACTAAATAGAAGCTTACCTTTTTCATAAGTTGGCCATAGAGTAAAATAATCTAACATTCCTCTGTATTAAACAACTATAGTTATTTACTACAGGGGAGTGTTAGTTTATTTTTTTTTATTGAAAGATGTTAGTTTTTTTTTTTTTTTAATATTTTTATACATTTAGCACATTTTTACAGAAAGCTTATAAAAAAGCTTTACCAGATCAATTTTGATTAAAATCGTTACAGACTTCTTTTCACGATTCCTGAAAAATCTAAATTTTTTCAATAACAGAAACCTTTTGAACTAGGAAATCAAGCTTTCAAAACAACTTTTTAACAGTTCTAATTCCAGGTGAAAGTCAAAAAGTGTAATGCTTATCACTTGATAAAATTTTTTTAGCTTTTCATGATCTACCTCTAATAAATTCAGTAATTTAATTTACTGGCAAAAACAAAAATTTAGATACAAAAACTGGGAATTAAAAATATGCAGAAAATAAAAATTTATTCTCATTTTTAAAACACAAGAAATTACATGTAACACATAGAGTATTTATAAATGACGTTTTAGCACTTTTCAAAGGAATAATTTTAAAACGTAGGCTTTGTATTTCTTATCATAATTGAACCCTTCTCAACCCTCTAAGCCAACATAATTGAATGATGAATATTTTGAAAGTGATACGCTGTTATGTTGTCTGAAACAACTCAAAAAATTTCAAAAGAGAGAATGATAACTCTCACTTTTGCCTTCAACACACAGAGTTGGTCTATGCTGGAAAAAAAACTTTTGTTGCTGTTCATTGGAAAATCTGTTATTGAAACAAATTACAAAATCAAGTTCGTTGTAATAATCAATTGGAATGCTTTCTTTCTTAGGTTGATCCGTTTTGCTAGTGGATTTTACACAGTAGCTAAGTTTGCTTAAACTGACAGTTTATAGTAACAACACAAAGAGAGATAGAGAGATAACAAAACCTTTTATTATTCTTCAGTAAAATTAGATAGTTTCTTTAACCACAAATAACACACATAAATCTTATAAATCAAAATTATGACTAAATTTGTTGCTATTATAACTATTGCTCTCCCTTCTTTGCTTCAGTGTACACTTTATTTCCTCTATATTCAAATCTGAATGTAAAATGAATCAGACGCTTTAAAAAAAATTGATGCCATTAAAGTTCAAGTATACCAACAGAGCGGTATTAAGTAATATTCAATTACAATGAAGACGAGCCCCTATTTTCTTTTTTACATTTTAACTACACTTCAATCAACCAATCTTTGGGTAACCCCTTTAAAATGGAATTATAGTAACTTCCTAAAAAAAATTCTGTAATTAACAGTTGACTATACTTCTTTCAAACGATTCATTTATGTCTCCACTAATCCTATTTCAGAGTTGTATTGTTTCAAATATCTTGGGGCATTTCTGAAACGAATGCAACATTTGTTACTACATCTCAACAGGAATGAGTCTTGCATCTATAGTTTCCTTCTTACGACTCTGGCAGAAATGTGCCCGAGAGCCATCAATATGACATCCAGTCACGTCGACTTCTTTTCTCGCTTCACAGAACTCTCGTATGGCATTCCGCGAGTAATTTCGAGTTCAGGATCCTCATTCTTAATCTTTTTCAAAAATATTTAGTTGGATGCTGAATGAGTTGAAAATCCTGAAACAAGCTTTCGTCTGAAGACGAGAAACTGGAGTATGATGCAACGGTTTCCAAATTAGATTGGTCGACGTCGCTCGTCATAAAGCTATCGGCTTCGTTTTTAACTCGATAGATCTTGGTATCACAGAAACTGCACAGCGCATCCTTGAACCTATTCACCGATTCATTGCTCGACGATGTTGCGTAACAAGTCTGATGTCCTGGTGCTGATGAGCCATCTTTTGAACAGTCCAAATGGAAGCAGCTGATTGAACTGAAATTTCTTTTCTCTTTACTCTTTGCAAAATTTCTGTAATTCCTCCAGTTACACAGAGCTGTTTCTGATCCACACCTTTGGGGAGTAGTCAAAATGCAATTTTTAGGTATCAAATCGAATGGCGAGATAACAATCCCAGGGTTAGAGTCATTGGTCGATTCGCTGGTGGAAACATAATCTGCTTCATTGGTCACCATTGAGTATTTTTCTTTTTGAAACAAAATGTTCGGAATAGGGTCCTCAAAGTCCGACGTGCTTTTTGCGCCATGTGACAAACAGACGTCACTCATATAGGTTCCACAGTTTTTGTCTCCGTAACGCTGAAAGTCTGGTAATGATGAAACACTCATTGGCAATTCACAATAACTCATATTATCCAAATGCTTCATTTTCTTTGTTCTTTTTCTCTTTTTAAATAAAGAGCCTTTACTTTTTGCTTTTTTACCATAGAAGACATAATGAAGTACATAAAATATGAAGATCAATGCAAACACTGCAGTACAAGCAGTCATTCCTAACACAAATGTTGATTCAAGATGGAAGGTTTTCTCAGTAGTTGGAAGCTGTTTCACATCGCGGGCTAAATTTGACGGGGTAATGGAGCGGCCTTTAGGATGATTTTTGACTGAATACAAATAATATCCCCATGAATTATGGTACAGTTTTGGTATATTCTTGTACAATACAGCTCCTTTTTGCCAAGAACTACGATTTCTATATAGTTTAGCTTTGACATTATTTAGGGCAGGTTTTGCAATGAAGTCGCGAGCATTTAGAGATTTAAATGATCGATTCCGATCCAATCTTTGGTCATGGCCTGCTCTTTGATGACCTAGATATTTCCGAAATGGCAATGCTGCGCCAATTTTTTTTCTTGTTTTTCTGAAGGGGACTTTTGCAATTGAGAGACTGTCAGATTTTAAAGTTGGATCTTCTATAATATAAAAGTTACTTTGTTTGAGGTGATGAGTTGGAGTCTCTTTCATGCGCCTAAAAGAACCATGAAAATGGGAATTTTTTCCAAACTGCATTTCAGATAATTTGTTACCCAATCTCAGAACTTGCACTATTCAAAGAAATACTCATTGTTGTTTATTTAAACACCTCACAGTAAAAATCCAACAATGCATTTTAATCACAATGTTTTTATACTTTGAAGTCTAAGACAATAACAATTAACAATGAACTCAAATGCATAGTTATAAAATTATAGGATAAAATTATCAGGGTGTCTTCAGAAAAATTATTTTGAAATTGCCCGACTATTCCCAGTAACACTAAATTTTTTTTTCTCTGATTATAAGTTAAGGGGACCAGTACCAAAATTTCGTCAAAAATCGCATTTTTATTTTTTTTATTTAAAAATAATTCATATGTTCCAGAAAAGAATTATGTTTTTATCTTATTCCTCTGGTCATTACAGTGCCATAAAATTATCTGTTATTTAAATATCACTAACGGGCATAACACATTGAAATGTCAGCTTAAAGTGCGTTTTTTGAGCACTAGTGTTTTTCACAGATGTTGGAAATTCAAATCAATATATCTCCAGAACCATTAACAATTGGCTATTATTCAAATTTTTGAAGCATTTAATTTACATAGTTTTAAACATTTTCTGTTCACAGAATTTAATTTTTTAAATATTGTTGTAAAATATAACACTTTGCGCAAAGGAAAAAATGGGGGAGGGGGGGGGGGGAGCACAAATTTCAATATTTTAACAGATTTTTGAATTTTTTTCTAATTTACTGGTCAGAATGTAATATAATTACTAGCTAATTTATGTAATTACAAGCTGAATACCCGTGCTTCGCTACAAAATTTTAACATGTGCAATATTTTAGCTAGCTGTGAGGCCTCGAGTTGCAGAAATCCGTCATTGGTGTATAGGTCCCAGTGTTTGGTGCTTCGCTCGCAGGAAGGTTCATTGTTAAGCAAAATCGAACTTGCTTCGTTGGCAGAAAAGTTCATTGACACACATAAGCACAGGCTTACTTTACTCGTTGAAAGGTTCATTGCAATACAAGCATGGGCTGCAATGCCAGATGATGCAACGGCCAATGCGAATCCACCTTATCTTACCGAAACTGCCAACATAATGCGGTCGTAAATGAATTTTTGTTCATGAGTCAGTAGTGGGACATTGCGAGTAACTATTTTTCAGTAAAACTGAAAAACATTTTTTTTTTGCTTTTTTTTTTTTGCCGTTTTCTGTTAACGGAATAATTATTTGGACCAAAAATTCATTTTTATCATTGTTTTGTATCATTTTCCTCTTGAACACAATTCCACTTGTGCACCAAATTTCATTTCATTTGGATGTATATTTTTTTTAAATATTAAAGAGCATGGATTATTCTTAAATTTTGAACACGAGTGTATTATTTAAAAGTGCATGCTATAGATCTTTATCAAGTAGACTTCTAAAGTGATCAAAGCAATAGTTCAGTATTCAACTTAAGGAGGAAATTCCAAACATCCAAAGACTATTGGGTTTTGTTGCAATAAAGATTAGCATAAACAGAAGAAAATTTATCAACAACGCCAAAGCTTAGAGAGACACAGACTCAATATTGGCAGCAAAAATATTGCTTTACTATTAGAAAGAGAGAGAGAGTTTCACATCCAACAGTTCAATTCCTGCTGATCATATTCATTTAATCTAGGTGCAAGCTTAAATATAGGGTGGTCATAAAGAAATTTCACCGAAATATATGAAGCACTAGAGGCCTATTTGTTCAACCAATAGAAAGGAAATTTCCCACATTGTTAATTGGAGGAATGCGCTCAAGATCGTGATGATTTCAAACAATTGAGCTCTAGAGGTTATGATTCGTCAAAAAATTTCGAACGACAACACACATTTGTTTTATGCGCACATTGATCAGCGAATTGAAAAACCAGAAAGGATGGGATGATACACGAAATGCCAAAAATCCCCGGCGTAAAACATTTGCAAAAAAATATTGTAAAAGGCCAATGATAACACAGAGGAAATGCATTGACTTTTGGGTATACGCGAATAAAAGATATTATTCTGGAATACACTTCATTTATTTCTAACTCCAAACAACATTAGAGAGGATTTAGTTAATACGAATACGTTTATAACAATTTAACAAACTCCAAAAAGTCAACCAGGACTGTTCTATTCCGTGCACTAACATTTGACTACGGGGTTCCCAGCTCGGACTGTTGTCAGGGTAACCGAATCGCCACAGACTCTTTGATATTACACAATGCTCTTTGAAAATGTTGTACACCGGTGATTTTCGGCATTTTATGTATCATTCCAACGTCATTTCTGGTTTTTCAATGCGCTCATCAATTTGCGCATGAAAGAAATGGCTATTGCCATTGAACAATTTCTAAATCTTGTCACTGTAACCTGTAACCGTTTATTGGTTAAACGAATAGGCTACGAAGGTTTCACATATCGGCGAAGTTTCTTTATGGCCACCCTGTATAATTGGCAAATTTCTATTACTTTTAGGAAAAAAATATTAAGAAAAGAAGCTTCTGGCAAGTAATGAAATGCACAAGAAATATTGTAATAATGTTTTGTCACTACTTTAAAAGCTTATATTATTTCTACTTAAGAGTAAAGCTTTACTTTAACTAGGAATAGTAGTTAATGCATATCATAATGGAATTAGAACTATGGAATAGTTGGAAAGAAACGAAACTAAGTTTTTACTATCTTTAGATTTTAAAACAGTAATATTTATCCCACATTTTCTTAAAATAAATTTACAAGTATATATGAAAAAGAGATTTTCAATGTTCAAATGAAAGTTGTAATAATGTTGGGTTTGTTGTAAATAATTGATAAACTATAATGTAGATTGGCAAAACTTTATTAAAGTACCTAAATATTCAATTTACACAAAAGCTACAGAAATATATAAAAAAGAAAAACTCACTCTATAGATGTCCACTATATTAATATAATTTATAATAGACAACTGTAAATTTTGGTATATATTTTTCTAGAATTTAAAGGTATAACAGCTGTTAATGAATATCATAGTTCTTGGTCTACCATACTCAATTTGATTTTAAAAGTTCAAGAGATCAATTTAAAAGACTTAAACCCCAAATTAAACTTTCCTAATTCACCAAATAATTAACAAGCTTCTGACAATCTCTATTTTTCATTTGTTAATAGGAAATTGTCTTGTTGAGTTTTTCTTCATCTTCCTGTAGATCACACATCAATTTCAAAATGATTTTCTGTGATTTACAAAATTTGCAGTCATGTCTTGGAAAAATATTTAATTACAGAAACAGTATGAAGTATTCAAAATTAATTTAAACTTGCCTTTTTTCTTAAACGTATGAAACGTTAAAATTTTCGTGTCCTCTTACATTTAGTTCAATTGACATTCCAATTTAATATTACTTAGGGTAGTCTATTTTATATGTTTAAATATTTTTAGAGGTTGATATGCCAGAAAATTAATTACACAAATATAAAACTACATTGAAAATATATTACATTTTATATACAAACAATTGCATCATTTAAAAACCTATCTCATTTCTTGGATTTTTTTAAAAATTACTCTTAATTACAATGCTGGATTTCATGGATGAATTTGGAGCTAGAAAGTTTAAGAGTATTTTATGACACATCTTAATTGTACACAAACATTAAGGGCTTTGTTTGCTTTGGATGCATGAAAAAAACCGTGCTATTTTTATTAATTTTTTTTAAGAATACTCTTATGTTTATTAATATAAAACTTGTTAGGCTTAACAAAAACATTTGTAAATTACAAATATATATATATATATATATATATATATATATATATATATATATATATATATATATTAACCACTTTTTTAGTGTGAAAATGCCAGGTAAACAGGGTTTTTCAAAAAGTAGGTAGGTGTGCACTGTTGAAAAGATCTCAGAAACTACTGAACTGATCCTTATGAAATTTTAACCACATATTCTGTACACTTATCTTTATATCTCGTACGAGAATTATTGCAAAATTAAAATTTGTACTATTTTTTTTTTTGGAAATTTTTTTTTTTTTTGTCCGCCCTTTTGTTATTCTTGCATATAAATTAAGATTAGAGGTCAGGGATATAGTCACTGTCACACTAAACCTAAAACCATTCAATTTTTATTTTCAATTACCCATGTGTATACATAGGGTAATGAAAGTATAGCATTCGGTAATTATTATTATTTTTTTTTTTTTTTTTTTTTTGCGTTTTTCCACGTTTTGAAACATATTGATTTAAAAAAAATCTAGAAAAAATGTCTGTGTGTGTGTCTTTGTTTATGTGTTCAGCATAACTCACGAACAAATTGAACTACGACATTCATATTTGGTGTGCGGGTTGGTGATAGCCATGGGACCTACCATTAAGGTTGTCGTCAAAATCGCGCATGCGCGTAAGGTAGCTGCCATTGAAAAAATCATGTTTTTCAGTAATTGCTCAAAAACGGCTCTAACGATTTTGTTCAAAATCGCTGTGGTGATGCCTCTTAAGGTGCTCTAAACATCCTGTTTATACTTAATTAACTCGTTCTGTTTCGTATGTTACTCATAACAAGACAGTAAAGAATTACTTACAGGTTTCTGGTACATTTTACTTGAACCGTCATCTCAGCTTGAAAGGTACTAGCAGCAAGAATATTCACATGGCTATTCGACAGTTACATTCAAGTAGAAAAGAAAAAATATAAAAACAATTGCGCATAGCGCCATGTAGTGGACTGTATGAAGAAAGTTACTGAACACATCCCCACCACCAAAATTCCCGTAAAAATGTTTTAATGGCATAAAAAGTTGAAAAACGAATGCCTTTAACACAGAGTTCTCTTTCCTTGAGCATACCTCATCAAAGATTTTCTTTTTTTTTTATCTTTGCTCAGTTTCACTTACAATAAAGGATAATATAAGAATTATCGATAAGCATATCGCCAAAATTCCCATTTTCCAGATTTGTTTTCTTTTTTTTCTTTTTCAAAAAGACCCATATAAGAATTATCACAAAAAATATCGCCGAACTGGCAATTTTGTCTAAGCGACTGATGAAAATATAAAAATGATAAATTACACAAATCTACATCAGCAATATAGTGTAATTGAAAGTTGTTTTTTTATTTTTGCATTTCTCTACGTTTTGGAACATCCTGATCTCAAAAAAGTGATCTAGAAAAAATGCCTGTCTGTGTGTACGTGGTCAGCATAACTCCCGAACAAATTGAGCTATGATGTTCAAATTTGGTATGAGGGTTAACGGCAACCATGGGACCTACCATTAAGGTTTCCGTCAAAATCGCGCATGCGCATAAGGTAGCTGCAATTGAAAAAATCATGTTATTCAATGATTGCTAAAAAACGGCTCTAACGATTTTGATAAAAATCGCTGTGCTAATGCCTCTTTAGGTGCTCTAAACATCCCCACCTGCTAAATTCCCGCAAAAAAATTTCAATGGCGTGAGAAGTGGAAAAATGAATGCCTTTAACACAGAGTTCTCTTTGCTTGAAAATAACTTATGAACGATCGTTTTTTCTCTTCTTCTCAGTTTCACTTATAAGAAAGGATAATATAAGAATTATCAAAAAGGATATCGTCAGATTAGCGAAGGTGTTTTTTTTTTCTTCTTTTTTTTTTTTTCCCCCTTCTAAGTAGTCCCATATTACAATATCGCAAAAAATATCGTCAAACTGGCTATTTTTTCTAAAGAAATGATGGAAATTTAAAAACGGTAAATGACACAAATCCACATCAAGAATAAAGTGTCACTGAAAGTTGTGTGATGTTCCACACCCCTAGTTTTGTTTCAGATGATGGGCCGTTGTTCAGATTTTTTCAACAGCGTACACCTACCTACTCTTTGAGGACTCCTGTTTACCTGGCAAATTCACACTAAAAAATGGTTAAAATCATTTTTTTTTTTTTTTGTAATTTACGAATGTTTTTGTTAAGCTTAACAAGTTTTATATCAATAAATATAACAGTATTCTTAAAAAAATTTATAAAAAGAGCGGTTTTTTTCATGCATCCAAAGTAGATAGAGCCCTTAAGCTCAAAATTGAGCATTTACTTTTTATCCGAAACATCCAATTAACTGTTAAAAAAAAATCGATAAATATTTAAATTGGTTATTTTTGATGAAAATATCCAAGGCTCAATCTATAGTCTAAAATTGTTAAATTAAATACAAGTACCATATCAACATAAAATTTGTTCTTGGGATTAATATAAAAACTATACAACAGAATTTTGTCTGTAAAATAAAACTACATTAATTGTTTAAATTACTGGGGAAAAAACCTTTGCCATGCTACATAATTAATTATGAAAGAATATAAATACATCTTACCAATTACCAATTTTTAATCCTTATGTTTTGAGTATCCAACACACTTTCCTACTTCTTCTATACTTTTGACTTTATACTAAAAATAAAATAAAATTTATAAATACACACTTAAAAGTTAAGAATATACATGATATTAAACATTGATTCTGTTGCAAAATATTATAAAAAGTTCTGTAATAATTGAAACATATAAAAATATGAAATTTCACACTTAGAAATTTCAATCCAAAGGACATATTTATGATAAATAGTAAGTATTCATACCACAAAACAAACATACTTGGATTATATACTCCATACAATTATTAACAAAAAATACTTAATAAGCATGCAATAAAAAATACAATCCAGTATTCAGACATATAAGTTGACCATCTTGCGAAATAAAATTTACATATTTGTGAGTTTTATCAACAATTACAATCCTTAATAATAAATATAATAAATTATACAGTATTCTGGCATATAAGTTTACCTATTTCTAAAACTATCAACAGAGATATGCATCTAGTGCGAATTGAAGTTACAAGTAACAGAGAAATGTATAATAACACATATTGCACTTATTTACGTTGCGCTTTAAATTATCAGATTAAAATAAAATATAATAATCATAATGATTTTTAATTATAATGAAAAAATTCTCACAATCATACTGGATTCCTTATCAATCACCATAATATCCTATAAGGAAAGTATAGTTCCCTATTCTGCACTTGGTCAAGAATTATAAAGCAGTCAACTTTTGACCAATCAATTTCGAAAACGTTTTACATAAATCGGTAAAATGTATCATAGAACAATTTAATTTTTTTTTTATTTTATGTTTTACCAAATTTGATTAATTTATTCCCTTTTACTTCATGAAATCTAAATATCGTGAATAAAGTGTATGTTAAAGCATGTCACAATCCAATTTAAGTTATTTATAAATTTGCCAATACATTGGATCAAATTAAAGGAATTTCTGTTGTTACATCACTATGAAATTAGCATTTTATGTTCAAGCTAAAATCATTTGATATATGTATATCAAATTGTAAGCGTGATGTCTTTTATGCCAGATGTTCAAATTGGTGATGATTTTTTTTAATAGTGAAAGTTTTGTCGTTTCTTTTTCTGCATCATTTCTTGTGGAATAAATATTTGCAGCAAATTATATTAAAATTTTGATTATGTCACCCAAGAAATATCAGAAATTTGCATAAATATTCATAGGTTCTTACTCATTGACAAGCGAGTGTGCATTTGTTAAGTAACTAATACATTTCTTCCCTATAGTTTATTGAAACGTCTAATAAATTCAATATATAAAAGTATTTAATGATGAAAACTGTCATCTTATTATAGAGCTATTAGAAACATAAATATTATAATTTCAAATTGAATATTACAATTACATCCAATTGGCTTTTATAATAAACCAATAAATACTCTAAATCCGGCAAAGTAAAACTAGATAGTAATTCAAATTAAGTTCAAGGATATTTCCTTTGCAACCTTTATTTCTGATTTTGCTGTAATATAGGGTTTTCCAGTGTTTGTCAATAAATCTGTACTTTGGCATTGACATCAAACACTTATGCATTAAAATTGTCATTACTGTTCGTTGTGACGTGGCAAACTCACTGTTGCTTGAAAAGCATGTAGCAAAAGATTGCAAGGCGAAAATGCATTCTTTATGAAAACTGACTATTGATAATTAGTTCAAGTCTGCAACCTCTACGTTGCCCTATTCACCGGGAGAATGGCGTTAGACATTCCAATACATGATTAGCTACAAAGCTACATGCCATGTTATATTTAAAAATTATTCGGTAACAATATATTTTCACGTTGTAATTGAATTCTATTACAAACTTCACTACAGCCAACTCATTGGTTCAGTCTAGGAAAATTTGGATTTAGTTAGCTCTCTTCCATATTCCGCTGGGAATGCATATACAGCTTTATGGTGGATCGATTTCAATAATAGTGATATGCGATATTTTTGATGACAACATTGTAGTGGAAGGATTTTGTAACAGTACGGGGGAAAAAAAAAAATCTAAACGATGGCTATATTTTCGGTTCTAATTATAGTAGAATCTTGCGGTTTGCACCAACATGTTTTGCTTACGATTTTCTATATGTCTGTATTCTATGGGGCTGTATACTAGGTAAATTTACCTCTATCTTTAAAAATTTCAATACGAATCCCTATTTTTTTTTAATGTTTTCATTCAATTTAGTATATCTCGTTTACGTTAGATATTAAATTTCAGTTCATTATCTTGAGAAACGCGTCACTTATGAGCGAAAATGTTTTGGAAGATCTTGAGGGTAAATTTCTTAATCACGGGGAAGAATCGAACGTTTTGCATGATTCAAGACGTAACCTATTACGCGGTCTCTTAAAGTGAGTTTTTTTTTACAATTTTGCTAAAATATCGAGAACCAAAAGTCAAAATTAATTGAAAAAAATTTGGGAGGGGTTTTTGATCATGATAATTCAAATCGAAGCAAAAAAATTATATCTTTCAATTTAAAACTGATTTTATTAATTAATAATTAAAAAACTGTTTCATACAAAAGTTACATGTTATTTATGTTTGAACACAAAATGTCCTTTGAAATAAAAATTGCTAAAATATATTCACTGTATAAGAATTTATTGCCAAAAAAAAAAAATTTATTTTTAACATTAATTTATCATTTTTTTTTTTGACATTATTTAAATTACTAACTACTCATCGTAAAATTACGAAATTTGGTATTCAAAGTTTTTTTTAATTTTAAATCTAAATATATAATATTATGAGGTTGCCGTTGAACTTTTTAAAGTTTGGTTTAGTTTGAATAAGTAGATGACCCCTCATGATAAAAAAAAAAAAAAAAAAAAAAAAAAAGAATGATATACAATTAATAAAGACCTTCCACAATTTACAACGGTACTCGACTCTTGCTATTTCATCAATTAGAATACAAGATATAACCATCGTTTATTTTGCGTATTGTACCTAATCAAGTGAATTGAACCACTGCGATTACCCATAAAACAATGCTCCACTGGTCACATAAAATGACACTGAAACTAAAGAACAACAAATGCCAAAAATTGTTATGCAATAGGAAACCGTTAGCTGATACTTTATGCATCCCTGAAACCCCTGTTCTTTTGCACAAAAATCAAACCTTTTCTCTAAAAAAAATTTATTCAAACGTTTTCGCGCATCTTGTATCACAGCTTTATAAAAAAGTATCGTTTAGTTTATAATTCTGTTTCAAAAGTATTTCCCTAATACGCGAGTAGTTTTTTCTCCTTCTACAATTAATTCCATAAAAAAAAAGTCTAAAAACACTAAGTATCTATTGTGAATGAATAGCTACAAAAATCTCACATGTTTTTAAACAAATTTTCCTTTGCCCAAATTTGTCTTACTTTCTTTAGATTATGAGTAACACAATTACAAACTCTCTTCTATGATATTATTTAAAATTATCATTTATTATCAGCATTATATCATGGCGAGAAAAATTAAAGGAATATCAGTTCTTCCATAATAACTTCTCAGTAGAGCAGCATAGACATATGGAATTCACCTCAAAAGGGTATCTTAATGTAATTTAATGGTAATAAAACAACACAGCAAAATAAAATGCTAAGTGTTCAGTGGGAGCACATGCAAAGGAATAGAGAACCATTAGTGTGCAGTTGTACAGATGCATGTATGCTATTTCATGTGTTATGCTGCTCCACTGAGAAGTTATTAGGGAAAATAAATTATTTTTCTCACCAGTGTACATACTCTAATTCAGTTCTCAAAACTCACAAGAGATGGCAGCACGACAATTAATGGCAACTCTTTCGATGCATCTTTTAATCATTTAGCGGTAGTGTAGAAGAGTTGTTAACTTCCATCATTTGGATTAAAAATGCTTAAAGTTACAAAATTAATAAATATTCACAGATTTCGTTGATCATATTGGGAAAGAGGTAAAAATTATTATTTTTTAACCACAGCATTATACTAAGCATTAGAATTATACTCGATATCTCTTGAAGCCTCAACGGCACCGAATTTAGGAAATTGAAGGCAATTTTTGAAATAAACACACATTACACTTAACTCATTTAATGCGGAAAGAAATTTTTTTCAGACCTACAAATTACAAAAGCATTATTCCTTGTTAATCGTTTTTGGACTGTTTTTCGACTGGAAATTCTGGCAAGTGGTTTCAGGATTCTAATATTACTCTAATAAATCTATCCTTATTCTGCGGTTCAACTGTTTTTCTCGAAGCTTCAGTGATTAGTTTTACAATTTGCTCAACTGAATGTGCGTGTGTGAAGGATATTTAATAAAGTCCCAGCCATCCATTGGCACACCGCCCTGTATCATCTTCAAAAGTTTATAGGAACTAATCTGTCTGAGAACTAGAAGGGAAGAACCAGCTTCCCATAACAAATTTGCCAGTTGATGAGATCTAAGTAGTCTATAGCTCCAAGCTTAACAGCAGGAATAATGAATCTGAGAACACAATTTCCATCTGGGCCATTTCCTCTTGCCTTAATAATCCGTCTAGTTGCAAGAGATCTTATACGACTTCTCTCATCAGGTCACATGGCCAAAAGCATGTTATATGGAACCGCAAAGTAAGAGTTGCGAAGAATTACTGTTTCTATTATCACACGATACTTCTTAAAATACCGAAATGAGCTGATGCAATGCCACAGGTGTCTAGCACCGTCCTTTATGGAATGATGAATCTTAATTCAAATCCATGATGATGACTTTTAAAATGAACACAACCAAAGTTAACAACTCATTGATGGATCTGATGTAAATATATAAAATTTCAGTATTCAATTGGCAGTTGTTAGCCAGAGGAACCAATTCAACGTTCCAGGTTGACTCTTAACTAGATAGGTTGAAGCTTAGCTAAAGGCGGTTCAAATATCTAAGAAGTATTTCTGATAGATCTTAGGGTGATGAAATTAATCCCTGGAAAGTCGCTTTCATAAAAGCAGGGATGAGTTTTATAAAAAATCAAAAAGCTGAAAACAAAACTCCAAACGTTTTATGCGCAAAACACATTTTAAGCTATACTTAAAAAAATTGTGGTTTTCCATGTGCGTTTATAACACTGCACCTTCTCTGTCTGTCCCTGAGAAAAATGGTTCAAAATAGAGGCACCTAGATGTAGGGATACACTTTGTGCTGTTATCAGGTATGGTATAGCTTTAAAAAAAAAATCCTTTAAAAGCGATGGAATCCGGCAAAAACTTCAAATTTTCAACAAGTCAAAAAACAACTTTAAGCAACTATACCATATTGACAAACAGGCCGAATATAACAAAACCTAGTTTTCTAATTTTTTAAGCTACATTTTAAGTACTAAAATCTTTACATTAAAATTTTTATTCCTACCATTCAACTTGTTCAATAAAATAAAAAGTATTTTTGAATAAAAGTATAAGAAACAAACAATTTTACATACAATTGCAGTTAAAATAACAATATTAAACACAGCTTCTTTAGAAATTTTTTAATTGGGACTAATTTTCAGAATATTTTTATACAAAATGATATAAAAATTTTAGTATAGATTCACACGAAACGGCGAAATCGATCCTTCAACAGGCACTAATCACGGATATAGCGGCTATCGCATTTACGGAAGTCTAGTCATATGGCTACAAAACGGTGTTGAAAATCTCGGTAATAGCCGGTATTGTATTAGAGTAAATCTCGGCAAAAATGACCATCACTCTAACAAAAGCAATAGTGCTTGCAATGCCGGCGAAAATCTAAATATCAGCCGAGATGAAAATCGCAATAACATGAGTATCGGCGATAGCGTCCACGATATCTGCACAAATTTCGGTTATATCGGATGTTATCAAAGTACGGCATTCCACGAAAGCAACTCTCACGCAAACTGAAATATCAAAGTTAGAACCTAATATACCGGAGCAACTCTCAACAATAACGCTATTGTATGGGCGTAACACTCGACGAAAATTACCATCACAAAATCTGGGCGATAGCGCAATTCATCACGGTAATATCAACATTCTTTCGGTAACATCGGTACAAATCTCAGATTTTATAACACGGTAGAACTCAACGAAAATGTCAATCACATAAACATCAGCGTTAGCGCCGAAGATACCGGAACAATTCTCAGCAATAACGCTGTTATATCGGCGTAGTACTTCGGGAAAATGGTCACCACAGCAATCTAAATCACAACGATAACGCACGTCCTAGCCACACAAATCTCGGCAGTAGCGGACATTACATCAGCGTAACGCTTAACGAAAACAAGCAACACATACTAACGTAAATAAACGATAGTTCCGCGGATGTCAGACTTGGAAGCAAGAGCATTATTAGTATACGTTAATCGCGTGAAATCGTAAGAAGGAATTTACATTTTGAGCAGAGAAAAAAATGACACAAAAGGATCAAATTTCGGCGCAGTTGGAAATGTACAAAATGCGAGTTTGAGCGCCAATTTAACTTAAAAAATTGCATTTCAGTGGATTTTTGTACTTGGAGCAGGAATAAGGCAGGAATGTGATGCAACCCCCGAGCGATAAGTTTCCCGATCTTTCGGAAGTGAAGCTGCTTCGCGGTTCAGCCTTAGAAAAAAAGTTATTTTTCCGTGGGATAGAAAAAGCGGGAAAACACGGATTTTTTTCAGGAATTAGAAAAGCGGAACTTTCTTTGCAAAAGCGGAATTCTTTTTTTTCTAAAAAATTAAAAAAGCGGAATTCCGCCATATGGCGGAAGAAACTCATCCCTGTAAAAGGAACAAGTGGAAGCGTTTCGCATCCTTTCAGGTTTAGTGCAATGTCTCCGGTGTAAGAAGTGGGACCAGATGACTTGCTGTTTATGAACTCAAATAGGCGTCATAATGGCAACTCATTGATATGAAGTAAGCAGATAATTCATTGGATTGGTTTTTGAAATTTCAGTTCAAGCCTACGAATTACACCATTAAACGCTCCAGTGTTTATGACCGCGCCGTCACACCCGAGAACAATAAGGTTGATAAAATCATCCAATAATGCATTGGTTACTTATTTGTAAAAGCTGTTGGATATACTGTTAAGACTATTCAGTTTCATGTGTGACATGCACCATGTCCATGGAATCAGGCTACGATACAATACAGTAATGATCTTCGACAATTGTTCATTGTTAAAGTGTTGTCATGCCGTCCATTAAAATAAAAGCCTAATTGAGTAGAACGGTTTTCATTTCATTTTGAGACCAATGCTTTCTTAATTCTAGACTTTTCCCTCGATATTATATTTTTGTCTTTGACGAAGCTAGTGTTTGATTTCGATACTAAATCCAAATATTTCACAACACTAGATACAATAGCATCAGTGACTCCGTTAGACACACTATATCTCTGACTGATAAAAGCTGTTTTATCCCATTTCAAACGCATTTGCATACTCACTGGCCTATTGAACAGATTTCTTTGTAAATGTTACGTATGACGCGTCTTTGGTGCTCATCTGGTATTCCTCGACAGAAGATATTTAATCAGAGTTATAAGATTTAACATACTTTTTAATGACGTGAATTCCCAACTTTTCCGCCCTACCACAAAAAGATCCAAGACACTTTGACTTTTTCGAGCCATCCTTATAAACATCTTTCACACACAAGACTAATCCCTGAAATATCCGAAAAACAGTTGGACTGTAGGATAGGGATGGATTTATTAGAGCAACATTAGAATCCAGAAACACATGCTAGAATTTGAGGTTCAAAAAAGATTGCAAGCAATAATGCTTTTATAATTTATATGTCTGAAAGATGGAATAAATTTTCTTTTTGCATTATAATGAGGTAAATGTAATGTGATTTTATTAAAAATATTACTTTGAATTTCCAAAATTCGGTGCTGCTTAGGCGGCAGAAGATATTGAAGTATAATTCTAAATGTTTTTCAGGTGTTGTTGTTAAAAATAGTAATTTTTAAGCACTGTCACAAAATGATGAACGAAATCGGTGATTATTTATTAATTTTTGAATTTTAAGCATTTTTAGTCCACTTTTCACAACTTTCGACTCATTGAGGTGACAGAAATCTATTCAGATTTATAAGATTTTATACACGTTTTAATGGTGGAAGTTCACTACTTTTCTACATTACTGCTATAAGATCTAAGTTACTTCGTGTGTATGTAAATAACAGAAGTATGCAACCAATCAAAGTAATTCGATGAGCTCGGCAGCGCTTATATAAGACAACAGGTATCTGGCAAAGCTATTAAATTGTTTCCTGCTGCTACAATGGGAAGCTATTAAGATTTAAAAGACTTTGAACGTGGCTTATAGTTAACGTAAAGGAGATAGGACATAGTATCCCCGAGGTAGCGATGGCATTGTGATTTTCGCATACCATTTCATGGGTGTACCGTGAATGTCGGGTAAAGCATCACATTTCTGATATCGGAGCGAACAGAAAAATATCGTAAATGCGGGCTACTTAGGCCTTCTTTTGCTTCCTGAAAGTTAGCAGAGAACGTTATATTGTTTTCTCAGTTTGGGCTAAAGGACCCCAGGGCCAAAGTAGCCCGCATTCACGGTACCTTGAAAGAACGGGACGACTGACGAGAATCCTTAAATGCCTTACTGAAATTGCCGCGAATTAATTCATTGTGTAAATTGCTAGAGGATACCTTCAGACATTACTAGAATCCACCCCAAATCGTGTTGCTGCACTGATTCGTGCTTTTTTGCGCCCTACACGTGTTATTAAGAAGGTGTGCCAGTTTTTCGAGCTCTTCGTAGTACCAATATCGTTCTACCGATTTTTTCTTCTCTCTACAGTGCAAATGGTTACAGGAAGAACGGACAAGATCATTAGCAAATAAAATATGCTTGGAAAAAAATGTGTATTCATCGCATTGATATATAGCTTCAACGACATAAGTAGAGATCGTTTAATACTCATTTCTTTCATCGACTTCATTTTCCACATTTCACATTCTGATTCTAAAATTTCAAACTGCAACTTGATTTTGCACAATTTCAAAGCTTCTTTGTTGGACACCATTTTTGTTATAGTAACCGATTATTAGTAATTGATGTAATATAATTAAAGTAAATTTTGGACAGAAAATGTGTCATTAATTTAGACTTTAAAAATTATCCAAAAATTAACAGCTATTGAAACTCGATAGTTAAGTTTTAAAAGCTCTGTTATTTTATATGATCTTAAAAAGTTTGCAATGGCTTTAACCAATGCAATTTTTTATGCTAACAACAGGGTTCCCACTCAAATAATAGAATGAAAATCATTTTCAGGCATCATGTCTATATATAAATTTTTGATCAAGTATATTCTATCAAAAAAGTTACAAATTGGCGCATGCGTAATACAAATATGTCAGAGAATTCCGATAAGGTGCGGAAAATAGGCGGTCACGCGGGGATAGCAAGTCCGAGTTGTATTTTTATAAATTTTGCAGTTGGCCAAACAACATCTGCAAAAATTGAGGACTTTTAAGGACCTCTAAGTATTTTCAAGGCCATGAAAACAAGTTAAAAAATACTAAGCACTTTTAATGACCGTGGGGAACACTGTAACAACTTCACGTGAATAGAAAAGGGCTTAATTTAAAAAATGGCAACAACAAAGGACATAGAGTACTTCTGGAAAATGTTCTCGTATCCGAGTATGTGCACCTTTAAAACTTCCTTTCCCATTGAAACTGCTCCATCTTAAACTTGACCAGTCAAATTTTGGCAGTCTATTAATATAGTTATTAATATATCTAAGTGATTGCAATAATTATAAAATCGTACTTGCCCTTCTCCAGTAGTATTATTAACTATCACGAAAAGCCATTAAATCGTATCTTGTTATAGTTTTTCTTCTTTTTTTTTGCTTACGTATCTCACACATATTATAATTTGTTCATGTTGTGTGATATTTGTGGTTTCATCTGCTAAAATGATAAATTGCAGCATTAATTATTCTTTCCACTAATTTTGTTGAACTATTTCACCGCAGATTGTGATGATCACATTTTGAATTTTAGGACTTAAATACATAGCATCAAGAAACTTTTGAATGGTCAAATAAATCTTTATCTCCATACTTTTTTTCATTCGGATTTTAATTGTATTCCTAAAATAAACCGTAGTTTATTGTTGGTTCTTTATCATCGATGTTTATTGTACCAGTTTCGGAAGTACCTCTTGAAAGAATTTTCTGCTGAGCGTGAAGTTTGATAGTGTCAATAATAGCAATTAGTCTCTACGATTTACATCTGACTGCTTCTTTCGATTGGAATCAATGGTGTTTTTTTAATGCTGATTTCAGAATTTTTCTAGACTTTCATCTTGCGCAGTTTTTAAGGTATTGGTTTCAACTGTGATTATAGAAAGTTTCAACTTCATTTTCAATTCGTTAAATCTTCACTAACTAAAGATGCAAATTTTTTATTATTCCTTTTCCAACACATCCATTAGAAAACAAACCACAGAATTTATTTAAAGGACCAAGTCCATTTTTTGTATATACTATGTGAAGCGTTCCAATCACTGACGTTGAAATCTATTTATTTTACCACTTCATGGAAGCACAAAGGATTTTTGTGAAATCATACATCTAAATTATTGTCTTCTGAGACATGTAATCAAAAATTTATATATTTTCTTTGGAGTTTTGCCTTCGCTAAATTTTAACTGAACATTGACAGTGTAGCGTATCGCCTCTCTAGCAACTTTTTAGAACTCTGTTTTGCTTTCCAGGAGAACTTTTCTTCTGTTAACTTCTTCCCTTTAAGGACAATTTTAAAATGACTTTATAGGATAGTGTTACTGACATGCCTCAAAGTACGAAATATGCCAATCTGTTTGTTGGAGGAAGAATAAAAGCAGATGGAAGACCCAGGAACTCTTGCTTCATCAGCCAGCACTTGGAGACACGCTGAGCTCTCTTACATAACAGCAAGCCGCCGTTATCGTCCTGATGCTGGCATCTTTCTATTCGTTTATTTAATGTAATTCCAAAGTTCATTTGTAAAAATTAAACTGAGTTTTTCTTTAAAAAATCTGTCTTTATCTTTCTAAATGTTTAAGACACCTAGCCAGAAAAGTATGAAGTTGGTAAAGTAATTTGGTAGGTCGTGATATATCCGCCCTTGTGACCTTTTGCGAAGTCGAGGAGGATGACATCTTCCACCTAGCCATCAACAGTATCTCATTTAGAGGTCGGCAATAAATCGATATGACGATATTTTTATCGATACTTTAAAATAAATATTGATTGTAAAAATATCGACACAAGTCACCGATATATCGATATTTTCAAACATTTTTAGTTTTTTGATAATCGTTTTGTAGTTCCATGTGTTTTTTCGATTTTCTTAATTCCCTTTTCAAAAACTTCAAAACTAAAGTTTGGTCTAGGCTGAGAAACAGTTAAAATGGCACCCTAATCAAAAAGAAAACATAATGTAATGGAAAGATAAAATCATTTATTAGTATACTAAACTCCAACTTAACTTGAAATCACTAGACGATAGATCATCACAGTGCTCATAGGCAATTAATCCATTTTAGCGGAGTGAAGACATAATTCTCGCCAAACCTTACAGCCTTTTGTTCTCTACAGGGTTGTGGTTTGGCGAACATTACGCTTTCACGCCGCCAAAATGGATTAAATACCTATGAGCACTGTGACGATCTACAGTCTAAGTGATGTCAAGTTAAGTTTAGTCATTAACACAGCGCCGTTTCTGTTGCCAACGTGTGCCTGGAATTTGCATATAATTTTAAATATTAAAAACATATCTATAAGCAAAATATGCGGTAAACTACTTTTCAAAATTTCTTCTTTAAAAATAAATTTGAATTTATGTATTGACATCCAAATGTATTTTATTTATTCTGATTGATAATATAATTGATTTATTAAAACAGTTTTTATAATTTATTTATTAAAACAGTTTTTATAATTTATTTATTAAAACAATTTTGGCATGAATTCATGAAAAGTAGAAATTTGCCCCGAAAAACTTAGTTTCTGGCAAAATTGAAAATCAAATAAAAAAAATCATGTATCGATATTTTTTTCTACGCAACGATATAATATCGATATTTCCGACCTCTAATCTTATATCACTTGGTTAATTCAAAATCAAAGTTCGCCGAATGGTCATTCTTTTGTATTTTTATGATAAAGCTGAATAAAGTTGTTTGGGAATCAAGACTGTTTTGACATGGTCAACCTCAATATAGAAATTACTGATGATTTTTATTACATCTACGAAGATTTGAACCTGTACTCGTTTGGTAGGTTATTTCAAACATGTTTGGTAAATTCGCCGAACTGCTGTTCTTTGGGAGCACGTGAAACTCGATTTCGTATCTTCAATTAACTTATTTTAAATATGAAACAAATGGGAAGAAAAAATTCTTTGATAGTTTTTATTGCGTGAAAGTAGAGCGCTGGGTGTGGGCGGGTGAGTCAAACTCCTAGAAACCCTTTCCTTTAGGTTAAACCTTGAAATCCATAACTTATGCCAAAGTTGTGTTGGATTTATCAGCAACTTAAGTGGAATACTTAAAGTTTACAATGTCTAAATAGTGGTGAATTACAAACTTATTTGAAATTATTTATTATTACTGCTTAATTTTCATTCATAAGAAGATATTGTGTCACTCCCTCGTGCGCGCCTGGGTAGCATCAAAAGATTCACACTCTTCTAATGAACTTAAAAGCCAAAATTAGCTATTTAAATCATGTTACAGGGTTTGAAGGTAGTGTCTAAAAGTTCAAAGAAGTTTGATAAAACATTTTAAAGACGTCTATCAAATCAATGAAATTGTTTAAAAACTAGGGGTGTAGAACATCGTACAGCTTTCAATTACACTATTATACTGACGTCGATTCGTGTTATTTACCGTTTTTATATTTTCATCATTTAGTTAGAAAAAATGGCCAGTTTGGCAAAATTTTGCGATAATTCTTACATTGTTTTTTTTTTTTTTTTTTTTTTCTTTTTTTTTTTTTAAAGTGATTTTGGTAATATACTTTTCGATAATTCTTATATTATCCTTTCTTTTAAGTGAAACTGAGGAGAGAAGAAAAAGCGATCGTTGATGAGGTACTTTGAAGGAAAGAGAACTCGTGGTTAAAGGCATACGTTTTTCAACTTTTCAGGCCATTAAAGCCTTTTTAAGGGAATTTCGGAGATTGCAATGTTTAGAACACCGTAAGAGGCATTACCACAGCAAGTTGGATCAAAATCGTTAGAGACGTTTTTTTAAGCAGTCATTGAAAATCGTGATTTTTTTCAATGGCAGCTACCTTATACGGTTGGTTGTTTTCAGATTATCTGGCGCCGTCAGCAACACGAGGGCTATAATGCGCCGAAACATTCGTCATTAGATAAGCCAACATACATTTACAAACACCCATGCCAAACACGGGACTCGAACCCGCAACCTCGCGGTCTAGAGGCTAGCACGCTAACCACTATACTGTTTGGTCGGCGCTACTACCTTATACGCATGCGAGATTATGACGAAAACATTAATGGTAGGTCACATGGTTACCACTAACCAGTACACCAAATTTTAACATCATAGGTCATTTGTTCGGGAGGTATGTTGACCACATACATACATTTTTCTAGATTATTTTTTTTGAAATCAGGATGTTCCAAAACGTAAAAAAATGCAAAACACTTTTTTTTTTGACCGAATGCCATATTTTTATTCCCCTATGTAAATGTATGGGTAATTAAAAGTAAAAATTCGTTTATGAAGTCGGGTTATTTTGAAAATGTCCAAAATTGACAATTTTCCATCTTTGAATTTCCATAAATTCTTTCTATGACAATTAATATAATATTTCTAAATGGTTACCGGTGAGAATTGTCTGTTGCGATGTATCCCGAGTAAAATATGTTTCTCTTAATAATATCAGCTTCACGGGCCATTGGCAAAAATTTTGGCTTATTCAGCCTTCCACATAAGACCGAAGAACGGATACAGTTAGTTTAATGTCTAGTTATTCTCTTTAACTTTAGTTATACCTGCTGTTGCTTATTAATTCTTCTATCTTTTGAGCCTTTCTTGGGAGTGCTTGTACCTTCTGGGTGACCATTTCTTAGTCGTCTCAGTCTCCGAAAATTTGTTTTTTTCCTTTACAATACGATTGATTTGGAAAGAGTGGCGTATAGGCCATAAATGATAAAGCTGTGTCAATCTTAATATGACTTGTCTGAAATTCTCCAATGGTTATAATATATATATAAATAGCCAAGTTTTTTCTTTTTTTTTGTGGTAGTCACATTCCACCTAAGCTACTCAACCAATTTTTATGATTAAGGTGTCATTTGAAAGAGACTGAATTGTATATTTACCAAAACATTCCAAAATAGAAAAAATAACTTATGAATTAGTTTATCGAAATTATTGCCGTGATTAATTAATATGAGTGACAACAGTATGCTGTTTATAGTTGTGGTATTTTTGTAAACCGCATTTTTAGATGAGATTAATAACTCATTTATTTGAAATCGAATGGTTTCAAATTTTGCTTTTTAAAATAAATGTTGTTCTTATTTGGATATTGATTGTCATTTAGTTTTACATTCGAATGCAGGGTTTATATTCCGGGGATTCATTGAAATGCAGTTTATGCGACTTTCCTCGTCCTCATGTTATTCGGGAATTTTATTTGGATTTTAAAGTTTTTTTTAAAGAAACGATTTTTGGTTTTGTAAATGCTCATTAAATACAGCAGTACATTTTAGTAATTTTGTTTGAAGATGAAATATAATATATTTACACTTACTATCACAATCTTCATTGATTGAAAATTGAAATGGTAGTAAATGACATCATGAAACTTACACATTTTCAGTCGATCATACAAAGTATATCTGAAGTCAATTAATTTGTGTTAAATGGAAAGTTTGATTTATATTTTTTCCCGGTACTATTCCGTTTTTGTCGTGACATTCCGTCGTGACATTGTCCAAAATGTCAATCTGAGCAGGCGTCTCCGGCACACATCTTAGGGTGTCTGGGTTTGTCTGTTGTGACCTGTTTGATCTTCCTCTAATTGTTAATAATTTTTTGTAAGTGAATAATCTCGTGGATCTCGTCTAGTCGAGGCTATACTAGAAGACAGGATGAATCGAGCTCACTGAATACGCTGTAGGAACCGGATCCCCTATCGATGTGAAGTACTGAGTGAGCTCAAGTCACGTTGTTTCTAGTATAGACATGTAGATTAGAAACAACATAACAAACCGTAAACATTTAAGTTTGGCGATACTTTCACGCGTCATTTAAACGTGTAAACATTGCGGCTTGGTGCCAAATGGTGTCTGGCTAACGGAATAATAACTTTTTTTTCTTCACATTTTATGATAAACCATTGTTTCGGTATGTTTAATGGTATATGATTTATATTAAATGCTGTTGGGAAAACCTGACAAGAGGGCGAAGCCGTAGCGTTAGGGGTTTGAAGAGCGTTAGTAGGCAGGGGAGGAGACCCCTAGTGAATTATTGATTGTCGTAAATAATACCTCAAAGACATTTCAAGGGTACATGACTTAATTGGTAAATATCAATGAAAAGGATATCGATTTGATGGTTAACATGTTTTCGTCTTGGGCTGAAAAACGTTGGATTGTTCTGTAACACACGTTTTCCCTCTAGTCTAAGTACACTGAAGAGCCAGAAAAACTGGTATAGGCGTGCGTATGCAAATAACGGAGGTATGCAACTAATCATCGTAACGCGATGTGATCAGAAGTGCCTATATAAGACAACGGGTGTCTGACAGAGCTGTTAGATCGATTCCTGCTGCTACAATGTTAGGTTATCAAGATTTAAGTGACTTTGAACGTGGCGATATAGTCACCGCACAAAAGGTGGTACATAGCACATCAGAGGTAGGGAAGAAATCTAGATTTTCGAGTACGACCATTTCACGAGTGTACCATAAATGTCAATTATCAGGTAGAATTTTAAATCTCCGACATCGACGTGGCCGGGAAAATGCCTTGATAGAACGGGACCATCGACGACTAAGGAAAATATTTAAACAAGATAGACGTGCAACACTTCCACAAATTGCTGCGGATTTCAATGCTGGGACATCAACTAGTGTCAGCGTGCGATCAGTTTGTGGCGACATCAAATAACAGATAAAGCTTCTGTCCACTGGAGTACTCTTTTGCACAGAGGTAAAGTATTTCTTTCGAGATCCAATGGTCTCGCGATCGAGACCCGTCGCCCGCAAAGAAAGCTGCTTACGCTTTATTGGTGATAGCTGGACTAAAACGAATCATGCTGCCGTCTATCGGCGCTTCTAAAAGGAGAAACTTCATCGCAACAAGCGATCAGACGCAACTCGAGTGCTACACCGCAACAAGCGGGCACAAGCGGCAACAACAAGCATCCCAAACCTCTGACTCCGATCAGACGATGATAAAAAAAAACAGTATCGCTCCTTCGTTGCTGGGAGGAGGCTGTGGGGCGACATCAAATAACAGATAAAGCTTCTGTGCACTGGAGTACTCTTTTGCACAGCGATAAAGTATCTGTCTCGAGATCCAATGGTCTCGCTATCAAGGCCCGTCGCTCGCAACGAAAGCTGCATACGCTTTAAGTTCAAAGGACCATTATGGACAAACTGACATCAACTTTCGAAGCCGAAAGTCCACTCGTGTACCGTTGTCGACTACACGCCTCACCTGAGCCTGCCAATACCACCATTGGACTGTTGATGACTGGTAACATGTTGCCTGGTCTGATGAGTATCGTTTTCAATTGAATCGGGCAGATGGACATTCACGGGTATGGAGACAACCTCATGAATCTATGGACACTACATGTCTACAGGGAACTGCTCTAGATGGTGGAGCCTCTTTAATGGTAAGGGATGTATGTAGTTGGTGCGATATGGGACCCCTGATACGCCTAGAGACGACTCTGACAGGTACGTAAGCATCCTGTCTGATCACCTACATTCATTCATGTCCAACGTTCTTATCTTATTTCGACGAGTATCTCTCTCTCAATAAGGGCTATCAAACCATTTTAAAGTGGTGCAGAAGCCATAGGAACAATTTCTTCTCACCACATCGGAAATAAAATAGTTTAGAGATTTTGGGGGATTAAAAAAAAAAAAAAAAAAAAAAAAAAAAAACCACGTTCATCGGTATATTTATTACTTTTTTCGATTTAGATTGAATTTCCTTGTGTGAAATTCAATATTTAATTCGAATTGGAACAATTATTATAAACAATTTTACTTCCACAGATCACATAGACGCCTTATGAATGAAGATAATCTCAGATCAGGATACAAATTCATTACGCGTTTTAAATGTTAAATAATTCATAAATGAAGAAAGTTAAATAATTCATAAGTGAAAGAAAAAACAAGACTAAGTATTTCAACTTTTTTTTTTTATTCAACATGCACCATGGACTTTATTGTAGAGAATAACAAACAATATAACTCCATGTGATCTCCCCTTCAGATTGATATATAGTTGATGTCCTTCAGTGAAATAGTTGATGTCCTTCACTGAAATAGTTGATCATCATCATTCCTTTGATAACATTCTAGAGTTATAACTCTTTATCAACATCCACGTTATTAAAGTCATGAATATACAGGTTAATTATAATTCATTGGATTTCATGTTTTCAATTACTTTTATCAGGGACTTGGGGGCTAACAAGAAGCTGCAGCAGCCCCCCTACTTTTTACTTAACTGTTAGTGTTTTTGGTGGATATAACAAAATTCAAGTCTTTCTGATTCATCCTTCAATTCTCTTTGACAGCCAACTTTCACCACTCTATACAACATTCCAGAAGATTCGCTGAGTAATTATTGTGACTATTCATAAAAGTTCAAGGTGTTGTCATTAAGTGCTCTATGAATACAACTTTATTTTACGAAGAATGAAAACCTTTTAAAAGGTATTCCTTTTTTGCACAAGATGTGTATTTACAGGAATATGGTGATTTTTAAACCATGTAATTTTTTTCTCAAAAACATCGTATGCTAGCATACGTAAATAACAAAACAAAATAATTGATAAAATTTAGCTTTGTTACTTTGCCCTAGTCTAAACTTATGGAAATTAATGTGCATTGCATAGAGTCGAGTATTAGTGAGTGGTGAGAGAGATTATGTCATTTTATCAAGCAAATGTAATTCATGGCACGATCCTTTCTGCTCATGGAGAAAGGAATGACGAGAGGGGCATTCGAAATAATTAAACTACACATTACCAGCCAAATCTTTCATGTGAGTTATGAAAGGTTCGGCTGGTAATTTATGGCTCCATTTTGCTAGTAATTATGCAGGCATTTTTGACTATCAACCTCGCCTCTTGCTGTCTCAATGAAAACTCCAAATCGTTGCATTTCTGATACTCGCCAATCAATTTTTTTAAGTTTCCGAATAGATATTAGACTTGTCGTCATGCATTAATTTAAGTAATTAACAAAGTAAAAATCATTTTCGTACCTGAATTAATGAGCACAAATGAGAGGCAGGAGGGGGTGAGGCAGTAGGAGATACGTCCCCAATTGTTATATTAACTCCACTAAACTCCACCGTAACTTAACATCACTTAGACGGTAGATCTTCACCGTGGGCAAAGGCAATTCATTTATTTTGGCAGCGTGAAGGCATAATGCTCGACAAAACTTACAGCCTTTTTTTCTCTACAGGGTTGCTGGACTGAGCTTTTTAGCGTGCCCTCACTCCGCCAAAATGGATGAATTGTCTTTGCGTACGGTGAAGATCTACCATCTAAGTGATGTTAAGTTAAGGTGGAGTTTAGTATAGTAATGAATAGGGGCTAAGACTGGAATTTTTTGACGTCGCATTGGCCTGTTGCAGTGGGTAAGCTTTGCAAATCTCTCTATTTGAAAATTCGAATATATTTAAAAAGGTTTTAGTGATTAGTCGAATTCGGACAAGTGATCTGTGACGTCGTCATATATTAGTTCCATCGGGCCGACGAGAAGTGGCTTGTCAAAATTGCATCTAGTACCATTAGTAGACACTCGTGGTTAGAACCCTAGTCATGGTTAGTGTCTTCTAATAATAGTGAGTCGGCATCATTTCTAAGCGCTTAGCTACCACAAATAAATCAGCAGTAAATAGTTTAAAATTTTTTAGTATGGAATCATTTGTGAAGGTTTGCTTTTTAAATACTTTTCAATTAATTTCTTTGAACACAAGTTCAATTATCAATTAAAATAACTTAAAATTTGGGCGAAAAATAGGGATTGAAAATTATGGCTTAATTTCGGCATTGAACATTATGATTTAGTTGCTAAATCATAATTTTCAATGTCGATTTTTCACCCAAATTTTTTTCGCCAGCAAGTTTGAATTAAAAAGTATTTAAAAAAATATATATATAATTGTTAAGCACAATATAAATCAGAATCTTCTCATTAATAATATTCGATAGATATACAACACAAAGAAATTACCACATTTTTACTTTATCATCCATCAGATGTAAACATTTTAGTTGCTCTTGTAAGTTTAAAATCTACCAGGCGGCACAGCATAGCATTTATTATGAACTTTTCACCAACCTTCTTATGCCAGTTGCTTAGCACTTATCAGCAATGGGCATGGAAATTTAACATTGCAGCGTCGTGTGTGTGTAGGTGAGTAGCATTATCGTTATTTTAAATACAAGTTTCATGATTTGAAAAGATTTACAAGTTAGTATAAAGTTTTATTGGTTTCTACAAAACTCTCGACTTCAGATTCCTTTACTACCTCTCGCGAAGCATTAAATCAACTCCCTTTCCTTGTATTACGAGCTGCTAACCTTTTTCTTAAGTGAATAGAGTTATTGGGTCATCTGGTAGCATATTACCAAACACTACTCGCGTAGAACACACAGGAATGAATTCAGGAGCACTTTCATATGTTGCTTAGCTGAAGTTAGTAATGGCGTACGCGTAAAGAGGAGAGATTTAAAGGCATCGACTTCGCAAACTTCTTGGATTTATTTGTTTATAATGGACCACTTACGCAATATACTTCAAAATTCGGATTCCCTTTCTTTTATAATTGAAAATTAGTGAATTCAATCTTAGTTTCAATTCTACTGGATGTGAAAAAAATACAGAACTCGCGAGAAGTTTAAAAGAAACAATACATTTTGTTTATATGCTTAAAATGTTTATTTTCTAATATAGAAAAGTATATATACATGAATTTTCTAGAATGTTATTCTTGAATATTTCGTCTTTCAACTTCTGTTTTGCTTTAGTGAATCGGCGATAAATACGCATTACTCTCCGTACCAAAATATGTTTGGAAGTAACTTTTATGATTTATTTTTTTAGTTAGCAAAACAAATATTGTTTGTAAAACAAATAATATCAAAACCAAATAAAATCGAGAAATGTTTATGTTCGTTTATGTACTTAAATGTACTATAAGAAATTTCTAAAGAAAACACTCTGTCAATTTTTTTTTTTAATTAAAGTCATAAAAGGAAGTGAAATATATATTTATTTAAATAATTTAAAGGCATCTTTAAAACAAACAAAATAACATGGTAGAACATTTGCATTATTGAATGTATTGTAATTCATTAATATTTTAAAATAAAATACTTTCAAATAAAGTTTTATTTTGTATTATATTATTACATTAATTGTATATTGCTTTTCATGAATTACATAATTTATAATTACAGTGATAAAATAGGCAAAAAGCAAAAAAAAAAAAAAAAAAAAACTGAAATCATATGCGAGCAAGAAATTTGTATCATAATTTAGAAGCGAAAGATGTGAAAAGAAATAAAACATCAAAACATGCAACATGATGCAAATAATAATTAAAACCTTATTTATTTTTTATTCAGTTAGTTAGTTCAGTTCAGTTAGAGGTAGATATTCAGTAAGTATAAATCAGATGATAGAGAAGGTTTTTTATATTAGACTCGAGGTGAGGGGGGGGGGGGGGGGAGCAGAGTGCTTTACACCCAAAATACTGAAATGGTCAAGTGATTTAAATAACCAATCACAGCACGAAGTATAACCTGGTCGCAAAGTACTTAGAAAGTAATCTGCGAGGAAAGGGAAGTGGGAAAATATCTTGCTCAGACATGACGAAAAGTATACTTTAAGTGGGAAAAACTGGTTCATATGGGGAAAAATATGGATCCTCGAAACAGGGACAAAGTTTTTGCTACGGAAAATTTTATATAAAAAAAAGAAGCGGAAACCCGCCAAAGGCGTTAAAACACCATCCCTGTAATTAGCACAAAACTAATTAAAGCAAAGTTAAAAAGAAACTTATATTCACAATTTTGCTTTGCTTTACATGCTTGGATAATAACAATGCCTCCACTGAAATTTACTGCTGTTTCTGACTTTTATCTATATTACTCTGTCTCCCAAATATGTAACATTCATCGGACAAAGGAATATTCACAAATGTAATTATTAAAAATTAAACTTCTATATGTTAAATAAAAGCACAAATTGCAGCCTGCGTTATTACAAACACTCGATGGACAATACTTTTTATTCAAAATAAAATATCTTCTATATATATAATGCTCTTGAGTGCCGCCCAAATTCGGCTGTATTTCTGTGAGCAGAATAGCAACGATTTCAAACATCCAATCGCAAACTTTCTAAATGTACTTGATGCACGAATTTATACAAATTCAGCAATCTAGCCAATCACAATATATCTTTTGAAATTTGACTAATACATCTGGTAACAGCCAACAACTTAGATTAGCTATATATTGTTTTACTTATTACAGATACAAATTATTGCCTATTTAAAACATATTGATTTAGTATTTACGATGATGCAAGAATAAATAGATGCAAGATGTGTAAATTTCTTTTGGATTAGAATTCCGGATAAATGCCGATAAAAACTGAACTCGGAATTTCCATTGAGAATATTAAGGTTTCTATGTTCACATTTACACAGATTGAATAAAAATTTCAGCATTCCAGATAAACCGGAATTTTAAAAGAAAACAACTTTTTTAATAATATATTCATTCAGGTTATCATGAACTAACTGTACGGCGCGGCGCCTCTTCGCGACCCTTAAAAAAAGTCACCAAATTGAATATGAAGTCAAAATGCTGTGTCCCCAAATCCAAAACGCCGGCCGTGACTTGGGTTGCCGAAAAACGAAGTCGATGGGTTGCCACATTCGGCGCCAAATCGCCAACTTTCAAAAAGTTCCCAAATGACACCATAAAGTAAATCTGAACCTATAATCATTCCAAATTAATGCGAATTCAGCTGTTACGAATTAAAATTCATCACAATAAAAAAATAAAAAAAACCACTCAACTTCGAAATATTGAAGGGGAAAGAAAGAAAAAAAAAAAAAAACACTGCGAAATTGCGCTAATTTTTTTTGCCAAACTTGATTTTCAAAAATGCTGGATAATTGGCCTTTTACTGCATTATTTTTGTATAAAAAAAAGATTATGCAAACATATGATTGCTAATATATTGCTTCGTTAAGAAATTCGATGTGCAACTTTAATTATTTTGGCGCTTCATTCGAAACCAGTCAGTATATTTTAATTGTTCATTGAAATAGATAATTTATTAAATATATGTATTTATAATTATTAATATATGTAATATATATATATAAATATAATTATTTTTTAAATATATGTACGAGACAATTTACTTTTTATTGTTTTCCAAAACCGTTCAACTACGTTACCAAACAGTCCCTGCTTAACCCATCCCGACAAAAGCAGTAGGATAATGACGTCGCAAGTATTGTAGCTCATCATAAATAATCCAACGGTTTCAGTTTCATGATACAATATTACTTTTCAAGGATTTTCTGGATTATACAGCTGAAATAGCTTTTTGGTAGGGCATATTTTAAAAGTCGCACTTTGAAGCGAGCGTAGCGAGCCCTGTTCGTGTTACAAACCACGAACCAATTGCATAGCAATCCAGGGTGTTGGCGAGCGTTAGTGAGCAGGGGGCGGAGCCACCTCGTTTATTTTTTATTCGTCTTGTGTACATATTTTAAGTCTAACATATAATGCATTACATTTCAGTTGGAAACAAGGCACCAGTAACATTTGAGTAATAATATAACCCATAAAAACAGTTTTTAAAAAGTACTTTATA
Source organism: Linyphia triangularis (assembly GCA_963978545.1). Taxonomy (NCBI): domain Eukaryota; kingdom Metazoa; phylum Arthropoda; class Arachnida; order Araneae; family Linyphiidae; genus Linyphia; species Linyphia triangularis. Next base: position 60,320,217 of record OZ021732.1, read on the forward strand.
TGCATTATTAATTTTGATATTCATTAACACAGCGAGAATATCAAAAATATTTCTATCAGCAAAATGTTTGGTAAACTACGTTTCAAAATTTATTTATTAAAAATGAACATGAACGTCATCCAAATATCATATTTTATTCTGATTGAAGTAATTTTATTATTTAATTAAAAAAAATTTGGCAACAGGAAAGAATTTCAACAACGGTTGTTTCATTGCTTTTTTGATGCGATTGAATGACGGCAAGATGATTTATTAGTATTCCGTAAAAGCGACCTTTTAGTGACAGTAACAGCTCCAAAATTTGATAGAATGCATTGTCATCGACCTTATCTGCCAAGTTTCAGCCCGATTGGATTACGGCAAGGCGGCTAATTAGGCCTCCGCAGATTCCGGTACCATCAACAAACATACAAAAAGCGAAGTTAATATAAAGGATTTAAAAATGCCATCAATCTGTAACAAATCGGTCAAGTTCCTTCCTACTTCTACTGCAGTGTTGTGCTTTTTATGATTTTCAAATTTTTTTTAGTACATGGTGTTTAAAATTATGAATTACTTGAATGCTTTAAAAATTTAAAATGAGACTTCATTTGTAATCAAACCACAAGGCAAAGGAATTCTTCAACTCTATATTTTAAACATAATAGAACTGTTTGTTGTTTCTATAATTTTATTGCAAAAATATTTCTGAAGTTCCATCTCCCACCATTGTTCCACCTCCCACACAGAAAAAGAGCAGCACTTGTGTAAGAACGGAGCTTCGATGACAAGATAGGCATGTAAAGTGGTTGACGTTATGCTAACAGATCCAATTAAAGTTAGTAGCGTCAAATTGAAACATGATTGTTGTTTTCATAATTTTATTCGTAAGACTTAGGTTGGTTTTTTTAAGTTTAATGGCGCAAGAGCTACTCATAGTCCATACTGCGCCGTAAAAGACTTATGAACCTTCAAAATATACCTCACGAAACATGAATGAAGTTACGATTACTTGAACAAGAGAGGGTCGGTAGTGTGCGTGACGTCCTTGTGACATTAACTCACCCTTTATAAGACCGTGGGAAGTATGCTTCCCACCAACTTCATTAATTTTTTAAAGTCGATGAGAAGCTATTTTCCCACCTATGATTTGTGCCGCCATCTGCTAACAACCATCGGGGCCTTCGACTAGCACGGCAACTCATTTCTGGATTTCCAAGTTGTAAACACAAAGGACGACATACAAGTTTTCTGAGCAGGAAGAAAACTGTTCTAGATGATGTACGATTGACTAAAGTTGGTGACCATATGCCAACTTTACAAAAACATATAGACGTTGACATTTGTGCTCTACTAAAACACATGAGTAGAGAACAAGATAACGTTTGTACAGATTTCAATGTCCCACTATGTGTTGATTCCTGTATTCTGAAATTTCATGGAAAGTGATAGGTATAATTCTTAAATTTTTGAAAACAAAATATATCTAATTTAGAATTCCTTTTGTAGATTTTAGTACATACTTGTAAATTATACTTCATAATTATTATGTAATACGACATAAAAAGAAATGCAAAACACAAGATGTCCAACCTTTGAATAGCTCCAACTGAGCGGTGGGAAACATACTTCCAAAAAAAAAAAAAATAATAATGATAATAATTTTAAAAATCAAATTAATTTTCATTGTGACGCCACAAAATTCAGGACAAAAAGTTCCCTGAGAATTCCCTGGCAGAATTCTAAAAAATTCCCCGATTTTATGGAAAACTGTTTTCCAAAATCCTCTAATTTTTCCAGATCAAATAGAAAATTTATGTCAAAGAGTTGATATGCATTTTTTTTTAAAATTAGTTTTAACGGTAAAGAAAAGTTTAAATTATATCTTAAAATGAAACTTTTAATGATTATCACAATTCTCCGGGAAAGTGGCGTCAAAATATGATGAACGCTAAGTACCTTCAAAACAATAGAAAAAATCCCCGATTTTCGAAATTTTTAAAAAAATGCCCAGGCATTTCCCTGATTTTTTTCAGAATCAGAAAGCTCGCTGACGTTTTCCTGGTTACCAGGTTCTGTGGATACTATGATTTTAGATAATAAGCTAAATCAATTTCAATCCTAAAAATATTTTAACATAACTAGAAAAAATGGCCCTATAAGGCGTTAGGCAACCAATGAAAGTGCTTCTTGAGTGTTCTAAGCGAGTAGGATTTCGTAATATGCAATCTGGTAAAATGACATACGAGGCTACTCTCGGAAAAGGTAGCTATTTTACTCATCAACATCAGTCTGTTCGCAGAAGTAGGTACGTTACAAAGGTTTGCATGTCGGAAATTCTGTTGATACATCAGTTTTATGGCCTCTTAAATGATTTTAAATAGTCTGTCGGTAATGGACAGTTGAGTTGACCACAAATAGAAGGTTAAAAACATGGCTTTTGACTGATGCCTAGCCATGCAAGATCATAAAGATAACCAAAAAAGCTACTCTTAAACTTCCGACATTCCTGTAACACACTGCTTCATGAGATACTTGTATCATAGCTAGCTTCGTGTTTCGTAGTCACCAGAGTATCCGCCAGTATAGATTCAACGTCAGTACCTAAACTTTTTTTTAAATGTGAAAGACTAGTTTGATACAAGTTTTGGTATAAACTTGTAGATCCAAATGTATCAAGTCTTCCAGTAGATATCAATTGTTTCAGAAACCATCTCCTCAATATGCAAATTTACTAGTTCATCTCTCCTATGATTATGATGATCGAGCAAGGATGCATTTGCTTTTATTAAGAAAAATTCCACATAATTTTGCTCCATAAACATTGCTATTTATGGATTAGAATCAACGCCTCCTATATAAGAAAGCCTTCGCACGGACTGCGTGACGTCACATAGAGTAGTCAATCGTCCTTCGCATTGGTAGCACAGGAATTATCCTTTTCTTAGTTTTGCTAGTTAATTTGAATAGGAAAGCATTTAGAAAACATTTCTTTTTAATTGACAGAGATAATTGAAATTTTTTTTTAATATTTATGTTCAACTATTGTTTTGAATTTTATTCCGAAATAAAAAACCAAATCTAAATAAACTATTTTTATTTTATTCACAAATCATAGTTATTATTAATCAATAAAACATTTTAAAGCAAAATAGTTTAGAGTTGCTATTCATTAACTTCAAAATTACTTTAATATTTGAAGTTTTCTTTTTAACATTCTTTTGCTTCAAATTTTTTTTCTTCCAGTAACAGGTTGTAATTTTGTTGCCTACAATAACTATTTCGATATATGTTTGGTGCATCCCTTAGAATACTTTCTACAATAAATTTAATATTATGTTCTTTACATTCATGGGGAATGTTATATATTTCTTTACCATTAATAATATCTAAAGTTAAACTTGTTGAAAGTAATCTCTGACCTTCAAAAATTCTAAAACAACTTCTCATATATTACAGAAATGAACTTTTGAATTACAACATATAAATACAAAATAACATTCAAAACCTCAAGTTTTGGATAGTATAAACCATCTTTATCCAGAATCAAAATATAACTATTCTTATCAGTCAAGAAAATCAAAAGCATCATCGATGTTTTCAAGTGTCAAAATATTTTTAGAGCTAAAAAATTTGCTGAATTTCACAATGGAATGGTCATAATAACCGGCACAGTAAATTAGCAATGGCAATAAAATCTTCTTCGGAAAGTGTAATTTCTTTAAAACAAGATATGTCGATTTTTTTTTAAATTGACCACATTCTTTTAAATCAGTGAATGGCACATTTCAATCGGTTAGAGTCCGTTGGATAGTTTTGTTGATATTTTGTTCATTCGCTATTACCATCTTTTCTGCAGGACTTGGGTCTAGATACTGTTGCTTTAGACATGTAGCTAGGATAGCTTTAAAAAATGAAAGGAACCACTCCATCTCTCAGCTTACCCTTGAACTAGAAGTAACTACGAAAACTTTTCTCGAAACAGCAGTTATCCGTCTTCTTTTAAGTTAATTATCTGTGGCAAATATAAATACTGGAACTCTTGGCCGATTTTTAAAATTTCCTTTGTAGTTTACCACAGAGCATTGAAATGACATTTAATATAATTTATAGCACTCTTAATGGCTTAATCCTAGTATACGTTACACGGTGGATTTGGCGACATTGGCATGGTGGATTTCATGATATGTTATATTTTGCATACGCTAATTCTTGGCAACAATCGGAAAAACGTTATTTCGACGTTGACAACTGTTTGGCGACAAGCGTCAACGCGACATTTTGCAAAATCACGCCAAGCGTATAACGTATACTAGGATTTTACCCTCTTAATGCAATAAATAGTCTTTACGTTTTCGGAACAGAAAATACAGCAAACTATACATGTTTGAAACAAGAAATGCAGCAAACTTAGCGAATTCGGTAAACAAAATGGCGATGTTGATTTTTGCTATCATCCGTCGTATGCTAGAGTTATGCGCCAAAATAGATCTTGACGAATCACAAGCACGCAAAACGTCGCCAAATCGAAAAGATAACTTCTTCTAAATGGCACCCCGTATGAAAGAAGTTCGTAGTTTTCAGGCGACATCATATATTTAATGACGTCATATTTAAAAGTGGTAACCCGTGCAGAGGCTTTCTTATATAGGAGGTGTTGTTAGAATGCGTCTCAATTCATGTGGTGAATAGATCAATAGTGCAGTCTGAAAAAGGGAAATTACAAATCACTAGCCAAATATTTCAATCTTCTTGTCAAATAATACATCAGCATTTTACCCTTATAAACTGAGCATTTTTCCGTAATGAGAACTCGGATCCTAGTATTTTCTCCACGTTTTGATCAAATCCTTCCTTTGTGAACTTATGCTAACTTAGCTACCGCATTACGCAATAATTAACATCATTGATGACATATTAACCCAGCTAAGTTGCACACGGTTTATAAAGGGAGAAATAGAGAGGCGAGTAGAACGATTCGAGTTCTCGTTGAATAATGAGAGGAGGTTGGCCGGAAAGACAATCCGAAATATAGTTTGTCAGGCGCAAAGGATTTTACCAATGGTTTCATTTACAAATGATTTGGAATCCATTGATATTCTCTCCAAAACTACAACTGCCGCAACATTTTAATCCGTTATCACCGATATTAAGTCATTACAGACATAACACGTACAATTTTTTGGCAAAATACAAGGTGTTTGTATATAAAAAAAATAACACGAATTAAAAAACTCACCATTTTATTACATTGAACTAAACAATACACATTCTTATAATTAAAATATTTCTTCATGAAATGTACTTAACACTCCATGTTAATTCTTTTTTACCTATGAAAGCTTTTTTCTACTCTTCAATACTTCAAACACGCTTTCAAATTTCTGTGTTCCGCTTGAGCATCTAACAGTAGTCAGCTAGCATATTAAGGCCCCATCTTTCTCGGTAGCGTCTCTCGATATCACGGACATCCTGATGAAATCTTCAACAATGCTCTTCACTGAAGGCTTCCAATTTTTCGGGAAAATAGTCGTCATGGAAGTGCAAGAAATGACTTTTAAATTTACTTTGCATTTTATTGAGCTTTACATACAGCCAAACATACATTGTATAATGGTTTTGTAGTGAGACTTTTTAATATTATCCAAAAACTTGTGCACTATGTCTTTGAAAGAGTCCAATGCTTTTTTTCCTCCCATTGTTTTTGAAAAGATGGGATCGGATAATAGTTTTCGAAAGACAGGGACAGTAGAAACTCCCTCTTTGAACTTGACTTCAAGAAGTGTCCTTGATATTTCTTTTCTCAATCATTACAAATACTAGTTATATTTTCCCTCCAAATGGTCTTGAGTCTTACGGGAAATGAGGAAAATTTATACTCAATATGCAGCAAGACTGCTCTGAGGTTTTTTTCTTCTGACAAATTAGTGAATAGATGCCACTCAAATGAATCATATTCTATTTCAAAACACTTCATTAGACCTTTAACATCACTACAAAAAGTAATATTTCGCTTTTTGGGAATAACAATAATAAATCTTAATTAGAATCATCCTGGAAGGTAATGTTAAGTTCGTCCTCAGAATCACTCGGAATATCATCCGAACTGGAAGGTGGGTATGGAACTAGTATTTCAGAGCTATGAGACACTGCATGAATAACGGAATTAAGGTTTGGGTAGGATATTTTATTCCTTATATTGAAACCTTTCACATCTAGCGAACAGAAAAGCAGCCGGTTAGTGTGGTTTTGCTGCTCACGCCATATTATAGGAATACCAAAACGAAATAAATGTTTCTTACACTTAAACTACAAATGAAGATCTTCCTCGCATTTTCTGCACACCTTATGGGGAGCCAAGGCTTTGCTTCGATCTCCAAGTTTCAACTTGAAGTAATCAAAATAGGCTTTCTTCACGAAATCACTTATGTTTCTTTGTTGATTTTTAACAGTGTATTCACCATAAACGAAAGTTGACAGGAGAAATAAGACTGCATGTAGCCATAATATATAAAACTAAAAACACGAATATAGTCACGTTTGAATACAAAATAAGAGTTGCTTATATAGCTATTAATACTATAACAATCCTGTGATATGATGGTTTCACTTTAAATGAAACTACAAAAACTAGTTTTGCAAGAAAACCTGACGTGATAGAATTTTTTGAGTATTTTGCCCGATTTCAGTGAGTAGAAATCTAAAAGAAATAGTAAAAAAAAATCCAATGCAGTTTTTTTGGTTGCAGATCTGTGTAGTCTTAGAAAGTTTATAATTTAGAGCAATAGAAATTGTTTGCAAATAATGCATACAACTTTTAAGACGATTTATCTAAGCTCTACTCACAGTCCAGTTCTTTTTGTACTGAAGTTTTTATCAAAATTTTTGCATAGACTTAGAAAACACTTCTAATATTGCTAATAGGATGGTGTGATTAAAACTATCAACACTCAAAATTTTTTCAAAGAATAAACATGACAGATAAATTAAATATAATTAACAAGACAAAACATTTTGCAAGTCTAGTGACATTTCAGGTTTTCCATTTTTCGTCAATTTTTAGAAAACCAATTAGTGTTGAATATTACAGTAAAGTTAAGCACACATAAGTCATTTGTCATATTGTGTGAAAGCTTCAAATAATTAAAATATGCTTTTAGACGTTTGGCATAACTGTTTAAATCAAGTATACATGTTGATTCTATTGAACAAGTTGCAATATTGAAAATTATATGTGAATCGTTTTTTTTAGAAAAGTTGCCATTGTGCAAAAAGACAATTTTAAGTCATTTAAACAAGTTAGCTATAGGAAAGAGCTGGCATTTTGTGTGTGTGTGTGTGGACATTTTAAAAATTGCAATTTATCACACATAGTATATTTTAGTATCATGAAAGTTCAGTCTCCTTTTGATACTGTGTATAGTTTGAAGTTACTGATTAAACAAAGTATATTCTGATCGCAAATATTTTCCAAGGAATATAATATGCATTTAAGTTTAACAGTCACTAACTTAAATGCACTTTCTTCAAAGTACATATCGAGTTAAAGAGTATAAAAAAGTCGATTCTGAAAAGATGTCTATCTTTTAACTAATTTAGTTTGCATGTTTTTAGACAACCAAAAATAGAATTTCTTACATACCTCTTTGTGATTAAATGGGTTTTCTTTTCCTTCACGAGATGAAATTCATGAACTTAGCAGAATCTGATTCACCCATCGAACTGAACAGTGAAGATTGTTTTCCTTCTTTTATACGGTGTAACAACACATTAAATACTTACCATTAAGTACAAAGTGATTAAACATACAACTTACAAAAACATGCATTTCACGTTTTATTGCAATCAATAAAACTCGCCCAACTATCAAAAATAATGTTTCGATATGATTAAAAACACTAAAAATGCAATTATACTCCATTCTAACAACTCCCAAAGAAGACAAAACAATCCATGTGAATTTTTAAAGGTGTCAATATTATTCAATGCACATGTAATAAGTTTACAATGCATAAGTTTTTGTACCTTAGAAAAAGTATGGTGTGCTCCCCCTCCTCGAATCCTCTCAATGGTTTGAAAAGAGAGAAAGTTCTAAAGATTGTTTTTAAAGAGCTTTCTTTCTGGGTCATTCAGTTTATCAGTATGGAATTAAGATTATATATGTAATTGAAACCCTTAAAAAATTGATCCCAGACAAATTTTTTCTAGGATGTTCCTCTGAACAATTAGCAGCATTTTAAAGAGGCGTTTTACTTCCAGCTTAATAAATATTAATGACATTGTATTAAGATTAACTTGGGAGCACAGAAAACATAAGTTTTAATAAATGGAAGGTTTTTTCTAGCAAACCAATGCATTTCCGATATCAACACATTCGCAATCAGTCCGTAAATAGTTTCATAAGAAAACTTAACAGCAATAAATCTTTAGCAATTTCTTAAAAGTTATTTAATAATTCTATAACACTTCCAGTCGAAGCAATTCCCACAGGATTATAATTGGTATAATACATTTTGATTTTTAGGACACCAAGGACTATACCCACACGTAAAACTAAAATAAGCATACACACTTTAAGTAGAGAACACATATTAATAATATAATAAATACTTCTCAGCGCAATTTGCTTTTATGAAATCTGCTTATGTACCATTCACTGTATGTGTGAAAAAAAATGCACAAACCTTAAAGAATCAACATTTATTTTAATGATTCAATTTCCCTTTCTATGTATACAAAGGGATTTAAACTTATATGCCAGATTACAAATAAACTTATTTTAAGGTAACATTATGCAAAGTATATATTTTTGCCACAAAAACCAGTAAAGGTCCACATAATTCACAAAATATATTAATTTAATATTAAACAAAACATTATTTTGGTAGCTAAAGAGATCTTAACTTGCCAAACTACACTAATTTATTTACTTAAGTAACACTAACCATAAACCATGCACCAAAATATTTTTAATGGAATCTGTCATTAAATTCTATACTAAAAAGGACAAATTCTTTATTTTTATTACAATAATAAACCATATTTACGATTTTATAGAGACAAGCTGTTTTTTTTATAACAGAACATGGATAAAAATGCATACTTATACAGCATTTTAAATTGTTATAAATCAAACATTGAACTTACAACATTTGCACATATTCTATGTGGAGGAAGAAGCATTTAATTCAGAGGTGGCGGAGGAGGAGGAACGCACGTCGGTAATGGTGGTGGGAGTTTGTGGCTTGGACCTGGTGACTGATTTTTAGATGGAAGTGGAGGCGGAAGTGGGGGCAAAAGTTTGCTGCTTGGAGCTGGAGGTATATTTTCAGAAGGTGGAAGAGGCGGTAGTGGTGGCTCAGTAGGTGGTGGTGGAGGTGGCAATCCAAAAGAAAGTGGTAGTTGTGGCCTATCAATTGAAGGTGGAGGAAATGGTGGTACAATAGATGCTGGAGTTATTGGAACAGGTGGAACAGGCAATGCTACAGGAGGTGCACAATGAGCCATGGGTAGAGTGTATGGCTGGTACATAGAAGGGACACTACCATATCCTTGCTGTTGGTAATATCCTAAATTGGATCCATAAGGTGAGCTCCAGCTCATTGCTACAGATGGGACAGGAGCACTGGAAGGTGCAGTTGATGCTGGAGGAGTGTTTGATTTTGTCCAAGAAAAGAATGGAGGTGGCTGTAGCCCTGAGAGTGATTTGTCGGAACTTTTAGGTGAAGCCGTCTCTGTGTTTGATAAAAATTTAGAGGTTTCGTTGCTATTTGATTTATTTGGTGGACTAGGGTTAGTCTGATTAGAATCTTTATTCTCTACTACTTCCATAGTTGATACTTCGCTTGTACTGTCAATTGTGTTATAATTATCTTTCGTAACTAAAGTGTTGCCAATTCCCTCTAAAGGCAAATCGAATTTTTTTGTTGAATCTGAATGCTTATTGGATTTTTCCAGGTAAGTGCTGAGAAATGATTTCATCACATTCTGGCACAAAGAGAAATAAAAATAGATGCATTTAACAACTTACAATGCCACAAATCATACAGTAAATAAATATACCCTATAACATCAAAAATAAAAGTATATCTTCCAAAAAGGTAGGCATATACAATAAAAAAAAAAAACCTAAAACCAAAATGCATTACACTTATCTCGCAGGGTGTTGAATATTTAAATCATTGATTTTTTTTTATTATTAAATCACTGATTTAAATATAACCATTACCTATAATATATTTAGAAGGCGATACATTTTTTGAATATAATCGTCTTTTTGCATTTTTAAGTGGCCAATTTTAATGTAAATTTGAAAATCCATTTTTTCGTTAAATGTTCAAATGCAACAAGCATGTAAAATCTAATTCTAAATGTTCCTTTAAATTGAATACTTCTCACCTATCTAATTTACTTCACTGTTGTAAAATTCTAAAAACATATCAAAACAATTTAAATCAAATAAATCTGATTTATTTGATTAAAAAACATTTTTTACAATTTCTCATCTTATTTTTGAAAAGTGACGACATTGCAAAACAAAGTCTAATCTTTCGGTGTAGTCAAAATGTAAGTTTTTTTCTGTAGTGAAAAAAAATTATATATATATTTAGAAGCAAGTATACACTTTTATTAATTAATGAAGAACAGAAAGTGTCTACTTACCTTAACAAACAATTCTGAAAGTTGTCATTGAATACAAATACATAAAAGTTGTGTGATAATAAAAGCATACCTCTACATCATTACCAGCCTCCTGTTGTAATTTGTAGCGTAGCAGTAATTTTAGAAGCACATCAACTGTTTCTGAAACCATTTCAGCTTCTTCAGGTGATGAAATTTCCCATTTAGACTAAAGAGAACAAAATATATTTATAATATTAAAAATAGAACCAACAGAAAAAATAAAGCATGCACAATTTATATATCAGTTCAGAGTCCATTTACATTACAATTTTTTGTTCATACTAATACATTAAATAAAATAACTAAAAAGCAGGATAAATAACTCAACTAAGAAAATTCAGTTAATTACTAAAGAAATGTCAGATGATTCATTAGAAATCTATTTAAGTAATCAAAGGCTACATAAAGCAATGTTTGTCAAGACAATACATATAACCTTATAAGTATCAGTTTAAAAATTAACGAATTAATAAAAAATTTATTGATAATTTGATAAAAAAAGATTTTATCTTGTCATGCAATATAAAGTTTATTTAAAATGTTGTAGTAATCCTATATCACACTAATTTCTTTTTATTACCATTAGGCAAGATGAAAGTGAATAATTTTTGTAATGTTAAATATAAGTAGGTTTAAAAACAGTTACCCATGTGAAAATCAAGCACCTTACTTAACTACTTAATATTTATAAATATATCGTGATATATTTCTAATAATCTTCTATTCTTACAGCCATACTTAATTCATGCAAAAACTCGTATGGAAACATTCACTAAATACTTTAATTGATTTTGGAGAATTCACAGTCGATCAGTATTTAGTAGACATATTTCTACAGGACCCTTTAGCATAATTTTGATGGGGATTACTCAGACCTGAAAATATCTAGTCGCCACTCGCCACAGGTTGATTAAACAGCGTGATGAGGCGACTTAATAAACTAATCAACCGGCTTTAGTTCCTCCTTGCCTACGATTTTTTTTTTGTTATCGAATGTACCGAAATTTCCAAATCAACGAAAATCTCCCTTTCTTTTCTTGTAATCACATGCGTATAGGCCGTAAAAATCCATTCATCCACAATATGGATTCATGAGTTGACAGGGTGGTGACAGAACCGGGAATTCAGGAAAATCAGAAAAGTGTCAGGGAATTTTGAAATTTTTGAGTTTTTCTTCTTGCATTCCCTGTGCAGGTGCGGACGCCGCCTAGTTAAAAAAAAAATCTTCAAACTTCAATCTGACTGCATCCTTTACAGGCATGATTATTTTTCTTCTTGTCTGGCGTTTTTGTCAACAAAATATATTAAAACCTTAATTATTTGCGGATTATTTCTGGTATATTCTTAGTAATCCACTGGTGCAGTTAAAAAAATTTATCTAACTTCTATCTGACTACATCCTTTACTGGGTAGATCCTGTACTTGATTTTTTATTTGTACTTTCATTGACATTTTATTCAACACAATTAACTTAGATATGTTATTATATTTATATATTGAATACAAATCAAATAAAGAATTGAAACATCCTCCTCCAAAAATAATAATAAATCTGAATGCGCTACTGAGAATTCTCTACTACTCTCGCTACTGTGAATTCTCCAATTCAGGTAAAAGGTAAAACCCCAACCTCCCCTTCCCTGTCTGGGCCATTGGTAAAAAAAAGACTGCGATGAAGTGGCCACTAAATTAAAAGTGTCTACCAGCCATTGGCTACTACTTGAAAATTTCAATTTTCAGGTCTAGGATTACTGCTACAAGTTCATGGACAACAAAATTTTAATACAGAATTAGTTCATGATTTTCACAAAATTCTTGAATCAATTTATTATATTAAAAAAAAAAATACTATAAATAAATTGAATGAAAACTATGTTGCAATATTTTACTATTATTTGTATTTGTAGAATATTTTTGCCATTTACTTAACTTCCTCAAATAAAAATATAAAATGTATTGTAACCTTTTTCAGATATCCATCATTTTATACTGAAATATCGTACAAATGGAGAAATTTATGATTTATACTACCGTTGTAACAGAACCAAAAGCAAAATCAACATTGAAACACTAGGTCATAATAACTTTAATTTTAGAATAATCATAATTAAGAGAACAATAGATTTAAAGGTTAAAAATTCATTGTTGCTTCTGAATTTTCTAAGAAAATATAACTTTATTGGAATTGCGGATTGAACATTAAAATATGGTAGGAATAAATGTTAGGGTAGAATAATAGTGCATAGCAGAGTCACTTAAAATTAGGAAAAAAATAATATAAAAATAATAAAAAAATAATTTATGCACTTTAAGGAACAAATTAAGTATGTGTAATTTGATGAAAAGATAAATTGATGGTCGTAATAACATTTTTGGCAGCCACTACACAAAGCCAATAAAATGGGATCTATTTCATTAATCGATTTTTAGGATGTACTATCGTTGCTTGTACAAATTGTAAAATTATTGTTTCAAAAAATTTATTTCAATAACAAGATACTCAATTAAACTTTATTTTACTTTTATTTACTTTATTTCCAAGCGAATTTTTTTTACTTTTTTCGTATCCTTTAATAAAAGTATATAATGAAATGAAAATCCAATCTACTAAAACCAACAAAAAGTTGGTTTCACTGAACATGGTGTTTTAGTTACGAGAATATTCCTTTCTAATGTTGCTTCAAAAAAAAAAAAAAAAAAAAAAAAAAAAAAAAAAAAAAAAAAAAACAATGGCTGATTGGCCAATATTTTGCTGCAGCACTTGTTTTATTTTCCACAACGATATTGTAGGATTTCTGCTTCAAAAGTATCAACTAAGGCTGGCTGCAGATATAACACAGGATAACCACAAAATTCAGGAAAAAAAGTTCCCTGATATTACTGCAAATTTTCCCAACTTTTCCAGTTGTGTGATCAAATAGAACATATATGCTAAAAATATATTAAGCAAATTTTTTAAAAATAGTTTTGGTAGTAATGAAAAGTTTAAATTATTCTGTAACATTAAACTTCTAACGATTACAGCCACAATTCTCCAGGTAAATGGAACAAACATACGAATAAACGAGGAAATATGCCTTCAAAAGAAAGAAAATTCCTCTGATTTTCGAGAAATTTTAAAAAGTTCCGACATTTCCCTGATTTTTTCCAGAATCAGAAAGCTCCCTGACATTTCCCTGATTATCAGGTTTTCCAGGTTCTGTGTCCACTAAGTAATAGTTACAGATATCTCAGAGATACAGTTCAGAGTAATGAATTGTATAGGTAAAAATATGGTTACTAATGGAGGATTAAAAATCTCTATTAACTACTACATACAACTAAGAAAGAATAAAGTTAAACTTATTGTTATTCTAATTTAGATAATTCCTACAAAACACATAAAACATTATAAAGAAAATCAAGTACTAAAGCAACACTCACCATTTGTCCTAAAAGCCTAGTCAGAGACTGTTTTTCAGCTATAGAAGGACTAATTAATGGTGTTGAACTTCTGAAGAAAGATGCTTTACTCAACTCTGAATCATTATGTAAAGAATTGTCGCAAAATACAGATTCTACTTCAGTTTTGCAAGACTTCTGGTCGGTCTTAATATGCTTAGACGGTACATCAGCAAGAGGTGTAGCGGGCCTTTTCAATGACAAAGAAAAAGTGGGACCATCGTTCGAATTGGAGCTAAGTGCCGATTCAACGGTAACTTTTTGATCAAGGAAAGATGCAGCGATTGAAGGTTCTGTTTTGACTGAAACATGGTTAATTTCGGATTCGTTAGATGAAACCTGCTTACTAAATTTAAAGTTATTGTTTCCAGGTGAGGAAACTGGACAAGGAGTCTCGACAATAGGAGTAAGAACTTTTGATGAAGTTTTAGAATTATCATTGGGTGTAGCTGAACTTTCACTTTTAATGTTGACATCACCGCTGGTTTTGATTTTCTCTAAATCATTTTCATTGTCAAGTTCAAAAGCAACTGGACTGAAAAAATAGAAAGAAATGTTTACATACTTTCTAGATAAAGTTGCAATTGGCAGTTTAAATTGACTAAATAAGTTACATTATTAGTTAAAAGCATAGTTAAAAAGGAATTGGCTTGGTGACATAATTTTACATTTAATATTCTCAATATAAATTATAATAAGAAAAATCTATCAAATTGGTATTGAATAGCTCTTCAATTAAAATACAATTAGGAATAAGAGGTGATTCAATAGAACAGGTGAAGAAAAAACATTTAAGCATGCAGTTTTTATTAATATGTATTAATTTTTATTAATATATATTATCAATAAACCATGAATTTTGGTATTTATAATCAATGTTAAATAGATAGTTGAAATAATTTCAATTGCTAACCTTCCAAATACAGTTGGATTAGAATAACAAGGACTATATTTTTGAAAATCTTTTGTGGGTCTATTTATACTTTTTACCAGGTATTATTAAGAATTTGAATGTCAAATGTTTGGCAAGAAAAATATATATTTTCAAAACTTACTTGGTATGATCCTCAATTTTCCCAAAGGTTATCTTTATTCCTGAAGCACTTTTTGCAACTATTAACAAGATATCAAGTAATTACTGAATACACTAAATTTTACAGGAACACAATAAATTTCTAAAATACACTACAGTCAAACCTCATTAAGACGAACACCAAGGGACCTTTAAAATTGATTCGTTTTATCCATAGTTCGATTTATCCGAAAAACAATAAATAATTTTTTAAAAACTAAAAGAATTTCATGCGATTTTCCGAAACATAATTTTAGTTCCTAATGCATATTTAAGTAAAAGCGATAAATTTTGAATTTTTCAAAGAAAAATACAATATCTATATGGCTAATACAAAAAAGTTTCAAAAGTAAAGATTTAAAAGCTAGAATGTTTATTAATTGATTACAAGAGAAATTCTTTTTAAAATATCGTATGGTAAAAGGTATACATAAGGTGATAAGATACATACCTCATTGTTTTTTTTAAAAACTCGGTTATTACACTCTGTTTCCTGCTTTTTTCTGAGCAATTTGTCCAGAAATCTTCAATCAAATCTAAACTGTTCAGGCATTCCGTTGAATTGTCTTTTCCCAAGAGAAATCGGCGCAATGTATTGAGGGCAACAGATTTGTCTTAACTCCATCATCAACTTCAATGAGTAAGGCATATTTTTCTTCCAAAGTTAAGGTTTTTTTACTTTTAGAACTCATTCTAAAATACGCGCTTTAATCTCGATCTACCTTCACAAGAACAAGGACAGTACAGTTAACGAATGGCAACTGGAACTGAAGGTGAACCGACGAATCTAGATAATGGTTTGTCGCGGATTCCAGAATTTTAGCAAAAAGACTTACAAAGAAAGAGACAGCATTCCGAGGAGACAATAAAAGGGAGGGTTCGGGACTATCGCAATGTCGCCTGTAGATCCCGCTTTGAATCCCTGGAGATCTCAACAAGTTTAAAACCAGTAATTAGATGATGTGAAACACATGGCATATCCATCATCCTGGTAGCCCCCCCCCCCCCTTCCTTATCAACATTTCACCTCAGGGGAATTCTTCATGTTTGAACTGTCCTAGGGGTCAAATAACTCGAGTGGAAACATATGCCCCTTATTGAAGTCTTTTAATCACTCCAGGAACGTATACATGAACTTGACAATAGGTTTGGATCTGGTTAGTTGGAAAGGGGGGAGCAGCACAGATCAACCTGGTTTAAGTAGTTGGTGAATGTAGAAAATTGCTGCAAACGGGCAAAACAGCCAAATACCTAGAGGCAAACTAGTATACTGGGTCTTTGTTTGAAGATGTTTTGTGAAAACGAAGTTGATAACAAGTGAAAAACGACTTGTTTGAATTGCTTTTACAGAATGGAAGTTTGAACGTTAGGGACTTCAAATACGAGTTCGACTAATCCGATAGTTCGTAATAAGAGTGTTCGTCTTAAACAAAGAAAATAATGTTATTTGTATGTACAGTAGGACGGGGATCGCAAGTGTAGTTCGTTTTAAGCGTGTTTGGATTAATGAGGTTCGACTGTATAAGAAAAATTTTTCACACTAAAAACTTTATTTAACTAGGGGTGTGGAACATCACACAATTTTCAATTACACTATAATACTGACGTGGATTTGTGTCATTTGCCGCTTTTATATTTTCATCGTTCATTTAGCAAAAATGGCCAGTTAGGCAATACTTTTTGCAATAACTCTTGTATGGGTTAAAAAAAAAAAAAAAGCTCTGCAAATGATAGTTTTGGATAATTCTTATGTTATTCCTAAAACGATTGTTGATGAGGTATGCTCAAGGAAAGCGAACTCTGTGTTAAAGGCATTCGTTTTTGAACTTTTTATGCCATTAAAGCATTCTTACTAGAATTTCGGAGAAAGGGGATGTTTAGAACACCTTAAGAGGCATTACCACAGCAATTTTGAACAAAATTTTTTAGAGCTGTTTTTTAGCAATTACTGGAAAACAGGATTTTTTCAACGGCAGCTACCTTATGCACATGCACGATTTTGACGAAAACCTTAGTGGTAGGTCCCTGTGCCATCACCAACTTGCACACTAAATTTGAACAACGTAGGTCATTTCGTTCAGAAGTTATGCTGACCACGTACACACAGAAATTTTTTCTAGATCACTTTTTTGAAATCAGGATGTTCCAAAACGTGGAGAAATACAAAAAAAAAAAAAAAATGTGACTGAATACAATACTTTCATTACCCTATGTATACGTATAGGTAATTGAAAGTAAAAAAGTAATAATAAAAATATTTACCTTTTGTAGGAAGTTTATCTTGTACTACAACACGACCACGGCCATATTTCTTTTCCATTTTGTGAGCAGCTTTGTAAATCGCTTCCTCTTTATCAGTTTGTATAATTAATGGACCCATAATGTGATTATATAAATCTTCATCTTTTATTTTCTGTAACAATACAAGGTAAATTATAAAAAACCATTTAAAGTTCAACAATATTTGTAACTTCAATCCCATGCTACTTAAATGAGAGTCAAGTTATGTACGTATATTTTTGTTAGGCGATTGCTTCTCTATTGTATTGCTCAACCTCTCAACTTTCATCTACTTACAGCCTACCCTCTTAAGTTTAACAAATACAAGCTGAACTTTTGATAATTTAAAAAATAAAATCAACATGATGAAATCGAAAAATACGGTTTTCAGTAAAAATTTCAGTCTAGAGGGCAGTGGCGGCTCGTGAGTAAAAAAAGTGAGGGGGCCCAAATTAACAATGACATGTTTTTATTTATGGAAGGGAAGGGGGAGGAGGGGGTTTGGGAGAGTGCAGATTTCAAAGTAAATGAATTCCATATAATTAAATAAATGTTATATACAATAATAATAAATGATAATAATAAATGTTATATGTTATATACATAAAACTATAAGAAATTTTCAGAAAAAGTATAGTGCGAGTTTTAAATTATTACTTTTTTAAAAATAAAATTAATGCATATTGATTAATTATTATTTTAGTCCGAAATTTCATTACTCAACAAATAAATATTTTCAATCTTATATTTTTACTTCTTAAAATTTTGGTTGTTTAGTTTGAAGCCCTTTTGTCCCTTGTGGAGTGTACCAAAAAAAATTCGTTTATTGTTATCCTTATAAATGGATATTTCAGACAACTGAATGAGTTAAAGATAGTTAATGTTGCAGTACACCAAGACTAAGATTTTAAAAAATTCAATTCAATAAAATTCTTCGTTAGATGCAAAATTGAATTAAAAATGAAACAAATCAACCTCATTCACAATTTTATCAATGCTTTAATTTAAATTTAAAATTAAATTGGAATCAAGGGCTTAATTGTACTCATTGGAATAAAATGGGGATCCAGCGTTTGTTTTTTGGAGGCGACTGTAAAGCTTTAAAAATTGAGATTGCTAATATATTTTATTTGTAAATATTAGGTCACGAAGAAGCCTTTTTTTCACCTTCATATTTTTTACCTCAAATAATTTGAAATCAAATGGAAACAAGTTCATCAAGAATCAAATCCTATAAAGTAATTTAAAACTATTTTTCTATTCTATGTTTTAATAATTGAATATTTCGATCATAAATATAAATGACTAACATAAAATGTTATTTAAATAATGAATTTTAGTTTTGGTAGAAAATAAATTCGCCAAAACCTTCAAGAGAATTAAAACGAAGCTTCATTATTTAAATAATAACATACTTGGAATATTCTGCGTTGGGGATGCCAAACATATTTATATGGATTGAAATATTTTAAATAATTTTTCAATTGTAAAAAAAAAAATTGTTACCTATAATATGAGGTTTCATTGCTATGCTAAAGTATAAAAAGATGCAGATGGTATAGTGGATCATATGTCTGCATACTCAGAAGCGGATATAGAGGTCAGTCAAGGGAGAGGAAAGGTTGCTACAATTACCAACATAGTTGTAAAGGTGGTGAAATAGGATGAGAAGGGGAAGGAGGGAGGGGAAGGAACAGCCTAATTTTGTTTTCTGTATAACTCATAAACCTAATTATCTCTAAAATCGAATGAATTAAAAAGAAAAATGATATTTTTATGATAATTAAGATAAAAAAAATATATAACCAATTGAGCTTTTCCTTTCGAAGAGACCTGGTATCATCCGAACAAAATGCGTCTTCAAATATTTTTTGAAAAATCACGATTCTGTTTAAAAATTTATTTATTGAGAAAAGCTTGCTTTTATATTTGAAAAATAAAGGGTAAAATTAAATGATCTTACCGAGACTTTTTGTTGAAATATTAGTGCCCTTTCGCGACTTATAATTGTAGTTTTCTATACATTTTCTCTGGCTCAAAATTCAATTCCCTATCATTACCTTGTACGCTTACACTGCAGCAAATTTCAACACTGCTTGGGATAGTTCAAGCTCGACAACTGACTGTAGAGTATTACTTTTTCACAGCACACAAAGTGGAACATTCCTTATAGAATTTGATACCCATAAACAAGGAGAAAGAGACCCCCCCCCCCCTTTAAAAACACAGGAAGTGAAGGACCTGGCTGCAAGCTTTTCTATGTTCTTTTCAAGGTCTCCGAAAAAGGGGTCGTTTATCCCCCAATATTCTTCAAGGTCATTATGATGGAGTCTTATTAGAGAGATGGGAGGTGTGCGTTTTTATTGACATTTTCGCTAGTTCGTGGCAAGAAAGCTGTTGCACCACTTACAATAGTTAATGTTGTGAAGTTAATAACTGCTTTTATTTGACTTGAATTTTTTTTAATATAATTTTACAGAAATTACACAACAAAATAATATTATCAAGCCTTTACATAAGTGGGACCACTGTCCAAAAAAGTGAGGGGGCCCGGGCCCCCCCTGGCCCCCTGCACCAGCCGCCACTGCTAGAGGGAGATTGCAGGGAGAGCAAAGTTAATACTACAAAATAAAATTATTAAGCATTGAGTGTTACTGATTTACAATTAAGTATTAAAATTTTACAGAGAAGCAAAGAAAAACCTATGAATTTCTTGGAATTTTATGATTTAAGTTGCTTTAATTCTAAGTTTTACTACCGAACACATCAGAGCTTAAAAATAACTATACATCATAATAGAGCTTAAAAATAACTATACATTTTAAAAAGTGAACTTTGCAAAACATACCACAAATCTTATTCTATGCTTTGTGCCCAGAATGTGATCTATAATCAAGGGTCTTGTAATTGATGCATTGCACAG
Organism: Linyphia triangularis; assembly: GCA_963978545.1. Classification (NCBI taxonomy): domain Eukaryota; kingdom Metazoa; phylum Arthropoda; class Arachnida; order Araneae; family Linyphiidae; genus Linyphia; species Linyphia triangularis. Next base: position 60,340,595 of record OZ021732.1, read on the forward strand.
CTTACATTGGAAAGGGAAACTACCATCAACTGATACACTTCTTTTATTTTCAATTATAAAATCCAAACCTGAAAGACAAATGAAAAATACTTTTCCTATTTCTACACTTAAAATTTAATCTGGATTATATTAACCTAAATATGAAGGCAAAAAAAAAAAGGCATAGAATGATCTTATTTTTGAAAACACATATGATATACAGTAGTAAAATTAAGCTTCACAAGTAACTCTCCTCATAATATCTGCCTAAAGACAAAAATTGTAAGTAAATTCTGCAATTCTACATTTGGCTACAATAAATAGGAGTTGCTTTTAGTGAACAGAAATTTTAGTTTGCTAATGATGAGCATCAAAATTTTGTGTTTGTACTGCTTTAGAAGCATATGAAATATTGTAGTAAGCATATCTTGGAGCATATTAAAAATTAGCATTACATTTGTAAGAGAGCTTACTTTAGACGACGACAAGTCTTCAATACCTACATACCCTTTTAAGGAAGTAAGTTAACGTCAACTCTTCTTCACATAAAATTAATGACCTTGCCAATCTCAAAATCAAGCCTCCAATTCCAGCAATGGGACAGACTGCAGGTTAATCAAAATTATGTCAAATCAATGAATAAACTCTTCGACCAATAAAAGACAATTAATTTCATACTTTTTAACCTTGAACCTTATTATCATTACTATGACGTTCTAATAATTGAGATCCACGAGAGCTCAGAACAGCCTTAATCACTTGCTCTCTTTGTGCACATTTTTGCAAACTTTCTCAGGACTGAAATTTCTTCACATCCCATAGAATATTTTACAGTCAAACCTTGTAAATATGAAGTTGATGGGACCGCCGCATTTTCCACATTCCCAAATTTCCTGCTAACCGTCAAAAAAGGTTTTCATCTAAATAATGATGATTTAAACTAACAGCTATACGTGTATTTAATACTGTAATTCAAGTCTTTATATTCGCCAGTCTGCATCTTTTTCATAGCAGGTTCAAATTGATATACAGCATAAGCAGCTTCAAATTTCCCCCGATTTTTTAAAATGGTTGATAGAGTGCTGTAAGCGATTTCATAGATGGCTGCAAACTGTTTTTTTTTTCTAAGAATTCATCAGCAATTTTATTTAATTATTATTATTTTTTTTTTTGCTTCGTTTTAAACCATAGCGATTGCTGCTTCTGACTCATACTGACAAGATTCAACATGGAAATGCGACGCGAGTTTAGTTTCCTAACTCACTTTTGGATACCGGAGAGGCACATGACGTTACAAAACCAGTTTATGAATGGATGGCATCCAAATTCACGTCAAAATCAGCTTATTTCATAGAGATTTCCTTAACGAGGGAGAACGTGCGCAGGGTCCAATGAACCCTAGGACCTTGAAAACCTATCACTGCTACACCCCTCGAAAAGTATAGTGATCATGGTTCATAGTAGCTGTATATTAGGTCTCATTGTACTTGATTATAGGAATTTCAACCAGTTAGAACTGGTTTTTGGTTGTTATATTCATGTTTAGGGTCTGTCAGACCCTGAGCACCTCCTCGTGTCACAGCATTGGGAGTCTTGTTAGTTGCTAAACATGGCTCGTTATCTTAATTATCAAGAGAAAATTAAGTGATTAGAGACTTTATTAGCAGAAGATTCGACTGATGAAAAATCCTTAAATGAAGATGACGAAGAAATTGATGACGAAATGGATAAAAGTAAATATTTTAGTGACCATAAGACGTCTTCAAAAGAAGAAATCGACTCTGACGAGTTGAAGAATATTTTATGGGTAAAGATAAATTTTTAAAATGCAAAAAAACTGAATTTTGTAAAAATGTGAGAATTCTTGCCTGTAATACTTGCACAAGACCTCATAAAATAGCACATTCAAACTAGAAATACTTTGCCCGGATTATCACGAAAATTGAGAGAATCTTTACGTGAGGATACTTCTACAGAGCAGCCACCAACAAAGAAACCGAAAAGTGAAACCAAAAAGAGATTTAATATTTGTCCAAACAACAAGGGTAGAAAAACAAAAACGTGTTGTACTAAATGGGTAGTAAAAACGTATGCATTAAACATTTAATTACAGTATATGTGATGCTTGCTTCTAAACTCAAGGGTTCATTTTCTTTTTGCATTTTTATCCAATATGCAATTCATTATATGATTTCGTAAATTAGATCTTTTGTAAATAAATGTAAAAATATGCATTGCAAATCTTTTTCTTAAAGCGTGCATCTACATTATAAGGATAAAAAAACGGCACACAGTGGTCTGGGAGAGGTAAAACCCTGGTATTTAAGTTTTGTGGAAAATTAAAATTTAATTATTTTTTATTCTATGGATAGTTGACTACTAAGATTCTAGAATTTAGACATTAAATAAACATATTTTTATTTATTTACACTAATCGAAAGTCATCACACAAAAAGTAGCTCGTCTTGATGTCAACATTTATCGATTTGCCATTATAGTATTAGTCCGGGGAATAGAGACTGAAAAAGGGGTCTTACCTTGCAAAAGGTTATGTAGTTATGATTTTTTAATATGTTATAAAGGTAGGTCCCGTGGTCTATAAACCAAGTTTTCGACTTCCTAACCCTTGTGCGTTCTCCGTGGTGCACCAAAAACTGAGCCGTTTTTCAGTTTATACGTCATAACTCTTTGCCAATGCATCTTAGAAACAAACATTATTTTCAAAAGTTGTAGAATATTAAATTATCTACAACTTTTGTATACTAAGTTTTTTTGTAGACCTATTATGTAAATAGTTATGTCGCATCAAAGTCAAAACTTTTTCATAAAAATGCTACTTTTTTATGATTTGTGTCAAGTTTTTTGATTATATCTTCATAATGCAGGGCTGCCACTGACTGTAAGCTTTGAAAATAGTTGCTTTAGTAGCCTCAGATGTTAAAAATAGTTGCCAAAATATAGTCTCACACATTAAAAATAGTAGTCTCAGACTTTGAAAATAGTAGCCTCACTTCTCATAAGATCGAAATAAAACTGTTGATTTACATAAAACACGAAAACACTCTTCTTTCAATTCAAAATATTGTCTAAAACATTACATTCCATACGGTAAAAGCAGGTGTTTTGGGGGAGGCGCTACCATATTTATATACTGCAATGGAAGTTGGCAACTCAACCTTACTCCCAGGCAGCACCAAAGCAAAAAAAAAAAAAAAAGGTAAACTTCACGCAAAAGCGAGGATAAAAATCGATTGGCAAAACAAGATAACTTTTTTTTAACTTCCAAAGTCAAACAACCTTTTTCAGAAAAACAAGTATCATGTTTAAATAATGATACTATACAGTGGCAATAGCAATCGAATTTCATTAAGGGCAGTTTTTAAATTTTTAACAAAATGGCTAGAGAATTTGCGAAACAACATTTTAAAAAAACAAAGATAATAATGGCCAATTTAAAAATATATACATTTGACTGTATAGAATTACATTTACTTATCAACTTATAATTGCAACAAATTATAAGTTTAGACTAAAAATCAAAACAAGCATCTTTAGAGCATAAAAAAGAACTGAAAACATCAAGAAGAAAAATACAAAATTCGCATAAACCAATTTACAAACTACGCCCATACTTGCTAACTTCAAGGAAAGGCAAAACTAGTACAATATTTTTATTCTTAATTAAAAAAAAAACAAAAAAAAAAACCACTTTATTTTCTTTAATATATGTTACAGGTTGTATCCTGTTAATAACATAAATTTTAAACAGTGTCCTAAATATTCACTAAACTTCGGCATGCATGAGCATGAAACTTAAATAATCAGCATTTTGTTACTCAGTCACAAATTTCACTAGGTACATATATTTCATGAAAAATTATGTGTTTTAGATTTGGAAGTGTAGAAAACATGAATAACACATAATGCATTAAAGAAAGTCTTGAAATTAACAGCTTCTTATAAAAAATTAATTACTCATAGATATACAGAAATAAAATTTTGTACAACAAAAATACTATCTTAAACCACAAAAATACATATTAAATGAGGCAAAAAATCGTTTTCATAAAACATGACAAGCGCAGCATTTGGCAGGGGGGGGGGGGGGGGAAGGGATGTAAGGGCCTATTTTTTTTAATTCCATAACCAGGGATGGAATGGATGTGAGTTTTGCCGGATACCGGATTTCGGATATCCGGGGTACCATGTCTACCGGATACGGATATCCGAAACAGATTTCGCAGGATATCCGGCCGGATATTCGGTCTTTATACTAAAAACGATAGTTATACGATATGCTATACGAAAAAAATGGTAATGATATGAAGTATTAAGTAAATTATAATTAGTGGTTAGCGCACCGCACTGCATGCCACAGGTCCATGGTTTGATTCGCGGACTGGGCAAGGTTGACTTAGCTGATTATACCTGAAAGAAATATACTGAGGAGGACCATGCATGCTTGGGAACTAAACACTGGGGTTCGGCGTCAGAATGACCATCTGACTGAAACATCTGCTATGTGACACACAAATGCCACAGTCGAGAAAGCTGAGCTGGGCCCAGCAGGCCTTAGTCCACACGGGCTGTCGCGCCACTGCCCTAATAGCACACATCCTCCCAAGGAGGTCCCTGGGAAGTCATTCGTAGTCCCGGGGATGACCGGTGACTTCCTAGGGACCTCCCTGGGAGGATGTGTGCTATTAGGGTGAGTTAATTTTTTTTATTTAAACTTTAGTTGATGAGTGAAAGAGATCTTTGTTGCTGATTTTATATCTTGTAATATTGATACTTTTAGTTTTTCATATAGTTCTGGCAGGGCTTTATCACGAAAATAATTTCTATTTGGAAGCGGATAACGAGGAGCTAGGTATTTTAATAACTGACCAAAGCCTTCTCTATTCACAATGGAGAATGGTTCAGCATCAAGAGCCATTAACTCACCTAAAATTATATTATTTTTTTTTTTACAATGTTGAAGTGCAAAATATAGCTACTTTCAATTTACTTCATGCATTGTTTATAATTGATAACTGATTAGAAAATTATACCGGAGGCATTTGTTAATAACAAAAGATTTATTTTAAATATTTAATGAAATTGAAGTCTATTTTTTTTGTAATGCACCTAAAACATTACGGATTTAAAGAAATCTCGTAGAAAACTTAAATTGGATCTAACGGAATATTCCGTCTTTAAATATAAACTTAAAAAATTTCGAACCCAAAATTCATCAACATTATGTTATACCATATTTAAAATATATATTTAATATAAACAAACAAAATTAGTACTTACATATTTTTGTGGTTAAGGCTTTTGCTTTAGGATCATCTGAACTCCACAATTTTGGTACAAATAATTTCGATTCCAATGTTGTCTGCGTGCATTTCTTGTTTTGATGAATTGTTTTTTCTTGTTAATCAATATTTGATGCATTTAGTGAGTCTTTAAAGCTTCGGTGAATTTCCTTATGCACACTCATTAAATGGTTCCATAAGGGTTTAGTGGAAAAGGATTTTGGGCTTTTGCCGCGCACATTTTTTAAACGATTCTGTGGAGCAAGTAACACATAGGGCTTTGCTTTCGTCGTTTCCCATTAATTTTAAAATACTTCCAAATGGGTGATTTTAAATGAGCCATTATTAAAAATTATAAATTGGATTGTAATTGGAAAAAACTAAAATTCAAGGCATTCTAGAGAGCTAAATATAATTCCACATTGTGGCGCTGCTTTAAAGACCTAAAAATTACAAATTACAATACTTCATTTTACGTCAGAAAAAATATACCAATGCCAATGAAAAATCAGAAATTAGACCATACCATTCACAGCATAAAGGGGTAGGGTATTATTGTCGATAGAAAAAAAAAAGCATTGAAGATTGCGCATTGGCTATTTATTGCTTTTTACTCGCTAGCAAATGTCATAAAAAAAGGAGGAAATGAGAATAACTAAAACTCTTAAGTCACTTATGTTATGGAAAAAAAGTACTATTTATTAGTATTTCTGTTCGAGTTTTACGGAGAAGCATTCAAATATAACATCTGGAATTAATCAGATCATAAACTTGGAATGAAAAGAACATATTGCAAAACACGTATGAAGGATGTGTATGGAAAAAGATTGGAGGAATGGTTCATGCTTATCAACTCGGCGTCAATAATACGGCGCCTCTTTCTGTTTTCGTTTTCTAATTTGACTGCAATTTATGTCTAAGAAAAAAAATTAGAAAAAAAAAGTGTAGGATGCGGTGTTTCTTTTGTCCGAAAAAGATCATTATTTTTTTCAAAAAATTATTTCTTGTGGATACCTGGTGGTCGGATATACAGCCGGATATCCGAATGAAATTATCGGATGTCCGGTATTTCAAATCGGAAATCCGACGGGGTTTCGGATATTGAAAAATCAGCCGGATATGCCGGATATCCGTTCCATCCCTATCCATAACCCTTTGAATAAATGTATGCAATAAAGCATTCAGATTCTTAATTTAATTTTTGGCGGGGGAGGAGGATACTTCAATTCTTTGTTTGATTTATATTAAACATATAAATCAAAAACACATATCATTTTCAGTTAATTACGTTAAAAAAAATGTCAAAATTAAAGTAAAAAAAAAAAATCAAGTACAGGATCTAACTGCTGTAAAAGGTTAATAAAAACGAAAAAATATGATGGAATCAATTTGAAATATTAAGGAATTTAGGGTTCCAATATATTCTATTGACAAAAAACACAAGACAAGAAGAAAAATAATCATATCTGTAAAGGATGCAGTCAGATTTAAGTTGGAGGATATTTTTAAACAATAAATCTACGGTAGCGCTTCTAAATAATAGGATTACTAAAAATCTAACAGAAATAATGCGTAAATAATTAGGGTTCTAATGTATTCTGTTGAGAAAAAACGCAAGGCAAGAAGAAAAAAAATCATGCCTGTAAAGGATGCAGACAGATTAAAGTTTGAAGATTTTTTTTTAACAATAAGACACCGGCGGACGCGAAGTTATAGGATAACCAAAAATCTATCAGAAATAATGTGTAAATCATTGTTCCAAGCATAACAATAATTTCAGAAAGTAAAAAAAAAAAAAAGGGAAAAAAAGCGGAACATGAACATGTGGTTGTGGGCCAAGGAGGGGAGATTGGCCGGTTTGGCTTAGCTGCTGAGAGTAGAAAAAGTTCGGAAACTTCGTACACCCAAATCGATCGGCCAACTATAAAAACTATATATATATCGTGTGACGCGAGTCGGGACAGATGTCCGCACCCACACGGGGTACGCGAGAAGAGAAACTCGAAAATTTCAAAATTCCCTGATTAAAGAGTAATTTTGCGAAATTCCTTGACATTTCCCTGAATTCCCGGTTCTGACGCCACCCTGTTTAAGCTACATTCAGAATAATTAAATAAATTGCTTAAAAATTTAAATTATTTTATTATTTATAATTTTAGCTACAACACTGAAATTCTAATCATTCTGCCTTCATTGACCAACACGGCGAAATTGTTCATCACACTGACACAAATCTCGGAAATAACGTCAAATAACATCAATACTGTCCATACTATGGCACTTTCCTCCGGCGTTCGGGGCGAATTCCACAAATTTATTTTTGTTTAGAGTAAATAAAGCGAAATAATTTGATATTTGAGAATATAATTGTGTATGCTGTTGCCTTGCACGGCGAAAGATAAAACATTGAAACCTAACAGGTAGGCGAAAATGACCGCGGTTGCCGTCAAAAACAACATTCTTGCGTGAAGTTACTATCGTCAGACTAACAAAGTGATCACTCTACCAGCGAATATGAGCAACTATTTCGGTAGTGTTCGCTCTCCCGTCCCCCTTAAAAAAAAATCACCATTTTGATAAAATTGTTAGTACCTTAGTGCCGTTTTTTTTCTGTCTTCTAACGGACAGTATCTAATTTTTAAAAAAATAGTCGCCTGAGCCCAAAAATAGTTGAAGGTTTTGTTCAAAATAGTCGCTTTGGTCCCTTTTTTCATTGAAATAGTTGCCATAGTCGCCTGGCCACTAAAATAGTCGCTTTAGTAGCCTTTTTAGTCGCCTGTGGCAGCCCTGATAATGGTACGTTTTAGAGAAAAAGTTTGGGAATAAAAGTTGTAGAGCAATAAATTTCCTACAAGTTTTCTATATAAACTTATTTTCTAGGACTAATAACAAAGGAGTTACTCTGCTTTGTGTATTTTCCATGGTGCACCACAAAAAAATACGTTTTTCAGTTTATAGATCATAACTCTTTCACAATGCCTTTTAAAAACAAACATTAAATTTAAAAGTTGTAAAATATTAAATTTTCTACAACTTTTGTGAACAATTTACTTTTGTAAAGCTATTATGTAAAGAGTTACGTAGCATCAAAGTAAGCACTTTTTCGTAAAAATTCTGCTTTTTTAAGTTTTTTGCCGAGTTTTTCAATTATATCTTCATAACAATAAGTCGTAGGGAAAAATATATTGTACAAAAGTTGTAGATCTATAAATTTGCTATAAGTTTTATACAAAAAAGTTACTATCTAGGACTAATAACTAAGGAGCTACTCTTCTTTGAAGGTTTACGAGATGATAACCTATAATATTTTATGTATAGGTAGGCGTTTAAAACTAGCTTCTTACTGCATAGTCTGACAATTTTAATAAAAAAATAAAACAATATGCACATAATACTAATGATAATGTAAAATAAAAAGTGGAAATATATTAAATAATGTATATATCTATAGATAATAATAGTAATATAAAATTTACCATTTTGCCGTGATGCACCAAAAATTTCTGCATTCGGAAATAAAAATGAGAAATAGACTGCATTCAAGTGGCTGATACTAAACTACGTGGGGTACAGATCTTTTGAGATAGAATAGAAAAATCACAAGTCGGGTGGCATTAGTGACATGTAAGGGAATTCTTTTAAGGACTCAGTTTCCGCGAAAACACCATATACTGTTGATTGAGATTTGCCACTGCCGAATTCAGGGTAGAAGATTAGAAGAACCGAAAAACCATTCTCAACCCTCCCCACCACTAACCATCCCGACAGAATATCAACCACTCAGTGTAGTTACTTAATATTGGAATACATGTGTTGTAATGATGGCTGCTTCATCTTATCCAATATTACAGGAACTTGCAAATATCTTCCTAGATCCTAATGCCAGTGTTTCAATCATCACCGAAGCAGTATCAAGCATTCTTGTTGCTCTCTTTGGTGGTCACAGGGCAACAACTTAAAATGCTTTGCGTTATAAGCAATTTTCCAAAACAACAACCGGGAACAAGTTAAATCTGTCAAAGCTACCTTCGACCCAAGAAGCTGCTACGCACCATGTCTTTCGCACATACTATCAAGTAAAGACATGGATGGGCCAATTGGAAAAATTCTCTGGTCTGTGGGTGGAAGAAGAACAGTAAAGGACTTCTTCCTATTACAACCAACAGGGATTCAGCTCCTCAATCAATTCTGACCTACATTTTCTGCCAGCGCAACATAGGATACACTAAGGCCTGTAGTTGTAGAAAGGCCGGTCTCAAGTGCTCCATAATATGTAAAAACTGCCATGAACAAACCTGTAACAATACAGCGAACATCATAATTGATGACATCAATGAAGACGACCCAACAGAACTCTTAATTCAAGAAGTAGCGGAGGAATTAGCCGAGCCTTCGTGGCTAAACGAAACTAAATTTAAGAATTTATAAGTTTTCTAAATTGTAAGTTTTATTGATATTACTATTATTATATATAGATATATACATTTTTATAATATTTATATTTTTTGATTTATAATACTATAATTTTAATACCTATATTGTTTTATTTTTATTAAACTTGTCAGGCTTTGCAGTAAGAAACTGTTTTTAATATTAGATCTTACCAAGTAGCTTTTTTGTTATTAGTCCTATAAAATAACTTTGTATATAAAACGTAGCAAATTTAGGGTTCTACAATTTTTATGATGTACTTTTATGGATATCATCTAAAAACTCGACAAGAATCTTAAAATGGTATTTTTACGAAAGAGTTTTGGCTTCGATGCTTTTCATACAATTTGTTTTTCATACAATAGTTCTACAAAACAAATTTTGCACATACATTAGTGGTACAAAATTTAATACTCTACAACCTAAAATATAATTTTTCCCCCCTATAAAATGCAGTGGAAAAAGGATATGATCGGTATACTGAAAAAAATTCATAATTTTAGAATTCAGTAGGTTTTTGGTGCACCATGGCGAAAATGGTAAATTGGTATTACCGTTATTGTATATAGATATATACATTATTTAATATATTTCCACTTTTTATTTTACATTATCATCAGTATTAAGTATATATTGTTTTATTTTTTTATTAAAATTGTCAGACTATGCAGTAAGAAGCTATTTTTAAACCCCTACCTATACATAATATATTATAGGTTATCATCTCGTAAACCTTCAAAGAAGAGTAGATCCTTAGTTATTAGTCCTAGATAGTAACTTTTTGTATAAAACTTATAGAAAATTTATAGATCTACATTTTTTGTTCCATATATTTTTCCTTACGACTTATTGTTATGAAGATATAATTGAAAAACTCGGCAAAAAACTTAAAAAAGCAGCATTTTTACGAAAAAGTTTTTACTTTGATACGACGTAACTCTTTACATAATAGCTTTACAAAAGCAAATTGTTCACAAAAGTTGTAGAAAATTTAATATTCTACAACTTTTAAATTTAATATTTGTTTTTAAAATGCATTGCTAAAGAGTTATGATCTATAAACTGAAAAACGTATTTTTTTGTTGTGCACCACGGAAAATACACAAAGCAGAGTAACTCCTTTGTTATTAGTCCTAGAAAATAAATTTATATAGAAAACTTGTAGGAAATTTATTGATCTACAACTTTTATTCACAAACTTTTTCTCTAAAACGTACCATTATGAAGATATAATCAAAAAACTTGACACAAATCTTAAAAAAGTAGCATTTTTACGAAAAAGTTTTGACTTTGATGCGACATAACTATTTACATAATAAGTCTACAAAAAAACTTAGTATACAAAAGTTGTAGATAATTTAATATTCTACAACTTTTAAATATAATGTTTGTTTCTAAGATGCATTGGCAAAGAGCTATGACGTATAAACTGAAGAACGGCTCAGTATTTGGTGCACCACGGAGAACGCACAAGGGTTAGGAGGTCGAAAACTTGGTTTATAAACCACGAGACCAACCTTTATAACATATTAAAAAATCCGAACTACATAACCTTTTGCAAGGCAAAATGTCTCTATTCCCTGGACTAATAGGCAAATTAGGGTTGGAGACGGAAATAATTATTAGAAAGCTGATTCCTGCTGAAATAGTTTCTTTAGGCCTCCCTGAACTTCTCCAGAAAAGTACCAAAAAATCCTCCTTGGGCAACATTCTTAAATTTTGAATTTTAAGTCCGCCATCTTGGATTTTTAAAAAAACGCTATAACTCCGCAATGCACAATCATAAACAGGTTCTGCTAGTGTCAAACGTTTCTTTTTATCAAGAAAAACTTGTTACTGCAATAAAAAGTCTAAAATAGAGAGTTAATATAATTTTATTAACTTAAAATCGGTTTGAAAACATTAAAAACAGCAATTTTTAGACATTATTTTACAACAAAAGTTGTTTGGAAACTTATTTTTTAATAGAATTCTTTTAAAAGATTTGGAAATGAGTTATGTATAAAGAAGCATAGTGTTCAATGCATTTGAATTTTTTTTGTCTTTCATTAAACTCGTGTACTCTTTGCACTAATTTCTCTGGTTGAAATGCAGGTAAGAAATAAAAAATTTCTTCAAATCACTGGTATCTTGAGTCTGCCACGATCTTGATAAAGAAATGTGCTGGGCGGAGGATTCACCCGTTACTCCTGCGAAAGCTTCTACTGCTTTCATCGCATGGAGATTTCCTGGCATTAAGCAAATCCAACGCGCTACGACACTGACAGACATACTTCGCCCTTGTGTCAAGTCACCGCTAACCTTCATAGATCGCACTAGGACCTGCTCTATAGTCACGTCCGTCCAAATGCCGCTCCAAAACTTATTCGATCGCCAAACTGTAAAATAACATTGACTGACGAAACATTCAAACTCTTAATCCGACAAAGTAGTTTTGATTTTAGCCATATTCTAGAGGTAGAGATGGGCTGATTTAGAGGGATGAATATGTCCAACTGCATGGAGGTAAACTAACATGCGTTAGACAGAGAAGATATGAAGAAACCAGTCACCTGTTCTTTCTGCTTTCTCGAAATCATGTAATAAAGAAACTTGCGCAAGTACTGCAGCCATAATTTAGCTGCATGGCTTTTTTTTCCAGCGCATTCGTCACATCAGATACGATCCTCAGTAATGGTTGGACTATGGATAGAAAAGATTATTCGGAGGAAGATAAGTTTATCAACTCGTTATGAATTTCCCTGAGAGATTCGACCTCAGACGCGATTAAAAATTCGTCTTCCTCTCAACTCTCCAAAATCAGATGAGCTGTAGCTGCCTGTGAAAGCGAATTGGCTCGTAAAGCTCTTAAATAAGCATGCCCATTAACCATGTGGACAGCGGCATTCTTAGCAAATACCTCACCCCTCATTTCTTCAATACCACTGCCAACTATGATTTTGCCCACTTCCCCCATGTAACTGAAAAGCAGATGAAATTCACCTAGTCTTACAATTACCTTGGATAGTTCATTAGTTTCATCAGCCTGAGAGACTAAATCTATAATTTCAATAAAAAGCGTCTGATAAAATGTTACAATACACTTTTGTTGTTGCTTCCTACATTCTTCAGCCGTAAAACGAAGACAGGTGTAAATTGAGGTGGAGTTAGAAGGTTGAAGATTGACAAAGGGTAAGGTTATCACTGCTGACTTTTCGTATGATTTTTTTTCCTGCGGCAATCTCCATCAAACAACTCCATCATGTATGGGTTCTTCAGCTAACTTGGGACCCATCATCCAAATCCAGTGGTATACGTCTCCAATTTCGGCATCCACAGGCCTCAATTTTAGGGAAATATTGTCTTCCAAAACTAGGAGCTTTAATCCATGGTTCTTAAGCCGGTGGTAAGTAATGATAGGGATGAATCTAAATTTTCTAACAGTTGACGTTGGTAGATTCTTTCATCGTGGAATACGTGAATTCATCTGAACAGCTGAAGAAGGCGTCATACACTGTACTCGTCCCATCACGTAGAAAGTCCCATGTCCATCCACAGTTCGAGTGTGTGATCGGCATTATCAAAGACATACTGCACAAATCCATTATACTGAACTTCTCTTGAAATGTTCACCTGTTACGGAAGTTTTATACTTACAAATATCACTGTAGAAAACAGACCAGCCAAAATTGTGTAGAAGGTTAATTAGATGTCTTAATTGGAAACGCCAAGAAGCACTCCAATTCCAATCTGCACAGCTGACACAAATGATCGTGGACGCACTAAAGAAATGCTAGAGTGCTCGACACCTTCTGATTGCAAGGCAAACCTTTTATTGGTTTCATTATATCAGAAAGCAGATGAATAAGCATCTCATCAACTTCCTACCCTCCCCCTTTTGATATTTCTTCGCAGGTTGAAAATGCCGTGCAATCGCAAACTTGAGATCTTATCTCTTCTCGAAGGTTGCTGATAGCCGCATCTATGATCTTTATATTTTCATCAAAGGTGTCTGTTTTTCGGTCAGCGTACCAATTTTCCTTCAAAGTCTTCGATGTAACTGGCCTAAAAGAAATAACTGTCCCGAAACACTTCATGCTAGCTGAAATAAGAATGGTATTGCCGCAGCGTTCTATTAAAAGCTCGCTCAGGCGCTTTTTACTGTATAACTTGGCACATTAAGTATTAAAATTTGAGAGCATTTCCATAAGATCGGATAGCAGATACTGGCAATCATTGTTGGCATCCACAAATTTGCATAATTTATTGAAAGCATCTAAGTTCGATTCACCAACAGGTAGGTCTTCAGACCACACTTTCAGATGGCTCGCTTGGCATGCTTGAGCCAACAATTGAAACCATGCATCACAGTTTTTATGATATTGCTCTTCAACCGCTATCAGATCACATTCGCTGTCAATGCAAATTAAAACTAATTTCCCCCAATTTTCACTCCTCTTTTCACACGTACTCCAAATACTTGAAATTTTGGGACACTTTGCACTTGGAAAATGTTTGGGTAACGATGTGGGTTCTTTTTGTAAGCTCCCTTATCAACTGTCTTCCCGCAAAAAAGGCAGCATGTTTTAAAGTTGAAGAGATATAGATCATTTCTGCGAAGGGGTTTTGTTGCATTTACTCCTCCAAGTAGAGCTTCTGAAATGTAACTCCCATGTCTGGTATAATATTTTCTGCACTGTACATGTGCTCGTACGTGATTAACGTCTCCGATTTTTTTTCACAATCCCATCTTTTCTATTTATACTGATATTCCTTAAATTCTCCAAACCTCTTGTTACATTGACACTGTTATTGTCTATCATTCCGCCATCACCTCAGAAAATGCAATTTTCTTCCATTTTTATTCAGGTTTCAAAACCCGTAAACGATCAATAACAGTTGTAAAAAAAACCTAATAGAAACACCTGTTTTTTCGAAAACGAAAGATTTTAATCGAATAAATTTTAAATTTTACAAACCTTTAGTGGAAAAATGCTGTTTTTGCAGGTTTTAGGCCTGTTTTATGTTAATAAAATTATATCAACTCTCTATCTTGGATTTTTTATTGCAGTAACAAGTTCTTGTTAAAAAGAAACGTTTGACACCAACAGAATCTATTTATGATTGTGCATTGCTGAGTTATAGCGTTTTTAAAAAAATCCAAGATGCCGGACTTAAATTCAAAATTTAAGAATGTTGCCCAAGGAGGATTTTTTGGGACTTTTCTGGAGAAGTCCAGGAGGGCCTAATGAACCTATTTCAGAAGAATTCAGCTTTCTAATAATTATTTCCGTCTAGACCCAAATTTGGGTCTAATTTGCCTATACTATTAATGAAAGATGAAACATATCATTAAAAATATATATTTGCACTCTACTGAGTTATTAAGACTGATTTCTGTGTATTTTGTTGAATTTTTTTTTAATATTTATTAAAATACGTTTTTCATAATGCTTTCTATATCATATTTTTGTATGAATAAAAGGCTATAACTTATGTGTGCCAAAGTGCGCCAAGACCTTACTGGTTCCTTAAACAATATTTTATCGACTAAACCAAGAATCAGCTGCAACAACCTGCACCTTCGGTAATTATCTGCATAAATCTGTAAAGCGAGCTGTCCAAACACCATAGAAAACACATAAACAAGATTATGCCATACTTGTAGTGATGTATAAAAATTATCGTTTGCTAAAATATTTTACAAGTAATTGAACCTTTTGTTACGAATTACATATTAATAGCCTTGTTAGCTAAACACAACTATAATGTTTTAAGGCTATCTGCAAAAAAATAAGGAAACAATATTTTCCCGTTCTACTACCAAGTTTTGAATCAAAAGAAATTTTCTTATCCAACTGAAATTGATATTTCTGCATTCATACGGTGTGATGGTTCTTGGGGACTTAGTATAAGCAGATTTCTGAAAATGAGGGCAAGACTGATGCAAATATGTTCTTTACTTCTCTCCTACCCTTATGTTTGATTGCAACTGGTGTGATTTTTTTTTTTTTTTTTAAATCTGAGACATCATCAACCTGATTCCGCAGACCTATTCGATTTATATTTTCTAATGAAACACCACATGTCGTGAGAGAGGAAGAAGTAGCCCGATCTCCTTGAATGACAAAACCCATTACAGTGACTCATTTTCCAATGTTACCAATGATAGACTGGAAGGTATCCCAAGCTCTAACACACACACAGCATTTATGTCAGTGTGTTCTATTTGTAAAGCCAGCCAAATCAACAGAAATAAACAGCTTGGAACTCTTAAAGAGTAACATGGAGTGAGGAGAGGCCAAGTGTAATGGTTTATGAAGAAGCCATTACACTTGGCCTCTCCTCACTCCATGTTCGAATTAAATTCAGTACTCCACATTGCATATAATATGGATTTTAAAAAAATCAAGGAGTAATAAACAAACAAAGGAAGTGAAAGAAGAAAAAAAAGGCAATTCAAGAAAAACTCAAAAGAATAGGGAGTTTTGGGTTTGCAAATTAATGAAGTGAACCACCAATGATGAAGGAGATTTTTCAAAGGTCCTGTTATCACATCAGATATTAATGGACTGTATTAAAGCCTCATTCACAGTTTCAAAATCATTCTCAATACCATCAATAGAGAAGCCTCAATAGATCCACAGAAATTTAAACAATACTGCAAGGAAACTTTAGAGCTGTAGGTTGATCTGCATAACTGGTAATACATGCAAAACACAGATCTTCATGATGATTTCAAACTTCTTTTATGTTAATATTATGATATCTTTTAAATTAATATTATAATCAATTAATGTTGAATGATTCATTCAAAAAATAATTATCGTAGAAATTCTAGTTTGTAATTTTTTGTTCTTTGCTTTTTAAATTTGTTGTTATTTTCAAAATACAATTTAATTATTTACCTATTATTCAGTATTATTTTTTATTAATTAATATGCAGAACAACAAAAGGTTTTCAATGAAAACTAAATTTTTTCAACATTATAGAGTAACTAATAATTTTTTATGAGGTTCGTCGTAAAATTAAACTATACATATAATGTATTATAACATTTTTTTTAGTTCTGCAAATTTTAAAATTTTAACATAATTTTCTATGCGTAATAAGATGAATGTGTGTTCATCAATGCAATTGAAAGCTGTATTTAAAAAAAAATGCTGAATCATCAATTTATTTTTTGTGTAATATATTAATCAGACTGACAAAGTGAAAAACAACAGATCATATTTAACAAAAAAAAAAAAAAAATGTACTTACACAAAAACTTTATTTGTACCAACTTAAACAAAAAAGCTAAATATATTAAATATTTTTCTTTGATTTGAAATTCACACTTCACCCGATTTACCGCACTTATCCTAATCTAAAAAGCCGACTCGTAACCACAGGATAGAGGGGAGATTTAGAGTTAAACTTTATGTAAGGATGAATTTCCTTCACATATTTTATTGATGTACTTTGATTTTTAAAATGTATTTTTAATTCATCATAAATGAAAGAATTTTAATTAGATTTTTAAAAATTCACCATTATAATTTAGTGAATAACTAAGTAAAGAAACAAAAAGAAATGTTTACTTTATTGTTATTTAATAATTATTTGATTATTCATTATTAGACCATGTATTAATGATTAATAAATTAAATTAGAATTTATTAAGTGTTAAAGTAAATTAAAAAAAATAAAATCATCTAAATTTGTTAACCAATTTTATCCTCCCCCTTCAGAAATTTTCTGTTTACGAGGGGTCAAAATACTTAAGAAACATAGATTTTCAAAGTTTTCTTCTCAAAATAGAATTTGTTCAAGGTTTTCGCTGTTTTTTTTGGCCTTTGCCGACCACTGTGCGGCGGTAGGTTCCATTGGACCCATCGAGCGTAAGATTTTTAGCGAGTGTTCTCCTGAGTTGCCATGTGGGATGCAGAGACGGCTAACAAGCTGCGATTGTTCCAGCCCCTAATATCCGGATTTGCCCCCATAAAACAATCCCTGAAAAGGGAAGTGCTCTTAAATTTTTTAAGAATAGGCCTCACTTGTCTTACTCAAGTTCATCTTCTGCTGGCAAAAGATGGCCCCACATGCAATTCTTGTGGAGTAATTTTAACCGTTTTTCATATTTTATCAGAATGCTTTTCTTTTAGTTTGATAAGGCAAGGCCTTTTTAATTCACATCATCCTTCATTGTCTTTGCTTTTAAGCTCATTGTCACATAAAAATCTCTATAAGTTTTTACAGGAGATAGCTTTTTATTACCTTATTTAACATATTAATTTTAAAAGTATTTTAATATTTTCTTTCTGTAAACAAATTTATTTTTAAAACCTTTAAAATATTTGTATGGTTTCTGTGCAGTATAGCCTTATTGTTGCTTTTGCGCAAGTTAATTCAACCAACTCGGGTTAAAATTTGACAGGCCTGTTTCATAAGATTTCAAACTTTAGGAATGTTTACGTAACATTTTAAAACTTCATTTAAAATAAGGGAATTAAAAAAAGTTATTTAAAGAGCACAACATTCAGTTTAGACTTCATTGTACAGAAAACTGCATGTGTTTGGCAATAAACGAAATTTCATGCTATGCGACTTCATTTTAACGGGGGTTGATAGTAGCTCTATTTCACACTAATGTTAAATGCACTGTTATCTGCACTTTATAGCCTTGAACTTGGCAATGAATATCTTTAGTTCAAGAAATAGCTTCGCTAGATTTATTGAATGTAAAATTTAATTAGAGAGTCAAGAGATGCTGAAACACTTGATACCAAGGGCACACATTGATAAAACCTGCCATATAAGAAATTGTTTAGTCATTAAAAATGAATATAGGTGGCGGCATGCGTATGCCAGATAACATCATGTATATAAAACAACCTGTGGCGTGTGCTACGTCTGATTGTGGGTTTGGATCTGGTGTGTGATCCACTAAAGTTTTTAACCCTTTTAACAATGTTGTTGGAAAACAAAGTATTTTGGTACCCATAGTGTTTAAGGGTTATATTTTTTTCATCATTCAGTCTGATCAGACCAGTTTGTTTACAAACGTAAACATTGAGTGGACTAGGTTGAGTTGTTTATAGTTACTTCTAGGAAAGTTAACTTATTTATTATATGCAAATTTCTGTATTTGTTTTAACCGCAATTGTTCATGTAGAGAATGATATATATAGGCAAGTGTTTTGTGTACACTTTCTCTTTCTTTCGTATCTTGCATGTCGCTGTAGTGATAAATCACTAAGCATGTAATTGTCATCTGTATATATTTTCATCTGGATTAAAAATCAGCCTTTCATTTATAATGTTTTGTTCTCAACTTCTTAACTCTAATTTAAATGCACGTTTAGTTTAGTTTGGACATCAAATGTTTTAAATGAAAGTTTTACAGTCCATTACTATTAATAAAAAGATTATTACGGATGAATCTGGTGTGCTCTGTTGTCCTTTAAAGAACACTGCACGGACTGAACATAAACAACTATCAAAATTACAGAAATCAAGAAGCTGTTTGAGTATCTTGTTCACTCGAAATATTTGTTGAATTTATAAACTGTGATAATTTAGTTTACGTTAAAGTATCAATTAGAAACTCAGATATTTGCTAATGGCAAAAGGAGAACCTGGAGATATTTATGTGAAATATAATGGCCAGTGATTATTCACTTCTCAACTTAATGTTTAGCCACAATGGGTACCTCAGTGTTGTTATTACAATGAAAAAAATGTGTTTTACCCCAAACAAGGATGAGATGAACTCACAGATTGCAAATTTAGACAGAAGCAAGGTCAATAAGATTATAATTAGAAGATTCATCATAAGTTTGAAATTTTAATTTGTTTATGAGCACAAAAAAGGTTTAGTAAAGCCAAAATTTATTTTTATTTTTTTAATGCGAAAAATAGACATGCGCTCTTACAAAAATAAACGATTCTGTTAACCAGTAAAATGTAATATACATTAAAAAATACTTACCAATAACAGGATCCATTATCTCAAGTTTTTCCAAAGCATCCTCAAGACTAGATTTAACAATTTCTTTATCGTCACCTAAAAATATATATTATTAATAGTTGAATTTAAATATAAAAAAGACTAAACTCATTCAAAGAATAGTAGCTACTTAATAAGGATATTTAGTTTTAAAAATTATATAATTTATTCCTGTGAAGTGCTAATAAATTTTAAATTTCAGAATTTGAGTATTTTGTTCAATTACAATGCAATTGTTTTGAAAAGGCTGGAAAAGTAGTAAATTGTGTATAAAATATGACGAATTTCATGATTTCAAGGCAAATGTGGCGAAAGAAAAATTAGTTTTTTAAAAGGTCACAGTTGTTTATGAAATGGATCAAATTCTCTCTGTCTCACAGTATTTTCGCTATTTCCTATGAACAAATCATTTCTATTTCAGTATTATATTGCCTGCATCAACTAACAAAACACTTGAGTTATACACAAACAAACATTGATTTTGTAAACATACTACATTTAACTTCTTTTTTTTGTGCGCATTGTTGACATGTCACAATTCAAATGAATTTTGCTAAATGCTTCCTTATAAAGATTACATTTTTCACTTTTTGTATTATCCCTCATCCAGTTTGATAGTTTGGGTTGTAGGATTTGAAGCTGGCATCATTTTTTGAAAATCAGCAATCTTTCTGGAGAATGCATCGTACAAAGATTAACACCTCTTAGAATTCTAATAATTTTTTTTAATTTTGGACTTCAAACATTGAAATCCAGAATTGCAAATTTTTCAACAACTTTTTTTTTTTTACTTTATATTGCATTCAATATTAAAATCATCATTTATTATATTTCAGACTATATAAAATTATTACTGTTTGTATTTTGATAATTTCTTGGGATTATTTACCCAACAATCCAAAAGTGTTATATTCTAGGTTTTTGTATTACAAACTTTTAGCTCATTCTTTGCAATATTTTTATGCATGGTACAATACTTAGTCGTTGGATGGAGATCACTGAAAACTCTGTTTTTACTTGCACTGTAATAGCTTTTACCTACTTTTTTGTCATTGTGGATGACCGGCACCACCATTCTATTTGATTTAAAAATTAGTTCAAAAATTAATTTTTTTAAGGTAAATTTTTTTTTTTTTAATCAAGGTTTGTCATTTAATGCTAAGCCTAAACGTTTACAGTTTGTTGCAAGATTGTTATAGCAACCCTATAATAGTTTGTTACAGGAATTATAACTGATTTGAAGGTTCATAGTTTGGATGAATTGCCAACCTAGATATTTTTAAAGTGATAATATAAAGTTTTTCTAAGTCTTTTTTTTTTTTTTTTTGCAATTTGGCAGTTTTATCTGGTAACAGAAGTGCACTTATTGTTACTTTGAACAAATTTTTTACCACAAAAAGTAATTTTGGATTTAAATATCATATTCCGGTACACAAAAGCAAACACTAGGTTGAGAAGCACATGTTTAATATTTTAATATGCACTTTTTAATTTAGCAGTGGTAAATATAGGTAGTTAAATATCCTATTTATGCTAACAAAATAATAAATTTCTCTCTATTTTAAAAGAATAAGGATATGTGTTCTTATAATCACATACACATTAAACTGTACGAAAACTTTTGGGAGCCACTATACATAATGAAATTACAAAATAATTAGGTCATTATGTAATGATAAGAGTAAGTAATCGATGTAAAATATTCAGATCAAAATGATTTTCACAAACGTATAAGGTACTTTTTGCAGCAGCTACAGCGTCTAGTTTCTTGGCTTTACACCACTTCTTGCAAATATCTGCATGTTTAAGAACACTGTTAAATAATTTAGCAGTATTGGTAAATCAAGTACTCCTACATTTCAGGATGACGCAATATTTGCATGCTGAATTCAAGGACATAATTTTAATAAGTGATTAAAAAAATATAAGAAAAGATATAAGATTTTAAAAAATTTCAAACGCGCTATAGCAATCCTAATAAATTCATGTTAGCTTCAATGATAAGAGCGAAACCAAACCCGGAATATGACGAAGAGTGACTTCACAGCTAAGCTAGCCTCGTTTTTGGCAGGGTTTAAGAGTGGGAAATTGAAACAGGTATAAATCCAGAAATTTTGAACGGATTTCAAAAAAAAAATATTCTGGTTTTGGTTGTTTTTCGTCATTCTTAAAAGAATAAAAAAATTTAAATGTCCAACTTGTGAAATTAGGGAGGTTCGAAAAAAAAAAAAAATTTTCATTTTTGAAACGCATTAGGTGAAAGAAATTGATACAAATCTTGATAAGAAAAACTGTAAAAAAAAAATATCTTCCGATCACACATTCACCTCAAAGTTTGGAGAAAATACAAAAAAAAACTATTTTTCCTAAATTTTTTTTAATTTCTAAACGTTATATATTTGAAAGGCAATTGTTTGCAGTGTATAGTGAAAGTGTGGTATAACACAGGAAAACACTCTTCTTTACATTTTTAGAACATATATTAATAATAAAAATATTCAAAAATATATTTTTTTTGTTAAAAAAAATGATTTTTTATAAAATGGAAACCAACGTTATTTTTTACATATTTTTGTTAAAATTGTTTTATTTACTTCAAGTATTCACTTCAAAGTTTTGAATCTATCTATTAAAAAAAAGTTAGGAATGAAATTTTGTGTCTCGTGTATCTCAATTTCTGGTGCAAGGAGAACCGTGAAATTTGAAACATAAGTAGTTTCTGCATTCATTTAGTTTCAAAAGAAATTTTTTTGTAGAATTGTTAATTAGTTTTTTTTTTTAATTAAATTTTAAAAATTGGCAGTAATGGTAATTTAATGGGACAAATTTTTCCCAGTACCCTTCTATCGCAATAACTATCCGAAATATTCACTTTTTCAATTGAAAAAAATATGGTTCGAATCTTTGAAATGTCCTCTAGGCGATGGAATTAAAAAATTTGTTAAATGATAAAAAAATCAATTAGATACAAACTGTTTTAGATAGCACTACACCCCATTTTTCTGCATTCTTTCTCCTTCAAAACGGGGATTCCCTGTTTTTTAGCCATTGCGTGTGTGGAGGTGGGGAATTATGAAGTCATTTCTATGTGTTATCATGCATAATCCCAAGTAGGATGTATAAAGCTCATTAACATTTTTAATTGACTTTCTGTTAAAAAACTGATTGTCGGCATTTACTTGGTTGATTTTTTTTATTAGTTTTTTTAACAACACACTTTAAAAGTTTGCATAACCTAATAACGTCCTTGGTTTTTTTTATATTTCTTATCCGGCAACGATCAGTTATTTTGAAATCGGCCGATCAACGACATGCATGTTTGTGATTTTTTTTTTTTTTGAAGAAAATTCTAGAATTGTGTTTATTAGTATTACGTTACGTAATTATAATGTTAATGCCATTTTCTTCTTCACCTCTTGCCTTGTGAGATTGGAGTATTAAAGACAACAGCTGTTCTTTTTTTGGGAAGAAAAGAATATTCCGGAATTTCGTTCTTCGATAAACAGAGCGTCTTTAATTGACAACAGTTTTGGTGTGTATGTTATTTATGAATTTTTATTATTCAAGAGCAAAAATCTTTTTCACATGCATCATTCTTATAAGTGCTAATGTTTTTCGATAAACAGAGCGTCTTCAAGTGATTGTTAATCATGAATTTTATACTTTGGCTTTTGTGTAAATTCTATTGTTAATTATGATTTCTTTTTATTCAAGTGTGAAAATCTTTTTCTATTGTTTAATTGTTTTTGCATAATCTAAAATTATTGTTTATGTCCTTGGGTTCTTTTGTATTTTTTAATCGGCATTTAGCGTATATATCTTGTTCTATATTTGTTTTTAACGTAAGCTATTGTTTTGGGGTAGAATATTGTTGGTTGTGTTTTTAATAATATATTAGTTATTCCTGTTTTTTAAGTAAGTCGTTATGCAAGTTAATATGACATAATGTTCTTTTGAGTGCAATTTTTTTAAACAAACTCTTGAGAGGATGTCTTATACTATGTTCTGTATTTGTATTTTTATATTACTACATTTACTTGGTTGATTTTTTTAATTAGTTTTTTTAACAACACATTTAAAAAATTTGCATAATCTAAAATTATTGTTTATGTCTTTGGGTTCTTTTGTAATTCTTAATAGGCAACGTTCCATTATTTTGAAATCGGCCATCTATCATCTACCTACATGTTGTTTTACGTGTTACGTGTGTAAATTCTATTGTTAATTCTGATTTCTTTTTATTCAAGTGTGAAATTTTTTTTTTATCTATTGTTTATTTGCTATAGGCGAAAAATTGGCCTGTGTTAAGGGAGGTGGTGGTATGACTTTGGTGTTTATGGGGTCTCTTATTTGGTAGTTTAGATTATTATTTATGAATTTTTATTATTCAAGAGCGAAAATCTTTTTCACATAAGAATAGTGTGATTTCTCAACAGTTTTGTTTTTGTGTGACTTCTATTGTTAATTAGGATTTTTTATTGAATTGATGCCTTTGGTTTGCATTTTAGCCCCCCCGCCCAATATTCTTAGTGCTACTGTACCAATATTTCTTTGGCGTTTCTTTTATGATTTTTGTTTGAACGATAATTGTTCTTGTTTTATTTAACGGTTGCGGTTAAAGACCAATATTTCTTTTTGGTTTTTGTGTTAATTCTATTCTTTATTATGAATTTTTCAGGCGTATCCCCCAACGGTTGTATTTTATCCTTTTGGCAATCCTGATCATGAATTCCTATCTGGTAACAATTAAGCATCTTCAATTGATCTGTTTTCTTTACCAATAATTCTTTGGCGTTTAATGTATGACTTTGTTTTTTGTGTAAATTCTATTGTTAATTATGCAATTTTTTAAAAAACAATGGTTTTTGTGTGATTATTAATTATGAATTTTATGTCTTTGGTTTTTGTGTAAATTATATTGTTAATTATGATTTCTTTTTATTCAAGTGTGAAAATCTTTTTCTATTGTTTAAATGTGCAAAATTGGTCCTTGGGGAGGATAATGCAAAATTATCTGGTAACGGTTAAAGGCATGTGAATGGTTTTCGATACTTTCAACATGAGCAAGCTACAACATCAAAAAACTTTTTTTTTTCATGAAAAAATTCCTGTTTCACAAACCACCACCACGACTTCAGCTGCTTCAAGTACACCCCTTGGGTTTTGCTGAAGAAGAATTTTTGTGCACAAATGACTTCCGTAATGCCACGTAATTTTTGGCGATTGTTTGCAATCCGACCAGTTCAAACCAGGAAAAATCGCCATTGTGGGACATATACTGCTTTTGTTCTATTTTACGAATTTGGCAAACTGCTGGGCTTATTTTTTCTTCTTTATTGCAGTGTTTATCGTTTGTTGAAATCTAAAACAAGCTGAACAACTATTGTTTATTTGTTTTTGTTACGTCATATATTGTTTTTATTTTTGTTATGTCATATATTGTTTTTATTTTTGTTATGTCATATATTGTTTTTATTTTTGTTATGTCATAAATTAATGTTTTCGAAATCCATTAGGAGTTTTTTTTTTTATTTTTAAAATTCAACAATTGTTTTATTTTCGATGAGGGATTGTCTTGGGTTCATTGTATTGTTAACGGTGTCTATTAGTTTAGTTTTTGTAAGTTAAAATTTTATAAGATTCACATTAAAATGTTTAAATTTTTGTTGATTTTTCTTTTTCACTGTACTCCGAGCTAAATATCTCATACACTTGCGATTGGTTACTTTCTAACATTTGATTTTATTTTGTGGTTCTATTGTTAACAGTTTTTGTTTGTGTAGGTATTTAGTTAGCAATCCACGTTCAATTTTGATCGGCAAATGCTTTTTATTGATTTATTTGAGGATGGGTGTACTATTTTTTAAAAAAAAAAACTAATTAAAATTTCACCATTTTGGGATAATAAGTGGCGAGCTAGAGAGAAAATCTGCTTGTGTTAAAAATTTCACAGTTCTCCTTGCACCAGGTAAAGAGATACGTTAGTGACAACACACCGGTTACTTTTTTTTTTAACATAGAGATTCGAAACTTAAGTAATACAGCTATCCAATAATTTGCTATAATTTACTAAAACGACTGCAAGTCATGTATTATAACAGTGAAAGGGAGTAGTTCTTGTGGGATCTCTTCAATATGGGGGCCCTGTTATTGAGTTTAATTTGTTGATATGTAGTCGTTAATATTTTTTCATTTCATTTTTTTTACTGTTAAACCTGTATTTTGGTTAGAGTTTCGGTTTTCAAAATTCGAAAAGGAATAATTTGTAAATTACGGGAATTTAAAAAAAAAACGATCTCAGTATATTTTTTGTGTGTATACAGAAGTATTAATATTTTTGTTGGCATCCTGTAACGCCAATGATTTTCTTATTTTTTGAGCGTTACATTCAATGCGTGTTCGTTAATATAAAAAAATGTCTTTCTATTGTGCTTTCTTGTAGTCACCTAGCAAAAAGTTGCAATTAGCGTCTGTTACTGCTTGTGTACCAATATTTCTTTTGTGTTTAATTTATGAGTTTTGTTTATGTGTTAATTATGCTTGTTGCAACATTTATTTATTTCTGTTTTCAATTTTTCATTTCGAAGGTAATCGAAAATGTCAATTACCTCTTCAATTTCAACAATGAGCCCGATGGGGGGGGGGGGGGAATAATGCAAAACTCTCTGGTAACGGTTTATGGCATGTCAGTGGTAATCGAAGTTGTCATTCATATTTCAATAACATCAAGAACATGACGGTAGAGAGGCAAACCAAAGGTACCAATTCAAGAATGAATCACAGGAATTGCGTTAAAAATCCCCAGCTATTCTATTTCTTAGGCGTTATCAATACGTAGCCAAGGTGGGGTCACCGAGAAGGGGGCGAAGCTCCCTTTGGAGATCGCGCAGCGAACGCATTTGGGGGTTGGCGAGAGTTAGCGAGCAGGGGACGGAGCCTCCTAGTAAATATAAAAAATACCCTTTTTCCATCAAATTGTAGAATACACCAATCACTAAATTATCGAGGTACATTAGTTTTTATTGTGTGAAATGAAGTAGAGAGAACTTGGAAAAAAAATCAAATTAGTAATTATTGAATAACAATCGCTCGCGCATAACCTTTGAAACATTGATAAAAACTGTGTTTTAGTGGGTATCTAGGTGGCCTTTCTCGTGGTGTCTTCTCTTTCTTTGAAGCTCATGAACTTACTTCTATCAAAAAGTATCGTAACTTATTTATTGGATCATAACGTAAGTGGCTGTGATTGGGACTGCTATGAATACTAGCTGGAAATAATATACATATCAAATTGCACGTTGGATGACCACTACATTGGGATATATGCCTCCTATACTCCAATGAACTACCATTCAGACGCCTATTTAAAGACGTAGATAGTACTACAACAGGAAAACATTTTTCAGTGAGATAAAAAAAAAATTGAAGAACCTTGAAAAATTTTCCCTGACTTATTTTTTACGTGTTAAATGTTTAATTCCTCAAGTTGAGATGAAAGTACTGAACACAGATAAGCTATATCTTCTTGATATTATTACATTAAAAAAAGTTAATTTTTGAAGGACCTAAGAACATATATGTGGCAATTCGATTGTATCGATACCTCCCTGTATATTTACTGGAAGTTTTAAACTCAGTTACTGGACGAAATGCTTCCTTCCTTCACCCAAAATTTTTGATTTCGGCAATGATTTTGCACCCAAGGAAAGATGTGAGAGGGAAAGATTCTGAAATCTCGAGAACTTTCCTAGAGAAAGACAATCAGCATTTCAAGACAATTAAACTTAACTTTATTGCCACCGATTACGTGGACATAATAAATTGGAATGCGTGTAATAGGATGATTTTTCAACAAACAAATAAGTCAAAACCTCCACATAGTTTTGTTTCTCATACATACAATATCCCTAGTTTAAAACTGTACATCGGCGTATCAAAACTTCTATATTTCATCCAGAGTTGGGCGAGATTGGCTAATATTGTTTCCAACGACCGATTCACAACGTTCCATATCGGGATTGGCCTATGTCTGGCGAAATTGGCCAGCGTATCTGTGCTACTAGGGACCATTGAAATCAGACTTCAACTCGTTTCCTTGTCACTCACAAGCTGTGGAAAGCTTATGTAGAGAGACAAGACAAAAAGTGGATGGTGCTGACGCAAAAGACTTTAGGACAACACTTTTTTTAAAAAAAGATTCCTAATGCCCGACTTTTCAACAAAAGTTTCCTTCAAAGTGCATCACTAAGATAGAAAGCTCGAGAAAAAGTGAACTAAATAAATAATAGCATGTTTTTTTTTTTTTTTTTTTTTTTTTTTAAATGTAAGAAATAACATTAGTACCCATTTTACCGAAAAATCATTATTTCTTACAAAACATTTTACTTTTGAGTATTTTTAATTATTAATATATGTTTTAAAAACATAAAATAGTGTTTTCCTGTGTTATACCACCCTTTCACTTCACATTGCAAACTATTGCCTTTCAAATATATAACGTTTAAAATTTAAAAAATTTCAGGAAAAATAGTTATTTTTTGTATTTTTTTCAAATTTTGAGGTGAATGCGCGATCGGAAGATATTATTTATTTTCAAAACATTTTTTACAGTTTTTCTTATCAAGATGTGTATCAACTTTTTTCACCTCATGCATTTCAAAAAGATTTTTTTCTTCTCTTTTTTTCGAACACCCTATTGTGCATTGCACCCATTGTAAACATAATAATTTTACTTACACTATTTCATTCACATAGGATATATGCTTTTTACGTTAATGAGATTATTTAAAAGGCAAGAGATAGTATATCAAATAAGTTAAACTATTTCTTGTATATATCTAATGCATACAGCTGTCTTTTCCCTTGTTCTTGTATTTACAATGACTCAGAAAGTGTTTATATACTGTACTAAAAAAAATAGTTTATTAACTTACCAGAGATGTTTTTGTTCTGACTGGAATCAGAGTTAACAGGTTGTTCTACAATCTACAAAAGGACAAAACAATTTAGTAATTGTGCATTGAATAATAACAACTGGCAAAATTTTACATAATTAATGACAATTGCTCAAATTGAATAAAATATGTAGAAAGTTATAAGATAACCATAAGTGTCAAAAATTCTAATTTTTTAAGATTAAAAAACAATTTTAGCTTCTACACTAATGTAGTGAAAAGCTTATACAAAGGACCCGTCTATCCATCTAACATTCTAAAGACAAAAATGCAAGTGTTGTATATATGTGTAATATGCCAAATGTAAAAAGGTCTTGGGATGTCAAATTCCCAAAGAAAAATTCAACCGGAAGTAACGGAACTCAATTCTCATTCAGAGAGCCTAAACAAACTATAAATGCTATGAACATGTGTCATATCAGTTTAAAGGTCGCAATAAGATAAATAGGATTGCATAAAATTGAACCAAAAGTACTTACAATTTTACTCAGAATTACTTAGTAACTATGGAAAGTACACATATTGAGTGTAAATAGTGATTTTGGAACTTGTACAATCATAGACAAGTTTTCACGCAAAGTTTGGACCTCAAACCTGCCTTGGTGACATTCCTGTTTATAAAAATACAAATAAAATTGGATGGATAATTATACAGGTTGTTCAGGGTGGCCACAAAACTCAGGAAAAAAAATTCTTTGATAGATTTCCAAAAAATTCCCTGATTTTACAAAAAACTTTTCAAATTTCCAAAACTTTTCCAGGTTTTTCAGATTGGAAGAGACCCTGATCAAATAGAACATGTATGCTAAAGGGATAAATGCCAATTTTTTAAAAACAGTTTGGCAGTAATGAAAAGTTTAAATTATTTCGTAATATTAAACATCAAACAATTACCACAATTCTCTACGTATATGGTGCCAAATTACAGATGAATAGGAAAATGTATCTTCAGAAAGTGATAAAAAAAAAATTCATAATTTTCGTGAAATTTAAAAAAAAATCCCTTACATTTCCCTGTTTTTTTTCTTCTAGAGTTAGAAAGCTACCTGACATATCTCTGATTTCGAAGTTTTCCAAGTTCTGTGGCCATTCAGTTGTTAACCTTAATGAGGGAAAATTTCAGTCATTAAATGTTTCCAAAACGCAAATGCGAGTTACACCGTGTTGCATAATGATAGAACCACTTTGTTTATTCTGTGTCGAAACTGTATAATACATTTCTGCATGAGCTTGTAATACTTTCTAAAATCAGAATAATGTATTTAAGTGGCATGCGTAATATCAAGCTGTAAAGAATTTTGAGTTTGGTTTAAGCAAATGTTTTTTTTGTTTTTTTTTTAATTGGAAATTTAGTGTTGCAAAATGATAGAACCACCCCTACTTTTTAGTGGAATAATCAGTTCCAGAGAATTGATAATTTAACTAAATAATGCAAGTACAGAACAGTGGTGCAGCCATAATTTTTTTTAAAGAGTGTGTTAGTCAAGTTTAGTCTGATAATGCCCTATAAAGTCCCTAAAAATAATAAAATTGTAGAAAAAGCAAAATTTCTCAGAGGAAAAAAAAAGGGGGGGGGGGAGGATTTCCACCCCTGAAATAAGATGAAGAGTTGGTTGCATAGGATATTATTGTTTGGTGCAAACGTTACAAAAGGGCTATACCGTACAGAGTACAGTACTACATTCATAAGACATTATATTTGTAAAAAAGGGAAAATGCCCTCAGGGAATCCTTTAAAGAGGAAACTGCCCAGCATTTGTATCGAAAATGGGAGAAAAAAATCCTTCAGATGGACAAACAGATATGAAAACGATCCAGTTAAAAATTTAAGTTTTAGAAAATAAAACACTAAGAATATTATACAATTAAAACAACAGCAGGAGGCACTGCTCTTAGTAAATATTAAGTTTTTTAGAAGATAAGACAATCTGCACTTATGAACCAAGCATGGTATTGTTTAATTTTTTACATTATTTTTTCAGGTATAATTTCAGGGATGAGATTGACTTAAGACCCAAAAGACTGAAATCATATGCGAGCAAAAAAATTGCACCATATTTTATATGCGAAACATGTTTTAAGAAGTAAATTATTACAAAATGCTACATGATGAAAAAATTACACAATAACAATTAATAATTAATTTTATTCAGTTAGCAATAAAAAAGAAAAATATTAAATTATTAAATCATTTATTTTAAAAATTTAATCAAGGAACAAGTTTAACACATCATTAAGGCCATCAGAAATCTAAAATTAGGCATTACAACATATTTACGACCTGTATATTACCGAGATGCAACATTCACCCAAAAGAAGTATGATAAGAATTATATTTAATAAACTTTTGATAAAAATTAGCAGCTATAAAAAGCGTACTTCATGAAATTCAAGGCTTATCCCCAAAAAATTTCGATAACCCCTCCCGCACACTAATCACGGACACAGCGGCTATCACATCAGCAGAAGCTTAGGCGAAAACACCAAAACGGCGTTGCAAATCTAGGCAATAGCTGTTTTATAAAGGTTTAAACCTACGTGAAAATTATCACTACTTCAACTTAAATATCGGCGATATCAGCAGCCATACCGACGCAAATCTCGGAAATCATACAGGGTGTCTACAGAAAAGTTATTTTAAAATTCCCTGATATTTCCCTGATTATTCCCTGTAACACCCAATTTTTTCCCTGATTATAAGTTATCGACAATATATATATAAATAATAAACTTTCAAGTAAAACATTTAAATTCAGCATCATAAAGAAAATTACGATGCATGTACTGTTTATCTTTACACATTTATGACACAAATACCAAATTGCTTCATTTAGTGTAGTGTATGTATAGTGTACCTGCACTGTGCATGTGCAATTATACTTTAAAATCACACTTTTTTTTTTCATTACAATCTAATCTCAAGAAAAGAGGACTCTAGTATTAAATTTCAGATTTAATAAACTGTTTTCTTAAGTAAAATTTTAAAAATAAAGACAAACCATAAATCATGTCAAAATGGATCAAACACACACATTTAACAAATACTCTATTTATTAACTATTTTTGTTTTCTGAATACTTGAAATTGTAATCAAATTTTAAAAATCAATAACTGCTTTAAAATATTTTCGTAAAGTAAATTTTTTATATTTTATGAATTATATATCAATTTGTGTATTTTAAAAAAAAAAAACCTGTCTTCAAATGTACTTGGATTGGGGGAGTTACACTATTTTCATTGGCTTTTTAGTTTGCATAATTTCGTTGTCCAAATTGTTCAATTTCATTATATGCATTATTTGAAATTTTCTTTTTTGTTTAAGATCATATGTAGCCGCTTGTTTAAGTACAATACCCAAGCAAAATTTTTACAAAATAAACACATTTTCCCCAGACAATTAATTTTAAACAATTATACATAAAAAAAAATTGCTTTAACTTTAAACTATTACTTACATCTATAGTTAAAATGTGAAATTGTTTTTCAAGTTAAAATAAACAATTTTACATTCAGTAGCAGTGAAAATGACAATTTAAAATAAGGATACATAAAAAAAACTGGGACGATTTGGATTAATTTCTTGTGCAAAATTAAATTAAAATTCTAATCATTCATCATTAATTCAAACCAAACGGTGAAAACGATCCTCACATACACACTAATAACGTACATAGCGGCTTTCACATCAGTGGAAGTCTAGGCGAATTACACCAAAACGACGTCGTGAATCTCACCAATAACTTCAGTTAAAACGGCTTAAATCTAAGTGAAAATTACAGCTACTTCAACGTAAATATCGGTGATAGCGGCCGCCGTACGGGCGCAAGTCTCGGCAATTATATTAAACCAACAATCGGCAAAAATGCCCGTACCGGTACAGGCAAAATGCCGATTGTTGCCGAGATTCCGTGATTGTCAGACTTGTAAGTCCAACAAAATTGTAATGCAGATTTGTATCGATCTCAGGAATGATCAAAATTTCAATTAAAAGAAAAAGTCGAAATTCGCGTTTTAGTTGAACTGTACTATGTTCGACAGATGCAAACCTCTGCAATAACGTCAGTAACTATTATTTTGGAGTAAGACTCGACGAAAATGAGTATCACACAGCAACGTAATAATGGCGATAACGCTCGTCATAATTACAGGAATAACTGCCATTTCATCAGCGTAACGTTCTGCAAAATGGCTATAACATACCAATGTAAATAATTCCGATAGAGTCTAACATTAGAGAAAAATAAGGTGGGAGGGGATAATAATTCCATCGGTGGTTTGGGGAAGACTGAACGCATGCAGGTTCCATGATTGTCAGGAAATTTTAATCTCCGCGGGATCAATGAGAAATTTGTGGGAGGAAGTTGGTTGTTTTCAGATTATCTGGCGCCGTCAGCAAAACGAGGACTATAATGCGCCGAAACATTCGTCATTTGACAAGCCAACATACATTTACAAACACCCATGCCATACGCTAACCACTATACAGTTTGGTCGGCTGTGGGAGGAAAACTTTGATAAGTGGAAAAATAAGAAAAATTCACGAAAGCGGAAAGATCGGCAGAAGCAATCACATCCCTGCATTAAGGCAACAATCGGCAAAAATGACCATCACACCACCGTAAATATCAACGCTAGCATCCAATATATCGATGGAAATCGCTGAAATAGACGCGATTGTATCGACGTCACAATCTACGAAATTGACAATCACAAGCGTAAATCTCGGCGATATAGACAACTATTGAGGCGCAAACCTTAGAATAGTGATTAATAGGGACTAAAATGAACATCACAAGAATGTTCATCTCGGTGAAAGCTCCCTTCTTAGCAGCGAAAATCTCGGCAATAACAAGCTTAACATCAGAGTAACGTTCGGCGAAACTAACCACCACACACCAGCATAAATAACAGCGATAGATGCTGGCAATCAGCAAGAAAAATGGTCATTATATCACAAGTTTGAGGAAATCTGAAAGTATGTAGGTTCCTTGGTTGTCAGACAAGCAAGTAAACCCAATGAAATTGTAATGCAGTTTTGAATCCGTCTCAGGAATGATGGAAATTTCAAAAAAAAAAAATTTAAAAATGCTGAAATCTAAAAAAGCAGAACTGTACCATGGCTGACAGGTGCAATCTCTGAAATAGCGTCAGGGACACATCACGAAAATGAGCAGCATGCAAGAAAGTGTATTTTGCCCTCTATAATCACGAAAATATCGGTCATTTTACCATCGTAACGTTCAGAAAAATGACCATCAAATATCAACGTAAATAATGCCGATAGACTACTATAATATAAGAGAAAAATGAGGAAGAAATGTAGTCATTCCATCGGCGATTTGAGGCAAATCTGAAAGCAAGCAGGTTCAGTGATTGTCAGAAAATTTTAATGCGAAAAGTTACGTGGTCGGTCTTGCGGTCCGAATTTTCGACGTTTTTTTTTTTTTTTTTTTTTTTAAACTTTTTCTAATTATTTTTCAAATTGATTTTTGTATTTTTGGTAACAGTGTATCTTTAATTGTCAAAATTAAAAGTTTCATTTTAATTTCGGAAAATTCCTTTAAACTTTTTCACAAAATTCCTGATAATTCCCCGATTTTTCCCGAAATGACAAATTCCCTGACTTTTCCCGGTTTTCCCGATCTGTGGACACCCTGTCATATTACAGCAACGACAATTATAGAGACGCAAAACTTCGGAATAGTGGCTATTATATCGGCGGGATACTCGTCGAAAATGAACATAACAATAAAGTAAATATCGGTAATATTAGTCCTTACGTCATCGTAATGCTCAGCGAAAATAATCACCACGCATCAACTTAAATAATGCCGAGGTTGGCAATTTGCAGTAAAAGTGGTCATGGCATTGGAAGTTTGGGGAACTCTGAAACGTACGTAGGTTCTGCTGGACGGACGGACGTACGTAGGACTTGCAAGCAAGCCCAATAAAATTGTAAAGCAGATTTGTATCAATCTTAGGAATGATCGAAATTTCAATAAGAAAAGAGCGGAAATCCACATTTCAGCTGAACTGTACCAGGTCTGACACGTGCCAATATCTGCAACAGCGTCAGTGGCTATTATATTGGCGTAACAACCGACGAAAATGATCATCATGCTACAACTATAGTTTCTGTTACAGCACCGCCATAATCGAGGAAATAGCGGCCATTTCAGCACTGTGTACCTCAACAAAATGGCCATCACATACCAATGTAAATAATGGAGATCAAAGCAAGCAATCTGCTGGAAAAGTGGTCATTACATTAGAGGTTTGGGGAAATCTGAAAGTACGCAAGCTCCGTGCTCGTCAAACTTGCAAGAAGTACAGTAAAATTGTTATGCAGATCTGAATCTATCTCAGGAATTATCGCAATTTTAGTAAAAAAAGTTTCAGTTTAACTGTACCATGTCAGATATGAGCAAATCTTTGCACAAACATCAGCGACTATTACATCAGCGTAACATCCGAAGAAAATGAGCATCACACAACAACGTAATAGCGGCGGTAATTATCGGCGATAGCGACCGCTATATTCACGAGAATAGTGGCCAATTCTAATAGTAGCTTTACAATAAAAATAAATCTATCTAAATAGTCGATCTTCAAAAGAAATCGTCATACAATAATAATCGTACGATTTCAATGTGCATTCGACGTACAATCATACGAATAAAATGAAAGAGGAAAGAATGTAGAGCACGTGGTAAAACACCTAGATCAAGAAACAAGTTTCCTAGAAACAGATTTTTTTGCTGCTTAATAGAAAAATATTCTCCCTTCCGATGTGGATGCTAACATTACAGGCGATTTGAGAATTCCATACATTTTCTGGCGATGATTTGAGAATTCTATACGTTTTCCAGCGATGCCAATAAGAGTTCGTTCGAGAGATTTTGTTGCAGAATTTTTTATTTTTTTTCTTTTTTTTCGAAAACGGAAGTTTTCTTTTCTTTGGCGGAATTCTCGGAAAGAAAATCAAAAATTTGCAGAGGAGGGAAAAAATGGAAAATCACAGGAAAAAAAGCGGAACATAAAAAAAGCAGTGCAAAACGATGAGTCGCAAAATATCCAAAAAGGAAAAACAAAAAACAAAACTAATTTTCTAAAAGCACTAGCCAATGAGTGAAAAAATAGGCTCTACAAACCACATTATTTGGCTTCTTATTTATAAATATTGATTGCCAAGAATAAAGAGTCTTAGATTAGTAGCCTTAGGTAAAGAGTCTTAGTCTTAGATTAGTAATAAAACCAACGAAGTGAATCCTACCACATTTTACAAATATCCGATTATGAAAAAGAAAATTAGACCTAACCGAAAAAATCTGAATTTTTCAAAGTAAGCATTACCAGGGTGCATACACTTTTTTGGAAGTGAAATTCAAGGACTTTCAAGGCCCTTTTCAAGGATATTTCAACAAAAATCAAGGCCCTATTTTACCGTTGCAGAGTTGATACCAAAATTTAATTTTTATATATTTTTTTTAATTAACGAAGTTGCAAAAAGAATTAAAATACTTATTACTTAACAACTAAGATGCAACCACATATATTTATTGATAATTATACCTCTTACCAGGATAAGGAAAAAAACTAGGTTAAAAAAAAAGTTTTTTTTGGGTTTAAACCAGTTTTTTTTTTGTTTAAACCGGGTTAATTCTTTTCTAATTACACGTACACGTATTTATAAATAAAATTTGTCATTAACTAGAATAATTAATGTTTAAATAATAATTAACATTTTTTCTGAAAATAATTTAAACTAAGTAAATAAACAATTATTCCTACTTATGTGGACATTCAAATCACATTAAATTTTAGTACTTTATTTAGAGATACTATTCTTTAAAGGGTTCTTTATTAGGGTTCATACACATTTTCAGAAAAAAAATTCCCTGAGGTTTCCATCTCGGAGTCGATAATTTTTAGCCACAGAAATAGATATAGCCATCATTTTCACAAGTTCTTCGATAACTCGAAAAAAGCGAGTAATTTTTTAAACCCCCTCCTTCGGCTTTGAGTAAAAATACGATTTTGAAGCAGCAAAATTTGGTTTTGGAGCAGAAAATTGTTACATTTAAATTAGTGATAAAGCAAATATTTTTGTATATTTCAACCTTGATATTTCAAATTAATTTAAAGTAAAAAAAAGGTGTAACTTGTTCATAAATACGTTTGCATTCTAAATTTACAATTATTAATTTGATTGCATTACTCAAAAAATAAATTAAAAAGCATGGCATTTATTAACCTCTTTGCCAACAATTAAAATATTAGGAAGTTTTCAATGATGACATGATATCATAAGGTTCGGGGCACAGCATGGCCCTAGTGTTGCTGTTGCGCCACAAAAACTAACCAACCAATCATAAGGTTCGGTTCATCACTGAAAGTTTTTCGAAATAATCTCAGTTAGAGCTACTTTTAACAACTGATGAAATAAGATTTTTTTCTTTAAAAACTCTAGTCTGCCTAGTACCAATTACCTATAGAAGTTCTTCCCAATAATCCAAAATAATTTAATTCTATACAAAGTACTTCCTCCCCCCCCCCCCATGCAAAAAAAAGAAAACAAGGCTGCTTAGCGGCAAGCATTAGATTTCATAACTTGTTTGGACTGATAGCTTCACTTAGCAGATTTTTTAGGGCTATTTGTTTATTGGAAGATAATTTTTTTTTAAACTCAAACAAATTAAAACCTCTAACTGAAATTAGACAATTATACTAGCATTTAACATAAAGAAATAACTTCTAATGTAATTAAATAATAAACTAAAACAAGGCAAGCTGAAAAATATTAATTTTTGTAGTGGTTTGTTTTCTAACACTCTCCACTGTCTAAATGGATTATAGAGGGTTCCCATGTGAAATCTCAAGGTCAATGGAAACAAAATGATCTTAAGTCTGTGGTTATTTGGTTAGTTTTTTTTTTAAATATGTGCCAAAAAAATAATCATGCACTCTTAAAGTACTAAGAAAAATATTTATTATTTTTACTTACAAACAGGCAAGAAAAAAATATCCAAATTGGATGCATAAAGATTGATTTCATGCCTTCTACAGTTTGAATTTAAAGCGCGAATCCCTGGTTGGTTGGTTGAAGTTTAACGGAACAAGGGGCATACTGCCGCGAATCCCTGATCTTTCCTATCGCTAATTTAAAGGAACAAATATTTGTAAATACAAGAAATCCTTACTTTATTTTAAATAAAGACATAGCTTAAATCCCCCATTCAAGTTCTTCGTAAAATTTCTAGTCTAGGGTACGACTTTGCGCTTTTTCTGGGAATTGGCTACAATAAAAGAATGACGTAATATGCGTTTTCCCGTTCGTTGCCAAGTCAAAATCATGATCCAACATCCAGCGTTGCCAAAAAATCATTTACTAATAGTCACCAATCCTTCCAGATAATCAAAAAGGCAAGTTCAAAATTCAAATCCCGTTTTACCGATGACTTAGAAATTAAGCCTGGAAATGTTTGGGGAGGGGGGCTGTCAATTGGATTAAGTTTAGAAATTAAAAAAAATATTCGCGTTTTCTTTTAGCTTAAAGAAAGCTATATATTTCTTTATTATTGAAACCAGGCAAGAGTGCAAATCTAAACCAGATGCACTAAGATTGCTTGTGTGAAAAATACAATACTTGTATTCTATTTTTAGCACGAAGTCTCAGTAAAAAAAAAAAAAAAAAAAAAAACATGTATTCTATAAGTATAAAAAAAAAGTATTAATTTTCTATACCTAAAATCAGCCAAGAAAACAGATTTAAATCAGATACACACTGATTCATTTACTACTTCTTTATAGTTTGAAAAACCTACAACAAAACTGAGAGATTGTAATATGTATTTTCAAGTGCGAACCTTTTCCGGCACGTTAACTGACGAAAAACGCCCTTGAAGGGCAAAATACTCTTTATCGCTTTGTTGGTGACGTTTTTGATAATTTTGAAAAATGTCGAGACAAAATTCTAGCCAAGTAGTTTTTCAAGTCAAAAAATGATTTTTTGGCGCAATTCGGCGCAATCTTAACCGAAAAGAGGTTTTTGGCGCAGTTTGGAGCAGGGTAGTCAGTTTGGCGCACTTTGGCGCAATTGGAACAGCTCTTACATCCCTGTAATTAGAATTTTTTTAATGAGCTCAAAATAAATTTAATAAAATTGGAAGGGTTTTTTTCCCAGCAACCTTAGTTAATAACTTTCACGGCTTTAAAGTAGGCCATTTTAGTAATTGATATAAAAAATTACATACCCTTCACCTTCTACAGAAAAAGAAATTCTTCTTTCTTTAAATAGGAATCGACATAAATGAAAGAATGATATAAATCATAATACAATACCGAAGCGTAACTGCTATTTTCTCTGTAGGCGATATACTCCTCCGATAGTTAGTGTCGGGTTTTTGCAGTCTGGAACATAATTTCTCCACCAACTCGAAGCTCTCAATCGACATACGGAAAAAGTTGAAATTTTTTAATTTGTCTTCCCTTAACTGCGGGTAAAGACAGAAGAACATACCGAATGTTGATCGGCTCTAAACAATGGGATGAATCCACATAGTGCGATTAATTCGATTCTTTTTCCTTCGATATTTTATATACAAATATGCTAAGCGCGCTCTTTTTCATTCCATTTCCAACAAACACAAAATCCTCTCAGAGGAAAATTTTGGTCGTTTGAGAATGCACCTAATGAGGGAAAGAGAGAAAAGCGAAAATATCCTGCATATCAAATTACACCCTCTTTCCACCGGATACTCATCGTGCAATTTATTGTCCCGTTCGGGGAGAGGTCAAAGGTCATAGTGACCGTGCCGTTCCAGGGCCGCTCGGGAGGAACCGATTCAAGTGTGATTGACAGATCCGCCAAAAGTGAACCGGCTAGAAAGTGTGACGTCAGAATAATGGTAATACGGGAACGAGAATTTTATGGTTTTAGAATTGAAAATGGGAAATTCAAGGACTTTCCAGGCTTTTTTAGAAATAATCCTATTTTTCCAGGCTATTCAAGGCCTTGAAAAAAAATAATGAAATTCAAGGACTTTCCAGGTTTTCCAGGCCGCGTACGCACCCTGCATTACGCACATAAAGCATAAAAAAATCAATTGATTCCATACGAATGATATCCGAGTGGCTGTGAAACAATTAACAAACGAATCACAAGGGTTATCTCAGCTGTTATTGTACACTTAACGTTAAATCACAAAAAGCTCGGAAAACGACGATGCTGAGTAATAATGAAGGTTGGATAAAAAAATTCTAAAAGAAAATGAGATTGAAGTCACCGCTATATATTCCAGTAGCTGAAACAGATGTTCTGCCAGAA
The DNA here is from genome assembly GCA_963978545.1 of Linyphia triangularis. Lineage (NCBI taxonomy): Eukaryota > Metazoa > Arthropoda > Arachnida > Araneae > Linyphiidae > Linyphia > Linyphia triangularis. Next base: position 60,380,556 of record OZ021732.1, read on the forward strand.
AAAAAATCAACGTTTTACTTTCAAATGTTGTCAAAATGTCAAAGTGTATAAATTGTTCATGGAAATAAATGGAGAAATTGCGTTTATGACCGAAAATCATATAATGTAAAAAATTTATACTTATTGGAATTGCAATGTTTATTATTTTGTGGTGAACGGGCTTAACAGCCTGTCCCATTGTGCAACCACTCTGACGTTACAGTATCCTGACTTATGTTATGTCCAACTTCAGTTCACTGCACCGGAGTGGACTTGTTAAGCTGTATAGATTTCAGAAAACGTTACCATCCATGAACTCACGAAAGAATGTGATGAGAAACGCCTCTGCTGTTTTAGTAATCTGTTTCCTTTTTTGAATTCTAATTAATTTTACTTATCATCTTAATTTGTTATGCACTCTCAGTTTAAGGGGGTATGGTACCGAAATTTCTTCAAAAATCCCAATTTTTTTTCTGATTTTAAAAAATAGTTCATACATTCCTGAAGAGAATGATGTTTTTATTTTATTCCTCCGGCGATTAGAACGCATCACTAATGGGCGTAACACCTTGAAGCGCCTGCTTAAAGTGCGTTTTTCGAGCACTAGTGTTTTTTACAGATGTTGCATATTCAAATCGATATATCACCAGAACCATTAACAATTGGCTATTCAAATTTTTGGAGCATTTAATTTATAAAGTTTTAAATATTTTGTCTTCACAGAATTTTATTTTTTTAATTCTGTTTTAAAATATAATTTTTAGCGTAAAAGATAACAAAAAAAAGCAAAAATTTCACTATTTTAACTTTGAGAATTTTTTTAATTTTTTTTAGTTCACCTATCAAAATTCTGTGAAGACAAAATTTTCTTTATATAATTATGTATTACAGAAAGCTTTCACTTTTAAATTTTTTTTATTTTTTCTTGACTTATATCAAAATACGCAAACATCAATTATTATGGATTTTTCTTGGTTTTTAAATTTTTTTTTAAATAACAAAACACAATATTTAAAAAAACATTTTCTCAAAGATATATAAATAGTATCTCATACATAAAATAAATTTTTGACGTAAAAATGTACATAAAGTTTTTTTTTATTTTCGGTACCGCACCCCCTTTAACAATCATAAGTTAGTTTTAAAACTCGTGATAGTCAAGAACCCAAAGTGGTGACCCTATATCGACCAAAGTAGTGACCCTAATACAGTATAGTAATGCACTCAGCCCAATGGATATTTCTTATTCTTGCTGTTGGAGAGCACGGTGTTTACCACGTGGTGACTTTGACCTCACTTGTTATACCAGCTAATGCTTTACTTTTGTTTCCTATCCCGATTTCTTTCATTGTGTGCACTGTATTTTTAGTTTTTCTCATTTCATTATGTCAACCGATAACCACGGTACTGCAAGTATTGCTCGAGTTAACGTGAAGCCGCCGCGTTTTGGAAGCCTAATCCAACGTTGTGGTTTGCGCAAATCGAAGCCCAATTCGAAATATCATGGAACCGATGGATATCATATACCGATGGAAACTAAAGTTAATCATGCCATTGCAGCAGTTGAATCTGACGTGCTGAACTCAGTCCATGACTTAAATTTGAAGCCGCCAGCAAATGGAGACCAGTATGCTGAATTAAAGTCGCAGCTAATCGAAATCCATTCAGAGAGGCAAGAGATTAAAATGCGCACCATGCTGCAAGGCCTGGAACTTGGCGATCAGCACCCTTCAAAATTACTTACACGTATGCATTCACTCGCAGACACGGCATTAGGTGAATCTCTTCCGAAATCTCTTTTGATAGTATAACACAAAGCATTTTAGCCGTTCTCAACGACTTGACCAACATTGCTGCAATAGCAGATAAAATTTCCAGCCCGGTAAATCCTATAGACCCATCCATCAATGCATCAACCAATCATCACCAACTTCAGAGCAGCAAGTCGTCGCACTATCCAAACAAATGAGCGAGCTGTCCTATAAATTCGAACGCTGCGAGCGTTCCAACGAAAGGTACGATTACGGACCTCACCCCGTAGTCAGTCCTGCTGACACCCTGGTCGATTCAAAGAGCCTGAAAATGGACAATGCTTCTGCTATACTAACTTTGGCGCCCGTGCACGAAGATGCGCTTCCCCCTGTTCTTTCCAGTTGAAAAACTAAATAAGCGATCACTTACAGGTCTCAATGACGACGGGCTTCTCTACCGATTGTTTTGGTCAATAATTCTACAAAAAAAAAAAAAAAAAAAAATTCTTATTAACACTGAAGATGATATTTTGGCACTCCCAAGACGCATTTTCTATGAAGCGCAAATCACAGGGAAATTTGTTCTTTTCGCCACCAATGGAACCAAAATAAGCAGGTATGGAACTAACCTTTTGAAACTCAACCTAAATTTACGCCGAACATTTACATAGTCATTTGCCATTGCTGATGTCAACCAACAGATCCTGGATAGTGATTTCCTTACTCATTTCAATCTCCTCGTTGATGCAAGGAATAAATGTATCGTTGACAAAGAAACTTAACTGTCTTCAAGGGGGAAAATTCCTACTGTTAACTCGTGCGAGACAAACATCACCATTCTGTTAGGCAAATCAAAAATGGACGCTCTTTTGTCCGAATATCCTGAAATAACCAACCCATCTGTGCCTCTCACAACACAAATCTTCAGCGGTTTATCACCATATTGAAAGTAAAGGACCGCCTGTTTTCTCTAAAACTCGACATTTATCGTCTGATCTCCTAAAAGCTGCTCGTCAGGAATTTGAGTTTCTTGTTGCTCAAGGAACCATCAGGCCTTCTAAAATCCCCTGGGTCAACCCTCTCCATATGTTCAAAAAGTCTAATAGAGATTGGCGCCCTTGTGGCAATTATCGACTCGACGTCTTAATGCTGCTACCATACATGATCGTTATCCCGTATCCCATATACATGACTGCACTAAAAAAATTTCGGAGATGAACACGTTTTCAACCTTCGACTTGGAAAGAGCATATCACTGGATATCAGTGAATCCGGAAGACATACCCAAAACGACAGTGATAACAGTGATTGGCTTATATGAATTCGTCAAAATGTCTTTCGTTATTAGAAATGCTGGACAAACCATTCAACGATTCATCCACGAAACTTTGTCCAGTCTGGATTTTTGCATATCTAATTTCGATGACGTTTTCATCGCATCCGTTAACTAAGTAGAGCATCTAATCTTCGGTCTTCGACTGCCTAAAACTCAGCCCCAATAAGTGCGTTTTAGGAAAACCTTCGGTTGCCTTCTTGGGTTGTATGAATACATCTGCTGGAGTAAAACCACTCTAAGCCTGTTAGATGAAACTTCTCACTATCTCAAACTAGATTTCTGAATTACGCAGTTTTCTTGCAATGCTGAACTTCTATATACGATTCATTTCTAACGCCGGGAAAACACATGCTCCGTTAAACGAATATTTAAAAGGATAAAAAAGAAACGACAACCGCCGTGGTCTGTGGACAGAAGATTATGTGGAAACGTTTGAAAAGTCAAAAAGCGATCTTGCAAAAGCAACAACTTAGGTACATTTTTCTAGTCAGGACCCTATTAGCATAATGGCTGACGCATCCGATTCGGCTATAGGTGGTGTCCTAAACACCCATCATTCCGATAGCACATTTCCTGTTGCTTTTTACTCACGAAAATTGAACTCACGATAACAATAATTAATAGTTTAAAAAACTAAAAAAAATACCTTTTATAGAAAAGTGAGCTAAAAAGTAGAAAATAATTTTAAATAAGTTTGAAATAAGAATAGAGTGATTAACAAGAAATATTTATTTTATCGTAAAAAAGTGTGGGGTGCTTGATGTCAATTGTTGAAAATATCTTAAAAAGCACCCCACGCTTTTTTACGATAAAATAAATATTTCTTGTTAATCACTCTATTCTTATTTCAAACTTATTTAAAATTATTTTCTACTTTTTAGTTCACTTTTCTATAAAAGCGTATTTTTTTAGTTTTTTAAACTATTAAATATTTTCTACTTTTTAGTTTGGTTTTCTATTAAAGCGTGTTTTTTTAGTTTTTAAACTATTAATTATTTTTTCTGTAAACTATAATTTTTTTATAGTTAGTGTACAAAACTCTCCAGTTGTTTCTGCCAATAGTCACATGCTTGTCTCAAATTTAAGTCAGGTGTATGCCTTAGTACACACCGTATTACTTGGCACACAACACTACCGTGTCTCTGAATATGAAAAATCACTAATCCTGAAGATCCTGGTAAGGATAATGCGACTAAAAAAAACACGCTTTGTATAACTGTCGTTCAAACGACAAATCTTTCAAACGGCACACCAGGGTTCGATTCCGGAGAAGGTTGGTTGGTAGGAATTTAACGTCGCAAGGGCAACACGAGTTCATCCTTGTGATAAAGCGACAAACTTATTGAATTATTGAATTGTCATCGGTCCTTAATAAGTATGCCAAATTTCGAGTTAATCCGACGTTTTGAAGGGGGTCAAAATCATGTTCAAAGATTCCGTTACATACATACATCTGAAGCTAATAAAAGCGTATTAAAAATACAGTGCATACGATCGCGAATTTTTGGCTATTTATTCCGTTAAGCACTTCCAACATTTTGTAGAGGGCCGCGAATTTATAATTTCCCCCGATCACCGTACACTCATTTTCGCTCTTACAAAGAAATCCCGATTCCTGCTATCCACAGCATTCAAACAATTAGACTTCATAGCCCAATTCGAAATGGAAAGGACGATGTTGTTGCCGATGCACTTTCACACATAAATGTACTCCAGCTAATCTCAACCGACCGCCGCTCACACTTTCCCTTCATACTTCGTACACCCCGCATTAGATACTTAAACCCACGTCTTTATGAGGAACGACATTGTGAGACCACCTCTCGCACCTCCTTACGATGGTCCCTACAAAATCCTAACTCGCACTGATAAGCACTTTACCGTCTCCATTAACTAACGATAGTTCACTATCAGTGTCGACTGACTAAAACCAGCGTTACTGCTTGAGGACCCATCACAACAGCCATTCTCTAGAGCACCTTCATCCGCAATGCAATGAATTTCACAACAGCCATCCTCAAGTGTTCCTTCACCAGCTCCGCAGCAATCGCCACACCAACCATCATCAAATGCTCTTTTACCAAATCTATAAGACTCCACCAGCCACAGAGACGCGAGCTGGCAGGAGAGTGCGCTTCAACCCCAAGTTTTGGTGAATCCGTGCCTAAGTTGAGAGGGAAATATAGTGACAAACGGGCTTAACAGCCCGTCCCATTGTGCAACCATTCTGACGTCACAGTATCCTGACTTATGTTATATCTAACTTCACTTCACTGCACCGGAATGGATTTGTTAAGCTGTGTCGGAAAACATTATCTTCTGTGAACTCGCGAAACAACGTGCGAGAATCGCCTTTGCTGTCTTATCGATGTTACCTTCTCTAATATAATGTAACCTGTATCCATTTTTGAATTTTAATTAATTTTATTTTTCATTTTAATTTATTATGCACTCTCAGTTTTAATAAAAATTTTGTTCTAAAACTTGAGTTGTTTAAGACCTCACATTTTTTTAAGGTCATAAACAAGTTATAGTAACCCTATATTCGATTGAAAACGTGTGAGTACATGGCTGTTTCTGATGGGACGAAAAAGGCATATCTTAAATTCAAGAGACAATCGTGCACTCTCACGTGGAAGTTTTTCATTTTCCCCCTCTAACTTATCAACATTTGATAAATTTTGAACAAAGGATTAAATAGTCGACAACTAGGAAAGATGAAATTAAAACAATTGAAAGTCGCCATGTTTGAGAAATCATACCAAGATCACCAAGTAATTATAAATCATTGAGTGTATGCTTAAAAAAATTATACAGATGGTACTATTAAAAATTTCATATTTATATAGATTAAAATCTGGTTCAGATTGGGGGAAAACGCGGATCCTCGGAACTGGGACAAAAAAAGAGAACACTTTACATAAAAAGCAAAAAAGTGGAAATCCGCGAAACGGCGGAAAATTCTCATCCCTGTTTCTTTGAGCTAAAAGTGTGGATTTATCTATATCCGAAGGCAATTTGTACACTCAATTACATATTTTTGTGCACAATAACGGCTAATCAGGCTGGGACCTACAGCTTAACACGGATTATCTCCAACAAACATCCAGGCCTAGCCCAGGATTCAAACTTAGAATCTTAGGCATGCAAGGTCAGAGTGCTAACCACACAGCCGTCAGGGCGATGGCAATAGGACCTCCAAACCATGACTTTAATGAATTCCTCTCACACACACATAAAATGAAATGGTCACAATAAATTAAAGTATCAAAGTAAAAATGGTAACATGACTGCTTTTGGGGCGTGCTTGTTACTAACCATTTTTAAAACTGAATTAGAATTTTCAAATTCTGTTAGCAAAGCAACCACAAAATGTGTTTCATTCTCGAGCAAAGAAATTGACCATGACGTTTTCCGATATAACCTCCACTAACAAGTGAATGCATTTTCTTAGCTTCTTTTTCAATCTACATAAATTAAACGTCAGATTTTGAAGGAACGATTGGAGCAGCTAAAGTCAAATAAACCACACAGCATACTTTTCTTTTCAAATACATAGCAAGAAATGGGTACATGTAATAATTTTTACGAACATTAGGACTTGATCATAGCTTCGAAAATATTTTACGGATTTTTGAGAAATACACAAAGTATTTTTTTTTTTTTTATTACAAATAAAAATAGTAATGCACCAACCAACTCATCGATCGAAACTTCTTCCTCGAAATAATAAAAATATTATCCTTCGAATTTAGTGGAAACCTTCTATAGACGTTCGATTTTTTTTGTATCCATATGGGAACAATAGTGCGATTAATTCGAAAATATTGCAAAATCGAAAAATGTTTTAGAAAAGAAAAAAAGTTAGTATATATTGCCACTTTTATTGATGTCAATAAAACTAGAAATGGAATTTAAGCGACTTTTTTTCTTTTTTAAGTAAGACGAGTACTTAAATTTTAAGTAATTACAATTCTCCTTTCAACTTCACTTAGCTGAAAATGGTGAGATGAACATTTCCATTTTTGATCAGAACTTTTTCTCAGTGCCTGGCTTGTGCAAATCAAACACTCGATCAATAAATTACGGTCAAATAAGACAAGGATAAATCTTAACTTACCCCCATCAGAAAATGATAATATAGGTTGCTACACAGAAATGCCGCTCAAAACACTACAAACAAATTTCAAATGATCAAATGTGATAAAAGCTATTTTTTAAAGGAGAGCATTTTTAGCAGTCCATATCCGGTATGGTTGGTTCAAAAATATAAGTATCATACATATTCTTGGAAATGAAACACAAACAATCTAAGAAGATAGCAAATAGTCTTAAATATCAACATAATAATAAACCCATATGCAACTTCCCTTCATAATATTATACAGCCTAAGTTTATCTCTATACATAAAAGGCAAAGCCATCACTCACTACCACTTGCCATATAGTAACAACTCTAAAAATTGGCAGTGGTAGAAGTGGGGGGGGGATGCCTAAAATTTGGTGGCCAGGGCCCCCCCCCCCCCTCCCGTATTTGTTAATAAAATAAAAATATTTCAATCTTTATACAAAAGAGTGCAATACATTTTTGGAACAGTATAATATATACACCATAAAGTTGTTAATTTTTTTTTTTTTTTTTAAATTTTGAAATCTTTAAATCACTTTTTTGCAGTGCCACGACATTTTGCATTTCCCTTCAAGCTTGATATATTTTTTAAGAAGAAAAATCTACGTCTATGTAATTTTAGTACTATCTAATATTCCATGCTCATTATTATTTTATTATTTAATATTTCAAGAAGTTTAAAAACAAAATTTAGTGATAAACACTGACAAAAGTGTTGGAAATTAAAAAAAAAATTCAAACATTATATGCATAGTGTATGACTCGGAAGACATGCACTTGGTAGGATGATTCTTTTTCAACAATTTTTCATTGATTGTATAACAAGTATTGTATCGTACACTAAAAATTTAAATTAAAAAAAAAAAAAAATGCGAAAGGAAAATTTACCTTCTTGCGCTAAATAAATCATGGTTCGTACACTTGAAGGAGAAAAAAATGCAAGGACTTTTTAAGCACTTTTCAAGGATGCGTTATCAACGTATATACATTAAAAAAAATTCCAAATTCTTTTATTGGAAAACGGTGCATGTTCAAATTGAGTAAATACCAAAAAAAAAAAAAAAAAACACCTTTTCAATAAATTATCTGGCCAAAAGTATCCGGACACCCCTAAAAAAAGTGGTTCTGGAGAGTGACGCAATTTGATACGTAATTGAAAACTATAAAAGTGTTGGTAGTGGTTTGTCAGATTGTATTTATGCGTTTGCGAGGCAATGAGTAAGTCAAAGGAGCTTAGTGAGTTTGATCGTGGCAGAATAGTGGGATGCCACCTTTGTGGGAAATCAGTTCGTGAGATTGCGGACATTCAGGGTGTCTGCCAATCTTAAATGTCCCAAATCCCTGACTTTTCATGACTGAAGCAAATGATTTTCCATGACTCAAGAAATCACATTAAAAACATTGAACCTGACTCACGATATTTATTATTTTACTAACGCAGCATAGTAAATTTTACGAACGCAACTTAGTAAATAGATTATTGTACATGATTGTAAAATGATTACTAAAAGTTTTATATTGAGTAAAAAATCCTCGTTTCATGTAAATAAACTAAGCATAGAAAAATAATACAGTAAAAGTGTTTAAAAAATTTGTTGATAATCATTCTAAGGCTTTCTTCTTGCTCTCTAATATGATAATTTTCTCTTGCAATTCCAATTTTTCTTTTTCCTATCTCATTTTTTCTTCTGGCTTCTCAGTTGTTGCAAATCATTTTCTAACTTTCTCTTTTGTTTTTTCTGTAAAGAGTCTTTGTCCAATAGTTCCTTTTTTTTTTTCTCTAGATGCAACCTGTATCTTTGCCTTGCTGCACGAACAACTAAGAGCATCTTTTTATCAATATGAATATTTTCCACTCCCCCAAGGGCCTTTATACCATCATATGTTCTCCTCTGTGATACTAAACTTTCCTCTTGTAAGTTTTCAACTAACATAGTTTTGTTGATCGAAAAACAGCTTTCAACAGAAGCATTGCCATGTACTAAAATAAAACATAGTTTTAAAACTTTCCATAGACTTTCCCATGCTTTTTCTCCTGACATTATATTGTGAAATTTTTTTCTAGTTCTACAATGCATTCAGCGGGCAAAAAAGATTTAAACTTCTCTGCATGTCTTTCTTCAACAGTAAAGCAAAATGATACATATTGTTGTTAGGCAGAATCAGCTATTGTTTTAGTTATTCTATTTGCATCGTGTAAAATTTCTAGTACAATATTAAATCTCGCTGATCAAGTTGTTGGGTTATTTAATATTACAGATGGATGCAAGCTAGATAGTCCTCTCTCCAGTTTATATTTAAGTGGGCTTTTATCGAGAAGCTTTTGGCACAATGTCTGCAGGACTTAATTGTGTTTAATAAAATGTCAAAAAAAAAAAAATAATAATAATAATCAAGCACGGCATCTATAAGCTTTCTTGCTTATGGATGCCTATAGATTTGTTGCACATCTGTAACAGAGCTATTAAGGGTAAATAAAACAGGAAAAAAAAAATTATGGAATCAATTTGAAATATTAAGGAATTTAGGATTCTAATATATTCTGTTAACAGAAAACACAAGGCAAGAAGAAAAATATTCATGTTTGAAAAGGATGCAGTTAGATTGAAGTTGAAGAATTTCTTTTTAACAAAAAGGATGCGAGCTGCCGCGCTGCTAAGTTATAGAATAACTAAAAATCTGACAGAAATAATACGTAAATAATTAGGGTTCCCATACATTCTGTTGACAAAAAAAGAAAGACAAGTTTAAAAATAATCATGCTAGTAAAGGATTCAGTCAGATTGAAGTTATACGAACGGCAAGCGTAAGCGACTGTCGGCAGAACAATGGAGCGGCACCGCTTGCGTTAATGTATATATTGATTACAACGGAAGTATGGGTCAGGCCAGAAATGATGAACATGAGCGTCTAGGCGAAATATTTTGCAGCTTCATCTTACCGCTACCCCCGTTTCGTTCACCGTCCAGAGTCTTTTCTGCTCCGTAGCTCTCGTCCGATAAAAATGACAAAGAACATTACAAGATCTCCGTGGCTTTGATTTTAGAAATTCAATACATTCCATGTTTATGGAATGACAAATATAATGATTTTAAAAATATTGTCTTGATTTTACATTAATTAAAAAATGTTTTATTTGGGCGTATAATTTGAGAATTTTGGTTTTAGATATATCATCTTGTAGATGATAATCACTTAAAATGAAGCGTGCAGCTAGTTCAAATTTTAAGCAATTCCTTTATTTTTCCAGAATAGTGAAATTCCCTGTTCTGTCGCCACCCTAGATATCTACAAGAGATTTTCCCAATAAATACAGAGGAATAGGTACTCGCCTTATAATTAGTAACGAAGATATGTCGAAACCAGAAGAAACAGCGAAAAATAATTTTCTATTCTCTGATATTTCAGGTGTTAAAAAAGTTAATCAATCTTTAATAATAAGTAAATATTTGAAGAAGGAATAAGTCCATATAAGTAAATTAAATCATATAATCAAAAATCAAATGTTTTAGTATCAACAATGTAAACGGAGTTAAAAAAAAAAAAGAAATTAAACCAATAGCATACGGAGTCAAACCAAAAGTAAAGATTATCAAATTAATTTGTTTCAGTTCTTACAATATGATTTTTTTTTCCACCGAGACCTACTTGTGTGATGTCACAAGTTTGGAGTTCAGAAATTATTTTCATTGGCCGGAGTTTTTAACTGTAACCGTTGTTTCTATCAATAAAGTAAATAAAAATGCAGATGAATCTATGAATCATCGAAGTAACAACGAATCGCGATCATGGTGTTTATGACGTCATAGTCACGTGATTTTACGTAAGATTTTTAGGAATCCATGCAATTCACTGTTTTTCCATGACTTATAGGCTCTTTTTGCTCAAAATCCATGACTTTCCATGACAAAATTTACCCAATGTCTAAATTCATGACTTTCCATGATTTTCCCTGACTTTCCATATGCGCGGAAACCCTGGACATTCTACAGAAGCCTAAATCCACTGTGAGTGATATAATTATGAAGTGGAAACGTCGAGGCAGTGAAACGGCAGAAAAACGAACCGGTAGGCCGAAAACACTTGGTGAACGCAGCCGCAGAACTCTGAAAAGGGTAGTGAAACAAAATCGCAAGTCCTCGTTGGTAGAAATTTCTCAGGAGTTCCAAAGTTCATCAGGCGTTAGTGTTAGCAGCAGGACTGTCCGTCGAGAGTCAAAAGACTTAAGATTCCATGGTCGTGCAGCCGCTCACAAGCCGAACATCACTTCACAGAATGAGAAGCATTGATTGCAATGGTGAAGAGCTCACCGTCATTGGACTGTGGACATGTGGAAAACTGTTCTTTGGAGTGATGAATTTCGCTTTACAGTCTGGCAGTCGGATGGACGCATCTGGGTTTGGCGGATACCCGGCGAACGTTTCTATAGTGACTGCATTGTGCCGACTGTTAAGTTTGGTGGTGGAAGCATAATGGTGTAGGGGTGTTTCTCGTGGTTTGGCCTGGGTCCGTTAGTTCATGTGGTTGGAAACATGAACTCTGAGATGTATGTGGACATTCTGGACAATGCTGCACTTCCAACTCTATGGCAATATTTCGGGGAAAGCCCATTTCTCTTCCAGCAGGATAACTGCTCCATTCACAAATCGAGGCTTGCACAGACGTGGTTTGACGAAATGGGTGTTCAAAAACTGGACTGGCCTTCTCAGAGCCCCAATCTAAATCCCATAGAACACCTTTGGGACGAATTAGAGCGCAGATTACGTAGCCAGCCAAATCGACCATCTTCACTGCAAGCACTCACTTCAGCTGTGATGGACGCCTGGAAGGCAATTCCTCTGGTCACCTATCAAAAATTGGTGGAAAGTCTTCCCAAACATGTGCAGGCTGTCATCGATGCTAAAGAGGGATCAACATCATATTAATATGTGTCTCAGGACGCTCTAAGTCCATACCACTGGGTGTCCGGATACTTTTGGCCAGATAGTGTATCTCAGAAGCAGTACTGTGTCCCATAAAAACAGAAGTAAAGTAGCTAGTTACTCACTTGGTAATTACGCCAATATCGGATGAAAACATCCATTTGATTGTCTTGTTTCGTCATATTGAGACTTTCATCAAATAATAATACAAAAATCTTATTGATTAAACTGTCTTCCAATCTACTCTGAAGGCTTGATTATATCAAATACTGTATAATATGCAGTTTTTTTCTCCATATGAAAATTTAGAATTTAGATGCAATCATGCTATAGGCGAACATGCAGTTACATAATTTACCAACGTTTTCATTTAATTCATAAAAGCCATGATTTTTTATGATTTTCAATGTCCATAGTATTTCAGTAACTAAAACTTCGTTTCCTATTTATTAAATGCACCTCCTTTGTCACTTTATTGACCAACATTTTTTAAGATTCAATATTTTTAGAAAATAAAATTAAATTCAAGCACTTTAAACGGATTTTTACAGAATTCAAGGTTTTCAAGCACTGAAAATTAAAGATATTTTTTCAAGCACTTTTCAAGGTTTTTTAAAAACGTACGAACCATGTAAATGAATGCTATTTTTCATTAGTAATTTTTAGATGAATTAAATGATTTGAAAAGTGGGGGGGGGGGGGGGTGGATTTTTGTTGTTTTAGAAATGGGGAGACGCATGGGTATTTTCTTGAAAAGTGGGGGGACTCGTCACCTTGCGTCTACCCACACTTCTACCACTGAAAATTGGTACAAATGTCAAGAAAGACAAACAGAGAAAAAGTAAGCTATTCTGAGCTCGATTAACCAACTTTAAGGTGTCGAAAGGGGTCAAATGTTTCAAACGTCGAATATTGAAATGTCTCCTGAAATTTCGGTTAACCAATCATAAGGAGACGAAAAGGGGTCGAAATTATGAAATCGCATTATGTAGTAAACAATTACCATAGTATCATACTACATACATTGAATTTAAAGAATAGTACCTCTAAATAAAATATTAAAATTTAATACAATTTGAATGTCCACATAAGTAGCAACAATTGTTTATTTACTTAGCTTAAATTATTTTCAGAAATAATATTAATTGTCACTTGAACATTAATTATTATAGTTAATGTCAAATTCTATTTATAAATATGTATACATGTAATTAGAAAAGGATTTTTAAAAAAAATTTGGTTTAAACTAAAAAAAAAATTGTTTTCTGGGATTTAAAAAGCAAACTGTTTTTTTTTTCTCTCTCCCCCCCCCCCCCCGGTTTTTTCCCCTTTCAGACTCTAATTCAAATACTTCACTTCCAATGTAGTAGCAACTCTTGATATTTGGTACAAATGTCAACAAATACAAACACACAAAAAAGACAAATTCTGATGTCTATTAAACAATTTTAAGGGGACGAAAAGGGGTCGAAACGTGAAATATTGAAATGTCCCACATGCTTCCAATGTAGTTACAATTTTCTAATTTGGTACAAACATCAACAAAGGCAAGCATAAAAAAAAATCAACTATTCGTTGTCGATCAACCAATTTTAAAGGGTCGAAATGTTCCAAACCAGGAATATTCCAATGTCCTACTTCCAATATAGTCACAACTTTGAATTTCGGTACTAAGGGCGAGCATAGATAAATAATATATTCCAATCTCGATTAACTAATTTTAAAGAGTCAATAAGATGTAGAAACGTTTAATACGAGGAATAGCGTCATGTCCGCTTCCAATGAATGAATGAAGAAATACGATACAAGTGTCAATAGGGTAATCTATTCCTAACTCGATTAGCTCTTTAAAGGGTGGAAAAGGGTCTAAAAATTCCAAACGAGGGATATTCAAACAATCCACTTCCTATATATTCACATATCTGAAAATTGGAACCATGATAAAGCTCAGGTAAATAAGCTATTCTGATCTCGATTAATATTTTAAACGGTTCTAAAAGGAGTCAAATCGTTCCATACGAGGAATAACCCAATGCATCACTTTCAATATAGTCACAATTATAAAATTTGGAGCAAATGTCAACGAGGACAATTATAGATAAAGTAAGGCATTTAAACCAATTTTCAGGGTCGGAACGGGATCAAACGCCGAAATGTAAAATGTATTAATGCCTTTTGATTACTAAAATCATGGAGGGAGAAATAAGAGGACGGAGGCAGAAATAAGAGGATTGTTAGAGGCTGATACTAACATCTCTAACATAATTCAAATATTTGTCAGACCAAATCAGTGTGACCAATAATATGCAGTATAAAATGGTACAATTATTTTTGATCTGTAGATTGAACATGCAACAATGTTATACACCAAAAGAATATATTCAATACAGCAAAATTTTTTTAATTTTTATGGTTGAATTCACAAATTTTTATTTGATACAAGTTTTATTACCTCGGTCTAATACAAAGCATAAAGGACGAAAAGTAAAATAAAACGTACCGTTTCTGCCACAACTGCAGTATAAAGAATTTTTATTCAATTTTGGTGATAGCATAAAATTGTGTGAAAGATTGTGTGAACTGTGTGAAAGATTGCCATGAAGTATAAATGACAGTATAATATTGCCATAGTATAAAATATGCCACAGTTTACTACATACTGTTCAGGGCCGCCGACAGGGGGGGGGGGGGGCAAAACAGTGCAAATGATAGGGGCCCGCTTCGCCAAGTAGGGCCCACAATATACGACCTCTACTCGTTTTTTTTTTTTTTTTTTTTTTGTTGCTACACCGTCCAACAGACGCAAACTACAAGTGGAGGGAGAGACTATGGGGGACAGTTGTAATGGATGTCTGCTTTATCAGAGTGGGAGTCATCCAATTTTTACTTTTTGTTGTTCTTTTGACGCTTAGTAAACAATCTTTTTGGTTCTAGTGAATATTGATAAACCTCTAAGGGGCCCCTGACGAGCTCTGACCTCAAATGCAAACAATATTTACTGAAAAAAATATAGTGTTATTTCGTGGACAAAGGTTTAGTATGAAGTAAGAATTAATCTAAAAAGTGGCCCTTGATGACCCATGCCTTATGAATCTTTTTGAGGGCCCCGTGCCATATAAAATACGATATTTATTCGTAAACGTGAAACTTCATATGCAAAAGTTATTGTCATTTCATAGACGAGAGTTCCTTATTTTTTAGGAATAAACAAACACGTTATAAACATCAAGTATGCCCGAGGAAACCCGGGCCCCCAAAATACAACGTAATAATAAAATATAGCAAATAATAAATTTAGTATATTAATACCCACCCAAACTGTGTATACGTACTAGGACTAAATAATTTTCTGTGGTGCGCTTTACAAGTAGGTCGCGCAACGTTAAAAAAAATCTAAACAAACAAGAATTATACATCAAGCATTGAACTTCGAAAGGGCCCCGTCGATTGTTGTTCCAGTAGAATAAATATATTATATTTAAATTTAAACTACATAATCATCAATACGCTAATTGTTTATGTGCCTGCCACATGCTCATGGACGTAGGCCCTGATCATCGCCTAGGGCCACAAG
Organism: Linyphia triangularis; assembly: GCA_963978545.1. Taxonomy (NCBI): domain Eukaryota; kingdom Metazoa; phylum Arthropoda; class Arachnida; order Araneae; family Linyphiidae; genus Linyphia; species Linyphia triangularis. The sequence goes on from OZ021732.1 coordinate 60,396,247, forward strand.
ACCCAGGCTTTGAGCCCATAATTTTAGAGGGCCCCGAAATTGGCTGTAAACCGATAACTTTTGTTTCATAAAAGCTATGTGAATATCGTTTATAATCTGTATAAAAAAAAATTAACAAAAAAATCATTTTGTATTGATCTTCAACCGTATCCCAGAATGTATTTATTCAGATAAACCAAACCATAATTTAAAAGCGTAAAAAACAAGCTTTCTTGAAAGATTGAGGGAAACAAAATTGAAAGGCAGTCTTGACAAATTTATTGAGATATCATCAATTGTGGACTCTGAAGTTGTGATTAATGCTGCAGATATTGTTGTCACGGATATTACCACACATTGTGATAGTGAAATGTAATGCTATACATTACAAAGTCTCTCCTCTTTTGATTTATAAATTTGATTGATTGAAATTTGTTTCTTAATTTGTGATAAAAAAAAAACCTTTTAGGAAATAATATTAACATTAATATATCAACTCTTTCTATAATTAATGTTAATTCATTTGACTTTGTGTCAAGCCCATTTCCAAAAAATCACGCGTTTAAATATGAGCATAAGTGGGGCCCCAAAATGTGTCCGGACCTTGGCCCCAACTTGTCATGGTCAGGCCCTGCTTGGACGCCACGGTCCCTCACGAGTACAAATATTATTTATTTATTATTATTATTTGCCAAAACGTTCAGCTCAAGATTTTAAGATTCTGTCGCTATACATTTGTACAATTGTATTTAAAGGAAAATATTTCTTAGAATATATTAAGGGGTGATTTTTAGTTTTAAAAAAATCGCATTTTTTTTTTTTTTTTAATAATTCGCATTTTCCCCCTCATTCTAATTTTTGTTTATATTTGCAGTCTCTATTAATTACTTTTACGAATTCCTATTAATATTAAAATATAACAAATTTTCTTAACTTTTCTTTTCCTTGATTTCAAGCATTTGGGAGAAAGACTATTTCAATAAAATTCAAAATGTATTCGATTTTATCAAACTTTTTTTTTTTTTTTTTTTTTTTTTTTTTTTTTTAAATTTAATTTAATATAATACATTAATTAAAAAAATATGGACATTTCAATGTATTTAAAATTTTATTAAGACCTACGACTTGTGAAAATTGTTCAACAAAATTCTGTGGTATTAAGCATACTTTTTTTTTTAAAACTTAGTGCCATTACTTAATTCTTATCGATTCAGAGTCGGTAAAATAAAGACTTGTTATACAATAATCATGTTTTTCACAACTGTTTTTTTAATTCACGATTAAAACATCCGGAATATTTAAAAATGTTTTCCAATTTTAGTTATATTATTTATTTTTCAACTAATACAAGTTCATTTGTTGCACATCAAAGTTTAAAGTAATACATTTTAAAATAACATTTTCCTAATTTTTTTTTAAGTAATTGCTTCGTTCAAAAAAGTTACATTAACCATTGTTGTAGAACATTTTAGATTTTGCTCATAATGGAAAACGCAATATATAAAGTGTAATATTGCCTTTCCAAGTTTCACAAGAGAATAGTAGACATTTGAGAAAAAATAGTAGACATGATCTTAAGATCGCGTGAGAAAATAGGGTTATTTGCTCTAGATGTCGCCAATATCACTTTACCTCCCAGAACGTTTGCCTCAGGGTGAGACGGGGAGAATTTACAAAGCGATGCTCGATGTTATCAATGTACCTCGATGACTCTGTTCCAAATTCTACAATAGACAGGACCCAGGGGGTGGCCATAAACTAATTGCGTCTCCAGTTGGAATTTTAAAAGTAGGGGTTTTGTTAATGACGCTTTCCATGAAAGGCCATTCTCCAAACCATTACTTGGGGGTTTGCAGGATGGGATGAGGTGGTCCAATAAGATATATCAACAGGCGAACAGACACAGACTGACAAGTACGTGACACCCAGATAGAGGTTATATGGTTACAGTTCACAATTTTAACTATTGTTGCGTTGTTACTAACTTAATACGCTTCGTGGTTCTGCGATATTTTTTTTTTTTTTTTCATTTAAATTAATTCCTAGTCTACGGTATTTTGGCAGTATTGATGATAATTGTGGTAAGTGATAAAGTTCATTTTTATATATTTATAAATAAATTTGTGGCTACCATCAATTCTTTTGAATCCCCATCGAGATTTTGACTTGACGATAAACTGAAAATGAAGCAAAATAGGTTTTATTTGGAACTAACTAAATTTTTCATAATCCAACGAAGTAAGAAAAATAGTATTTGACAAAACATTTATTATCGTACATCTATTTTTAATTGCTAATTGAACTCTGACAATGAAGTATTTTTTTATTAGATATTTGTTTAAATACCTAATTAATTAACTAAATAAAAATAATGTATCCTTTGTAAGATATATATTTTATTTTAATATTGCTTTCTGAACAAAAGTTTTAAAACCACTTTTTCGCAGCGAAGGAAACGTGAATTATTTAATATAAAATATATATATATATATATATATATATATATATATATATATATATATAATATTTTTTATATATATACATTTAATATCCAAAACAAAGCCGTCAATTTTTAACAAAAGAATGACTTTCCAACGGATTTTATTCAACAACTAAATTTGAAATTTTATTTTGACAAATGTTAATATGCAAGTAGAAATATGGCATGTTTTAATTTGTCTTAAACATTTTATTTTACTGATTTTAATTAGGCTGTTAAACATTAATTCAAGTAAATTACAATGTTTCTAAATGATTATAAGTATTTTCTTTTTTTACTTTTATGAAAATACAGGGGTCAAAGTGACAAAATAAGAATATATAGGATTTTTTAAAAAAAAAATATAGGACAATTTAAAACATCAAATAACTGCACACAGTTGCTACTGAACTTAAAAATTAACTAGTTATACATTTATAAACTCGTTATATTGTATTTAAGAGAATAGAAAACACACCTTTAAAGAAAAAAGAAATCGCCTGATCCTGAATATGTCATCCGTTATTCCCTCAATATTTCGTCCCTAAATCAAGTTTTATTAATTACATTATTTGCAATCTTGAGTCTTTTGCTTCCAGTATCTATAACTGCTTGAACTGCTCTAATTTCTTAAAGTATTTTCTTTTTATCCCTGTTTGCAGTCTTTTGTTGGTTCAGATTTACTGTTCAGTGTGGGTTGGATTGGCGGCGAAAAGTGGGAGATTTAGCGCCGAATGTGGTAAACCGGGGACTTGGTTTTCCGGAAACCCTAATGACCGTTTAGATTTGACATCACAACATATTGAAGTCATTTTCAATTTTGGCGACTTGTATGAAAAAATCGTGGCTAATATTCTGAATCCGGTACTGATTCTGCGCCAAGGTGATTTTCGCCAAAAAATGGCAGCCCGTCACTTTTTTAAGAGCAAGAGAACTACCAATGGTTGCCCTAATTAGGCGCCGCTTGATGTAAACAATTCGTGGCGCAGAATCCGAATCGGATTCGGAATAAAAAAAATCGTCATCCGACATCATACAGTAAATCTTAACCCTTTTGTTTCCTTCATCAATTATTGATTAAGCACTCAAAATGTTCTTTAGTAGCCATGCAATAATCACAAGTCGTTTTTATCTGTTTTTCTCGAGGCAGAGTTATGTTGCTGCATATCTCTCTCTGTATTATGACCAATTAATTTACTACGTTGGAGGAGAAAATAAATCAGAAATTCAAGACCGCGTACTATGGAAAAGTTTACATTTTACAACTCCCGCCGTTCCAGTGGAGATGAGTTGCAAGTTATGCAGCACGTGAAATCACAAGAGATAAAACGCCGCCATTACAAATATCGATTTTGTCAGGTGTTTTTCACCTACGATCACAACAAAGAATCCGAAATATAAAAAATAGCAAAGAAACGCCGCCGTTATTACGAATTCGAAAAAAATATAGATCGAATCAATATAGAAATATAGGATATATAGGACAATTGTAAAATATAGGACAATATAGGACGTTTTTGCCGATTTTTAAAAAAATATAGGATTTATAGGACATATAGGACGTCTGCGACCCCTGAAAATATTAAAAAGTTGTTTTAACTTATCTTATTCTATCTTTTAACTTTTATTGAAACAAAAAAATTAAAGCAATACATTGGATTTCTTCAATTAGTTGTAAAGTATATTAAGAAAAATTATCAAGGGGTGGTGGGGCTTGGCTCAGATGTTGACTCTCTGTGAACTTCAACTGTCACTCTAACTGCACATTACGTTTCCTTCTTTGGTTTTTCATTTTAAAGCTTGAAAGTTTTTAAAAAAATAAGCCGTAGTATTCTTATTACTAACTATAATTAGTTATCTAATGGTACTCCAATATTTACCTTTGCTATGTGATTGAAAATCAGGTTGTTTTATTTAGTTACTTGATAGTTATCAATAAATTAAGCTTTTGATATCTTAAATTTTAATTTCCTCCTTCCCCTCTCTTCTTTTGCTGTCTTTTGTCTACTAATAGCCATTTATAAATTTTAGGGTTTACCAACATATTTATTAAAAATTTTGATATTTTAAAATTAGTTTCCATATTTATACTTGAATTTTATAAAATATAAATTACCATCTTTAAAAATAGATGACCCCTTAAAATGGAAGGCGGTAGCAGTTTATTAAGGGGAAGGGTGAGGGGTGCCCATATTATCTTCTCTTATAGTTAAAAAATCCCTTTGACCGCCTCTGGCAATGATCAGTTAAAACTGTTTCACTTACAGCGTTGCTACCCACCGCAACGTTAAATTTACTGAACCACAGTCCATAATGAATGTATGCATTCACGTCCAATTATATTTTATTTATTTCGATTAAAATAATTTCGGTACCAGGAAAGAGTTTCAACCATGATTGATTAAATGGTATTTATTTGTATTCCAAAGCGATTATAGAAGTGTGAGTAAAAACGATCTTTTTGTGGCAGTGAGAGCCCCAAAGTTTCAATAGAATGCATTTTCATCGACAATGAATTTACCTGTCAAGTTTCAGCCACATAGGATTACGGCAAGTGGGTTATTAGGCTTTTTCTGATTTGCCCGGCCGGTACAACACACATACACAAAATCGAAGTAAATATAAAGGATTTAAAAATCATGGCAGATGAAACAAGTCAGCAGTCCATTTTTCTTGGAATTAACGTATATATTTCAGTTCATTCTTTCTTAAATTCACGATTTTTCTCTTCCTTTTGGACGAAGTCGAGGCCATGTTTTCCTAATATAGTACATCAAAAGCAAAGGACCTTTTTTAACACGACGCATAATCGTAAAAAGTTAGCAACAAAAGATGCTATCTACCTCAGTTGGATACCGGAGAACAGTAAACGTCAACAAGAGCTCGATGCAAATGAAACTGTTACGCATTGTGGGGATCACTCCAATTGCGCATTCTTGTTGTTCCTTATTTCGACTGAGAAGATACAAGGGAGCACTGACTTTAAGTTGGTATTTGAGATTAATGTTACCAGTCTACCCCACTCATTTCTGTGTTTCTTCGCCTTTTCTTTATTTTTCAAGGTTTGAGATTAAGCAGTAAGTTTATAATGAGTTTACCCAAAAAAAGAATGTATCACCATTTCTTTAGATTATTCTTAGGTTGAATTAGTTAGAACTTTAAGATCCACAAATATCCATAAGAAGAGCCTCATGAGGCTCATGCGTTGTGGTCTAATGGCCCTTGTTATATACGCATCTCTATTTATAACCCCTTCCCCCTTATTTCCAAATTAATAACTGCTGTGGAAATATTACCTTTTTAGTATGGACAGCAGTATATGTAAATGGGGGGAGATAAGGGTGGGGGGAGGGGGGCGAGGGGCAGTTGCATAGGGGCCCGAAAGTCCTGTCGGCGGCCCTGATACTGTTTACCATTTCAAAAGAACAGCGAAAAAATTCTTCATAAGTTCATCAACCATATACTTGTAATCAATTGAAAAAGTTAAACACAATCCTTACTTTAATATTTCATAAAATACTAAATCATTAACATACTGCTACATTTTAAAAATAAAAATGCTCCAGACTAATAAATAATATAGCAACTGCCGAAACTGAATTCCAGGTATTTTCTTGGAGTATCTATTTTGTAGTTATAAGCTACACAAGATCTCATTTTTTCTAAGCAATCGTATAACATAAAAAATATAAATTAATTACACGTTCTACACAGTAGCGAATATTTTGATTGAAACTAGATGGCGGATAATTACAGTTAAATGCTGCAGATTTTTAAACGCTGCCTCCTCATGTCTTATTTCTACCTCTATGAGTAAAATGCACATTATAAAATTTCGTAGCGAAGCACGTGTATTCAGTCCAATATATCTAAAAATACACCCGATCTAAATCCAAAGAGGACTCCGAGTGCAGATATGAAAAGGCTGAGGCCGCAATAAAATCCGAAATATTCAACTTTAAATAGAAAAAATACAAAAAGCAAAAAGGGCGTTTTTTTTTATTAAAATACGCCGTTAAATGTCTGGAAAACTTCCTATTAAAACAAAGTAAAATCCAGTCAATTCGTAAATTATTTTTTTGTTTCCTATACCTGTTTTTAGTTTAGAGCTTAGAGCCCAAGAAACCAGAGTTGGGAGGGGGGGGGGGGGGGCAGTTGTTTTTTTTGGTTTAAATCAAAATTAAAAAAAAAAATCCTTTTCTAATTACATGTATATATAGGGAAGTAGGGATACTTGACCCCATTTTTAGTTTTATTTTAACATTACTTATGGGTGTGTTAATACAGTCTATTTATACATAATTAAGTATTACACAACGTTTATGAATATCTTTCTGAAGTGTTAATTGTAAAGATGGTAAAACACGGAATATAAAAAATGCTTCAATTTAAGTCAAGTACCCCCTATATATAGGGATCTTTGACCCACCCCTTAGGGATAGTTGACCCAGTCTTATATTTGGGGGTATACAAGTTAAAATAATAAATGTAACACTTTTACATAATAACAACATAACTCCCATTAAAAAGTTCAAGTTAATATTAGCTTTTCTATTTTTAATGAATGAGATCGCTACTTTTAATTCTCATTAGCTACATAACGTTAATATGGCATTTTTTTTTTTTTTTTTTTTTTTTAATTTTTAAGGTAGAAAGTTAAAAATATTAGCAGCCTGAAAACTATTTCTGTTCCAATATAGTTCAAAGAATAAGAAAATAACATTTATTAAAATGCAAATGTAAACAAATTTTACAGCTTTTTCTAAATCCAGTGTGTTAGGAACAACTCCAAAAGAAGAAAAAATTCTCTCAATATTCGGTCTTTTGCAGAAGGAATTACTCAAACTTCCTTCAATACATCAGCATTGAACTTTTTTTATATCATTTTCTTTTATTCGCCATCATTCTGTAACTTGTTACATTTTCAATAAATTCATTTCGAAAAAGATATCGTTGAAATGGAAAACTTTTGGTTTAAAGTAGAAGTTATTTACAACATCAAATAATTTGAAAACTCTAATTATTAATAAATAAAAATACAATTTGAAATTATTCTTTAAAAAAAATAATTGTGTTTTTTTGGAGAAAAATCCACTTGGTTTAAACCATGCCAACTGTTGAAAGATTTGATTAAATACCATGGATTTAATATTGAGAAAACACTATTGCTGATATTTACATGAAGTTTCGTAACCCGTCTAAAAATTCATAGAGCGACAGAGCAAAGCCAAAAACCATATCGAGTGGAGTAGAGTAACACGAGTTGGAGCTGGTAACACGTAAACACCAACCCTACAAGAAACATCTATTTAAAAAAAAAAAAAAAAAAAAAAACTTTTAAAGTAAAAATTTTCAATATATGTGGTCATGGAAATGTCGAAACAAACTAGAGGTTTTTCAGAAAAATTGCCAGTTGATGCTCCAATGCTTGGCAAAATTCGTATATTGTACCGCTGATTCACAAAAGCTGCAGATATAAAAGTAAGTTATTAAATTAATTTAAATTTAAATTTCATATGAACTTTCACGGCAGATTCTCCCAAGGTCAAATTCTTTATTTAATATAAATTGAATTTAGGTTTGTGCTTGTTATTTGCAGGTAAAAGCCACCCTTTGAAAAGATGGCTTCTTTACTTAATTACAAGACTAAAACACACCTGCCTCGCATTTTCTTGATCAAAAGTCTTCCCCAAACGAATCGTTTAAATGCACATGCAACATCGAGGGACAAGAATTCAGCAAGGACCATTACAATTATCATTACTAATCCTCCACCGGAAGTCCACTCAGACTTGAAAAGAAGTGTTCCTTGAAATCAGCAATGCTTCACCAATACAAGATGGGTCCAAACCGATAGAAAGAGGAAATATGAAAAAAAAAATTTGGCGGTAGTTAAAAAAAAATTAAAGAAAAACAAATTTGAAATCGAAAATTAAGAACCCAAGAAGAAAAATAAGGACCTTAAGTGTCCTTAAATAAGGACCTAACAGAAATAAGCTTTTCCTAAGGACTTTTAAAGACTGTGTAAACCCTGTTCAAGTATAAATTTCAAATGATATTGAGTATTCCGTGCTCTAAAAGCAGGTTTGTATAAACTTGGATGCGTGACGACACGATCTAGTGTCCTGGTTCTAGCTTTGAGTAAAGCCGATATTGTTGATGCACTACTTCACATGTAGTCCCAACCCTGGTTTGTTGGTCGATTGGTTTATATGCTCAACGGCCTAATTTTATGATCAATGACGGCTAATCAGGACGGGACCTACAGCTTAACGTGGATTCCGAACCACAACGAATATCCATGCTTAACGCGGAATTCGAACATGGCACCTTTAGCATGCGCCAGAGCACTAACCACACTGTCATTAGGTGGGCTGGTCACAACCCTGAAATTCAATAAAAATGACAACAAGAACAAACATAAAAGAGTAAGCTATTCCTATCTCGATTAATTAACTATAAAGGGTAGAAAAGGAGTCAAACGTTCTAAACGAGAGGCTACACAAAAGAAAAGAAAAAGTAAACTATTTTGATGTCGTTTAAATAACTTTAAGTGGACGAAAAACGGACAAACGTTTCAAACGAGATATTCAAATGTCGCACTTTGAATGTAGTCACAACTCATACTTGGTACTAATGTCAACAAGAGAAACATAGAAAAAGTCAACTATTCTGACGTTGATTAACCAATTTTAAAGGGTTGGAACCAGTAATTAAGCTGTGGGTGAAATGTGTGGCCATGAAAATACAATAAACACCACTCTTATTGTTTACAATAATAATGTGTGAATAGTAGTAGTTGAACAAACATCAAAGAGAATACCAGAATATAATTAGCAATATTAATACAGTGTGTACTTATAGTGAAAATGTGCTAACTCATAAATTTTTAGGAAAGCAATAAAACCTTTTTAAATTGTATTTCAACATAAACTTTATTTTTTAAATCCTTTATATTAACTTCGATTTGGTGTGTGTCGATAAAAGGCAAATCTGCAGACGCGTAACTACTATACTAATAAATCAACTGCTGTCATCCAATCGCATTAAAATATCATTGAACCGACCATTGTTGAAACTCTTTCCTGTTGCCAATTTTTTTTTTTTAAATAAATAAATAATTAAATTGTTTTATTCAGAAAAAAAAGGTATTTGCATGTGAGTGTATAATTTCACGTTCATTTTTAAAAAATAAATTTTGAAACGTAGTTTGCCGCACATTTTGCCGATAAAAATCTTTTTGATATTTAAAATAGATACTAACACCAAGCACGCGCTGTTTACGGAATCGGCGCTGTGTTAATGAATATAAAAATTAGCAATGCATATAAAAGATTTGTATTAAAAACTTTTTTTTTTAGTTGTATTATTCGCGTTTCCCTCATTCATGTACCACAAATTTATTTTAGTGATCAAGATGCAGTTTTTACTGACCGGTAAGCTTCTTTTCTTGTTTCCAAATTACCAAAAAGTGATTTGAGACCAAAAGTGGAGTTAGGATCCTTTTATACTATCATGTCTTAGAAAAAATGTTTAGGGCAATTCTCTGCAGAGTTGGTATGGTTTAAACCAAATAGTTATTATGTAAGTTATTAACCGCTATTATGTAAGCTATAATAGAAGTTTTATTTTTTTAAAAATCGGAAATAATCTGGAATTTTGGTTGCATTCCTGTTATGTTTAATTTTAAATATGAAACGGATGTTTAGAAATTAATTGGTAACAGGAAAATTACCAAAAACACCCCCTAAATTTAACAGGAGGACATCGCGATTACGCGTGTCCAAACGGAAATATTCTTTTTAAATTCTTAGTGTAAACATTTGATAGTTATAAACCTTTAACTAAGTTATTCAAGTCTTTCAAATTCCTTTCTTCACTATTTTGAAGGAGGCATGGTAAAAATCCAGCGAAATACACTTAATCAAAACACGTACGAAATGGCCATGGAGTTTACTAATGTGCACTTGGGAAATTGTAAAGACGGCGCCCTACAATCCACCTATAGACATCTACTCAATGGTTTCAGTCCCCGATATATAAGTTGCGCGTTTGAACATGAATGCGCATGCGCGACAGCCGATTTCAGTAGGGGTGATCCACATATTGCGTACTGTTGGGAGGGAAAAAAACGAAAGTTTTTCGAATTCTTTCAAGATGAAATTTTTTCTGAAAAAGGGCAGGAAGGGCGCTATTTTTATAGAAAAAGGGCAAGAAGGGCGCTATTTTTATAGAAAAAAGGCAGGCAGGGCGCGCCGCCCCTCGAAAAATGCCTAGGATGAACTCTGCTGTCGCCATACACGGTTTCCTATACAAGAGGTCATAAAAATATAACGTAATTATTCCACTTAGATAATATCCTTTTATAAAGTTTATAAGTCAATCAATCATTTACTACGTAGCTGAAAATTGTACACGACTCTCCTTTGCAACATTGGTGATACTATAAATCAGATTTTGAGTGGAATATAAAATTATGGCTTGGAAATAATAAAGTTGTCTTTGAAAATAACACATTTTGACTGTCTTAAAATTGTGTTCCTAACTTTCATTGTCAGAATCAGAACAATATAAATGTTGAGTAAAAAAACTCAAAATAAAGTTCAAAGATTTTGTAATTTACAGAATCACAAAAAGTACCATATTTTGGAAAATCTTTCAGAACTCTCTGCTGAAGGTAAAATTCGAAAAAAGTGTAAACTAGAATAAACCCGTCAAATTTTACATTTGAATTTGAGGATAAAGGTAGTCAAAGGCATAGCAATAACGCTCACCCTCCCACCAGTGGTGGACTTCACAACTTTAAAGGATAAATTCAATCACTAAAACTAAGTGAAAATGCAAACAGTATTGGCAATTATCAAGATAGTAAAGTAGAATATTCAAAATAGTTACCAGTGATCTTGGAGATAGTCTATCTACAGCAAATGAATCGGGACTATCAGCTGTTTCACCAAAAAAAGGAATGAAATGAGTTTTTGACCATTCACTAGCAGACGAATTGTCTTTGGAAATTGAATTGTTCATAGATGAAATGTCTAGCGTTGAAGGTAATACTTTATCAAAAGGATCTGTCATCTGCCTGTCCACTTCAGATGTCACATTACTTGTAGTTACTTCATTCTCAGAAATCAATTTACAGGGAATGTTTGAAAATGACAAACATTTTTGTTCATTCACAAAAGGTAATTTTCTTTCACTAGACTTAGTAAAAGGAATATTATCATCACTTGGAGACCAAAGATTATCAAATGAAGGACTTTGGGAATAATTATTAGAAATTTCAGCTTTGTCATTATCAAATTTGAAAGATAGCTGGGTATCATTTTGAAATCTCTGTTCTGACACTCTCTGCTCTGGAAATATTTCAGGTTTAGTAGAAGAATTATTGTTCGATAAGCTCTCTTTATCAACATCTTGAAGAACTGGAGAATGCTTAATGTGTTTAGCAATTGAAAGACTTACATTCAAAAGTTCTTGGAGTTTTTGTTGCTGCTGTAGAATTTTTATCTCCTTCAATATTTCTTCTCCTTTTGATAGCACTGACATATTATTAGAGCTAGAAGCGTCACTAAATGAAGCTTTTTGAGCCAACAACAGGCTGCTTAAAGAATTTGAATAATCCTCATCTGATGGATTTAAACTGTGTGATGGAAAATTCTTTTGATTAGTAATGCTACTACGATTTCTATCCGTGTAGCCATCAAGAAGTAGTTTTCTTTCTTCAGAAAAAGATGACCTAAAACCGTCTGAGTAAATTTCTCGATTTTGAGAATGGCTCGCAAATGAAAAAGAATCATGTATGCTATCCTTTTCTGGAATGTTCTGACCATTCCTTAATAAATTTCTGCTCAAGTTTCTATCACTCAAAAAAGGATGCTGATAACTTCTTTCAGTATCAGGGTATCTTTGATTATTATAACGATCCTGTTCGCGCTGAAAACCATACCTTTCTCTATTTGTGTGTCTGTAAATATTGGAGTCCTCATTTAAACTGCCATGCCCGACACTAGGCAAACGAGAATTTTCATTTGGTGGAAAAGCATCAGGAGATTGTAGTCTGTTAGTATGTGAATTGTACTTGTAAAAGTCTTGGTCACGGTAAAGCTGTTGACGCCGAAATTCATGCTCAGAACTAGTTGATATTTGTTTTCTACTATAACCAGGGACAAGATCGTTTGATGACTTTGATGAATAGTCAGGATAATTATTCATTTTGAAATATCTAAAAAATAAGAATAAAAAAACAGTTAAAAAACAGAAAGCCAGTTAAAATTCAATGGCAAAAAAATGAGTAAGTGACTTTTATACAATACAGTATTGTAATTGATTCACACAAATTAAACTCTAGAAAAATTAGATTTTATCTGGCATAAGATAACTTTTAACAATTGAAGCCATAGTTCCTCAAGTGGTTCATTCTGAAATAAAGTATAAGTATAATGATCAAGAAACAGGAAAAATACATGTCACAACATTATGTCAGAGTAAAAACAAATACGAAAATAATTGACAGCCTATTAATAAATTTTCCATGTTCCAAGTTAACCTTTAGATAAATAAAATACTGAATTTTTTTTATAAATATATTTCAAAGCTTATCAAACATCCAAAAGCCATTATCCTGGCTTGTCACTATAGCTGTTATAAATGTTAAATTAATAAAACTGATTTTTTAACAATAATTAATTTAATACATTTATAGTCCAGTCATTCTAGAGTTGAACCTTGCATAAATTCCCATTGAGCTGAAACTTTGCAGAGTGGCTCTATTTGATGCCGTGAGCAACCCACAAAAAGTCCCCTACTCTCCCCCTTCGGCTTCCGGGTTTTTTAGGTGCTGGAATGCTGAAGCAGCTGTTACTGATGAACGGCTAGTCGCATTGAGCTCAAATAGAGCTCAAATGAAAGGTAAATAAATGGGCTTTAATTTAAATATAAATTTGATATCATTCATTAACTTACAAATTGATAAAAGCCTGTCAAGGTCGAAAAACCATGCATTTTTCTATTTTTCGATTTGAGCGCTTCTATTATTAATAAATGATTTAAACATTTGGCATAAAACTATTAAACTCTTTTTCAGATTTTTAGAGATTTATAAATAGTGCTTGTGTGATAAATAGTTGCAGATATATGAGCGTTTCAGTGAAACGCTACCTCGTAATGGGAGTCTCATAATAAAGCGTTGCGGTGTTTCACCCTGATCAAATCAGACACAATAACCATTTTCCTCAAGTCTTTTCCATTTAAGACCTTTTTTAAACTGGAATACAATATCACATTACATAGATATGTAGATAAACATGTCATACGCATCTATGAGAAAAAATCTCTGAATAAATATTTTCCTTAGAAAATTTTAATTTTCAACTATTCACATATTGTTAAAATGCAATAACTAATAATGCATAAAAAAAAGCAATAATAATACTTGTAGGATATAATTCTTATAATCCCTGTCCTTGAAATAAAATAGAAAGTGATGTTAAGTGTGGTTGAAGGGTTATACGACTATAAAAACTATTTTTTTCTTTTAGAAGATATATATTTATATTTTTAAAAATCTTTTTTGTCATTAAAGCAGAAATACTAGGCTGCTTTCTTCATCAAATAGTATACTATTTACGAATTTGTTTTTGCACATCCCTCGGTATTGTCCACAAATATTTGAGCATTTAAGTTCAGCTTTCCTGCAATCACACCCGCTACTCGAGTTGCAGTTACTCTTACTGTTGCAAGGTATAATTTATAACAGTTCATCTGGAAAAGTAGGTAACATTGTAGGTTGAAGAACATTTTTTAACCACTGTTGTATTTGATGATAAATACAAAGTGAATGATGACGTGCCTCAGCTGACGTTGGAGGGAGAGTTTCTAATTTAAAAGTGGTGGTTATTACAATTTTGGCTATACCTCTGCTGTACATGTATACCTGTAATTCGTTTAGTGTTACCCAATTTTGACTTTTGTGAAGTGTTATCATGAATTTTTCTCCTGCTTCTGCTTTTTTATCACAATCTGTTTCAACCAAATTAAAAATTTCCAGCGTTTTCTTTACTTGAAAATTTTCAGATAGGATACCCCTTTCTTCTATTTTACAGTGCAGATGTTGTATCGCATCCAGTCATAAAATGGATGAAAAGTATATGGTTCTTCAAATCCCTGAAAATCTTTCTGTGTATACCTACAATATAGTACAATTTTGCAATTTTTGATCCGACGTTCAATACAAGAAGCATAACGTTTGCTTTATTTGGAGTTCTAGATACTTGTATTGTCTATCACTAGTTTCTATCTATCGCTATAGTTCTATCACTATCTGTATCAAGAACTGTCACCTTTCATTTAGATTTAGATTTTTCCAAAGTAGTGGCAACAATTAAGGCATCAGCATCTCCTACAGCTTCTTTCACATCCACTCCTCCCTTTTCAAGACGAATTTGTAGTTGTTGTATGAGCATGGTTTAATTGCCACTATTTGACAGAAAATCTTCATGTTTGCTTGTAACTATTGGTGTCATATACTATTATGTTCGCACGTTCACATTTCCGTGCTCTTCGAATTTGTTCTTGTTCATTAGTAGTAGGACCACATTAACCTCAAAATATTTACGTGATGAACACGATGGGGGTAGCAAAATAATGCTATCACTATCTATCAGACATTGAGACTGTATTTTTTAAAGCTTTTCGAATACTAGAGAGGCAAATGTAACTTTTTCAATAAGCGACATGAACAATGAGACCACTTTTGAAAATTTCCTTTAAATCATCATTTTATTGTAAGCTTGTAGTTTAAAATGTTTCTGCAGCTTTTCTCCAATGGTCACTTTCAATGGGAATCCGCAGATTATGCAATTTTCTCAGTACATTATTGCCTTTGTGTAACAGTCTTTAAACAGGGTGTATTCTTAAGTTATATTTTAACTAGCAGCAGAAAAACCCAATGAAAAGAAAAAGAGTGATACTTTTCAACAAGCAATCAATAAATTGTCACAACAAACATCAATATCAGCGTTTTAAAAAATCCCGGACAATTGTGAAACTTCCTATGTCAGTCCTGTTTCCCCCATTTCCGGTCAAAGGCACCCCCGAGTTCTTTCAGATTCCGCCTGTTTTTAATTCCACATGTTTTTTAGAAAGATGGGAGCCAACTTTTGAGGCTAAATTGGTGTAATGACCCTTCAATTCCAAATGGGAATAGTCTCATTTAGTCTCAAACACTTGATAGTCAAATGAAAAGGGGAAAACTTCTATTGCGTCATTGAAACCCTTGCATATCTGCAACTATTTATCGCACAAGCAATATTTATATATTTCTAGAAAGCTGAAAAAGAGTTAAATAGTTTTATGCCAAATGTTTAAATCATTTATTAATAATAGAAGCGCTCAAATCAAAAAATAATAGAAAAATACATGGTTTTTCGACTTTGACAGGCTTTTATCAATTTGTAAGTTAATGAATGATATCAAATTTATATCTAAATTAAAGCCCATTTATTTACCTTTCATTTGAGCTTAATATGACTAGCCGTTCGTCAGTAACAGCTGCTCCAGCATTTCTCCAGCGCCCCAGCACCTAAAAAACCAGGAAGCCGAAGGGGGAGAGTAGGGGACTTGTTGTGAGTTGCTCAGGGCATCAAATAGAGCCACTCTGCAAAATTTCAGCTCAATGGGAATTTATGCAAGGTTTGACCTATTTTTTGCCTAGAATGACTGGGCTATTATTATGAACCAGACCACTACACAGAGGGATGGAGAGCAAACAGAAATTTCTAAGAACTGTCGACTGTGACGAATCCTTCAATCAACTTAAGGTAGCTTTAACATCTACGACTATTGTGGCCTCTCCAGATGTTAGTAAGGACTTTATTTTGAATATGAATGTCAGTAATAAAGGTGCGAGGGGATCGTTCTTTCTGAAAAAAATCGAACGATAGAAGTAAGTCATTGCTTACTTCAATAAGTCTTTCAAAATCCGAACAGAATTACTGTCACGAGAAAAGAGTTACTGACAATAGTAAACGCCGTACAGCACTTTTATCATTACCTGTACGTCCAACAATTCATTCTAAGAACTGATCAGGCGTCACTGACTTGGCTGTTGAATTTTAAGAACACAGATGGACAAATAGCTAGGTGGATCTAGAGCATGATGCAGGAATATGATGTGGATATCCACCACAGAAAAGGAACATCCCACGGTAATAAGGATGTTTATTTCCAGAAGACCATGTCCAGAGAACTGCAAATATTGTTCTAACGCAGAGTCGAAGTTTGGGACAACCACATCTTCTGTCCGAAAAATAACTCCCGAGTCAATTATTGAAGACGTGGACTATTGGGGAGATTAACATGTCCGTAAGAGTCAGCTTGAAGACCAGAATCTGAAACTTCTCATTGAATTCACAAAAGCAGCTAAAGGCAGAAAATTATGCGTTATAGCCCAATGATGAAGAGATATTGGGCTATGTGGGACACTTTGCACTTATAAAATGGAGTATTCTACAGTCGATGGGAGTCGGATGATGGCAAGAGCTTCAGGTGGCAATTACTCCAACCTCATTTTAGAGTTACCAACGTTTTAGAGAAGCTTCACAGCAGCAAAATGCTCGAGTCTTGCATATATATTATATTAGCGTCATAAAATCGTGTAAAAATTCTTATGCATTGTACAGTTTAGATAACAAGATATTGTTTTCTTTAAACTGATAGGGTCATACAGAGGAATTCTTGGTGACTCTTTTTCTGGGGTAATTAATGGTCACCCACTTTTCAGTATTAAAAAATGCTATTTAAGAACAACTAAAATAAGGTAAAAGCTCCTTATACATTATATTTTCTTATATAAACTTTTAAAAATATATAAATTTGTAGCAAGTGAGGGAAGCAAAATATTTTATTTACTACTATGAAAACATCTTGTTCTCAAGATTGTCTAAAAAAATTCTACTTTTTTTTCCAAGATCCATATCAGTGCAACAATTTTGAAATTTTTTTCTTGTTATGTTTTTGATGCTGTTTTTCAATTACATCAAATAAACGAAGCTTTTGATTCTCATGAATAATTGTTTTACATTTTTTTTATTTAGATACATAAGTGTATTCGTTTAAATGCCAGTTTGCTGGAATAATTCTTGGTCACCAGTGTAATTATTGGTCAATGATATTCTTTAGAATTTCTGAAGTTTTTCATATTTATACCACTAAATGTTACTAGATATTAGTTGTTACTTTATCCACTTATTAAAAAAAAAATTAGATCAGCTTTACAAATTTCTGTGTAAGTTTGGGATTAGCATCACCATCCTCTATTGTAGAAGCTGTATATGGATCAAATGCTTCTAGTTCAAAAATAGTGTCAACTAGTTTCGAAGACATCTTAAGAAAGAATGTAACACAATAGTCCAAGTATATCACATTCAGAAACCAGAAGACAAATAAACACAAACTCAGCAGTTATTACAAATCAAAATTTTAGGGATCTAGTGGCAGAATGAGACAAGGAAATCAAAGATAAGGATGACACAAAACAGAAGAGGGAAGTTGCATAAAAAAACAAAAGAATGTACACCAAGCAAACCCTTAATGGCAAATAAAAAAAAAGCTTTAATTAATAATAATGTAGATGGTAAAACGTACATGTTTTAAAACATCTGATGAGAAGATTAAGAATAATAATGTAGAAGCTGTTGAAAGTGAGCAGTTAAAAAAAGAATTCAACCTTAGAAAATGCTAGGAAATTGCTTTATAATATCCTTGGAGCACTTCAGGAACAACCGTATTATGCTGTATATTACATTAACCGATTTTACATTAGGAAAATTACAAACATACTAGACTAGAAGAAAGCTGAAATTAAATTTCTTGAACGAAGCACTGGTAACGTTTGCCTAAGAGACTCACGATAGAAATTATCAATATGAAACATATATTCTACGGGCCATTAATTTTACAGGGAACTAATCCCTTTGTGGGATATACTAATATTAATATTTGCTTATAACTGTGATAAAAAATCAGTAATCATTAAGAAATATGGATTTGAAGTATGCTTGTTAGTAATAGCAACATCTAAATAAATAATATAATCTAAACTAATAACTTTTCTTCTTTGATTAAACTATTACACACACACACATATATATATATATATATATATATTAGGGCGTATCGAAAAAATCGAAGTTTATCAAATCTCTTAGCGGTAGTGCGGAAAATTTGTGGACACTCATCAGTAATAAGTGTGTGAAATTTTAAAACTCTGGGTTAATATCTTCTGTTGCCTCAATGGCCCCAAAGTTCCAAAAATTGGGCTAAAAGTGTTTAAAATTCAAAAATTCCTAAAAATTCCCATATTTCGTTTAACGATTGGGGTTAGTGGTTAAATGTTATTATTGTTTAACAACAACAACTATAATTTTTTTTTTTAAATTAAAATTTAATATCTTCTGTCGCCACAGTGAACCGGAAATTCCGAAAATTTGAATAAAAAGGAATACAATTCAATATTTAATCAGCAGTCGCAGATTTCGTTGATCGTTTTGAGGTAGCGCGTAATAAAAATTACTTTTGTCAACAACAAAAAATATGCAAGTATTATTGGTTAATATCTTCTACCACACTGGGTTTGGCGTACTGCCAGAAAGGTAAAGTGGAACACCCCTATTTTCACCCCGAGAAACAAATCAGAGCGACCAATAAATCACGTGATCATTTTCATTTGTTTAGTATTTAGTCTAACTTTAGAATATTTTCTTTCTATTAGTTTCGATCTTCATTTCAAACATATTTGCAACAATGTAGTCGTTTCTTTTTAAGGAATTTTTTTTACTCGTAGTTTAGTGTCGTAGTCATTTGTTTGTAAAAGATATTGGTAAATATTAGAAATGCAAGAATCATCGCATTCAAAGTTTCCAAGACGACAAATGCTGCCACGCCCTATTTTTGGAACATCGAAGGATTTTTCACTCATGCTGCCAACACATGAAGACGTCATAAGATGTTAGGCTCATGAGAGATGGCGTATTGGTAATGAAACTGATTGAAATAAAGAACCATGCTTCTCTGTTATTGCAGAAACTGTGGCTTTGAAAATTGAAAGTTTATACTTCGATTCATCCATTCCTTCTGTTTCACGTAAGCGTGTTTGTGATATGATACACGCTTACCATAAAAAATATTGTTCAATCATGAAAAATATAAAACGCGTGGGAAGAAGCAAGACTGCTCTTGAAAATGTAGAGAACTTTAAAACGGAAGCAAAGAAACTATTCGACATATCTTCCTGTAAATGCGCTATTTTTAAGGAGTGTATATGTCCAAAAGAGATCAAAGTTCCGCCAAATGAGCAGGCGTTCCTCAAACACCAGAGAACGGAAAGAAAAATGTTCATTGGAAGTGTTGATATACCCGAAACAAAACAACTTCAGAAACGTTAAACGCGAGTACAACAAAATTCTGTGAAAAAAAAAAGGCGTCTCCTGCTTCTGTTTCAAGCTTTACTCTGGAAAATGAAGATATGATTACCGTTTCTCCAGCAGGATTCAAAGAGTCTTCAGATGCGTGTAAAATTGGACAACACAATCATTGTCAGTCAAAGATATGGTGTTTCTAACAGAGCCACGGCTGCTATTGCATCGAGTGTTATGAAAGATTTGGGTTTAATATCGGAATCGAATTCTAGTCTCGTCATACACAAAAACAAAGTATGAAGAGAAAAATCAAGAGTTTACAAGCAAATGGTATCAAAATTAAATGAAAATCGTTCCAATCTATCTGGCCTTTATTTTGATGGCCAGCATGACAAAACTTTTACATCAGAAACACTCGAGGGAAAGCAGTTCCAAAGAACAATTGTAGAAGCGCGCATTACTGTATTGTATCGTAGCCAGGTTCTTCGCACGTAGGCAAATTACACTTGAAAGTGGGTGTAGTCTTCATGTATCGAACAGCATTTACGAATACGTAACAAGTACTTCTTTGGATGATTTTAGCAAGCTCACAGTTGTCGGGTGTGACGGCACTGTGGTGAACACAGGAATGTTTACTGGTGTAATTCACAGGCTTGAAATGAAACTTCAGAGACCACTCCAATGGATTGTCTACTTACTTCATTTTAATGAGTTGCCATTACGACACTTATTCCAGTCATTAAAAGGCAAGTCTTCTAGCTCTTCATCTTACACTGGAGACATTGGAAGAAAACTTAAAGGATATGAAAAACTTTCAGTTGTTACTTTTAATAATATTAAATGCGAGTTGCCACACATTGATAGTAGATTACTCAGTTCAGATCAGAAATACTTGTTCGACATTTGCACTGCCATTAGTTCTGGCATTTGTAGTTTAGATCTAGCTAACCGAGAACCAGGAACGTTGAATTTGGTCAACTGGCTAACAACTGCAAATCGAATACTGAGGTTATATATATCTACATCAGACCCATCAAATGAGCTACTAACTTTAGTTGAATTCATTCTAAGAGTCTACGCATCCTTATGGTTCCGAATTAAGATTAATCACTCCATAAAAGACGGTCCTAGACATCTGTGGCATTTCATAATCTCATCTCGGTACTTGCCTAAGAAGTATTGTGACGTAATCGATCCAGTTATTTCTCGAAACGCTTATTTTGCTGCTCCAGAAAACATGCTTTTGGCCATTTAACTGATGAAAGATGTCATATCAGAATCATTGCAGCTCGAAGAATAATAAAGGCAAGAGAAATTAGCCGAGGTGTGCGCAGATTCGTTATTCCTGATATCAATTTTGAAGCTGAAGACTACATTGATCTCATTGACTGGAAACATTGTTTTGTAACATCACCGTCACTCCGAGAGATAAGTTCTCAGGATCTTTTGAAAATGACAGAGGATGGTATGCCGAAGGCCTGCTGGCACTTCATACAATTTCCTTCACAAACACAAGCAGTCGAGCGAATTGTGAAACTTGTCATGGCAGCCTCCGAGAAAACAGTTGGGTCTGAAAACAAGGATAAATTCATAAGAGCTACTCTAGAATCCAGAAAACACATATCGAAGTTCGAGACAAAAAAGGATTACAAGTAGTAATGCTATCGTCAATTGTATATTTGAAAGGCAATATAATTTCTGATCCCTTTAAAATGAGGTAAGTGTGACGTGTATTTTTAATTTATTTTTTTGAAATTTTGCCTTTTATTTTCCAAAATTTGGTGTTGCTGAGGTAGCAGAAAATATTAACCTATAATTATAAAAAAAATTATAGTTGTTGTTGTCAAAAATAGTAACTAGTAAGCACTAACCTTAAACTTACAGCGAAATCTGGAATTTTTTATGAATTTTTGAATTTTAATCACTTTTAGCCCAAATTTCGGAACTTTCGAGCTATTGAGGCGACAGAAAATATTAACCCAGAGTTTTAAAATTTCACAATCGTAATAGTGATGGGTGTCCGCAAATTTTCCGCACTACCGCTAAAAGATTTGAAAAATTTCGATTTTTTCGATACGCCCTAATATATATATATATATAGTCTTAAATACCACTAAAAAATTAATTTTAAATTTTTAATGGGACACCCTTTCAAATGGTTCCTTTTGGTGAGAAAATACATGTGTAAAAATTTTAAGTAATTTAAATAAAACTTGGGGGTTGCTATCGGCAATTGTAATTACTACCACTATTATGGAAAAAATCAAGTTTTTTCACTTTAATGTATCAAAATTTGAGAAAAAGAAAAATCCCCATTGTCTGCTTTTTTTTTTACATATAATCATTGATAAACTTATTACAAACATATTGTTACGAATTTCTGTATATTTGTAAATATTTCTAAGTATTAATTATGTAAAAAGGAAAATTTATGTACATTTCGCAAAAGGCAGTGCAAGGGTTTGTCTTTACTCGTGCTTTACTTCACTTTCCTGCAATGCGTCTCTTAATGCTTGAAAACGAGTTCTACAGGGATCATGCTGGAAAAAGAGTTTTACAAGGAGCAGGCCATTTAACATTATGGTTAATGGCAATCTCGCCAAATTGGCGATATAGAGCCAAGTTGGTGACGGTTTTGGCGACTAATTTTGGTTGCCAAACTTGGCGACCATTTGACGACATTTTCGGTCCCCATGTACATGTATAGGGCTTTTCGACAACGATCTGGAAAATCCTCCAAATTTCTAACTCTAGAAGATAAACGAAAGATTGACTTTCCTATATAAGGCCGGCCGTGTGTTGAGTGAATGGAGTTACTGAGTTAGTTGTCACTCAGTGAGCATTCAGAGAGCTGTATTGCGAAAGTGAGTGGTATTGCATTGACTTTTGTGTCGATCTTAGCAGTTGTGTATCAAGTTTTTAACTGCTGTTTGAGCTCCATTGTTGTGTAAAGAGCTGTATTGAGTTTATTAGAACGGAAAATTCTGGAGTTGTAAAAGAATATGCGAAGAGTTATATCGGAATAAATTTCTGCAAGTTTTGATCTGCTTTGGCTTCAAGTCTTTTGAACCCATCCACACAACAATATGTAATGTATACAATGTACACTGTGTATATATATTTTATTATGAAATGTTAATAATGAAGCAAAATTGTGAGGTTGTGAATTTTTGTTTTCAATAGAAATTGTTTTCATTAAAAGTCATGGAATTTCCCCCCCAAAGAGAACGAACCTTAATGTACTTGTACACACTAACTACTTAACTTCTTCAAGTTTGCTCAATAACAAAATTATTTTATTTGAGCAAACAATGTTTTAATTTCGTTGCTTGTCAGGCTTTAGCCCACACCTAGCCATTTTAGTGGTTTGCTTCAAAATCAGCTTGAAATGAAAAAATAGACATGGTTTCTCTTTTGGATGGAAGTTTTCTATGATTTGGAGAGGATATTTGGCTTATGAGCAATATCATGATTTGTTTTCTTGTAGTAGGTTTTATCATAAAAACCATAGTGTTTCCCTAATAAAATTGATGACTTAGAAAATGTGTAGATAATTTAAACTAATCTTACAAATAGTGATAAAGATTAAAATACATTTTCAAATTTTCAATGAATAAAAGCTGATTAAAATCATTAGAAAGCAAAGAAAAAGCACATGCAGTTGCATTAGAAGAAAGTAATCATGAGCAGTGAAATGGTTGCATTTACAGTTAAGAAACAGTTAAATGGCTATGTTAATGCACTTTTACAGAGTATTAGTTTCTTTTATTACAAAATCGACAACAATATAAATAAAGAGAGGGCAAAAAAATATGTAATGAGATAAAAAATTAAGCCCATCAATTAAACAAAAAATTTTAAAATATCAACTCGGGTACTTTTCTAATTTTAGTTCTTTAGTTAAAATTGATAAGTTACAACTCATTTAATATGAGTTTCTTGGAATAAAATCAATATATAAGCTACTTGAAGCATAATATATACAATGAATCAACAACTACTGGCCAAAAAATTAAATACTCTAATGAATACATGAAACACATTAATAGCAATGCTAGCGTAATGCTAAATTTGTCAGGTTTTGCAGAGTTGGTAGCAACCTCTAAATATCATTTGATTTTAATAAAAAAAAAATGTGAATTTTTTTCTCATCAAGTGGAACAAAATGAGAGGGTGTCCCATAAAAAATTAACACCTTCTAAAATAAGACGCACCCTAATATATAGGATTAAGAACTTTATGAGTGATAAATATTGATACAATTTGTCGTATTAATTTTCATTTGACATAAAAAATATAAAAACAAGTAGTGACCAATATTCACCACGTATGTGACCAATAATTATCCCGAAGCCGGGGTAAATCTTGGTCACTCGATTAATGAAATTAAACAAAATTTAAATTGACTTCAGGAAAAGTGATTATATAGCCCCATGCCCAATTTAGTTACTTTGTCTAACATACTTTTGGAGATATACAGATCTTATTGTTTTTTGACCAAGAATTCCCCCATATGACCCGATCAAAGTTTTTAGCACACAAAATCATCATTCATTTAAAAAAAACTAGGGTTGTGGAACATTGCACAATTTTCAATTACACTATAATACTGATGTGGATTTGTGTCATTTACCATTTACCGTTTTTATATTTTCATTCTTCATTTAGCAAAAATGGAGTTTGGTAATGGCAATATTTTTAGAGATAATTCTTGTATGGGGTCTTTTAAAAAAAATCCACCAAAATGATGACTTAGGCGATATACTTTTCGATTATTTTTATACTATCCTTTCTTGTAAGTGAAACGATCGTTGATGAGGTATGCTCAAACAAAGAGAACTCTGTGTTAAAGGCATTCAACTTTTTACGGAGGTGGGAATGTTTAGAACACCCAAGGGTCAAACCACGTCAGATCAAACAAAATAATGGAAAAAGTTCACCCACTGTCTCAGATTTTCTCCAAATTTTGTATAATGGAATTATGAGCTAGGATGGCCACAAATCTCAATTTTGAAGGCTCCGTGATTTTTTATTACTGAGAAATTAATTATTGTAACTTTAAAATTTTCCATGAAATGCGCCATTTTTTTTCTTAATTTCTTAAATAACTCCCTACCTGTACAAGTTACTGATGTGAAAGTTTGTTTCTAGGGGTAACTTTTTAAGCTGATTTCAAAAATGCAATCAGAAAATGTGTATCTTCTATAGTTTTTGCATTAAACATTTTTTTGCAAAAAAAATTCAAGAATTTTTTTCGACATGTTTGATCAGGAGCACATGTTTTAAATTTTTATATGTTGTAAAGATGGTATACCACTACTTCCAGAAAAAAATTCATCTTGGCTTTCTGTCTCAGAGCTGAGAAAAAAATTATTGAACTTTCACAAGGAACGACTATAGGTGACGAGGTGTTTTTCTCTATACATCCAACAAAAGCTTTATTATGCATACAGTTTAACTTTTCTAGTAGCACATTCAAGGCATAAAAAATACAATATTGCAAATATGGTATATATATATGTATGTTCAAAACATAATTTATAGACTTTAATAGCATATTACTTCCATATCCGATTTTAAAATATACGACAGTGTACACAGACTACAACTATAATTAATATTTTAAACAAACCATATAAAACAGAATAGAAATAAAAGAAAAAGCTATTTTTTAGCTGATCTGAACTTATTAAGTAAGACACTAATACTTTTAATCATGTTGCTGTCAAGAACATATTGTCGTCCAGTGCTACCTTTCACTGAAGGTGCTGGTGTCACACACAACACATGCTCAAAAGGAACGAAGCAACTATCTTCTCTAGAAGGCCAAAATAATACATTAGTGTTGGTATGTCTCTGCATAAAATTTATCAGCAAGTCTGTTTCATCTTAATGCTTTTCCATAATACAGCCAATGAACTAGTTGTCATCATATACTGCAGCTACATAAACTCCTGGTTGCAAGTCATTTGCTTACATACTTTTTTCTGATAGTGAAACCAACTTTTAATCCCGAATTTGCATCATCTAATGACAATCGATACAGGGTCAACACGTCATTGTTGTTTGGAACAAACCTGTGATAACTGCAAGTTCCAGGTATTGTTTTCACGGTCTGAAAACAGGTTTCCAAGCTTTTGGCGTGTTTCTCAACATCAGCATGGGAAGCAAAAACAAAATTTATACGATGTATGTTAGAATTAGCCCAGTTAAATAAATCAAGAAGGGTAAGTATGTGGTTGTTCTGGGTGGCCTGCAAACTTGCATGAGTTATAAGTCTTTTTACTGTGCAGCCAATCCCATCACATGGACTTTTCCTATGTGAAGTGGTGAAGAAGTTCCATTCAGCAGGGATGTTGAAATCTGTCTCATGCAAGCACAAATTAATGAAGTTTTTATATTGTGCACTTGAACCATCACTAAAATAGTGCATGTATTTTAAATCTGGCAATACTTAATACGTTGTATAATTACTTTTAGAATGTAATCGGTGCAAGAGTTAATAATTTCAGGATCTCTTGTCCAGATGAAATTTTACATTTTTCTTTTAAGAGTTCAATAAACACTCTAAATCTTCACATAAAACACATTATTTTTTATCATTTGGTTGAGCCAGAGTCTCTGGAGGAACATTTAGCACTGTTGCAAATTTCTTCTGCAAAACAGAACTAGCTTCTGCTGATTTTCTTTTCGCATAGCTTTGTCATTGTTTTTTATTTACCCCATGCAGTTTGACAGGTGTGCATCCAAGATTTGTAATACTTTGATTCAAAGCTTCAGCAGCTTCTGAGACAAAAAGTTCCTAAGGTGCACTTTCAGTTTCAGGCTGCCCCTTTGAAATAGCCTCATTATTGCATGATTTTTCAGTACCTGTTATTCGAGTTCAACATTGGGGACATAATTTTTGCCCTGGTTTAAGATAGCTGTTTTTTTTGTTTTTTTTTAAATTCCAATGACACAAATCTCAAACTCTTCTTGATACCACAACTGTGTGAATGAAATGGATCACAACAGTATCTGTGAAGTTGCTCACATGCAGAAAGCAAATTTTTTTCATGGTGAATACAAATGGTTGCATTATTATTAAATTGCTCTTTTGGAATTTCAGACCTAAGTGCAATAACTTCAATTTGCTTCTCTAAAGCTATTCTATTCAAAAAATCCTATTCGTCTTGAATAATTGGTTACATGACACTCGGTCTGCTATCTATCGCCAACTGTGCACTTTGACAATGTATCCAACATTGTTATGAATACTTGCCTTAACAATATACAGTAACACCTATTTTAAATTCTTATACTTAAAACCTTCCATAAAACTAATCAGAACATAATTTTTTAACTCTCTATTAATGATAAATAGGTATTCTAACTGATAAGGCTCCAAATCTATATAATCCTTAGTCTAGACTTCAAGGTCACCAAAGATTTCCCTATATTGCATACATTTTTTGTGTGTGTATGAACAGAAAAATATTCAGTTTATAGTCGTTCGGTCGAAAGTTCAATAATTTTTTTCTCAGCTCTGAGACAGAAAGCCAAGATGAATTTTTTTCTGGAAGTAGTGGTATACCATCTTTACAACATATAAAAATTTAAAACATGTGCTCCTGATCAAACATGTCAAAAAAAATTCTTGAATTTTTTTTGCAAAAAATTTTTTAATGCAAAAACTATAGAAGATACACAATTTCTGATTGCATTTTAGAAATCAGCTTAAAAAGTTACCCCTAGAAACAAACTTTCACTTCAGTAACTTGTACAGGTAAGGAACTATTTAAGAAATTAAGAAAAAAAATGGTGCATCTCGTGGAAAATGTTAAAGTTACAATAGTTAATTTCTCAGTAATTAAAAATCAAGGAGCCTTCAAAATTGAGATTTGTGGCCATCCTAGCTCATAATTTCATTACACAAAATTTGGGGGAAATCTGAGATGGTGGGTGAACTACACTGTTTGATCTGACGTGGTTTGACCCCCAAGGCAACACCAAGAGGTATTAGTACAGCAATTTTGAACAAAATCGTGCGAGCCGTTTTTTTAACAATTACTGAAAAACATGATTTTTTTCAATGACAGCTAATTATGCGCATACACGATTTTGACGAAAACCTTAATGGAAGGTCTCAGTGTCACCACCAACTCGCACACCAAATTTGAACATCGTAGATCAATTTGCTCGTGAGTTATGCTGACTACATACACACACACTTTTTCTAGATCACTTTTTTGAAATCAGGATGTTTCAAAATGTGGAGATATGCAAAAAAAAAAAAAAAAAAAAATGTTTTGTTTGACTGAATACTATACTTTCATTACTCCATGTAATGTACCGATATAGGTAGTCGAAAGTAAAAAAATTAAACATAAAACTTACATATTTTAAATTTGATTATCAGGCTTTAAAAAAAATTCTTGCAAGAACCATTAATTTATGGTGCACAATAAGGAATTGGAAAATCTCATTTCGATTTCAAGGAACTAACCGATTTTCTTTCTACGAAATCATAGCTCTTCCTTCAAGCTAACGGCTTATGCTTTGTTGATGACGTTGCTGATAGATAACATTCTTGCTTTGTTACACAGAGAGGATACGGCTAAAGAAATATGAACAAGATTAATTGCAACATACTCCAAGGAAAATACAGTGAGTCAAGTTTTGGTTTGGAAGCATTTAACCACTATTATGAAAAGGAAAGAGACGAATATGCAGAGTCATATTGATGAAGTTCAAGTAAAGAACTTGTATCAGATTCCTGTACATCAGGTGTAGCGGGTAAATAATGTGGATGTTGTGTATCTTCTAATATCGGCGTCCACAGAATATGATGCTGTTCAAGCTGAAATAGAGAAAGTCACACTACGGAGAATATGAAGGTGGATTTTGTGACAAAACATCTCATCACTCACTTTCAAAAGTTAAGCACGGCGAGGTAAATGTTAATTTCCATAAACCAATCTGAATTAAAGAAGCTGAAATTTGCTACAAAGTGTTGGATTGTTACTCTTTTAATTATTGGAGCAATTAACAGTTATTATTTTATTATCTTTTGGTTGTTTTATTAATTCAGAGATCTTGGCGTTAAGCTTGATTATGTAGAATAAAGTTATTTATCTGGAAACTGAATGTTCCGACATGCTCTTATCAGAATCTAAGGGCAAGCAAACCATTGAAGGTTCACTTGAGTTGGTCACTAACACGGGTTAGGAAGGCAACAGGGTATTGACAGCTGATAGCGTGCAAACAAAAATCACATGCATAGAAGGATTAGAACAATTCATTATTTGAATTAGGCTGATTAAATTAGAACTTTGGCTTATTTGAAAAGTTTAAATACACGGAGGTTAAAGGAAGGACACACACAGAGTCGGAGGAAAGGACTCTAGTTGAGGTCGCTGAAACAAGTGGGACAAGTTTGCAGTAGAGATGACAAAACATCATCGAGTTCAAAGTATATATACTATTTCTCTACCTCTTGCTCCAAGAACAGCCTTACTTGCTTATATTAGGTTAAATTAAAGCATGTATTATCCCCACATTTTATATCTAGTGCTTTCAATTTTCTGTGCATTCGGATGCTTTTGCAATGTTTACTATTCATAACTTATGCGTGAGCTGTGTCACCAAACTCATAACGTTGGTGCATATTTAAAAATAAATAGTAGTTTCTTTATTTTGAATCCGAGTTGCTCCTTCCCTCAGTGTTACTTTTGAATTCCCGACTCCCAAATCTGACATGGTGTCAGCACAACGCCTTTGTAGCATAAATGCATCCACTAACGATCACAGGTGGCACCCCAACAAAAGGTAGAAGGAAGTATATAAATATGTTAAGTAACAACTAATCACGGTTTTGCGTTGGTATA
Source organism: Linyphia triangularis (assembly GCA_963978545.1). NCBI lineage: Eukaryota > Metazoa > Arthropoda > Arachnida > Araneae > Linyphiidae > Linyphia > Linyphia triangularis. Next base: position 60,425,988 of record OZ021732.1, read on the forward strand.
AAAGTCCGGCATTGTGAAGGGTTACAGGAGTTGCATGTAAGCGCTGATGAAAGGTGTTTAGAATATTCTTACAATTTGTTAATTATTCTAATTTGTTAATTATTAATTTAATTATTCTTACAATCTGTTTAAGCTAGATGTGTTTTTATGGTTTCCAGAAGATGAATGGAAGATTGTGAGCGTTCGCAGGATGTCAGTTTTTGCATTGAAGCAGGACAGTCTATCACAGATGTTGCTATTTTCTCAACGTTCATCATTCCGTCATTTCACAATTATGGAAATAATTCCAAACCAACCAAACAGTTGTCCAAAGACCTATAGCCGGTCATCCAAGGGTTATGATCCTTGCGGTAAATCAATATATTGCTGTTGTAGCCAAGCGGAATAGAAGATCGCCCTCCACACATGTGACATCTATGGTTGCAATGGCCACTGGTAAGACGATATCTGCCACTACTGTTCGTCGAATGCTACACATGAATGGTCTGTACACCCGGGTACCACGAGTTTGTGTTCCTTTATCCATCCAATCCAATAGAGCACAATTAAAGTGGTGCCACCAGCATGTGAATTGAACTGTGTCTGATTGGGGCAACGTTATGTTCACAAATGAGTCCAGATTCACCCTACAATGTGGCGATACACAGGCCAACAGTGGTTTTGGTGCGGGGTATTTGAAGCTGATTTCATATGAATTTGATGCCCTGAATTCGAATATGGCATGAGTTTTTGTCAATCAGCTCGAATTTCCAAGACATAACATTTTAATAAAATGGGCAATTTTGGAAGACACACATGACATTTTGGCTCTTTTTTCTACTCGTAAACAGATAAAAATTATAAAATTAAGATGAATTTAATAGTTTTTATTTGATATATTACATGGGGATAAAGCTATATTGAAAAATAATAGTTTTCAAAGGTCAAATATGCATTTTTATCCACCGACGTACGGGACACGTGCGCTGACTCACTTTTTTAAATGTTAATTCACCTAGTTAAAATAATTACTTTCAAGATAACTTTGTCACAAACTAGAGTTATATAAGACAAAAACACAACTGTTAGATTCATCATAATTTTAGAATTCTAATTTGTTTCCGAGTAAAAAAAAAGAGCCAAAATGTCTTGGGTGCACAGCAGAGAATTGCCCAAATATACATTACACTACTTTAAGTTAAATCCATGGATTAAATAAAAAACCTAAACACAGAATTTTTATTATTATATTAGAGAAATATTATCATATACAAAGATAGAGGGAAATGTCATCGATGAAACTAACTATAGTCATTGAACGCTTCAGAAGTTTCTTTTCCGTGACATTCTTGAATGTATTTTGGAACAGTCTCTTTTTAAACTCCAGCAGTAATCTGCCATCATGTGCGTATTACTGATTCTTCCATATCAATGAGTCCTCAATAGTTTTAATATGCTGGTGAAATCTTTCATCTTATTTCTCACTTATGTCTCTTAAATTTTCAAAAAAAACGGTTTTAGTGACTGTAACCATAACTCAACCAACCTCAACTACCTTAATACTCAAGTTACAACCAAGGGATTTGAAACTGTTAAGCATCTTGTTTACCAGTCAACATAATTTCAGTTTTGCATTTCCCCAGACAATTTCTGACAACTGCAACAAATGAAGTTTAGGCTTTTCACTCAGTCTTTTTCATCAAATTTACGAAGGCAAGATTTTTAATAAGTTGTCTTATTTATGGGTTGTGAAATATTCCTGCTTTAATTTTTTCCGCACTCAACTGATACATCCTTCCTACCTCCCTATACACTGTAAATGCTGGTGTCTTAAATTTAGACACAAAAATGTCTGAAGTTCATTTCAGACTCATTAGGTGACTTATTCGGCACAAAGGGGACATATTTATTTGAATTTCAAACATCATACGTGTCTGAAATTCCATTCAGTCACTATAAGTGTCATAAAATAAGACGTTTTGGTATTCAGACATGATAGCAAAATATTGTTCAAATTCGTTTACCAAGTAAAGGAACCACCTAAAATTTTGCAGGATTCCAAAAAAAAATTTGTTTTTCATAAAAATCCAAAGTTGTCTTACCTAAACGAGCATAGTTTTTAAAATTTAACAATTAAAAATAGAACTACTTTTCAAGACCTGTTTTCACGCCAAAAAGAAAGTTTGCAAAACCAAAATATAAAATCAATAATTTAGAGTTATAAAAATGTTTTTTTTTTATTTATCAGTATAAAAATGCTAAAACTAAGCCACAACAGTCACTAGAATATTATATATAAAAAATAAAAATTTCTTATATCCTTCCGCCATAACGTTGTTTGTTTACTTTTGGAACTAGTTATGTTTTCACGTTTTCCCCTCACTATTAGTACTTCCATAATTCATTTATTTTTAAAGACAGCAGAAGTTTCTACACGCTTTATTCATTATTTTTACTTTTATTATTTTCACCATGTTGAAAGATATAGTGGCAAAAGAAATACATGATGTTGTATTGCGATGTTGTTGCACAAAAGTAGATGTGTACTTTCGAACCTCATGAAGCTGCATTCTACAAAATTGTTATGATGCCAAAAGCTGTTAATATTATATTACTGGTTTGCGCTGCTCTGTTTCACGCCAAGTCGTTCTCCAATAACCCTAGAGTACTAACCTAGAGAGAGAATACCAATACCTTCAACAGTCAGCAAGTTTTTTTAAAAGCATTGGACTTTTCACAAGGTTTAAAGAATCCACATAGTATTGTGTGCCTTGGATTAGCAATATATGAAGTCAAGTAGTGTATCTTGGATTTCATCAGAAAGACGTCTGAATAACTCGCTAAACCATATTTTCAGAAAAATACAATTACCTTGCAGAAAAACTTTTGTTGTTGTTTCTTATTGCACGAAACATTTAAGAGGCATTGGAACAGATACAACACCTAGGCATTAGTGACAGATACAACACCTAGCCACTAGTGACAGATACAACACCTAGCCACTAGTGGTCATTTTGCCTAGCAGTTAGCACGCCTTTTTACTGACCTAGGAGTCCCATGTTCGAATCCTGTTAGCTCATGTTCGCTCCAAAGTGGTCGCTACCGAACAACCGAATCATGCTGTCATCTATCGGTGCCTTCTGAAAAAATACTGCACAACCTCCACACTACCAACTCAGCAAGCAACATCTGGCAACTTTCTCTCACACAACCACTCAACTCTCATGTAACGCACTCAATTCGCACACAAGCAACTCAATTGTTCGGCCCCATCACAACTCGCTGCGAAGGGGCTATGTGGTGGTCTCGTGTACAAATGACAGATACAACAACTAGGCACTAGTGGGTCTTTTTGCCTAGCGGTAAACATGCCTATCTACTGACCTAGGAATCCCGGGTTCGAATCCTGTTAGTGCACATTCATTCCCAAAGGTATTTTAAACACGTAAAAAGTTTGAATGGACACGATAAATGCGTTGGAATTTCTAAATGCTCATCTGTATACATTGCATTGTTCTGTTCCCAAAAAAACTATTTATATTGACATCAATAAAGCATAGATGGCAATATAATAAAAATTCATTTTCATATGTAATTGCAGTTTTTTTTTTTATATATATATTTAAGGTGTATTTTCAGCAAAAATTCTACCTATAAAAACAAACTTTATCCAAATTGGTTCTGTAGATCATGAGTTATAGGCAAATATTAACCACTTCTTGATCAATGATTACAACATCATTTGAATTCTTCCATTTGACGGGTACCAGATAAAAATCGCCAAATTGCAGCAATAACTCATTCAAATTAATAACTTCCAATCTGTGATAAGGTTTGGTTTGGCAATTCACCAAACTAATGAATAAAAATAAAAGTTCAAAAGATAAAATATTATTTTTGTGTAAACATTTCAGCTTGGTGATAACTACACCAACTTTCGGACTTAATGGTTTTTGGTACCCGTCTAACGGAAAAGTATCAATATTGTTGCCAGAGTTTTCTCACATAAACAAATGTGTCTGGATTTTTTTTGTTTTTTTTTCAATATTCAATTGGGGGTTACAGGAAAAATATTCCTCATAAATCTGATGCAATAAAAGTGAGATCAAAAGTGTTGGTATCACTTGCTTCTTCTAGAATTGCTACCACTCTGCTGAATCATGGACGAACGGCATACACTATGTTCTAATTGCCCTTTAATACCATTACTTCAAACTCAAAAGCACTTAGCAACATATCTAAACTGAGCAACGTTGCCAAGCTGTTGCAGCAGTGCTCCTTGAATGCATGATATGAGAGTAAGTAGTCACAAAAAACATAAATTGAACACTGAGGGATATTAATGACAACAGTATTTAAACTTGAAATAATTACATGTTTGAAGTGGTCAAATGTTTTGATCAGCGTTAAAAAGCTTTTGTTCACAATAATATATGCATGTACAAGTAGAATAGTATTTAAGTGACTTGACAATCAACTGCTCAAACTCGGAAATGATCATTTTGATATGCACAACACCTTCATTCCCAGTGAAAGAGTTGGTTTATGTAATATTGTTTCTCTTATTTTATAAGTTTTTATTATAGTAAATTTTAATTGATCGATTTCTAAATGACCCTCACAGAATTCCAAAATTTATTTAATCCATACTGGTCATTAATATTAGAAGGGTGATCAGAGAGACAATACTTGTTCTTACAGAGCTTTGGTATCTGGGGAAACGTTGATATTGGCACTTCTGAATGAAGGATCGGGCGTCTTGAAGAGATTAAATTAGTATAAGTGCTACAGTTGTTTTGATTGATTCCAGTAATATATTCTAAACAGAAATAATAGCCAACCCTTGTATATGGGATTTAGGACTTCACAAAATGAAGTTAAAATTGCACATTTCATGTAGAACTGCACATTAAAGAAGCACTTATCTAAAAAAGTAGAGCTGATAGAGAAAAACTGATTTTATATTTAGATTCAGCACCCCCAATATAGCTAAAATCAGTTCTAAAATTTTGGACACCAAAAAAAAAAAATTTGTTGGCCTGTGTAAGCGTGTAAGTGACTGGAAGGAACAAGGCTCATGCAATTGGTCCCAGAACATCATCGAACATCACGCATTCAGGCGGTGGGAACATCATGTTCTAGGTAGAGATTTCATTGGAATATTGCACTGACCTTGACATCTTTAGGCAAGCTTCTGTGGCAGCTGTACAGTATCGAGATGAAATCTTACACGACACCCCATTGTAAAACTGTATGCTGCAGTAGTTGGTCATTCTTTCGTTTTAATGGACGATAATGTGCATTCCTATAGAGCTGCCATAATTGACTACTTTCTGTAGAGTGAGGTGATTGCGCATATAGAGTGGCTGGCTTACTTGCCGGACCTTAATCCAATTGAAAATCTTTGGGATGACCTCAGCCGTGCTGTATATAGACGTTTCCCCACTCTCTGAGATTTAGAAACTACCCTACAGGAGAAATGACGATTACTGGACTCTGCGAAGGTTGATCACACATAACAAACATGATCACACGCTGTACATTTTGTATGTAGGTGAGGGATGCTCACATACCCTATTAGTGTCGTTTTTTCAAGCACTTTCAATGCCTTGAAAACAAGTTCATAAATATTAAGCACTTTTAATGACTTTCAATGACTGTGGGAACTCTATTTTTGTAATTGAATTTGGTGTCATATTTTTATTCAGTCATCATGATAAAAAGTTATAAAACTTACTTGCAATTATAACATTATCTGCTACATGTTAACTCTTCCCCTTTATTTTTTTTTTAGCTAGTTTCTTCAGAATTACATATTGGAATGGCTGTGGCACAGCATCACTAAAATATGACGGTATAACGTCATATTTTAGTGATGTTGTGCCACAGCCATATTGATGAATTTCATAGTAACGAGCCCCATTGATGACTTTTTGCTTGCCGACTACAAAAAAGTGCCAAACAAAAGCTGCCAATGGGCTCTTGATTGATTACTGTTCATTAAAAAAAAATAGTGGGCTGCCATTTTTTGGCAAAAATCACCTTGGCGCAGAATCCGTACCACGTTTGGAATTTTAACCGATTACTGTAACAGCTGTTTGGCAACTAAAGTTGAGCACCACATAAAACGAGTCGCCGATGGGGTAAGCCGCTTACACCCGTCCAGATTGGCAATCCCTTGATTACTATTAAATTTAGGGTACATATTTGAAACAGATGTAGTATATTTCATTTGGCAAATGTTGCCACAAATTCAATATATACAAGATGGCTGTTCATTCAAAATGGCCAAAAAAAGCAAACAACTAGAAATGCAACGAATATGTAAATAAACAATAAATCATACGACATAATATGCTAATTAGTTTTTTAAAAAAAGGTTAAACTGTGTTACAAGGAGGCACTTGGAGTTTTTCGAACTTTTCCGCAAAACGTAAGCAATGGCGAACTCCGACGCTAAAGCAAACACACAACAGTGGAAAATTAGAACTTGAGAATCGAACTTGCTTCATGATTTGCACTTTAGAAAGTCCATTGCAAAAGCCGTTAAGTTATGGTTGTGATGCAAGTTGTAGCAAAATTAAGTGTTTTGGCTTTTGATCTCAATAGCATTTATATTGAAAAATAACAACTCAGGAAGAAAATAAAATTTGTTGAGTAAGTTTATTTGATACCGCTGAAAATTCAAAGGCAATGAAGTTGCAAACGATAATTGAAAAAAATAAATGGTTAAGCAATTTAAATTTAATTTCAAATGATAATTGAAAATTTAAGCAATTAAAATTTAATTTCAAATAATTTGTAAAGGTAAATTTGTAAAATTTCGCTAAACTTTTACATTAATTAGAAATATTTAGCCCCTTCCACAATATTTATATTTTTAATCACTTGCTAAAAACTTTAAAAAGTAAAGTGTGCGAGCGCTTCGCGCTCTAAAATGAAATATTACGACCTATTTCATTGACCTTACGGCCAATTGAACCTAAAAAATATACTCCTACCTACTTTGGGCATCTCACCCTCAAAATCTCTAGTGTTTTAAATTATTTGGTACTGTAAAACTCTCTAAAAGGTAAGGTGCGATCACGCTTCGCACTCGAAAAGGAAAAAGTATGACTTATTTCGATGACCTTACGGCCAATTAAACCTAAAAAAAATACCCCTACCTATTTCAGGCAGTCGTTTGTGGCATCTCACCCCCCACCAGCAGTTAAAATTACAATTTTAAATATGGATACACAGTAAAATTGACAACCGAGACTAATTTCTTGCACAAAATTAAATTAAAATTTTCATAATTCTGCATTGATTCAAACCAAATGGCAAAACCAATCCTCACACACACTAGTCACGAACGTACAGCTATCACATCAGCGGTAGCCTAGGTGGATGACACCAAAACGACGTTGAAAATCTCAGAAATAGCTGCTATTAAAGGCTTAAAATTAAAACTACTCCAACGTAAATATCAGCGACAGTGGTCACCATACCGTTGAAAATCTTAGAAATTACACTGAAGCAACAATCTGCAAAAATAAAAATCATACCAACATAAATATTAGCGATAGTGCCTAATTATATAAGTGGAAATCTCTGCAATAGAGGCGATTATTTCTATGTAACTCTACGAAATTGACCATTACAACCACATAAATCTCACTGATGACGACAACTATATAGTTGCGCAAACCTTCGGAATATTGGCAATTATATCGATGTAACACTTGCTGAAAATGAACATCACAACAACGTAAATCTCGATGATAGTTATCATCTAAGCAATGTAAATCTCAACAATAGTAGCCTTTACTTCAGTGCAACGTTCAGCAAAACTAACCATTACATCATCAACATGAATAATAGTGATAGATCTGGTAATCTGTAAGAAAAGTGGTCATTACATCAGAGTTTTGGGGAAGTCTGAAAGTACGCAGGCTCTATATGGTTGTCAGACTTGTAAGCAAGTTCATTAAAATTATATTCAAGAATTGTATGTATCAACCCCCCCCCCCCACCGGATGAAATCTGCATTTCAGCTGAATTGTACCATTTCTGACAGGTGCAATCTCTGCAATAGTCAGTGAATATTATATAAGCGTAATATCCAACGAAAATGAGTATCATGCGACAACTGAATTCTAGGAGATCAATAATCATTTCAATATTGAAACGTTCAACAAAATGCCCATTGCCCATCACTCACCAAAGTAAATAATGCCCACGATAGAAACTATACCGTAAGAGAAAAATGCGGGGGACATTCCATCCGTGACTTAAGGAGTAAGCAGGTTCCGAGGTTGTCAAAAAAATTACTTTAATTTCACACACAAGCAAAATATAGGCAAAAAACCCTGAAAACTTCGAAATTGAATCATGTTTGAAAAGAGAGGAAGGTGTAACTACTCTCTTTCTGCAAAATCAATGAGAAATTTTTAGAATAAAGCTGATTTTCTTTGAAATTTGTAAAAAAAAGCGGGAAAATAAAAAAATGGCGGAAATTTGTCGATCGACGGAAAGAATCACATCCCTGGAAGAGATACATTTTCGGAACATTCCTCGTATTTTAGTGACTAGTAGACACCCTGTCATAAAATTTAAGTTTTTGCTCCTATCTTTTACCATTTGAACCCTTTTTTAGACATGATGAATTACGAACAATAGTATAACTTAATGGTGATTTAAACATGAGAGTTTACACCATCTTTACAATAAAACTAAGAAAATATCTTTTTAAATTGAGGACTTCCCCTGCACTTGATTCAATTGTTTTCCCTTTTTTTGTTATATTAGTTTATCAGCAGCTGACCCTATGCTAATTTCGTCGGTAGACGAGTAATAATTATAATCCTCACAGTCATACTTACAAAGTTTTAATACTATTTGAGTTTAGTTTTATGCTCTTGCACATGGAAATAATAGTACATGCACTTTGTGACGAGTTTTGACAGTTTTTCTCCAAAAAAGGGCAAGAGGGGTTAATCATTTTGAAAGAACTCGAGGAAAGGTCGCAGTAAATCAGCAACAGATGGAATTTGAATCACCCGTCATAGTGAAATGGTGAGGTATTGATCTTGTCGCCAACTTTTTAAAAAATGCACCAACCAATACACGTAGACTAGGAATTTACCATGAGATTTCGTTCCGGTAATGTTTCCTCACATTCAAACACCCCTCAGTTGGCAAAAAAAAAAGGTTTAGAAGAAAGGTTCAGTGTTCCGATCACTATATTTTGAGCTTTAGAGACTAATTGGCTCAATTTAATATTTCGCTGATGCAGTTTCTAAAACCAGCAGAAAATTACGATCTCGGATAGTTTTAAGGGAAATTAAGGTGTTTTTAAGGACCTGATTAATCAAAAATAAGGAATTCTTAAGGGCCCTTAAAAACGAAAACCAAAACTAAGGAGTTCTTAAGGACTTTTACGGACACGTGGGAACCCTGTTCTTCAGCTGGTTTGAACTTTCGACAAACAATAAACACTGAAATGAAGAGTTAAACCTAAATCACGCAGTTTGCCATATTTGTAACTATATCATTTATTTATCAAAATGCAACCCGCCAAATAAAACAGTGCTAAACGAATTAACTATACTACATCTGTACCATATATTTAAGGTACAAAAATTTAAAACAGGGTGACCACAAAATTCAGGAAAAAAAGTTCCCTGATTTCTCTGACAGATTTCTAAAAAATTCCCTGATTTTCAGGCAAACTTTTTCTAAATTTCCCAAATTTTCTAAGGATTTCCAGATGTCTAGAAACCCTTATCAAATAGAACATGTATTCTAAAGAGATAATATGCAATTTTTAAAAAAATAGTTTTGCTGGTAATGAAAAGTTTTAATTATTCCGTAACATTAAACTTCTAATGGCTTACCACTACAAATCTCCATGTAAATAATGCCAAAATATGGATAAACGTGCCTTAAACAATACAAAATTTCCCTGATTTTCATGAAATTTTAAAAAGTTCCTTGACATTTCCCCAACTTTTTCCAGAATCAAAAAGCTCCCTGACATTTCCCTGATTTCCAGGTTTTCCCGGTTCTGTGACCACTCTGTAATACAAAGCACAATACAAGTTGTTAGTAAATCTGAAATGCATATTTACAAAAAGTTTCACACAAATCACAGGTTGTCAATACATTTTTTGGGGGCTTTGTTACAGAATAGGGTGAACCTACCAGTAATTGACCAGTTAGTGCAAATTTCTACACATTTAATTTTTTTCCTATTCCACATTTAATTCCTATTAAAGGAATATTATGAAAACTTCCCAAAATATGAATTGATTATTGAAGCTTAATAATAAATTAACATGGTGTTCCAGTCCTTTTTACAATTTAAAATATCATCAAAATTTCTTACCAAAAGCAATTTTGCCAGTAATTGACCATGTAGACATTAGTAATTGACCACAGCCATGCTAGTAATTGACCACTTCTTTTTCAGAATAAAACCAAAAGTTAATTGTTAAATTCCGTTATAAAATGCTCTAATATTCATAAATTAACTATTAAATAAATTTAAAAAAGGAAGTAAAAATAAATATAATCAATTTTAATAAATGACTGGTAGGTAATTATGCATATCTTACTCAAAAAATTAAAACAAGAAAATCAAAACAATATAGAAAAGACTATCTAATCCTATGCTTTCAATTCTGAATAAATTTAGATGAAAAGAATCGAATTTAGAGGATATTTCTTGAACAGTTTTAACCTTTAACTGCTGTGATTGGGTGGTTTGATATTTTTGGCGCAAGGGCAACACGTGGTCCATATTATGTCAAACAAATTTATGAACATCATCTTAAAATTTAAAAAACATAGAATCGGAAAAATTAATATAAAAGTCAAAGATGAAATATTTTGGGGGATGGAAGCATTCAACAAAAAATGACTCATGGTCTGTCAGACCGCATACAGCAGTTAAAGGTTAAAAAGCATCCGTTTATCTAATGGAAATCCTTTTCTTGCATTGGCACTTATCCAATTACATAGAAGAGTTTCTTCTGAGGGTGTAAGATTTGTTGGGATGCCCATTTTTCTAAATTCTGGTGTTTTCCCTGTTAGCTTATTAATCAACGTAGAATGAGGAATGTTGTATTTTCTGGCAGTTTCTCTTATTTTCCAATTTTTTTCTCTTACTTGAAAAAGTGTAAATTTCAAGTTCTCTTCGGTGTACTTGAAAAAGGATTTCTTCCCTTCCATGAGTGTTTAATTTTAATGATTTCAGAATTCTTATAGCCTAGGTATATGCTTAAACCAAGAAAAAAAATCTTCCTTAATGATTTATTTCCAATTTCTTATCAATATTTAAGTTAGTTTTCTACTTTAATTTTTTCCTGTTCATATTAAAAAATATTACTAAACATATATTTTATTCAATTAAGGTGTGAAAAGTAATTTTGATATTTACAAGGGTGTTAGTGATCTGGAAATTTTCAGGCTTAACTTTGACCAATGCTTTTCTCTTTCAACAGTCCATTTGATCTGATTTTTGGAATTTTTCGGGAAATAAAAAAATTTATAAAATTCTAACAGACAACATTTTATGTACCAGAGTGTTAATTTAAATAAACATTGTAATTAACCTACATAATATTTGTGTGGGGTAAAAGGGAAGTATACTTAAAATTGACTTTTGACCATTTCTTGACTTTAAAAAAAAAATTATGTTAAGAAATTAAGCCTAGTATATTTAAAAAGAATCTAATTTACACATGCAATAAGAAAATTCATCTTAGAGTTTAAAAATGACTTACTTTTACATTCTAAAGTTGAAAAACTAATACTTTACACCCTTATCGACACCAATTAACCGAATTGGTCAATTACTGAAAAAATCAAATAGTAAGTGAAGATTGCAATAAAACCATAAACCTTTGTTATCACTTTGTTTTTTCCCAGAAAATATGCAAGTAAGTAAAAATTTAGTAGTTGACCATTTTGGTCATTTACTAAAAATATAACACTTTGCCTGATCAGTAATTGACCATCTGTTATTTATAATTTGTTAATTAGTTTAAAGAAAAATTAATTGTACATTAATATAAAGCAAACATAAATGATCTACATACATTATTTGTATTCAACCATTTAGGAATTATTTATGTTGATGCTAAAAAATCACAGAGAAGCTAAACCACCCTTCACTAATAGTGTCAGTCACTCATATGAGGCCATGTGTTTTAATTTACCTTTGTGTTTGTTAATTGTTATCATCCAATTGGAAGCTTGGTTACCCCTATAACTTTTGGCAGTAGCTTTCATTAATTATTGGATATATTTTAACCAATAAAAATTAGAATACCAACACAACAATCCTTGTTTACTTCCTTTTTATGTCATTTTGGTCAACTACTAGCATGTGGTCAATTACTGGAGAATCACCCTAGGTTTTACCAAGTTTTGTGACAGCAAGTGATTAAAAAAAAGTGATTTTGGAGGTGAGAAACCACAAATCATAGCCCGAAATAGGATGGGGTATTTTTTAGGTTTAAATGGCCTCAAGGTCAACGAAATAGACACTACTTCTTACTTTTAGGTCACGAAGCATGCCCACACCTAACTTTTTAGCAAGTTTTAAGACAGCAAGAAGACGAAAATATAAACAAAAAGATTCAGGAAACGTATTGGTTTGGTTGTGGTACAGCGTCACTATCAATGACAATCCATTTTTTTTTTTTTTTACCTCAGAGCTACAATGGTTACAATGAATAATTAAAGTGTCCCAACACAAAATAATGTGTATTTTAAAGAAAATGAACAAGATTAGTTAAAATTACAAAACATGTAATGCATCTGTACGCACACATTACGAAAAAGGAGTCAACATTTAATTAAAACATCCAAATATGAAAACACTGATTACTTACAAGATTCCTGGAACATCAGCCGAACTTGTATAACTATAAACACTAAAAAATGTACTTGTATCGTTTTGTCAAAACACTGTCCATTCTCTAGCTATTCAATAAGCATCATGCAAAATAGTATTCAAATTTCGCAGTTGTTTTCCTTTTGAAATATATATTATTAAAACTTTAACTAAGTATTAAAACCATTACACATAATTTTTACAAAAAGTCCAAAACATTACATATCGATATAGTATAATTCGATGTATCGTATCGATCTGTCGAAAATTACAAAATCGGTTAGGATTAGATTCCCCTCTGTAGATGACGTCAATAACAACTGCTTTTTGCAATGCCGATTGGATGGAAGGGAAAATTTGCATTTGTTCCAAATAATCTAGATTGGAGTAGAAAGGGGTGTACGGGAACGGCAATTCTTTACCTTTTTAAAAAGCGGAACGGTGTTCCCTCAGATAATTATTTTTTAATTTGTATTTTTTTTATGTATATACATATCACTAAACGCAAAGCCAAGTAAGAAAACGAAAACTCAAATTCCAGATCTGAGCAGAAATCAAGTTCAAGTATTTAGTTCTAGTATTTGAAAAATACTTGGAAGAGGCACGCCAACCCACACATGGCTATTTCTCCTTCATTACTGCACCAGAGCGGACTGGGGAAAGCTGTGTGGACAGTAGAGAAAAACATTCCCGTGTAGGAACCCGCATGAGTACGACCAGGAGAATCGCCTCTACCACTTTTCAGTGATGTGTTTCTAATTTATTGTAATCCTCGTCTCTATGTTGGCTTGTACCAACTTTTTCTCTCATCTCAATTGTTATGCACTAAATTCTAATAAATATAATTTTCTGTTAAGTGTCGTGTTGGTCAAGACCCCAAAATACCACATATTTCTTCTTAGGAAAGAATATCAGCAATTGTTAAAGCATCATTGAAGTACTCATTATTAATGGACACAACAATAGGCATTTTTGGCAATTATTAGTGTACGTTTGTAGTCCGCTATGTAGAAGAATATAAAGTATTTAAAAAACTGTTAGTTTTAAAGTGTGTCACATTAAGTATGGCTGAGGTGCTATTAACTTCATTAAGTAATACCCTGAAAGAAGTGCATATTAAAGATTGCGTGGCAAATGCCTTTGATGGTGCTTCAAATATGAGTGAACTCTACAATGGTCTTACTGCCATACCATCAGACATAATGTCAAATTCCATTCATACATGGTGCTATGCCAATGTAATCAATTTAGTATCCTCGGATACTGCAGAAGCACTTCCCATCACTGTATCCTTTTTAAATCAAGTCCAAAAAATACAAGTTTTCTTAATGAAATTGTTGGAAAAGCATACAGAAGCATTTCAGTCAAAAGAGTTATAACTTGAAATCGACGGCAATTGAATTAGGTTATCAATCACCGGGTGAACAAACATTTATTCATTCATTATTTAGGGGAACTAAGACAAAAGAATGTAAGCACCAAATGCTATAATATTCAATTAGGAGATATTAATGGAGAATATGTTTAAAAAGTTTAGATGATTTCGACCAAGAAATAATTTGTAATGACACTTCAAGTAAAAATAATGGCACATGGATAAGTGAATTATGATTAAAGAAAATCAATTTTTCCGATGTAGATCACGGAAATCTTTAAATAGGTCCTTTAAGTCTTATTATGTTCTGATGTCTTTGGATGGCTTTACACAGGAAAAAAAGTGTTGTGTTTTCTACAGTACTTGTAGCATTATAGACCAAACTTGGCTGGTCATTATTAGGGAATGTAAATTATAATCAAGGGTGTAGTGGGGCCGATATGCAGCGGCAACCGGCGTACCGACTGGGATGATCCTATGGGAGCACTCACCTCCCCCCCCCCTCCTATTTTCTCAATCGGCAAATTGCGATTATTTTTTTTAATGAGTCGTCAAATTATGTAAAATATGGGCAGTTGTAAATTAAAAAATATATTTATCAAAAAATTTCGTGCGAAAAAATAATAATAGCAAAATACAAGAAGTCGGCAATTCTTAAACAAGGATGACTATCATTCTTCACCAAGCAGATACAATTCGACATAGAGTCGAATTGGTTAATTCTTGACCCCACATCTTCCCTTTCCTTCGATTCCGTTGACTTCCTTTGGAGATAAGTTTGGGGGTCCCACCGTCCCACACAGCTGCGAAAATACTTTAGCAAGTCAAAATTGGGTACTTTTACAGTGCCATAAACAGGGCCTGATTTAGAATTTTTTTTTACTGTAGGCCCAACATTCAGAAAGGGGCCCCAATAGCAAATATTTATTTCCTTACGTCACAATATTACCAGATCAAGCTACATTCGTTAAGACTAACTTTTCGCAATTAAAACTCATAGTTTACTTTCACACGATTTTTTTGTTATAATTAGTATGATCTTGATTTGCTCAAAACTTTTGAATTAATAAAGACCCCCCCCCCCCCCCATGAACACTGATTTTAAAACACACTTTCCTGTATTTTAAACTTACATTTTACCACAGGGTCTCCAAATTATATAATAATAAAGATTACTCAATTTTATAACAATAATTGTAAATAATACTAAGTAGCCTTTTCACTGTTTCCACGATCTCACCAAAAAAGAGGGCCAAAAAAGTCCACGGAAGAGCCTGCAAACCAACCAATCACAAAGACTCTCATTTCATAATATAAGAAGTTGTATATGGTTGGTTGGTTGGTGAACATCTCTTTACAAGAGGCGAGAGAAGGAGAACAGCCGCGTAAAGCCCTTGTATCCATGTGCATATGAAGAAGCTGTATATGATTGGCTGAACCGGAAAGATTTGCTTAATTAGGTTTTATTAGGTTAATCTATCTAACTTAACTCTCTGTGACTATAAAAAATATGGAATTTGTGGATGTGTAACTAAAAAATTTTCATTATTTTTGTTCAGTACTTCCCATAAAAAGACCATTATATTTAAAATTTTCAGAAAAATTTCAAAATTTGGGGCCTCCAAATTTGGGGGCCCCTAGGCCCGGGCCTAATGGTAAATCAGGCCCTGGCCATAAAAACGAAGTGGATCTCTAGGACCAAAGAGCTTCTATTTTAAATCATTTTCTTCAGTCTGTAAAACCAGTGTTTCAAAAAACCAGGCCTTGCCCTCTCGTATATAGGCATTTGTGTTTAGTGTCATGTGAGCAAACCATTTAACTTATATTCCTCTCCATGATTGATAGTCGACAGTTCCTAAATTAGTATAAAAAAGTAATACTATTAAAAGAAAAAGACTAAGGTTTCAATGTCATAAGAGTGGTTATTGTTTCGATGAAGATTGCAAGTAAAGACATACGGCGCACATGCAGGAAACGAAGTTTCCTTATAACATGTTGGTGCACCAGCAAATCCATTTAAATCTGCACGCAAAATAAAAATTGCGGAAAGTTAGTCTATCAATTTTTTTCTCCCTTCTTACTCTATACATTCTAGTACGCCCCGCGACAAAATTATTTGTAGGGGGGGGGGGGGGGGAGAGGAGCCTTCATTCTTTCAACCTCGATTTTGCAAAAAGGGAAATCCTAATGAAATGTGAATTGATAGGTGTGTATTAAATTTTTGTTCAAAAAGTATTTAAAATATGGTTTCCTGGTTTCTGTGAATGTTATTATTATTTTTTTTTTCCTAATATTTAATTTCAAAATTTAGAAAATGTACAAGTACCTAGTATATTTCGTAATTTTGTTTGGTCATACAATTTCTTATTTTTAAACTTTACTTATTTTGCAAACAAAGTAAAGCTATAAAATTTTATTTTCAGACGCTTTTGTTACTAACCATATCTATTTATCGTCTGTACAAGTAAACATCCATTTTATTTTTATTCTTAATAGTACTGAGGATAAATGTCAAAAATATTAAATATTTGGTGAGCAAATAAAAGTAATTACATGAGTCTGCAGCCCGCCAACAAAAAATGGAGTGGACTTTTGTCTAAACTGTAAACAGATTTAACAACAAAAAAAATAAATATTTTAATGTGTCATCAATATTTATGTCTCCTTTCGGCAGTAGGTTCAATACTTATTCATAACTTCAGACTTGGAAAGAAAAATCGTACATCCGATTGAAATTAGTTTCGTCAATGTCTCTAAAAAATGGACCGGTCAGGTACTTAAATTAAGCTCTTTTTTTTTTTTTTGTGTTCCAATTTTTATTTCAATATAATAATAAATAATTTTTAATATAAGCTTTGTTTAGCGCTTTTATTTTTTATTTTTAAAAAAAGTCCAATGCATTCAAATCTCAATCACTCCCACTAGAATTATAACAACACAATTATTAAAATTAATTTATAAACAAAACAATTTAATTATTGAAATTATTATGTATAAATATTTAAATAATAAAGTATAGTAATTATTAAAACTATTTAATTATCAAAATTAATTATTCCATTAATTATTGGAAATATTATTAAAATGTTATTAATGATTTTATTGAAAATTTGGGCCCCCTTAAATCTAAAATTATCTGCCGATTTTTTGACCAAGCACGCCTCTGGCTAAGATATGTAACTACGGCCGGTTTATTACGGTCTATATCAGCATTGACCAATGAAGAGGAGCGATATTGGCCAGCGTTGTTGAGCTACTGGGGTCTGTATGGTGTGATCGCATCTACATCACACGCTTATAAAGAGCCCTGATTTCCAAACTAATGTATATATTTTTTTTCTCAGTAACCCCTTTTTAAAGGTTTTTGATACTTCATGTACCACAGGCTCGCTTCTTTCTCTATAATAGTTTCTACGCAAGCACAGGCTCGCTTCGTCGGTTAAAAGAATTATCGCTACGTAAATCCTTATTATTAGAACCCCTTTGTCGAGAAACAAATAAATAAACGTTAGTACAATAATATAACCTTCCTCGCCGCTCCGACTATTTTTTTTTAATCCCCTTTTAGCTTCCCCCATCCTCTGAAAAACAAAATACAAAAGGAAACAAAATACAAATTCCATGTAAAAAAAAATGCATAGTTGTAGTTAAAAAGTTTTTTTTTTTTTTTTAATCATCAGCTACTAAGTTTTTTCAGAATTCTATTTTAAACTAACCAGGGTGTCCACAGAAAAGTTATTTTGAAATTCCCTGACATTTCCCTGTAACACCCAATTTTTTCCCTGATTATAAGTTATCGACAAAAAATATATATACAAGGTGAGACCGAAAAGTAAGGTGACTGATGTCATAATAATCACTGTATTGTTACGAATTTCTCCACTGAGGCAATGATGGCACAGTTTTCACGGTATACAAATATTTATTCTCTCTTCAGGAAACTCACAAAATTTATTCACAGGCAACAGTTTAATTACTCTCAAGCTTCAACACAAGCTTCAACAAAAATAACTTCGAATTCAGCGATTATACAAGCTCACTCCAATAGGTAAACAAAGCGATCAGCTTTCAACGAACTCCGAAGTCAATCTGAAAACTTTCCCGTTCTCCGGTCTTTTATATACAAGCGCGTGAGACATTCTCGAAATTTCCAGCCAATTCATAGAAAAGAAATATCTCGAAACTTCTCGATGGCTTTAGGTGTTGCCACCTTTTTCTAACTTGTATAATCGCTATTAATTAATAAATAAAATAAGATAAAAATAAATTACAATAGAATTTTGAAATAATACGTCACTATTTACAATATATACAGACAATTTGTGCAACATTTCCCCCTTCTTAAAGACTGCACGTCCCGGGCAGTGAAGTAATTAAGAGGAAAGGCAATTCAATCACTTCTACTATAATATGGGGCTAGTCTATTGTTATGTACAACTCTAGGTTTACAGGAGGGTGTCCGTTGAATCCTTACCACGACGTCGTTGATCTTCTTAAGGACCACATTCGGCCCTTCCCAGTTCGTCTGGAGCTTAGGGGAGAGTCCTTTCCGACGTTTAGGATTCCATAACCACACCTTGTCACCTTCCTGGAATGAACGTTCCGTGGCCTTGGCATCGTAGCGGACCTTCATGCGCTCTGTCATGATGTTGATTCTTTCTCTGGCGAACCGATGTACGGTTTCCAAACGTGCCTGGAGATCATCTAGATACTGGACAGGCGAGGAAGGGGTGTCCGGTGGTCGTCCAAAGAGGAGGTCGCAGGGTAGTCTAAGGTCTCTTCCGAAAATCATTTGAGATGGTGTATATCCGGTGGTCTCGTGAGTAGCACTTCTGTAGGCCAAAAGGAACAATGGAAGTTTCTGATCCCAATCTTGCTGGTTCTTGGAAACAAACAAGGAGAGATGATTCAGAATCGTTCTATTAAATCGTTCAACCATTCCATCGGATTGTGGGTGCAGGGGAGTTGTACGAGTCTTTTCCATGTCGAGCAAGTCACACAGCCCAGTGAAGACGGCAGAGTTGAAGTTCGTCCCCTGATCGGAATGTATCAGCAGGGGTACGCCAAATCGGGAGATCCAATTCCGTACGAGGACTTCTGCTACGGTTGTGGCTTCCTGATCCGGAATCGCGTATGC
Source organism: Linyphia triangularis (assembly GCA_963978545.1). Taxonomy (NCBI): domain Eukaryota; kingdom Metazoa; phylum Arthropoda; class Arachnida; order Araneae; family Linyphiidae; genus Linyphia; species Linyphia triangularis. The sequence goes on from OZ021732.1 coordinate 60,445,362, forward strand.
TTCTGGCCACTTGCTAAAGTAGTCCATGACAACTAGGATGTATTTGTTGCCATTAGTTGTGTGAGGTAGGGGGCCTAAGACGTCTAAAGTAATTCTTTCGAATGGTGCTCCTACGTTGTAACGTTGTAACTTTCCACGAGTTCGGGTCTTCGGTCCCTTTCGTGAATTGCATGCATCACAGGACTTGCACCACTTCTCCACGTCGGATTTTGCTTTGTCCCAGAAGAATCTCTCCCTGACTTTCTGAAGAGTTTTCGTGACACCAAAATGTCCTCCAGTAGAACTGCTGTGAAGTTCTTCTAGAACGTTGGTAACTCTAGAACTTGGAAGGATTAATTGCCACCGGAAGCTTTTGCCATCATCGGACTCCCATCGACGGTAGAGTACTCCATTTTTCAAGTGCAAAGAGTCCCACATAGCCCAATATCTCTTCATTATTGGGCTATAGCATGCAATTTCCTGCCAACTGGGTTTTCCGGTAGCTGCTTCCATGAATTCAATTAGAGGTTTCAAGTCCTGATCTTCGACTTGACTTTTCCGGACATTCTGGTCACTCCAAGGGTCCACGTCTGAAGTAGTTGACTTGGTAGTTATTTTCCGAACGGCCAATGTGTTAACCCCAAACTTAGAATAGGCATTGGAACAAAATCGACAGTTCTCCGGGCATGGTCTTCTGGAAAGAGCGTCTGCATTCCCATGGGACGTTCCTTTTCTGTGATGGATATCCATGTCGTATTCCTGTAGGCGCTGAATCCACCTTGCTATTTGTCCCTCTGTATTCTTGAAATTCAGCAACCAAGTCAGAGACGCATGATCATTTCTTAGAAGGAATTTTCGCCTGTACAAGTAATGATGAAAGTGCTCAACGGCTTTTACTATTGCCAGTAACTCCTTTCTTGTGACGCAGTAGTTCCGCTCGGATTTTGACAGGCTCTTACTAAAATAAGCGATGACTTTCTCCTGTCCTTCAATTTCCTGGGAAAGAACGGCGCCCACTCCCTCGTTGCTGGCATCTGTATCCAAAATAAAGTCCTTGTTAACATCGGGAAAAGCCAAAACAGGCGCGGATGTTAAAGCGCTCTTCAGTTGATTAAAGAAGTCGTCACAGTCGGCAGTCCATAGGAACTTCTGCTTGCTCTCTGTTAGTCGATGCAAGGGTCTGGCGATCTTGGAGAAACCTTTCACGAATTTACGGTAATACGTGCACAGTCCTAGGAAGCTTCGCAATTGATGAACGTCTTGCGGTCGAGACCAAATTTGCACAGCATGGATCTTGGCTGGATCTGTGCTTACTCCATCGGATGAAATGATGTGTCCGAGATAACTGACTTTCCGCCTAAAGAGCTTACATTTTGATGGGCTAAGTTTCAAGTGGACTTCCCTAAGCTTCAAGAACACGTTCTTCACATTTTGCAAGTGTTGATCGAAACTCCGCCGGTAATAATGATATCGTCCAAATATACCAGACAGGTCTCGTAGGAAAGTCCTCTAAGCACAGTCTCCATTAGTCGCTCGAACGTAGCCGGTGCATTACACAAGCCAAACGGCATAACTTGAAACTGCCATAATCCTTGGCCGGTAGTGAAGGCAGTCTTCTCACGATCGTCGGGATGTATCTCCACTTGCCAGTATCCACTCTTCAAATCCAAAGTCGAAAACCACTGGTTCCCTGATAGAGTGTCCAAAGTGTCATCGATTCTTGGCAGAGGGTAGCTATCCTTTTTCGTAATTTCGTTCAGCTTCCGGTAATCCACACAAAACCTGGTGGAACCATCCTTCTTTCGAACGAGTACGATTGGAGAGGCCCATGGACTTGAGGAGGGTTCGATAACTCTATTATCTTCCATTTCCTGTAACAGTTTCCCGACCTCCTCTTGTTTTGCGAAAGGAAGTCTTCGAGGATGTTGTTTAATAGGTAAATGGATCCCAGTATCGATTCGATGTTGAGTAAGCTCTGTTCTTTCTACATCTTTCGATGACATGGAGAAAATGTCTTGAAATTCTACCGACAATCTTCTCTTGCCTTCTTTCCAACCGAGAGTCTTCGAGAAGCTGGTCCACTAAATTCGCGGGTGGTGCGGTCGGAAGCTCCTTCGATCCTCTTTCAATGCTTGTAACAGGTGTGCTAGTGGCAATTTCTTCCCCCTTCTTGATAACTCTTGTAGAATCATTGATGTTGGCCATTCTCACATGCACCACCTCCTGAGAGAGATCCACAAGCGTCGCTCCTACTAGCACTCCTTTCGGGACGCTATTCGATGATGGGAAGTCCGTTACTCCAAATCGGAAGGCATTCGGGAGCTCTGTTGAACTTTTTACAACCAAATCTGTCATGGAGGGATGGTGATGTCTTCAAGAGCTACTATTCGATATGCACACGGCTCTTCCGAGTCCAAACCGAACAATGGAACTTCTTCTTTCCCCGTTTGAAGCTCGCCTTTCTCGAAATTCAAAGTAATTCCATTTCTCTTTAAAAAGTCCTATCCAAGAATACATGGGTCAATAATTTCAGCGACGTAAACGGTGTGAGTGTAGGTGTGAAATCCAAAAGAGATGTTGACATTTAATTTCCCATGCACAGAAATTTTGTCACCAGTCACAGTCTGTAGTGAAACTGAAGGCGCCGTGTAAAGAGGTTGGCTGTCCAGGCGCCGGGCTACATCCGTCCGTAAGATGGTTACATTTGCCCCTGAGTCAACTATTAGACGACAGGGAGTTCCATTGATCTTGCCCTCCACGAATAAACCATGGTTTCCTCCTTGAAGGGATGAGATGTGATAGAGGCTGAGTGGGGCACCACCTGCTCTACACGGCGACCTCCGCCTCGCGAGATAGCCGCTCTTTAGTTTAACTGCTGAGGCTCGGACGAGGGTCTGTCCCCTCTCCTGTCCAATTCAGGGCAATCACGTCTGAAATGTCCTTCCCGGTTGCAGAGCCAACAAACCACTCTAGTTTTTCGATCCTTCGAACCAGGAATATTTCTCATAATTCGCTCCATCTTGTTTTCCAGTTCTTGAAACTTCTTCGTGAAAAGTTCAGAGGAATCGTCTGCCAATGTTCCACGTACGAAACGCCGATCTTTTCTAGAAGCTTGCTGTGCGGCTTCTACTCTCATGGCATAGACGAGGGTGGACTTTAGATCTTTGCTGTCTGACATCCTGGTAGCTTGCTGTATGTCGGGATCTTTGATGGCATCCACGAAATACTGAAGAGACAGGTTATCTCGTACGTCCGAGGGACAGTCTGGGAAAGCGAGGAGCGACAGTCTTTCTATATCCGATGCCAATTCTTGAAGAGTTTCATTGGCCTTCTGCTGTCTCACTTTCAGTTGCAGTCTGTTATAATCCTTTAGATGTTGCTCCCCAAACCTTAATTCCAACGCACTTGCCAGCGCCACGAATTCTCCCCGCTTCTCTTCAGGTAGTGTTTGTAAAATGTCAGCAGCTTCACCTCGAAGAGATGCCGCGAGATGGAATGCTTTCGAAGTATCGTCCCAACCATTCGCAGAAGCAATAATTTCAAACTGCGTTTGATAAACGCGCCAAGACGACCTCCCATCAAAAGTGGCCACTTTGATGCTGGAACGTGGCGCAATAAAGGGAGTGGAAACGTTATCCCAATTAGGCGTTGCAATGGTCACAGCTTCGCGAGTTTCTATTTTCCGTAGCCTTTCTTCTACAGCATCCATGAATTTTCCCTGCTCTTCTTTGATAGTGGAAACCTTTTCTTCCATTTCATCTCTTATAGCAGTGAGAACGTCTTCCTTCACGGATTGCAGGACCGATGATGTTGTCTCCATAATAGTAGATTCTACCATTGACGCTAGCTCGGTTTTCATTTCTTCCCTGATCTTGATTACGGCTGTGGATGTGGACTCGCACTTATCGGCCAAAGCTTTCATGTCAGATGACGTTGCATTTTGCAAAGCTTTAATGTCTGATGATGTCGCTTCTTGACTGGCGGCAATTGCGGCGGCGAGTTCGGCATTTGTCGTTTCTTGACGGGCTTGACCAGCGGCGATTGTAGCGGCGAGTTCGGCATTTGTTGTTTCTTGAAGGGCTTGACCAGCGGCGGTTAATTCTTGTCCGGCTTTTATTTCGGCTTTCATTTCAGCGGCCGTGGATTCTTGTCCGGCTTTTATTCCAGCAATCATTTCCATTAATTGTTTCATTTGGTCTTCCATCATTCCTCTAGTTGTCGGCATTCAAAATTACGAAACCCCACTTCTGACACCACTGTTACGAATTTCTCCACTGAGGCAATGATGGCACAGTTTTCACGGTATACAAATATTTATTCTCTCTTCAGGAAACTCACAAAATTTATTCACAGGCAACAGTTTAATTACTCTCAAGCTTCAACACAAGCTTCAACAAAAATAACTTCGAATTCAGCCATTATTCAAGCTCACTCCAATAGGTAAACAAAGCGATCAGCTTTCAACGAACTCCGAAGTCAATCTGAAAACTTTCCCGTTCTCTAGTCTTTTATATACAAGCGCGTGAGACATTCTCGAAATTTCCAGCCAATTCATAGAAAAGAAATATCTCGAAACTTCTCGATGGCTTTAGGTGTTGCCACCTTTTTCTAACTTGTATAATCGCTATTAATTAATAAATAAAATAAGATAAAAATAAATTACAATAGAATTTTGAAATAATACGTCACTATTTACAATATATACAGACAATTTGTGCAACAGTATTATATATTTTCAGATAAATACATCACTGTCCTTCAAAGTAGTTCCCGCCGTCTACAATACATTTCTGACAACGTTCATACGAGTTCTTGAAACTTCTGTAAAAGTTCTCCTTTGAGACTGTCTTAAGTTCCTTGGTAACAGCAGCTTGAATGTCTGAGATGCTTGAAAATCGGTTTCCCTTCAGTGCCAATTTCAGTCGTGGAAAGAGGAAAAAATCTGCTGGCGCTAGAAATACTAGTATTACACCCTCCTTATTCCCTTGATCTAGCGCCAGCAGATATTTTCCTCTTTCCACGACTGAAATTGACACTGAAGAGAAACCGATTTTCAAGCATCTCAGACATTCAAGCTGTTGTTACCAAGGAACTTAAGACAGTCTCAAAGGAGGACTTTTTCAGAAGTTTCAAGAACTTGTATGAACGTTGTCAGAAGTGTTTTGTAGAAGGCGGGAACTTTGAAGGACATCAGTGATGTATTTATCTGCAAATATATAATACAGTAATTATTATGACATCAGTCACCTTACTTTTCGGTCTCACCATGTATAATAAATTTTCAAACAAAAAAGCATTCAGACTTATCGTCATAAAAAAAAATTATGATGCATGTACGTGCATGTGTAATTATACTTTAAAATCACACCTTTTCTAGCTTACAGTCTAATTTCAAGAAAAGAGGACTCTAGTATTAAATTTCAGATTTAATAAACTACTTTCTAAGTATTGGACTTGAAATAACTCAGAAATAACTTTAAGATGAAAAATGGTTATTTTATTTCCAGAAGAATTATTTTCTATTTTTTTAAACTTACAGAACAGGTGAACAGAGTTGAGTTGTACAAATGCTGTATAATGGAATAATAGGTAGTGGCTTAAAAATAGAGTAACATGAAATATTGAATTTAAATATTCTAACACTCCCCTCAATATTTCTATCCCACCAACCCCATTCCTTTTGAAAATTTTGCAGTCTTAACTGCTTCAAGAGGCTTCGTCAATAAGTCAGCTTTCATGACATCAGTTGGGCAGTATAATACCGACAGAAAATTATTAGTTACAAGTTCACGAACAAAATGATACTTAATGTCAATGTGTTTGGTGCGCTGACTAAACCTTCCACTCGTAAGCATTTTGATGCAGCTCTGATTGTCTTCGAATATTGTTATAGGTACCGTAGCTGCTTCATGAAAATCCCTCAATAGTCTGTTTAACCATATAGCTTCTTGTGCTGATTCTGCAAGAGCTACATACTCAGCTTCTGCACTCGATAAAGAAACTGATGGCTGTATCTTGCTTGACCAACATATTGTCCCTCCATATAGTTGGAACAAATATCCACTCTGTGATCTTTTTCCCTCAGATCCTGCCCAATTGGCATCCACATACCCTTCTAAAATGCTAGTTTCACTGTGTAGATCTGAACCTAACTTTAGTCTTTTGTGCACTGTAGTTTTCAAGTATCGAAATACTCGTTTAACTTCTGTCCAGTCACTTTGAGTTGGTCTGCTAACTTTACTAGCTAGAATTGATGTACTAACTGATATATCTGGTCTTGTATTAGATGAAATGTAAAGTAGTGATCCTATAGCTGCTCGATAGACTGTATTTGTTTCCAATGGATCTTCAACTTCATTTCTCTTTAAGTATCCTGGCTCCAGAGGTATTCTTGATGGTTTCGAATCCTCTAATCCAAACTCCTTTATTTTTCGATTGATGTAGTTTGTTTGATGCAAATAGAAAAGTCCATCATCATCTCGATCAATTTGTAAACCCAAATAAAAATTTAAATGTCCCAGGTTCTTCATTTTGAATTGTTTCATAAGTTCCAATTCAAATTCCCTTAAGTTTAAATTTTCTTTGCTGGCTGCAATCAGATCGTCAACATACACAAGAATATAGGTCCAGGCTCCATTTGAATGTTTCGAATATAGACATGGGTCTGTCTTATTCTGCTTGAAGCTCATTTTCATGAAACTGTCATGGAGTTTCTTATTCTATTCGTTTGCACCCTGTTTCAAACCATATAAACTCTTCTGAAGTTTACAAACAAGATGTTGCTTTCCTGGTTCTTCATATCCTTTTGGCTGTTTCATGTATACATCATGATGTAGATCGCCATTTAAGTATGCTGTCTGAATGTCATACTGATTAACTTCCATTTTTCTTTTTCCTGCAATAGTTAACAAAGTTCGAAATGTAGTCTGGCGTACAACAGGTGCGAAAACTTCATCATATTCTTTGCCAAATTTTTGAGAAAATCCCTGCGCAACCAATCTGGCCTTAAATCTGTCTACATGTCCGTTTTCATCAATTTTTCTCTTGAAAATCCACTTGCTGGCTATTGCTTCTTTATTTGGTGGAAGTTTTGTTAATTCCCAAGTTCTGCTTTCCTTCAGTGAATTTATTTCTTCTTTCATTGCATTACTCCAAGATTCAGCATCTTTAGACTTGATCGCTGCTTCATATGTTTTTGGTTCTGCTTCTTGAGTTTCACCTTCCTTAACCATTTGGATTGTTTCAATTAATCTTTCAGGTGCTTTTCTAACTCGATTTGATCTTCTGAGCATATTGGTTTCTTCATCTGTTTCATTTGTTTCTTCAAAATCAAAATATGCCGAAGAGTTGGTCTCCCCCTCAAGTTCGAATTGACATGGTTCTTCTTCAACTAAATTGTCTGGTATGGCTTCCTTTTGACTTTCAGACTCGAAATCGTCTACGAACTTCACATGTTTACTGATGGTAATCTTGTTGGTCTTTCTGTCTAACAATCTGTAGGCTTTAGATCCCTCTTGATAACCCACAAATGTCATCAATTTTGCTTTGTTGTCTAACTTTAATCTTTGTCCTTCTGGGATTAGAGTGTAAGCTTTAATGCCAAATGTCTTGATTACCTCCAGACTTGGTTTTTCTCCATGCCATAACTCGTAGGGTGTAACTTCATGATGTTTTGTTGGCAGTCTGTTCTGTAGGAAGTTGGCAGTCTGAATAGCTTTTCCCCAATATTTATTTTCAAGACCTGATTCTAGAAGTAAACATCTTGTCATTTCAATAAGGTATCTGTTCTTACGTTCCGCAGTCCCATTCTGCTGAGGTGTATATGGTGCCGAGGTTTGTCTCTGTATTCCCTCATCAATAAAGATTTTATCCACTTCAGAATTCATGTATTCACCACCTCTGTCTGATCTTATGCACTTTGGTGTTTTCCCGAACATAGTCTGAACCTGTTTCACATAATGAATTATGTTCCTTGAAACTTCCGACTTATTCTTCAACAAATAAATTTTAGTATACCTGCTAAAATCATCGATTAGTGTAAGTATATATCTATTTCCACTTGGTGTTGCAACATGAATCGGTCCGCAAACATCCGAATGAACCAACTCAAACAATTCTGAGGTTTCTGTTGTCGATTTCTTTGGAAATGATGTTTTCGTCATTTTCCCTTTAATGCAGATCTCGCATACATCAGTGTGTTTACAAGGTTTTATCTTTAATCCTGTGGCTACATATTTATTCGCCACTTTCTTTATAGCTTGAATATCTCGATGGCCTAATCTTTTGTGCCATTCATGTATACAGAAAGAATTGCAATCAGTTGCACTTAATGCCTTTTGTGTATTTAGTACATACAAACTGTTTTTAGTATTTGCTACAGCAACAGTTTTTTCTTTTAACTTTATAGTACACTGTCCATTACTAAAGTCAATTTTAAATCCTTTATCAACTAGTTTCTTGACAGATAATAAATTTCCATGCAATTGTGGCACATAAAGGACATCTTGAACTTTTATTTTACTTACTTGATTCTGGTCATTTTCATAAAATATCCAGCCTTCACCCTTTCCACTGGTCACTATGATTTGTCCATCTGCAAGGTAGACTTTATCTTGAATGGTTTCATCGAGTTCTGTAAAGAAATAAAAGTTGCTGGTCATGTGGGAAGTTGCACCAGAGTCAATATACCACGTAAGAGTTTCTGTTTCACCCAAGATAAAACAAATATGTTCTTCATTGCTGATTGTAATTTCTGAACTGTTATCTGCTAGAGTTACTTTCTTAGCTGTATGTTGATTTTCTTGCTGATTTGTTCCTTTCCGTTGTAACCATGCTTTATACTTTCGACAATCTACCTTGTCGTGGCCTGGCTTCTTACAGAAAAAACAGCTTCTTTTGTTTGTATACTTCTGAACAGTAGAATTGACCTTTAATACCTTTTCATGGCTTTGCTGGCTTCCATTGTTCTGTTCTTTTCTTCTTCTGTTTTCTTCGATCAACTTATTTTTAACCAGTTCTTGTGTCAAATCTGCTTCCGGTCTTGTCTCCAAAGCTGTAATCAATGTTGCATAGCTGTCAGGGAGGCTGCTCAACAATAATGCCACAGTTAGAGGTTCCGCCAAATTTTCACCCAATGCAGTCAGTTGATCAATTAGATCTGTCATAGTGTTGATGTGTTCTTCCATATCACTGTGTTCATCCAGTTTCAAACTACACAGGCGTTTCAGCAAGTTGACTTTGTTTGATAATGTTGATTTTTGATGATAGTTGAGAAGAGAATTCCACATACCATTGGCTGTATTGTGTTTCTTCACATGGCACAGTTGGTTATCTTCTACTAAAAGTCCGATGGTAGCCCGAGCCTTTCCATCTTTAGTAATCCAATCTTCATTTGCATCCGCAGGTTTCTGATTTTCTACAATATTCCAGAGTCCTTCTTTAATTAATAGAAGTTCCACTTTATACTTCCAAATTTGGTAGTTTGAATTATTTAGTTTTGTAATTGATATTCGAGTTCCTTCTGCCATTTTGTCTTCAGTGTAATCTGAATCAAAACTTCTGCTTTCGTAATCAATTTCAAATTCTTTAAAAATATTTCAAAACTACACTCAGTCTCATAATCTATTGGACTTGAAATAACTCAGAAATAACTTTAAGATGAAAAATGGTTATTTTATTTCCAGAAGAATTATTTTCTATTTTTTTTAAACTTACAGAACAGGTGAACAGAGTTGAGTTGTACAAATGCTGTATAATGGAATAATAGGTAGTGGCTTAAAAATAGAGTAACATGAAATATTGAATTTATTGAATATTCTAACACTAAGTAAAATTTTAAAAATAAGGACAAACCATAAATCATGCCAAAGTGGATGAAACATTCAACAAATATTCTACATTGTTAACTATTTTTGCTTTCTAATACTTGTAATTTAATAAAAATTTAAATAATCAATAACTACTTTAAAAAAAAATTCGTAATACATTTTTTTTTTATTATTGTTATTTTTATATTTTATGCATGAAATAAAATTGGTAAAAAAATTAAATATCAATTCGTGTATTTAAAAAAAAACTGTCTTCGAATGTGGTTGGATTGGCCCATTTTCATTTTCTTTTCAGTTTGTATAATTTCACTGTTCAAATTGTTCAATTTCATCATTTGCAATATTCTTTTTTTCATTTGTTTAAATTCAGCTGCAGGCACTGTTTAGGTACACCCAAGCAAAATTTTTACAAAAAATTTCATAAGACAATTTTAAACAATTATACAAAGCAATTTGGTTTAACTTTTTAACTATTATTTATATCTATAATTAAAATGTAAAACTTTTTTTCAAGCTAAAGTAAACAATTTTACATACAATAGCAGTTAAAATTGCAATTTAAAATAAGGATATACAGTAAAATTGGGCAATTGGCACAAAATTAAATTAAAATTCTAATCATTTTGCACCGTTTTAAACCAAACGGTGAAATCATTCATCACATGCAAACTAATCACGGACATAGCGACTATCACATCAACGGAAGCCTAGGTAAATGACACAAAAACGGCGTTGCAAATTCAGGCAATAGCTTCTTTAAGACGATTTAAACCTAGGTGAAAATTACCACTACTCCAACGTAAATATCGGCGATAGCGACCACCATACCGGCGCAAATTTCGGCAATCATATTAAAGCAACACGCGTAAACTGACAATCACACCAACGTAAATATCAGCATTAGCACTGAATATATACTCCCGCCTATATAATAGCCTCAAACCTTAGGAATAGTGGCTATTAAATAGGCGAGCGTGATCCGCGCCGAAAATGAACATCACAACAACATAAATCTCGGCGATGGAATTCGCCGTAGTACCGCAAATCCGCAATAGCAGTACTTGCATCATCGTAAAGCTCAGCGAAAATAATCACGAGGCACCAATGTAAATATTGCCGATAGAGGTTGGCAATTTGCAGTAAAAGTGATCATGACATCAGAGGTTTGGGGAAGTCTGAACGTACGAATGTTCCGCTGTTGCGAGACTTGCAAGCAAGCCCAATAAACTTGTAATGCAGATTTATATCAATTTTAGGAAATATCAAAGTTTCAATAATAATAATAATTAAAAAAAAAAAAAACATAAATAATGACGATAGAGGCTATGACAGTAAAGAAAAATACTTATTTCATTAGTGGTTTTTGGGGAAGTCTGAACGTATGCAGGTTCAGTTTTGAATTCTTTGTTAAATGTTGACAAACATGAACTCATGTGGAGATTTTTCCGTTAAGACACTAACGTAATTGTCCATAATTGAAAATATAAAAAATACGGAAATCCTCAAAAATGCTGAAAATTTGTAGACATGATCAAAGTTTGAACGTAAGCAGGTTCCATAGTCGCGAGTCTTACAAGTAAATCCAATAAAATTGTAATGCAGATTTGAATCGATGTCAGGAATGATCGTAATTTCAGCCTAAAAAAGAGCTGAAGTCCGTGTTTCAGCAAAACTGTATCATGACCAACAGGGGCAATAGTAGTTAGAAAGTGGGGCTCCTGGGCCAGGGCGGTATGCGGTATGGTATGAGGGATGATGACGTCACCGGAAGTGGGCGTGGCCGGATATGGCGTGACCGGATATGACGTCACAGGAAGTGTCATCACAGGAAGTGACATCACAGGATATGCCGTCACCGGAAGTGGAGTTGAGTTGTTCCCCTCCTGCTGTTGTTTTAGTTTCGGTTTCGTTATAAGCTGTTTGTGTATGACGTCACAGTGGGAATGACGTCATAATGTGTTTTTTATCAAAGTTTTGAGCTGTGGCAACACTTTTTTAGTTTCGGTTTATCTAGCAGACGGGGTTAAGTTGTTCTAGGACTGTTTCTTAGTGAATAAGTTAGAGTGATAGGTTTTTATTGCGTGACGTCACAGTAGGTATGACGTCATAATTTGTTTTATACCAAAGTTTTGAGCGGTGGCAACACTTTTTAGTTTCGATTTACCTTTCAGGTGGAGTTGAGTTGTTCTAGGACTGCTTCTTAGTGAATAAGTTAGAGTGATAGAATTTAATTGCATGACGTCACAGTGGATATGACGTCATAATTTGTTTTATATCAAAGTTTTGAGCGGTGGCAACACTTTTTAGTTTTTGTTTCCAGTTAACTGGAGTTGAGTTGTTCTAGGGCTGCTTCTAAGTGAATAAGTTAGAGCTATAGGTATTTTTGACTAGTGACGTCACAGTGGGTCTGACGTCATTCATGATTTTACAAAATTTACCTTTAAGACGATGGCAGCAATAGGAATATGCCAAGGAGGTTAGAAGAGAGAGGAGGTCCGAGCAAGCTTGGCGCGAAGAAGCAGACTTTGGCAACCCTACTCGCACTTGAACTAAGCCTATACAAACCGACTTTTTAGTACGCTCTTCTACGGGAAAAAACGTGGGTAGGGTTTGAAATTCTGCCAAATTTTTAATATAGTTCCTAAAAAAGCAATTTCTGTGGTTGTAGGCTATAGTTCAAGACCTGAACTATCCAATGGTATGCGTATTACTCTTCACAGCTAATAATTAAGCAATATTCAGAGGTTTTTAAATCCCTCTCACCAGTGGCGGCTCGTGGGTATTAAAAGTGAAGGGGCCCAAATTAACAATTGCATGTCATGGGGGGGGGGGGGGGGGACATGCAAATATCAAGACACATGAATTTCATGTAATTTTGTAAATGTTACTTAAATATATATGGGAAAACAAAACTGCAAGATTATTAAACATTTAAATTATCTAAGCATATTGATATCTGATAAAGTAAATATTTCAATAAAAGGAATTATTATTACAAAAACGACGCGACGTTTCATTTGAGAATGGATGACGACAGGAAGGGTAAAATGAATGCACTTGCACCTTTTGCTTTTGAAAATTAAAAATGAAGCAAAGAATTCCTAGGCAAAAAAGTAAAGTACAGGCTTCAAATTATTCAATTGAATGTAAAATTACGGCATATCTATTTATAAATTGTTCCGTAAGAAATCCGATACTTATTCACGGTTGAAAATTCCTGGTTTGAAGCTTTAGCCGCTTTGCACCCTTTTGTATGCGATCTGCACCCCCTTGCCACTGTCATAAAAAAATAAGTGAAAGTATGAAAACCGATGTCACTCAATTTCTATTCTGTATTTAAGAAAAAGAAAACAAAGAGTTCCAGAAGAGTTATAAAATAAATAAAGTCAAAACCTTGGTTAAAAATTCTGTAGTAATCACAGGGGAAATTTTTTCATCAAATATTACATGAATCATAGAAAAAAAAAAGAAAGAAAAAAAAAAGAGAGAGAGAGAAAAAATGCCACAGCAACAATTTTACTTTTCGTAACTTTAAAGTAAATACTTAAATAAATAATTTTTAACGTTTTAAAATAATTTAAATAAATCATTTTAAAGACATCGGTATTGCTCCTAATATTCAAGTCAATGATATTTCATGAATCAATTCATGCAAAATAATTTTGGCTTAACAGTAGAACTAATGAAAAATGCCATTAACTTAGAATGTGCAATATTTATAAATTTGCAACCAAAGTCAAAGGTATTGTTATATTGACCAGTTCAACAGTTTTAATATAAATTCATGAAAAAATGAATAATTACTTGATTTGAGGATGAATAATTACTTGAAAAATGCATTGCATATGCATCTCAAATTTGAGATGTCTACTTACATTGAAACAAACCTGCAAAACATCCTATGGGGCTCGATTCGACGACGTTTCACATGTAAATTGAATATATTGCCTCTGATCAATGAATTTTGACATAGCGATTGTTAAAAATAGGTGTTTTACCATGATTCTTGATATTTTGAAAAGAAGTTGAGCAAACATGGAACTCGCTTCAAACTTTAATATTTTATTTAATTCAGAATTTATTTTGAGAATTGGATCCTACCTGAGTTAAGAAAAAACATCGTTTCTTCAATTTTAAGAATGCATAAATTTTATTTGACAATTTCAAATTGCTTGTATGATTTTGCTTTTTAAAAGGTGTAGGTTCATGACTCAGATTCTTCACTAAATGCTCGTGAATTTTTTTTATGGTAACAGTAACTAGGTTTGCTTTATCTACAATTTACATATTATTTGGGAGAGAGTGAGTGGGGGGGGGGGGGGTGAAAATTCTGTAACTGTGACGTTTATCTTTTAACTTTAACACAGCATTATACTATGGCTTAGTTCTAGTGGAGCCACTTATTTAGAGAAGAGCATTTTTTATTCTCTGTATAGAAATTCTTCCGTTGATGGAATTGGATTGTAAGTTACGTTAATAATTTAATAGGATATCAAATATTAATGTGAGACAAATCACTTCTTCCGATCATATGGACGACATTTAAATACTCAAAAAAATTTCGGGAAAAAAGTAAATATCTAAATAAAAACAATTTGCAGAGAAAATCTTACTCTTAAATTTTGAAAATCAAAGAGCGAAAATGAATGCAATGGATATTTATTGTAGCCACTTTTTTAGCACCGTCATACTAGAGGACCAAAGTGCAATCTCCGTCTCTACAAAAAATTGCCATTCCTTTACAGAGAAGTCCACTCCAGAGCAGAGCGATCAGGGATGTTTTCGAAATTTTGTATTTATGCTTTGGCAAAACAAGATGTCACGTGAAAGTCGCAACCTTATATGCTCTATCGGTTTCAAATTCATGGTCGTCGGAAGAAGGGGTAATTTTGTCCCCAGGAAAATTAGCATCTTTAAGAGAAGGGTCGCTTTTTTACAGTAATGATTGTGATTGATTAACATTTTTCGAGTTTGTTGCAAGAGCTCCCTGCTCCCTTCACAATAGTTAATGTCTAATGACAGAATAAATAAGTTTTAAGCTTTTTTTTTTACTTTTTTTTTTTTTTTTTTTTCAAATATTAAAAAAAAATCCCACAACAAAACAACATTAACAAGCATATATGTAAGTGGGGCCAGGGTCCAAAAAAGTGAGGGGGCCCAGGCCCCCCCCCCTGGCCCCCTGCACCAGCCGCCACTGCCTCTCACTAACTTCGATTTTGTATGATACGTGCAAATCGATGGAGGGCTAATTACACATTTGCCGTCATCCAATCGAGAAAAAACTTATCAGATTGATTCATGTTGATGACAATGCACTCAGTTAAGTTTTGGGGGCTATTACTATCACTAAAAGACTGCTTTTACACACGCTACTATTGGACTAATTAGCCCACTTGCCATCCACCCATCAAGCTGAAACTTGGCAGATGGATTCGATTTGGATGACAATGCATTCCATCAAATTTTTAGGCGAGTCACTACCACTAAAAGGCCACTTTTACGTATGCTTTTTATTGACGCTTTAGTAATTGAATATTTTTTTTCTCATACACATTATAAGTGTTGTCCAAGTTTTTCAGATCAATATGTATATTTAAATACGGAAACTTATTCACTTCAATAAGTTTCCATATTTAAATATACATATTGATCTGAAAAAATTCTTTGAAATATATATATAAAAAAAAAAAAACTTTAAGTGTAAATTGAAATTTTTATAAGTTTTTCAACAGTGACTTATTAATATTTAGAAAGAGGTCGGATATCTTCAACTATTCTACACCTGATTGGACAACACTTATAATGTGTATGAGAAAAAAAAATTCAATTACTAGATGAGAAAAATTTCCTTGTAGGAATCAATGAAATTGGATAGTTATACTTTGGTTCGAAGCAATTTTCGTTTCAAGCATATGATTTGTTGCTAAGTGCTCATCTATTCATAAATTAGACTCATAATAAAATTCTCAGTTCAGTAATGAATAACTTTTTTCATGAATAACACTATCCTTTAAAATATAAAGCACTGTACTAAATAATAACTAAAAAATATTATAATTTTTATTTATTTACCAATTAGAAGAGAAAATTCTTCAACGCAAATAAAAAAAAAATAAGCTTTTAAAAAGCACTGAAACGGTTAACAATAATTATTATCATCAGTTTATATTGACATTATTATATAAACCTACATAATAAAACTCAGAATTAAAAATTAACAGATTTATCTAAACTTTTACAAACTACAGAGAAATTACGGCGCCAGATTAGAGGAACCACCTTGAGTTATTTAATAATGTAAACTTATTAAAGGGTAAATATCTGAAGTACCGAAAGAAAACTGTTCGATGATTTAATTATTTATCTCATCAACATCTTAAATTCAAGAAGTCTTTTTACTATTATAACTCATAAAAACAAAGTTTCTAATATAAATCCTTTATATATATGTTTTATGTGTTAAGTCACTGAACTCAGATCAAGTTTTGATAATGTTTGATCACTAAGGGGAAAAAACAAAATCTATTCCGAAATATTTACTAGTTTCAAAACTTGCTTGAATACATTTTCATCCACAGCGAGTCCATCTGGCAAGTTTCAGTCCAATTGGATGAAGTGTGATGTCATCAGAGGGCGACGATAGTAGCTTGTGTAAAAGCATTCTTTTATAATAGTGTCAGTCCCCAAAACTTGATATAATACATTCTTAGTGACAATGAATCTGTCTATCAAATTTCAGCGCGATTGGATGACGGTAAGTGGATTTATTAGCATTCAGAAACGATAATAGAAGCCTGTGTTAAAGCGATCTTTTTGAGTGTCTGTGGCAGCCCCCAAAACTTGATACAATGTATTGGAATCTATATCAAATCAATCTGCAAAGTTTCATTTCGACTGGATGACAGAACGGGTGTTAATAAAAAAAATCATTAGAAGTGACAATGTAGTGTCTGCAATAGCGGTCTTTAAGTGACAGCCCCCAAAACTTAATAAAATGCATTGTCATCGATATCGAATCTATGTGACCAATTTCACCCGATTGGTTGGTTCGCTCAAAGACCTATTTTTATGCACAATAACGGCTAATCAGGCCAGGATTTACAGCTTAACGTGGATTCTGAACCACAACGAACATCCATGGCAAAACCCGGATTCAAACCCGGCCTTTGGCATGCGTGGCCAGAGCGCTAACCACACCGCCATCAGGTTGGTCAGCCTGATTAGATGACGGTAAGAGGGTTAATTAGCCATTCGCAGATTTGTAGGTCACACACACACAAAATCGAAATTTATATAAACAATTTTTTAAAAAAGGTAATAATTTGTAAGTAACTGTCAGAACGAATGAAATACAATCATTTGATATAAGTTGAAACATATTGTGACTTACCATAATTTCCAAATTTGCACCTGCATATTACATCGTATTATTTGTTTTTCAACCTTCTCGTATATTATACTTGTATGGTCAAATCGCTATTCTCAGAAAAAAAAATTTAATGATTTTTAGAAGAATTTTGTTTATCGATACAAAAGTATCATCCTTTATGGTCCCCTGAGCAGACATCACCCCCCTTTCCGCATTGGGGTCAAGTCAATAACGCCACTGCTTATAAAGCAATGTTAAACAGTAAACAAGTCCATTTTATAATTGTTTTAGAATAATAAAAGCTACAAAAATAATACTAACTCAACACAGATTCTCCCCCCAAACAACTTCCCAAACAAATTGGGAGAAGGGAGGGGGGGGGGGACAGAAGAAGTTCTCTTTGACAAAGAGAAAAATGATATTGTATAAAACAGCGGTTTCTAACCTTTTTAGTTGTTCGGATCAACTATCTATATTATGAAAAAAATATAATGTACACGAAAAATTAAATTATATTTTTTTATAAAGTGAGGAACTTGATTGCACTTGGCTGTTACAACAATTAGAAAACTAAAACACAAGTGACCAAAGTTTAAAAAAAAAATCATCGGAATTTTTGACATTGTTTATCCCCCGTCAATGAGAGAGTCAATATCTAGATTAAAACTTAGCCATGCTGTTTAATTCACGCATTATTCACTATCGATGTTATTCACTCGTAACAACATCGAAAAATACAATCGAGTGGCTAGATTGTTTCCATCTTAAACCCTGAAGCTCCGATAATATTTATCTCGGCGATTCTCTACCAGAGTCCACGGCCCAGTACCGCGCTACTCGCGGTCCGTGGGGTAGGAACCGCTGGTAGAGAAAATCAACTAAGCTTGGCGCAGTTGGGAGTTTGGCGTCGAAAAGGGCTTAGTTGCTTGGCGAAAACGGCGATAAACCTGCTTCATAGGTACAACCGGTTTCGAATGGTTTTCCAGCTTGCTCACACCTCCTTCTCTTCTAACCTCCTTGGGAATATGCTAAGTTTTAGGCGGGATGGAGTTGAGTTGTTCTAGGGCTACTTTTAAGTGAATAACTTAGAGTGATAGGCTGTTTTACCAGTGACGTCACAGTGTTAATGTAGTGGGGATGACGTCACGATTTGCTTTATATCAAAGTTTAAGGAATGGCAACATCTTGTATCCTGATATAGCTAAGTCTCCTTTGATTGGTTGAAATAAAAGCTCGCTTCTGATTGGTTAGAATATGTCACGTGATTTCAAATGCTCTTCTCATTGACTATACACTTTAGTAAGAGAGTTTACTACTAAGTTTAATGTAATTTCGGCGCCATCTAGTGGTAGGAAGGAACATAAATTACACAGTTTATAATTTTCATGCTTCACCATTAAAAACTTCAAATACATGCTAAGATAATATATTAACACAAATGCGTAAAGTTTCGGATTGAGTTGATTTTTTTTTTTTTTTATGTATAAGTGCTTAACACATTTAAACTAATGTTGAGAGATATAATCGCAAGACACTTTTAATGAATCAGGTTTAATCAATGTTAGACACATAAAGTCTCATTATTTTCTCAGTAACAGTATGAAATGTAAATATAAATTAAAATTTATGAGATAAAAATTTAAACTTTGCAATCTTAACGTGAAATTTTTTTTTTTACAGAGCTTAACATGTCATTAAAAAGTTTTTTTTTCTTTTATTGTCATAGTTTTTGAGGGATTGAATACACAATAAAAAGAACTTAGACTAGAATTAATTTTTAATATTCAGCAACTGAAACCCATTATGGAAGTTAAAGCAATTATTTTTCAATTATTTTTAGGTTGAGTTAGTCTGACCCTGTTGAAGGGAATTAGTAGTTGTAGTGTGTTCACACGTGACTTTGCAATACAATATTAGTAATATACATTTCCAAAAAGAAATATTTATCACTTTGAATAGAAAAATGACGATTTTTTTTTATTTATATAAGTATTATTCTCAATTTTGTAAATTTTAAATGTATTATCCATATTTTATTGAGGAATCTATAATTTTTTTCTTCTTCTTCCAGAATGGTTTAGGAAAAACATTTCTGTTTAGTCAGAACAATGTTTTCAAAGAGATGGAAATACATAACTTTTCGATATATCAACCTTCAAATACTTTGAAATTGATTCTATTTGTTACAATCGGTTGTAATTTAAAGCTATACTGTACTATGCGAGCGATATTATATATCTTAGCTACTTACAGTCTATGTTAAAATTTATATTACCAATAAACTTGTTAGAAATTAATATGTTTATGTTAGTTATATTAATCAAGATAGTTTTTATTGTACGATGATACTTACTTGAGTTGATAAATGGCAACACAGAACTAGCTGCTAATGCTGAATAGAGATGTGATAACTGATTTTGGATACTCTAATGCCTAAATAAGAGAGAAAAAGTAACATACTTGAACATCTTACAACTAAGAATTCAAAAGTGAACGTGAAAATTTACTTTACGAATAAAAAACATGTCTTTAAAATGTGTACGAATATCACTAAATAAGAGAAAAAAGTAACATACTTAAACTCTTTACGACAAATAAGTTTAACATTAACGTAAAAAATTTACTTTACACATGCAAATCACTTTAAAATGTGTAAAAATATCGCTAAATAAGAGAAAAAAAAAGTAACTTACTTAAAATTTCTAAGATAAATATTTAACCTTTACGCGAAAATTCCCTTCATATATAAAAATCACGACTTTAAAATAAAACATGCAAGAGAAAAGTAACGTACTTAAACTTTCTACGACAAATAACTTTAACATTAACGTAAAATTTTACTTTACACATAAAAATCCCGACTTTAAAATCTGTAGAAATATCGCTAAATAAAAGAAAAAAAATTAACACACTTAAACTTTGTACGACAAATAACTTTGACATTAACGTAAAAAATTTTCTTCACATATAAAAATCACGACTTTAAAATGTGACGTGTAAGAAGAATTAGCATACTTAAAATTTCTACGACAAATAATTTTAACCTTTACGCAAAAATGTACTACATATATAAAAATCATGTCTTTAAAATATGTAAAAATATTGCTAAATAAAAGAAAAAAGGTAACAAACTTAAACTTTCTACGACAAATAACTTTAACATTAACGTAAAATTTACCGTGCACATAAAAATCACGACTTTAAATATGACATGTAGGAGGAAAGTATTACATACCAATAATTTCTACGACAAAGAATTCAAACATTGCCATTCATGTCTTTAAAATGTATAATGACAACTCTAACTTTTAGAAAAAAGAAACACTAAAAATTTACAAGGCAAAGAATTTAAAATTGAACGTGAAAATTAACTTTACATGTACAATCATACTCTTATATCAACGATAAAGATAAAAAAAAAAGCTCTAAAAATGTATAAGACAAAGAATTTAAATAACACGCGAAAATTTACCTCACATATAAAAATTATGTCTTTCAAATGTGTAAGAATAACGCTAAATTAGAGAAAAAGAAATATTAAAAATTTATAAGGTAAGGAATTGGAACAATACGCGAAAATTTATTTCACACATAACATTTTTATCTTTAAAATGTGTGAGAATAATGATAAATTAGAGAAGAAAAAAAAATAACATACTTAAACTTTCTTCGACAAAAATTTAAACAATACGCGAAATTTTCAAACACAATTATTTTCTTAGGTTAATGTTAAATAATGGGAAATTTAACGGAATAAAAATTTCAAAGTTAAAGAATTTTAACCTTTACACGAAAATTTACTTCACATATAAATATCATGTCTTTAAACTTTAACGTGACAATTTACTTCTCATATACAATTAAACTCTTAGGTTAATGTTAAATAAAAGAAAAAGTAACATACTTAAAAATTTCTAAGATAAGCATAACATAAAAATTTTCGCATCATGTGTTTAAAATGTAACATATAAGAGAAAAAAACTAACATACTTGAACTTTCTATAGCAAAGAATTTAAGAGTTAGCGTAAAATTTTACTTTACATATAACATTCACGTCTTTAAACGGGATGATAAGCATATGACGGTAATTAGCCAATCAGGTTAGCTGTAGGTGATACGCCACTTGCCGGCATTTTTAGACCGGAGGATGAGTCACGCTAAAACTTGTTCAAACAGGTCGGGAGACTTGTACAGCAAGAACAGCAGCATCGACGCGCAAGTAGCGGGTGATGGTGAGGTGTGTCAGCAGGTTTTTGAGATTATCGTTTTCCTACTTTGCCTTTTTCATAATGAAATGTTTGTGAAAACTTGGAATGAATTAAGTGGATTTCAAAGACACATTAGTAAGTGAAGGTAGAATTCACATGGACTTTCTTCCAAAAAGTATGATTCACTTGGAGAATTTAAGATCATTTCTACTTGAAAACTTTTCTATTATCTAAAACATTGAATATTGTTCAAACTCAGTGGGATTATATGCTACAATACGGGTAAAACTTAACAAAATTGTTACATAGAAGAAAAAATAGTAAGAGATTTAAAATAAATATTAGTTATAGATACTCCAAAGAAAAAATTTCACCTCTACTTTTCAATCGGAAAATCAATACAAGTTGGAAATTTATGTTACTTCAAGAAAGACTTAGACAATTTACTTTGTAATAATATACGTTAAGGTGTCATATTAACTCGTGCAATACATGCTGACTAAGGTTTATTTTACTTATCAATCTAAGAAAGGTGAATTGGGGGAAAATATTAAATAAATTGTAGATATTAAATACATTGTAGATATGCATTCAAGTTTTGAAAATCGCCTGCAAGACTTTTAAAACATCTTAAGATAATTTGAAAGAAACTTGCGAATTATATGTAAACTACATAACTTTTTATACTCTGAAAGGAAATCACAAGTAACTTAGTTAACTTTTTTCATGGTAACACTCATATTCAATGACATGTTTTTAAAATTTAACCTTCTTTACATGATATTAGTTATAAATTTGTTCAATCTCAGATGCGATATACTATTATTTCTAACATATATGTTACGAATTGTGTAAAGTTTTTAAAAGAGTATATGCAAATCACCAATCAGAAACATAAAAATCTAACATCAATCAAACAAACTAAAATAATAAGATATTTTCCTTAGTGGAAATAGTTAACTACTCATGTGATGGAATATACTTAGAAAATTTAAATACTGAAAAAAGTTTGCTAGGCAAACTTAAAGAATATTTTTTTTTCTTGTGAAAAACTAGCATAAATTTGAAAAATGTAGAGTTTGTAACTACGTAAAATTGAACATCATCTGGACAAACTAAATTATACATGAATTTTTATTTTTATTTGAGAGGTGCTGACAATATATCATTAATATAGAGATTTTTAACTTCCACCCATACTTTCTAAATAACTTATACATAAATTTCAGAAAACTGAAACGGAATGTGTTTTACAAGACGCTTATTTTGTAAGATGAATATTCAATATTAATATAACTGAGCAAAGTTCATTCCGGAAAAAACTTGTAAAAGATACTTATATTTTGAAAATAGTTTGAAATATCCTTTTAAAATTTATGAATGCTCGCTTTCGAAAGACACAAATAAAACTGATAACACATGATAATTAACACATGCATAGCATTAGTCAAACAAAGTGGGATTTTTATTGCTTGTGACCGATAACTTTTCAGTGAAGTAGAACTTACATAGGAAATTTGTGCAAACTTTTTCAACTTTTAAACAAAGTATCATGTAAAATTATAAATAACGATAGGAAATAGCACACTTCAGAATCGGAACAAGTCTTCTAGTTAAGCTAAATTTATTTCTCAAGGAATTAAAAGCATACCAGAAAAGTCCTTATCATTTCGCATCTTTTCTCATGTTGCAAGAAGACATACTTTGTAAAATATCGACGCTGCACTTAACAAAAATCAGTAAAAATAAATGTATTTTCTATAGCAAAGATAAAACTTCAAAACTTAATTACTGAAATTTAGCTAAGTTGCATATGGTTTATTCACATAACTCGCATATGCTTCGAATGTTGAAATATATTTGTCAGTTGAAATCAAACTCATCGAAAATAAATGCTACCTACATTTTCAAGTCGGAAATTACTATTAAATAAACTTTACATGTAAAACATTGTCATGTTAAAAAGAAAAATCTACAAAAATGTAAATGATAATTTTACTGTTGGTACATAAATGATGAATAATTTATGATTTTATTCTAGGCAAACGTTTTATTGTCTAACAGAGAACTTAAACTTTAGCAGAAAAACGAAAAAATACAATTTTTATATCCTATCATGCTTGTCGAAAATTGAATTTATTAGCCGTTGTAATAGATTTTTATTGTCCAAATTTCTATAGTTTTTCTTCCCAGTGCAATAAAATTAAGTTCATGTGTAATGATTAGTTTTTTTTTTTTTTTTTTTTTTTTTTTATGAATCTTATAAATTTAATGAAATTATTATGACCTAAGAGATTGAGTGAACTGAATAAATCAATGATGTAAATTTAAACAGTGACTTGAACTGATACATACTATAACTGTAAAGAAGTATGACAAAGTGATAGATGAAGTAAAAATAGAAGTTGAGTGAAATGTGTTGAAAAAAGTTGAAGACGACAAGAAATTCGTAATTGAGAATTATCTTTGACTTATATTAACTTCGTTTTTCTTGCTTATGACAAGAAAATACACTCTTTCTTATTGAGAACCAACTTGATATCTTATCATAGAATGACAATGATGAAATATCTATACATTAAAAAAAAATTTAAAAAAATACCAAACTTAGATATAGCAAATTTCTTGAAATTCATGTATAATGTGAGAAGTTTTACTGGAAATATAGAAGATACAACATTGAAAGATGTGAATGTTTCGAAGTACTTTATCAGAAATAAAAATAAAAAAAATGCGCTGAGGTTCGCTATAAAAAATTTTAGGAGAAAGTTTAAACAAAATTTAAAATCAAACATGCTTTTAAATGGGAACACATATATTAAAACTATAGCACATTAAATAATTTATATTACGTCTTCTCACTTGTATCAAACTGAATAACATGAAAAACAACCACAAACTGAATAAACATGAAAATTATCAATATATGTGGAAGAAAAGTTTCCTTTTTTCACATATAAAAAAAAATAACAAATTGACGTACGTTAAGATCACGAAACATGCGTAATCATATACCGATAAGAGCAACCAATGTTGCGGGGAGATATTCACGTGATGGTCAATATCCCATGAATAAATTGATTGATTGAATTTCTAATGCTAATTCCAATAGTATTCCACGTAACTTCAACTTTATATGTTACACTATAGATATATTTATTTTTCAAATATATTAACTTTCGAAAAATCATCCTTCAATATAAGAATGATCATAGTAAGAATAAAAGAAAAGATACTAAGCATTGATTTAAAGTGTATTTATTTCAACTTAGCAACAAATCATATGCTTGAAACGAAAATTGCTTCGAACCAAAGTATAACTATCCAATTTCATTGATTCCTACAAGGAAATTTTTCTCATCTAGTAATTGAATTTTTTTTTCTCATACACATTATAAGTGTTGTCCAATCAGGTGTAGAATAGTTGAAGATATCCGACCTCTTTCTAAATATTAATAAGTCACTGTTGAAAAACTTATAAAAATTTCAATTTACACTTAAAGTTTTTTTTTTATATATATATTTCAAAGAATTTTTTCAGATCAATATGTATATTTAAATATGGAAACTTATTGAAGTGAATAAGTTTCCGTATTTAAATATACATATTGATCTGAAAAACTTGGACAACACTTATAATGTGTATGAGAAAAAAAATATTCAATTACTAGATGAGAAAAATTTCCTTGTAGGAATCAATGAAATTGGATAGTTATACTTTGGTTCGAAGCAATTTTCGTTTCAAGCATATGATTTGTTGCTAAGTTGAAATAAATACACTTTAAATCAATGCTTAGTATCTTTTCTTTTATTCTTACTATGATCATTCTTATATTGAAGGATGATTTTTCGAAAGTTAATATATTTGAAAAATAAATATATCTATAGTGTAACATATAAAGTTGAAGTTACGTGGAATACTATTGGAATTAGCATTAGAAATCCAATCAATCAATTTATTCATGGGATATTGACCATCACGTGAATATCTCCCCGCAACATTGGTTGCTCTTATCGGTATATGATTACGCATGTTTCGTGATCTTAACGTATGTCAATGTGTTATTTTTTTTTTATATGTGAAAAAAGGAAACTTTTCCACATATATTGATAATTTTCATGTTTATTCAGTTTGTGGTTGTTTTTCATGTTATTCAGTTTGATACAAGTGAGAAGACGTAATATAAATTATTTAATGTGCTATAGTTTTAATATATGTGTTCCCATTTAAAAGCATGTTTGATTTTAAATTTTGTTTAAACTTTCTCCTAAAATTTTTTATAGCGAACCTCAGCGCATTTTTTTTTTTATTTCTGATAAAGTACTTCGAAACATTCACATCTTTCAATGTTGTATCTTCTATATTTCCAGTAAAACTTCTCACATTATACATGAATTTCAAGAAATTTGCTATATCTAAGTTTGGTATTTTTTTTAATTTTTTTTAAATCTATATATATAATTCTCTTGCGTAACGTCCAAATTTGGCTGTATTTCTGTGAGCAGAATGGCAACGACTTCAATCACCAATCTTCTAAATGCACTTTATGCACGAATTTCCAGCCAATCACAATATCTCTTTTGAAATTCGACTAATACATCTGGCAACAGAAACAACTTGGATTCGCTATATTTTTCTTTTCTTATTACAATCTACAGATAGAAATTATTGCCTATTTAAAACGTATTAATTTAATAGTTACGATGATGCAAGAATAAATAGATGCAAGATGTGTACATTTCTTTTGGATTAGAATTCCGGATAAATCAGACTTTTCGGAAAAGTTATCTGCTGGAACATGTTCCAGAGATCACCAGGTTGCATTCAGCGCTAAATAGCCAATTTTAAAAAAATCGCTGAGAGGCGTTGTGCAGTAAATCTGAACCTATACTCATCTTTAATCAGTGCAAATTCAGTTATTACGAATTAAAAACTATCAAAATAACGAATAAAACCACCCACTCAACTTCAAAATCTCATATGAAAATTAAAAAAAAAAAAAACTATTGGCGAAATATGGCTAATTTTCTCGCCAAATTTGATTTTCAAAAAATTCCGGTTGATTGAATGCTGGATAATTGGCCCTTCACTGTTTTATTTTATTTTCTAAGTATCGCAAAAAAGATTAAGTGAGCATATGATTGCTTCGTTAAGAAATTTCGATAAACAACTTTAATTATTTTGGCGCTTCATACAAAACCAGCCCGTAAATTTTAATTGTTCAATGAAATAACCGATCTTTTTTAAATATATGTACAAAACTGTTTATTTTTGTGTTTTTCAAGATCTTTCTACTACGTTGCCACACTGTCCCTGCTTAACGCGTCTCGACAGCAACAGAATAATGACGTGGCAAATATTCTGACTCTTCATAAATAATAAAAGGTTCAGTTTCATGGCATTATGCAGCTGAAATAGCTTTTTGCTAGGGCATATTTTAAATGCTTCTCTTTAATGCGAGCAAAGCGAGCCAAGGGGATTGCATAGCAATCCAGGGGGCGGAGCCCCCTAGTGTATAGATATTTCATCATTGTCATTCTATGATAAGATATCAAGTTGGTTCTTAATAAGAAAGAGTGTATTTTCTTGTCATAAGCAAGACAAACGAAGTTAATATAAGTCAATGATAATTCTCAATTACGAATTTCTTGTCGTCTTCAACTTTTTTCAACACATTTCACTCAACTTCTATTTTTACTTCATCTATCACTTTGTCATACTTCTTTACAGTTATAGTATGTATCAGTTCAAGTCACTGTTTAAATTTACATCATTGATTTATTCAGTTCACTCAATCTCTTAGGTCATAATAATTTCTAGGGATGGAACGGATGTGAGTTTTGCCGGATACCGGATTTCGGATATCCGGGGTACCATGTCTACCGGATACGGATATCCGAAACGGATTTCGCCGGATATCCGGCCGGATATTCGGTCTATATACTAAAAACGATAGTTATACGATATGCTATACGAAAAAAATGGTCATCATATGAAGTATTAAGTAAATTATAATTAGTGGTTAGCGCACCGCACTGCATGCCACAGGTCCATGGTTTGATTCGCGGACTGGGCAAGGTTGACTTAGCTGTTTATACCTGAAAGAAATAAACTGAGGAGGACCATGCATGCTTGGGAACTAAACACTGGGGTTCGGCGTCAGAATGACCATCTGACCGGAACATCTGCTATGTGACACACAAATGCCACAGTCGAGAAAGCTTAGCTGGGACCAGCAGGCCTTAGTCCACACGGGCTGTCGCGCCACTGCCCTAATAGCACACATCCTCCCAGGGAGGTCCCTGGGAAGTCATTCGTAGCCCCGGGGATGACTGGGGACTTCCTAGGGACCTCCCTGGGAGGATATGTGCTATTAGGGTGAGTTAATTTTTTTTATTTAAACTTTAGTTGATGAGTGAAAGAGATCTTTGTTGCTGATTTTATATCTTGTAATATTGATACATTTAGTTTTTCATATAGTTCTGGCAGGGCTTTATCACGAAAATAATTTCTATTTGGAAGCGGATAACGAGGAGCTAGGTATTTTATTAACTGACCAAAGCCTTCTCTATTCACAATGGAGAATGGTTCAGCATCAAGAGCCATTAACTCACCTAAAATTATATAAAAACTTTTTTTTACAATGTTGAAGTGCAAAATATAGCTACTTTCAATTTACTTCATGCATTGTTTATAATTGATAAATGATTACAAAATTGTACCGGAGGCATTTGTTAATAACAAAAGATTTGAAATATTTTATGAAATTGAAGTCTATTTTTTTTTTGTAATGCACCTAAAACTAGGGATGGAATGGATGTGAGTTTTGCCGGATACCGGATTTCGGATATCCGGAGTACCATGTCTACCGGATAAGGATATCCGAAACGGATTTCGCCGGATATCCGGCCGGATATTCAGTCTATATACTAAAAACAATAGTTATACGATATGCTATACGAAAAAAATGGTCATGATATGAAGTATTAAGTAAATTATAATTAGTGGTTAGTGCACCGCGCTGCATGCCACAGGTCCATTGTTTGATTCGCGGACTGGGCAAGGTTGACTTAGCTGTTTATACCTGAAAGAAATAAACTGAGGAGGACCATGCATGCTTGGGAACTAAACACTGGGGTTCGGCGTCAGAATGACCATCTGACTGAAACATCTGCTATGTGACACACAAATGCCACAGTCGAGAAAGCTGAGCTGGGCCCAGCAGGCCTTAGTCCACACGGGTTGTCACGCACTGAGTTTATTTTTTTTATTTAAACTTTAGTTGATGAGTGAAAGAGATCTTTGTTGCTGATTTTATATCTTGTAATATTGATACTTTTAGTTTTTCATATAGTTCTGGCAGGGCTTTATCACGAAAATAATTTCTACTTGGAAGCGGATAACGAGGAGCTAGGTATTTTATTAACTGACCAAAGCCTTCTCTATTCACAATGGAGAATGGTTCAGCATCAAGAGCCATTAACTCACCTAAAATTATATTAAAATTTTTTTTTACAATGTTGAAGTGCAAAATATAGCTACTTTCAATTTACTTCATGCATTGTTTATAATTGATAAATGATTACAAAATTATACCGGAGGCATTTGTTAATAACAAAAGATTTATTTTAAATATTTTATGAAATTGAAGTCTATTTTTTTTGTAATATACCTAAAACATTACGGATTTAAAGAAATCTCGTAGAAAACTTAAATTGGATCTATCGGAATATTCCGCCTTTAAATATAAACTTAAAAAATTTCGAACCCAAAATTCATCAACATTATGTTATACCATATTTAAAATATATATTTAATATAAACAAACAAAATTAGTACTTACATATTTTTGCGGTTAAGGCTTTTGTTTTAGGATCATCTAAACTCCACAATTTTTTACAAATAATTTCGATTCCAATGTTGTCTGCGTGCATTTCTTGTTTTGATGAATTGTTTTTTCTTGTTCATCAATATTTGATGCATTTAGTGAGTCTTTTAAGCTTCGGTGAATTTCCTTATGCACACTCATTAAATGGTTCCATAAGGGTTTTGTGGAAAAGGATTTTGGGCTTTTGCCGGGCATATTTTTTAAACGATTCTGTGGAGCAAGTAACACATAAGGCTTTGCTTTCGTCATTTCCATTAATTTTAAAATACTTCCAAATGGGTGATTTTAAATGAGCCATTATTAAAAATTATAAATTGGATTGTAATTGGAGAAAAATAAAATTCAATGCATTCTAGAGAGCTAAATATAATTCCATATTGTGGCGCTGCTTTAAAGACCTAAAAATTACAATACTTCATTTTACGTCAGAAAAAAATATACAAACTTTCAACTTCTGCCAATGAAAAATCAGAAATTAGACCATACCATTCACAGCATAAAGGGGTAGGGTATTATCGTCGATAGAACAAAAAAAAAGCATTAAGGATTGCGCATTGGCTATTTATTGCTTTTTACTCGCTAGCAAATGTCAGAAAAAAAGGAGGAAGTGATAATAACTAAAACTCTTAAGAAGTCACTTATGTTATGGAAAAAAGTACTATTTATTAGTATTTCGGTTCGAGTTTTACGGAGAAGCATTCAAATATAACATCTGGAATTAATCAGATCATAAACTTGGAATGAAAAGAACATATTGCAAAACACGTATGAAGGATGTGTATGGAAAAAGATTGGAGGAATGGTTTATGCTTATCAACTCGGCGTCAATAATACGGCGCCTCTTTCTGTTTTCATTTTCTAACTTGACTGCAATTTATGTCCAAGGAAAAAAAATTAAAAAAAAAAAGTGTAGGATGCGGTGTTCCCTTTTTCCGAAAAAGATCATTATTATTTTTTTCAAAAAATTATTTCTTGTGGATACCTGGTGGTCGGATATACAGCCGGATATCCGAATGAAATTATCGGATGTCCGGTATTTCAAATCGGATATCCGAAGGTGTTTCGGATATTGAAAAATCAACCGGATATGCCGGATATCAGATATTTGCCGGATATCCGTTCCATCCCTACCTAAAACATTACGGATTTAAAGAAATCTCGTAGAAAACTTAAATTGGATCTATCGGAATATTCCGTCTTTAAATATAAACTTAAAAAATGTCGAACCCAAGATTCATCAACATTAGGTTATACCATATTTAAAATATATATTTAATATAAACAAACAAAATTAGTACTTACATATTTTTGTGGTTAAGGCTTTTGCTTTAGGATTATCTATACTCCACAATTTTGGTACACATAATTTCGATTCCAATGTTGTCTGCGTGCATTTCTTGTTTTGATGAATTGTTTTTTCTTGTTAATCAATATTTGATGCATTTAGTGAGTCTTTAAAGCTTCGGTGGATTTCCTTATGCACACTCATTAAATGGTTCCATAAGGGTTTTGTGGAAAAGGATTTTGGGCTTTTGCCGCGCACATTTTTTAAACGATTCTGTGGAGCAAGTAACACATAGGGCTTTGCTTTCGTCATTTCCCATTAATTTTAAAATACTTCCAAATGGGTGATTTTAAATGAGCCATTATTAAAAATTATAAATTAGATTGTAATTGGAGAAAACTATGATTCAAGACATTCTAGAGAGTTAAATAAATTCCACATTGTGGCGCTGCGTTAAAGACCTAAAAATTACAATACTTCATTTTACGTCAGAAAAAATATACCAGCTTTCAACTTCTGCAATAAAAAATCAGAAATTAGACCATACCATTCACAGCATAAAGGGGTAGGGTATTATCGTCGATAGAACAAAAAAAAGCATCGAGGATTACGCATTGACTATTTATTGCTTTTTACTCGCTAGCAAATGTCAGAAAAAAAGGAGAAAGTGAGAACTCTTAAGTCACTTATGTTATGGAAAAAAAGTACTATTTATTAGTATTTCGGTTCGAGTTTTACGGAGAAGCATTCAAATATAACATCTGGAATTAATCAGATCATAAACTTGGAATGAAAAGAACATATTGCAAAACACGTATGAAGGATGTGTATGGAAAAAGATTGGAGGAATGGTTTATGCTTATCAACTCGGCGTCAATAATACGGTGCCTCTTTCTGTTTTCGTTTTCTAATTTGACTGCAATTTATGTCCAAGAAAAAAAAATAAAAAAAAAAATTGAAAAAAAAGTGTAGGATGCGGTGTTTCCTTTGTCCGAAAAAGATCATTATTTTTTTTAAAAAATTATTTCTTGTGGATACCTGGTGGTTGGATATACAGCCGGATATCCGAATGAAATTATCGGATGTCCGGTATTTCAAATCGGATATCCGACGGGGTTTCGGATATTGAAAAGTCAGCCGGATATGCCGGATATCGGATATTTGCCGGATATCCGTTCCTTTCCTAATAATTTCATTAAATTTATAAGATTCATAAAAAAAACAAAAAAAACCTAATCATTACACATGAACTTAATTTTATTGCACTGGGAAGAAAAACTATAGAAATTTGGACAATAAAAATCTATTACAACGGCTAATAAATTCAATTTTCGACAAGCATGATAGGATATAAAAATTGTATTTTTTCGTTTTTCTGCTAAAGTTTAAGTTCTCTGTTAGACAATAAAACGTTTGCCTAGAATAAAATCATAAATTATTCATCATTTATGTACCAACAGTAAAATTATCATTTACATTTTTGTAGATTTTTCTTTTTAACATGACAATGTTTTACATGTAAAGTTTATTTAATAGTAATTTCCGACTTGAAAATGTAGGTAGCATTTATTTTCGATGAGTTTGATTTCAACTGACAAATATATTTCAACATTCGAAGCATATGCGAGTTATGTGAATAAACCATATGCAACTTAGCTAAATTTCAGTAATTAAGTTTTGAAGTTTTATCTTTGCTATAGAAAATACATTTATTTTTACTGATTTTTGTTAAGTGCAGCGTCGATATTTTACAAAGTATGTCTTCTTGCAACATGAGAAAAGATGCGAAATGATAAGGATTTTTCTGGTATGCTTTTAATTCCTTGAGAAATAAATTTAGCTTAACTAGAAGACTTGTTCCGATTCTGAAGTGTGCTATTTCCTATCGTTATTTATAATTTTACATGATACTTTGTTTAAAAGTTGAAAAAGTTTGCACAAATTTCCTATGTAAGTTCTACTTCACTGAAAAGTTATCGGTCACAAGCAATAAAAATCCCACTTTGTTTGACTAATGTTATGCATGTGTTAATTATCATGTGTTATCAGTTTTATTTGTGTCTTTCGAAAGCGAGCATTCATAAATTTTAAAAGGATATTTCAAACTATTTTCAAAATATAAGTATCTTTTACAAGTTTTTTCCGGAATGAACTTTGCTCAGTTATATTAATATTGAATATTCATCTTACAAAATAAGCGTCTTGTAAAACACATTCCGTTTCAGTTTTCTGAAATTTATGTATAAGTTATTTAGAAAGTATGGGTGGATGTTAAAAATCTCTATATTAATGATATATTGTCAGCACCTCTCAAATAAAAATAAAAATTCATGTATAATTTAGTTTGTCCAGATGATGTTCAATTTTACGTAGTTACAAACTCTACATTTTTCAAATTTATGCTAGTTTTTCACAAGAAAAAAAAATATTCTTTAAGTTTGCCTAGCAAACTTTTTTCAGTATTTAAATTTTCTAAGTATATTCCATCACATGAGTAGTTAACTATTTCCACTAAGGAAAATATCTTATTATTTTAGTTTGTTTGATTGATGTTAGATTTTTATGTTTCTGATTGGTGATTTGCATATACTCTTTTAAAAACTTTACACAATTCGTAACATATATGTTAGAAATAATAGTATATCGCATCTGAGATTGAACAAATTTATAACTAATATCATGTAAAGAAGGTTAAATTTTAAAAACATGTCATTGAATATGAGTGTTACCATGAAAAAAGTTAACTAAGTTACTTGTGATTTCCTTTCAGAGTATAAAAAGTTATGTAGTTTACATATAATTCGCAAGTTTCTTTCAAATTATCTTAAGATGTTTTAAAAGTCTTGCAGGCGATTTTCAAAACTTGAATGCATATCTACAATGTATTTAATATCTACAATTTATTTAATATTTTCCCCCAATTCACCTTTCTTAGATTGATAAGTAAAATAAACCTTAGTCAGCATGTATTGCACGAGTTAATATGACACCTTAACGTATATTATTACAAAGTAAATTGTCTAAGTCTTTCTTGAAGTAACATAAATTTCCAACTTGTATTGATTTTCCGATTGAAAAGTAGAGGTGAAATTTTTTCTTTGGAGTATCTATAACTAATATTTATTTTAAATGTCTTACTATTTTTCTTCTATGTAACAATTTTGTTAAGTTTTACCCGTATTGTAGCATATAATCCCACTGAGTTTGAACAATATTCAATGTTTTAGATAATAGAAAAGTTTTCAAGTAGAAATGATCTTAAATTCTCCAAGTGAATCATACTTTTTGGAAGAAAGTCCATGTGAATTCTACCTTCACTTACTAATGTGTCTTTGAAATCCACTTAATTCATTCCAAGTTTTCACAAACATTTCATTATGAAAAAGGCAAAGTAGGAAAACGATAATCTCAAAAACCTGCTGACACACCTCACCATCACCCGCTACTTGCGCGTCGATGCTGCTGTTCTTGCTGTACAAGTCTCCCGACCTGTTTGAACAAGTTTTAGCGTGACTCATCCTCCGGTCTAAAAATGCCGGCAAGTGGCGTATCACCTACCGCTAACCTGATTGGCTAATTACCGTCATATGCTTATCATCCCGTTTAAAGACGTGAATGTTATATGTAAAGTAAAATTTTACGCTAACTCTTAAATTCTTTGCTATAGAAAGTTCAAGTATGTTAGTTTTTTTCTCTTATATGTTACATTTTAAACACATGATGCGAAAATTTTTATGTTATGCTTATCTTAGAAATTTTTAAGTATGTTACTTTTTCTTTTATTTAACATTAACCTAAGAGTTTAATTGTATATGAGAAGTAAATTGTCACGTTAAAGTTTAAAGACATGATATTTATATGTGAAGTAAATTTTCGTGTAAAGGTTAAAATTCTTTAACTTTGAAATTTTTATTCCGTTAAATTTCCCATTATTTAACATTAACCTAAGAAAATAATTGTGTTTGAAAATTTCGCGTATTGTTTAAATTTTTGTCGAAGAAAGTTTAAGTATGTTATTTTTTTTTCTTCTCTAATTTATCATTATTCTCACACATTTTAAAGATAAAAATGTTATGTGTGAAATAAATTTTCGCGTATTGTTCCAATTCCTTACCTTATAAATTTTTAATATTTCTTTTTCTCTAATTTAGCGTTATTCTTACACATTTGAAAGACATAATTTTTATATGTGAGGTAAATTTTCGCGTGTTATTTAAATTCTTTGTCTTATACATTTTTAGAGCTTTTTTTTTTATCTTTATCGTTGATATAAGAGTATGATTGTACATGTAAAGTTAATTTTCACGTTCAATTTTAAATTCTTTGCCTTGTAAATTTTTAGTGTTTCTTTTTTCTAAAAGTTAGAGTTGTCATTATACATTTTAAAGACATGAATGGCAATGTTTGAATTCTTTGTCGTAGAAATTATTGGTATGTAATACTTTCCTCCTACATGTCATATTTAAAGTCGTGATTTTTATGTGCACGGTAAATTTTACGTTAATGTTAAAGTTATTTGTCGTAGAAAGTTTAAGTTTGTTACCTTTTTTCTTTTATTTAGCAATATTTTTACATATTTTAAAGACATGATTTTTATATATGTAGTACATTTTTGCGTAAAGGTTAAAATTATTTGTCGTAGAAATTTTAAGTATGCTAATTCTTCTTACACGTCACATTTTAAAGTCGTGATTTTTATATGTGAAGAAAATTTTTTACGTTAATGTCAAAGTTATTTGTCGTACAAAGTTTAAGTGTGTTAATTTTTTTTTCTTTTATTTAGCGATATTTCTACAGATTTTAAAGTCGGGATTTTTATGTGTAAAGTAAAATTTTACGTTAATGTTAAAGTTATTTGTCGTAGAAAGTTTAAGTACGTTACTTTTCTCTTGCATGTTTTATTTTAAAGTCGTGATTTTTATATATGAATTTATCTTAGAAATTTTAAGTAAGTTACTTTTTTTTTCTCTTATTTAGCGATATTTTTACACATTTTAAAGTGATTTGCATGTGTAAAGTAAATTTTTTACGTTAATGTTAAACTTATTTGTCGTAAAGAGTTTAAGTATGTTACTTTTTTCTCTTATTTAGTGATATTCGTACACATTTTAAAGACATGTTTTTTATTCGTAAAGTAAATTTTCACGTTCACTTTTGAATTCTTAGTTGTAAGATGTTCAAGTATGTTACTTTTTCTCTCTTATTTAGGCATTAGAGTATCCAAAATCAGTTATCACATCTCTATTCAGCATTAGCAGCTAGTTCTGTGTTGCCATTTATCAACTCAAGTAAGTATCATCGTACAATAAAAACTATCTTGATTAATATAACTAACATAAACATATTAATTTCTAACAAGTTTATTGGTAATATAAATTTTAACATAGACTGTAAGTAGCTAAGATATATAATATCGCTCGCATAGTACAGTATAGCTTTAAATTACAACCGATTGTAACAAATAGAATCAATTTCAAAGTATTTGAAGGTTGATATATCGAAAAGTTATGTATTTCCATCTCTTTGAAAACATTGTTCTGACTAAACAGAAATGTTTTTCCTAAACCATTCTGGAAGAAGAAGAAAAAAATTATAGATTCCTCAATAAAATATGGATAATACATTTAAAATTTACAAAATTGAGAATAATACTTATATAAATAAAAAAAAATCGTCATTTTTCTATTCAAAGTGATAAATATTTCTTTTTGGAAATGTATATTACTAATATTGTATTGCAAAGTCACGTGTGAACACACTACAACTACTAATTCCCTTCAACAGGGTCAGACTAACTCAACCTAAAAATAATTGAAAAATAATTGCTTTAACTTCCATAATGGGTTTCAGTTGCTGAATATTAAAAATTAATTCTAGTCTAAGTTCTTTTTATTGTGTATTCAATCCCTCAAAAACTATGACAATAAAAGAAAAAAAAACTTTTTAATGACATGTTAAGCTCTGTAAAAAAAAAAATTTCACGTTAAGATTGCAAAGTTTAAATTTTTATCTCATAAATTTTAATTTATATTTACATTTCATACTGTTACTGAGAAAATAATGAGACTTTATGTGTCTAACATTGATTAAACCTGATTCATTAAAAGTGTCTTGCGATTATATCTCTCAACATTAGTTTAAATGTGTTAAGCACTTATACATAAAAAAAAAAAAAAAATCAACTCAATCCGAAACTTTACGCATTTGTGTTAATATATTATCTTAGCATGTATTTGAAGTTTTTAATGGTGAAGCATGAAAATTATAAACTGTGTAATTTATGTTCCTTCCTACCACTAGATGGCGCCGAAATTACATTAAACTTAGTAGTAAACTCTCTTACTAAAGTGTATAGTCAATGAGAAGAGCATTTGAAATCACGTGACATATTCTAACCAATCAGAAGCGAGCTTTTATTTCAACCAATCAAAGGAGACTTAGCTATATCAGGATACAAGATGTTGCCATTCCTTAAACTTTGATATAAAGCAAATCGTGACGTCATCCCCACTACATTAACACTGTGACGTCACTGGTAAAACAGCCTATCACTCTAAGTTATTCACTTAAAAGTAGCCCTAGAACAACTCAACTCCATCCCGCCTAAAACTTAGCATATTCCCAAGGAGGTTAGAAGAGAAGGAGGTGTGAGCAAGCTGGAAAACCATTCGAAACCGGTTGTACCTATGAAGCAGGTTTATCGCCGTTTTCGCCAAGCAACTAAGCCCTTTTCGACGCCAAACTCCCAACTGCGCCAAGCTTAGTTGATTTTCTCTACCAGCGGTTCCTACCCCACGGACCGCGAGTAGCGCGGTACTGGGCCGTGGACTCTGGTAGAGAATCGCCGAGATAAATATTATCGGAGCTTCAGGGTTTAAGATGGAAACAATCTAGCCACTCGATTGTATTTTTCGATGTTGTTACGAGTGAATAACATCGATAGTGAATAATGCGTGAATTAAACAGCATGGCTAAGTTTTAATCTAGATATTGACTCTCTCATTGACGGGGGATAAACAATGTCAAAAATTCCGATGATTTTTTTTTTAAACTTTGGTCACTTGTGTTTTAGTTTTCTAATTGTTGTAACAGCCAAGTGCAATCAAGTTCCTCACTTTATAAAAAAATATAATTTAATTTTTCGTGTACATTATATTTTTTTCATAATATAGATAGTTGATCCGAACAACTAAAAAGGTTAGAAACCGCTGTTTTATACAATATCATTTTTCTCTTTGTCAAAGAGAACTTCTTCTGTCCCCCCCCCCCCTCCCTTCTCCCAATTTGTTTGGGAAGTTGTTTGGGGGGAGAATCTGTGTTGAGTTAGTATTATTTTTGTAGCTTTTATTATTCTAAAACAATTATAAAATGGACTTGTTTACTGTTTAACATTGCTTTATAAGCAGTGGCGTTATTGACTTGACCCCAATGCGGAAAGGGGGGTGATGTCTGCTCAGGGGACCATAAAGGATGATACTTTTGTATCGATAAACAAAATTCTTCTAAAAATCATTAAATTTTTTTTTCTGAGAATAGCGATTTGACCATACAAGTATAATATACGAGAAGGTTGAAAAACAAATAATACGATGTAATATGCAGGTGCAAATTTGGAAATTATGGTAAGTCACAATATGTTTCAACTTATATCAAATGATTGTATTTCATTCGTTCTGACAGTTACTTACAAATTATTACCTTTTTTAAAAAATTGTTTATATAAATTTCGATTTTGTGTGTGTGTGACCTACAAATCTGCGAATGGCTAATTAACCCTCTTACCGTCATCTAATCAGGCTGACCAACCTGATGGCGGTGTGGTTAGCGCTCTGGCCACGCATGCCAAAGGCCGGGTTTGAATCCGGGTTTTGCCATGGATGTTCGTTGTGGTTCAGAATCCACGTTAAGCTGTAAATCCTGGCCTGATTAGCCGTTATTGTGCATAAAAATAGGTCTTTGAGCGAACCAACCAATCGGGTGAAATTGGTCACATAGATTCGATATCGATGACAATGCATTTTATTAAGTTTTGGGGGCTGTCACTTAAAGACCGCTATTGCAGACACTACATTGTCACTTCTAATGATTTTTTTTATTAACACCCGTTCTGTCATCCAGTCGAAATGAAACTTTGCAGATTGATTTGATATAGATTCCAATACATTGTATCAAGTTTTGGGGGCTGCCACAGACACTCAAAAAGATCGCTTTAACACAGGCTTCTATTATCGTTTCTGAATGCTAATAAATCCACTTACCGTCATCCAATCGCGCTGAAATTTGATAGACAGATTCATTGTCACTAAGAATGTATTATATCAAGTTTTGGGGACTGACACTATTATAAAAGAATGCTTTTACACAAGCTACTATCGTCGCCCTCTGATGACATCACACTTCATCCAATTGGACTGAAACTTGCCAGATGGACTCGCTGTGGATGAAAATGTATTCAAGCAAGTTTTGAAACTAGTAAATATTTCGGAATAGATTTTGTTTTTTCCCCTTAGTGATCAAACATTATCAAAACTTGATCTGAGTTCAGTGACTTAACACATAAAACATATATATAAAGGATTTATATTAGAAACTTTGTTTTTATGAGTTATAATAGTAAAAAGACTTCTTGAATTTAAGATGTTGATGAGATAAATAATTAAATCATCGAACAGTTTTCTTTCGGTACTTCAGATATTTACCCTTTAATAAGTTTACATTATTAAATAACTCAAGGTGGTTCCTCTAATCTGGCGCCGTAATTTCTCTGTAGTTTGTAAAAGTTTAGATAAATCTGTTAATTTTTAATTCTGAGTTTTATTATGTAGGTTTATATAATAATGTCAATATAAACTGATGATAATAATTATTGTTAACCGTTTCAGTGCTTTTTAAAAGCTTATTTTTTTTTTATTTGCGTTGAAGAATTTTCTCTTCTAATTGGTAAATAAATAAAAATTATAATATTTTTTAGTTATTATTTAGTACAGTGCTTTATATTTTAAAGGATAGTGTTATTCATGAAAAAAGTTATTCATTACTGAACTGAGAATTTTATTATGAGTCTAATTTATGAATAGAAGAAATTTTATAACAAAAAATACATGAACATTGGAAAAAGTTTAAAGTGGCATCCGACAATGCCGCACAAATGTGACAGATCTTGCAGTTTGTTAGTAGTCTATCTTCAATAGTCCAAATTAAAAGTTCCAGTTTAATTTCGGAAAATTCCCTGATTTCTTTAAACTTTTTGACAAAATCCCTGATAATTCCCTGATATTTCCCGAAACGCCGAATTCCCTGACTTTTCCAGATATTCCCTATCTGTGGACACCCTGACTAACTGAATAGCCTTGCTTCGCTACGAAATTTTATCAAAAGAGATTCTTGCATTCCACATTTCGGACGTTTGACTCCATTTCGTCAACTGAAAATTGATTTATCAAAACAAGAATAACTTTATCCATGCTTTCCCTTGTTGATTTTTTGCCAAATGTCAGAGTTATGACTACAATGGAAGTAGGACGGTTGAATATCTCTCGTTTGGAACGTGTGCAGCAGTAGAAAAAATTACCACTTCCGATTATTCGAACGATATGGTTGTATTTAAATTATTTTCTAAATAAAGCAAATATGAGAATAAAAAAAAAACTTTGTCCAAATCTCACTCTTAAATTTTGCAAAATAAAGCGTAAAATTAAATTAACTCACCATTACCTATTAATTCTCTCGACTGCATCACCCGTTTAAGGGACAATTCAAATTTAACGTCTGATCGCTGACTCCTACTCATAGAACTGACCATTCCATCTCGTTTCCACCTTTAAACACGTTTTTTTTTATTTTTTTTATTTTTTCTATTTATTAATTTGATATTCATAGGATGGGAACACACATACATACACAAACAGGGAGTCTAACAAATTTAAATGAAGAATTGAAATTCGCCGGTATGTTAGAGAGTTTCTGTCTATGTCTAGTTTCAAATGCAAAATCCCCTAAAGATGAGGGGTCCATTTTAATCTTCCAATCTGCCAAGAAAAACAAGCCGCATTTACAAGATTTTCGTTAAATGGCCTCAAGGTCACAATAACAATCATATACAGGTCTTAATAAGAATTTTCAATTCTTTCAGTAATTCAAGTATTTAACAGAATGACAATAATGTTACAATAACACGTTGTTCATAACTTCTTTTTTTAATTATGATCATAGGACTTTTTTTTTTATAAATGCTTTTTTTTTTAATCCGTTATATTAACTTAAATTTTGTGTATGTGTGGGTGGGTTGTTGACTGTGTATGTCGATCCTGAGGCCTAACTGACCCCCTTGCCGTCATCCAATCGGCCTGAAACTTGGAAGATAGATTCGATGTCGATGACAATGCATTCAATCAAATTTTGGGGCTTTCAGTATTATATAAGGTCGCTTTTACGGAAAACTAATAAACCAACTTGCCGTCATCAAATCGCGCTAAAATAGCATTTAACCGATCAATCAAGAAACTCTTTCCTGTTGCCAAAATTGTTTTAATAAATAAATATTAAAATTGTTTTAATCAGAAGAAATAAAATATATTTGGATACGAGTGCATAAATTCACATTTAGTTTTAATTAATATAATTTGAAAAGTAGTTTACTGCATACTTTTCTGATCGATAAGTTTTAATATTTAAAATTAGATGCAAACACCAAGCACACGCTGACAACAGAAACCTCTATGTTAATAAATAAAACTAAGGGTGTGGAAAATCGCACAACTTTCAATTACACTATAATACTAACGTGGATTAGTGTCATTTACCGTTTGTATATTTTCATCATTCATTTAGAAGAAATGGCCAGTTTTGCGATATTTTTGGTGATAATTCATGAACGAGTCTAAAAGGGGAAAAGAAAAAAAAAAACACAATCCGCCAAAATGACGATTTTGGCGATATACTTTTCGACAGTCCCTATATTATTATTTATTGTAAGCGAAACTGAGGGGAGAAGAAAAAACGATCGTTGATGAGGTATGCTCAGGGAAAGAGAACTTTGTGTTGAAAGCATTCGTTTTTCAACTTCTTACGTCATTAAAACATTTTTATGGGAATTTCGGAGGTGGGGATGTTTAGAACACCTTAAGAGGCATTACCACAGCGATTTTTATCAAAATTGTTAGAGCCGTTTTTTAGCAATTATTAAAAAAATATGATTTTTTCAATGGCAACTACCGTATGCGCATGCGCGATTTTGACGAAATTCCTAATGGTAGGTCCCATGGCCACCACTAACCCTCATACTAAATTTGAACATCGTAGGTCAATTTATTCGGGAATTATGCTGACCACAGACACATATACACACAGACATTTTTTCTAGATCACTTTTTTGAAATTAGGATGTTCCAAAACGTGGAGAAATGCAAAAAAAAAAAAAAAAAAAAAAAAAAAAAAAAAAAAAAAAAATCGAAATGTTTTGTGACCTTTCATTACCTTATGTATTGTTACGAATTTCTGTATATTTATAAATATTTCGTAGCATTACTTATGTAAAAAGATAAATATCTGTACATTTCGCATAAGGCAGTGCAAGGGTTTGCTTTCCTGCAATGTGTCTTAATGCTTGATAACGAGTTTTACAGAGATAACGCTGGGAAGCGAGTTTTACAAGGAGCAGGGCATTTAACATTATGGTAATGGCAATCTCGCCAATTTGGCGAGATAGAGCCAAGTTGGCGACGGTTTTGGCTACTAATTTTTGTCGCCAAATTTGGCGACATTTTCGGTCCCCATGTACATGTATAGGACTTTTTAACTATGATCTAGAAAGTTCTCCAAATATCTACCTCTAAAAGTTTCAAGAAGGTTTGTCTCCTATATAAGGCCGGCAGTGAGTTG
The DNA here is from genome assembly GCA_963978545.1 of Linyphia triangularis. Lineage (NCBI taxonomy): Eukaryota > Metazoa > Arthropoda > Arachnida > Araneae > Linyphiidae > Linyphia > Linyphia triangularis. The sequence goes on from OZ021732.1 coordinate 60,487,800, forward strand.
AGTCAGTTAGTTGAGTCCGTTAATTGACTGGAATTACTGAGTTGAGATACTGAGTCTCAGTGAGCATTCAGAGTAGTTCTAAAGCGAACTGTATTGCATTGTCTTTTGCGGCGATTTGTAGCAGTTGTGTGAAGTTTTTTAACTGCTGTTTGAGCTCTATTGTTGTGTAAAGAGCTGTATTGAGTCTTCTAGAACGAGAAGTTCAGGTTTTGTAAAAGAATTTGTGAAGAGTATATCGGAATAAATTTCTGCAAGTGTTAATCTGCTTTGGCTTCAAATCTTTCGAACCCATCCACGCAACAGAGTATACTAATGGGTAATTGATGTAAAAATTGCCAATGGATATAAAAGATTTATATTAAAAACTTTGTTTTTATGGATTATATTATTTAATTATTATTCTTGCACAAGTAACGTGGTAAAATCTCGTCCATGAATTAAATATTAGAAGGGATCCATTCCTCTCTAAATCCCTTGTTTGTAGGAGGAACTCTTCTCTTTTCAATCGATTGACCCAGTTACTTTTACTATATACAGCTTCATGCCGTCATGCCCCTTCATGCCGTCAAAATCTAGAAATTCTAATATTACTATCTATAATAATAAAACAAGCTATGCGTCTGTCCTGTGGATCTATAGAAACCTACTTAAAATTGGATTAGAGCTCTGAAATTTTCACCATAAGTAGTTTTAGCCTTCTAATTGTGTACATCACAAACAGAATGTTAAAATTTTAATTAGTTCTTTTTTAATTAATTTCCTTAATTAACTAAAAAAAAAATTTACAAAACGATTTCTCATAGGGCTACAGCTCTGAAATTTTCAACGTAAGTAGTTTTGGCTTTTTAATTGGACTTTTGAAACACAGAATATTAAATTTTTATTTAGTTTTTTTTTTAATTAATTTTTTTTAATTAATTAATAAATATGATAAAAAACGTTTTCTAATAGGACTACAGCTCTAAAATTTTCAACATAAGTTTTGGCCTTTTAATAGGACTTTTGAAAAAAAGAATTTAAAAATTTATTTTGTTTTTCAATAAATTTTTTCACAAAAAGTGACTTCGAATAAGCCTAGATCTCTGAAATTTTTAACATAAGTAGTTTTAACCTCTAATTTTGCTTTCCACAAACACGTGTTAAAATAATCTTAAAGGGATGTTGTATTATTGTATTAACGGGAAATTTTTTCTTTACAAGGAAGAGGCTTCCAATATTAAGTCTTTACGTAGCAATTAGATTTTAGTGAGTGAAGCGAGCTTATGCTTACGCAGCAATGAACCTTTCAGCGAGCAAAGCGATCCTATGCTTGCATAGCAGTGAACCTTTTGACGAGTAAAATAAGCCTGTGTTTATGTGTCCATGAACTTTTCAGCGAACGAAGCGAGCTCGAATTTGCGTAGCGATGTACTTTCCTGCGAGCGAAGCGCCAAAAACTGGGTTTTATACACGAATGACAGATTTTCGCAATGCCAGGCCTCACAGCTAGCTAAAATATTGCACATGTTAAAATTTCGTAGGGGGTATTGAGCTAGTTTATAATAGATAACTTATAATATTATAATAATAATTGCACATACCTGAATTTTAGTTTGGAACCATTTGACCACAAACACCTTCCTTTCGAGTTTCAATATTTCAGACTTTTCAGTATTTTCAGGTACAATTTCTAACGTGAAGTACGAATGATTGAACGAATGGCCAAAATTGAGGAGGTTTTTATTGTATTTTGTGTCTTTTTAGGCCAATATACAAAAAAAAAAAAAAAATCGAAGTCACTTTTTCGAACTATTTCAACATTTGATGCATGAAAAAGAATTAAAAAGGTTTAATTTCAAGTTCAAGAGTTGTTTATTTAAATAGTAGTAAATTATAGTTCTTAGAAATCAGTTTATGTCTATTAAAGGGGTCGGCAGACTTTTCTGCTCATAGAATTAAACGTTCAATAATCAGAATCGAAAAACTCTCAAAGAGCCTCAAAATAAATATAAGCAGTACCAATAATGAGCTTTTAACTAAACATTTTTTTATAATTTTTATGGTATGACGAGACAAGTCGGTAGTCTAATTTTGTTTGGAATGAACGCATAGAATTCAACCTATTCATTCTTAAATAAAAGAATTTTCCTCTTCCTTTTGGACAAAGTCGAGGCCATGTTTTTTCAATATATTAAAAGCAAAGTTAAAAGACGTTTTGACAACGCGTCCAACGGCGAAAAGTTTACAGCGAAAGGGGTTATTCATCTCAGTGGGAGACGAGAGCACAATGAAATGAACACCAAAAAAGCTCGATGCAACAGAGACTGCCACATGGTGGGTGCACTCTTATTACGAATTCTAATTGTTCCATATTTCGACTAAGATGCCAAGAGGCTCTGTGGATGTTGATATTAAGTTGGAATTTGATAATAATAACACTAGTCCACCCCTCACCCTACTCATCTCTCTGTATCTCGTCGCGTTTTCCTTATTTTTGGTGTCACATAGGAAATGTTTATTCTTTTGTTGAGTTACTTAGGACTTGAAGAGCCGCAAATATCCATGAGAAGAGTCTTTTACGGCTCCGCAGTCGCGGTCTGCCGTCCTCTAGTCTATTGTAAAATAAGAAGCTAGAAGTTTGACCCATATTATTGGAGGGAGAAGCGTGTTTGAAATAGAAGGGAGGGTTTTTTTTGCAATAGTTTTTCATGTTAAACAGATTTTAAGCGTCACAACTGTTAGATTTAACATTCTACCTCTCCATAGTAACTAACTCTAATAGTGCTTCGTCACGGTAATGAAGTATTCCCCAACTTTAAATACATTATATAGCTACATCTACATAGCTGAGATAAAAAAAATTGCGCCGATTTAAAGTAATGCATTCCATTAGCATTGTGAAGCATGAATCACTATCACCGACAATATTTAACAACTTTAAATCTGTGAATTTTATTTGTTTGGAAAATGTTTAAAGGTGGATGATGATTCATAAAACGCAATGGTGCAGCTTAAGAAATCTTCTACAGGTAACAAACTCTAAGACAGGTGGCATCGCTGCCTACAGAGCGGGAAAAGCACAGGTGGGGAACTATTTTCTTCTTCCTAAAAACTACAACTAAAAAAGCAACACACTCTAATGAAGAATAGCGATGAGTCCCAAGGATTTTACTATTTTTAAACATAGAGTCCTTGTCGCTGCGTAGTAGTTCCACGCTTCGACACAGGGCGGGAAAGGCAGATATCGTCTGCAAGAAATGAACACTGTTCTAAATTTATTTCTTTGAAACACGTCTCCCTGCCAGAAGTAACTGGGTTGGTGCATTAAGCGCACACTTTAGGCACCCAGTAAGAGATTCTTCATTTTTTTTTATATTTTAATTGTGACACTAATTTCAAGGATCCAGTGTCTTCATTATTGTTACTGGGACCTGAGGAAGTTTTCATCAGATATTATCCTGTGTCGTATAGAAATATAATAATGGTACTAATTCATCGATGCTGTGCTTTGATTTGTGAGTAGTTTTTACGACTCTACGAAAACGATGCGTTCCGACGTGTTTGACGATACCGATGTTTCATGGATTAAGAAGATATTTGTTGATACACACGCTTTTGGAGTTTAAGTTTGATATACAGTCACGGATCCGGAAAAGGGGTTGAAAATAAAAATGGTAAGTTTTGTTTTCATTGAATGACATAATCATTCAGCCTCATTATTATTATTTACTTATAATGGAAAAGAGCATGAGACATAGTGAAACAAAGTTTTTAATTTTATAAATTTGGTTTATCATTCCATGTTATGGAAAGACAGGCAATAATTTTCCCACTTATCAGATACAAATTGAATTACTAACAATTATCTTCAAGATTATTATTTTTGCACTGTGAGAAATTAAAAAATTTCACGAATATTTTTGATTGCACCTCATAAATGGGGCAAAATAAAGCATACTAACTGGTACTATGATGCAAATATTTTCTTAATAAATTAATTAAACAAGTTTTTTCATCTACTTTTTATTAATTAAATAAACTAAACATGAGACTTAAAAGCAACTTTAATAACATTTATCAGTCAACCATCAAATCCTCTCCAGAACTTCTTTAATTAGTTCTTTACCGCAAACTACAATAAAACAGAGTTTGTTAGTTTCCCATATATTATAATTTATATTATGATTTTCTTTATTTTATCAGTTAAAACTCCAGATGCAATACTGTTTTCATTGAAAGTAGTGTGATTAAAAGTAATATGTTAGAACAAAATCCTCATGCAATTTGTTGACTTGTAGATAAAGATGAAATGTTTAATGCATACTTTAAATATTAATAGTTAAAAATAAAAAAATTTACTCACTTTTTTTAGTTAAGTTGTTAGTTTAGAGTTGTTTCGGTGTTTTAAAGTTCCAAATTAAGGGTTGGCATTGATTCTATTAGAATAAACTATGATAACTTATTTAATTTTTCCAGTAAGCTTAGAAATTATGCTTGATCTACCTATACAAAGTAAGACTCATAACAAACATAAATTTTGTAGGTTAGGTTGTGTAAGTTACAAATGATTGAGATTCATTGAATTTTCAATTTAGCCCTTTTAGCTATTTCACTTGTTAATACTTTCAGCTTAATATACATTTTTACACAAAATATATAAATTACAAAATATTTATTAGAAGGTATTAAGAAAGCATATTCAAAACCAAAGAAAATGTTTACGAACAATAAAACTTATACTATCCTTTTAAGAAAAATGTTTTTGCTTAGTTTTCGACCAAAATAAAATTAAATATTGCATCATTACAGTTAAGATTATAAACTCTGCCTAATCAATCTACTCTAATTTCCAACTATCAAGAACCTTATAATGCATTGCTAAAAATATTCTCTATTGATAATAACCAGAAAATTGTGCACAATAATTAAAGAATACCTAACAATTGAAAATTTAAATAAGAAAAACCTGAAATCGTTTCAAGTCCTGCATATTAATAGATGTTTTCTATTTTACCCCTTATTATTTACTAAAAAACTCACACTTTTCTCAAAATCAATTAATAATCCCGTATTTTCGTGCATCTAATTTTAAATAGTTGCTTGTTTTTTAAACCTTAATCATGGGTGACGATCACGGAAGAATAGTTGAATACTAAGACTTTTACTTAACTGTAAAAAACTTGCTAAAAATATCAAACCAGATGTACATTTGCAAAGGAAGCTTTACTACTCACAATCACTCTTCTTTTATAAGGTTGTTTAGAAAAATTAAAAATGAAAGTCTTATGTACTCACAAAAAGAAGAACGAGACAAACTTAAAATATGTATGTGACTAGGAATAGAAAATATCATCAATATGTCTCAACTTACCAAGAGGAAATTATACTTCTCTCTAACGAAAAACTTGCTTTTACTGTAGGAAAATTTGTTAACTTTGAAGAGAAGATTCATTTCTGTAAGGATTTGCGACCAAGTTCCTGCCCCATATCTCAATATGGGGGACAAGATATGAATCCTTAATTGAGTGTATACTGTAAAAGTACGACAACAGTCAAGAGTTTGGATCTTTAATTTGATGTATATTATATATCCGTAGCAATTGTGGTTTAAATTGTACGAGTTTTACCAAGGAATTATGATTGTGATTTCTAGTTATTTTAGTTCGAACTTCATATTGTGATTTGGAATGTAAACTCTTCTTAATTAGGCTTTTAATCTGATATTGATAAACAAAAAATATTAGTAGCATGCATTGTTTTGAATGGGATTAGTGACCTCAGACAAATACAAGGATAAAGATTTTGTATAAGCTTATCGCAGTGTTGTTGAAAAAGAGCAATATAAACTAAACAGTGAACTTATTAAATATTTGCACAATAGTTTGATATAAAAATAGATAAAACAATGAAGTAGAATTGTTTGAAATTGAAAACTGACCCTTATTTCATTGTCAAACACCTACGTAATTGTGGTTTATGACACTTTTTAAGTAATGTTATAATTGGAATAAATGTGTAGTTATTGGTCTTTATTAAGTGTTGAGGTAGAAATCAAGGAAAAATTTGCAGATTCTTTTTCTCTTCAGAACATACATTTAAACATATAAAGTAAAATGTCTTTGAAATTTGGTTGCACAGATAATTATTTCCTACAATATTTCCGCATTTAAATTAATTTCTTCTTATAAATAAGCCCCGTCATAACCTCTAATATGGGTCCACACTGCAAAGCACAACGAAAGTTCTTACTATATTGCTCTAAATATTGATCTCCTACAAAAAGCGGCTAGTTCATTTGTATGAACTTCCCACTACAATCTAATAACAGGAGGCTAATGAGGGCAGATGCCTCTGCACTTTTAGAACTTTTAGGCTTTTTTAATGCGATATCATCAAAATCTAACATTTTCCCTCTTACTCTTAGCACTTATCGCCGTGATTGTGTAATAGTGTAGGGCCTAAGAGTTGGCAATTTTTACTGTACATAATATTATTCTAATAAACGTTTAATTTATTCCACGTGCTTGTATAAGATAGTTGTAACGAATTGTGTAACTGATCATTTCAAAATACATTCAGCTACAGGTAGTATGAATTCATCTTGAACTAGAAAGTCGTTAACTACATTTACTCAGAGACTACCTACCCTCTTGGCACATTGCATTCCCCAAACTAATCTATTTGGCAATGTATCAATGTTTGTGAATGATCTTGATCTCTAAATATTTAAATTAGTTCTCTGTACGACTATCATGTTTATGAAGTTACTTGAACGAAATCTCGTAGTTAAACATGAAAGTATAAGAAAATGATATTCTTTGTTTTTAGTTTATCCATTTAAAATTTGTATTCAGATTTTTGAACACATAAAGGCAATCAGTCAACAAACGTTAGATTTAACTTTATGGTATTTGTATGAAATGAGGAAATTTATAACCTAATTTCTAAAATGACTAGAGAATTGGGTAAAATGAAACTCAATAAAAGTTTCATGTATTCTGATTTCACACTTATAATTTTAATTTTATAAAAAGTAAACACCAGCTAACTTGTATCTATTTCCTGATTTTCAAGTAAAATTACATGTTTAGTAAGTTATTGATATCTTCTTGCAGATATCTGATATTTTATAAACTATTTTGGCCAGAAAGCAGCAGTGTATGCAAAATAAAAAACACGAGTAACGTTTCTAAGATATTCTTTCTACAATAAGAAAATAAATAATTGATAACGATTGTGTTGATATTCAAAACTTGATAACATATTCAATGTCAAACAAACGAACAAGATATGTTGCCCCAGAAGAAAATTAATTTAGCATAACGAATTATTTTTATTAGAATATGTCGGAGGCATCATGCACTTCTTTTCTTTCGAGACATTTGGCGCGCATCCAACGAATTAAGTCGATTCCGGAAGGCTTCTTTCAAAAATAGCTTTTCGAGTAATTGTTTTCGTTATTAGCCGTTTAACAAAAGTTCTTTCTGAAGAATTACACATTGTGACTGGCTTGTATTGTCTGAGAAGCAGTGTTTCACAAATGATAAAAAAAAAGTCCCACCACACATTGCAACGTTTTTTTAGGGGAAACAGACATGGAAACAAAAGGGATGTGGTCGTCTAAAAATATATCGGGACTTCAGCCCAAAAACTGAAATATATATATATTAAACATTTCTTATTAAAAATTTTTAATCTATACAAATTATTTCATCTATATCTTCCTTTTATACGGATCAGAGAACAAAATTAAAAAAAAAAATGCCTGTTGTATTTCCTTTTGATGGTAAATATGTCTACTGAATAAAATCGGGTGAGTTTAACATTCTCTGTAAAGCAAATAGTGAAAATCATACAGTTATAAATGTAAATATATTCCTAAAAATTTTTTTAAGGTGATAGCGAAATGTTGTATTACGTTCTGATGTTAATTTATATTGTGCCTGAATATTTCATACTCAAGTTCAAAGTATTGTTATCCGTTTCTATATTCAACAACAATAATTATTTTTTTTTAATCATATCGTATCATAGTTATACAAATTTGTTAGTTTGTCGTGTAAGTAATGCCGCAACGTCAAAACAGCTTATCGAATTTCTATAAAACCTACATGATGTGTTCAGAATTTCACAATGGTGGAACTAAGCAGAGGATTTTTGTGAATATTGAAAATGTCCCAATTTTTTTTTTTTTTTTTACTTTCACCATTGTTTGAATTCATTTACTCTTATCACGTAATTACATGCATTCTTACCGAATTGTTTAAATTAAAAGTCGATTGCTTTCTTTTTGAAATATCAAAGTCGCGTGATTTAAAAAATGTTGCTTGATAAGATTAGAAGGATTTCATTTAATTTAAGCAAAAATTCCAATATTGGAAGGTCTTTAAAACTCTAACTGATGGTACTTCCAAAGTAATAATGAGGAGGTCATATCTTAACAACAAATACAGATACCGAGTTAGAATATAGATATTCTGTAACAAGTTTTCTCACTCACTTTGCATCATTTTTGTTTATGAAAATACTCAAAATTGGCAGAAATTTTCTTTTTAAAATCTATAATAATAAAACAAAATTTTTGTCCGTCTATCTATCTGTCCTGTATAGAAAGCTATTTAAAATAGGTGTAGAGATCTGAAATTTACAACTTAAATATGTTCAGCCTTCTAACTATACTTTCGACAAACAAAATGCTAAAATTTTAATTAATATTTTTAATTATTTTTATTAATTAATTTTTTTACAAAACAACTTCTAATAGGATTACAGCTCTGAAATTTTCAATAAGATTAGTTTTGGCCTTCTAGTTGCCCTTTTGACAAACACAATTCTCAGAGAGGTGAAGGGGGGTTGTGTCTTTTGTTTCTCGACATGGGTAGTGGTTCTAATATTAAGGATTAAGTAACAATTAATCTTTCAGCGAGCGAAAATAATAAATCTAAAAATATGTTCCTCCTTTTTCTCAGCAATCTTCACCAATCGAGTTTTGACAGGGCAAAAACTTAATTTCAAAAAATGACGAGGCTGAACATTTCTTAAATAAACCGGTAGAAATGTCACTGTCACAATTCATACTTCCGCTCTTCCTCGTCAAGAAAACTCCCAATTCCTTGATGACATCACACGGTCGTGGATGGAACTAAAGTATACGCTCTAGCTCTGTTGCCAATATCTCATCATAAGTACTCAAACTACTTCTCATTAAAAAATGTATCGCTTTTATCATTTATCTTTTATCGAATATACTAATATTGGAAAGACTATTTCAAAATGCCGAAATAGGATTCTTTGCATAAAAATAATATTGTTATACGTATATTACAAAAGTTCATTTAATGTCTCAATGATGTACCCATAAGAAAATAAATCACATGCCATTTCTTGCTGGAAATCTTTCCTACATAACACCTCATTAATGACATGAAAATGTTTTCTGTAAAACTATCTTTTTTACCAGCATTGATACTATGCAGAAATGCACATGCAAGAGCTTCACATTTTAACTTCGAAGAACAGTTTAATACAAATTAAAGGAGAACTACTCTACGAGCCTCTTAAAAATATTACAGCAATTTAAAAGATACAATGAATAATTAAATATAATCTGATTGAATGCCATCGTTTGATGATTGTCTTTTTAAATCCTTAACATTAACTTCGATTCTGTTTGTTTGTTACATGCAAATCTGCGGGTGGTTAATGAACCCACTTGCCGTCATCCGATAGGCTTGAAACTTGGCAGAGAGATTCGATGTCGATGACAATAGATTCTATCAAGTTTGGGGGACTGTCACTGTTAGTAAAATACCGCTTTTACACTTGCTTTTAACAAAGGGTTATTTACAAACCGTCATTTAATCACGCTGAAATTTGACAGATATATTCGTAGTATATACGGTTGAATTATATCAAGTTTTGGAGGCTGACAGTCACTAAAAGGCCGCTTTTATAAACGCTTCTATTGACGCATCGAATACTAATAAACCAACTTGTTGTCATCCAATCGCTCTTCTGTCCCAGAATTTTGACAGGTAGATTTTTTGTCCATTGTAATGTATAAAGTTTTTGTGGCTTTCACTGTCACTAAAGAGACGCTTACAAACGCTTCTATTATTGTTTCGGCATACGAATAAACCAACTTACAGGGTTACCAATAGCACTAAAATTTAAAAGGCACATTCATTGTAGTTAAGATTGCATTCTATCAATTTTGGGGGTCACTAAAAGACCGTTTTTACACACGCTTCTATTGGCGCTTGCTATTACTATAAACCTTCCAGACATCCAATTGAACTGAAACTTTGCTGGTACTCTCGTTATCAATGACAATGTTTTCTATCAAGTTTTGGGACTGTCACACAAAGACCGCGTTTACACACGTTTCTATTGTCTTACGTCAGAATTATCAGTTTTTACTCACGTTCTATTATTCAGATATTAAGTCTAATTCAAACAGGTAAAATTTGGGGATATATAATGATTGAAACCTTTCCTTATTAAAGTTGACGAGTCAAAATTCTCGGATGGCAAATTAACCAACTTTCTGTCATCCAAACGAGATGACTCTTGGCAAATAGACTCGTTGTGGATGACAATGTATTCAACAAAGTCTTTGAGGCAAAAAAGAATTTAGTAAATAATTCGGAATGGATCTTTCTTTATTAGTGGTCAAACATATGAAAACTCGATCTCAGCTCAAGAAGTTGTAATTGCAAATAAAAATTGGCAATGCAGTAAAGGATTTATATTAAAACTTTGTTTTTATGGGCTTTATTGTTATTTTCTAAAACACTTGGAAAATTAAACAATATAGTTAACTTCTAAAATAGATGAGGAGTTTTGTTTATTTTTACAAACTTTTACATTACTAAAATCTTTTTGTTTTATATTATCAAATGGTTCATTTCTCAACCAACAATTTTAATTTAGTTGGAATTTTATAAAATTTTTGGTTTACTGGTGATTGATTTATACTTTCTTAGAGAATAGTGTATAATAATATTCACGATTGTTATTCACAATAATTATGTATGTAATATACTTAGAAAAAGAAAAAAATTCTATCATAAATTTCCTTTTTTTAATAACTATATTACATTCATATATTGCTTGTAAAGCTTATGTCCAATACATTATGACATGGACTTATTTTTCACCAAAAGCATCTGGTTACACCTTGTAACACCTCAGTTTACGTATACTTTCGTGATGAATTATTTTCGTCTTGATAATTTTCATGGATTTAAAATTTCAAAAGTAAAACTCAACTAATTTAGTATTTTTAAATTAAGTGAATGCTCGAAATGGTTTACTTAAAAATAACTGAATTATGGAATTATGGTAATAAACGGAAGATGCATTTTTTTCTATTCAAGTAACTTGTGCATCTTGGTGTTGAGAATGAAGTCCTTTTCTTCAATTAAATTAGTTTAACTAATTTATGATTTTTTATACATAAAAAGAGCCACTGTGGAAAAAACGAGCAATTATTTTAACAGTATGCACATTATTAAAAAAAGTGCTCTTTTGGTGCATGGTATACATAATAATGCCACGAATCATATTTCGAAATCAGGAAAATCATAGAAATCAAATGCTTAATAATTTAAATAAATATCGTATCAACAAATTAAAAGAAAAAACATAGAAAAGGTATTTCTATAGCAGGGAGCAGAATTTAATCAAAACCATCCACACAATCTTCGTTTTATATAATGAACATCAAACATGTATTGTATAGAAAGTAAAATTACATGTCTCAGTTAATATTCGAAATTGTTGACATTTCGACTGAGGTATTGATAATACCATTGCATGATTTCTTTTACGGCCAAAGAATCAAGTCAAGAGAATGGTCCTCAAGTATCTGTTTTACTCATCTGTTCTGTCTTTTTTCCAGTCTACATCGAGTGCCGACGGGTCAGGATCAGTCTCTCCTTCACCAGTCGCACCCAATGCTCCCAAGTTCGGCACCCTCATACCGAACAGGATTTTCGTAGGCGGGATAGCTGCCAACGTAAGTTTATTTCAATTGTGAATATTAAATATATATATATATATATATATATATATATATATATATATATATATATATATATATATATATATATATATATATATGTATGTATAGGGTGATTCAAAATTATGAGCAAAATTCACCTTAGCACCGGCCAATTTTGTTTTCCCTCCAAAAAAAATAAGTAATGCTAAATTTGATGAAAATTGGACAATATTTAGTGGTGGCGTAATCAATTTGAATTTTAAGAATTTCATGCAATAGCCTTACGGTGCTCAACGTAACATAACATACACATTTCAATATAAACATATTTATATTTTGCATGGAAAACAATCTTTGATGTTGTAGAATACAATATTTAATGACGTATGTTTTGATGGTAAAGATTGATGGTATTGTTAGTAAACCTGTTTACAGTGGTAATCGCTTTACAAAGACAAAGGTTTGGTCTGTCCATTTGTCTATGGTCAATATTCCAAAACAAAACTATAAATGCTGACATGTGTGATAGGCCAAAGAAAAGGCGTTGATATAATTTCTTATATCGAAATTCGACTGAAAATGGTTATCGGAAATCAATTTCAATTCGTTAAGCCTAAACTATAAACACTAGAGACTTGTGTTGTTTACCAGTTTGAAGCTCTCGATGAGATTTGAAGGAATACATAAATTTAAAAAAAAAAAAAAAAAAAAAAAAAAAAAATGAACCGGAAGTGCTTCAAAATTTGAACCAAAAGAGTTCATTATCAATAGTAAATATGTGGGAAGTTCAGATCTTGGCAGCAAATGGATATCGGATTGATACTTGGATGTACGGTGACAAGTTTTCTCATTGACATTTTTTATCATAAAGAGCTTCAAATTGGTAGTTTTTTTTTTTTTTTATAAATCAACAACCTTAACCCTTTGAAGCACGGATTACGATTTCATTTCCGATTTTAATGTCATTTGGTATGGGCCTTCTTTATGTGTAATGTAGAAAAATGATGGAATGCTTCCTTTTTGCAAAAAAAATATTTATTTTAACTTTTGTAAGCTGCTACGTTATGAAACCACAAAGCAAGTAACAGTGAACACAAATTACATACCTAATCAAATTGTTCTGCTTGTAAAAACTGCACTTTGTTTCAAGTCATACAAAATCGAAAAATTGTACAGATTATTTATGATATGTGATTTCGCTGTAAAAGCAGTCTGCGTATAGAAATAAAAACTTAATTGGTTTCTGTGTGGAATTCCTATGATGCTTAAAAGGATTAACAATTTAGATACTTCAGTCATCAATTGTACAAATTTGGTGTCTGTGTCTCAGATTGTTAGTGTACTTTTAGCTAAGCTTATTTATCAAACACTGGCTGTGACCGAGTTCAATAACTTACCAAAAAGATATCTGTAGTCATTTTTAGAATTGTTATATTTGTACACTTACAAGTTGGTTGGTTGTATTCAGATTATCTGGAGCCGTCAGTAACTCGAGGGCTATAATGCACCGAAACATTCGTCATTAGACAAGCCAACATACATTTACAAACACTCATGCCTAACACTGGACTCGAACCCGCAACCTCGCGGTCTAGAAGCCAGCACACTAACCACTACACCGTTTGGTCGGCTGTACACTCACAAGAAAACAATATAACATTTAGTGTAGTAGATAAATATAGTGGAGAAGGACTCTGTTTAAAAAAAACCACTAGATAAAGATTTATTAGAGATTTTATATTTAGTAGGCCACATATGGAAATATGTAAGTTTTTTCTTTTTTAATTTATTGCGAGCTGCCATGAAATTGCGAACTTTTAATATTTTGGCAAACAGCAAAGAGGGACCTGTAATTTTTAAAAGTAATTTAGTCTTCAAGTTCATATAAATTATCTTTAAATATGTGGATTATTAATAGAAAAAGTCCTTCTATTTATATATTTATGCTAATGAATCTTTGTTTTAAAAATGATTGTAGTCGATTTTAGAAATGTTTTTTCAATGTAAGTTTTAAATGTTTTGATACGTATTTTGGTTATAGTTTTCAAAATTGCCTGTTTTAGTCTAATATATGCCAGCGATAATAGAAATTATAGAAGAAAACGTATGAAACATACTTAAACTAAATTTTCAAGTATTTAAGCAAAAAGCGTAGTTCTAGATCCAATTCAGTTTTGCGAGCAATAGATTCTAAATAAATAATGGTTAGTTTTAATGGTTATTTAAATTTTCGATATCAATATTTCACTAAGGTTAGTTTTCAATATTTCAATATTCACTATTTTTCAATATTTCACTAAGTCTAGTTTTGACAGACAACTGAAAACCATTCAACAAATAAAAGAAGGAGTAATAATAGCTGAGAACAGAATAGACAGTTCCCGCATTTTTTAAAACCGAGTGAAATTAGTTTTTATTTATGGACAATAGCTTTCCGATTCCAAATATTCAAAAAAGTACTTTAAAAAATTTAGTTGTTTAAAAAATAAGAAAAGAAAATGCCCAGAAACCGATCCAAAACCAGTCCGATCAAAACACTCAGCTATAGCTGTGACGTGACAACATCCTTCCGATCTCTATGGGCATCGTGAGGTTATTGCCAAATAGTTGGCGTTGGTTTGGTAGACAGTTGCTAGTCGAGAAGTCCCTTGTACAGGTTGGCGCGATTTGCGAGAAACTTTCAAAACTGGTTTCCGCTGCTGCGTTTCAAGCCAAATTGTTTCAGATGAAGTGACCTCAATTCAATTCGAGCCGAATGAGTCGTTTTTTTGCCAAATTCTAACAGGCAAACTTAGGTTGCAAATTTAAAAAAAAAAAAAAAAAAAAAAAAAAAGCGTAGTGAGCAGGAATTTTTGTGCTTATGGCCTTTTCGAAACGTTTGGAATTGAATAAAAAAAAATGCGGGAAATGTCCATTTAATCAAAATTGTCCACACTTTTAGACTTTATTTCCACAAAAGTAAATATAATGAACACGAAACATGTATTGCATAGAAAGTAAAAGCACATCTCTATCAGCTCTAGTATTTAAAATTGTTGACATTTCGATTGAGGAATTTATCACACCATTGCATGACTTCTTTTACGGCTTAGTGTAAAGAAAGTTATTGCGCCAATGTTACGTAGTAGACAGTGAAAGTGGCGATTGGATCATGTTCCTCTTTCATAATTTATAAAATGGTAGCAAAACAAGGAAATTAAAGGGCAATTGTACCAAACACGAAAATATAATCAAAATTTTTTTTTAAATATTTAATGCTTTTATCCAGCTTTTCATTCTAATAAAGTGATTTGTTTTCAGACAACAGAATCAGAACTTCATTCAATATTTGCCTCCTATGGAAATGTTAAGGCTACAAAAATCATACTTGATAGAGCAGGTGTCTCGAAAGGGTAAGAATGTATTACTAAGTATTGCGTTTAATTTTCTACGTTTTTATGAAGTTAATAAACTCACTTAGTCCCGTTTATAAGATTCAGTTTCATATAAATTATTTATATGTGGACGAAGACTTTAGTTAAATAAAAATGCAAACCACAAAAAACATCATTAATTAAAAAGAACTCCTCATCTTTATCAGTGGAGAAATTAACTTCATTAATTTGTATAGAAGTTTTTATATTTCTAACAAAATTCTTTTGGAATTTAGGATGATTAAAATAAATTTAAATACATATTTTAATTTCAGATACGGATTCGTGACTTTTGAAACAGAAGAAGAAGCAAGAAAAATACAAAGAGAAGTGGGTACTAACACATAAGAATAATACATTTTCATAGAACATTTTTAATAACACCAAGATGTTTTTTCAAAAGTTCAAAACAAACAGGACGGGAAGATGTTTCATAAACTTAGTGCTTAAAGATACAAAACTAAACTCACCTAAGAAGTTATAACAAACTTAATTTACGTGAATATAAATTTAATTTATTCTCTTTTATTTAATACCCAAATTTTCTTCATTTTCTTTTAGGCTGATATCATTCTGAAAGACACCAAACTAAATATTGCTCCAGCGATAAAGAAACAGGTAATTACTTTAATACACAACATTCTGATTATATTTATAGCCAAAATTTAAATTCTTTAATTTTAATTAGAGTTATTTTTAACTAAATCGTATTTTTTTAATTATCATCAAATTTCAATGGTTTCATACAGAATGCCAGCTTCAAAAGTCAATTTAATGGTTATTTTTTCAACTTCCTGGAAAAAAGTTTGTACCGTCACAGATATAAAATATATGCAAAAGTTCATTCCTAATGCTCTTAAAAGGTGCAAAAGTTTCGCAATTTCTTTTGCATTAAATGATATGTGTGCCAGGGGAAAAAAGTTTCCTTCATGCAGAAAAATACGGGCTGTTTGGTTTGTTATACAGTTAAACCCGGTTAATGCAAAATCGCTTAACACGGAGTCTCGTTTAATGCGAAGTAAAAGCAGTTCTCCGTACTTAAATTTAAAGTTTAAGTATAAATTTAATATTAATTTATTCGTTTAACCCGGAATCTCACATAATGAAATCCCACTTAAAACAAAAAAAGTTTCGTTCTTAAAATCACTTTTTTTTTACCCGAAATCATGCAACAGCAGGACAATACCTCGTTTGCTTTAAATAATTTAGAAAAGGTAGACATATTTAAAAAAAAAAATGTTTCATTAAAAACTTAAAGCAAAAATCAATAACAGACTTCTTCAAACAATAAGTTACTGGTAAATACATTCACTTTTTTTTCTCCTTAATACATATTTTGTGAAACTATAGTACTAAATATAAGCCATGTAATAAAAATGTTCTACAAACAGCAGTATTAAATACTCATATAGCTAGTAGTTTAATTTTGCATTAATTAGATGAAGAAGCTTTTGAGCGGTTTACACGAAATTCGATTAGCGCAAAAAGTTTCGGCGACCGTATCGACTTAATTAATGGGGTTTTACTGTAATAAAAAATATATATTATACGCATCCGTCCCTTGTTTAATATGCGTTGAATAAAATGTGTAGTAATGAATTGTCAATAAACTAATGTTTAGATCATTTTTGTGAAGTAAGGATAGTTTGGTAACACAAGTTCTCAATCAACAGCGAATAGTTAGTTAACAGCATACATTTAAATTTTAATCAATTACATTCTTAATATTTTGCAAAATAAAATGAATTCTATATGAAATAAAGTAGGAGAACAATGTTAGCTATGGCCGTTATATACAAATTTGGATAAATTATTCCACTTACATCAAATGAAATTTTTTTGAAGAGCTAATATATATATATATATATATATATATATATATATATATATATATATATATATATATATATATATATATACATATTACTTACCAAATATGGTTGAAATATATATATTTGTTGCTATATATATTTTTTTTATTTATATGTTGGACACTAATACTAATTATTTCTTTTACAGCCTTTCGCAAGAGTTTATGGTGAGTAATGCAATTAATTAACAATATATTTAATATTTTATAGAGTGTATGTAACTTAGATCGCATAACTTGTTGAATGACTACCTCAATTAAATAATCCAACATAATCTCTAATTCCTATAAAAAAAAATTCTACTATATTACGTAGCAAGTCCTTTTTTTTCTTATCACGGGATAATATATTTGATAAATATGTATAAAAAAATATCTAATGGTGCATTCAATCTATTTTGAATGCAAATTTTAAGGATGTTTTTAACATTAAATAAAGGCAGTAATTGAAATTTTCTGACGCAAGGGCAACTCGTGGGCTATACTGAGCCGTAATAACGTTAGCTTAAGAACTGTGTGAAAAGGATAATGTCTTCAGGGGATATCTTTCGAGAAGAATCTGATTTACATTTTCTCCCGTATGGGATAAAACCAGGAAAGCCCCCCACCAGGCACCCCGACAGATGCGAGACTACGTTCCGATCATAATAGTTTTTGCTTGCTGAAGATGCTCGATCCCGATACCTTTTGCATGCTAAGCGCGTATTAGGCTTAAACCGTGTGTCAGCAAAGCGGCAGTCTATATTATACGACACATTATAATCTAGACCAGCGTTCGCCAATAACTTTTAGAGGCGGCCCGTATGACTTATCTCGGAGCTTTTCGAGGTCCGAATACACCAAAATAGGTATATTTAATTATTATCGATTTAACTACAAGTAGCATTTCTGGAGGCTGTTAAAAAATACTATTTTTATTTTTAAATTAATAAAATTACAACTGATATTTGATTATTATTATTTATTTTTTTTCAAATAATTTAAAAAATAATAGTTTTCACTATTAGTAAATCAAAGTTTAAAAAGGAAGTGAATCTTTTGTTTCAACGTGACTCCACCTAACTTTTAATAAAAAGTATTTAAACTGTACTTCCAGATAACTCCGTTTTAGTCGATATCAACTGTGAGACGATGGCGGTAAAAATCGTTCAGCTTATTTTATGATTGAGACGATGTCTTTCGGAGTATTTATTGCAGTCAATATTAATAAATTGTCCAAATGAGATTCAGTTAAGTTATTGCTGTATTTATTCCTGATGAAAACCACCTTGCTGAATGCTTCTACATATAGTTTCTTTCAGCATGTAGGGGAGAACTCTGTTCTACATAGTTAGCACATATTATTTTGGATAAATTACAATTATGTAAAAAAAAGGTCCATACCGTGAACTTAGATATTTTTTTTTTTATCTTCTGTGGTGCAGGCGGGTCGCAGAAAAATCTGTCGCAGGCCAAATCCGGCCCGCGTAATGGCTAACGCTGATCTAGACTATCAATTAGGGTGCGTCTTATTTTCGAAAGTGTTAATTTTTTAAGAGACATTCTTTCATTTTGTTCCATTTGAGGAGAAAAATTTCATAATTTTTTGTATTAAAATGATATTTAGAGGTTGCTACCAGGTTTGCAAAATCTGACAAATTTAACATTATTTAAGCATAGCAATTAATGTGTTTCAAGAATTTACTAGAATATTTAAGTGTTCTGCCAGTAGTTTTTTAATCATTATATATATTATGCTTCAAGTAGCTTATTTTGATATAAGTATCAGTTATTCATATCAATTTAGTAGTATTATATCAATTTTAACTAAAGAACTAAAATTGGAAAAAGTACTAAAGTTGATATTTTGAAAATATTTCTTTAATCGATGGCCCAATTTTTTCTCTTTATTTATAATTAGCGATATTATTTTGTAATTAAAAAAAAAACTACACCATACTCTGTAAAACTGCATTAACAGTAACCATTAAACTGTTTCTTAACTGTAAACACAACTATTTCATTGTTTATGTTGACTTTCTTTTGTTTCAAGTGCATGTGGCTTTTCTTTGCTTACTAATCATTTCAATCATCTGCTATTTATTGAAACTGGTGTCATACTGATCAATTTTAATTTGTGAGATTAGTTGAATTACCTACAAGTTTTCTAAATCATTAATTTAATCATCGCAATAACTCATAACTTCATTGTCTTTAATGGTTAAACCTACTACAAGAAAACTAACTATGATATGGTTCATAGGCCAAGTATCATCCTCACAAAAACATAGGCATGGTTTAACTTTTGGATGGAAGTTGTCTATTTTTTTCCTTCTTTTTTTTTTCATGTCTGATTTTGAAGCAAAACATTAAAAATGCTTGTCATTAAACTGCTATATATGTCATGGAGACTAAAGTCTGAATACCAATGAAATTAAAACGTGGTTGCTGAAATAGAAAAATTGTTTCGTGATAAGGCAAACTTGAGAAAGTTAAGTAGTAAGTGTGTACGTAAGTAATAAAAAAGCTGAAAATTTAGATTTTTCTTTTTCTCACATCTTTATACTTTGAAGTGAAAAAACTTCATTTTTTCCACGATAGTGGTAATTTCAATTGTCGGTAGCAACCCCTAAATTTTATTTAAATTACCCAACATTTTTACACATGTGTTTTCTCACCAAAATAAACCATTTGAAAGGGTGTTCCATTTTTTTTTTTTTTAGTGGCATATAAGACGCACCCTATTGTCAATACTAACCCTACTGTCTATCTGCACAAATTTCGAACTAGATTACTTCCTCAACAAGGTGAAAATAATTTTCCGGTCAAAACATATCACTAACCAAAATGGCATATCAATTGACAAAAAAATCATAAGAATTATGTTTTATAGTAAGCTTTTTATAGAGAAACAAGGCTCTAAAGCAATAAGATTAAATTATAACTATCTTGAACAGAGATCGAGAGTTTGATATCGAGTAAGAACGATCCCCAGTTTCAAAAGGTGATCATATTATATTACATGCGAAACCTATGTTTTTAAAATTACGATATGTACATTTGGAAAAAAACACCTTTAATTTTAATCTAATTTTTCAGATTCTTCTCCACCTGTACCAAATGGGACCATTTTGTATCCAAACGGGATGCCTACTATGCCGTATCCTTCGAACGGGGTTACATTTTTCAGCCCACCAGAAAACGTTTGCACATACGGAAACCCTCAGGTTAGAGAATTCATGATTATAAAGCTATTCATATTTTAGATTATATTTTCGAGCAAAAATACCTAATTTCTTTTTAATTATACATTTTTCACGAGTTAAAAATTAAAGTTTTGTCTTAGTCCAGACTGAAGTCAATGGCGAAAAAAGTAATACTCTCTCTGAATTTTCAAACAACTTAATAGTATCAAAGTATTTTTTATCAAATGTTATTTAATTATAACTCAATATTTTAATTCCGTAACAGTAGCCGTGTCCAAATGTCTCTTTTTTTTATTTTTTTAAATTCAGATTCTAATATAAAACATTTTTTTGTTTTGTTTATATAAATAATGCTTATCTTATTTCAGGCTAACTTCAATGTGATATATCCACCGTCTATCTACCTCCCACAACAAACTTTCCAGTGCCATCCAATGGTAAATATTCATTCATTCAAAAAAATTTCACCTTATTATAGTATCATTTAAATATTATTAATAACTAGTTATAGGTTCCATTTATACATATTTGAGCATTCAAGTCTATCCTGACTTGAAAAGTTCAAATGCTTAAATTGTGTTTTCCGAAAAACTCTGTTAATCACGCAGCTAGTCTATATCAGTGTTTTCCAAAATGAGGGTCGTGAGTCAATTTTTGGTGGATCGTGACAAGATGTTGATAAAACCACAAATATATGAATGTTTTGAAACTATAAGGGGGGCCTCCCTATAATGTATAATTTTCATATCACCGGAGTATTCCAAATATTACATCAGACAATACTTCATTTTTTCTTTTAAATATAGAGGAGAAAAAGGAGAAATTAAAAAATACCGCTTCAACCCAATTAACTTAGTCACATCCGCGTAGTTATTATAACAATCCGAGTTCTGATTTTTTTGGTATAATATATTAAAAAAATTCACCCTTTTCGATACTTTTCCGTAATTTATAAATACAACAAACATCAATCGCGCAAACTAAAAATTGGTTTACGAAATTTTGATATTTCATAACTCCAAAGTACATCGAAATTTAAAGTAAGGATGTGAAACATCACACAACTTTCACTTACACTATAGTACTAGTCACTGCAATTAAATTTGGTAAGGATTGATGTAATTTACCGTTATCATTTTCATTTAAAAAAAAAAAAAAGAAAGAAAGGTTTGGAGTTAGGTTATTTTATTTTCCTATTTTCATTACTTTAAAAAAATGGCCAATTTGACTATAACTACTCTGGCAAAAATAATAAATAATGCCAAAATGGAGAAATTAGCGGTTTTTCGACAATAATAATATTATTCATTGGGGTAAATAAACTGAAGAAATGCAATCATCATTGGATATTGGAAGGGCCGGCCTAAGGCGTATGTCACGTGTGCTGTCGCACACATGCGATTTTAAGAGGGGAGCCGAAATGAGAAATTTTTTTATGGTAAACATTTAAATTTCTATGTAATTTTGATTGCAAATTATCCATTTGAATATGTCAATAATTTTAGTTCAACAAATAAAATGTTGCTTGAAAGTACAGTACCAAAGTCGGTAGCGTCGGCGGAACGAAGTTTTTCAAAATTAAAATTAATAAACTACGTAATTACCGTAATAAACTACAGTCTACTCTTTGGCAAGAAAGACTTAACAACCTTGCAATTTTGTCGATTGAAAATAATATTTCATTGTTATTAAATTATGATGCACTAATAAAAACATTTTCCGCAGCTAAACCTAAGAAGGTTCACTGCTAAGTGTGTAATACTTATTATTTTAATCAATTTTCTGTAATATTTTTTTATATTAATATTTTTTCATGAATATTAAAACAAATAAACATTGTATTGTTGTTAAAACAATGTGTATGTTGTTTTCTACCTGACAAAACTATAAACTGAGTAAAAGAATTCAGGAGTTTGCTCTTTACATAAGTACAGTACAACATGCCTATTGAAGTTTGAAAGAGTTAGTTAAAAGAATTAGTAATAGAAGAAGTCATTTAAAAAAATAAAAATAATGAAAAGGTACAGTACAAAAAATAAATCCGAACAATGGCCATATCTTGTATTCTAATAGATGAAATAACTACAATCAAGTACCGTTGTAAATCGTAGAAGAATTTTAATAATTGTACAGTTTTTTTTTTTTTTTTTTTTTTTTTGTCTTTTGTCATAAGGGATCATTACATATTTAAATTGAACCAAACTTTGAAAAGTTCAATGGCAACCCCATAATATTATCCCCTATTTAGATTTAGAATCCAAAAAATGTATAAATACTTAATTTCATAATTTTCAAAAGAATGGTTAGTAGTTTAGATGACGTAAAAAAAAAAAAAAAAAATGTTAAAAGAAAAAAAATTACTTTTGCAGCCATAAATTCTTGTTTTTTAATAATTAATTAATAAAACGTTTAACATTTTTTAAATAAATCATATATATATATATATTTGCTTTCATTAGATATATCATGGTCTAAAGCCTCTCTAGAATTTCAGAAAAAATTAAAAAAAGCAACTTAAGGGATCGTGTAATAGATTTCGTCTTGAAGCACGCAAACATTCGATTTTTTCCCGCTTTACTGGGATTTGCCCTGAAGATTGGTCAGAATATTTTCGCTCATAAGTGATGTGTTTCGCAACATAATGAACTGAAATTTGGTATTTAGGATAAACAAAGTATTCTAAATTCAATAAATATATTACAAAAAAAAAAAAAAAAAAAAATAGAGGGTCATATTGAAATTTTCAAAGATAGAGTTAAATTTACTTACTAAACAACACCCTAAGAAAAAAAATTCTACCAGTCACATAGAAAATCATAAACAAAATATTTTAGTCCAAACCGCAAGATTCTACGATAATTAGAAACGAAGATATATCCATAGTTCGTATTTTTTTGCGTACTGCAGTTCGGATTTTTTGCGTACTGTACAAAACACTTTACTTTAATATTTACTGCTACTTATTAGTTTTAGTTTTTAATCCATTTAAAATGCCAACTACAGGTACAAGTTCCAGAAAATTTCAGTTATAGAGCACCCATACCATTCTAGGGAGGGATTTTTATACCCATTATCATTGTAAGGGGTGCCAAAACTCATTACTGCACACACACCATTTTGTTCTTAGAGCGGCCTTTGACATTGGTTAGATAAGAGAACTGAGTGTTAAAGACATCCGTCATCCAACTTCTTACGTTAAAATTATTTCACTTACAGCGTTAGAGTGAAACGGGCAGTGATCAGAGTAACTCTAATAGTAATTAATTCTAAATGTCACTTTACGTCATTTTATATTACAGGGCGCGCCTTATCCGTCGGCTCCTATTGTACCTGAAATGGCGCAGTTCATCCCTGCGCCGCCCCACTTTTTCATTCCCGAACACAACTATTGAAATTCATCTGACAGAGGACTTCCGCACATCTCATCGTGGCTCCGCTCCACATCTTGGGGTTGTAAGTTCAAAATGCAATGGTTTTTTCTCTCTTAATCATACTACCATAATCCTATTACAATTAATGAATAAAAAAATAAAATAAAAAAAAGTATTCGGAAAAAAATAAAATAAATTATCCATTAATAAAAAGCGGCCTTTTAGTGATAGTCCCTATTTTGTATTTGTATACATAAATACAGTCAACTCGCGATAACTCGAAGTCTCATAAGTCGAATATTCGTTTATCTCGAAGTTTTCATTATGTCCCAAGAATGTACCTTGAATAGAAAACGACGCAAGATTGACTTCCGATAACTCGAAGTATTTGGAAAGTCCCTTGAGCTTCGAGTTATCGCGAGTTGACTGTAGTAATAATAAACCCTCTATTCGAATCAGTGGTGGCTCATGGGGTACAGCAAGTACAGCCGGGCTGCATCTAAATTATTAGTTTAAAATTAAAATTTACTAATTGCTAGTCAGCTTTGATTATTTTACTAATTTTCTTGAATGTAGATTAGAACCGCAAATGAAGATGGAATTTCGACGGTAAGAAAAAAAAATCTCCAAAAAATAGCAAACCCGTTGAGCAATGCATAATTAAGGGGGAATAAACCGCTTAAATCAACTAAATCTGACGATGCTCGAGCGAGTGCAGTCAGAGAGAGAATGAGAGTTCTAAAAGTGCTTCACCGTTGCCTTGTAAACAACTGCTAGTATGGAATCTCCCTCCAAGCTAAATGTATATGGTGTGGTGCCAAATGCAACTTTTACAAATTTCACGTCTTCGACTGCACTTGTAAATTCGAAATACTGATTGGCTCGTGTGTGACTGGGCGAAGATGTTTGGGTGGGAGATAAACGAGCATTTCTTGAATTTTCTCCACCAAACGGAAATAAATTCCGCAATAAGTTTACAAATGTGTTTTTTTGGTTTTTTTGTTACTTTTTAAGTTAATACTAAAACTTATAATTGAACCATTTTGAAACAGAGTCCCATTATAAGTAAAGTTGAAACAAGTTATTATTATTATTTCTTTCCCCCTTTCTTTTCTCATATTATTTTGTAAATATTGAAGGGAAACTTTGAGTAATTAAGATTATAGAATTTCCATTTTTCATGAATAAATGTGGGAAAAGACGGGGGGGGGGGGGGAGAGAGAGAGAGAGGCACTATTCGGGCGGCACTAACATTTTTTGGGCGGCCACTGATTCGAAAAAGGTTTAAAAGTACATTTAGTGTTTTCCTTTGAAAATCATAACTTATGTTTATATTTTTATTTCTTAGAAGCTGACGCCGAGCATACATTCAGAAAATTGTGAAATAAGACGAGCTAAACTTTTGGAGTAGAGCAGTTGTTTACAAAAAGAAAAAGAACCAGGAGAAATCAATTTGAAAACATTCGGCTTTTTTTGAGGACATCAAAGTAATTAAGAACTGAGAGAGAAAAAAAGAAACAGCAATACAGAAAAGATATCTACTTCGAAATGTTCAAAATAGATACATTTTTATGATACTATATCTGTTTCATATACTGTCTTCTGTCATGTGCTGTGTAAAATAATTTATGTATATAATGTTTGAATATATTGTATTTCAGTTTGTGAATAAATAAGAGAAAAATATTTTTTTGTGTCGTGTGCGTGCATTCATCTATTGTGTGTTTTAAAGGAAAAGTTTAGACGAAATATGGTTGGTTGGTTGTTTTCAGATTATCTGGCGCCGTCAGCAACACGAGGGCTATAATGTGCCGAAACATTCGTCATTTGACAAGCCAACATACATTTACAAACACCCATGCCTTACTCGAACCAGAAATATGGTTGGAAAACGTAATTTTGTATGCCAATTGAATTATCCTAAGAACAAATTATATTTACTTTAAATTTTGGTCATTGTCTACACTTGGAATAAGATGTAATACCAATAAAGCAGTATTTAAAATTTGAAGAGTTGTTTTCATTGCAGTCAAACCTCCAAGGTTTTCAAACAGCTCAAAGATTTTATTTTATAAAAAGTATAAAACGAATCCTACATCCAGTTTGGATACATTTTACAAGCAAGTACATTTTTATTTTTGATAATGACTGCCGCGAGTTCGTTGTGATAACAGTAAAATTTTTACGATTATACAAACATTCGAGTGTAGTCTGTAGTTCAAAATTAAAACTTAGAACATTGTAAAAAATCTTTGTGGGAAGATGAGGCACGGGTACTATTTTAAGAACTTAATTACAAAGGGAAGCTTTGAATGGTCGTTTGGATTCTTCTTTTCCATCAAGCAAAGGACACGTGTTTGGCTTGTTGCCAAAAATAAATGTCTATTGTATGATTTGGAATTTGCTTGACTCAAAAGATGCCGTCAAACCCTTTTGTGAACAGTACAAAGAATGCTTAGACTACACTTTATGATGGCGAATACAATAGTAAGAGTGATGTTTATAAAGCAACAGAATGAAACCAAATCGTTTTGTAGATTAATTGCTTGAACCCAACTACGCACACACATACAGGATGTCAAAAAGTGACACCAGATGTTTGGAAATGAACATCTCGAAGAATGTTGCTCAGAGGGGATTGTTTTTAAAATGCTTATTTTTAAAAATCGAAAGTCACTTTTGGACTCCCTGTATTAGATGCCAAAAAGAACTATTAACTTTAGAAAAAAATCATAATCTACTTCTGTTACGTTAAACCCACGAAATTTGTTTGGGTCAAGTGCAAACGCTTTTGCCTTTTAGTTTGAGTGTAGTATGACAAATGCCCATCGATATAAACAACAAGAGAAAACGAAATTACTCAGTGCTCTTTCAGAAATCTCCCAAAATCTCATTTTTATCTTAAAGATTGATAATTAGTTTTTAACTTCGGAAAAAGACTTAATATTGTGATTCTACGAGGGTTCGGTTACGTGGAACTGATTTCAATTTCATTTGAAAATATAGTGATCTTAATTTAATCTTCTTCTAAGGAGCATGAACAGTATTTCCTATTATGTAGATACTTTATTATAAATTATTGTAGAACTGGGTGGAAATTCTTTTCCCCATAAAAAGTTAATGAATAAATTTGAACAACCAGTTTGGTTGCATAGTAGAAACACAACAGTAAGCGTAATTTAAGATGCCCTACAAAAAAAAAAAAAAAAAAAAAAAAAATTTGCACGAATTCAGGTTTGGATAATAAACCAATCGATTCCAATAGATAGTACAGAGAAATTTATTAAGGACTCGCTGAATACACGTGCTTCGTTACGAAATTTTAACATGAGCAATATTTTAGTTATCTGTGAAGCCTCACGTTGCAGAAATCCGTCATTGGTGTATAGATCCCAGTTTTTGGTACTTCGCTCGCAGGAAGGTTCGTCGCTACGCAAAATCGAGCTCGCTTCGTTCTCTGTAAAGTTCATTGACACATAAACACAGGCTTACTTCACTCGTTGAAATGTTCATTGCTGCGTAAGCATAAGATGGCTTTACTCACTAAAATCTAATTGCAACGTAAGGCCTTAAAATTTTAAACCTCTCTCTTGTCACAAAATATATTCCCCGTTAATACAATAATACAACACCCCTTTAAGATTATTTTAACACGTGTTTGTGGAAAGCAAAATTAGAGGGTAAAACTACTTATATTGAAACTTCCAGAGCTTTAGGCCTATTAGAAGTCGCTTTTTGTGAAAAAATTAATTAAAAAACAAATTAAAATTTTAATATTCTTTTTGTCAGTCCAATTAGAAGGCCAAAACAACTTGTGTTGAAAATTTCAGAACTGTAGCCCGATTACAAATCGTTTTGTAAAATATTTGTTAATTAATTAAAAAAAAAAAAAAATTAATTCTGGTTTTCAAAAATTTAATTAGAAGGCCACAACTAATTATGTTGAAAATTTCAAAGATGTAGCTCTATAAGAAATTGTTTTGTAAAATATATATTAATTAAAAAAATTAATTAATAACGAGCTAAACAAAAATTTAAATTCTGTTCTTCTAAAGTCCAATTAGAAAGCCAAAACTACTTATGTTGAAAATTTTAGAACTGTAGCCCTATTAGAAATCGTTTTGTAAAATATTAATTAATTAAAAAGAAATTAAGTAAAATTTTAAAATTCTGTTTTTCAAAAGTCCAATTAGAAGGCCAAAACTAAAGTTGAAAATTTCAGAGCTGTAGCCCTATTAGTAGTCATTTTGTAAAATGTTTATTAATTAATAAAAAAATAAAAATGTAAAATTCTGTTTTTTAAAAGTCCCATTAAAAGGCCAAAACTACTTATGTTGAATATTTCAGAGCTGTAGCCCTATTAGAAGTCGTTTTGTAATTTTTTTTTTAATTATTTAAGAAAATTAATTAAAAAAACTAATCAAAATTTGAAAATCCTGTTTTTCAAAACTACAATTAGAAGGCTAAAACTACTTAAGTGGAAAATTTCGGAGCCGTATCTCAGTTTGAAAACGCTTTATATATATATATATATATTTTAACATTCTGTTTAACATGTATACAATTAGAAGGCCAAAACTACTTATGCTGAAAATTCCAGAGTTCCACTCCAATTTTAAGTAGGTTTCTATAGATCCTCAGACAGACAGCTTGTTTTATAATTATAGATTGATCAAGAATATCTAATATACTAAAGAATGCATTAAAAAAAGTATTCCTGATTAGGTAGTATCTTCTGGGTAGTGAAAAAATATATACGGAAAAATCATGTAACCATTCACCACGAACGCGATATTAGTATTGAATCCTCCATGGCTTTAATTATTGCCATAAATTTAATATGTCCTTGTACTAGCTATCTAAGGTGAACGTTTGATGTACGAATAACCATTTATTAATTTACTTGATTTAAAGAACCAAACCTTTGGAATGGCAGAAGTCGTGGTAAAAGATATGGCCTGAGGATTTCTTGTTCCCCAAATGTACCAATGTTATTTATACACAAATACATTCAAATAGAAATGAGTTCCACATCAAATATACTCAACATCATGATCTTCAACAAAAATTATTTTGGAATGTCATTTTGCAAGACTCGGAAGTTATCTGCGATGTTAAATCTAAGATACTGATCCCCAAACTTTTCAAACAATATAGTTATCGCTTCAGATCAAGTTGCCAGAATTTTTTTTTCTTTATTAGTATTTTGTCTTGTCTAGATCACAAACAAATACGAAACACTGAAATTCAAGCTTAATGAAAATTTGTTACTTTAAGGAATAAACGGTTTTCGGAATAATTTTGTACACTTCATTATTGCGATAAACAGAGGTAATTTTATTCCCCAAGCTGTCTGGGAAAACTAGAATCTTTTTGTAGTAGTAATTGTGATTGATTGACATTTTTAAAAGTAAGTGGCAAGAGAAATGTTGCTACCCCCCCACAACAGTTAATGTTGTGAAGCTAATGATAGCTTAAATAAGTTTTAAGCTTTTTTTTTTTAAATTTCATTTTAAAGAAATTCCACAACAATATAATATTATCAAACATATATATAAATTGGGTCAGGGTCCAAAAAAGAGTAGGAGCAGTCTCCTGCACCAGCCGCCATTGAATGTAGTAGTAACAGAAGTAAAGTTTTTAAAAATATTGGGGAGACTCAGGCGCAGCATGCTAAAGGGCAGAGGAAATGGATAAAGTGACAATGTCATACATGTATCTGAATGACTTCAGTGAATTCTATATACAGATAATAAAGACGGGCATTAGATTTTCTGTGTTAATAGAGTTAGAAAGAAATGTATTTAGTAAAAAATTGCAGGGCTTGTTGTTAAATTCTAAGTGATACTAATGAAAGTTAGATTATACATAATCAATAATACAAAGTGGAATTGTAAAATAATATGAATTATATGGTGATAGAAATATTTTATTTTTACCCAAATTTTGCATTATAACATTCATAAAAATCCAGTAGTTCTTTAGGTGTCCTTGGAATAACACATTTCATTGCATTTTCAAAGTGCTTTAAGGTAAATATGGCCGATTTACATTCTATATCTTCTGCCAAAATCTGAAAAGCTGCTTCGTTGCAGATATTAACTATCTGCAAAATATAAAAGAAAAACGCATTCTTTAATCGTCAAACTTCAGGTTATTATCAGTACTTAAATATCATTACTATTTATTTTAGTTCCTAAAATAATAATTTCATATATACGTGGTGTAAGCTCAAGTTAATATTCTTTAGAATACAAGAATTCAAAACTAATTTCTATAACAAGATGATTTTTATAAAGATCATATTTTCAAAAGGATTTTATATTTATTGATTTCTATTGGCGATTTGTGATTGAATAGGGGAAAGTAACTTAAAAGCAGAAACTTAGCTCAAATTATGTTTTTTTTTAATATACATGTTAGAAAGCTTCTATACATACATAATTTTTTATCAGTATTTCTTAGTTATTCTGTCCTTTTAGAAAGTGATTGAGGTTATGGTATAGATATAATAGAAAAAAAAGTAATTTTAGTAATTTGAGCCAATTTCTATAATTATATCACCTTAATAGTATTTATAAAATCACACACAAACTGTTTATATGTTAGTTAACTTATTTCAAACTGTTAATATGGTTAACTTACTTCAGCACCAGAATAACCTTCAGTTTTCAAGGCTAAATACTTATAATCAAAATCATCCGCAACCGTTCTATTCTTCATGTGAAGTTTCAGAATTTCTTCTCTAGCATCAACGTCTGGCAATGGGATGTAAATGAAATGATTGATTCTGCCACTTCGTACAAATGCCTATAATTACGATACAAGATAAAAAAAAAAAGATAATTTCTAAACTATCAAAATAGTTAATGATACTTTTTGATGCAGAATAAAAGTTTTAATTTTCATTGATAATAATTTCATTGATAATAACTATTGATAATAATTTCCCATTTAAAATAAGATTTTATCGTTTTATGAATGAAAAACTATATATATATTTTTAAATCTAGCATTGCATTTTTTAAACAAATTTTGAATTTCAAATCTTTGAAGTAAAAAAGGTTTTAAGTCAAAAAGGATAAACATAAAAAAAGTAAGCTATTCCAATCTTGATTAACCAACTTTAGGGGTCATAAAGGGGCCAAAGGCTATAAATGAGGGATATTTATGTAATTCAGTTCCCCTTTAGTCACAACTCTGAAATTAGGTACAAATGTCAAAGGGTATTCAGCTAGTCTTATATTTTCATTTAACTCTTTTTAAGACAGTGAGAAGTATATTCACAACAAAGTTCATCAATTTTTAAATATCTGTGGTAAGTTATTTTATAACTTCCTCATTAATCCTACATTCTACTAATAACTTCAAGTTTGGTTTGTATGCTCATCGACCTATTTTTGTGCACAGTAACGATAAATCAGGCTGGGGTGTAAGGCTTAACGTGGATTCCGAACCACAAACATCCATGCCTAAAACCAGGATTCAAACCTGGCACCTTTGGCATGCAAGGCCAGAATTATTAACCTAGTTAATTATTAACCAATATTAACCTAGCGGCCGTCAGCTGGGCCTTAATAACTTCAGAAAATATATGTATAATGATAAGTCTATTTTTTCTATTTTTAATCCTGACTCAGATCATCACTTTTCCTTGTTTCAATATTGCTCTTCATTGCGTCAGTTTAATTCAATCTCCCAAAGTCATTTCTGTTGTCTAACCGAAAACCACACATTGCAGCTTGTTTCGAGTATTCACATGAGATGAGATAACTATAATTCCTTCTATTGCCAATTGCTGTTCTATGAGGGAGGATGTATACCTCCTGTATCTCCTCAATAAATAACTAAATAAATATTTTCCACTGCAACTCAAAGACTCGCAACAGAATATTTAATTTAAAGTGATTTACCTTTTTTTTTTGTCTTGATAATGGCCGTGTAGTTAGAGCTGATGGCTGTGTAGTTAGAGCTCTAGCCTCACAAGCCAAAAGTGGTGGGTTCGAATCTTGGGTTAAGCATAGATGTTGTTAGTGGTTCATCATCATCATTGGCACTACAGCCTCTGAAGGGTCCTGGCATTCTTTAAGACTTTTCTCCATTCTGCTCAACTAGCAGCTTTTTGCACCCAGTTAGTAAATCCCACGCACTTCAAATTTTCCTGGATCTGATCAATCCATCCATTCTTGATCTTCTTCTGGGTCTAGATTCACTAGGGATTTCTTTTAGAATTCTAGTTATTCTACTAGGCTTCATTATCTCTAGATGGCCTAGCCATTGGATTCACCTTTTCCTTATCTCTGGGACTATATCCAATTCCTTATTAGATTTAGATTAGATCATAGATTTCTTTATTTGTTCTAATTCTCCATTCACCGTTTTTACATACCACTCTGAATACTCTTCTCAGTATCTTTCCATACTCTCAACAACTCTTCATCCCACTTTCTCAAAGTCCATGTTTTAGAGCTCATATAAAACAATTGGTTTAATGATGACACTGTACACAAGAATCTTTAGCTTTCTATTTAAGTATGATGATCGTAACAGCTTT
Organism: Linyphia triangularis; assembly: GCA_963978545.1. Classification (NCBI taxonomy): domain Eukaryota; kingdom Metazoa; phylum Arthropoda; class Arachnida; order Araneae; family Linyphiidae; genus Linyphia; species Linyphia triangularis. The sequence continues at coordinate 60,520,176 of OZ021732.1, forward strand.
TGTGATGCATAATAGCAGCGGTTTCCTGCTGCCGTTTTTGCTCTGATTTCAAGATACATTTCATTTTGGTCATTAATTTGAGCATCTAGATATTTGAAATCATTAACTCTCTCATATATCCCAGCATTACATTCAAAATTATTCACATTTTGGAACACCTCCTTTTTTCTTGTATTTAACATATATTTAGTATTTTCAACATTAACAGATACACCTATTTTCTTTAAGGAAAACAGTAGCTCTGAAAAGCACTCACTGAGTGTAGCGCGATTCCTGGCTAGCAAGATCAGATCTTTATGGTTCAGAATACACATTAAACTGTAGGTTCCTAGCTGATTAGCTTTTATTTTGCATAATAATCGGTCGTCCGATTACAAACCATCATTTTTTTTTCAAATCAGATTAAGGCATTTATCTTTTCTATTTAAACAGGAATTAGAAAAAATTAATGGTAATGCCAAGATACATAAAATACACAGCTTATCGACAAACTCTTCAATTTACCTGCATGTCTGTTAAATATTGCCAAATAAGTAAGACTTTTTCAATTTTTTTTATTTCCATGGGCAATTTTTTTTTAAATGAGCTAGTAATGGAGCAATTTGACTAAAAATAAGTGTTTTTTTAGCAGAAATAGTTAAATGGAGCATGTGCAGCAACCATGTATACTTGAAACTAAACCCAATTTTGGATAATTTAAAAAAAGTAAAAAGTATTTATTTGTTTTGTGTTTAATTCATATGATATAGTATTTTTAATATGTAAAGTGTTTTTAATGTGTGTATTTTACGGTGTTAAAAAAAAGCCAATTTGATTCAGAGTTTTAATCAGCAACATTAATATGACTTGTTTAACGAAGATTAAAAAGTGTTACTATAACTTTCATAAGAGAAACTAAACTACAATCGCAATTATAAAATTTTATTCCCTTCTTATGGTAAGTATGTATCTCTGAACTCCTGATACAAAAATGAGTATAAATTGTTGATCATTAAATTAATAATGAGCATAGAGAATTAACCAAAATCAAAAACTTTCAAATCATCAAAACAATACCTTATATAATTATTAGTAATATTCTTCGTACATTTATACAAGTAGTTATATTTCAATACGTTTTGCACATTGTTATTTTTAAATGTGTTGAAGTATGAGAATTGTAACTTTATAGCAAGATATTGCTTGGTTACCTGCATTAGAAACTCCTCAAATAAACAGAAAAGCAGTTTTTTGAATACATTGAAATATATTTCTAAGTGAAATGTATCAACATTTGCTAGGATATTCAATATTTTTTTTACAGAAGGCCAGGTTATAATGTTCAATAAATGATAGCTAACATTGGTACTCTTCAAAGGAAAAATATGACACTCTGCCAATTATGTTATACTGACCAATTCCAGAAAAATATTATACTCTCCAAAACAGATTGCAATATCAACAATCACCTTATGATTAACCTTTTTTTTTAAAAAGAAACCATCTTAAAACAATTCTTGCAGAGTTACCAGGTGGCTATACTAAAATTTAAATTATTTGACAAATGGTTTTTTAATTTATAATTCTAAGGAAACTCAGGGATGTCGATCTCTCCAAAGCACCATGACGCAGCCCCCTAATTTTGATAGTTACCCCCTCCCCCCTTCTCCTATTTTAATTTACAATAGTTTTGAATACTAAAAAATTTCATCATTCAGTTGTGATGTTTCTCAAATGAAAATTAAAGAGAGGTGTTACAAATGCTAAAGTATTATTTGTATGTTTATAATTTTTCATAGAATTGCAATTTTTTGGTACAAAACTTCAGTAATTATAGAAAATATAAAGTATAACAGGCATGGACAGAAATTTTTATGGAGAAATATATATATTTTAAAATGATTTAAACTAAAAAAAGTGTGTGTTAGTCTGCTTTTATTCTTGAGAGTCAGCTCTAAGAAGTTTAATAAACCCCATTTAACAAGAATATTTGTTACTTAATCAACTTTTCAATCAAAATTAAAACAAAAACGGAATTGACTTTTATAAATAAACAAAAAAATGTAATGTTATAGATGAAACATACATTCATTATTAAAAAAATTTGTTCAGATGGTATGATATAAAACCTCACATAGTACTCTGCGTATGGTTAAAAATAAAAATAAATTAAAAAAAATATGCACACTTTTCACTGCAAATATATTTTAATCTGGTAACAAAACCCACTTTCTTCCATGTGATGAGAAGGAGAAGTGATAAATTATTTCTTCATTTGAAATAGATGAAAATACATCTCTATCTGAATATAGCACCATTAGATTTGACAACCATGTGTTATTCATCGATGACTTCAATTGATTTTTTATAATTCTAACTCTACTTATGGCTCTTTCTGTAGAACAACTAGTGACAAACAGAGAAAGCAACGTAATATATACTATTTTCAGAGTATTGAAACCAGAGAAGTTAATGAGACACAGTAATAAGTATTAATTTTTAAGGTTTTAAAAATCCTCGAGTTATTCCCATAGCTTGGTTTTTTCAACCTCTTCCTTATCTTCTTGTTTCAGATATTTTGAATTGTGTTTTCTTTGCAAGGAACATTGGCAACATCATCTTATGATAGTTGCTATATCATGTGAAACATGATATAATTCGCTGAAGCTACCAAACTCTTCACTGATGGTGATATAGTTCCACTTATAAAAATCTCATAATGAGGAACTTTCACACTTTTTGGTTTTATTTTTAAGTAAAAGAGAAAAAAACATGAAAAACAATACCATTCTTTCAAAAACTTGAGCTCGGATATATAATTAAAAAAATTATTTAGTTTTTCACTTAGCGACTTGGCGAGAAAAAGTTACTTTTGAGTGTGACGTCAATGAGCAGATGATGAACCAGTCTAAAACCTGTTTTAGACGAGGAGGGAGTAAGTTTCCTCCTCTTATTTTTGACAGAATCTATGCGTAACTATGTCATGGTTTTTAATGCGTTTATGGTCATGTGACTCTTGCTTTGATTTCAAACACAATTTTTTGATTAATTGAAAGCATAAAGATAAAAAAAATAATTGCACTGCTCAAATATATTCATTGGATAACACAAGAAAATAGAAAAAATATTCAATTTCCTCACTTGTGCAAGTTTTTCATTGTACTAATTTTTGTGACATTAAATTTTTACATTTAAAACTCCACTATGAACAAAATGGAGCATTTCACTTGCCAAACTTAAAAAATGGTCAGAAAATCTACCTTCTAGTTGTCTGGAAATTGAGTCAAGTTGTTTAAAACACATTTCAACCTTTAATTTGCGACCTTAAGCAATAGGTTCATCGATTACTATTTCATACTGGAACCTTTTTTTCCACTCTTTTCGGAGCTGGTTCAGGAATATTGTGTTCCTCTACAAATGTCTCCAAAAGAACTAAAACTTGCATTCACGCCACATCATAACTAAGTTCCTTAATTTTATTTTTTACATTACATATTATGGACTGGACACTATTTTAGTCGAAAGCTATACTTTGGAGACATATTATCACATGATTGAGGTCTGTTAATGCCGATTGAACCACATGCATATCAACAACTGTTTTAAAATTACATAACTTCTTCAACAGTCTTTTAGAAAGAGTTAAGGTTTCCCTGTCCAAACCTTCACTATTTTGCATATTTTCTAGAGGTAATTTCACTTCATCTAAGCATGATAAAATTACTTTAACAGCTTCTCTCTTACTAGACCACCTTGTTGTTTGCACTCTTTTCAACAGGCTTCTTCTTTCAATTGACTTCGTTTTTGATGAAATTTTCTCAACAAATACATCATGTCTTTTATGCCCAGAATTAAAAAGAGAACAGTTCTTCCAAACTAGAGAATAAATCTCGAAATTGGGGGCAAAACACAAATAGTTTTTCTATTACTAAAGCGAATCTATGAGAAGAGCAACAAATGTAAAAAACAGAAGCTGCTAGACATTCCCTTTCTAACGTCTTTAGATTAATATAGAGTCACTCATTAACTTATTTTCATTAACTTTAATTTTAAATAGCTGCCACTAAGACCAGTTGCAGAAAACTCTTTAATTAAGCATTCAACTGGTTTTGCAGCTTCTTCCATGAGCTCAATACATCTTAAAATGATGATTATTACTCATCCAGTATCACTGAAAACTTGCAATTATTTATCATTAATAGTTTCAATAATTCACTGAATGACAATAGCACATATGATAGAGACTAAATCAAATACATTAATATAACTTAGGAAATTGAAACCTGATTTATTTTCACTAATCCTAGCCTTTTCTATTTTGTCATAATAACTTGTGGCATCAGGGTTATGCTTAACTAAAAGTTTTGGCAATTTTCCTTCAATGGCATCCCTTTTACGAAATGCAATCATCTCTTCGACCAAATATCTACAGCAGTTGATGATAACGGATAGAAATTCTCTCAGATGCTCAACGTCTGTATTTCGAATCATTTTCATATCACTGTCAACATTTCTTTCTGCAATCCATTGAACTCTGGCTATTTGACAATCCCAACTTGTGTGAATTTTTCATGGCTCGTGCATTTCAATATCTCATACTGCATTACCTATCCTTCACCAGTTAACCATAGAGTTTGTTGATTGGGTAGTGGAAAAAGAAGGCAATGTAAGCAGCAAGCTGAATCATTTATCTTGCTGTACACTAACCACTTTCTTTCCTTAAGTATTCCATCAAAAAGTTTTTATTTACACCATGTGGAGGAAATTTTTCTATTTTTCACTGATAGAAAAGCATAAGTGGAATCAAATGTTCAACTTTCTAATCTAAGCCAAACTCTACATTTTTAATTTTTTTATCAACACTTCCCCCATCCCTTAAAATTTTGATGACACAGTTTGCATCATGAACCGTTCTTGTAAGCACACCTGGAAAACTTATGGTACAACAAAACCACAAAGTTCAGTTTTTCTGCTAAACCTCATGGTTTATTTAGTAATAGTATCATAAATAAAACATGTGAATTATTAAGTATTCCCAATGAATGAATAACAATTAATATGTAATATAAACACTTTCAGGCAAACAAAATTATTGAGTCACCACTGAAGTATCTAAATAATGTTCATATTAATTTCTTGAGTGATGGAATACATGTGATGCAAGTTTGCATAGCAGTCTAATGATATATTCTGATTAAAGAAAAAAAAAATATTGTCTACCAAAGCAAATAACAACCATGAGTGGAAGCTGGAAATGAACAGGTTTGTTACATCCTTATAGGTTGGTGGATAACTGTTGAACGTCTGATTTATAGGGAATGTAGAATAAGTATTTATTTAGAATATGTCACTGATTTAGGGATATTATAATTATCAACAGAACTTTATGAGACATTTTGATATATGAAGAGATGTAAAGGGAATATAACAAAATCAAGGTGAATAATATGCTTTAAAGACTTTTGCTAAATGGTCAATTTAACAAGTCATTAATATGTGGGAATGACTTAACTTTATTCTCAATAATGGAAATGTGTTCATAACCATAACAACAATAGTTTTAAGAAAACAATTTATGAATAATTCTTATTATTACCGCATCAAGTCTATCAGGTCTATTGGTAGCAGCAATTATTATCACATTTCGTAGTTCTTCAAGGCCATCCATTTCTTGAAGGAAAGAATTTACAATCCTTTCTTCAACTCCAGACCCAGAAGAACTGAAGAGAGAAAAAAAATACTATATTCAATAATCATCAATTTCAAATGTCAGTATTTTACTGTAGTGAAGAGAACAAAAAGAGGAAAAATCCTGTTACATGTCTTACAACATCAGAACATTTTGGTTTTGCATTAGTTTAACCATTTCAAATCTTGGAGAAGCTAAATGTATGGGTACATTGAATTTAAGGCAATTACCTTGAGAAGAGGGAACTTAAGTTAATCGAAATTTCAGAGATTGTACAAGTCCATTAAAAATTTATTTCTTCTAAAAAAAGCTATTAAACTTAAAAACTAATTATCTAATTGTTTGTAGCAATGAAAAATATTTCTTTTTAATTTTTCCATAAAATAATTTGTGTTAAATTTAGTTTAACTACCATGAATCTATGTTGAACTAAATTAGCTTTAAATGTAGTTATTTTAAGACGTTTGACAGGAAGACGTTTGACAGGATTTTAGAGGCAAAAATGGAAACTGTTCTGTAGTTTTTTTTTTAATTTGAAAGAATATTTAAACATATTTTTTTAAAGGAAACAACTGGGAGTAGATATTTATCAATTTTTTGCAACAATTTAAAATTAGTTGATGTTTTATAACTTCAACAAATACTAAAGTCAAAGACAATAACTGTAAAAAAGAAATACCAGTTACCTTCCTCTTCCAGCCACAAGAGCATCAATTTCATCTAAAAATATAATGCAGGGTGCCTTTTCTCTAGCCAAAAGAAACAAATTGCTAACTGCTTTCTCAGATTCTCCTACATACTTATTTTGTATATCAGAAACCTAAAACAAGTTTGTGTTGAACTAAAGAGTTGAACAAATAAGTTGAAATCAAATAACCACAGTACTATTCAATACTTTAAGTGAACAAGGGTTTTAGCTTTTAAACTACACAAAAGTAGAAAAGAAGCTTGTTAAAAACTCTGTCTATCTGTGGTTCATATTCTCAGACAAAACTATAAATACTACTTTTATTATAAGGAAGTTAAAATTTATTTTACAAGTAGCTAATGGAATCGTCATATTTTAACATGTATTATCAGCAAATATTCATTTGTAGCATCATCTATTTTTAAACAAATATTATTGTGACAATCAGAACATGAAAGGCCTGCAAACATCATGTGTGATTACCAAAATAAAAACTGCTTCGACATAAATTTTTGTTTGGTACCCGAGGTCTAGATGCTTGCATTAGAAGTTCTTGTATTCAATAATTAGTTCCATGATTGCTGCTTGCCAGATAAGAAACTTGCAAACTTAAAATTCCATTTTATAGCTGATGATATTTTTTCCTTTAATTTGTATTTTTGGATTATTGATAAAGCCAACTTGGGGTAACTCACAGTTCAAAGGAATAGCCAAATTCTTTGAACTATCGAAAGTCCCTCGGAAGTTGTTCTCTATACAAGGCATATTTTATCAGACATCTTTTGCTTGTTCATGTGGAGTCACTATTGTGTCTTGCTTTTAACTTTTCGAGCCATCCTGCACTTGCTATAAATCCTTCAACTTTCAGTAAACGGGTAAAGTCCTTCACCTTTTCTTTTAACATCACCCTACTAAGAAAGATTTGGGAATTATGGTATCAGGGTTCAATTTAAGAAAAAAAATTCCCTGATATTTCCAGGAGTTTTCAAGAGTCATGTTCTCCATCACGGAGTAAATTATTTTTAGCCTCATAAATATAGTCAAACCTTAATTACACAAATTCTTCAGATAACTTGAAAAAAGTTTTTTTTTAAGAATAACTTTCTGCAAGTCTAAGTTATCAAATAATTCTGTAGTTGTCGATTCCTTGAGTTAGGGTTAAACAAGGAGCACCGAAGAGTAGATTTTTTTCCAGAGTAACAATGACTTTTTCTATGTTTTAAAGGAGATTTTTCTTTTTTCCCTGAGATTTTAAGGCTGATTTAATTTCCCTGAGTTTTCCAGATTTTCCCTGTCCTCCCTGAGGCGTATGAACCTTGTGGTATTGATAGGTCTCAAATCATTTTAACAGAGCAGCTTCAACACCAGGAAAGGCACATATTTACATTTATAGGATGGATCGAGTTATGATGCATTTCTTCTCAAAATCGGCATTGTTTTTCAAAATGGTTGAAAGGATATTTGGAGGAATTCTGTACTTTAAAGCAACGTATTTCTTCTTCCATAGCAAATTTTGTTCGGTTTCATTGATTAATTTAACCTTTTGAGTTACACTAAGGGTATTAAACTTGCGTTTCATCATCATTCAAAGCCATCGTAAATCAACAACAATGACTCACACTTCAAATCTGGAATAAAATGTAAAGGCAAAAGCCTGTTTACTTTATATACGCGTCAATACAAGAGGGTTTTTCACAGGTAACAAGTTAAATTGTAAAACCCGATGTGAAGAGGTAAAAATAAGTCTTTTTTTTATTAGAATTTTATGAGGTTTTTTTGTAGGTTAATAATGATAATAAAATTTTCTCAAAAACTTCGACTTAAAAGATATACACTTTGAGATATGGAGATAAATAGTTATACCAATCATCGACGTACATCAATAGTTCAAAAAGATATATTAAAAGTTGTTATGCATGTAGAGTTAAAAATTTGATTTTCCATTTAATTCAGAATTCATCAGAATTTCACATAATCAGAAATCATTTTGTTTGGACTATAAATGCATGAAATGAAAATTAATTTTAATTTCAGCTGGTAAACATGAAAGAGAAATCTATAGTGTCAGAAAAAAAAAAACTTTTCCCAAAACTTAGAAGGAAAAAAAATATATTGTCAAACAATTATGAGTGAAAGTAAATATTGATAAATTAGTGAAAAATGCGCCATTTAATGCATATTACTAGAAATATAGACTTACATTTTTTGATATAAAATTCAAATCACATTCTGTTGCTAAAGCTTTAGCAATCATTGTTTTAGAGCAACCAGGAGGTCCAAACAAAAGAACTCCACGAGAAGGAGTTTTGCTAAAACGCCTGTAAATCTCTGGGTATTTTAGTGGTATCTCTATAATATCTTTCAGTTTCTCTTTCACATCTTTCATACCACCAATATCACTCCAAAACACCTAGAAATAAAATTAGTAAAATGAGTAAAATTTGACGACACAAATTAATTATTTTGTGGGGTTTGTAAATGCAAGTGTAACAAAGCAAAAAACATATTAATATTTACATTGACTCATCTAAAGAAAGGCAAAAGTGAAATTTCAGTATTTTAGCTTTAGAAGGCATCTCGATAACTTGCAACTAATACAAGGGTTTTGGTAATATCCTGGAATCATATCCATTACCTTTTGCTCTTTCATGCTGTTTAATTACAATTTAGACTTCAATTTAGATTGAATGTCAAAAAACTAAGGACTCTTTTTAATCAAAATTCAAGACTATCAACTTAGTAATAGTTGCCAATGCAAAATTTAACACATGTTTTTGTATAGGTACTTTTGTTTTTATGTATGAAGCTCAGTGATTTGTTAATTTCAATTTCAAATTCAATTTAACTGTTAAAACTAGAAACAATAGTCATAAATTAACAACTCATTTATAATTAAAAAACATATAGACATGTAGGAGTACTCATTTTGAAATTTTTTTAATGATACTACAATGTATATATACATTTTGTTCAAAATAGGTACCTTTTTAATCTTCATATCACTTTCTACTATGCTGGGCTTTTTATACTTCAAAGCTTGCTTTACATCCTCAAATATTATGGTGTCATAGTAAGGATCATTAATCAAAGATTTGTTTTCATGCGATCGCATGTACTGAAATGCCATGGCTGTTGAAGAAACACAATTTCCTTTATGTTAGTTATCAGAAAAGTAAAATAAAAATTGTCACACTTAATAAATTATGTAAAAATACAAGCAATTCTATATAATTTGTGGGTATACAATTGTTGTTAATTTTTTGCTACAGAGCAAAATGCATAAAATTAATGAAAAAAAAAAAAAAAAAAAACTATTGAAGCTAGAATACTAAAGCTTACAAACCATCATTGAGTACAGAATTTAAATCTTTTCCTGTAAAGCCCTGAGAGTGCATGACACATTGCTTAATATCTTCTGATGAAAGGTGATGTTGTCTGGAAGACAGCAATTTCTTAAACACCTGCAAAAATAATCAACTGTTTTCAGTTATCTATTTTTGAAACAACTTTTTTGTAAGAATGTTGAATAATTAAAAATATCTATGTACAAAAATATCTATGCCCATCTAGTTAAAAATATCTACTATGTTACCTTTATATTAGTACATCGATATAAAGATTAATATTATTTATTAAAAATAAACATTAATAGCAATTAAAGAAATGATAATAATTTTTTTTATTATTGGTTGCAAAATTGATAATTAGATAATCGTTATTCATATATTATTCTTTTATTGTAGGGGAGAGTAGGAATGGATAACATTTTTTTATAAAAATATTTATTACAAATTATTTTCTACAATCACAGATTGAAAGATTTAGACTAACAACTTGAAATATTATAACACCTAAAAATATAGATAATTATTATTATATAATTTTTAAAAACCAATTAATAGAGCAAGAAAATTGTCCCATCCCTTTCTTATGTGAGGGAAGAATGGGACAAATATTATACCAGTTAAAATTCATAGATAATTTTCTCAAATATAATAAAAAAGACAGTGTTTACTTTTGTACCTAAGGTTTGTTGTACATTATAACATTTATTTTACCAAACACTAGATTTTGAGAAGTCCAAATAAATGAAAAAATATGTGTGTGCATGTTCTACCTACTAACTTTGTAATAATGGAACAATCAGTTACTTGAGGGAAAATAATTATTTTTTCCTCATGAAGAGAATTTTAAAGCTTCATTTACTTCTACAAAAAATAATTAAAAAAAAACAAAAAAAAAACACCTATATTTTGGCTCTCCTTTCCCTCAATAATCTTTTGCATATTTTTCTGCACATTTATTTAAATCAATATTCAATACTAGCATTGGAAGTGTCATGTACAAATGTAAATTATTCCTCATGTGCTAACTTATCAATCTGAAACTTACTTTTTTTCTGTATTATTTTCTGCATTCTTGTAATTGTTTACTTTTTTGCTTGCCTTGAATGTTTTAATTACATTTATTGTTATACAATTCAATTCTAAAAAAAGATAGTTTTACAAAAACAAAATACAAAAAAACCTTGCATAGTCATCATAATTATTTATCTGAAGATATGAGTCAAACAGTTTCAAAAGTGATTTTATCCCCAAGCTAAAATTTTTCAAGAAAAAAAAAAAAAAAAAACTTCTTACAACTTCTGCAAATGGAGAAATCAGGTTTTGTCTTCCTTATGAATTTGAAGTCTTTTCTTACAATTTTATATGACTGCAGTCAAAAATATTAGTTTTAGTTTATTTACAAAATAAAAAAATATGTTGTACATAAATTTAACCTGGAATTGAAGAATGGAAAGAAGGAGTTTTGGAAAGTGTTATTAGCCCAATAGAAATCCAAATGGTTTTTATCAACAAACCAATGAGTAATGGTGTTTTAAGCTTGTTTTTTTTTTTTGTTGCTTTTTTTTGGTAATGATTAAACATTTCCTGTAACCAATAACTTGCATTTTAGTGTATGCCCCTCCTTCAAAAAAAGAAAAAGAAAAAGAGTGTACAAGTGTTGCCAGTCTCATTGATAACAAGAAAAAAAAAAGCAAAGAGTGTCTTTTTCTTTTGCTAGATTTCATGAATGGGATTGTAGGGTCATCCATGGCAATCTTTTGTGGGACCCTTGGGCCTATAAAACTCCCCTTACACACCTAGTTGTGGTATTCATACTTTTCTAATGCAGAATAAACAAACCTTATTAATTACACTATCCTCAAGGACATAGAAAATTTGTGTTAAGGTCAAAAACTTATTATTAAAATTAAAAACTTATGTTTGTTGACATCAAACATAATACTGTTACTTAAAAAAACATATAATACAGGAAAAAATTAATATGGCAGCCGAATCATTTCACGTCAGTTCACCCAGAAAAAGTTCAAAATGTAACCCACTGACTCGGATTTCCATGAAATTTGCTACAAAGCTTCTCGTATGTGAAAAAATGACTCCCTTAAAATTTTAGGTTAATATCTTGAGTAGTTTTTTTTTTATCAGCCCTTTCAAATTTGTCGTTTATAGCTTAAGAATACACAGTCGTGACGCAATTTTACTAAATATGTTGTTTCCTTATTTAGTTCCTCTACATGTTATTTATAACACTATAGAACTAAAATTTTCACTATTCATAGGAAACTTCTTGTAGAATCCAAATTTATCATCAAATTGAAAGTCAAATAATTAGGAATGTGTCTCTTGACCTTTTGAAGTAGAAAAAGTTCTAAAACATTTGGAACTAATATGCTTTTAGAATTAAAACTATATCTTCGATAGTAGTCAAGCTACAGCATTCTGGTTTGCACCATTGGAAAAGTGAGAAAATTTGCTTCATGAATATGGAAAAACATCAGTGGGGTTTTGGGTTGAGCAGAAAATAAATACTGTGAAAAAATATGAGTTACGCAATCAGCTTTAAATAGGTAACAATAAGGATTAAAACAAATTAATAAAAGCTGGTATAAAATTTAGACAATATTTAACTTTTAATTAATTTGCATATTCTATAATTCAACAGTTTTAAAATTTAACATTAGGAGGGGTTTTGGGTTGAGCAAAAAATAAATATTTACGATACAATAAACCACATGGCTATCAATTTTGAATGAGTTTACAATAAGTGCATTGGGTCTTTTTTGAAATTACATATTAAAGATGTGATTTGTGTAGTAAATGAATTGTGAATTTTAAAATTTACTGTGTCAAACCCAATTAGACTCTGATGATTATAATTATTAGTATTATTTCAGAATACCAGTTAAGTGTTAAAAGTGCCTAAACTGTTAAAATGGCTTATAAATGTTGTATTGGTGACATTCTTAAAGATTAATGTCACATGACATCCTACATTGCAGCTAAAGAAATATACAATATTAGTTTATTTACTCCAAATGAAAAAGAATTGCTTCTGTGGAGAACTGGTGCCCCTGACTATTCTCAAAGTATATGCTCCCATCACAAAGAAGTGTTTCTGATACGATATGAAAAATATCAGAATATGTCTTGCTGTGATCCACTTCAGTATCACAAGAAGAAAATTATATGAGATGTTGGGATTGTATCTCTTGATTTTGCACAAAAAAAAAATTAAACTATTGAAGTCATCACAGTTTACAGTAACACCAGGTCAAAAGTTATGCTCAATTTGTCGCAAAAAAATGCAAGCATTAATTGACAACAATTCTTGCAGTGATTTACAAACTTCAGATACAAGTGATATATGTAGCATCGAAGAACCCCTGGATTCTATTAAAAATTTGGCATCAAAAAAAGAAGAGCGGCAACAACTTGACAAAAGTTTAACGGAATTGGGAATGTCTCCTCTTAAAATGCATTCTCTTCCATCCCACAGTCGAAAAGTTTATGCAAAACGTAAAATCAAAAAAATGAAATCCTCTGTCAAAGCTAAAGTATCGCAAGTACTACTTGAGGATAAAGAGGATTTATTATACAATTCAAGTGATTTAGGTGATGATACTAAAGAGAGAGCAGTCATAAACCAAAAAGCAAAGGATTTAGATGTGCTTGTGGATCTTATGAAGGCAAAATTGCCAACTGTTAGTCGAAGAAAAAAAGTTCAAATATTAACAATGGCTCCAAATTCATGGTCACAAGAATACATTAAAACTACCTTTGATGTTTCTGAATACATGGTGAGAGAAGCTAGAAATCTGAATAAACAAAAAGGAATATGTGAATTACCAGAGCCTTGAAAAGGAAAGAAACTATCTGAACACACATTAGAGTAAGTGTATAAATTTTACCATGATGATGAATATTCACGCATAATGCCAGGAAAAAGGGACAGTGTGAGTGTTGGAAAAAATGTTTATGAACAAAAACGTCTCATATTGTGCAATTTGAATGAATTATTTGCTGCACTGAAAGAAACTTATCCTGGCATTAAAATTGTTTTTTCCAAATTTTGTTCACTTCGTCCAAAGTGGTGCGTGATTGCTGGGTCTTCAGGAACACATGCTGTTTGTGTATGCAGCATCCATCAAAATGTGGAGCTTTTAGTTCAATCCATGAATATTAATGAACCAATACACGAATTAGTAGATTTAATGCTGTGCAACAGATTAAATAAAAGTTGTTGTTTTGGCCAGTGTGAAGAGTGTCTTGGAGACAATGGCATAAAAGAGCATTTACAAAAACATTTTTAAGATGAAGATATTGAATTTTGCCAATGGAGCTGACTGAGAGTAACTCATTACTATGTGCTTACCAGTTGATGAATTTATAGAACTGTTCACGGAAAAACTTCATAAATTAGTACCTCATTCTTACATATCTACAGCTCAATCAAAGTACTTAAAAGACAGGAAAGAACATTTGCCACTTGATACAACCCTTGTGTTGATGGATTTTACAGAGAATTATACTTTCATTATGCAGGATGAAATTCAAAGCCATCACTGGTCTCATTCATCAGCCACTTTACATCCAGTGGTGATATACTATAAACAAGACGATCTTTGTGAACTTTCAGTTTGCTTCATATGAGATGATTTAGACCATGATGTGCCACTGGTACATCAAATTCAAAAAATGATTGTTGACATTATAAAAGAACAATGCAGTAATGTTACAAAAATCGAATACGTAGCGATATTTGTGAGCGTTTTTATTTATAGCTTTCAACAGACTTGTAATTGAGTAACCATTTGCGAGCGTTATTATTTATCGTTTTTATTGAGAAGAATGCCATCTATGATGACTGTTGTGTAACTAGTTGTAGTGGATACTACTATAGAAGATATAATTTTAATTCTAAAAGCATATTAATTTCAAATTTTTTAGTTCTTTTTCTACTTCAAAAGGTCAAGAGACACATTTCTAATTATTTGACTTTCAATTTGATGATAAATTTGGATTCTACACAAAATTTCCCATGGTTAGTTGTTTTCAGATTATCTGGCGCCGTCAGCAACACGAGGGCTATAATACGCCGAAACATTCGTCATTAGACAAGCCAACTACATTTACAAACACCCATGCCTGACACGGGACTCGAACCAACACCACCTAAAGTACAAGGCCCAATCACTCTTACTTTTGATTGCCGTGACGTCATCACAAGAAGTTATACTGAACCAGCTAGATCTAGTTTCTTTACTTCATCCCGATGTCAGCAGCAGAGCACATTCGTATTTAGGTTTAGCAATGGCGTTGATGCTTGGTGGTAGATATTTGTGAGCGTTTTTATTTATAGCTTTCAACAGACTTGTAATTGAGTAACCATTTGCGAGCGTTATTATTTATCGTTTTTATTGAGAAGAATGCCATCTATGATGACTGTTGTGTAACTAGTTGTAGTGGAAATCGCAACCCAGACAGCAAAGTGTCCATTTTCAAGTTTTCCGAAGATACGGAACTGCGTCAGAAATGTACCAGAAAATTATTGAAACCCTCAAAATATTCAAGGGTAAGTACAAATCTTGGGCATATTGACCTTATATAAATGTTTTTAATAATAAATTTTTGTAAGTTTTTATCCGAAATGTTTTTAACTTTAATTAAACTATAACACTAAATGTGTTCTAAACAGTTTTATAGCAACCATAATTAGTATTTAATTGTTTATTTTACCTCCAAATAGTTACTAAAAATAGCCAAGTCTCTGTAGTGCATTTCTACTATTTTTTTTTAACTCAATTAACCTTTTTCTTTTAATTGTTGACCGATAATTCAGTAGTAAAAAAATTAAAATATGGTTTGAAATTCCAAGTACGGTATGAATTTTGCGCCAATGTGATTTTCGCCAAAAAATGTCAATTTTTTTAATGTCAAATGAACTTCTTATAGTTGCCATAATTTGGCGCTGTTTTATGTAAGCCAATTCCAAAAACAAATCAGAATCCGTACCGGACTTGGATATTTAGCTAAAATGTGTATACGAATATATTTATTTCTACATTTTGACTTAATTATCTCATTTATATTTAAAATGTGTCATCTTAGTGGAAACGGTATAATTTATTTTGTATATATAATTTATTTCCCCTCTTCTTAAAATAATTTATCGAAAAACTCAACTATTTTAAGAATGCTTAAGCTTGTTTTTCTTGATTTTAAGTATATATATATATATATATATATATATATATATATATATATATATATATATATATATATATATATATATATATATATATATATATATATATATATATATATATATATATATATATATATATATATATTCCTAGGTGTGTATTCTACATTTCCAAAATGAGTATATATGCAGAATTACTGAGGCTTTTGACAGCAAGACAGGAGACTGCTTCGTTGAAGTACCCTCGCCTGACAAATAATACTGTGCCAACTATTTTCCCTAACTGCCCTTCTTATTTATTATCTACTTCAAACATCAGAGAAGGCGTGGTTAAAAAGCAAGAGTGGATTGTGAACTTTAATTTGTAAAAGGCAATTGCTGAAAGTTTACAAGAGATGAAGGAAAAGCAAGCAAGGATGACATTTTCATCATTCGAAGAACTCTGTGAAAAGTAAATAACATTTCTTTACCTGCTGGGTGGTCTCATTTGAAAGAATCTGGAATATTGATATTGTTTTAATTAATTTTAAACCCAGAACCTCTTATTACAAAATCAATAGTAGCAGATGATAAACTTTCTTTAAATATTTATATTGATAATGTTCATATAACAAAATTAAATGAAATATGCATACCTTCAAATGTAAACAGCTGTGAAAAAATTTCCACTTTAATTGAGAATTTAAGTAACTATAATTGTAATGATAGAAATCAATTCTTCTTCAAACTTCAAATTATTTGTAAGCATTTTGATGACCTATTAACTAATGATTTGTTCCATAAAAATTGCACTAATTTGAAAATGCCAATGTTGGCAGGTATGTAATATATCTGTTAAGTTAATAATGTGTGTGTTGTATGTGTTAATATTGTAAATAAAAAAAGTTGATTACTCTAAACCCAGTTCCTTGTTCTTTTTATATGTAAACAATTAAATTGATATGAAAATTCAATATATTATCTGTGTGATAAAAACTTCAATAAAATTTACACTATTAATAAATATATAAATGCCAAAAAATAGAAAACTTTTGTGTTTTATATAATTTTATTTTAAAACTTTTTAAATTGGGAAATATTTGTTTTAGTAATTGAAAATCGAATGAAAATGTTGGTATTGGGGCGAGCGAACTATATTTTATGCGGATTAATACAAGATCCGTGTAGGTGTAGTTTGTTCTTCCCTCTACCGGGAAACCATCATTCCTCTTGCAGACATAAAAGTGTAAAGACCTGTGTGGTTCTGTCTGATGTTTGTAGGCTGTGTGCCGAATTGGTTCTTAGTGAACTTTATCTCCGTAGTTCGTTAATCGTCCGTCCTGTCATTAAATGTATTTGTCTACCCTACCTCATGGACTATTATTTTTATGGTAAAGAACAACAAATGGTAGCAGAGCGTGGTTGGTTAGGGTTGAACTATGTGTTAAAACGAAACTTACGAAACGATACTTCGTGACTGTATGCTCAAACGAAACTTAGTGATCAATCGAAACTCTTTGTGATTTGCGTGTGAAAAATGGAGCGCTTAAATGTTCCTGAACTGACTGGAAATAATTATTTTATTTGGGCCCTGAAAATCAAAGCGGCACTAACGTTAAAAAGACTGGATGCAGTAATATTCGAAGTGAAACCAGAAGATCTGGAAGGAGATGCGGCTGCACTATGGATACAGAAAAATGCCGATGCCGTTGCATATATCAAGTTATCCTTATCAGATGAACAATCACTCCAGTACGCGGCTGAAGAAGACGCAAAAACTTTGTGGGAGAAGATTAAAGCAAACTTTACCGGCCAAGCTGAAGACAGAAAAATTGATGCCGGAAACGAACTTAAAAATATAGAAATTCGACACAACGAAGCAGCAAATGATTATATTGCGAGAGCAAGAGGTGTATCTACAAAGTGCCAATCACTTGGACTTGAAATTTCTCATCGAGAACTGGTGTACTATACTGTTCGTGGACTGAGTGGAAAATACACGAAAGTTAGAGAAATATTAAAAACGCAGCGTGAGAAGAGTTTAGAGGAAGTGCTGGAGATTCTACGTGAAGAAGAAAAAAGTTTCGGTTCGACAAACAACCGACATGCTGAGGGGATCAATGCCGAAGCATTCTACTCAAGGAAGAAGCAGAATTCAAATTCAAGAGTGTGCTACATATGTAGACGTCCAGGGCACATTGCCAGGTCGTGTTTTCAAAGAAATAAGAATCGTGGAAGTGACATTTCGTGTGGTAACAGAGGATCTAAGTACGAAAACGGAAATAACCGAACTGTGAACTATACAAAAGAAAACAAATCTGCTCTACAAGTTTCTGCACAGGAGAAAGAACAGTGCGATAACACATGGGTTCTTGACAGTGGAGCGTCAACGCACATGTCTAAAGACAGGTTTTGGTTCACAGAACTTGTTCCAGAAGTCAACGATATCTATTTAGCTGGAAAAGATTCGAAAATAACTTCTGAAGGTAAAGGTACAGTCAGAGCAAATACTGTAAGTAACAAAAATTCAGTAAACATAACCATGGATAATGTTTCATTTGTACCTGATTTAAGAAATAATTTACTTTCTGTTACTGCAATGATGAATAATGGGTGTAGGATTGTATCAAAATATAACTGTGTATTAATTTTTGATAAAAATAATAAGTTTGTAACTAAAGCAGTTCTGAATGATAATAGATTAGAAGTGTATTTGAAACCATTTTGTGATCCTGAGTGTAATATTTCTAGTGCTAGTAATTATGAAATTTGGCACAATAGATTATGTCACTTAAATCCTAAATATATGACTATAATGAAGGAGTATATTAATCTTAATGATGTAAAAGATTTTAGTTGTGAAGTATGTGATATAAGTAAGATAACTAGAAAAAGTCATCCTAGTATTGATATTAATCAAAGTTCTGAAATTTTAGAATTAGTTCATGTGGATCTGTGTGGTCCTGTACAATCAGAATCATTGGGAGGTTCTAAGTACTTTATGGTAGTAGTGGATGATTATTCTGGAATGTATTTTACATACTTCATGACATGTAAAAGTGAAGTGTTAAATGTGCTTTCTCAGTTTAAAGCTAAGTATGAAAATCTTACAGGTAAAAGAATTAAAAGGTTGCGAACTGATAACGGTAGAGAATTCGTAAATGAACAAGTGGATAATTTTCTTGCTAGTTCAGGTATTGCACACGAAAAAACAATTCCATACAACGCAGAATCAAACGGGAAGGTGGAAAGGGCGAACAGAGTTCTTTTAGATCGGGCAAGATCTATTTTATACGAAAGTAAACTTCCATTTAAATTTTGGGCAGAAGCAATAAATTATTGTACACGTGTATCTAATGTCACGCCCCGTAAAGGAAAAGAAAAAATTCCATTAGAATCTTGGACTGGTAAGAAACCGAAATTAAATTATTTAAAAAAGTTTGGTTGTATGGCTTATTTTCATGTTCCGAAAATAAAGAGAAATAAATTCGATATTTCGGGAAAGAAAGGCATCTTAGTAGGTTATTCACGAGAAAGAATAGGATATCGTATTTACGATCCAAGCATAAATAAAATAATTGAAGAAAGATCCGTTATATTCAACGAACACATAAAAGGAAGTACATTAATTCAAAACGAAAAACAAGAGTTATGGGATATTGAAGGATTAAATAAAAACCGTTTCCAAGAAGAAATAAAAAACAAAACGGCGGATTTCTTTTTGAGTGAAGAACTCAGCGATAAAACACAAAATAGTTTCTTGCCGACTGTTGCGCAATCAGAATCGAATGACGAGCCGGTGTTAAATTCAAATGATAAACAGCTAAGGCGATCGGAACGAATAAAAAATAAAAAATTAATATTCGCAAATCTTAGTGAATGCATTCCTCAAAATATTTCTGACGCGAAGCTAAGTAACAATTGGTTAAGATGGGAGAAGGCAATTAATAATGAGCTTGATTCATTGAATAAGCATAAAGTTTGGGAAATTGTTGATATGCCAGGACACGATACGAAGTTAATCAAAAGCAAGTGGATTTTTTCTATTAAAAATAATGATGTATATAAAGCGCGACTTGTTGCCACAGCTTTTAATCAAATAAAGAATGTTGATTATTCAGAAACATATTCACCAGTCGTAAATATTGAGAGCTTCAGAATTTTAATAGCAATCGCTGCAAAATTAAATTTGATTGTTGGATTTTTTGATATAAAGACTGCATACTTGTATGGGGAACTAGAAGAGACCGTTTATATGTTACCTCCACCAGGTTTTGAAACAATTATAGGTGAAGGGAAAGTTTGTAAATTAAAGAAAAGTTTGTATGGGTTACCACAGAGCTCAAGGAATTTCTATTTAAAAATAAAAGGGGAATTGGAAAACATTGGATTATTACAATTAGCATCTGATGATTGTATATTTATGAAAGTTGATGATGGAAACATTTTTATTTTATGTATGTATGTCGATGATTTGGCTATATTTTATAATTCTAAAGAAATGTGTGATAATATTGTTACTCAAATTAGGAATATATTTGAACTGCATGAAAATGAAAAATGTAAGTTTTTGGGTTTAGAGATATTTAAAGATGATAAAGGTATTGGTTTATCTCAATCTGAATACATTGAGTTTTTATTGACTAAACATAATTTGGAGAATTGTAAATCTGTAAAAACTCCTATTGTAAAAGGGGAAGATAAAAGTTTTCCTCTCTCAGATGATTTGATAGATATAACTATGTATCAAGAATTACTTGGTGAACTTTTATTTTTGGCAAATCGAACTCGTCCTGACATTTCATTTGTAACAACGTATTTATCACAGTTTAATCATAAACCAGAAAAGAGGCATTATCTTTTGGCTAAAAGGGTTCTAAGGTATTTACAAGGAACAAAAGATAAGAAATTGTTTTATAGTAATGAGTTTGGTTATTTAAATGCATGTTCTGATGCAAGTTGGGGTAATGCAGAAAATGCTAAGTCTTTTTCTGGAAGTGTTATTTTATTAGGTGATTCTTTGATTTCTTGGAAGTGTCAAAAACAAAAAAGTGTTAGTCTTTCAACTTGTGAAGCTGAATTGTTTGCTATTTCTGAAACATGTAAAAATATTATTTGGACATTGGATTTGTTAAATGAGTTGTCATTTAAACAATTTATAGACGATAGTGTAATTTTGTATTCAGATAGTCAAGCAGCTATTCAATATGTTAAAGGTACGAAATCTTCGAATAAGTCAAGGCATATGAATTTACGTTTTCATTTTGTCAAGGACTTGTTGATGGACAATGTAATTAAATTGAAATATTTACAGACTGAATATATGATTGCAGATTTTCTTACCAAAGCCGTTAATGAAGAAAAATTGTTATATTCACTGAAAAGTATTTCATTAGTGTGAAGGTATTTTATGTATTATTATATGTCATTGTATTGTATGAGTTTGTATGTTTATGATAAAATATTGTTACTCGCAGGAGGGGTGTGTTGGTATTGGGGCGAGCGAACTATATTTTATGCGGATTAATACAAGATCCGTGTAGGTGTAGTTTGTTCTTCCCTCTACCGGGAAACCATCATTCCTCTTGCAGACATAAAAGTGTAAAGACCTGTGTGGTTCTGTCTGATGTTTGTAGGCTGTGTGCCGAATTGGTTCTTAGTGAACTTTATCTCCGTAGTTCGTTAATCGTCCGTCCTGTCATTAAATGTATTTGTCTACCCTACCTCATGGACTATTATTTTTATGGTAAAGAACAACAGAAAAACATTGAAACATTGAATATTTGAATGCTGTATAACAATTTGAAATTTAGCAATGAATTCTCTGAACAAAAAACTTATTCATGTTGTTTTCAAACTATGCTAAATAATGAAACTGCATGAACGTAAACCGTCCAACTTCTCGTGATGACGTCACAAACGAGTGGTAAGGCCTTGTACTTTAGGTGGTGTTGCTTGAACCCGCAACCTCGGGGTCTGGAAGCTAGCATGCTAACCACTATACCGTTTGGTGGGTCGAAATTTCCCATGAATAGTAAAAATTTTAGTTCTATATTGTTATAAATAACTTGTAAAGGAACTAAATAAGGAAACAATGTGTTTAGTAAAATTGGGTCACAGCTGTATTTTTAAGCTATAAAAGACAAATTTGAATGGGCTGATAAAAAAAAAATACTCAAGATATGAACCTAAAATTTTAAGGGAGTCATTTTTTCACATAAGAGAAGCTTTGTAGCAAATTTCATGAAAATCCGAGTCGGTGGGTTACATGGCCTAGGTGAACTGATGTGAAATGACTCAGCCGCCATACTGGTTACAGCGTCACTGTGGTGTCCCATTCCTCCCTTTATACAACATTTCAATAAAATAGATGCTGGAAAAATGCTGACTTTATACTTAAATTAAATGTTAATTCTTGAATGAGATGGAAAACTTACATTGAAAATATAAGTTATTTATTTTACTTTTGGTATTGCAAAATAGCGTGTTTTGCTGCAAAATGATTCATAGTAATAAATATAATGCTATATCAGGTTTACCTGGTAGAAGAGTCAGAAATGAAAAACAATATTTCTTTTAGACAAATTGCAAACCTCTTAAATACAAAATTTTTACTAGAAACAATGCACACAAAAATACTTACATCTTCCCTCTCTTCTGAAGTTGGAATACAAAATTTTATTTCCTCTACTTTGATCTCTTCAGCTCTTAGTACTTCGGCATCATACTCAGAATTGTTAGAAGCTGCAACAATTATTATTTTGCAACCCTGAAGAAATTGTATTTTAAGTCGACACTCAAACTAAATATTTTATAAAAACGAATTTTACTTTAAAGGTCCTTTTATTCAAAATATTTCAAAAGTAAATATTCATTGTAAATAACTAAAATTTTGGAAATTGTTTTTAAAAAGTTCATATTCTTAAAACTTAGTATTTTGAAGGAAATATTAATAATTTTAAACTTTTACTTCTAATAGAAATATTTGATATCAGGTCCCTATTAAAGGTTATAGCCTTCAAGGTTTTATTTTTATAGTTATATAATGTGTAGTGTGACTTCAAGGTATTTACCTTTTGCATTTAATTTTTCCTTGTATTGCATTTTAAAATTTAATAGAATTGCAAAAATGTATACTATGTACAACAACTAAAGATTAATATTGCTTTCAATCATAAAAAAAAATTTAATTTGGATACACCAATGGAAGGGCCTATCTAGTAAGAAAAAATAAGCAAAAAAGCATTTTAACAAGGAATAATGAATTTTAATATTTTGAATGATCTAATTATATTTTAACACTGTTTTAAACTAAGCTAAAGAAAAAATATTGTCTAAACTGTTTTAAATACTTAAAAACACTTACAACACATCTTGCAAAGAAGTATACCACCATTCTTGAGATATGTTGATTCTGCATGTCCTTTGCTTTAGGAATGAGGTAATTAAAATTATCAGCTAAAATTATGCAAGGAGCCCTAAAACATAATATAATATCCAATACAGCTCATATTGTAATGCTTGTATAAACTTAATATCGAATATAATTCTGATTGCTAAACAATTATAATACAGATGTAGATTAGGGTGGTCCAAAATATTGAAGGTCAACATATTTTTAGTCCTACCCTCTTATTTGGTTCCAATGGTATAAAAAATAAATCAGACCAAATTTGAGAACATTTCAGTGATATTAAGAGATAGCTCAGCAGATTGTCCCATAGAGAGGGTGTTTCGAAAGTGCATATTAAACACAAATGAGATTGTTGTTGTAGTTACAATTATTAACAGGAAATTGAAAAGCAAGTTTTGTATAAACAGATATATTATGAAATATATTTTTAACAGTAACTTTCTCTACTAGGCCAATAAATACCTCATGAGGGGTATAACAGCAAAAAGAGCGTTAGATAGATTGAAAGTTTCTAATGGGAAGGCTATAAAAAGAGCTACGGTTATAAAATTCTCTGACAAATATCAAAGACAATTGGATAGTTTTCTTATGCAACTTTGGGTACTCCTTTATCAATATTTTTACTGTGCAAATCAAATTAAAATCATTGTATGGTGTATTTTGAGATAAAAAAGCTGTCATCCAAGCCTTTAGGTGTACTTGTACAGCAAATATACATATCATTTGTTAATGGAGAGCTGACAATTTAACATCCATAAATTGAGAGTAGAATATTTTTGATATCCATCAGAGCATGGTGCAAGATGGAGTTTTACCTAGAAATATTAAAATCAGTTTGAGAAATTCTCGGTAATCCTCTCTTGACTGGGTTTCAACCAATAATTTTTCATCAAATCTAAGTATATTGGTCTTTATTTGAGACACTTGAGTCAAAATTTTCTTATTATTAATTACTATCTTATATTTTTCTTTATCAATGAACTCCTAGTAGGCCTGGAATCTTTTTAAGAAAGGTATCTCTAGTCCATAACTTATTAAAATCTGTATCAATAGCCAACTACATATTATAGTGTCGCACAAGCCAAATAATATTGTTACGAATTTCTGTATATTTGTAAATATTTTGTAGTATTAATTGTGTGGAAAGGAAAATTTAAGTACATTTCGCATAAGGCACTGCAAGAGTTTGTCTTTACTTCGCTTTCCTGCAATGCGTCTCTTAATGCTTGAAAACGAGTTTTACAGGGATAATGCTGGAAAACAAGTTTTACAAGGAGAAGGCCATTTAACATTATGGTTAATGACAATCTTGCAAAGTTGGCAAGATAGAGCCAAGTTAGCAACGGTTTTGACAACTAATTTTGGTCGCCAAATTTAGCAAGAAATCGCCAAATGTCGTCAAAATTTTTGGTCCCCATCTACTTGTAAAGGGCTTTTCAACTACGATCTGGAAAGTTCTCCAAATTTCTATCTCTGGAAGATTCGCAAAGGTTTAGCTTTCCTATATAAGTCCAAGAGAGCGGTGGATCGAGTGAGTTAATTAGCTGTCTCTCAGTGAGCATTCAGAGTAGTTCCGAAAGTGAACTGTATTGCATTGTCTTTTACGTTGATTTTAGCAGTTGTGTATCTAGTTTTTAAATGCTGTTTGTGCCCCATTGTTGTGTAAAGAGCTGTATTGAGTCTACTAGAACAGAAAGTTCTGGAGTTGTAAAAGAATCTGCGAAGAGTTATGTCGGAATATATTTCTTCAGATTTTAATCTGCTTTGGCTTCAAGTCTTTCGAACCCATCCACGCAACAACTGGTGTCAGAAGTGGGGTTTGAATGCCACTAATCAGAACAACGAAGATGAAAAATTTAAACAGCTTTTTGCCTTCATGCAAGAAATGAAGAAAGAGATTTTCTCTAACCAAGAAGAAATGAAGAAAGAGATTTTCTCTGGCCAAGAAGAGATGAAGAAAGAGATTTTCTCAGGCCAAGAAGAAATGAAGAAAGAGATTTTCTCTGGCCAAGATGAAATGCAGAAGAATATTGCTGCGATCTCTGCCGGACAGGAAGATTTAAAGGGTCATCTTTTAGCAACTATGGAAGAAAGCGTGAAACAAATAGAAGACAAATTTGCTGGAAAATTCAAGAATGTCGAAAAGAAGTGTAATAGTTTAGAAGGGAAATTCGAGAATGTTGAATTCCAGTTTAATGATTTGAGGAAAAAGATAGAGATTCTGGAAAAGAAGAATTTAGAAGAAAATGTGTGTCCCTCTTGGTTCCCAGCTTCCCTCTTCCTAGAATTGATGACACTCTAGACTAGACTTGGCACAGACAAAACCCAGACGAAGCCTTTACATCCACAGTTGGATGGCATGGTGGAGAGGTTTAACAGAACCATCCTCAATAAACTCTCACTGATGGTTTCCAGAAACCAACAGGACTGGGATCAGAAGTCACCTTTGTTTCTTCTGGCCTATCGCAGCACTGTCCATGAGACTACAGGCTATTCTCCATGCCAGATGCTCTTCGGTCGTAACCTTCGTCTGCCTTGCGATCTGTTGTTTGGCTGCCCTTTCATTGCCAGAGGAGTACGTCGAGGATCTTCAAGCATGGTTTGAAGCTTGCACAATTTTGCATGAGAGCGAATCCACTTGGCAACTGAGAAGATGAAGACCAGATACGACACAAAGGCTACAGGACATCAATTTCAGGAAGGTGACAAGGTTTGGCTCTGGAACCCGAAAAGACAAAAAGGACTTTCTCCCAAACTTCAGTCTCACTGAGATGGTCCTTACTCAGTTGTTTGTAAGTTTGTTTATTTATTTATTTAGTAATGTTTTTGTCTTTCAGTATATAGATTAGTAAGTTTAGTTAGTTTTATAGTTTTTTAGTAATGAACGCAGAGTGTTTGCGATTGCTTTGAAAGTAAGCCTTCCTTTCCGGGGACTATACTGCCCGGAACGTGCAGTCCTTGGGAGGGGGGCAATGTTATGAATTTCTGTATATTTGTAAATATTTCATAGTATTAATTATGTGGAAAGGAAAATTTATGAACATTTCGCATAAGGCAGTGCAATAGTTTGTCTTTACTTCGCTTTCCTGTAATGGGTCTCTTAATGCTTGAAAACGAGTTTTACAGGGATAATGCTGGAAAACGAGTTTTACAAGGAGGCCATTTAAGATTATGGTTAATGGCAATTTCGCCAAGTTGGCAATGGTTTTGGCGACTAATTTTGTTTCCAAAATTTGGCAAGAAATTGTCAAATGTTGCCAAACTTGGCGACACTTTCGGTCCCCATGTACTTGTAAAGAGCTTTTCGACTACGATCTAGAAAGTTCTCCAAATTTCTATCTCTGGAAGATTCGCAAAGGTTTAGCTTTCCTAAATAAGTCCAAGAGACCAGGTGATCGAGTGAGTTAGTTAGTTGTCTCTCAGCGAGCATTCAGAGTAGTTCCGAAAGTGAACTGTATTGCATTGTCTTTTGCGTTGATTTTAGCAGTTGTGTAACTAGTCTTTAACTGCTGTTTGTGCTCCATTGTTGTGTAAAGAGCTGTATTGAGTCTATTAGAACGGAAAGTTCTGGAGTTGTAAAAGAATCTGCGAAGAGTTATATCGGAATATATTTCTTCAGATTTTAATCTGCTTTGGCTTCGAACCCATCCATGCAACAATATATTTCTTGTTCATTTTTTGTTCAAGTAAGAGACAAGTACCATTCCTTTGACCAGTATTAACACTTGTTGTCAGTGAAAGCTAAGCCCCAATCTTTCAATGCTGTATAAACTACACTTAGTTTTTAGCTTGACTTTCTCCGGTTGTAGAATATTGTGATTTCATTTACCGTACTATTTCACGTGTTGTACCACAGATGGCGTTATCAGCATTTTGATCGAAGTGTTTTTTCCCCCACCTACAGTAATTTTCGAATACCACTGAACACCAAATAAAAAGCAGCATAATACAACAGCTCATCGTCGCCGATAATTTTTAATTTTTTTTTCACCGGTTGCTAATGACAATTTTACCACTGAAAGTAGTTGATGGACTCTTTCCAAATAGAATAACAGGAACTTTTTCTTTTTCAGTTAAGTCTTGTAATAGTTTACTGTCCTGTTGATTTAGCACCCTGTTTCTGAAATTCAGTTTTGAGCTGTTCAAATTTATTAGATCGGTGCTTACTTTTTTCTCGACAAATGGAACGTCTATATTAGTAAAATTACGCCCATCACAATTTTAACTCCTTTCGGAAACAACAACCAACAATCAAGTGCCTCACTGTTTGAAAAAATTATGATAAAGTCTATCAAAGAAGTTATGGCAGAAACAATCCTACAAAGTGTCCTGACATTAAGCTCAAAACATTGACGAACATGAAATTTGAGGACTTTGTGACAAAACTGTCATCTTTATTATTTAAAAGGATTAGCCTATCAGATACATTTTTTCCAAGTAGATCCAGAAATCTGGAAGGCTCAGGAAGATTAAAAATTGTATAAATCGTTGAAGTCAATGATCAGGCTGAAAGAGGAGTAGTAGTCATTAAAGAGTTTAATGGGAAAATAAATTATAATGAGAACCAACTACGAATCTTGATACAAGTGATGGAAGAACGTTGCCTAACTCATCCTGACTGACAAGAGCTAATTTAAGCAGCCACTGGCACATCCACTGCTAGTTAAATGTCACTATTATATTATCATTACATTGTTTTATAATTACTTTTATCTCGCACAGTGTCAGAAATTTCTACAAAATTATGTTGTGTTTAGTATATTTAAAAGTATGGCACACAAATAATTTCATGTTAATTTAGAAAAAAATATTTTAAAGTTAAATTAATATTATGTACTCAATGTTGTATGTAATTAGGCTTTACATGAATGAATTGATGGTAATATTCAAATAAAGTGAGTTATACTTTTCATTGGCTCTTTGAAATATTTGTTGCAATTCCTGTTCAGCATCAGATGGTGTCCTAATAAAGAAAATTAATGTAAGAAAACATAATTGCAACTTAACTTTGAGTAAAATCAAACAAAGTTAACACTTTTGGAAAATTTAGCTCATGTGAATTGTTTTATTTTTAAAGAATTATTGAAAATATATTATAAAATAAAATTGAAGGAGTTCAAATAAGCTTAAGTCTACAAAAGACAATTAAGAGAAATAACTTTTCAAGTATAAAGCCGTAATCTGCTCTGCTTAATGAAATAAAGAACTTCTACATTTAGAGGACACAAATTTAAATATCCAGTGATAGATCGTAACAAATTACATTTTGAACAACATTTCTTGCTATCTAAAAAAATATTCGACTAAATTATGAATTTAAGATATTCTTAAAAATTACAATAAAAAAGTACATTCAATAGTTGCTGGTACTTCAATTTACTTTATTAGCAATTTTTTTTTTTTTTAAATTTATTAGCAAAAGTTCAGGTTTGTTAATTGTTTTAATGGGTGTAAAACACTCCTTTTAAATTTTCTCATATTATTTTAGTTTCTAAGAATGATAATCAACATAATTTTGATGTTGAGTGAAAAAAAAATTGATAAACAAGAATGTCTTACTTAACAAACACATTTACTTTTTTTTTGTTATCAGATGAAAAAGCATATGCAAATCCCTTTAAAAAAATAACGATCTAAATACAGCTCTAAGTAATAGAGTTCATAATATTCCATGAATTATCATACAAATCATTCGTAATATTTTTTACAAAATAATTTACTTACATGAGACATAACTTGTACCAAAGAATTTCTTCAATGTGAACATCATACATATTACGAAGTGCACTTAAAGTTGATGTTTTACCAGTTCCTGAAGGTCCCACAAGCAGTAAAATATCTAATTTTTCAATAGAAAAAGAGAAAATTACACACACAAAGAAAGTAAAATATAATTCACGACTAAAAATAAGTTGCAAGAAATCCAAATTATCTACATTTAAATGGAAAAATAAACACTTTTAAAAGAGATAAATATTTGCAAAATGTTTAAGACAATCAGAAATTGATAACATGAAAAATTAGATAAAAACAAAAGGATGTAATAAGGAAACATGTCTCAAATGTTTATGGTGTTAATCAATTCAATATGACTATGAGCATGAAAAGGATAATTTGCAGGTAGGAACTTACGCAAATAACATAAAGAAAGTTAAATGCAAATGCATAAAGAACAATGTTCTAACACAAATGCATAAAGAACATACTACATAAAGAAAGTAAAACATAATTTAAGACTAAAAATAAGTTGCAAGACATTAAAATTATCTACATTTAAATGGAAAAATAAACACTTTTAAAAGAGATAGAAGTTTGCAAAATGTTTAAAACAATCAGAAAATGATACCATGAAAAATTAGATAAAAACAAAACAATGTAATAAGGAAACATGTCTCACATTTTTATGGTGTTAATCAATTTAATATGGCTATGAGCACGAAAAGGATAATTTGCAGGTAGGAACATACGCAAGGGGGTATAAGGGGCAAAAAATTTTGTACAAACCTTTAATTTTCAAAAATGTCATTTGAATTTCCAAATGAAATAATAACTAATATAGATTCAATGCATCAATTTTTTTTATTGAATATATATTTTCAAGCTTAAATTACACTTCTTTATTCATGAAAATTGTGTAACTTATCCATTTCATTTATATTTTTCATAAGCCAGAGGGATTTAAGTCCACTTCCTTAACAGCAAATGAGCATTACATAAAGCTAAGCGTAATCTATTAAGTAACAAAATTAGAATGGCTGTAGTATAATTCTATGGCTTACAAAAACATCAACTGAATAAACCATTCAACAGGAGTTCATTGATAGTCACATTTTTTTTCTCATTTTAGACTTATAATGGTATAAATAATCCAATCAGTATATGTAAAGTTGTAGGAAAATAAAATAAAAGATGACTTTACAAAACGTGAAAATATTTTATCTTCTAGAAAATATTAAAACCCTAGAGGATATTAAAATTGAGTTAGTAAATTTACTTACTATAAAAAATACTTTCAGAAGCTAGGAATTCGTCAATAAAATTTCTTACATGCTGCAATTCATTCTTCAATCCTCCAATCTGATCAAAACAAGGCAGGGATGTTTCAAGCTTAAAAGTATGTCCAAGAACAGATATTGAAGTTGTATGACTAAGTGTGTAAAACACTGGAGCACATTCTTCCAAATCCAATTCGATATCTGAAACAATTCCTTGAGCACAATATTCAGAGTCTTGTAACAAGTCTTCATTTATGCTCATAGATGAGAACATGGAATGAAGTTGGGAGAAAGATTGATGACTTCTGCCTCTGTCATAAGCAGTTGTGGCAAGTAGTTTTTTGTCATTTGTTTCATTTAAAGATAAGCCTGTACTGTTGTGAAAATTAGTGGAATATTTCTTAAACCTACTGGAGTCTAAGGTATCGGTTCCACAAATAGAGTCACTTTCTTTGCTGAGAATGTCTGTAATTGTAAAATCAAACAACCTCTGTTTTATAGCCATCCCAGAATAGAAATACTTCTTTAATACTAAAAAAATAAATAACAATAAAAAAATATTTCCACGAAATATAATAGAAAAAAGGTAGAGAAAAAATAATGATTTCAGCTGAATGAGGCAAATGTTAAGATTAAAATATGAGAATTGTGATTTTTAAAATAAAATTGACCTTTAAAATTGCTCAATTTAATATTTTATAAACCTAGTTATGTCAATATTATTTAGAACTTAATCTGCCTGAAATTACTGCTACAAGATATTTACTGCACTTAGTTTTATCTGAAAGATTACAGAAAAGGAATATCTGATATTTAAAAAATATTCATCATAAAAACTCTTTTGATAATTTGCAATTTAAGAAGAGTGATTGTATATTTTTTTAGATGATAAAGCTTTTTCTAATGAAAAGGTTAAGAAATATTCTTAAAAAATTCATATTTTACTATTAAATATAAAAATAAATTAGAATCAAAATAATAATTTGCAAAACTATAGGACACATACTTAGTACATTAAGTACTTGTTCTTTCAAGTCTTCATCAATGGTTATTTGTGTATTAAAATTCACAGTAACATTGGCTGCTTGAAAAATAGATTTGGTGTATGGCTGCAGTGTCACTAACTCTTCGTGCTGAAAAGTCTCAATACTGTTTCGAAAGATAACAGTTGAGCGTTTAATATCTTTTAGATGATATACAATATAAAGTGATTGGCTGTTCTTCCCTCTGACAAGAACATATCTAGGAGCATTAAAGGACTTAACAATGGATGGATGAAGAAGAATGACATTTGATGATTTTAACAACTTGGCATCTAAAATATAGAAACATATATTGTTTAAAATTTAAATAAAATATACATTAAAATAATAAAAATGCATGTGATCTTAATTTTTCTTATTCATTTACTAAAATTAATATTTCATTTGATTTTCATTTTCAAGTAACCAACTTAATTTTTTCATTTTAATTTTTCTCATTTTTTATGCCAAACCAACCACAAATTTTCAACAAGTCCATCTTGGATTTCAATGAAACTTTCAAGAATGGCTCTATTTCTTCTGCTTTTTATCAAGGCCTATAGAGACTTAAGCACCTCTGCTTTTTTCAAGCATTTTGTAGCAACCCCATTATCCGAAGGTCGGTAGTGGGCAGTACTGCGCAAGATGTTAGCACACACTCGTTCATGAGAGGGAGTGCGCTGGTCTACCTATAACCACCGAAGAGTTCATTTCTACCTCTTTTCAGAAGCTACCCGGGAGATAGCAGCACTACCGACCATATTTGGAACTTCTTAATTTAGAGGCAATACCAAGCAGAAGATTCCAGCAAAAGACTAGGCTTAGCCATCCCAAGAGGTATTGATTTGTATGGGAATTTGGAGGACTGCGACCACAACTGATTTAAAGTGCCCCATAACCATTAGCAAACACAGCTGTTTTTAGTCGGTCTCAGGTCCTGAACTCGCCACCATTAGGATTGTGAGCACTAAGCCAAGATCGAATTTACAACCTGCCGGTTGCGAGAACAACCCCTCTCCCGACAGGGCTACGCAGCCCATGGTTCTATTTAATGATATACAACAGAATATATTTTTACTAGTTTTTTTTTATCTCATTGGGTTTTTATTTACGATAAAACCTCTAAACAAAGGTTCCTTGTGGGAGTGCCAAGGTGACCAGTCTGTAGTTGTGGCCATTACTCAGAGATAGATAAAATGATTATTCAAAAAATCAAATTAATAAATTAACAATTTGACAAAAACTAAACAAGTGTATAAATGAACCACCTGTTCAAATGTGTTACATGGTGGCAAAGATAATTCACCAATCCTAGGAAACTGGTAAGATTTATTGTTTCAATGTCGTCAGCAGTATTCCGGAGTCGTAATTGGTTAGATTGGATTAACGCCAAATACATCCTCTTTTCGCCAAAAAACGCTTAATTTCATCTGGTGCCGATTGATATAGTTACAAATATGGTAAACTGCGTGATTTATGTTTCTCTCTTCATTTCAGTGTTTATTTTTTGTTGGAAGCTGACCTGTTGGAACTATATTGTCTTTATTCTTGTTATGTCATGAATTTGAGTTACGTTTATGGGTTTAAATGTTTGAAGTTAAATGCATTGAACTGCGATTGTGGAGGCTATTTTGGAAAATTTAACCAATAGTGAATATTTGGAATAAAACAATTGTTTTATTGAATGCATATGAAATTGAATAATCGTTTGCTTTTTACGATTTTGCCTGTTAACCGTTATTAACCGTAGAACTTTAATACTTTGAAAATATTAAATTTTGTATTTTTAGTCAATTTAGAATTGTTCTGTTAACAGTTTGTTATTTATGAAAATTCCATTTTTTCTGCACTTCACTGCTTTTTTTTTAGTTTGCTAAGCACCAATTTGTGAATGATGATAGCTAATTCTGAGTTAAGTAAGAAAGGAAGTGTGTATGGAATGTATGAGTCAGTAGTTGATTTAAAATTTTTGATGTGATAGAAGATTGAGGTATATATTGCATTAAACATAAACTTTAATTTATAGCGATTTAACATTAGATTTAAAACGGGTATGATATGACTATATTTTGATGGTTGTTAGGCCACCGAAGTATAATTTATGAAATATAAGGCGTTAAAATAGATTTTGATTATGTTCTTTTGTATTATAAGTTTCAATTATTTACATAACAGCAAAGTGATTAAAATGTAATTTTTGGAACGTTGAACTCTTTTCCTTTTAGAGCACGGTGCACGCACACTTTACTTTTTAGACATTTTTACAGTACCAAGTAATTAAAAAAAAGTAATTTTGAGGGCGAGATGCCACAAAAGACTGCCCGAATTAGGTAGGGGTATTTATTTTAGGTTCAATTGGCCGCAAGGCCAACGAAATAGGTGCAATTTTTACTTTTTGGAGAGCGTATTCTGGAAGGGGTTAAATATTTGTCATTAATGTAAAAGTTTAATGAAATTTTACCCCTTATAAATTATTTGAAATTAAATTTTTAAGGCTTAAACTATTTTTCAATTATCGCTTAAATTTAAATTCCTTAACCTTTTTTTTTTTTTTTTTTTTCATTAATCGTTTGCAACTTTATAGCCTTTGAATTTTCGCCAATTTCAAATAAACTTACACAAATCATTTGAATTTCTTCCCAGGATGTACGTTTTTAATATAAATGTAATTGAAATGAAAAGGAAAACACTTAATCTTGCTACAAGTTGCATCACAATGGCTTTGGCATTGGACTTCAACCTTCCTATACCACGCACAAATCATGGAGCAGGTTCGATTCTCAATTTTTCATTTTCCGCTGTTGTTTTGGGTTTGCCAGTTTATTTGGAATCATGGTGTTTTTTGCCGTTTTGGGTTTGCTTTAGCGTAGGAGTTCGCCATTGTTAACGTTTTGCGGAGAAGTTCAAAAAACGCAAAGTGCCACCATATAGCACAGTTTAACCCAAATGTGAATACCTTTACTTTTTTGAAAAAGACAGATTTATTAGCATGGGTGCAGGCAGTATTATTAGCAGGGAGTCTAATGCATGTGTTAGATTGTTGTGTTGATGGAATCACCATGTGAGGGTTTATCGCGCCTCTTTCAAGTATTTTATAAATAGTACTTAAACTTGCCTGCTCAGCATTAAAGTTGTGGATCGAGAACGAAGGTTTAGTTCTTACAAAAGAACGTACTCGTTTTCTTATTTGATTTTGCATTGAGTGTTACATAAACAAATATAAAAATACAAATTTTTAAAAATATAAAAATAAGCAATTTTTAAAAAATACAAAATTATACAAATTTGAAAAAATATACAAATTTGAAAAAATTAAAAAATTTTGTACTTAAAAAAAAATTTAAAAATAGGAGAGGTAAACGCTGTTCCTCCCACACATTCCTCCTCCACTACCCCCCTGTAACAAGGAGTTATGGTACAATTGGTTAGTATTAAAAAGATTAAATAGTCTGCTGACTATAGGTGGCTAGAATCAGTTTGATCATAAAAAAAAAAAGAGAAATTTTGCTAATAAACTTTATTTTTGTGCCATAACTCCTGATTCCAAGGAGTTCTACTCTAAAAATTTCAGGATTCAGGGTGGCCACAAAATTCAGGAATAAAAGTTTCCGGATTTTCCTGACAGATTTCTAAAAATTTCTCTGATTTTAGGGCAAACTTTTTTTTTCAAATTTCCCAATTTTCTTAGGTTTTCCAGATGTCTAAACACCTTGATCAAATAGAACATATATATGCTAAAGAGATAATATTAAAAAAAAAAAATTTAAAAATTAGTTCTGCTGGCAATGAAAAGTTTAAATTATTCCATAACATTAAACTGCTAACAATTACCACCACAAATCTCTGGGTAAATAGCACCAAAATATGGATGAACGTGCCTTAAACAAAACATCCCTGATTTTTATGAAATTTTTAAAAATTCACTGATTTTTAGATTTTCTCGGTTCTGGGATTTAAAGCTAATAATATTACACAAAAAAAAAATTATCAACTTAAAAAAAAAAAAATTATCAAAATTTTCAGGATTTATTTCCATCTTGAACAGAGATTGGTTGGTTGTATTCAGATTATCTGGCGCCGTCAGCATCACGAGGGCTATAATATAATGCGCCGAAACATTCATCATTAGACAAGCCAACATACATTTACAAACACCCATGCCCAATACGGGACTCGAACCCGCAACCGAGCGGTCTAGAAGCTAGCACGCTAACCACTATACCGTTTGGTCGGCCTTGAACAGAGAAGTCGTATCAAATGAATTTTTTTCAAAACGAAGCACCAAACAATTCTGTAACCCTTATAGAACTTAAGAAATTCCCAATTAAATCTTTCTATATAGGACATGATTTATCAAAAACGCGAGATAAAACTAATATTTTTTAATTTACATCATTAAGGATAATTCTCTGAAGATTTCATTGAAATCCGAGACAATCATGTTAAGTGACTAGTTGATATGGCATGGTATGACCCATAAGTTTGAGGATGGAGAAGTTTTTAAACTTTTCTTGATACAACTGTATTATACTAGATATATGTTACTAAAATAATGAAAACAAAAATAACTATATATACTATTTAACACTATATCTTAATTTGCTTCAGATAGTTTAAAGATAACCTTTAATTTTAATAATTGATAAAAATAAAAAGTTTTACTTACAGATATTCTTGAAATCAAGTAAAACAGTAAATTGATGAGGTATTTCTTTCTTATTATTTAATGATTGATTTGCAAGTTCATCCTCTGTGACAATGGAATCATTTTTAGACGACAAATTATGATTATTAGAAATTGAAGTTCCCTTCTTTTTTCCTTTTTCAGCCATAATGGAAATAAAGTCTGACAATTAAACTTTCAAAATGTTTTCGGGTGTATTTTTCCAACAAATAATGATGATGAATTACAAGTATTAACAGGATACATTTTTAAAAATATTTCATTCATTTGCTATTTATTATACTGAAGCCTGCTATTTTTTATAAATATAGTTACCAAATGTTTGTCTAAAGAGATGTAGTTATCTAACTAAAATCAAAATGCGGCGGCGAAAACCAGGAACCAGTGAACTCAATGAACCAGCGACGAGCACGAGGAACTATGTTTACTAACAAGATAATAAAATATCTTCATTTCTCTTCAAACTGGATTTTTTCCCTTTCACATTCTTTAAAATATGTATTTAAAATTTGTTATTTTGTTAATGATTTAAAAGTAATAGTAAATTTAGTGATTTTTTGAGAAAATAAAAAAAGATTTTTTTGCAAAGTTTAATATGAAAATGAATTTCCTCATCGAGTTAGTCCCAAGTCATCAGAAGTCTTCTAGTTTAGAATGAATAAATTAAGTTATGAATCATATTTCAATATACATTTTTTAATATTCAACAAATTATAAACTCATATTATGTTGTTCTTAAAAAATAATAATAATTCCTTATGACGTCATTACTGTTGGTTGGTTATTAAAAAAAATTATAATTTTAGAAAAACGAACTGTAGTGAAGTGTTTCATATGTTTTCACTTCGTTTTGTTTTCACTTCACCAACACCGGACTAACACAACTTCATTTCATAGTATTTTACGACATTGCATGTTCGGCATATATTATATTAATTTGTTGTGTTTAGGGATTTTTACGATGCACGTTGTAAACTTAAACTCCAAGTAAAATATTTTTTTTTATTTCTTTCCATTAAAGTACTTTTATGAATTATGGATTTATATGGTCCACCATTACCTCCCGGTATGTATGTAAATCTTTAGAACCACTATAGCATTTCAATTGCTGATAAAAATATGATAATATAGCTGGGTTATCGTATAGCTATTTCAGATCTTTGCTAGTACTAGAAACTTATGTTCAACTAAATTCAAGTTCTGGAATTAATATATATATTTCTGTTTGAAGTACCTAATTTGTAAAAATACTGTTTTAAAGACTTTGTTTTCTTCAAAATTTGACAGCATGAACTGTCCACAAAACTTCCTACATGCTATCTGAAACCAAAAATGAAAGACTAGCAAGCTTATAAAAAACCCACTATAAAATTTGATTTATTCATCTTAGGTGTAGGTAAGGAGTAAGACTTCCAATTCTGGTGTGGATTCTGTGCAAAGAGTTGTTTATTTTAAACCTCGCCAAATTATGGCAGCCATAGGCTTTTAACCACTTACTATTAAAAAATGACAGCTGCTACCATTTGTTGGCAAAAATTACCTCAGTTCAGAATCCTCACCAAAGTCTAGCCTGTAAAAATGAGAGTCCAAACTGAGGATGTTTTACTACATTTAATGACATTAGTTATCTGCTGAACCTCTAATATCCCATCTAAGCTTAAAAACATAATGTGGATAAAAAAAAACATCTGCAATAAAGTTTAAGTTTTTTATCTTTGAAATTGGGATAAATATTGGGAAATACTTTGGAATGCACGATCCTCTAAACATGATTCTAATTAAAAATCTGCCAAAAAATTTATAATTCTTTTTTTTCTGATAATTGTGTAAACCAATTGGAGGTCAGAAGAGAGCTATCAATCTTGAAAAACTGTGATTAATCCTCAGTTCGAATCGTTCATTTGTAGGAGCAGAAAAAGTATTGCCTCCAACTAACGATTTTCTTTCTTTGTCAATAACCCTTCTAAGCTGATGGTTCAATGCTTGTGTAGCCTTTTCGTAACCCAAGTCGGCCAAAAAGATCCTCAAGGAAGAGTTAGGTTACTCGGCTTTTATAGTATTCAATTTATCGAAAACTATTTTACTGGTGATATTTACGCCATCAGCGTGCGTCAGTACTGGTGATATTTACGCCAGGTGGCAACGCCATCTGTTGGGCAGTTGTTACACTTGTCTCTAACATAAAAAATTCATTCCATGTGAAATTAACTTCACACACACAAAAGAATTTTTACACTTATCCAATAAAATTCTTATGAAAATTGGTTGAAACCTCTTTTTA
The DNA here is from genome assembly GCA_963978545.1 of Linyphia triangularis. Taxonomy (NCBI): domain Eukaryota; kingdom Metazoa; phylum Arthropoda; class Arachnida; order Araneae; family Linyphiidae; genus Linyphia; species Linyphia triangularis. The sequence continues at coordinate 60,558,453 of OZ021732.1, forward strand.
TTTATAAAAAAAATTTTAATTTAGTTTATTTTTACATATTCTTTCTAGTTCAAAACAAAACTATAAAAACATTAACACACCAGTAAAAAAAAAGACCAAACTCGCAGTCTACATCTTATTTCGAGATATCACAGCAATTTTCAATGTTTTAAAAAGTGTATAAAAAGCTAAACTTTTGAAGTCAAATTAAAAAATTGCATCATAATTGAACAAATATTTCTTCAAGAAATGCTGGAAATTTACATTAATAACTATCCAATCTTGCAAAATTATTTGAAATCCTTTTGTTTGCAACGTTTACTTGGTTTAAAACACAATATAGTAGAGGATCGTACTCAGTCCATTAGAGAACATATAAATTTTCATGCACAAAATCAAGGAAATTGAACATATAAATGGAAAACAAACAAAAAATCTTATACAACTTGATGTGATTTTGATCTATAATTGTTTTAAGGTTTGATGTTTTAATAGTTTTGACTTTTGGCTAAACTTTTCTTCTGTTTCTTGAGTCCCCATTATTTCTGATTCTAACATTTCCTCTTTGTTCTAATCCTTTAATAGTAGTGCCTAATTGTTCCTAGGGAATTTTATCCTCAACCACTTTGTTTTTGCTGTCATCTCTGTTGGATACAGACAAACTTCTGTGAATTTTTTCTTCTTCTTAAAATAGCAGTGGTGGAAAAGATCCAGATCTTAGATAATTTCGGATATTTTACTGCATGCAGGGTACCCAGCAGTCCTACTTTTCCTACTTTTTAGTAGGAAAAGTCCTACTTTTGGAAAAAAAGTCCTACTTTTCCAACTTTTTCAAAGTTTCTTTTATATAATTTATACTACATGACAATCGCGCACCATTTTTCTTTCTTTTTTTTCTTGTGGTTTCCCTGAAAGCTGGGTTTTGCAATCTACACACAGTAAATATTGAGTTTTGCAATCTACACATGGTCCACAATGTCTTCAGAAAAGCAGTAAATGAATTCGGGGATGAAATCGCGGATTTCATTGTAGACTTGCACTACTTCTTTAAACAGTCCCCTGCCAGAGTTGAGGAATTAAAAGATTTGCAAGTTGAACTTTGATTCAAGAATCTTAAGCTTGTTGAAAGAAGGTGGCTGAATCTTGGCCCTGCGTTAGACAGGCTTGTCTTTTTGGCCGTGGTTTCTAAATATTTTTTTAAAAGGTTGCCCAAAAGAGACCTAAAGATTTCTGAAAACTCTTGTTATTTGAGAATTGTGATGTGTCTGAAAAGGCCCAATGCTACTTTGGTGAAAGTACACTTCCTTCTCTCCTTGGCAAATACCCTGCAACCTTTATTAGCTCTTTTTCAATGAGAAGGACCTTTGATACATCTTGTGTATGAAAGGATGGATTCCTTAGTAAGAAAGTTGTATGGCCATTTCTTAAAGATAATGAAATTTTTAAAAAAATGAGTCTACAAGAACTGTAGCTGTTAAAGTTTCCGGCAATAGACTTTGAACTTGACGAGGATAAACTTGAAATTGGTGTTCAATCTCAAAAGTATTTGACAAAGGTTAAGGAAACTCTTTAAAAAGAGTTGACAGTATTAATGCGAAAATGTCTAAAAAATGTAGCTTAAGAATTTCTAGAGAAAACCCTTTCACTTAATATTGTGATAAAAGAAGCAAGGTGTCTGAAGCCAGAAAATATATCCAAGTCCTGGTCTTTAAAAGCAGGTAAAAATCTTTCATCCAATGTTCACCTAAGCCCTCCGTTAAATGTTGACTTAATAGGTGATGAGTGGAGGGTTTTGCAATATGAGAACATTCCAAAAAGACTGGTACACTTGCAAAATTGAAGATGAAGTATTTCTTAGACGGATTGATTACTTCTTTAATAACATCTTCTCTCTTAGGAATGATCTAGGACAGGAAAATATCCTGAGCTTACAAGATTGGTTAAGGTTATCCTCGTGCTTCCGCATGGAAATGCAGATATGAAACGAGGGTTTTCTCAAACATCAAACTTCTTGAAAGACTCCAGAACGGGTCACACTCAAGCTTTAATAAGTGCACTACAAACGACAAAAGATGGATTAACGGTATAAAAGAAGTGTCATTTAGTCCAAATTCCTAGAGAATTTATAAAAAATGGTGCATCAGCATATAAGTCATGTATGGGAAAAAATTGAAGAAGATTAGAGGATTGCATCTGAACTAAAACAACAAAAGGAAGGAGACCAGAAAGAGCTTGAAAGAAAGAAGGTAGATATGGAGAAGAAAACACTAACTGCTAAGGAAGCAATTCGTAAAGAAAGGTCATTAGAAAAAGTAAAAAAGGAAGCAACAATTGAAATGGACACTTACAAAACATTAGTTGATGAAGTGAATGAAAGAATAACCAGGGGTATGGAACATTGCACAACTTTCAATTACACTATATTACTGATGTGAATTTGTGTTATTTACTGTTTTTATATTTCCATCATTCGTTTAGAAAAAATAGCCAATTTGGCGATATACTTTTCGATAATTCTTAAATTATCCTTTCTTATAAGGGAAACTGAAAAGAGGAGAAAAAACGATCATTCATAAGCTATGTTCTAGCAAAGAGAACTCTGTGTTAAAGGCATTCATTTTTCCACTTTTTACGCCATTGAAGCATTTTTAAGGGAATTTAAGAGGTGGGGATGTTTATGACACCTTAAGAGGCATTAGCACAGCAATTTTTATCGAAATCGTTTGAGCCGTTTTTTGGCAATCATTGAAAAACAAGATTTTTTCAATGGCAGCTACCTTATGCTCATGCACGATTTTGATGAAAACTTTAATGGTAGGTCATTGGACCTTCACCAACCTGTTCACTAAATTTGAACATCGTTGGTCAATTTGTTCGGGAGTTATGCTGATCACGTGCACAGACATTTTTTCTATATCACTTTTTTGAGATCAGGATGTTCCAAAACGTGGAGAAATGCAAAAAAATCAATTTTTTTTAACGAATCCTATGCTTTTATTACCCTATGTATTACATATGGGTAATTGAAAGTAAAAAACGCACTAAAAAATCAGGATTTAAAGGGTGTGAAAATTGGACAAACAATGCTGGAGGTTGCTTGCAAAACAGTTCAGGAAGGGATTTCAAATTTAAACCAAATCAGAAATGAGCAAAAGGAAATTGAAAAGACTAAAAGAACAATGTTATAGACTTTTTTTACTCTAGTCAAAGTTAAAAACAAAAGAAGTAAAAATAACATTTTTATTGTATGGCTAGCTGAATACCAGTGCTTCGCTACGAAATTTTAACGTCTGAAATATTTTAGCTAGCTATGAGACCTCGCGTTGCGGAAATCCATCATTGGTGTATAGGACCCAGTTTTTGGTGCTTCGCTCGCTGGAAGGTTCATTGCAACGCAAAATCGAGCTTGGTTCATTCGCTGAAATTTCATTGACACATAAGTACAGGCTTACTTCACTCGCTGAAAGGTTCATTACTATGCAAGAATAGGCTTGCTTCTCTCGTTGAAAGGTTTCATTGTTGCATAAGCAAAAGCTCGCTTCACTCACTAAAATCTATAATTACTACGTAAATCCTTAATATTAGAAGCCTCTCCCTTGTCGAGACACAAAAAAAAAAATCCCCCCTTTAATACAATAATACAACACCCCTTTAAGATTATTTTAACACGCGTTTGTGAAAAGCCAAATTAGAAGGCCAAAACTACTTATGTTGAAACTTTCAGTGTTCTAGGCCTGTTAGAAGTCGCTTTTTGTGAAAATATTAATTAAAAAAGTTAATCAAATTAAAATTAAATTTTTTTTTTCTCAGTAGTCCAATTAGAATGCCAAAACTACTTGTGTTGAAAATATCAGAACTGTAGCCCAAGTAGAAATCGTTTTGTAAAATATTTGTTAATTAAAAAAGAACTGAAATTTTTTTTAAAATTCTGTATTTCTAAAGTCCAATTAGAAAGCTAAACTACTTATGTTGAAAATTTCAGAGCTGTAGCCCTATTAGAAATCGTTCTGTAAAATATTTATTAATTAAAAAAGAACTAAATAAAAATTTAACATTCTGTTTTTCAAAAGTCCAATTAGAAGCCAAAACTACTTATGTTGAAAATTTCAGTGCTGTATTTCTATTTGAAGTCATTTGGTAAAAAAAAAAGTAATTAAAGTATTATTTAAAAAAGAACTAATTAAAATTTTAACATTCTGTTTGACATACATAAAATTGAAGGCCAAAACTTCTTGTGTTGAAAATTTCAGAGGTCTACTCCAATTTTAAGTAGGTTTCTACAGAGCCACAGACAGACAGACACACAGCTTGTTTTAATATTATAGATTACTAAGGGTTTGCTTTGCATTAAATGTTCCTTCAGAAGTCATCCATGCCTGTTTTTTATTTTTAAGCTTAATTTTATATTTAACTAGTATAATCTATCCAACTGGTACCAAACGGGCGCTTGCTTTTGGTACGAGATTTGCATTTAATTCTTTTTTAAATATTATATTTAATATACATTTCACTTGATCTCTAGAATGTTTATTTTAAAATAAAAATATTGTCAACAAATTAGTATGCATTTGAAATAGACGTTTTTGTTTGTTTCCTACTTTAAGGAAAACAAATCTTACTTTTCCTACTTTTCAGCAAAAATGCCCTACTTTTCCTACTTTTTAAACTTCAAAATCCACTGGGAGACTTGTGCATAGTTTAAATGAAATATAGGTTTTGTTTCTTTCAATCAGAAAAAAATTTCAAATAAATATTTTTTTGAAATGAATTCTTTTTGTTAATATATTTTTAGATAGCTATCTGGTATGTTACATTTATATCTACTAACAGCCATTGAACGTACTGATTCTGTATAAATGTTCTATTTTTTATCTTTAGAATATGAAACACTAATAAAAAAATCCTGCTTCTAAAATACTAAATAGTATATTTATACTTGGCTCTTTTTGAATACTTTATTTTATTTCAGGCTATGTCAGACCTGACAATGAGGATTCGAATGAAAGTGATTCTGACTTGTCTGATAAACAAGTGGGAATCGTTCCAAAAATTATCGGACCTCAAGTTCCTGACTTCTTGTCTCGAAAAGAACTTGGTGATTTAGAAGCAAGTAAGGCATCTGAAGTCATAAAAATTGAACCAGCAAATATTATTGGCCCTGCATTGCCTGCATCATTGCGCCCTAAGGCATTTGGGGACAGTTCTGATGAAGAATTATTCGGTCCAGTTCCTTCTTTGTGCAGCAATGACAGAAGTGACATTAATGAAACAAGAGCTGCAATAGAAAAGAGATCTGAAAACATGAAAAATAAACTGGATAATAAGGTATTTTTGACAATTAAGTAATTACTTAATTAAATCATTGTTTAAATTTCAAAATTAAACTATAAAAAATAGTCCTATACTGTTTTGCAAGAATTTGAAATATGCCTATAGTCCATGTTAAAAATTTAACATAGGACTGTTTGCCTTCTGCTCCATAATGCTCAGGCTAAACTCATGGCTCAGAGCTAGTATGCTTGCTTATCATGCTAAATTAATCGGGTTATAATTCCCAACATATGCGCTTTACGATTCCTAAAACGAGTTTAAACGATGGTAATCATGTATGTTTGTTATTGTGTAAAGAGGTATCTATAGTTGGACTGCCTGTTGAAAGTTTTATGGGTTTTCATTTGTTTGAATCTCTAATTATAAAATTATGAGAAAAACAAATCTTAATAAAGCCTTTAAATTTTACTTTATTATATATTCAAACTTCATGTTTTCTGGGTAAACAAATTTCCGTAATTTAAACTATTTTAATATTTATATAAAATAACAATTAAAAAAAAATATTACCTTATTTAATCTTGTTTGATAGTGATTTTAAATAATAATTTACTTTGTATGTTCTCTTTTCATATATTTTATGAACCTAATCTTAGTTAAAATTATTTTATAATACAAAAGATAGATATTTAATTTTTTTAGAAGCAAAACTCTAATGCAGGTTATTTACTCAATGTTCCTAACTTTCTATTTATTTATATTACATATTATAAATAAATTAATTGATAAAATACATTTCTAATGAATTTTTAGTATCTACCAACTGTTGATGTAGTACAAAGGGAAGAATGGATGACAGTACCTGATGATAGAAAGAATCAACTGGGTGCAATTTCTCGATGTCTAGCTCCAGAAAAAAAATCGTCTTCCAGTAAAGTATGAATGTCACATATTGTTTCCTGTTTTAATTTTTATGTCTGTGATTTACGTGTAACATGAAAATGGGGTGTTTAGACTTATATCTTTTTTGGATGATGCCAATTTTTGGGCTTGCTAAATATCATTCTGAATTTTGCATGAAATAGCATAAATTAACCCACTTTCAAACCTAATGCAAAAAAAAGTTCAAATTTGTATTTGCAGTTAACTTAGGCATTCTTAGTGGTATATATTTTTCAAGGGCAAAGTATAGAACTTGACTAATTTAAATTGTTTGATTGGAATTCTTATTTTTTACTTACATTTTTAGTGTATGTAAAATGGTACATGTTATTAAATAATTATACTGTCCAAGATTTTTGAACGGGTATTTAACAAGTATTTAATCATCAAGAAGTTATACATTCATTAATAATAGTTGTTTATGCAACTATTTAAAGTACTAGTTGCAAAAGTAACACTTTTCAAACGAGAGAAAATGCTTTACTGAATATGAAAAAGCAATTTCTCGTAATTCGCATACATATAGTCTCCTGAATTTTTTTTTAATACGTATATAACTGTTAAAGTTGGAAACTCCAATCAATGAATCTCTTCTAAAAATATGTAATTTAACACACTAGTGAGGTAAAGTTTACTGCACTCTTCGCAATAAAGTGTAACTTTTGATTAAGTATAATTTCTGATTAAAAAAAAGAATTTAATGTTTGCACATTATAAAAAATTATACATTGTACTTATTTTTTAGGAAAAACATTCACACACTTTAACTACTGCACTCTTCGCAATAAAGTGTAGCTTTTGATTAAGTATAATTTCTGATTAAAGAAAGAATTTAATGTTTGCACCTTATAAAAATTTATATATTGTACTTATTTTTTTAGGAAAAACATTCACACAGACGTTCAGAAAAAGATCGTAAAACCACTGAAGAATTAAAGAAATATAATGTAGGTATTATGTCTTTTTATGATTAAGTGAAATCTGTCTTATTTCTTTGATTCAAATTATGTTGTCCTTTTATGGTTGTGAATAGTTCAAAATTTTATCACAACTCATTTATTTAAAATGGAATGATTTCAAGTTTTGCTTTTTAAAGTAATTGTTGTTTTAGGAGATTGATTTGCATTTGGTTCAACATTCGAATGCAGGGTTTATATTTGTCTCTAGCCAATGATTGCAATACAGTTTTTGAGACACTTATTTGGATTTCAAGGATTTGTTAAACTTTTTCTAATGAAGTAATAGGATATACCATCAATATTCAAATTCCTGTTAAAAAATTATCTCATGTTCATTGTTTTTCATATTGAATCCAAGGGACAGTTTCTTTCTAAAAAAAAGATGCATGTTAAAAGTTTATAATTTCAGGAGTATGATGACTTTTGCTAAAAAGTAGTTTTGAGGTGAATCCTTCTATTGCAGTTGGAAAAATTCATGAAATACAGAAGACGAAGTACATTTGAGTTATTTCGTTTGGAGCTAAAACAGACTATATTTGCACTTATTGTCACATTCTTCATTCATTGAGAACTGAAAGGGTAGAAAGACATTATGATGCTAGCATATTACCAGTTCACCATTTCTGCTAAATAAAAGGTTGCCAAGTGTGAAGTTGAGCCGAATGCCCAAATAATTCAAACTGTGGATCTGCGCAGCATCACTTAGATTCGTATTTTGGAAGATGACTCATTTGTTTATTTTAAATGCTATTAAGGATTTTAGATCACCCAATAGATACATTCAAGTTTGACAGGATTTCATGGTGAACAGCATATGTTAATAGTACCAAAATTATTTATCTCTTAAGGGGATCCAGTACCAAAACTAAAAAAAAAACATTTGTAAATATTTTTATGTAAAAAATTTATCTTGTGTATGAGATACTAGTTATATGTACTATAATTTATTATTATGTACTATAATTATTTATTATATTTTATTTATAACATATAATATTTTATTTATATGTGCTATAATTTTTTTTTTTTTTTTTAAATATTGTATTTATTTATTTAAAAAAAAATTAAAAACCATGAAAAATCTATAATAATTGATGTTTGCATATTTTGATATAAGTTTTTTATTATTATTATTAAAGAGAAAGGTTTATGTAATACATAATTACATAAAGAAATCATTTTCTGCACAGAATTTTGATGGGTGAATTATAAAAAAAAAAAATTTAAATCTCAAAATTAAAATATTGAAATTTTTGCTTTTTTTTTTTAAATGCGTTTTACACTAAATGTTATATTTTAAACAGAATTTTAAAAATAAAATTCTGTGAAGAGAAACTGTTTAAAATTATATAAATTAAATGCTCCAAAAATTTTAATATCCAATTGTTAATGGTTCTAGAGATATATCGATTTGAATTTGCAATATCTATAAAAAAAAAAATTTATGCAGATGCTTCAATGCGTTACATCTATTAGTGGTGTCTAAATAACAGGTTAATTTCGTTGCGTTCTAATCACCGTAAGAACATGCAGGGATTTAAGAGCTGCGCCAAACTGACTACACTGCTCCAAACACCTCTTTTCAGTCGAGATTGCTCCGAACTACGCCAAAAGATAATTTTTTGGCTTCAAAATCTACTTGGCGAGAATTTTGACTCAAAATTATTATGGAACGTCGCCAACAAAGCGATAAAGAGTATTTTGCACTTAAAGGGCGTTTTTCGTTAGTTATTGTGCCGGAAAGGGTTCACACTTGAAAATGCATATTACAATCTCTCAGTTTAATTGCGAGTTTTCAAACTGTAAAGATGTAGTTAATGAATCCGAGCATCTGGTTTAAATCTGTTTTCTTGGTTGGTTTTAGTCATGGAAAATTAATATTTTTCTTTATACTTATGGAATACATGATCATTATATTTTTTTTTTTACCGAGGCTCCGTACTAAAAATAGAATACAAGTATTGTACTTTTTACACAAGCAATCTTTGTGCATCCAGTTTAGATTTGCTCTCTTGCCTGGTTTTAATAGTAAAAAAATACATAGTTTTCTTTAGGCTCGAAGAAAATGCAAATATTTTTTTTAATTTCTAAACTTTTTAATCTAATTGACATCCCCCCTCACCTCCGGACTTAATTTTTAAGTCATCGGTAAAACGGGATTTGAACTTGCAGTGGTGATTAGATTGAAGGATTGGTGACTATTAGTAAATGATTTTTTGGCAACCTTGGATGTTGGATCATGATTTTGACTTGACAAAACCAGGACCTTCTCGAGAGCGCACAAACAGAAAAACGCATATTACGTCATTCTTATATTGTAGCCAATTCCCAGAAAAAGCGCCAAGTTGTACCGTAGGTAGACTAGAAATTTTACGAAGAACTTGAATGGGAGGGGGGGGGGGGGTTACGCTATGTCTTTATTTTTAAAAAAGTAAGGATTTCTTGTATTTATAAATATTTGTTCCTTTAAATTAGCTGTAGGAAAGATCAGGGATTCGCGGCAGTAAGGCCCTTGCTCCGTTAAACTTCAACCAACCAACCAGGGATTAGCGCTTTGTGTTCAGACTGTAGAAGGCATGAAATCAATCTTTATACATCCAATTTGGATTTTTTTTTTCCTTGCCTGGTTGCAACTAAAGAGAATAAATGTTTTTCTTAATACTTTAAAAGTACATGATTATTTTTAGCATATATTAAAAAAAAACCTAACCAAATGTGTTTTTCTGTATGGATTACACATGGCAACCCTCTATAATTTATTTAGACAATGGAGAATGTTATAAGACAAACCAATACAAAAATTATTATTTTTCAACTTACCTTATTTTAATTTATTCGTTAATTACATTAGAAGTTTTTTTTATATATGGGGGGGGGGGGACCTTTGGATAGAATTGAATTATTTAGGATTACTGGGAAGAACTTCTTTAGGTAAATGGTACTAGGCAGGCTAGAGTTTCTAAAGAAAATCTTATTTCACCAGTTGTAAAAGTATCTCAAACTGAGATTATTTCTAAAAACTTTCAGTGATGGACCGAACATTATGAAGTCATTGAAAACTTCCTAATATTTTAATCGTTTGGAAAATGGTTAATAATTAATTTTTTTATTACCTGAGCTCTGATGGGAGAAGAAAAAGAAAACAAGTATCTTGTTTGTAAATGAATGTCATGCTTTTTAATTTACTGTTTTTAGTAATTTATTCAAATTAATTCATATAAATTTAGAATGCAAATGTATTTATATAAGGAACAAGTTACACCTTTTTTTTACTTCAAATTAATTTGAAATATTAAGGTTGAAATGTACCCAAATATTTGGTGCATCACTAACTTAAATGTAATTACTGCTCCAAAACCACATTTAACTGCTCCACAATCGTATTTTTACAGTTCCGATAGTGCTCCAAAATCACATTTTGGTACTTACAACAATGAACATGATAAAAACATAATTCTTTTCAGTAATGTATGAAATATTTTTTAATTTTTGACAAAATTTTGGTACTGGGCACCCTTAAACAAAGTCAAATCTAAGTTACTAAAAACTGGTTGAGGCCTAAATCACAGCTGTACCCATGCAGCTAATCTTTGTACTTTTAGTGCAAAGTATGAATTTGGAACAATCATTTGTAAAGGGATAGCCAGTTTGAGAGGCAAAACATTTTTCTGAGCTTGAATAATATCAGAATGCATATAATTTCAATTCTGGCAACTGTTTCAGGTTTATCTCAATATTAGTAATAGTAGAGGGAGATGTGCAACTACCTTTCAATTTGTTACAGGATGAAAATTTAGTCGCATTTCAATCAAATACCCAGTTGAATTTTGATGATAGTGTTCTATTACCATTTTATTTATCATTATAATTATGCTTAGAAAATAAATGCATAATTCCTAAGATGGCTAACTTATTATTAGCAAGTTAGGGGCAAAAAAATATGTCTTTTTAATCTAATCAGCTTTCGAAAGTGGTAACTTATTTACCTGAAATTGTTTTGTGATTATATTGCATTTATTGACACCATATGCCAGCAGTGTATATGTATTTATATAACTTGACAATACTCATTGTATTCTTTCCACTTATCATGGAATGCTTATAGCAACCTATTATATCACTGATTAACTGATCAGAGTCATGGATACAGAGCAAATCTCCCATCAAATTCTGTGCAATGGATTGTTCAATTCATATCTTTTTCTGTCACATTTTTATGATAAACTAGTACTTCTGGATTATCATTAAATGCTTTTTGGAAAACCTGACAAAAGGATAAAGGCTATAGTTGACAAGTGCAGAGAAACATATTTTAGGGGCAATTCTCTAGTGTTTGGGGGTTGGTGATCATTACCACCAGAGGCTGAGCCCCTTATTTTTTTTTAATGTATCAAGTACGGACTTTGAAAACTAAATTAAAATACTTTTCAATCTTTCTTGCAGAAGTCAAAGCGTTCTGAATCGTTATTGGAAATGCATAAAAAAGATAAAAAGAAGAAAGATAAAGAGGTATGTAATGATGGATTATGTGAAAAAAATATATATATCATTTCTTAATAGGATATTTTTTTTTTTGGGGAAAAGTAAAAATAATTTAATACTGTATTTTAGTTAATGTTCATATTATAAGAAAACATGTTAAGCAATTGACTAAAACTCTATTGGATTTGTTAAGCTTGAACCTTTTTAGAGAATGTTATATAATCTAAATTATATGGAATAAAAGAACGGATATAAAATGATATATTAATTTGTGTTTGTAGAAAAGAGAGAAGAAAGAGAGGAAGGCTTTTGATCGAGATGACATTGCCATTAAGCAATTCAGTAAAGACCAAGTAAACTCTGTGGTTGATAAAGCAAAGTATCTAAACTCTCGATTTGGTAGGGGAAATGACCAATATCTGTGATTGACTTGCGCCAACATTTATCAAGCACCACAAACTATTGATTAAAGAAATATTATGCACACCCAATAATGTGGCTATGTTTGTATTCATATGTTTCACACTTGCATTTCTAGTTTTGCATTGTCATTTATTAAAGCTATTTAAAATGTGTCCACAGATTTTTTTCCCTCTGATATTTAAAGTTTTGTTTCTTTTCATGAACAATTGTTCCTAGTTTAATTTTTCAAAAAAGGTTTAGAAAGAAAAAATGTGTGTGTGTTCTTGATATCAATTTAAACAAAATTGTAGAAAAAAAGTTCTAAAAATAAGTGTGTAAATAAAAAGGGCCGTGTTAATTTGCAATTTTAATCCAGCATTAAAGATTGAACCATTTTAGAATAATATCACAATTTAAACTTAACATGTAGCCAAATATTTTTTTATATATTTCTCTGAAATATGTATTGGAAATGAAACTGGAATTTTTGTATAAAAAATACACGTTCATTCAGGGTTCCCACTCTTAGTGAGGAAAAAAATTCAAGGACCATAAAATTACATACTTTAGACTGAAATTACAGTTAATTATTTAGAGAAATTACAAAATGGAGATTATCCTTTTTTCCAAGGACCAAATTTCGGGGGGGGGGGGGGAATTCTATAACTGTGAGAACCCTGTCATTGTATGAAGATGATAAAAAAAGTATATATTTTATTCGAAGTATTGTCCATCGCTAGATATACATTTCCCCCACCTGTCTGGCAGTTGGTGGTTGCCATACCAAAAAATTGTTGCTCTTCTAAGACAAACCAGTCATTGCGCCATTTTTGTAAGAAGTGAATCGCTGTTCATCAAGTGCGTGTCCCATTGATGCAGATAAGTAATCGGACTGAGCCAAGTCTGGGGAGTAAGCAGCATGCAAAAGTATTTTCCAACTAAACGCCTCAATTGTTTCGTTGACCAGTTTTGATGTGTGTGATGCATTATCATGAAGAAAAATCACTTTGTGTTGCCTTTTTTGATATTCTGATCATTTTCCCTGCAAAGCTTGATTCAAATCAATCATTTATTGTCGGTAGCCTTCACAATTAACGGTTTTGCAGGTTTTAGCAGCTCATTATAGATCACACTCTTCTAATCCCACCAAACATAGAGCATTGTTTTCTGTCCATAGCGATTTGGCCTTGCAGTCAATGTTGATGGTTCGCCTGGGGTTACCCATGATCTTTTACACTTAGGATTCTCAAAGTATATCCACTTTTCATCGCCAGTCACAATTCGATGCAGGAAATGACTTTCTTTTGTACCTGGCTAGCAGCATTTCTCAAGCTGTTTTTTGGTTTTCCTACTGTCTTTCATTCAGTTCATGTGGAAACCATTTTCCAATCTCCTGGATCTTTCCCATGACTTTCAAACATATGGAGACGGCTCCTCGTGTCACATTTAATCGATCCGCGAGTTGTTGCGTTTGAGCATCATCCTCATCCCACAATGCTTGCAATTCGTTGTTATCAAACTTTTTCGGTAGTCTTCCATGTTCATTTCTTATGACAAAATCCCCACTTTTGAATTTTTAAACCATTCGAAGCCCGGATTTACCAAAAGCATGCTCACCGTAAGCTTCGACACGATTCTGCAGCAGTTTTCTTCAAACGGCAACAGAAAATCAATGCTATCTGCAAGTCGTAGCTTCCAGGCACAAAATTTGACTTGTTCAACGCTATTACAAACTATGCTGTTATATGAAACTTGTCTTGTTGCAAGTTGAAAATATTTGTCAGATATCAGAACAAGGAAATGGCGTCAATGACACTGATTGACAGCTAGAGCCATCTATGGGCTAATTCCGGTTTCATATGTACATACCTGTTACATTAGATGTGGTAAAGTGAAGATGAATGGGATTTTTGAAAAATGGCTAGTTTGTCTGAAAGCAGTAGATCTCTTAAATACAACTTGCTGCAGTAAAATTTGGTTTCATTCAATCGGTTGGATGCAACTGAGATTTAGATGAAACCATGCATGAAAAAAATTTTGCTATTTAAAGTTTTAGATGTTGCTGTTAAACTGTACTAACAGCTGGCCGAGAAAGAATCACGGAAATACAGTTATTTTAATTTAGGTTACCCTAGTTATGTATGATATTGAAATATCTTGATATTAGTTTAGTTAATAACGGTATTTTTTACTGTACTCCATTATTCTACTATACATGACATTGTATAGCAGAATAATGCTTGTAAAATATACAAGATTTAAATGTGTAAAAAGTGGGTAAAAATATTACTTATTAAAGTAAAAGCAATATTATTCCAATCCATGAAAACAAATGTAAAAAATTTTTTAAGGGGTTTGTGGTAATTTTTAGTGAGTTGCAAATAAAACTTAAAATTTTAAAACTATTCCAATTTTTTAATTAAAATTGATTCAACATGTGTGTGAGTAAATACTTGGTTGGTTTTAACTTTATTTACTTCTATTAAAATTTAAATATATTATGATATCTCTGGCCGCCTGCACCTGCCAGAGGGTGGACCGGAAAAAAAGTTCCCTGATTTTACGGCAAACTTTTTTTTTTTAATTTCTCCAACTTTTCCAGATGCGTAGGCACCCTCATCAAATTGAATATGTTCGCTTAAGAGATAATATGCCAATTTTTTTTAAATAGTTTTGGCGGTAATGAAAATTTTAAATTATTCTGTAACTTTAAACTTCTAATGATTACTAGTACCACTATTCTCTTTGTAAATCGAACCAAAATATGAATGAACAGGGAAACGTACCTTCAGAACAACTAGTTTACTCCATAAATGGTGCTATGGTGAAAATATATGAATCGCATATTTTTATATAAATCAAAACCTTCCACTGTAAATTGTATGCAAACCGAATCTGGTCTAGTTTCTGCTGTTTTGATGATTAAATTGATTTGATAGACTTTAAGCACTTTTTTTTTTAAACATCTAATCTCTAATTATATCTAAATTCCAGATTTTATGCAACTGCCATCTTTCCATAACAAGATAAAGTATTTCAGAAAATTACAGTCGCAAAATATAATTTATTTTGTATAAAAATATACTTTAACATTATTATATAAAAAATATACTTTAATATCACAATTTAAACACTTTACTATTTTTATAATTTTCAAAATTTTTTAACATTTCTGGAGTAGTTCTAGGTTTTGCATACTCCAAAGTCATCTTAAAATGTTTCATATGCAGTACAGATGTTGTAGAAGTAAAATCTTCTTTGATAGCATGCATGGAAGCTTGTGAACATATATCAGAAATCTAGAAAAGATAAATGGGAATTATTGTTTTTAAAATAGAGTAATTAAGTGCAATTTTTTCATAAATGCAAGTAAATGGTTATTATTTAGCTGAAATTGAGCATTACTATTGGAGTGGAATATTCTGAATTGCAGGTACCCCTGTAATAGTAAAACAAAGTATCTTGCTCTACAGAAACTGACTTCCGATACATATAGAACTCAGAAATTTTATAGTTTTTGCCTTCTAATTTTGCTTTTCCCAAACAGCACATTAAAATATTTTTTAATTAGAAAAAAATATTTGATTTTTTGCTGTTTCGTGAAGTTTTTTGTTTCACAGTGGAAGGATGGGGCTATATAATTGGAATGATTACACAAGGGTTATATTTCATAAGGATTGTGTTAGGGATTGGGGGGAGAGGGAGTGTTGTATTATCCAGTTAAAAAAATTGTTTATGGAGGGAGGGGGATAACATTAAATTTAAAAAAATAAAAAAAATCCTGGGATGGAAGGAGGGGTATTTTCTTTTGTTTCTTGACGGTGTAAGGCAATTAATGAGGGTATAGAAATTAACCTTGTTGAGAGCAAAGTCTGCTTATGCTGGCATAGAAATGAAAGTCCCTAAAAATATTAAACATCTGTACAGATATTCTTAGAAAACAGACAATGTATTGTAGTTTAAAAAAAATAGATAATTAAAATGAAATAAATTTAAATCGAAAGAAATATATTTAATTGGAAAGTAAAATATTTGGGCTTTTACCTGATGTACTACATGCAAGTATTGGTATTTTAAATATCAAGGTCAAGTAATTTGGGCTTGAATAATTAATATTAAAATACCATGTTATAATATCAAAAATGATATTTTAATTAAATTAATTCAATTAAAAATAATGCTAACAATTCTGTAAATTCATCTTGGGACAGGGATGTGATCTAACTAAAAACTGAAAAACAAAAAAGATTTTGAACCTTTTTATAAATTAATATAATGAAACATTCTGCCGTGATCCAAACATATTTACTAATGTTGTAGATAATTTTTTTTAGAATAAAATATTTCTTAAAACAAATAGTCTTTTTTTAGATATTGAAGGCCAAATTTCTTAACCTTGAAATTAAATATTTTACAAATATTTGCATGGTACTACACCAAGTAGAAGCCCAAATCACAAACTATACCAAATTTAAGTCTATTATAATTAGGAAGAAAACTATCGTCCACTCATTTTGCAGTGCAAGAAAAGTCAAAATCTGCCATTTATGCATATATATATATTGTATATTAAAAATCACTTGAGATTTAAACATCCCATAGCTTATAGATAGACAAGTGAATAATTCTTACTGTATACAGGGTTCCCACTCAAATCACAGAATGAAAATCAATAACTTTTAAGGACCTAAATAATGTTTTTAAGGACCTTTCAAAAAAAAATTTAGGCATCATGTCAGCCATATAAATTTTTAGTAAAGTATATTCGACAAAAAAAAGGTTGCAAGTTGGTGCATGCTTAATACAAATATATCGGAGAATTCCGATATGGTGCGGATAAGCGGCGGTTACACGGGGATAGCATGTTCAAGTTGTATTTTTATAAATTTTCTGCAAAAATTAAGGACCTCTAAGCATTTTCAAGAACTTTTAAGCACCTCTAAACATTTTGCAGGTTTTGAAAACAGGTTCAAAAATATTTTAAGTACTTTTGATGTCCGTGGGAACCCTGTGTATATGTACAGTATCCTTAACTCTAGTATGATTATTCTTTTATGTCTATTCATTAATAAAAAATATGTTCAAATATCAACCAGAAGTAGACTAAATAATATTACTTCAGCGCCAGTATAGCCGTCTGTTTTATCAACTAAATAAGATATATCAACTTCAGGGGAAACAGGTTTTTCACGCAGAATCACTTCAAAAATTTCTTTTCTTGTAGGAGCGTCAGGCAGGGGAACATAAATCAGATGGTCTAATCTTCCAGGCCTGAGTAAACTCTAAAAAAGAAACCTCATTATATTTTAGGATATTCATATCTCCCAAAATGCCCAATTTTAAATTATGTAGTATCAATTAAGGAGTCCTGGAACAAAAACCACTATATATAAAATTTTCTTACTTTTAGTAAAACTAGAAAAATGTCAGATGTCTGGGAATTTTACAAGTTTTAAAAAAAAAGTGCATCACAATTTAATGTCGATGGCAATACTTTATTGATGACAAAAACCCCTAACTAGTGTAAAGGATTGTCTGGATTTATTAATTTTTAAACAAATCATTAAGACAATTGTTTTCAGATGCTTTTCCATGCATATTTTAGTTGTTTTTAATACTACAAACAGTAGAAAAATTGTGCACTCTAATTGAAATCAATGTATTCTATTAAAAGTAGAAGAATTGTTGCTTAGCTAAACCTTGAAAAGAAACCCATTTGTACATGCTATATAGTCAGTGATTAAGGATAAGAATATTTCTTGTTTAAAAGATTAAGAATTGTATCTTTCCTCATTTACACCCAGTAGCAGTGATTGAGTGTCAATAATTTAAACGATAGTGTAAAATGCAAAATTATAATGGTTTTACCACTAGATATCACTTTAAAAGTTGTTCCCACTCTATTGCCATCCTATCAAACCACAGCCACAATTTAAAACATTGTGGAAGGCATTCACTTCAGTGTTTTAGCATGTCTGCTTTGTCATTTTTCTACATTACATTACTCCAAATTGATTAATTTGAACAGAGCACAGTGAAAACAATTTGTTTTCCTGGCTGCCTGTATATTTATATAAAAATGTAATTATGAACCCTCAAAAATTAAATTTAAGGAAATTTATTGCACTATATGAAAAAAATAATTTCTTTATAAATTTTCTAAAGCTATTAAAGTTAGGGATGAAAAGTTAAATATCTTCATCTTGCTTATTTTATACTTTATCAACTATAAAAAAAAAAAAAAATTGATTTGGATAGTAGCACTTAAAAGAAAAAAAATCCCTGATAATTTTTGAATTACCAACTCCCCTGATACTTCCTTGTTTTCTATATTTTCCTTGCCAAAATATCAAATTTCTTCTAGTTTTTTAAAATAAGATGTTTATGAATACTGCTATCACACTTAACCACACTTTTGAAGAATACCAACAACCAAGTGGAAGAAACCCAGAATAAAGAGACTGATCACTTCATCAGGGGGCACAATCAGCCGCAATATCATAACAAAATGCTTTTTCTGTTATGTTTATACTAATGTTGTATGCCCCATAACAGAAAAAGCGTTTTGTTTTGATACTGTGGCTGATTGTGCCTTCTGAGGAAATGATCAGTCTCTTTATCTTGGATTTCTTCCACTTGGTTGTTGGTTTTACTTCCCTATATATTATTATATATATATAAACCTATAAATCCTAGTGGATTTCCGTCTATATATATATAGAGAGAGAGAGAGAGAGCGATCAGGATTTTTATATAAATACTTATTTTGTTTGTTTTTATTAAATAGATTTATTGATCTATGGTTGATTCACTGTTTTTCCAAGATGATTTTGAAGCAAATTTGGTAATTTTGTACAAGCTTGAAAGCTTTGACACTAGGATACTTTAAAAATTATAAATGTGACTGATCAGGTTTTTTTTTTTAACGCTCCTCAATTTCAATAAAACCTTTAAAACTTAGGATAATAAAAGCCCTACTTTTTAAAAACACATGCGATTTATATCAAATACTAAAAATCATTTCAAACATTTTATTTCTTTTACAATGGGGAAGTATTATAAGAATTACTTCCTTAATAAAATTTTCATATATGACTAGAGAGGAAAATGTAAATGTAAAAATATGAATTATATTGCATAAGATGATACACAATAAGAGACCACAATATAAGGCACCCAAATCAGAGGCAAATAATCAAAATTTAACAATTTCACTGTACTTTCTGGAAAATAAATAACATGCTTACAGGATCGATTCTATGAGGCTGATTCGTAGCTGCAATGACGCTAACACCTTCTTGAAGTACATCAATCCCATCAAGTTCTATTAGAATTTGGGTTATAACTCTATCTGCCACAGAACTCCCATTTGAACTAAAAATAAAAAATTTAATTGCAAAGCATTTTATAAAACAATTTATGAATAATGATATCACGAAGATCTAATTCAGAAATGGTTTAGTTAAGTTTATTAACTAGGGACCCATAGGCTTACATAAATAATAAAAATTAACAATTACAGATTAAATTTGAATGATACAAATAAGTTAGATTATCTTACCTGCCTCTTTTTGGGGCCACAGACTCAATTTCATCAAAAAATAAAATACAAGGAGCAGCTGATCTTGCTTTTTTAAAGATTTCAGAAACTGATTTTTCAGAGTCGCCTACATACATGCTGAATACTTGTGAATCCTAAAATTGTAACATAATAATCTATAATAATAAAACAAGCTGTGTGTCTGTCTGTGGCTCTATAGAAACCTACTTAACACTAGATTACCTAAGCAAGTCATTTTGACTGCTTTTGAATTTCAATTAAAAAAATAATTATTTAAATAATGACACAGCTTCTTATAATTTTGTGACTTTTTCTACAACATATAAATGGGTTAATTAATCATTGTTGTTGCCCCCCCCCCCTCCTTCACTTCCGGTATATATATGTGTGTTATACCTATATTGCCGAAAAGCAGTCATTTTGACTGCTTGGAAAAGACCAGTTCGGCTCTGGATTGGAATAACATGATAACATACAAGTTCATGATAAATTGTCGATTTCGACATATACTTGATAAGTTGCAGTTGTTCAAAAACTAAAGTTATTGTTATTCGTACTTGTTATTCGAATCTTTATGCCAGGCCTGGCCACGTGCTTTGTTCCCTTTGAACGCGCTGTAACGTAATTCAGATGGGAAGGAGGATCACTGAGTGTATGATCTCATACTGTAATCAATACGGCTAAAATGTCCAGATAATGTATAAATTCTTTTTTTTTAGAACTGAAATACATTTTTTTTATTGTTAATACTTATTAATAACTTGTTATATGACTGTAAGTGATATAAAATATATTAAAAATTACTGTTAAACAAATTTCTTTGCGCATTAGTTATTTTTTCACAATGCAGTCATTTTGACTGCTTTCAGGCAATATAGGTATATACTAAGCTCCCATCTTTCTAGTGTTAAAATTGGAGTAGAGCTCTGAAATTTTCACTTTCTAATTTTATGTTATGTCAAACAGAATGTTAAAATTGTAATTAGTTCTTTTTTAATTAATTTTTTTAATTAATTTATTTTTTACAAAGTGACTTCAAATAGAGATACAGCTCTGAAATTTTCAACATAAGTAATTTTAGCCTTCTAATTGAACTTTTGAAAAGCAGAATGTTAAAATTTCAATTAATTTTTTTTAATTAATTTTCTTAAATAATTAAAAAAAAATTAAAAAACAACTTCTAATTGGGCTACAGTTCTGAAATTTTGAACATAAGTAGTTTCGGCCTTTTAATTGGTCTTTTGAAAAACAGAATGTTAAAGTTTTATTTAGTTCTTTTTTAATTAATTAATAAATATTTTACAAAACGATTTCTAATAGGGCTACAGCTCCGAAATTTTCAACATAAGTGGTTTTGGCATTCTAAATGGTCTTTTGAAAAACAGAATTTTAAAGTTTTATTTAGTTCTTTTTTAATTATTAATCAATAAATAATTTACAAAACGATTTCTAATAGGGCTACAGCTCTGAAAATTTCAACAAAAGTAGTTTTAGCCTTTTAATTGGACTTTTGAAAAATAGAATTTTAAATTTTTATTTAGTTCCTTTTTAATTAATTTTTTAATTAATATATATTTTACATAACGATTTCTAATAGGGCTACAGCTCTGAAATGTTCAACATAGGTAGTTTTAGCCTTTTAATTAGACTTTTGAAAAACAGAATATTAAATTTTTATTTACTTCTTTTTTAATTAATTATTAAATATTTTACAAAATGATTTTTAATAAGGCTACAGCTCTAAAATTTTCAACATATGCAGTTTTGGCCTTCAAATTGAACTTTTGAAAAACAGAATTTTGAAATTTTATTTGTTTTTTAATTAATTAACAAATATTTTACAAAACAATTTCTAACTGGGCTACACTTCAGAAATATTCAACACATATAGTTTTGGCCTTCTAATTGGAATTTTGACAAAAAGAACTTTAAAATTTTAATTTGTTTTTTAATGAATTTTTAATTAATATTTTCACAAAAAGCGACTTCTAATAGGCCTAGAACTCTGAAAGTTTCGACATAAATTGTTTTGACCCTCTAATTTTGCTATTTACAAACATCACATGTTAAAATACTCTTAAAGGGGTGTTGTAATATAGTTATTAACAGGGAATTTTTTTATTGTTTCTCAACAAGGGAGGGACTTCTAATTTAAGGCTTTACGTCGAAATTAGTTTTTAGTGTGTGAAGCGACCTTGCGAGCTCATGTTTGCATAGCAATGAACCTTTCAACGAGTTAAGTAAGCCTGTGCTTATGTGTCAATGACTTTTTCAGAGAGCAAAGCGAGCTCGATTTTGCATTGCGATGAACCTTCCTGCGAGCGAAGTGCCAAAAATTGGGGCCTATACGTCAATGACGGATTTCGGCAAAGCGAGGCCTCACAGCTAGCTAAAATATTGCACATAGTAAAATTTCGTGGCGAAGTATGGGTACTTAGCTAGTGTAGAATAAGACTTTATTTATTAAATCACTACATTAGTTGCTTTGTTGTATTGCTGAGTGTTCCAACCTAAAATCCATTTGTGCATTTAAACTTTGAGGAGAAGGTAAGATCCAGAGAGTATGGAGGAATTGTGTACAAAAACAAAAACATTGTTAAGTTGTATTGCTGCAAAATAAAGATCAACGATAAAACGAGACATGAAGGTACAGTATAACATGAAGAATTAATTCCAAGTACTTGGTTAAAACTTTCAGAACTTGCATAGAACCTATGCTAGGGGCTCTATACAAGTTCTTAGACCTTGTATACTTAATGTTAGAAAGATAAATTTAATGCTGGATTTCAATGATGATTTGGCTGCTTTGCAAAAACAGCAACTTGGCAAGAGTCACTATTTATATAATTGAGCTTCAGTGGAATTTTTTGTTTTGTTAAAATTCAACATTGCACATGCAGAATTGTCACGAGAATGTTATGAAAGATTTAGTTTATCGTTTGTTTGTCAACTCTTCCAGACCACTATGTGATTAGGAGGGCATTATCAAATACAACATATGAAAATTTTAAAGGAGTTAAAAATCGTTTTTTTTTTTTTTTTTTTTTTTAAATAAATTTTAAGTATTTGCTTGAAGACCAAGAATCATTTCTTTTTAGGCAGGATCCATTACAAGGTGGTGGTATATAAAGCTTAAGCACAATCAAAGACCTACTACAAATTTTATTACCAGACTACTTTAGCCAATTTAATGTTTCTGGTACTATTTAGTGGTCAACTTCAATGGCTAAGCAGACTGGGACACTACATCATACAGGGTTCAAAGTGACAAAATAAGAATATATAGGATTTTTTTTTTTTAAATATAGGACAATATAAAATATAAAATAACTGCACACAGTTGCTACTGAACTTTAATTTAAACTCATTATATATTTCATTAATTAAAACTTTAAATTAAAATTACTGAAATGAACATATAAGACATCATACTTATTTGAAGGACTTTCACACAGCACTAATTTTCCTTCCTATACATTTTTCTTCTTAATAGAGGAATATTAATAGAAAGTACTTAGAAAATTACTATCTCCCTTTAAAACTCGTTATATTGAATTAATAAAAACAGAAGAAAAAAAAAGAAAAAAAAGAAATCGCCTGATATCCTGAATATGTCATCCTTTATTCGTCGTGACCTCAATATTTCATACTTGGTATTCATCAATAAATTAAGTTTTATATTAGCTACAATTGCAATTTTGAGTTTTTTGTTTCTAGCATGTATAAGTGCTTGAGCTGCCCTATTTCTTTTTATCCTTATTAGCAGTCTTTTGTTGGTATAGATTTATCCTATGGTGCCAGATTGATTGGCGATTTAGGGCCAAATGTGGCAACCCGTTGACTTAGTTTTCCGGTAATCCTAGTGAACGTTTAGATTTAGAAACACAGATTTTTGAAGTCATTTTCAATTTTTGACTTTTTTGAAAAGTCGCAATCCGAATTCTGACACTGTACAGCAAATTGTAACCCTTTTGTTTCCTTCATCAATCATTGAATGAGCACTCGAAATGTCGATTTTAGTCCTGCAAGTGTATAATAAAGTTTTTTTCTTTTTTTTTCTTCTCTGTTCTTCCCGAGGTAGTTTGTTTCTGCATCTTTTTTTTCGTTAAAATTCCAAGTCCAGTACGGATTGTGAGCTAAGAATTGATTACATAGAGCCGCGCCAAATTATGGCAACCATAGGTAGTTCACATGTGATTAAAAAAAATGACGAGGCTGCTATTTTTTGGTTGGTTGTATTCAGGTTATCTGGCGCCGTCAGCAACACAAGGGCTATAATGCGCCGAAACATTCGTCATTAGACAAGCCAACATACGTTTACAAACACCCATGCCTGACACGGGACTCGAACCCGCAACCTAGTGGTCTAGAACCCAGCACGCTAACCACTATACCGTTTGGTCGGCTGCTATTTTTTGGCAAAAATCACCTTAGCGTAGAATCCGTACCCGACTTGGAATTTCAACCTTAGCTTTTTCACTTCTCTTTTTGCATTATGACCAATTAGTTTACTACGCATGATATGAAAAAGTTCACTTGTTTACAACTCTCGTTGGTCGAGTACAGTTGAGTTGTAGGAATAAGTCATTGTTACCTCTGTCGACGTGCGCTTTCCCTATGGTCACGCAGAAAGGAAGTGAGTAGTCAATGCAACACGTGACGTCACAAGAGATACGGCGCGGCCGCTTACTAACATCGCTTTTGTGGGTTTTCAGGTCTCTTTCACTTACGATCGCGGCAAAGAATGGAATATAAAAAATCGCAACAATCGGCACCGTTATTATGAATTTGAAGAAAATATAGGTCGAATCAACCTAAAAATATAGGATTTATAGGACAATTATAAAATATAGGACAATATAGGACGTTTTTCCCGATTTTTAAAAATATATAGGATTTATAGGACGTCTGCGACCCCTGATCATAGTAAACAAAATAGGCACAGAAGCTGGTTCAAGCTAAACAAACCACCTACCTTATAAATCGAGCCTTTATATAACTGGAAGGGAAAAAAAGGCTTGGTTCTACATTTCATACAAAATTAGCAAGCTTTCGGGCAAATTAAGTTAGAACCACCAATTTTGAGGAGTTTATAACATGAACCAAGAATTTTTAATGCAGTCATTATGTTATTAAAAAACCTTACAAAGTAGAAAAACACATTAATATAGGTCATTGTACTCAAGTAAAATAAAATTTACACATGAAGTCGGGAATTTTTAGCTGCATTAACTGCAGTTAAAATTCATACTCACCTTGATATAAATAAAATTTAACTGACTTTCTGTAGCCAAAGCTTTTGCTATCATTGTTTTACAACAGCCAGGTGGTCCATACATTAATATACCTCTGGATGGTGTAATACCCAATTTTTTAAACCGTTCGGGATACTTCAATGGCCAGTCAACCATTTTTTTTACAGCATTTTTAACTTCATCCATACCACCAATATCACTCCACCTTACCTATAAAAAGTAATATTAAATAAATCTAGCAATTTTTTTTTTTTTTTTAAAGTTTGAAAACAAAAAAATACATTTATCTTCCTTTGGATTAAGAATGAGTTTTAGAAAGATCTCAAATCTCCCACCAATAATTTCCCTTCTATTTTAATGTTTGATTGCACCATAATAATAACGAATATATAAAAACACAATTGTATTGAGGTCATATACTGAAATCAAAATTCGTAAACAAATTTCCAAAGTGCAAAGCAAAAAACCAATCAACTTCACACGTTGCCTTCAATATAATATGCATAGAGCTTTTCAATAATAAGTGAAAGTTTTAATGTTGGTTTCATGAAAAATTCTGTATCGAATGAAGTGGTAAAAAATAGGGACCTGTTTTGAAGTTTTCAGAATTTTTCCAAAATCATTTAGTAAGGATGTAAATGAAGGAAAGAGAGTTGACTTTCAAAAACTGACTCCTTACAGTCCTTCGTAAGAATCTTATGCAATTTTATTACCACATATGGTCAGTTCTTATTAGGAGAGAAAAATGTCAAGTTATCAAATTAGTACATAACAAAACTTACTATAAAAATGTGATAAAACATTTTACAGTTTGATTCTACCAAATCAAGAAAAAGTTTATAAGAAAAACTTCAGATAACCAATACTTAGATGTCTTTGCGTCATAGTTTGGTCAGTATATTTCATTTAGGGAATAAATTTACCTTAAAAATAAAGGCGAATCAAATGAGAAATATATATTCAACTTACATTTGGAACTTCAAACCCTAATTCAGCTATGGAAGATGGTTTGATGAAGTCTAAACTTTTTTTAAGATCCAAAAAAGAAATATTTGGTCGATTGAGGTTGCTTCTCTGACTTGCTAAATCATTTGCTGAAAGCAAAATGGAAATTAAAATATATTTCTCAATGTGTTAATTATAAATTCAAATCTGAAACATAATTATTAGTGTACCTTTTTCACATAAGTATTTTAAATCAGCACCGGTAAAACCATGAGCCATTTCAGATATTTCCTTAACTTCTTCAGGTGTCAAAATATTATCATATTTTCTTAAAATTTTATTTAATATCTAGAATATATAAAAAAAATTCGATTATAAACAAGAAATGTATTAATATGAAATAAAAATTTTCAACAAATTTTTGATAAAACTATTCTCATAATTATAATACACTATTGGCTACAAATATTTTAATTCTTAAAATTCCTGATATAAATTTAAACTTTATTCAAAACAAGAAAAGTTATCCTTATATATATGTGTGTGTGTATGAGGGATTCCCTCCAATTTAGAGCACTTCGGATTGTTTTGCTTGTGTGAAGCGCAATGTCGCTACTTCCTGCAACCAATCTTATTTTTTAAATTCATTCCACGCTATGTAACTGATTTTATAAGATGTATTGTAGAAAGAAGAGCTCTTCGGAGATATATGATGTTCTTAATATAAGATGAAAAGTTTTGAAAAAGAAGTTGAAAGTTTTGAAAAAAGAAAGTTGTTTTTAATGAAAGTACTATATATATATATATAGTTATTATATATAGTTATTAAATTCAGCCATACTTGTATCCTGTCAATAGAAGAAGGATTCGAAAGCTTTATCTTTTTTTCTAGTACAACATGATTTTGCAAGTTGGCATGAATAGTTGATTCATTTGGGGATGTGGCAATGACTAGAATACCAGGAACAGATACCTACAAAAAGAAAATATTCAGATTTACTAGGTGTAAAAATTTAAGCAAGATATACATGTAATTATACATTTATAGTTACTGTGGGACTTTGCACAAATAAGAAGAAAATCTCTATTTATGAAAAGCAACTCTTTGAAATGATATTTATTATTATTTTCTGATTTATATTAGCTTAAGAGCATACATAAAGTATACAAATAAGATTATACCTATACTTAAAATTATACATGTTTTGTAAAACAGTGATTTAAAAAAATATTTGTTAGCTTTCACAGAAAATTTTACATTTTAACCAATTAGCTAATAAGGAATTTAGAAATAGAGATCTAGAAAGAAAAATTCAAGTAGTTTAATATTTTATAATTCTTTGATGCATATATAACAAAAAATTATTACCAACAGATTATGAATCATTGAGGAAATTTCAGATGTCCATCTTTTCTCATTTTTAGCCTTATTAGAAAATGTGTCAGCTTCAAATAACTGGTCAATATTATCCAAAATCAAAATGCTTGGTGAACTATGAAATAAAATAATAAAGAAGATATTACTAACAAATCATAAAAAAAATTTCAGATATCAGCTTCTTTGCATTTTTAGCTTTATTTGAAATTTCTTCACTTTCAAACAACTGGTCAATATTGACCAAAACAAAACACTCAGTGACTAAAAAAAATATTCTGCTTATACTTGGCTACTATATCACTCAAGCATTTAAAAATATACTTCTTGATAAAAGCGCAAAAAAGTTTCTGTCTCCAATCTGAAGGTTCCACTGTTAAATTAATGTGACTAACCAACTGTCTTTTCCCCTGGCCCACTTTTCCCTCCATTCATATACAGAAAAAAAGCTGTGGAAATGTAAAGAAACTCATTATAAATCTTAGTTGAATTCAAAAACTGAAATGGCAAGGTAGAAGATGGAGTGATTGTGTGATATTTTTTTCAGACTGGTCACAATGGAATTGTGTCATATTGGATTGCAGAGGTCATTTGGATTTGACATGCATGTCTGGCTATAAAAGTCTTCATAAAATTCTTCTGAACTGAGAAGGTGAGGTTAGTTCAACTTTTAAATTAAGAGGTAGGGGTAAAAACAAAATTCTTACTAATCTTAAAACTAGATAAGTTGCAATTATGGGGTTTCTGCACTAAGCGATTCAATTTTGTATTCATATTGTTCTCAAGTAATCAGAAATTATGGAAAAACTATTTCAAATACTTTTTATAAATCTTTTTTAAACCATTGATGAATAAAATAAGATGTAAAAATAATAGCAAAAAGTTGTCTTTGTTAACAGTTTCTGTTTGCGCCTGATTGGTCAAGAACAGTTTATCCTCGTGGTGTCTCACCCTAGTGGAGAATATACGAGAAGAGAAGCAGAACTGAATTTGATAGGAGACACATGTCTCAAAATTGGAGCCAAGTGCTCAACTATAAATAATTAACTTTGAAGAATTATAAATGTTTATACGTGTAAGTAAATCTGTATTATGTGTGTGCCTTGTATGTCTTTAATAAATAATAGTAAAATTTCTACAGTCCACTACTTTAAATTAACTTAACTGAGCTCTGGACATTTTGGTCTGTGAACGATCCGGAGAGAAGAGCAAACACTGGCTTGATTAGTTAAATTAAATAGGCAGCAAGGCACACTGAAGTCAAAACTTACACGTCTAGAAGAGTTTTGTGCACCCTTGACATTATTATCGGCTGAAACACTTAGCAGCACAAATTCAGTGATCGAACTGACACAAAAACTTGAAGGGCTCAAGACTACCCAAAACGAAGTGAATTCTCTTCGTGATAAATATTATGATGCTGCAAAAGATGAAGAAATAGAAGAAATTGATGCAGCACCACAAGAATTGGATATTCGTATCGAAAATAGTGAAGTAAGTCTTTTGAAACTTATTAGTTTACTAAAAAAAGATACTCCAAGTGTTGCAGTAAAGCCAGAAACTAGTGGTACTTTAGTTAGAACAAAATTGCCTGTTATTCCCCTTCCAGTATTTTCGGGAAATTATGAAGATTGGAGTAAATTTAAAACCTCCTTCACTAATCTCATTACAATTAATGCTGAGTTAGATGATATTCAGAAGTTGCATTATTTAAACGCAGCTTTGGAAGGAAAGGCCAAGTCAATTGAAACGGAGGATGATACATTCAAATCCTTATATAATGCTCTGCAACAACGATACGAAAATCGCCGGGTAATATTAGATACCCATATTCAAAATATCTTAAGATATCCTAAGCTAAATCAAGAATCTGCGAAAGAAATGCATGATTTTTTGGATAATTTAAAAAAGAATTTAAGAGCACTTAAAGTACTGGAATATGATCGTGACAAATTGTCGGACATATTATTAATGAACATTTTAATTGATAAAGTTGATTTGGAAACAAGAAAGATTTATGAAATGTCCATTTCATCGAATGAAGTGCAGAATTTTAATGAATTCATAACGTTTTTAGAAAAGCGAAGTAATATATTAGAAAGTATATCTCGAAATATGCCATCAATGAAACAAATAAATAAATCTAATGCTTCACATCACTCCTTAAATCGAAGCAAAAATTTAGTTATTAACTCGCCTACGCATTTCTGTGTTGCATGCAAAAAGAAGGAAACACATGGCCTCTTTGGGTGCGACGCATTTAGAAATATGAATGTTGTTGATAGATTTGAACTCGTTAAAAGATATAAATTTTGTATTCGATGTCTGCGAAGAAACCATAAAGTAGACAGCTGCAGATCAAAATTCACTTGCCAATGTGGTTCAAAATTCCACAACACACTATTACATTCAGTGGAAAGAAATGATAAACCATTCGTTAATGATGAGAGTTATCAGGCGATTCCATCAGATCTTGAGGATTCTTCAAATGCTAATCAAGGCCAATCCACTCGAAGTGAAACTTTTTCGACTATGAGAAGCAGCTGTTTATTATCCGAAAGAAAAAAAGTAGTTTTACTCGCAACTGCTATAATTAAAGTTAAAGATGAAAGAGGAAGTTACTTCAATGTTAGAGCTATTCTTGATTCATGTTCACGGAGTAATTTTCTGACTTTTGAGTTCGCAGATCTCTTGAGAATTAAAAAAGAAAAAACATATGTACCAGTCAGTGGATTGAATGGAATGACGGTTTCTACAATAAAGAAGAAAATTCAGACCCTCATTTCCAACCAGCAGAGCACTTATGAAAGACGTCTGCAGTTTTTGCTTGTCCCTAAAATTACGGACATATCGCCTTCCAGAGCCGTAGATATTGCGGGTTTGATGTAACCGAACATTCTATACGCTGATCCTGACTTCAAGCCAAAAAGGATTGATGCCCTGTTAGGCGCCGAGTGTTTTTTCGAACTTTTAAAGAATAATCAAATACGACTTAAGAACAATACAATCATTCTACAAGAGACTGTTTTTGGATACATCGTGAGTGGGTCTTTTCCAGATGATGCGAAATCTACCGTGCACTGTCATTTATCTTGTGAAGAACAATTAAATAATTTAAACTCTAACCTCGAAAGGTTTTGGAACATTGAAGATGTTGATGATTCTGAGCGTTTTGCAAACGATGAAGAAAAAGCTTGTGAAGAACATTTTCTCGCTACTCATTACAGAAATGAAGATGGGCGTTACGTGGTCCAACTACCTATGAAAGAAGGTGTGCTGGGGTCTTCAAAAGACATTGCCGCTGCCCGACTGAACTCTCTTTGGAAACGTCTGAGTAGAAATCCCACATTAAAAAGTATATATGTGGAATTCATGGAAGAGTATGAAAGACTTGGTCATATGAAGGAAATAATTGAAGAATCTGATCCTAGAGACTGTTATTATATCCCACACCATGCAGTCTACAAACTAAAAAGATCTTCTACAAAATTGAGAACTGTTTTCAACGCTTCTTCCCCGAGTTCAAATGGGATCTCCCTGAACGACTTGTTAATGTACGGAGGTGTTTTACAAGAAGATGTTTTTGATATTATGTCCAGATTCCGAACTCATAAATATGCTTTCACTGCTGATATACAGAAAATGTTTCGCCAAGTGTTAGTTGATGAGTGCCATCGTAACTTCCAACGTGTTCTCTGGAAGAAAAATTCTGATAGTCCGATCAAGATCTACCAGCTGCAAACCATCACGTATGGCATGACCAGTAGTCCATTTTTGAGTACAAGAGTCCTAAATCAATTGGCAGAAGATGAACAGTTTAATTTTCCTTTTGCGGCTGCAGCAACTTTGACTGATTACTATATTGATGACATTCTTACCGGTGGACCAACATTAGAAACAGCAATAGAGCTACAAGATCAACTTGTCAATATGTTGCAGACTTGTGGAATGACATTGCATAAATTTGTGTCTAACACTTCTTCCCTTTTAGAAAAAGTGCCAAGTGAGTGTTTAGAATATTCTTTCGACGATAGTGCCGAGACCAAAACAGTGAAAACCTTAGAGGTTATATGGAACCCAAAAAAGGATAGTTTCACCTTTCGGGTGAGCATAGGTGATTCTCCGCATACTAAAAGGTCAGTATTATCAACCATTGCTAGAATATTTGACGCATTGGGGTTATTAGGTCCTTTGATATGTAAATTAAAGATTTTTATGCAAAATTTATGGCTTTTAAAAATTGATTGGCATGATATGTTACCTGAAAAAGACAGTATAATTTGGGATAGTATTATTTCCCAACTGTCAGTTATTGAGAATATTTGTGTTGAGAGATTTATTTTCATTGATGATATTGAATTGATAGAATTGCATGCATTTTGTGATGCTTCTAAGCTATCCTATGGATGTTGTTTATATTTAAAATGTGTTAATAAATTTAATGATATTAAAGTAAATTTATTGTGTAGTAAGTATCGAGTGGCTCCACTGAAAACCTTAACCATACCACGTCTTGAATTGTGTGGTGCATTGTTGTTAGCTAAATTAGTTAAGAAAACTATTACAGCTTTAAAAATTGAAATTGATAAAATTGTATTGTGGTGTGATTCCACTATTGTATTAGCATGGATTAAAACTCCCCCCAATCAATTAAAACCTTTCGTTTCCAATAGAGTTTCTCAAATTCAGGAACTCACACCAGGTTATCAGTGGTGCCATGTGACTTCTGATAATAATCCAGCAGATCTGATTTCTAGAGGTCTCAAACCTAGCGATATAGTAAACAATGATATGTGGTGGCATGGACCACAGTTTTTAAAACATGCAAATGCATTTGTCAATAATCCAGGTAGTGAATATTGCATGGATAGTACTTACTTAAATGAGTTAAAGAAAAATGTGAATATAATTCTTGTTACAGTAATACATAACAGTGTTTTAAATGATATAATTGAGAAAAGTAATGATTATATGAAAATTGTTCGTATACTTGCATTTGTTTCGAGATTTGTTATTAATGTCTAATCAAAGGATAATCGTATAAGTGGTCCGCTTTCTGAAGAGGAAGTAAAAAGAGCCTCAAATTATATAATACGGCACATTCAAAGAAGTGAATATAATCTAGAAATATATGATTTAAGTAAGGGTCACCCCATTAGTAAAAATAGTAAACTTAGATCATTAAATCCATTTTTAGATTCTAATAATGTGCTACGTGTTGGGGGGAGATTAGTAAATTCTGATTTGGACTATACTAAAAAACACCAGATAATTTTGCCCCCTAAGCATAAAGTGACTAAACTAATTATTGAAAATATTCATAAAAGAAACTTCCATGTCGGTCCTCAGACTCTGTTGTATAGTGTCCGACAACAGTTTTGGCCAGTTAGTGGAAGGGGACTCTTCAGAAAGATAGTTCATGAGTGTGTAACTTGTTTCCGTAGTAGACCTATAAATAGTTGTCAAATCTTGGGAAACCTTCCGTCTGAGAGGGCGACACCCACTTTTCCCTTTAACGTTGTTGGGGTAGATTTTTGTGGACCTTTTTATATTAAATATAAGGGATAGAGATCTGGAGCTTTGCATAAAATATATGTTGCAATTTTCGTTTGCTTTGTGACAAAGGCCGTACACTTAGAAATTGTGTCGGATCTCACTTCTATTGCTTTTATAGCAACTTTAAAAAGGTTTTTGCTAGGAGAGGGAAAAGTTGTTGCATCTTCTCGGACAATGGCACGAATTTTGTTGGAGCAGCATCGGAGATCAAACGACTCCATGCCTTAGTTTGTAAGCCTGATAACAACTTGGCTGGTTATCTAACTTCTGAAGAAATTTCGTGGAAATTTACTCCGGCAAAATCGCCAAATTTTGGAGGTCTATGGGAAACTAATGCGAAAAGCTTTAAAAATCTTTTACGAAAAACAGTGGCTAATGCTAGATTTACTTATGAAGAATTCATAACCGTGACTAACCAAATTGAAGCAATATTAAATTCTCGTCCTATTACTCCGCTCTCTTCTGATCCATCTGATCTTGAGGCTTTGACTCCGGGACATTTCTTAATAGGCTGCCCTCTTAATGCTTTGGCTGAACCTGACCACACTGATTTAAATGAAAATCGTTTATCCAGGTGGCAGAGAACAACAAAAGTAGTCCAAAATATATGGAAACGATGGAGTCATGATTATCTAAACAACCTCCAACAGTAAACTAGTACAACTAAATGGCAGTTTGAAAAGGAAAATGTTAAGATAGGAACACTTGTTGTTATTAAGGAAGACAACTTGCCAAGTTGTAAATGGCGTTTAGGTAGAATACTTGAAGTTATACCTGGTAAGGATAAAAAAGTTAGAGTTGTAACTGTCAAAACCGCTATAGGCTCATTTAAACGTAGCATTAGCAAAATATGTATTCTTCCTATAAGCAGGGGTCAAAGTGACAAAATAAGAATATATAGGATTTTTTGAAAAAAATATAGGACAATATAAAATATAAAATAACTGCACACAGTTGCTACTGAACTTTAATTTTAACTCATTATATATTTCATTAATTAAAACTTTAAATGAAAATTACTGAAATGAACATATAAGACATACTTATTTGAAGGACTTTCACACAGCACTAATTTTCCTTCCTATAAATTTTTCTTTAATAGGGAATATTAATAAAAAGTACTTCGAAAATTACTATTACCCTTTAAAACTCATTATATTGAATTTAAGAAAACAGAAAAAAAAAACCACTAAGAAAAAGAAATCGCCTGATCCTGAATATGTCATCCTTTATTCGAAATTACCTCAATATTTCATACTTGGTATTCATCAATAAATCAAGTTTATATTAGCTACATTTGCAATTTTGAGTCTTTTGTTTCTAGCATGTATAAGTGCTTGAGCTGACTTATTTCTTTTTATCCTTATTAGCAGTCTTTTGTTGGTATAGATTTATCCTACGGTGCCGGAAGGATTGGCGATTTAGCGCCAAATGTGGCAACCCGTTGACTTAGTTTTTGGGTAATCCTAGTGAGCATTTAGATTTAGCAACAGATTTTTGACGTCATTTTCAATTTTTGACTTTTTTGAAAAGTCGCTATCCGAATTCTGACACTGTACAGCAAATTTTAACCCTTTCGTTTACTTCATCAATCATTGACTGGGCACTCGAAATGTCGATTTTGGTCCTGCAAGTGTATAATAAAGTTTTTTTTTTTTTTTTTTCCCTGTTCTTCCCGAGGTAGTTTGTTTCTGCATCATTTTCTTTGGTTAAAATTCCAAGTCCAGTACGGATCGTGCGTTAAGAATTGATTACATAGAGCTGCGCCAAATTATGGCAACCATAGGTAGTTCACATGTGATTAAAAAAAATGGCGAGGCTGCTATTTTTTGGCAAAAATCACCTTAGCGTAGAATCCGTACCTGGCTTGGAATTTTAACCTTAGCTTTTTCGCTTCTCTTTTTGCATTTTGACCAATTAGTTTACTGCGCGTGCTATGGAAAAGTTCACTTATTTACAACTCTCGTCGGTCGAGTACAGTTGAGTTGTAGGAATAAGTCATCGCTACCTCTGTCGACGTGCGCTTTCCCTATGGTCACGCAGAAAGGAAGTGAGAAGTCAATGCAACACGTGACGTCACAAGAGATACGGCGCGGCCACTTACTAACATCGCTTTTGTGGGTTTTCAGGTTTCTTTCACTTACGATCGCGGAAAAGAATCCGGAATATAAAAAATGGCAACAATCGGCACAGTTACTACGAATTTGAAGAAAATATAGGTCGAATCAACACAGAAATATAGGATTTATAGGACAATTATAAAATATAGGACAATATAGGATGTTTTTTCCGATTTAAAAAAAAATATAGGATTTATAGGATATATAGGACGTCTGCGACCCCTGTATAAGTGATAACAAGTTTGTTGTAAAGTGAATACTTTAATGTGTATAGTGTACATTTACATTTTTATGTTTGATATGTCGTTGTTGTGCGATGTGTTTTTGATTTGAACTTATTTGTGTTCTTTACTTTATCTTTTATATGATAATTTTATTCATTTAATTTTGTTGAATGTTATAACATTGCAACGCCGGGCGGGATGTTTGCGCCTGATTGGTCAAGAACAGTTTATCCTCGTGGTGTCTCCCCCTAGTGGAGAATATACGAGAAGAGAAGCAGAACTGAATTTGATAGGAGACACATGTCTCAAAATTGGAGCCGAGTGCTCAACTATAAATAATTAACTTTGAAGAATTATAAATGTTTATATGTGTAAGTAAATCTGTATTATGTGTGTGCCTTGTATGTCTTTAATAAATAATAGTAAAATTTCTACAGTCCACTACTTTAAATTAACTTAACTGAGCTCTGGACAGTTTCTTCAAAATTCCTTTATTAGCAAATTGTGTTGGATATTGCCTGTTCAAATATTAAGTCAAAGATAAAAATACAAACAATTTAAAACAGATCTTCAATCAACCCTACAATCAAACTTTTAGTGTTCAATGAAAAAGCATACACAGATGAGTCATAAGAAAAATACATTGAACTTCGGGCAAGGATCTCAAGCAACTTTGTGAAATGCCTGACCAAATATTAAAAAAAAAATAATAATAATAATAATAATAATTTATCATTTAATCCTTTTGGACATTGGCTGGCCACCATTGGTCAAGGTTGGATACAAACCAATTTTGGGCTTTTGCTATGAGATAGAAAAGAATTTATGAAATACTTAAAAAAAAAGGCATAATAAAACACATACTTTTCTTGGGCATCTTTAAAAAACTTCTTCAGTTTAACAAAGCTGCCACTTCCACTAAAAAAAGCAAATAATATACATAAAATAAAATGGTCTAGGATAAAAAAAATCTTCTAATCTGTTATACATACTAAACAAGCCAGTTATAAAGAAGGAACTGATTTCACTTTGAAAAAGGATCATAACTGTGTAGTTACACAACTTTACTTAACTTTAAAGAAATTTTAAAATATATTAAATTTCAAAAACATGTCATTTGGTACATTTTAAGTAAAATATATAGCAATTCTTTACTAAAAAACTATTTGATTAAAATTAAAACAAATCCAGCTCAATCTCTAAATAATCACAAGAAAAAGGGGGAAATTAATAATTTTAAATAAATTATTACCACTGAATTTTAGAAAACTATAACATACCTTCTAAATAAATTCTTATTAATCATGTAAATAGACAATTCATGTTTATACTCTGTTTGTAAAGCCTTAGCAATCATGCTTTTTCCAGTTCCTGGGGGACCAATAATGAAAATCCCTTTGGAATCTGCATCTGAACCTAGAAACAAAAACACAATACACATTTATATTAAAAAAAAAAAAAAGCATTATTGAGTTAAACACAATAAGCTGTTTTGATATGGAGTGGACATTTCATAATTTGCTTGAATATTTTAAATTATCAATTAACGTTTGTAAATATTTTTGTCATGACAAAGATCAAAATTACGTATCAAAATTTATTTAAGGAGAAAAAAAAATTTCAAAATATTATAAATGTGTTGCAAAGGGGAGAGGAAAAAATTATGGTTTATAAATTTTGAGTACACTTTAAAATTGCTCATCATTTTGAGATATAGTGATAAATCCTTTTTTTTTTTTTTTTTTAAAACAAAAGCTAAGTATTTTATATGATTGCTGTAAAAAAATGCACCAAAATTAAAGAATGTTCATTTTTCTAGAAAATAAATTAGACTTGACACTGTGTTGCGGAGGGACATGTTGGAATTAAAGTAAATTATGGGTAATTCTAATACATACGATGAATCTAACCAGCATTTTAAAGAATTTCTTGCATATTAAAATCACTTCATCAGTAAAACTGTTTTCAAATACCAGCCTAAAATCAGCATCCACAGGACCCGCTGGCATCTTTTTAGTCAAAATACCTAACATTCAGATTGTGCAATAGTAGTGTGACCATCATGCATTCATTATACAGTCTCAGTTGCATCAAGCTTTAGTTGTTCTCTCATCTCCAACTGTGATAGATAGCACCTTTTGATGCAAATTTTTTACAGTTGTTCACACTGCACCTTTTACTTTTATACAATAATGGAAAAATATGGCCATAAGGAAGAAAAAAATTGATGTGGAAAATCGTGAATTCAAAAAAGAACGGACTAAATTGTAGATGTTCATTCCAAACAAAAATGGACTACCGACTTACCTCATCTACCATGTTTTTTATCCCATAAAATTGGTATAAAAATTTCTGTAGTTAAAAGCTCATATTGATATTGCTTATATTTAATTTCTGGATTGGATTCTTGTTATTGAATGTTTGGCTTTTAGCATAGAAAAGTCTCTCTGTTCCTTTGGCTCTCTTGCTTAGATGATTTATATCATTGACAAAAACATTCTATAAACGTTTTTGTCAAGAATATGAAATGTTATTCATATATATTAACGATGGTTTCACTTGATATATATTTAAATCATCTTTCATTAAATACTGTTACCAATAACAGACTTAATTTGTGTAAAATTAGCCCAACTTCTATTCTCATTTTCAGGGGAGGGGGGAATACCTTGTCGGATTAACTAGATTTGTGCAAAAACAAAACCTCAGCATTTTCTGTCTCAATAACAAAGATTAATGAGACAAGTCGCTTTTGCTTTTTTGCAACCAAGGAACTTAAAGACCTACAAAACATCAACGATTATTTGTTGACCTTCTGTAAATTTTATATTGTTGCGTGGGTGGGTTCGAAAGACTTGAAGCCAAAGCAGATAAAAACTTGAAGAAATTTATTCCGATGTAACTCTTTGCAGAACTTTCCGTTCTAATAGACTCAATGCAGCTCTTTACACAACAATAGAGCACAAACAGCAGTTAAAAACTAGGTACACAACTGCTAAAATCAATGCAAAAGACAATGAAATACAGTTCACTTTCAGAACTCTCTGAATGCTTTCTGAGAGACAACTAACTCAGTAACTCAACTAACTCGGCCTGATATAGGAAGGCGAATCTTCACGAATCTCCTAGAGATAGAAATTTGGAGAATTTTCCAGATCACAGTCAAAAAGTCTGATACAGGTACATGGGGACCAAAAATGTCACCAAATGGTCGTCAAGTTTGGCGACATTTGGTGATTTCTCGCCAAATAGGCCAACCAAAATTAGTCGTCAATTTGGCAAGATTGCCATTAACCATAATGTTACATGGCCTTCTCCTTGTAAAACTTGTTTTCCAGCACTATTTCTGTAAAACTCGTTTTCAAGCATTAAGAGACGCATTGCAGGAAAGCGAAGTAAACACAAACTCTTGTATTGCCTTATGCGAAATGTACATAAATTTTCCTTTTTACATAATTAATACTACAAAACATTTACAAACATACAGAAATTCGTAACAATATGAATTTGGTTTTCTCATTTGAATGCACATTATGAATTTGATAACAGTTTCCCGATTCTTCATCATTTAAAGTAAAAGGATAGTTTTGAGCAGTTTTAAGTTGAAAGAATATACTCTAAGTAATATAATAATCGATAAACATATCACATTTCCCTTAATAAAAAAATTAATTAAATTTTAATAGATTCTTGCTTTTGAAAAGTAAAATACAAGTAGTTTTTAAGGACTTTTTAATAACCTTTTAAATTTTTTAATGATATCTTAGAAATTAGTAGCGACTAAAACTCATTGTTTTCTTACACATAAATTCTAA
The DNA here is from genome assembly GCA_963978545.1 of Linyphia triangularis. Taxonomy (NCBI): domain Eukaryota; kingdom Metazoa; phylum Arthropoda; class Arachnida; order Araneae; family Linyphiidae; genus Linyphia; species Linyphia triangularis. Next base: position 60,597,339 of record OZ021732.1, read on the forward strand.
AGATTACATTATAAGAATCAAAATTGACAAATAAGCAATTTAAATAACTTTTTCATTTTATTTATAACTTGGGAAACTTATTTTTTTTTGTCTAACGTGAGTCCATCCACACTTGAAACAAAAAGAAGTTAATTGGGTACAAAGTAGTAGAAAGGGGAAATAGCAAAATCAAATTTGGGATAAACAGAAAATTTTCAGAAAAAAAATCTACAATCGAAAATTAAGGACCCAAGATGAAAAATAGGTACTTAAAGGGCCCTTATATAAGGACCTACCAAAATTAAGTAGTTCTTAAGGACCGTGTAAATCCAGTTTAAACATGTAGTGTATCCCCTTCCTCCCCGAAATAAAATGTCTCATCCGAAACAATTTTCTTTTGTTCATAATTTTTTATAGTTATTTAGCCTCATCCAAATGTAATATTCATTTATTGTACTACATTTAAAATTGATAAATAAGCAGTTGGATTTTTCTGAAAAATAGTGGGAGTGAAATATTAAAATAACCCCTAAAAATGTTTCAGAGGGGATATGTAAAATTTTCTTTTCATGCAATTCAATTTTTTCACCTTTATTTTCTTATTTAATAATTAAACTGCTACTTTATGTTTCATAGATATATGATTCAAGTTATTTCTTGCAAAAAAAAAAAAAAAAATGTCTAAAATAAGGAATATTCATTCTTTTTTATTGTGTGTCCCCTCCGCAACCCCTGAGCAACAAATTTTTTTGTTTCATTCATATTTAATATCAAATTACAAAAATTAAAATAATAATAATAATGTTATTTCTTGTATATTTTTAGGTAATTCAGTTTCTGGGCATTTAAAAAATATCAAATTTTAAATGTCTTGATGATTTTTACCCCTATTTTGGAACCAGTTATCATGGGACCTCTTATATATTTAAGTAAGGTTTCATTTCAATCTATTTAATTTTTAAAAAATTAATTTAAAAGTAGGTATTTAATAAGTTTAAAATAATAAATATCAATGTATTACATTTAAAAGAATAATAAAAATATATACAATTGAAAGCAATATATTGCACAATGTACATTATTTTCTAAATATTAATAGACATTTAAAATGATTATTCCAAAAATTCTATAAGCATACATAGAGAAATATTGAGAAAATAATTTTTACCTGAACTTAAAAGAGAATCTACCAATGATTTAATATAGTAAATTTCTTCATCTAAACTGCCAATATCCTCAAATCTTACACCAAGTTGTTGTTCTTGAACACATTCTTCCTTCTCAACAAAAATTTGAGTCTTATTATGCACATAATAAAACTTGTGAAGGGCAGGAGGAGCATCTTTATAAGATACTAAATCTTGGTATGTATCCTGTAGTACTTTTGGTGAAGAAATTGGTGTTGAACTTTGAAATCGTTCTTCATACTTAAAGGATTTAGTTAAGTTACACTTCTCATTAAAACTTAGTTCTAATAAAGAACTGTCACCCATACTTTCACTAACATTATCCCTCCTATTTGAAAAGATTTTGTTGACATTGAAACAGCAAGGATAACCTAAGTAAGTTAAATGAAGAACCATTCCTTCTTTCAAATGCACACATTCTGAAACAAAAGAAAATTCATAAACTTAAAGGTACAAGTCAATAGTTCCAGATCAGTGTTTCCCAAACTGTGGATTTTTTATGGGTCGGGAATAGTTTTTAAATGTGCGAGGTTTTCAAATGAAAATTCCAAGTCATAAGAAATACAAAAATGTGTTGAGGGGAAGGAGAGAGAGAAAATGTTAACAAGCCTCTAAGCTGCCCAAGTAATCACTATTTGAGCAGTTTCACAACCAAATTGTTTGCTTTAAACAATTATACTATATTAACAGATAGGTGAATCTAATTAAACCCAATTTTCTAATCTTTTAAGCTAGATTTAAAGCACTGAAGTTTCAGTTAAAAAAAAAGGAAACCAGCATTTCCACTGCAAACTATACTATGTCTGAGTTTTCAAAAAATTTTAATTAAAAAGCAATTGGATTGTAAATGCTCTCAAACCATATAAGAATAAATTACTTTTTTAAGAATTTGGGATATATCTAGTAATTTTTACAAATTTAATCAGAATTAGTAATTTAGAAATTTTTTACAATAAACAATTTGAATAATTTTTCTTAAATATATTTAATCAATATGGTAACACTTGAAAACAATTCAAAATACTAGGTTCTTTAAAAGTTTGGAAACTTCTAGATAAATTCTACTACTAATGTGTATTCCATAAATACAATTTTTTTTTAAAAATGTATGATTTCAATTATATCCAAGTCATATTGTTTTATGAACTACAACAAAATCATTCCACAATATTCTCAACTGGGTTGCACTAAAAATGCAAGGAAAATATCTATAAAAGAAAATGATCATGTTTATCCTTGAGGCTTATTATTATACATTTATTTAAAAATATGTTTAATTTTCATTAAGACCGGTTCAACAGAGAAGTTTGCTAACCTATAACCTAAAAATAAACTTTTATTATGCTTTAATATTATTTGAATAAGTTTCTAAAGAATAAAATCTAATGTGTCACAAAAATATTGTGGCAGTAACCTAAGATAGGTAGTTATATCAAATAGTTTCCTAATCACTTTGATAAAATTAAATAAGCAAATAAATAATAACAACAAACAATAAATAATTAAAAATTGTGGATTAAAAAATATTTTGAACCAAAATTTTTTACAAAATAATTATTAGACAATGCAAACAGCTTTGTACTGTTTAAAAGATTTAATAAAAAGAAAAGATATATATATATATATATATACAGTAGGGTGAGCTGAAAAAAAAAAAACGAATTTTGGAAATCCAAAAAGTAATGGTGCGGAAAAGTTGTTTTTTGACATTAATAGTAAATGTGCAAAATCTTACCAAAATCAAAAAATATCTTCCGGTGCCACAACAGATGTAAAGTTTCTAAAAAAGAATCAAATTCTGTATCTGATCAATTAATTTTAAGGATTTAAAAATTTGTGAAAATGAAAACACTATATGTCGTAAAAGGTCGCTCTAAGGTACTGTAATAAGTACAAAATTTTTCAGTTCAATAAAGTAATATCTTCCATCACCACAAAAGCTGTGAATTTACTAAAATATTGATAAAACGAGCAGATTTTCAAGCAAGTGTGAATTCTCAGCCTGCAGACGCGAGAAATCATGGCGGATACTTGCAAATGAACAGACTTTTCTTACTGACCAAAGATGTATTTGCACCCAAGACCTATCTTCTCCTAAGGCCTAAAAGATCCGGCATAGGGCCCAAATGCCAGAAAAATTCTAAATTATTGTGTGACTATCTACATTCTGTTCAGTGCACTTGATCAATGACATAAAATATGATAATATATTTTGATAACTCATTAACTATTAAAATATTCATATCTTAACAATAATTTAATCAATGATTTTTTAAAATTGTCATTAATAGTATTTAAATATCACCAACAATTGTCAACGGCGGGTCCCATTTACAATGTTATGCCTATAGTAATAAGTTCAGAATAAAGGCCCTGTTTGCACGATGGTTATTGGATTCATATATGTTTTGTTTTGGCAAGAAAAATATTAAAATAGAAAATGACTAGAGAACCAAATGAAACAGCATGTCTGATATGATCCGTAAAAACATTGGTGGCTCCTGTGCATCTTTTACCAATGAGGTTTCATCCAACTCTACAAACCCGTTCGATAAATATGATACTAAAAATAATGAGATATTTCAGGAGGTATATTCATGACTTGAAAAGAGGGCACTTTGCAAATGGCAGTTCAGTCTACCAACATTAGTAGTCACACCTGATAGATTCGGAATGCCAAACAGAGCTGCAGCTGCTATAGCATTACTTGTGCTAGAAGACTTGGGCATTATAATAAGACGATTCATGTAAAGTGATAGACAAAAACAAACTGAGAAGAGAGAAAGGCAAAAAAAGATAATTAAATTTCACCCCCAAACTGTTGAGTAGCAGAGTATATACTTTGATGGCCGCAAGGCTAGAACTTTGATCTTAAAAAGGAAGGTACGGAATTACACCAGAGAACATTTACTGAGAAACATGTGTTATTAGTCCAACCACTTGAATTAGAATATCTTGAACATGTTATTCCCGAGTCTGGCTCAGCAGTTAGAAACAAAAATAGTATTACTGACTTCTCAGAAAAGTATAATCACCAAAAAAACTAACAGCTGTTGGATGTGATGGAAATACTTTTATCACTGATCACAAAAGAGGAGTTATATGATTGCTAGAAGAAGAAATGGAAAGAGGAATGCAATGGTTCATGTGCCAACTGCATGTAAATATGCTTCCAATAAGAAATTTACTCGAGAACTTGGGCATTAAAAGGAGCCATACACATATTCTGACAATATTGGCCAAGGTCTGGCAAACTGTGAGTAACTAGTAATTTAACAATTCAAGAAAATAGTATGTGAACTTCCACTCATGACTGTCAGTGTAAAGGATCGAAGTATTGATAAAAAAAATATCATATAGGAATGTGCCAAGTGATAAGCACTGGTGATTTCTTTGTAGATTAGTCAAAAAGTGAAAACGGGAGGTAGTCACATTCAATATTGCTAACCACGGCTAATTTAGTTCTCCACTTTTATGTCGAAACACAAACACCAACATCAAGCTGATTAAAAAGTGTATGAGCGCATTTGGTTTTGCCTCAAAACCAAGTTATGATGCAAAGACAACAGCATTCCTGTTTGGGATAGCATACTTTTGTTAAGATACTTGGATAATGAATTGAAAAAACTTGTTGATCCTGTAAATCAATGGAATGCACATAATTTACACACCCAAAAAATCTACTGTTATGCATTGTTCTTGATGAACGAGTTCATGTCAGACGGCAAAATTATGAAGAATAGAAAGACCAAAATCAAAGGCATCAAATAAATAAAATTTTAACACTTTGGACATTGTAGATTAGTTTAGATATTTAGATTGTAGTTAAATTGAATGTATCTAAGAAATTGAATTGCATCAAATAGAAAAGTTCCAAGTAATGTCTGGATAAATATGCTTTTTTTTTTCCAACTATTTTTAGCATTTTCACAAACTATGTGGCAATGGAAGCTATTACTTCATCAAACAGAAATTTTTTGTACTTATTGCATTACCTTAAATCAAACTTTTTTGCACTATGACGTTTCCACTTTCAAAATTTTTTAAATCTTTAAAATTAACAGATTGATTACAGAATTTGACTCTTTTTTCGAAACTTTACGTCCGTTGTGGCACCGGAAGATATTTTTTAATTTTGGTAAGATTTTGCAACACTTGCTATTGATGTCAAGAGACAACTTTTCTGCACTATTACTTTTTCGATTTCCAAAATTCGTTTTTTTCGGCCCGCCTAAATATACAGTCAAACCCTATTAACGTGAAATCCATGGAGGCGCCGAAATTATTCGCTCTAACCAAATTTCATGTTAAACAAATAATTTTAATGTTAAATTATTTGTTTAACATCAAAACACAAAAAAAAGCAGTTCTACATATTTAAAACTTAAATACGGAGAACTGCTTTTATTTTGCATTAAACAGGATTTCATGTTAACGGCGTTTGAAGGTATATATATATATCAGAGTTCATCATAGGTGTGCCCTGCCTGCCTTTTTTCTTTAAGAATAGCATTTGCCTTTTTCAGAAAAAATGCAATTCCGCACAAACTCGTAAAACTTTTGTTTTTTCCCCAAAAAGTACGCAATATGTGGACCTACTGAAATCGCATGCACATTCACTTTCAAACGCGTAACGTACAAACCAGAAACTGAAATTATTGAATGTCTGATAAAATGAGCGTCATTGGTGGATTGTAGGTGGCCGCCTATAAATTTCTGAGTATTAGTTAATTAGCACAGATGGCCATTTCGTACGTACTTTGATTAAGCGTATTTCACCGGGTTTTTTTATCCACAAAACAGAGAAGAAAGAAATTTGAAAGGGGTTAGTTAAAGGTGTATAACCATCAAATGTTTACACTAAGCATTTAAAAAGGATATTTCCATTTGGACATGCAAAGCTTTCTCATTAAATTTAGGGAATGGTTTTTGTAAATTAACCTGTTGTGTATTTGTTTTTGAATGGCAGTTTTATAATTAAAATGAAATATTACAGGAATGCATTAAAAATCACAGGATTATTTCCAATTTTTCTTTAAAAACAAAAAACATCTATTATAGTCTTAATAGTAGTGGCAAGCAAAAAAAATTGCTGTTTTGACGCAAAATTTTATCCGATTAGGAAAATAAAAAATGCTCAAATTTTAGAACATAGACTAAGTTCTTTAGTCAGAATACACCATATAATATCCCACGAGAAATACTGTTGGATTTAGAGACACACTATTTCCTGTCTGGCAATGGTAAAGCATAAAAAATCAAGTTTAAAGTAGATTCATTCAAATTTTAGAAAATTTTGCAGTGGCTGGGAGGGAATGTTAAAAGGTTCTTATCTTAACATTGATTATATCAAAACTCCTCAGTCATTATATCAGTTTTACAGAATTATAAATTGATATTTTTATAGAAATTGAAATGAATATTTAATCAAAATTTTATTGTGTGCATGTTTTTTTTTTTTTTTTAATTTTTTTTTTCTATTAATAATTTCTTCCGTCTTATTCCAGCAGAAGTAGAACTGTAGCGATTTATCAATATTTTGATAACATTTGAGTATATGAGCAACTTTTTGATTCACTTCCTTTTAAGTGTTATTAGTTTTTCCAAAAAATAAAAATTTAAAACTTTATTGTGGTGAAAAAGTAAAATACAGAAATTATGGCAGAAAACCAAATACAAATTTCTGCAATTTGTCATAAAAATGCCCTCGGAAAAAGGAGTTGCACTTTTCTGTAAAATAGCACCCTGCCCTTTTTCATTTCTAGGATAAACTCTGTATATTTATTATATGAGAAGAAAAGGGTCATACCTAAATAACCCTGAAGAAAGGTTTTGAAAGATTTAGTATCCATAAATTTTTTATGTTCTGTCGGTGATAAAATTACTCTATTTGCTCGAAAAATGTGGCCCAAGTACTGCTCTATGCTGGATTTGGATGAAGCATAATGTTTATACAAGGAAACTTCTGGCAGTGCAATAGTTGACTCTTCTAACAATTCATAAGGCCATGATTTAAGAAGAATGTGTCCATTTATGCTCCTAAGTAATAAAAGGGAACATATTTGGAGTTGAAGTCGCTTCATTGTGGAAGGATGAAGTAAAGCAAGGTTACTTTTGCAATTGGGAAGTAACACATCTTTATGACCTAAAATAAAACATGTTGGAAAAGTTTGTAAATTACAAGTCCTCAAATCAAAAAGTATTTATATACTAGAACAAAACTTATATTTTAATTACATCATATACAAAAGTTTCAATACTTTAAAAGTAAAAGAAAAATCACAATTTTTATATAAATAGTTATATCTTATGAAACAAATAGCTAAGTGACATGGATTTCTATTGCAGTAATAGCCATTAGAAATATTGGTAGGAGAAAAGACTACTATTTAGCAGTAAAAAGATATTACTGATGAAGAGAGAACTTTTGTAAAGTACAAATGTTCTCTAAATCATTGATATAAGATGATAGAGAAGGTTTGTTTGTTTTTTACCTTTGGGTATGATATGCAGAGGAAAATCAACAATGCAATCAAAGAAATATTTTCTGAAAACTTATAATTTGGACAAACATGGAAATGATTTAACAAACGTCCTTTACATTTTAAAATTTCCTTTTTTCCCCTCTGGAGAAACTAAAAGTATGCAAATAAAAAATCCAGGTTATAAAGCATTAATATTTTAATGAGTTTATAAAAAAATATTACATACAATTACCTATTGCAAACATCAGATTTGATGGAATATTTTTTATTTATAAATAAAACTATTGCCATTCAAAACTAGTTTGATGAACACCTAATAAAAACTCAATTGACAAATTTAAGTTGATAAAAAGATACTTTTGAGAAAAAATTTGAATTTAAAAGTTTCAACAAAAATTTAACATCTTTTATTATATATATATATATATATATATATATATATATATATATATATATATATATATATATATATATAAAAGAATTTTTAGAACATGCACTTATTCACAATATTTGATTGATTTTTTTTTCTTTTCCCCCTTCAGTGAACTATTAAGGCTATTTTTTTTATAGGGGACAAAATATTTTTTTAAAGTTTCATAAAGAAAAATTATTAATATAAAAAACTTTGATATTTTAACTATAAAACATAAACAGCATACCTTGAAATGAAGTTATTTTTATTGAATTGATCATTGTAAATGCCTATTAGTCAAAATTCCTTCACAAATTAAAATCTTGATAATTCTAAAACATTCAGGAAATATCTTAGGAACAAGGATTCTGCAGAAAAGAAACATAAATATCAGCATCATTTAATCTAATTCTTCCAAAAATTTATTTCAATTAATTAGCGATTGCAAATATTGGCCATTATCAAACAATAAAATTTATTAGTTTGAAACAATTTGAAATCGTAAATGTTTTGACTTTATCTATACAAATGAAACAAAGAGTTTTTGTGTGTCTGTCTGTATGCAAGTCTATAGAAACTAACTTCCAGTATTTGGAAAACTGAATTTTTAGACACAAGTAGTATCGAACCCTTAATTTTGTTTCTGACAGATTGTTTAATTTTTTTATGCTTTAGGGCACTGAAAGCAACTTCTCAAAACCATCAATTCCAAAGACGGCCAGAAGGCAGAACTAAAATCTTGGCAACTAAGGTAATTTTCTCATTCTCTTGAAGAGTGGGAGAATGTAAGATTCAAATTTTTATTAATGGTTTGAGTCGAAATGAACTTTTTAGAGCACAAAGCAAGCCTGTGTTGTTCTTGCATTGCACTCTAAACCTTTTAACAAGCGAAGCAAGTCTGAGTATATGTAGTAATGAACCATTTAACAAGCAAAGCAAGGCTAGTTTGTGGAGCACCAAAAGCCAAGATCTTTCTTCAGAAATAAAAAAAAAGGTTATACTTGATCTTTTTTATTTAAGCTCATTAGTTTTTAAAAGTGTAATGAAGAGCTTACATTTATTTGATGATTAAAAAAAAGATAATTTTAAAAAATCATGTTTTTTTTAATTACAAAGGTTCTGCACTAGTTTAGTGACAATGGACAATGGCAAATATGAAATCAAATCCAATTAATAAAAAAATTTAAGTTTTGGCTTTATAAGTAGTATAGTGATGCTTAGTACAAATGCAATATCAATACCTACAGATTTTCAATAAACTTTGATTAGCACCAAGAAAGGATAATATTACAATGACACATCTTCCTAGAAAGGATTTCTAGCAATAACTTTCCCATCAAAAAACATTTGTCTAATCACTATATAGGAATATAATACGTCTGAACTATAATCTTTTACTTTAAGTATACATACAATGAAAGATCACAAGACATCTTTCAGAGAATAATTTATGATAAAGCAAGCAATAAAAGTTTCTTTCACAATTTTTTTATTATTATAATTATTATTATTTTCAAAAGCATTATATACACAAATTGAAACACTTAAAACTTAATTTTTGTCTTTTGAAAGAAAAATACAAGATAATGATGGTGAATAACAGGAGAAAAGACTTAAGGCAACGACTGGAACTTTGTCTTTGAATCTAAAAAATAAACCACATTTTAAGTGAAACTATTTGCAAGGCAAGGTAGTTTCAATGTTGCTTTGCTTGGTAATGGTGGCTCACTTTCAGAGAGCCCCAGGGCAATTCTCTTGGCAGTTGTTTGAAAAAAAATTAATAAATAATAAAATTGCTTTAATCAAAATAAATAAAAGATATTTGGAAGTGAGTGCATAAATTCAAGCTCACTTTTAATAAAATAAATTTTGAAACAAAAGGGGATTATACACGAGGCGAGTAAAACGGTGAGTAGGACCTTTACAGTAAAATTCGCCCTAAAAATCCCCTTCGTTTTCCCTGTTCTCCAACTGACAAACAGAGATTCTCTCGGACAGAAGATTCAAACGTATTTGAATGAGCAACTGTATTGTGAAGTTTAGAGCCAACAAGATACGTGACTTACGACAGCCAATAATCTTCCACGTTCTCAGTGTTCCCACTAGATTTCTTCCACTTTTTTTTTTTTTTTAGACTGAACTTCTGACTTTTTCTTTTTTAGATTGGAAAAGAATTGAAACTATTAAATTAAAAATGAGCATGGCTGAAGCTAGCAGTTTTTTTGTCCCGTGCAAAAGGGTAAAATGCCGCCTGTTTATAACCAAAATTAAAAGAGATAATCTTTTGTCCTTAGTAGTAATATAAAACGTGAGCAAAAATTTTTTTTTGAAAAAATAAAAATTTCTTGATTTATGATTTTCACACTAAATTGAAATTAATGTTGCACAGAAAAAAAGAAAAGACACAAATCTAGTATATAATTATAAAATGCATATATTAAAAAGATAGTAAAATAAATAATAGAAATAAAAACCTAATTATTAAAAATAGAGTTAAACTTAAGTGAGGTTTTTTATTTTTACTTTTAATGCTGAGAATTTTTTGATAACTTTTTTGACATCAATTTATTTTTTCCTCGACCCTATACATGTTCCGATAAATTAAAACACACAGTAAAAAATTCTTTTACAACACTTTGTATGCGAGTCCATTTATTTAAATTATAATAAAAAGGGTCATTCTTTACTTTATACATGTTTGAGCGGAAGTTTATTATGCTTGTGAGCAAGTTCCTTCAAATATTTTGATATTTTATCAAAATTGCTCTGCATTTTTGGTTGGGTTTTGGTCTTTAACACACGAAAACTTGACACATCTTTCATAACGTGTTTTTATTTAAAAACTACATACCTCAACTTTCTTATGTCGTTCTTATGATGCTTGAGTTCGTAAAACATATTAAAAGTTCGTAAAACATATCCATTTAAAAGCAATTTTAAAAGCAAATTTTATTAAAATTCCACCATTAATTTTTCTTAAATATTCAAATGAATCTTAGTTTAATCATTTTCTTCATAAACTAGTTAATTTTACAGCCCATTTGCCGCCTCCAAAGGTTGCCTCCCCCTAGCGTCGGCCCTGAAATAAGTGCGCAGAGTTAAAACAAAAGATGCAACAATATATTGAAATTTCTCGAAGCTTTGCAGAATTATGAAGTTTTATAGAATATTTGCCATATGGATTATTCCAATAAAATTTAAAGAGACAATGCACTTTTGAAGATCTATAAGAATATAGTTGTAACGAATATTGTTGAAGTCGATATTCCATTTTTAAGGAATAAAATAAAAAGAACAAAATAAACATATTAGCAGAAATATCTTAAAGTTACTGCTTCTAAAACTTCTGAAAAAAGGACTGAGGAATTATATATACAGTAAAACAGGCAAGTAGCAAGGAAAACGAACATACACAGTCGACACACGTAGAAAAAATATGTGTAACTAAACATATTTGGTATTAATAACAAAAATTATTGTTATGATTTTCCGAGTTATAATTTCCTATTCCCTCACGAGAAAATCTCCGACTACGCCCTTGCAGTAAAACTATGTATGTCACACAACCAATTTAGAATTAAAACGCAATAAGACATCTATCTTCAACCCGTTTACTAACCATTTTACTATCCCTGTGAAGATACACTCTTCAGGACAGTAAACTGTCCGATTCTCTGGCAGAGCGTACTCACCATTTTACTCTCCTTGAGTAAATTCCCCTATAGTTTGCCGCACATTTTGCTGATAGAAATGTTTATGATTCTTAAAATTTTGAAACACCAAGCATATGCTGCTTACAAAATCAGCTCTGTGTAAACGAATCTAAAAATTGGCAATGCATAAAAAAGATTTATAATAAAAACTTTGTTTTTACGGGTTATGTTAATTATAATTAAGGTTTTTTATTTCCTCATTAATTGCTGAGAAAACTTTTTCCCAGTTGCAAAAATATATCAAGAGGGAAAATGATCACTTCCTCTAAAAATATTTACCTATAGGCTAAAAAATACTGGTGGGAACTGAGTCATTCATAATACAAATATTGTTAGTAGCAATCCATCTTTGCCTCAAAGTTTGTAATGACTGAAACTGCATTTCTCATACATTATATAGCATAAGAATATTGAAACTTTGGATTTCAACTGTGAATAGAAATATTGTGAAACAATGAATAATAGATTTCGAAAAAATATTAGTGGTAAAAGGTTTTGTATTAATTGGGTTTAAAGTGGCAAAGATGCCATTATCCATTTATTTGTAAGCAAACTTTTTTTTTTTTTTTTTTTGCTTCCCTAAACAACTTTGCTTTAATCTCATATATTTTATTTTCAATTTTTACAAGCGTTGCAATTGGCATGACGTGGGCCTTAACAGTTTGCAGATACAGACCAAATCTGGCACAAAGTCGCATGTTTGTTAGCACAATTATCAGAAATACGTTGGTAAGCACATTTTTATTTTCCGAGGTTAAACTTGAGATAGTTTGGGCATTGCATTGGTATAATTGAGGTAGTTTAGGCAGAGTTCATCCTAAAAATGAAAAAGGGCAACTCCTGTTTCCGAGGGCACTTTTATGGCAAATTGGAAAAAATTTTAACTCTCTAAAAAGGTTTCTAATTGGGTTTTTTTTTGTTACAATTTCTACATTGTTTTATTCTTCCGCTACAATGAATGCATCCTACTTTTGCTGGAATATGATTAAAAAAAAAAAACTACACTCAGTACAATTTTCATCAAATATTCATTTGTATAAAAATAACATTTATAACTTAAGATTAAGATACAAGAATGTTTCTAAATTTTTCAATAGATTAAAATCATTGGTCATTCTACGTATGGAGTACAATGATTAAATTATGACCTCTCACTAACTGTATGACTGTGCTAAGGACAATGATGTCAGTATCAGTTCTTTGTATTCCACTAATATAAATATAAAGCAGAGGAAAGGATCATGAAGAGTAGATTTGAAGCAAGAACAGTATAGGTTATTCAATAATTTTATAGTCACAATCCCAGATTGAGACTTTTTGTGAAAAACTACTCATTTTCTGAGGAATCACAGTTTATAAATAGTTTCAGCTGATGACACTATTTATGATCAGAGCATTAATGGATAGTAATAGCTTTGTAACATGTCAATACTTAGAAAAGTTCTAATTATATTGAACGTTAAGAACAGATTAGATGGAGATGAGGTACAATTAAATTTCTAGAATCACATGGCATTCTTCTTACCTCAAGAGATGAAGATGGTTTTGCTGAGGAAAAAAAAAAATTGCGATAAGATAAACTTTTGGAAAACCACTCCAAAGTTAAAAGACGAGAAAAGAATATGAGAGGCAAACCATAAAAAGGCACCCGTGAAAAACTTAAAACAAAGTTACTTCAAATTAAAACGAATTAAGACAAGAAGTCCACAGAGCCATGACATGCTTGTTTGTTTGCTTACAAAGCTGGATTATTGCCGAGGGAGGTCAGCTTCTTCCAGACGTGATCCATTAAGAATAAATAGATATTTTTAAAAACACAAGTTCTCGGAAAATATTAGCTTAACATGCGGTATGACATGCTATTTAATTGAAAAAATTACAAAATATTGTAGCTTATACTGTAGCACTAGTAATTGCCAGATGCAGATCCGCTATTGTGATTTTCCCGAATTTATTTTTAATTTTCAATTATTAAAATAAAACCTTTAAGAGCATTCGAATACATCAGCAGTTCAAAAGATTTTTTTTTTTTCATGATACTACTAATTTTTGTGTCAGATAAGAGTCATCGATATTATGCAATCTCCATCTTGATTGCCAATCTTTATTTAGTTTTAAATATAAGTTGCCATTTTTTCATATCATCAGCTAATCAAAATTAAATATTCTTTTACTCAAGAACATATTAAGTGTTTATGACGTAAATTACAAGTTTCTATTTCCATCAACTTAAAATTTTAAATTGGATAAGGTGTTTCGCTCAATACTAGTAAGCAAATATAAAACTGATTTTAATAATCTCTACCAAAAGCCAAAAATCACAGAGTATGTAAGTTTTGAGATCCTACATCCAAATAAAACTAATTTTTTTATTTCAATGAATGGAACAAATTCTTTTGACTTACTAATCAGAAATATACTAATCAGGGCTAATCAGAAAGTGTCAAAATGTGCATTTGAACTTTTTGTTTGGGGCCTTCTTACTTACACGATAGCAGAGTAGAACCAGGGCCAGATTTAAGAGTAGGCAGCCTATAGGCTAAAGTTCATTTTCCGCCCTCTCTATAGTTCATATTTGCTTAATACATTTGTTTTAAACAACAAAAGGATAGAGTTCATTGGTGTTTTCCTCTTTTTTAAACATTAAGTTCATTTAGTTTAGATAAAACCACAGTTTTAATTGTTTACGTAATAAATTATATAATCAAATTAGTTTACTTTTTTTTTTACTTGATTTAAGATTTGTTAGAAAAAGAAATGGGTTTCAAACTTAATTAATTTGTTCTTGAAGATCAATGATCACTATTTTAAACATTTTTATATTTTAATACTAATGTCTATCTTTTGCGTAATTGAAGAACTGTGTTCAATTTGAATTAAGTTGTCCTACACAGTGAAATGAAATTATGCAAAATGTAGTTAATTACTGGTTTATTTGTTGAAAAATATACAAACTTCTCTAAAATAACTCACCCCACAGTATCTTCATGTTCAAATTTACATAACTTTCTGACAAGATTTCTTAATGGTAAACTCGTTAATAATGTCGGCCTACGAAACTGTTTTTGTTGTATTTGCCTCAATACAAAGCAATGAAAGTGATTTTAACCGTATTTCAGAAATACTACATATTTCGCAGATAGTTCTTAACTCTTCTAAGGCAGGAAAAACTAAGTTTTCCTGCGCAATCTTTTCTTCCAGTGGCAAACTATTAGTTTTAAAAAAGAAATCTAGGTGTTTTTTTTGGGTTTTTTTTTCAGAACACATTCTTGTTCTTGAAATTTCAGTTTTATTCATTTTTTGTATTCAGCGCCATTGAGTCTCTTCCTACCGTCACTCATAGTAGCTAATAGGGAGTAGCCTACTTGTTAAAAACTGTAACTTATGTATTGGAATACTCTAAACTATAAGGTCAAATCGTAACAAACAGGTTAACATGTATATATCTGTATAATATTTCTACAATATTTCTGTTATGAAAGACTTTACAATACCTTTCTTTACGAAGTCGCAAAATACAACTAAACAACCGTGAATACAAATTCAATATTTTTGGTACCAAACATTAAAATATTATTTACACATGCATAAGGCAAACATTCAATAACTGTCATCCACCTTCTTCAAAAAGAAAAGATACTGTGTCTAAAGTCAGCTTCCCTCAACTATTCATTTCTGCATCTATTTGTCATTTTGAGACTTAGAATCCCAAACTAGTTTCATCAAAACAACTGTAGTCACCCAACCCTTAAAATTACAATGGTCATCTCACAAGAAAATGCCAGAAGACAGGGCGCAGCTGATCAGCTGACACTAAAGTCAGATAACATTCCATACACAGCAACTCTACCTACCCCCTATTACAAGGTCAGGGAGAAAAAAAGACGTCCCCTGCTTTCCCCAAATCTTTCTGCTTGTTCTTGAAGGTCTTGGCTCGAAGGGGAAATTTCAACATCTCACAGCTTTGATTTTAAGCATATGCCTTGTTATTTGTCTTCCGAATATATGATTTCATTGTAAATTATTTGAAAGTATTACATGCATTATTGTTACAAAATAAGTGTGAACAATTATTTTAATTTGGTTTTGTGTGTTTTACTTTTTACGACTGCCCAATTTTGAATTTAAATGGTTTTTGAGTTTTAAAATATTTTCTGAAGAAGTTTTTAATTCCTGCCCTTTTGAGCTTCATTGTTAAAATTTTGAAATCATTGTTAATTTAAATGTATTCATCGTGATAGAAAAATAAAATAATGTAGAAATTATGGCAGAAAACCAGTTACGAAATTTTACAATTTGCTTTAAAAGTACCCTCGGAAACAGGAGATTATTAAAAATATGCATAATTTATGTTGCACTTCAAGAATTTAAACTACATTTAGTAAAAGTATAAATATATCTCAAAATGATTGGTTATAATCATAAGGAATTAAAAGAAATTTCATTCATGAATTTTAATATGCAGTAAAATTTTCTTTTCATTAAATTTCTCCCCATCGTATAAATCACAAAGAAAATTGAGGTCCTTAAAAAAGTTAACAAAGTACTTAGAAAGTCCTTATTTTTTATTTTGAAAATCTGTATGAACCATGATTTACGACTGCCCAAATAAGCCATGACTACCCATTAGAATAGGCCCTGTGCCCACTAAATTTCCCTTTGCTGTAAATATTATACCTTAGTTTCTATTAAATATAATAATTCAAATGTAGCCAGATCATCTATCACAAACGCAACCTTCCAATGGTAGAAGTGAGGGGAAAAAAGTGGGTGCCCAAATGTTGGCGACAAGTGAGTCCCCTCCCACCCAAAAAATAAATTTTATGTTTTTGTTTATATTTATTATCTTATAATAAAATATTAACTAGTAAGAAAAAAAATTATGCTTCCAAACACTAACAGTGAACAAAGGTCCCAAATTTGTTGTTATTTTATTGAATATACTGCGACTTGTTTTTTTTTACTTGGAAGTAAGAGATTAAGTGAAGAAATAAATTATAAACATAACTGATTATTTAGATTTAAACAGTGGCTCTAAATGTGCATACTTTCATGAAATTAAATTAATAGAGAAATCTATAATACTTTTTTTTTAAACTACCTGTCTTTATTCAAAACAAGAATAGAACTTTAACTTAAAATAAATTCCTTCAAAGTTGACCAAGCATAAAAGTATTTGTAAATTTTTATATCTTTATACAAATATAATACATTTTTATAATAGTATGATACGTATATATATATCACAAATAGTTTTTTTTTTATACATTTGAAAACTTTAAATCACTTTTTCTCAGTGCCACTACATTGAAAAGTTAATGTAATTTTCCTTTAGTAGTTTTGAGATAGATTGAGTGTTTTTAAAAGTAAGGGGACGCATGGGTATTTTCTCGAAAAGTGGGGGGACATGTCACCCTGCATCTACCCACACATCTAACACTGCAACCTTCCCAATAGCAGCACCTTTGCATGCCATATGTTCCTTCTTAGCTGATTATCCCACCTTAACACATTGGTCAGAATTAGCAACTGAGAAAAGCTTGGACTTTTAATCGTCTGGACACTAGTACATTTGCGCTTTTTATAATTGAATTGTTTCAAGAAGAGTAAGAGTTAAAAATATTTTTAGGAGGAGAAATATATTTTTCTATTGAAATTTTCTAATACTATTTGTAAAACTATGATGTTTAGCAATTTAATACAAATGAAATTTTTTAAAAGGAATAGGAAGTCTTTGAGTGTTTTAATCCTCACATCAAAAATAAAGTTTTCCAATTTTATTTAATTCCTTTTTTGAAAATTATTACATCTATAAATAAATGAAGAAAAATTTTGTTAAATTGGGAAATGGAAGCTAAAAAAATTTAACTTTGAATGCACAAAATGTCATTCCTGTATTCAGGCAACAAAATTTACTCCCTTTAAATTTTCAAATTATTACAATTTGCACAACTCGACAATAACTTAGCAACGAATAACAGATAAAGATATTTGTAATAAAAAACTTATCTCTATTAGACATCCTACCTCTTCTCTTATTTATATTCAAGAGAATAGAATAACCACAAAACCTTTTCCTCCGTTAAGGAAATTCATTTATATAACAAAAGCATTACTTTCCAACTTTCATTTTTAATACTAAAATTTGAAAAGAAAATCCAAATTGGACATTAATGGTCAGCTTAGAGTCTGCACATACCAACTATAAGATTTAAAAAGTTATTTATTAATGGTATATTGATAGAAATGAATTAAAGATTTCGAGGTAGCACAACAAAAAACTTTACATTTCTTTTTCTAAAAATCAAGAAAACTGACAACTTACAATTTGACTTATAAACTTTATGAATTTGTAATATTTCCATGTAATTACTTTGCTGAAATAAAAACATCACTGAACAGAATGTTATACATGTATGGTGTGAATACGCATAGAGTAAAACAACATCTGGTGACTACCCATTTTCCCTCTTTGTAAGCTCTACTATTTTTCCACTACAATATGATTCACTAAAACATGTACGGATCTTCTATAAAATATGCATTTTTAAATTTGAGCCTAAGTGACTATTAGTCAAATTTGAATGTTAGATTTATCACTACACAAAAAATTACTTCTATTTTTATTAGTTACAATAAATAGAATTAAATGACACAACAAGTAATGAAAGACAAGTTTGTAAAACTTTATTTTGCTTTTAAATGCACTTTATAAGGTACTTATATAAAAGATATGTAAAAATAAAAAGCTAATGTCATTTAGAAACCCTTCAGTATGAGATCCTTTTAATATTTCACGGCTTTTTGACTGACATCTTATCAAACAAAATGTAGCTTACTCCTAAACCTGAAATTGAAGAGAAAAATACATGAGAATTGTTAATGACATAAGTATAAACAAAATGTAATAAAATAAGAATATTGAAAAATAAGCGACATTCTTTCACTAAGTACATTTGTAAATTGAATTTTTGCTTCGATAAAGTGGGCATAAAAATTTAAAACTATGACTATTAAAGAAATTACAAACTCTACTATACATCTATTTATATATTAAGAAAATAAAATCTTTTGTTAAAGTATAGTTTGTTACGTTAATTATTAATATAAATTTGTGGATTAATTCAATGTACCAAAATTATTTACCTTGATAGAAGAATAACCAATGTTCAAAATGATAAATATGTAATTACACGAACATCAAACAGTAAAAATTGCATCAATTTGTTACAATTAAGCTATTTGTATTCCAGCAAGCAATATATTTATTGTTTTTATTTATTTAAATACAAGGTGTATCAGAAAGAATGACCCAGTTGTAAATCGTTACCTTACGGCAAAGATCTCGTGAATGAAAGTTATTTTTCTGGACGATGTGTGGACTTGAGTTTCAGGGATGGTTATCCAAATGTGAAAGATGGATAAATAACCATGAATGTAGTATGTTGAGAAAATGAGAGTTGTTCTTTTCTATGCACTGTGTATTTATTTTTCTTCCTTTGGATAGTTTTATGGCATTCTTTACATTCTCATAAATAAGGACATGAAAATGTTTATACAAATCTTTTTTCTTTTAAATTTATATTACATGCTGTATAAAAAAGAATGACTCTCATCTTCTCAACAGACTGTTTTCATGGTAATTTCTCTGTCACTCATGGAGAGTCATCTAGTTCTGATTCCCTAAAACTCTATGTCACGCCTTGACCAGTGACATAACTTTCATTCACTAGACTTTCATCGTTCCATAAATATAATGGTTCAGAAGCAGGTCATTTGTTTTCAATAAATGTGGTACTATAATATTTTTCCTTAATTTAACAGAAAACAATTTGCAACCTAAAGTTAGTAAAGTGCTCACTAACATACTTTTCTTCATACATATAAAATTAAAAGCATTAAAATTAGAAGAATTTATTAAAGGAAACTAATTTTTATATTTACTTATTTTTATTTTGCAACCAGTCTTGTAAAAAGGGTACAATAATATTCCCAATCAGTATTTGCATTGGGTGATATACAAGTAGTGGAAATGATATTAAAATGAAGTTTGCTTGATTTGCATACAATATTTTAAGTAATGGAAAACCTGCAAAACAAGAGATAGCATTCAAATATACCTTTAAATAATAAACAAATAAATATGCATCAAGTAATTATTAAATTCACAATTAACTTACCTAATGTAAGAGATTTATGCGTTGAACAATATACAATAGCTATAACATCTTCAGCAGTGAATTGAAATAGATTGTTAGACGTATAAAATGATAGACTGAGTAGAATGGTCTGCAGTAAAATAACTGTAAAGATAATTGGTAATAAGAAATTAACAAATTTATAATAAGTTGAGGTAACTACAATTCAAATGTATCTATTATTCCATACCATGCAAATATAAATTCAGTGATTAACATCAGAACAGTTAAAATCATGGATTACAAGCAAAAATATGGTTTCTAATTACATCATTTTTAACTTGTGTTTCTGAGAGTTACAATTTGATAAATAGAAATTTTTTTTGACATTTATAGTTTAGTTGAGGGAGTTACAAACAGACTTTGGAGGAAATTGTTGATATAACTAATTGTAAATTTATGCATAGCTAACAGAGCGCTTCAATTTGATGCGTAAACATATATATATATATATACACTTGTAGTTATGGCTTGATTTTTATTATTATTGAACAGACAGAATAAACTGTTACACTCTAATGAAAATTCTAAGCTTCTAATACTTTTTGTAAATAATAATTTGGTTTATTTTAAAATTTATAAATACATAATTAAAAGCATAAGCTATTTATTAAATTTTGGTTTCGATGAAAACATGAAAGAATTTTTTAAACACATTAAACACTGAAAATTAACTTTCGAATAATCAACTGCAATGAGTTTATTAAATTTTGAAGCAATTGATTCACAAGAGACAGAAATAATGCATTAGATACCTTTTTATTTTGAATGTTAATGAATTATATCAATCAATATGTCACTAAAAAATTTTATTCCTATTAATACTATCCTAAAATTGAAATTTTAAATTAAGTTATATTAAATAAGAAATGACATTAAAAATAAAAAGAAAAACAATAAACAGACCTATTATGGTGGTTATTATTACAGTGGATAGTGTAAATGCATCATCATGCTTAGAAAAGGTTTCACAAAATGTGTTGTAAATAATAAGCAGCAACATAAAACTGCAAGAGAAATATTGTTAAGTATGCATATAAAAAGGCATTTAAAATTAAGATTTACATCTAAAATCAATACCTCCCAATTGCAGATAATGCTTTTTTATAGTGCATAAAGTAACTACCACCAACAACAAGCTGGATTACTTGACCAATGAAGACAGGAAACACTACAGTCATGCTAAGCTGGAATGCAGCATTTCCTATAGGTACATTGCCAGATCCAGTAAACTAAAAATTAGAAGAAAAAACTTCTTTATAAGATAAACAGTGCAGCAATGTGTAGTAAAAAGTAGTAACTGTAATAACTCTTTTCATTCATAATATGAGTAAGTCTCCCTGTGTTAAGAATGGATATATTATTTCAGTAAAAATGCATAAATAAACATAAAATACAATACCCAATATGTTTAATTCAAATTTGACCACAGAATTTTAATTATAAAACATTTTTTATTGTATTTAGGCTGCACTCTAAAATGTATATGAAATTCTAAGGGACTTTAATCAATAAACACCGGCTGGGAAATAAATCTTGCAGGAAGTAAATTAAAATCATCTTTGTTTTGTTAATCTTATATTGCTTCAAAAAAAAATTTTAAAAATCATAAACATTCAATACATACGAGTATTTCATTCATTTTGTCTGTTGATTATTATCTGTTTGATTATTTAGATATTATATAGTATATTCTTGAAACAAGTAATAAAGTGTAGGAAGAAAGTACAATGTATTAACTGGTGTTTTATTTTTTTGAAATAAGAATATAACATTAAATGATAAAAATGGGTAAGAACAAATCATTATTAAATATTTACTAGGAGATTTTTAAATTGAATTAACGTATTATTAACAGATATTTACAAATTTCAGCATTTGTATTTCAAACCAAGTGGGATTGAGACAGTCATGATCACTGAAAGATTACTTCTATACATATTTATCAGGTCCATATATGTAGCATGTATAATTTGGCTGCATATAATGATTGAAACCCCCAAGCAAAAAAACTTGCCACTAAAAATCTAAGTTCTAATCGATAATTGCAATCAAAATATAAACAACCCATGAAATTACTATGGAAGAACTCTTCTAGTTGAATTTTATATTATCCTATAAATCTTATTAATACTTTTAAATTGATATACAACACATGTCTAAAACATTTATAGTTTAAACATAAAAAATTGACTTCTGATTACTAGTTTCAGTACTTCTGATTTAACTTTCTGTAAAATTTTGGTATGAGACCCCTTTATATATGTCTGTATCATTTGTAGTTTTGTAAGGGAATATTGGACTCGGAGAGACATTGTGCAAGCTTCTTTCTAGATTAATGAAATATATTAAGATAAAATGTATATTGATAAGCTAATTTAACTATAACAATATAAATTGATACACTTACAAATAAATATAACAGGCCAGGAGTAATGATGATACCCTAAAATATAGAAAAATACTTAAATATGTGTTATTTTAGACACAAGCAATGTTTTGAAGGTAACTTAAATCAAAGTTAGTAAAAGCTTCATAATGTTTTTAATTATTAGCATCCAACTTCAAATGAAATACAAGGAAATTTGTTTTAACAAACCAGAAAACTTCCTAAGGCGGAATTGAAAACAGCAACTGCCTGTAAAAAAAATTACTTTCAATCAACATATGAAATAAAATTTACTGAGTAATATTTTTTTTCTCCATTATCTGGTACCAATTTATTAATATTATAGAAAGGTCAGAAACTCAATAGTTTTTATGATTTAAAAAATTAAAACCAAATATTTATTTCATGTCTAATCTATTAAAATGATTTAAATTAAAACTGTGGTACTTGCAAGTTTAAACATAAATTAAAATTCTACATGCATAAACTTTTTTTGCACATGCTTCAGTTAAAACAACACACAAAGTATGTTTACAAAAGCTAACAAAAACTGTTTTTAACATTACTATTTTAGTATATTTGGTAATGTAATAATGAGGGTGGACTACATTAGGTTTAAGAAGTGATGGTATAAAACTAATTTGTTGTACGTTATATCGTAAAATAAAGTAAACTACTTTTTAAAAATATATATGCATGCGAGTCATTCCATGGGAAGTGGCCTAAATTCGAATATGGTTTCTGCTTGACTATCTTTGATTTTGATGAAACTTTAATGCAATGTTCAAACAACTCCTAGAAGTTTGGAAAGTCTCAGGAACCTCTAGGTCACTTCAAATGGAATGACCCATGTACTTACATGAATATAATCATAAAGTGTTCGAATTAATATATTTTCGCATTTTTTGCAAGAATTCTTTCGCAAGAATGCATTTTTGGCATTCTTATGATATATATTTTTAAATTCATAATTTAAAGCATTAGAGATTAACTTATTGCATTCGTATATCAAATAAAAGAAGAAACAAGAAAAATTAACAAACAAAAACAGCTTAAACTCTATTGTTCTAAAAGGCTAGTTTGCAATATGCTTTTGCCTGAATACAAACCTTGGACGACAGTGTGCAAAGTGTTTGCTTTACCTCTATACAACAAATTTGGAATTTTGGGATTAGAAAACTATTATATAGTTGGTTAACAAAAATATCAGTTGCAAAACAACTACAGTAGAATATCTCAAATCCTGAATCACTGTGACTTCGTCGATTCCGGATTTTGGAAAATTCCGGATTTTAGAACTTATCATTGTTTATACTCAAAATCAATGAAATAAAACATATAAATGGAATAAACTAAGAAAAAAACTATATATAACTTGATGAGGTTTTGAAAAACATTTGTTTTAAGGTTAGCTGTTTTAATAGTTTTGACTTTTGGCTAAACTTTTCTCCTGTTTCTTGAATCCTCATTATTTCCGATTCTGAAATTGTATCATTGCACTAATCCTTTAATTGCAGAGCCTAATACATTAAAATAACTGGTCCATGGGGATTTCATCTTCAACCACTACGTTTTCGCTGTCATTACTTTCGGATACGGACAACCTTCCGCAAAAAAAAAAATTATTTAAGATAGCAGTGCTGGAAAAGGTCCGGATTTTGGATATACAAGAATTTCCATATTAAAATAGAAAAAATAGTTGAAACAACTGTCAAATTTATTAAGTTTGCTGAATGTTAAATTAAAAATTAAAGACAAACATATATTGTGTTTACATATTCTAAGCAGGGAAATTTTATTAAAAAAATCTTTGGATTAAAGCAAAAGTAATAAAGGATCTAAACCCATACAATAGTTCTCAATCAAAAAATTTTTTTAACTAAAATTATATTATATAAATCAACAAAATAATAATTTATATTCACAACTGTTTTTACTTACTTCATTGCCACCAACTTTTTTTGTTAATAACACAGCAGAAGAGACAGGAGGGGGCATACAACCAACTATTAAAAATCCAATCAATAAATCAGGATTTGGGTAGGCTTGTCCCAACAATTGTACAAAAATTTGTACAAGTATAGGAATGAATACGAGAGAAAAAATCTGTATAAAGGAATGAACACGAAACAGGTATGCTGCTGCCAATAACTCCTAAAGAGACAAAATATAACAAGTACATTAATCGAAGAATAAAAATTGATAAAAATGTAAAACTAAAAATTCTTATTTCATTTAAATTGTTTAAATTTTTGCACAAAATCCACATGAGAATTTTAGAACTATATATTTCTTTTTCCTAGGTAAATTTGCTTAGATAGAATTTTAAAAATCATCAGAAGATTCAACAACTACTCAACAATTAAATTGGGACTATGTGTCATAACTGATGTATTATCCAGTCCAATTTTAAATCAGTGATCACTTTTATGTGGGATATTGATTCTGAGATCTGTCATGAGCCAGGCAAGCATTTTCCCACTAAACCAACATTCGATTTATATTGTTTTGAATTATATTATCTGCAGAAGGAAGCAATATCCAGGGTGGTCACAAAATTCAGGAAAAAAAGTTCCCTGATAATTCCCTGACAGATTTCTAAAAAATTCCCTGATTTTAGAGCAAATTTTTTTCAAATTTCCCAAATTTTTTTAGGTTTTCCAGATGTCTAGACACCCTGATCAAATAAAACATGTCTGCTAAAGAGATAATTTGCAAATTTTTTTTAAATAGTTTTGCTGGTAATGAAAAGTTTAAATTATTCCGTAACATTAAACTTCTAACGATTACCATCAGAAATCTCCCGGTAAATAGCGCCAAAATATGGATGAACGTGCCTTAACAATACAAAATTTCCCTGATTTTCATGAAATCTTAAAAAGTTCCCTGACATTTCCCTGATTTCCCGGTTTTGTGGCCACTCTGAATATCTGTCCTTTCAAATGCAAACTAATTAAGCATTTTGGAAAAATCCGAATTATTGTATTCATTAGAATATCTACACTCGAATTTCATAAATTATAAATTGATAAAAAAAGATATCTTCTAAATTGACTTATTTCTTTCCAACCTTCCAAAACACCAAAATTAAAAAAAAAAAAAAAAAAAAAAAAAAGGCACCAGTGGCCAGGGTCAGAAAAAAATGGACGTACACGCGTGTATGATATATGCAGGAAATCACTAGATCTTGCAAGAAATTAAAATTAAATAGCGAGGTTTTTTAGGGAGGGGGGGATTTCAAGAAATGCCAAACAGTGGAGCTTTTCAGCAAAAGGGACTTTATTGTTTTCCTCTTATCCTTAACAATCCACCCCTTTTCAGCAAAAGGGGTTGCTTTTTCTCTTAAAGAAGAAAATCCAGTATCTCAGGAAAGGGGGAGGTTGGGGAAGGTGACTTCCACACCTCCACATTTACTACTTCTAGGAAGAAGAAGAAATTCTTGTATCTCTGGGAAGGGAGAGGTTGGGAGGAGGAATTCCACACCTCCACTTTTATTACTTCTAGAAAGAAGAAGAAATTCCGATATTTCTGAGAAGGGGAAAGTTGAGGGCAGAGGTGGGAGGACTTCATTTTCTATTGGATTTGGATTCTGAACATGAGAAAACATATAGTTTCACTTTTTCAATCTGTCTGCATCCTTGCCGATTTCACACTTGGAAGTTTTTCTTCTTCCTCCTAGATTTCATATTTTTTTCATTGCAATTTATTTATTTTTTTAATGAAAAAGGAGGCTTACAAGCAAAACAAGTAAATAAAATGCTATATATGAAAGGAGAAATGCTAGAGCAAAATTATTCTGCCCATTTCATTCAAAAGCATAAAGGTAAATAGTAATTATCATATAAAGTAGTTAAGAAAGGAGACATACATGATGACCATCAAAATTTGCTTTTATTTCCTAAACTCAATTAACTGCATATTAGTCTCACTGAAATATCTTTAGTAACCGAAAATTAAGTTTAAGAGGGAATGTCGGTCTCACCCTACCCCTAAGATTTAATGCTTTTTTTCTCCCAACCACAATTTCTGCCGGAGTATTGCTTTGAAGCATGTGAAGTGTTATATAACAGACATGACATCAGTAATAAAATTTTAATAAATTATAATCTAGCTTTAAATTATTATTTTTTTTTTTTTTTTTTGAGAATTTAAAAAAAAAATGTATGATTTTGCCTTCACATTTTTTAATGAACTTCCTACTGATATCAAGCCTGTTATAAGATTTCAATTCTTTAAACGAATACTCCGGCAGAAATTGTGGCTGAAAAAGTAAAACATTACGTCTTTGGGGCAAACTAACTGGAGTTCCTTCTTAATCAATAACTTGTAATACAGTACACTATATAAGAAAATAAGTGCCAAAAAGGTTTTGAATGAAACAACAATAAATTCTCAAATAGCATCTTTTGTTTTCTATCCTCAATATAATTCAACATGCAGACACGCAGAAATTTTTTGGTAATGACATTTGCATACGCAGAAAGGAAATATTTTTATAGAGCCCTGCCAGTGATTAGAAGAAAGGAGTGTAGTTGCCCTCAATCTTTTTAAAATTTCAGCCATTATGACAAAATTGTGTAAGGCTTGAAGCCTCCCCTTACTTTTAGTGATTCTCCCCTCATTTATACCACCCAATTGCTGCAGCTGTTAGGCCTCATAGTATTTGAAGGCTTTAATTCCATCACAATATAATTTGTGTAAATATTTTATTGTGAAAATAATTAAATAAGAAACTTTAAAAATCGTCTTGTATATAAAAGAGTAGAAATACAAAATATATGACATTCTTAAATAATGGCAGATCAAATGTATTAACATATCTTGATGTTTGCATATTGTATAAATAAAACACTAAAAAAAATAATAATAAAAGTAATGAAAGTTTGAATGACACATAAAATATATCAATATATAATAAGTCTTACTTTAGTTTGTAAAGACACACCACTGATAAAAAAGATCACAATTATAGCACCATATTTTACAGTTATTTCAGGCTTCAGTAATCCTAAAAAATACATATGTGAAAACTCATTTAAATAAGAATATAATTTACTGATGTATTAAACATTTTTCAAAAATTTATTTAATAATGAAATATTAGGGAACTAAATTAAATTGCTTTCAAAGAAATATAATTTGCAAATAATGAATAGAGCTATATCTTTCAAAAAGTAGGTTTTTTAAAAAAAGCGTTGAAAGCTTTGTTATTTAATATTTTTCTTAACTAAGTACATAATTAAAATATTCTTTAAAAACTTTTGCAATTTCTAAATTGAAATAGGAATCCAAAAATAGAATTAAAATATAACTTTAATATTAATTTCCCATAGCATTGTAATAGTAGTTCACATTGTTTAGGTATATCAGTAGTAATAATATCACAAATACAACTTACCACCTTTAGCTCCAATTTCTGGATACAGATAGGCCAAAAATATTGCAACAAGTATAGATAGCAGAAAGGGTTTGTTCATAAAACTGACTATACTTTTCAACCTCATACTTCATTCTAAAACTGTAAATGTAAATCATACTCTTAAGCTTTGGAATTATACTGAAAATATTTTCTTACAAATAAAAGATAAATTAAAAAAAAATTTTAGATGATCTGGAGAAGCTTTTGTTCTTAAAAAAAAATCCCAAAATTTAATAACAATGAAGATCGCAAAGAATATAAAATTTTCTAAATCAATTATAGTTTTGTAATTGAAAACATACAACCATGGCAGTTGAGAGGCACTGTTTACATGAAAATTAAATTAATTTTCAAACATAATATTAACTTTTAAAATATAACTTTGCAATAGGAATTTGTAATAAGCAATTTTAAAGTATTAATATATCTGCAAGTATTTCTTGAAATCATTACTTCTAAAATATATTTTCCCAGCTTAAAATAAAATCTTAATTCCTGATTTTTAATTTATTTTAATGTCATTTAAAAATTGTTAACTTAACGGTAATTCTTTGATGATATCATCATTCTGATAAAATATTAAGATTTTAATATATCTTAAAAATTTTGATTTGCAAAAGAACATCTAAAGGAAAATAACTAAAGCATACAGTAAAAAATCCCCTCCCTTCCCCCGATTCTCATAATTTAGTTAAATAAATTACAAAATAACTTAGTTTGAAAATTGCTTTATAAAAATATTATATTGCATATTAAAGTGCTTTTAAATGAAACACACTCCAGGAAAACACCATAAAACCTGATGAAAAATATAAAATTGTGGTTATAATGATTTATTTTTCTTCAAGTTTTCTAATTATATATAACAACAAAGTAATTCAAATGAATATTAAAAAAACTATGCGAAAAAAATATAATAGAAAAAATATAAAAAGAGGCTATTAGTAGCATAAATAGATATCCAGACTTTGTGAAATAATATTTATTTGAATTACGCAAAATCATATTTTTCGATAAAAAATTGTGGCTTTATATACATAAAAATGATTTATTTCCCTCAAGCTTTCTAATTATATAACATCAAAATAATTCAAATGAATATTAACAAAATTATATTAGTATTTGTAAATCTGTGCATTATTCTCAAACATGACAGGTTTATCTTTGTTACATCAAAATGTTTTTACGAAATACAAGATGAAGACAAAATAGTTCAACCTAAAATATTAGATACTGCAATGTAACAGTTAACTTTTTAAATAATTATATAAAATACGTGAAAATAAGATCTGAAGTAAAGGTTGAATAATATATAAAATTAATTATGTGGAACAAGTTAGTTTAAAGTATATAAGTTGCAGCATGTAAACAGCAATTTTAATGCTCATCTCAGTATGTAATGCAGAAATTTCATAGTACTATAGTATCAATTTAAACAAGATATGTATTGTAAAAAAATACAACTGCTGAGAGAATTATACGTAAAAAAAAAACAGAGAAAATATACTAAAACAAAAATCTAATGTAATTTCAACATTTTCAAAGACAATAAATTGAACCACAGTGGGAAAGAAATTAAAGTGGTAATTTTATAATTCCAGTTACCAAAAAAGTACATATCTTCTACAGTATACAAAACAAGTTTTTTATGACCTTCGACACCTCTCAAAAAGTGTGTCCACCATACAACTGAACTATCAGTGACATAAGACTGTGCTACAATTATTAAGTAAGTGAATACGAATGGGTTTATGAGTAACAAATAAAAATATTGTAAAAACAACAATCTTCCCCTGTATTGAAGTGTGATACTAATCGGAACATATAAAATAGTAAAAATCAATGCAAATGAAATATTAACTAAAGATAATGTAAACATAAAACCACCAAGCAAAAGCAAAACAGTGCACATTTTAAAAGAAAATTCAGTTAGGGTAACGTGACGTGCATTAAAACTATAAGCCAGTACAGACCAGGTTAACATTAATGACAATAACATATAATACAACAAATCTTCAGTTGGAAATGAAAAGTATGGTTTTAAATAGTCTAAATATAAAGGTGAAAATAACATTGCCAATCCACAAACTAAATGCAGGGTAAAGATGTCACTTGCAATCCAATAGTTAATTTTGCTGGAATTGGAGCTGATTCGATCTTGACTTGATTCTGTTGCCTGAATGCTCAAATACAAATAAAGAGCTTTTATCAGAATAGGCAGTGCAATAAGAGAAAAAGGAGGCATGTAGAGTCCAATAGAAATATAACTTCGAGTACTTGGTAGCAAATAGAAGAAAAATGACTGATGAAACTTTTCAAGCAAATTATTCAGACTTCGAATTGTCCCTTCCAGAACTCTTCCCATATGAATCAACGAGACAGAACCTCGGTCCGATTTCCGATCCGAAACTGATTTCAAAGTCAAAGCTTGAATCCCAAAGCGATGAAACAATCCATGGCCACCAGATGGCAGTCCAGTAGCTTGCAATAAAATCATTCTTGACATTGTAATAAAATTATGCTTCCAGTTCTCCCATGTGATAGGTTTGGAAGGATAATAGTTAAACTGTGATTGAAATGATGTTGGAATTTCTTCTCGATTACACAACTCAACAACAAGGTTGAAGAGATCTAGATTCGGAAGTTGACCGTGCAAGCCTTCGATTTTAATATCAACGTAAGAAAAGTGGTAACTGCTCAGCTCTAAATTGATCACACCTTGAATTAGTCCACTTGTACTTCTTAACTTTTCACTAATAATGTAATCTGATGTAGAAACATCGTGATAAGCATCTAACCATGCTTGGAAACCTATGTTCTCGTACTGTGTAATAAGAAATATTATATCTTTACTCCAATAAGAGTGCCGTCTGAATGTTTGAGCAAGTTCAATCATCACTGCAATTGAGGAAAGTGTATTATCATGAATGCTATTATAGTCTCTATAAGGAGTTGCAATAACTAATGCTTCGGTACTGGCAACTTTTGGCGCTCTTAAGATAGCATATAAATTATTACCCTTATAAGTGGGTTTCGATCCAAAAGGGTAATGTACAGTGAAGTTGTTTTGATACACATCCAGTCCAAGTTGTCTGAATTGTCCTTGAATCCAAGCCGAGGGCATATCGGCGGGATGAGAGGACGATTCTTCTTTCAAAGAATCTAACAAACGATTAAGAGATGATCGTGGGTTAAATTCCCGAACAACGAGTCCGGGGAGAAGAGCATTTTCTGAAAAGTAAGTTTTATTATTGAAAACATCGGACGCTAATAATGCTAGCCAGATGATACCGCAGATGAAGCTTAAAAAGATGACTTTTTGATAATGTTGAACGAGCATAGAAGACATTTTCATCCTGCTTTTCGAGTCATTCAAGAGACCCATACTTCAAAATAAAAAATGTTAGAAAATGCTTATTCTGAATAAATATGGACACACCACAATAGTAAATTTATGACAGATGAACTGATTAATAATACACTTTTCTTACCCGATACCAAAACTATGCAAGAAAAACACCGCTAGAAGCCGAGTAGCAACCGTTACAAAATTAACTGAGCTGTGTAACTTATGTAACTTTTTAAAACAAATTTGTCTGAAAAAATTTCAGAACTCTTTTAATTACCTTAAAAAACTAATAAAATATACAAATTGACTTCTTTTGTCTAAGTTATTACAAAATATCATTAATTTTACTAAAGAATTATGAAAAAAAAAAGTACACACTTTCAACCTTAATTTCAACTAACTGCAACCGTAACAAATCTTTCCTATTTGCTTTGCTGCGGCTCGTCATATCAATCATAATAAATACTTGACATGACAACATGCCAATCTCATTCTAAATTGGTTTAAAAACAAACGTGTAATGATAAAATGAGTTTTCTATAACTGTGGAGACAATTTTTTAAATTCATTTTGTTTCAAAGTTCTCTTTGTCATGTAATTTAGAACTTAATATTTTATAACTATGACTGAACCTTTAGTGAGTTTAAACTTTACTTTATTTAAATACATTAAATGTTAATAAACAGTATTTATTAAATACTTGGTTGATACTTTTATAAAGATGATTTAGTTATGCATGAAAGACAAAATAATATGGTGCCCCTTAACCTTCACAACAAAATTCTAAGAAGGACTTAACCCACATTTAAAGACTACTTAAACAAATGCATCATAAAATATCAATAAAACTGCGTATTTTCAGGAACAAACTAGTAAAAACAATTATATTTTGTCGTGTAAGGACAACATGTTCTTAAATCCATTGTTGATCGCCGACCAAACGGTATAGTGGTTAGCGTGCTGGCTTCTAGACCGGGAGGTTGCGGGTTCGAGTCCCGTGTAGGCATGGGTGTTTGTAAATGTATGTTGGTTTGTTAAATGACGAAATGTTTCGGTGCATTATAGCCCTCGTGTTGCTGACGGCGCCAGATAATCTGAATACAACCAACCATTGTTGATCAATATATCTATTTTTGATTAAAATAAGCAATGAATTCTTCAATTTAAACTCATTTCTATACATATTTAAAAAAAATTATTTTTGGGTTAGAATGTGCTTTACGGTGCCCACTTTTTGTTTGACGATTTTGAGCCAAATATGATAACACGACGCCAATATGGTTCCATTCCTACTTGGCATCCATTTTTGCAAACAGTTTGATGTTTATTCAACTTGGCGACAAAATCTCCACACGATAAAATTGGGCTTTCGTAAAGCACATTCTAACTGATTTTTTTTAACCGACTTTTTTAAGATACTGATGTTCATTCCTTCGAAAAGTTATCTTTAACAGTCTATATTTTTTTAGAGTTAGTATTTTTACAAGTTCTCTATTATGAACAGCGTACCTACCATAAGGAATTCACAAAAAATTTCTTCCTATTTTTTAATGATAAAAGAAATAAATCCATTTTTTCAAGTTGTATTTTTTTAGTGCCTAATTTTTCCTCTATAAATTCAGTAAAACATATTTTCTGTAGTGAAAGTTAATTTTTGTAATTTAGATTGAAGTGAAAGCTATTGACAAACCTGTTGTCGAATCCTCCTCCCAAAAATCTGGTGTAGTACGAATATGTCAATGGATGTCTGTGGTGAGTGACACTATAAATTTTTTTTTACTTATTTTACCCTTTTTGACATTTAATTTTATAATAAAAAATTGTGTATGTTATATGTTCCTAACAATTTTTGGCCTTTTTTGAAAACCAAATTTATCTAAAAATCAATAGGGGCTTGTATGTAACATTTTTATTTGAATATCTGTTTTATGTACAAGCCAGGGCTGCCAGTGGCAACTATGAAGACTATTATAGCGACTATTTTAGTGGCTAGGCGACTATTGCAATGAAAAAAAAGGGTAGAAACGACTGTTTTTAAGCAAAATATTCCACTATTTTTGGGCTAAAGCAGATATTTGAGAGCAAATATTGTCAAAATAGGTGTTTATTTTAGTTTATATTTGATGGTCAAGTGACAACTTTGTGAGTCTTACAATAGTATTTCCATGGTAACAGCACACTCACAATTGTTATTTTCGACTGCAAACATGGTTATTATCCCCTACCTATTTGGTTCTAATGTTTTATCTTTTGCTGTGCAAGGCTCAACAAAACATACACTATTATATTTTCAAATACCAAATTATTTTATATTTATTTACTTTACTTAACAAGAATGAATTTGTGTAATTTCCCTGAATGCCATAAGAAAATGGCATCACTATGAACAATCTTTTTAATCTATTCTTTTATAATTGAAAACTTATATCTGCGTAAACATGCCAACTGAAACTTACATTTAGCAATTAAGAGTGCCCCCTTTGCCAATGGGGCATCTATTTTTGCGCAGCTTAAATGGCTTGATAGCATCAACATAAATTATCTTTCTTCTCTTATTAAAATAGTCGTCTAACTTTGCCAAGGTAGTTGTATTTAAGTTTTAAAAAAATCCTTGTTATTTTCCCAAATTAATCACCAGGTACTGTAAATCAAGAAATGGGAGGAACGTAATGCCTTAACATATCACTTAATATAAGCAAAACTCCGGAGTGGAAGTTACTTATTGTGTATGAAACAAGACTGTTATGAAATGTCAGCTTTTGTTTCTTTGACTTAACATATAATGAAATCTACATTAAATGTCCCTCATGATGCAGTTCTACGAATGTGCCTATTGCAGCTTTTTTGGCCAAAATTTCCTGAGATCAATGCAAATCCGCTTTAAAATTTCAAAGGGGCACATGTGTTGCATCATATTTACTTACAAGTCTGATCGCCACAGGCCCTTGCCTTCATTTAGAATTCCCCAGATCTCCAGTGGAATGACCACTTTTGTCGCTACTTCTTCTGTTTTTCTTTCATTAATATTTGTGTAAGTGTGTGATTGTCAATTTCATTGAAATTAACAATCACACACTAACTCCCAAATTTCCGCAATAGCAGCCGATGTAATGGCTGCTATTGTGGATATTTGTGTTTGTATACTGGCCGATTGCCGATGTTTTATGTTGTTGTAATGGTTATTTTCGTCGCATATTATGCTAATGTAATAGATTATAGTGAGATTTGCACCAAGTATAACACTGATATAGTATACTCTATTGCTGAGATTTGAGCCAATATGGAAGCCACTATCACCAATATTTATATTGGAGTGATAGTCATTTTTGCCGATTTAATGGTTTAACAGCTTCTTTTTCCGGTATTTGCACCGCTGTTTTGATGCTGATGTTATAATTGCCATCTCTGAGATTTGCGTTGTTGTAATGGGTGCTTTCGCAAAGGTTTCTGTTAATGTTATCAACGTTACGTCCGTGAAAAATTTTGAAGTTCACCGCATTTTTAAAATTATTTTTTACGAGAGTCCCTGATTCTTTGCATGTTTTTATTCTAAAATTATCAATGAGTGGTTACTTGTGTTGTAAGTTTACCCTAAGAATCTAAGTATTCCATTGTTGTGTGATTTTGTAATACAATTACTGTTATATCAAACATTCAAGTTAACCAGTTGTCATTGTTGTGTAAATTTTTAACATCTTAACCTCAACTTTTACCTATTACAGAAATATAAATGTTTGGACAATCTTAGCAACAATAAATTATGTTTAAAAAAATTATCACCCACGTTCAATCACTATTTTGAATTTATTAATTGTAACCTAAAAAGTATGTTAGGGTTTAATATTTATAAAATAAAGTATCAACTCGCAAGTTTATAAAATAATAACACGTTCTAACTTAACAGTAGTTCAAAACAGCTCTATATTGTCCATATTCCAGTTTTCACAATGTCAATAATTTTCTCTTACAGAAACATCAAAGTCTTTTGGACGCTTGGACACCTTATGTATTTTCAAGGTGGACTGCAACTGTTGTACTTTTACTATTGTATCTGATTAGAGTATTTTATTTAAAGGTAAAATTTTTGTAACTCCTTATGCAAATATTTATAGTATTCTGAATTATGACCAGTTGTTACTTTAAGATGCATTCTTAAAATTTAAATTGGTTTTGTTTACTAGAAAACTATAACACTTAAATTTCAGTGAGAGTGGGTAAACTAAACTACTTTTGTGCATTCCATAACAGTTACTGCTTAATAAGTGTGTGGAAAGAATGACATATACTTTTTGTGTGTTTGTTATTTATACCCAATTGCCACTTTGAAATACTCTTAGAATATGCTAACATGATAGGTGAAATCAGAGCTTTATAAATGTTTTAATAGCTAAGTTTTTAAGCATTTTTTATTTTTCTTGAAGTATTTTAATGTTATAAAACAAATTGTGAAAAAAAAATGCATATGTTACTTTTAGCATCTACACTACACAATTGCAGTGAGAAGCTTTTATGAAGGTTCTATTCTTCTGTCTGTCTGTTGTCAACATTCCCAGAAAAACTTCAAATGTTTCTTATATAGCAATATGTCAATTGAAAAATCTTGTCTAGACAAGTTCCTATACGAAATTATATTGAAAATGGTTATCTGAAGTCAATTTGCAGTTCATTAATGAACTGCAAATTGACTTCATCATTATCTATTAATGTTAGACTTGTGTTCTGTATTATTTTGAAACTATTAATAAGATTAGTAGGATCGAATGAAGTTCAAGTGGAAGCGCTGTAAGGTTTAATCGGAAGAGTTCTTCCATATGTGAAGTTCCCAAATTAGATTCGTATAAAGATTGAATTAGAACTTGGTTATTTGATGATAAGTTTTCATGCCAGGTTTGTTGTTAAACAAACCCGGCATGAAACAAAGGTTTTGTTGTTTGTTATCAATCTCAACAAGTCAGTGTTACCAAATTGCACATATCTGAGCATAATGCATGGCAACTGTGCAAGTGGCCATTTAGTGATGGTGACTCTCTCAATTCAATTTGTTTTTGTTTTCAAATTAAACTTTCACATTTTTTATTTAGATGGTTACAGTAGAGTATCTCAAATCCTGAATCGTCGGGATTTTGATGATTCCGGATTTTGGAAAATTCCAGATTTTAGAACATATCATTGTTCATACACAAAATCAATGAAATAAAACATATAAATAGAATAAACTAAGAAAAATCCCTGTATAACTTGATGTGGTTTTGAAAAAAATTTGTTTTAATACTTTTGTCTTTTGGCTTAACTTTTCTCCTTGAATCCCCATTATTTCCGATTCTGAAATTGTGTCTTTGCTCTAATCCTTTAATTGCAGTGCCTAATGCTTCCAACTAATTTCTTCTAGGTAATTTTATCTATAACCACTTCATTTTCGCTGTCATCATTTTCATCTACGGAAAAACTTCCTCAATATATAAATATATATTTTTAAGATAGTCCTGGAAAAGGTTCGGATTTTGGAAGTCCGTATTTCAGATATTTTACTGTATTACCATATATGGAATGTATTACTTTTGGATATTCTGTGTATCAATTTCGACTCTTGTACTTACATATTTAGGTAATTTTTTTTTGCTTTGCAGGGTTGGTATATAATAACATATGCCTTGGGCATTTATCACCTTAGCTTGTTTATTGCATTTTTGTCCCCTAAAATTGATCCAGCCAGGCACACAGATTATGATTATGGTAAGTAATTATTTCAAAACATTACACGTTCAAAACACTTAAAATCACCTTCAATTTAGTTTTACTTCAATTCTTCTTCTTTACACCTTCTACTTTACACCTTCAATTTAGTCAGAATCCCCTGGCTTATGAAATTTAAAATAAAGTTGGAAAAAAGTGCACATTTCAAGGGGAAAAAAGCACGTATGACATTTTGAAATTATAATTCTATTTTACAATGTTTTTTTTTTTAGGTCTCGCGTTTATTTCCTATTTCGTTTTTACAGCACTGAGTATTGAAATTGCGAGGTGGTTTTCAGGCGCCAGTAGTCTAGTAATATTGGAGATTCGATGAAAGAAGTATTCCTTTGATTGTTTGAAAAAATTTTTGTTCTCTCAACTCTTGGAAAAACGTTTAGATTTTTATTTAATTTGTCATCAGATATAAGACCTTGATATTCTATTTCTGGAATTCAATTGACTGGACTTCTAGACTTTTTGTGTTTCATTTCCCCCCCCCCCCCCCATTTTGTCTCTAACTTGCAAGAAAT
The DNA here is from genome assembly GCA_963978545.1 of Linyphia triangularis. Lineage (NCBI taxonomy): Eukaryota > Metazoa > Arthropoda > Arachnida > Araneae > Linyphiidae > Linyphia > Linyphia triangularis. Next base: position 60,634,733 of record OZ021732.1, read on the forward strand.
AAAATATAACATTTTTGTATTTTTAAATCTTTTAATTAACTTCAGGTTTTTTTTTATCTAACATTTTTATCCTTTGAGAGCTTTGTTATTAACTCAAGGGGATTGCAGTATTCTAGCGCAGTAATTTCTGTCTAGTTCTTACCCAGTTAAGATAATCAAGTTAGTTATTACAGTATAAGCCCGATTATCCGGCATTCAATCAACCGGAATTTTTTGAAAATCAAGTTTGGCGAAAAAATTGGTGCTATTTCGCCAAAAAACGGCTAAAAGTCACCAAATACTTTTAAAAAAATTTTTATTTTATTTGAGATTTTGAAGTTGAGTTGAAGTCGTTTCCCCCCCCCCCCCCCCCCTTTCCCCTTATTTTGATAGTTTTTAATTTGTAATGGCGAAATAGCAGAATTTACACTGATTAGAAAGAATATATTATTATAAAAAGTTTTTATTTTCCGGTTTATCCGGAATTCCTAAGTTCTTATTCAATCTATTGTGAATTCTCAGCATCGTTTATTGCATTAAAAAAAATTATGTTCGTTTCCGTAATATGTGTAATTTGTATATGCAGAATCTATATAAATCTATGGACTACTTTTATTGTAATTATAGCAAAGAAAGGGGATTTTCCACTTGAAATTACGTTTTTAACCTCATCCGGCAAAGATATTTAGGAAATTCAAAATTTGGTAATGGTTTGACCAAAATCTGGATAAAATCAATCATTCAGTTTGCAAGCTAAATCTACGTATGGAACATACATTTCACTAAATTTAAAGCCATGTGTAATGGATACATTCTATTCCATACAATATCGATGCATCCGTAATTCACTTGTACCCGTGATTTAATTTGTAAATTTTCAACCGCATCCGGAAAATGTGCAATTCTGCCGAATTCAACTATTCTAAACATTTTGTTCTTTTATAAAAAAATATCACTTTCTCGCAATCAATCAGAATGAAACCTAATTGCATCCATTGAAGTGCATTTCCCCTTATAATCCCAATTAAAGGTTCGATTTGTAGGCTAGTCAACCGTTTTGTGCACAAAACGGCAATTGTTTATTTTTATTTTTTGTGTGCAAAAAGTATGGGTTATATTTTATTGCATACTATTAACGTAATTTGCAATCAATTAAAAAATAAATCTGTTTTGCTGTAATTTTATTTTAGTAATATTTATTGTTTAGATTAGCCGACAACCAGACAATAAATTCAAAACTGAATGTTTTGTAAATTATCCGGAATTCCATGGCGATTAGTATTACAATTCTTGTATTCCTTTTTTCTATAACATTATAGTCGATCTTTGAATACGAAGGTCGTCTTCCCGAGCATATATTACTTTAGGGTACAAAGAAGGTTGTGTGGGAGGAGGGGGAAGACAATGGAATCACCAGGGTTTCCAAATACAAAAGCCACTTTTCCAGAATTCTTGGAATTTGACCGAAAAACGCATACGTGAAAACTTCCCCTCCGGAACGGAAATAACGATAGTCCACTTTGTGCGCCCGGTAACCCTAAAATATAGGTTTAGTTAAAATCGGTACTATCAAGAGACTTTCTAACTTTTTTTTTACATATTTTACAACACTTTGTCTTCAACTTTTTTTAAAGAATTTCAGATATGAAAATGATTTAATTTTAGTAACATATTTCAAATTATTGCCAGTTGTAAGGGTAAAATATAACATTATTGTAACTAAAAAAGCTATGTAGAATATTTTTTAAATATTCTGGTTGTGACAATTTTAATGTTAAGTACCATCACTAGTGTTATTTGCTGTTTAAATTTGGCAAAAAAAACATCAATATTCAATTAACCGGAAAATTATGTTATCCAGAAATCCTAATTTCCCGGCGATTCCGTATAATCGGGCTTTTACTGTACTATGATGGTTTGTTATATATGCCAAAGTCAATATGAACTAGCGCATGGACTGATCACAGTTGTTTCTCTAGTTTGATTGCTTAAATACTTATAAACAATTTTTTTCCCATTTACGTTGAAGAATTTTCTCTTCCAACTCGTAAGTAAATAAATGTTTTATATTTTTTTTTCAGTTTGTACAATTTGAATAAAGTTTATTTCCATAAGATTAACTACTCAATCCAACTTGCTTCTTAAAAATGCGGAAATGCAGATTTTTTTGGCACAAAATAAGGATTATTAGAATTTTAAATGTTATGCATTAATTTTATTTTTATTGTTTAATAGTTATATTGTACATATTCAGTAATAAAATTTTCATTATAAAGTATGTGTTTGATTTAATAATTAAGAATATTCAATAACTAAACTAGCATGTGCACCACCAGGAAGTGCACTTGTCCCCCCCCCCCCTCTCCCATCTCTCTTTTCCTGGATAATAAAGTAAAATTTCATCAAGATAGAAAAATTAAAAAATCCAGATTAAACCAAAAAAATACAAAAACAACCTGCTTATACCCCCTTGAGTGCTTTGTGTATCCCCCTGAAAATAATTCGGTCGCTGCTTATGTTATTTAAAATTAACTTTCATACATGAATTCAATAAAATGTTACAAAGCTAAGTAAGCATAACTTTCGACTATATAGCGTATTATGAAAACGTTGTTTTATAGTATTTTGTAAAGAAAATATAGTTCACATCATGATGTATCGTGTCATTGTGTTGTTTGCTTCCCGATATATCGCGATGCAGAGATGTTAACATCACCCAGGCCTACACATCACTGGCAAAACCTGAGAAATGTTGAAGAGAGATTTTTGGCACACGTTTAAAAGCATCTTGAAACTTTGTGATTTGTCACAAATCCTAATGAGTTGCCAGTGACGTACTACCTTATATACTACCATACTTATACCATAGTATTCAAAATACCATATATGATAACACTTCATTTTCTCTTTTAACCTGTGAGGACTAAAACGGAAAATTAAAAAACACTGTTTTAACAAAATTGAGACACATCTACCTATTTTAACAATCTGCATTCTGATTTTATTAATCGAATTCTGGTTATCTGATCTATGTCATGGTATAATTTATTAAAAGTAATTATACTTTTTTCCTGTTTAAAAAAAAAAAACCTCACTTGTACTAACTTAAAATGGAATTTTTCAAAACAGATACAGTCAAACCTCATTAATCCGAACACGCTTAAAACGAATTACTGTTAAAACGAACTACATTTACGATCCCCGTCCTACTGTACATGCAAATAACATTATTTTCTTTGTTTAAGACGAACACGCTTATTACAAACTATCGGATTAGTCAAACTCGTATTTGAAGTCCCTAACGTTCAAATTTCCATTCTGTAAAACGAACAAGTCGTTTTTCACTTGTTATCAACTTCGTTTTCCCAAAACGTCTTCAAAAAAAGACCCAGTATACGCCTCTAGATATTTGGCTGTTTTGCCCGTTTGCGACAATTTTCTACTTTCACTAACTACTTAAAACCCGTTTATCTGTGCTGCTCCCCCCTCTCTAACTAACCAGATCCAAACCTATTGTCAAGTTCACGTATACGTCCTGGAGTGATTAAAAGACTTCAATAAGGGGCGTATGTTTCTACTCGAGTTATTTGACCCTAGGACAGTTCAAACATGAAGAATCCCCCTGAGGTGAAGTGTTGATAGGGAGGGGGAGGGGGGTACCAGGACGAAGGATATGCCATATGTTTCACATCATCTAATTACCGGTTTTGAACTTGTTGAGATCTCCAGGGGTTCAAAGAGGGATCTACAGTCGCGATAGTCCCGAACCCTCCCTTTTATTGTTTCCTTGAAATGCTGTCTCTTTCTTTGTAAGACTTTTTGCTAAAATTCTGGAATCCGCGACAAACCATTAACTGGATTCATTGGTTCACCTTCAGTTCCAGTTGCCATTAGTTATCTGTACTGTCCTTGTTCTGGTGAAGGTAGATCGAGATTAAAGCACGTATTTTAGAATGAGTTCTAAAAGCAAAAAAACCTTAACTTTGGAAGAAAAATATGCATTACTCATTGAAGTTGATGATGGAGTTAAGACAAATCCGTTGCCCTCAATGCATTGCACCGATTTCTCTTGGGAAAAGACAATTCAACTGAATGCCTGAACAGTTTAGATTTGATTAAAGATTTCTGGACAAATTGCTCAGAAAAAAGCAGGAAACAGAGTGTAGTAACTGAGTTTTTTAAAAAAACAATGAGGTATGTATCTTATCACCTTATGTATACCTTTTACCATACAATATTTTAAAAAGAATTTCTCTTGTAATCAATTAATAAACATTCTAGCTTTTAAATCTTTACTTTTGAAACTTTTTGTATTAGTGATATAGATATTGTATTTTTCTTTGAAAAATTCGAAATTTATCGCTTTTACTTAAATATGCATTAGGAAACTAAAATTGTGTTTCGTAAAATCGCAAGAAATTCTTTTAGTTTTTAAAAAATTATTTTATTGTTTTTCGGATAAATCAAACTACGGATAAAACGAGTCAATTTTAAAGGTCCCTTAGAGTTCGTCTTAGTGAGGTTTGACTGTATTCAAAAATTATAAGTACATAAAAAATTTTAAAAGGGCAATGAAAGTGTTTTAGTAAGACCTAAAAAATTTATTTCTACAGCGATTAGTTTTTCCTGGAGATTATTGCCCATGCAAAGAAAAAACTTTCACTTTTACACATAACTAAAAAACTAAATTTTTCTTACCTGCAAATTTTTCAAAGATTTCTCTACAAATGTACAAAATTTCATACTTTAAAATCTGATAGTTTGTGTGCAACAAGACAGAGAAGTACAAATGATGAGATGATTCTGAAACAGTACTCTTTGTTATCTTTACTTCTTACTTTCAATTACCCATATGTATACATGTTTTTTTTTTTTTTTGTATTTTTCCACGTTTTGGAACATTTTGATTTCAAAAAAGTGATCTAGAAAAAATGTCTGCCTGTGTTCAACATAACTCCCAAACAAACTGACCTACGATGTTCAAATTTGGTGTGCGGGTTAGTGGTGTTTTCGTCAAAATCGTGCATGCGCATAAAATAGCTGCCATTGAAAAAATTATATTTTATCATAATATAATAATATATCATGATAAAATAATATATGATTAATCATATATATGAATCATATATATAATAAAATAATATATTTTAATTATGTATATATAACAATAATTGTTAAAAAACAGCTCTAATGATTTTGATCAAATTCGCTGTGTTAATGCCTCTTAAGGTGTTCCAAACATCCCCACATCCGAAATTTCCGTAAAATTGCTTTAACATGTAAAAAGTTGAAAAACGAATGCCTTCAACACAGAGTTCTCTTTGCTTGTATATAGCTCATCAACGATCTTTTTTTCTCCTCTCCTCAGTCTTACAATATGAAAGGATAATATAAGATTTAAAGACCTATATAAGAATTAACACAAAAAATATCGCCATATGGGCAATTTTTTCTAAGTGAATGAGGAAAATGTAAAAACGATAAATGACACAAATCCACTTTAGTAATATAGTGTAATCAGGGGTCGCAGACGTCCTATATGTCCTATAAATCCTATATTTTTTAAAAAATCGGTAAAAACGTCCTATATTGTCCTATATTTTACAATTGTCCTATATATCCTATATTTCTACATTGATTCGATCTATATTTTCTCCGAATTCGTAATAACGGCGCCGTTTGTTGCCATTTTTTAATATTTCGTATTCTTTGGCGCGATCGTAGGTGAAAAAGACCTAACGAAAACGATGTTTGTAACGGCGGCGCGACGTTTTATCTCTTGTGACGTCACGTGCTGCATAACCTACAACTCAACTCTACTGGACCGGCGGGAGGCGGGAGTTGTAAACATGTGAACATTTCCATAACAATCAGTCTTGAATTTCTGATCTGATTTCTCCTCCAACGTAATAAATTAATTGGCCATAATGCAGAGAGAGATGCAACAACAAAACTCTGCCTCGGGAAAAACGGATAAAAACAACTTGGGATTAACTTGCAGGACTACTAAAGAACATTTTGAGTGCTCAGTCAATAATTGATGATGGAAACAAAAGGGTTAAGATTTACTGTATGATGTCGGATGGCAATTTTTTTATTCCGAATGCTGTACGGATTCTGCGCCACGAATTGTTTTCATCAAACCACTCCAAATTATGGCAACCATAGGCAGTTAGTTATCTTGCTCTTAAAAAATGGCAAGGCTGCCATTTTTTGGCGAAAATCGCCTTGGCGCAGAATTCGTACCGGATTCGGAATATTAGCCACGATTTTTTATAAAAGTCGCCAAAATTGAAAATTACGTCAATACGTTGTGTTGTAAATCCAAACGATCACTAGGGTTGCTTTAAAACCGCCACATTCGGCGATAAATCTCCCACTTTTCGCCGCCAATCCAGCCGATACTGAACAGTAAATCTGAATCCACAAAAGACTGCAAACAGGGATAAAAAGAAAATACTTAAAGAAATAGGAACTGTTAAAAATGCTGGAGGCAAAAGACTCATGATTGCAAATAATGTAATTAATAAAACTTGATTTAGGGATGGAATATTGAGGCAATAACGGATCACGTATTCAGGATCAGGCGATTTCTTTTTTTTTTAAAGGTGTGTTTTCTATTCTCTTAAATTCAATATAACGAGTATATAAATGTATAACGAGTTAATTTTGAAGTTCAGTAGCAACTGTGTGCAGTTATTTGATGTTTTATATTGTCCTATATTTTTTTTTGAAAAAATCCTATATATTCTTATTTTGTCACTTTGACCCCTGTGTAATTGAAAGTTGTCCAATGTTCCACACCACTAGTTTTATTATAGAGGAAAACAGACACCTAATTATAATGCATTATCTAATATTTTTATATTCAATTTTAAGTAAATTTGTTATTAAAATTTTTTATAAAAGCAGAAAGGTTGGGGTTTCCAAATTTGGGAATTTGTTCCAATGCAATTTTCAAAAATAAATGCAGTTAAAATTTACTGTTTGTATAACTGTACTCAAAACTTTCGCAATTAATCCGTTATTTATTTTTATATTCAGTCACAATTTTTCCTTGTTTCCAGATGATGGGCTTGAACTACCTACAACTGTTAATCAAGAATTCAGACCATTTATCAGAAGGCTACCAGAATTTAAATTTTGGTATGTTTAAATAGTTAATTAAATTCTGGATTCATACTTGATGAATTTTATGTCGATAAAAATTAATGAAGAAAATATTTAAATTACTTGCAGTTAAAAATAATTGTTAGTCTTTCGTCTGATAGTAGTTTTTTTAATTACAATATATATTCCCAATTATAGTTTCCAAACATGTTATTTTTAATCAAATAGTGTGTTCATTTTTGTACCGATTTAATCAAAATTAGTTTTAAATATGAAATTTAAAAAATTGTATCTTTTTTAGTCAATTAGGTGGTGTTACAAAATAAACAATAAAAACTATTGGGTAGGAAATTTTTTAACAATAATAGTTTAAGAAAGCCACTTTATTTTTCCTTCATATTTCTTATATTCACATTCTTACATCAGCCTCTATTATCACTTTTATATCTGGTAAAAATGTCAGATGTTTTGAAGCAGTAATGCTATATATATTGTGTTTAGGGAAATGCAATATTAGTAGTACATTTGAAAAGGTGAAGGGAAAATGGAAGACTGCTATCAGACAATCAGTTATAAAATTTCTGTTTCAAAATTATTATTTTTAATTAAAAAAAAAAAAAAAAATAGAATATGCAATAACTGGTTAAATATTTGAATTATACTTTCAAATCATAAAAGGAGCATTTAGAATAGGAATCTCATAATAGTGCTTAAAATAGTTTTGTAGTTGTTAATATCTTAGCCAATATATTCTGATAAAGACTGACATTGGATTTTATATATTAAAAGACTATTTTTTACTTTTAAATCAAACGAATTTCTTAAAATGCATAGAAAACATAAAAATCCGTTCGAAATTTTATTGCTGCATATTTGTCTAATTATTATAATTTTACGAGTAACTGTTATGTAGCTAAGGTAATTTTTGTTATTCTAGGTACTCAGCAACTCGAGCTATTTTCTTTGCTATGTTTTGCACGTTGTTTGATTGTTTCAACATACCAGTTTTCTGGCCCATTCTCTTGTTGTACTTCTTGCTTTTATTCTGTGTCACTATGAAGCGGCAAATCAAAGTAAATATATATCCTATCATATTTTAATTATAGCTGGAATTTTTTAGTAACTTCATTCCTTGATTCTAAAGTAGTGTTGTAGCAATAATATTGCATTTGTTAGAAATTTTGATAAATAAAATTGTTTTTCTACTTCATATGTAAAAATAATTCATTAAATTTACAGAATGTGATAAAGACGAGAGGGATTGGAAAATAGGCTTAAAATTCAGAAATGATATTTTTAATAACTTATTAGCAACATATTTTTGCTTTTAGCTAACCATTTTTACTGAACTTCCACTAAGTTAAACATACAATTTGGAAGTGAGTAATGCCAAAAGACCCATTTTTTCATAGATTTTTGTCACACTTTGGATATGCCTGAGTGTACCTCCTAACTGTCTTATATCAGCCCCCAACCTTTAATGCTTCTAATTAAAAGTACAGCAATTTTACAAGTGTCCATTTAACTGTTTGACCTTTTGCAATGTCACCAGCTTATCCATTGCAAAAATACAGCAGCATGGAGCCAGTTGCTTCTAATTATTTTCAGATTGACTTTTAAGGAATTGCACTGCATTTTAAAATTTTATGACTCAATAACACAAGCCTAACACAGGAGAAAGCTCCAGTTTGATTTCCACCATGTGATCCGCAAATTTAATTTGCTTCTGAAAATAAGTAGATACGATAGCATTTATGTCCATTTTCCTAAATTATACATCAAAATGTTGTTATTTGTTTAGATTGTTTTATTTTATTTTCAGCACATGATCAAATATAGATATTTACCATGGACAACTGGGAAAACAACTTACAGAGGCAAAGAAGACACAGGGAAAATTGTAACTACATGATTAAAAGTGTTAGTTTACTATTTGAAGATAATTTTTCCCACTGTACAGTGATATTTGGTGAAATTGTGAAGTAAATTTCTGCTATACTCATAACTGAGTGTGCTGATTTGTGTGGTTTCAAAGTTTTGATGTACTATGTAACAATGACTGCTGTATTTGTAAATTTTGCGATTTTTCTACATCATAAAGTTACTGGTTTAAATACACTCACAGATAGATTTAATGATTACTCAACTGTTTTGTTTATGTAGAATTACAAGTAGAAAAAAATACTTTTGAAAAGTGGTTGCATTTTTCTTGTAAATTTTTGTTAATTTATCAAATTGAATTTTGTTATTAATATATTTACTAGTTTTATTTTATTTTGCTAGTTGGATACATTTTTAAATGACAGGGCAGTAGCAATATATTGAACACAATGAAAGAAATTTTCCAAAATATTATGACGAGTTAACTGCTTGGTTTTGTGTCATCGGCTTTGCTTTTAAGATACATAATAAAAAAATATCTCTGATATTGTGGAAGAGAAAAATACTTTGTTCTTATGATAAGCTTAAACTTAGTGGTCTTTTGCTTTGAATTTATGATATTTATTTATACTTAACTCTTGACTACCCTTTGTTTTGTAAGTATGTAGAACAAATTGTTTTAGGGTTTTAACACATTCAACAACTTTAAATTTGGTGCTATTTACTGAAAAGGGATATTTTTTGTTTACTCTGTGAATAATTTTGATAAAAGTATTATATGTATGAACTATATTAATGAATAAATAACATAAATTTACATAATTTGTATTAAAAATAATTTTTTACAATTTGAAATAGCTTAACCTCCATTTATTTGAAATAGTATTTATTTTTATGTGTATTTGATTGGGTTATTTTGTATTTGGATATTTAATGAAAGATCTAATTTCTACTACTTGTTTTACGGGTCTTTGGAGATAAAGTATTAATGTATTTTTATGATTTAAAAAATCTATCTGATCAATATACCAGATCAAATTTTTTGCCTGCAACATTTTAAAGCTACCTAATCTTAAATACATTGTACACCCTGGTTTGAATTTTAAAATAATTAAAGTCATATTTAGGATAAAATAAATCTAAAACCAATCGAAAGTATTTTTAAATACTAGCTAGAGATAATTTTATAGTATTTAAGGTTTTCTCTTTTTTTTTTTTTTTTTTTTTTTTTTCCCTTAATTTTATTTGTTTAATCTTGCTGTAATCAATTACCATAAAACATATTTTTGATTTATTTTATTTATGCTAACAGTGATTATTCCTGCTTGTCCTATATAAAGTCTTACATATTATAAGAAATAACCGAATCTTTTATTGACATGATTAAGTGATATAGATTTTGTAAGTCAAATATTAATCAATATTCAACTACAAAGTGTTATCTTTTCCTAAAATTTACCAAATTGTTAAGAAATATTGAAAGGTCTTGAAATTTTGTAGGATAAATAGTATCAGTAAATAACTAATAAAAACCTATTGAGCCTTATCCATTCTTAAGACTGCCTAAATCTTTTTATGGATTAAATGTGATTGATATTGTGAGACATAACCAATACTCAACTTACTGGCCTTGTTTATATTCTGATAGCCAAATCTTTATTGGATGCATTTATAATGATTTTTTTTTTTTCATGTTATGTTAATTTAAAAAATTTCATTTGGTTTGTATTTGCAAAAAATTTTATTAAGGTGTTTGTGTGCAAATGATATGCTATCTAATATTTCTAGTTGAGTATAATTCAAAGAATGAATGACATCTTGGGAGCATTACATTTCATGTAATAGAAAATTAGTGTAAATAAACCGATTTTTATTCAATATTTATCTTTTAGTATTTAGTCTCTTTTTTTCTTTTCTTTTTTTAAATGCAATCACAAGGAAGACACTTCTATTTTATGTTTTTTTGAGGTTAAGTGTGTTATCTTGGTTAATAGAATTTTTTTTTAAATATAATATTGAAATCTTGAATGCTTGTTAACATTTTTGCTTTGCTGCTTGTGGCATGGAATGTAAATTTTATTTAAAAGTCCAAGCCTGTTTTCAAGATATTTTAAAATAGATGTTTATGATAGTCTAGACAATTTTGTTTACTTGTTTTTAGAGTAGAGGAATAAAGAACACACACTTTCATTCTTATACCTGTAGGGCTTACTGTGTTTGTTATAATTTTAATTCTAATTAGTTTGCTAGTTGCTACATATCTAAGCAGTTCTGAGAATGTAATATATGCAAACCTAAGGATATACTGCAGATTTGGTGAACACTCAAAAACATTCTTCTTCGAAAGAGGAATTACCAACATACGATAAATTAAGTATTTCTAGAAATTTTTAATACGAGTTGAGTCCCATAGTTATTTTATTACTATTTTCATTTGGAGATAATTATTCTCAGACTCATCAGTACATAACATTTAAATATTTAAAATTATAATTTTAAACTAGCATTTGTCATTCATTTGAAATATTTAATACATATTTTTTTAGAAGATATAAAATATTCCTTTGATTTTAGTTTGTTTAGTGAGGGCTAGTGAAATTTTAACTTGGGTATAAACAGCTGAGGAGTACAATTGGAGAAATTTTGACCTAAAATTTCTTTTTTGTAATTTTTTCCATTTTCAAGGATGTATTAATTAGATTGAAAATATTTACCAACAATTTACTTTTTAAAATTAGATTTGCAGTTATTTAGTTTCAATATTTTTTGTATGTACATTATGATTTCACTATTGGTATATTATGGTAATTATGGAATATTATTCAACTATTGGTAATATTTCTATGTTCTTCATCTATGAAATAAATTGCAAGGCAACTGAGTAAAAAACCATAAATTAACTTTTAATAGATACTTATGAGACCATTTACATTCCCCTGAATGCATACATTCCAATTGTCCAATTTGGTTTCTGTCCAAGGAGATCAGTTGGAAAGAGACACAGCTTAGTGGATCAGTGCAGATCCTTTGTAGTTGACGGCAGCATAGTGTGCTGGGGCGGCATGAAGGATGGCACCATGGGCTGGAGCTACATGGCTGATGTGGGAGGAATAGGCAGCGACTGCTGGAGCGTGGTGGAGGACGGCTCCATGGTGAGCAATGGGGGCAGCATGATGCACTGCGTGGGCAATAGGGGCGGCATGATGTACAGCGGTGGCGTAGTGTGCTGCAGCATGGATGGGAGCTGCATGGTGTACGGCTACTGCTGGTGCTGCATAGTGGTGGGCAAGAGGGGCAGCATGATGGGCAAGAACTGTTGGAGCTGCATGGTGGATTTTGGATGAGTAGGCGAGAGCTGGAGCAGCGTGGATGGGAGCTGCTAGAAGTGGAGCATGAGCCAAGGGGGCAGCGTAGGCAACTGGGGCTGCTTTGTGGACCAAAGTGGTACCATGCTGGATTTGGGTTGAGTAAGCGTGGCCCTTGATTGCTGGGGCATTGAGAATTGCACCGTGGTAGCCTATTGCTGTGGCGGTGCAGGCTGCTGCCATGAAGAGGACGGATACCTAGAAGACCGATGTTTTAGATGATGTATAAAAAGTAAGTGACTTGTATAATGCTGCATTATGGTTCAATAATTGATTGCTAATATTGATGTTCTATCAAACTTTTTTTTAAATTGTCAATGTACTTTTTGTGTTGTGTTATGCTCCTTCAAAGTTTTAACATGTTTAATAGTTAACATAGAGTAAACGCCACATTCGATGTTATTTTCATTTTGATAATGATTTGCATACTAAACGATTATTTTTCTGTAGCAGCTAAACATATCCCGGAACTAACAATTATACAAACATACAATATTCAAACTCAACATCTGTGGTATAACAAACTAAATAATTCTCTTCATCCGTAAGGTGAATTTTGTTTTAAGACAGAATTCAGTTACAAGAATTGTCCATTAGATACTAAATTGCATAGGTAAAATAATTCAATGTGTAGTAATGGTTCTTGAAGACAGACTTCGACTTTATAAAGTAACATATTCTCAGTATTATTTCATAAAAGAAATGTTCATGTTATTAAACTCAACATCTATGGTATAACAAACTAAATAATTCATTCTTCATCCGTAAGGTGAATTTTGTTTTAAGACAGAATTCAGTTACAGTTACAAGAATTATCCATTAGATACTAAATTGCATAGGTAAAATAATTCAATGCGTAGTAATGGTTCTTGAAGACAGACTTCCACTTTATAAAATAACATATTCTCAGTATTATTTCATAAAAGAAATGTTCATGTTATCAAATGCTAAAAAAAAAAAAAAGCTTTCTCAAATGGCTTGATTTTTTTTTTTTTTTTTTTTTTTTTTTTTTTTTTGCCTTTCAAAATTTCAATAAATGTTTTTTTTTGTAGGAAATTTTGATGTGTTATCATTTAATTTTTCTTTATAAAAATCCACGAAGTGTATTAATATTTGCTATTTTGCTATGTTTGATTATACTTGAAATTTGATTAAAACTTACAAGTTTATTTTCTTTAGAACTTAGATAAAATGCGTTTTGTTAGATTTCTATGCTGATTTAAACTTTATGTATATTTCAATTGTACTTGGTGGGTTCTTGTAAAGTCGAATAAATTTAAAGATTTTTAACGTTATTTCATAAGCGATTGCTGCTCTGAATACATTAAATGGGAGTGTCAAACATAATAATAAAATCTGAAGATTAAAAAAAATTTAGTGTGGTGAACGAGTTCTGCATTGAACGGGAAAACTAAAGATAATAAAATATGATTTTTTTTTTTTTTTTTAATTTTTTTTTTTTTTCAATCCTTTATATTAACTTTGATTTTGTGTTTGCGCCTACCGTACAAATTTGCGGAATTACAATCCGATCTAGCTGAAACTTGGCAGATTGTTGTAGATGAACTTGCTTTGTGTCAAGTTTTGTGATGGTCACTAAAAGACCACTTTTACACACGTTTTTATTGCCTTACGTCAGAATTGTCAGCTTTTACTGACGTTCGATATTTAATGACTGAAATCCTCCCCTATTAAAGTTGACGAGGTAAAATCTTTGGAGAGATCTTACTTTCTATCATCTAATTGAACTGAATCTTGGCAAATACACTTGTTATGAATGACAATGTATTCAATTAAGTTTTGGGGGCAAAAAAGAAGAAAAAAATTGTAAATTGTTCGGAATGGAACTTTTGTTGTTTGTGATCAAACGCTATGAAAACTCGATCTGAGCTCAAGAAGTTGCAATTTCTCATAAAAATTGTCAATGCATATAAAGGATTTATTTAAAAAAAACTTTGTTTTTATGGGTTCGGTATTACTAAACCGTAACCAAATGATTTATTAACTGAACTTCTGAACTCGATGTTTCAACCACATTCAAATTGCAATTTCCAAGTATTTTACAAAAGGGTATGGATTCCTCTTCATGGAAAATAGCATTTTCACAATATATTTAGATTTTATAACGATTAAAGATCCATACATTTGCATTTCATGTTTACAAATAAAGTTATTTTTATTTCTAAATTACTCTTGTTCTGAAATTTATCTTACTAGAATATTTAGAATGGATAAAAACAAAATCTAGCCAATTCATAGTATTTTGGCAACTATAATTACTAAAATGTCGTCTAAAAATTGATAAGTTTGGCGGCAATTTCTAGTTGCAACTAAGAATGTTTACTTCGTTCAATCGGATAGACGGACTTAAACTTTGTTTTATCTTATCTTTACTTTAGTGTTAAAGTAAAACTAAAATATATTGAACATAAAAATTCTCTGATATTCTAAAATTAAATTAAAATTGCAGTTTTTGAATATTATATCTATTGTTGTATGTTGTTTTTGCTAACTATTGTCCCAGCAACATTCTTCATTGTAACCAAATTAAAAGCACTTATATCTCGATTTCCGATTGGATTCTGGACCCTTACACATATCTTGATTTTTGTCATCAATCAATTTTTCCCTAGTCGCATACACCTTTCCAGTTTCATTAAAAATTATTTTTTACTTATTAACTACAATTTCTAACGGAACGAACGGACTTTTAAACACCATTGAAATTTTTGGTATCAACGTGATACAAGGCTGATATGAGAAAAAGAAGAAGAAAAAAGATTAAAGGACGATTGTACTACTTTTTTCATCTAATGGATACGAAAATGGCACTCTTAAAGATTTTATTATGAAAGCGTTAGATACTTCTTACCGAAAAAAGTAACGTTAAAGAAGCTGTAAAATATGAATGATTGAAACTAAATATCTTCTAAAAGATTCGGTATGTTGAAATTGGAATATGAGAGTGGAATTGAAATCATTCAAAACGTAGGTTTAGTATTTTCTTAATATTCTAAAAAAAATATTTATGCAGTAATAATAGCAATAATAAGTATAATTTCATGCAAATTATTTAAAAAAAGAAAGCAAGTTATGTCTCCACTTTTCAACCGATGTTAAAATTCCCCCTTTTTGTTATAAGTCTAAATCAAAGATCTCTATGATATTCACTTACCAATTGGAACATCATGATGAAGCTTGAGGAGTTGTATGTGACAACGAAAGTTGACAGATAGTATGATTCCGATTCCAAGTCCAGTCTCTTTTTATACCCCGAACAAATCCTACGATTTCAGGTACGATGACAGAAGGGTACTTGTTAAGAAGGTGGGATTTTTTATGTAGGTCAAGTACACTCCACATCTTGGGACTTTCACTCCCGATCTAGTTTAGCAGCAATTTCGAAGCGAAAGGTCGATAAGTAGAACTTAGAAAGCACGTACGGTCATTTTTTAATTTTTTTTTTTAATATGCTTTTGTTCTTTATTCATTTTGACCACGCCTTCTCGTTGCTGCTACAATGTTGACGGAAGCATTGTGGACTATTAAGGTCGTCTTTGCTTTTGCTTTCGGTAATTTCCCTTTCTTTTACGTTAATCCTTGATGATAATTTAGACAGAGCGTTTGCTTTTATTTGTTTTTGTATTCATCTTACCTCCTAGATAGAAGCTTTAGGCGAATTTTCACTTTTAGGCGGATTGGAAAGGGGGGAAAGGGGGGTTTTTGGGATGCGAAGGTTGAAAGGCGTGGTGGCCACAAACACAAAAGATAAATTATTTGGGTTTTCTCAATCAAGTGTAACATTCCTAACAATGTAATTAATTTGAATCAAGTTAGGAGAGCTAAGGTTGTTTTAGTTCTAAAAGTACGAAACATATCGTAGGGTTCATAATGACTAAGATCCCAAATATTTTTTTTTTTTTTTTTAATTTTTTTTTAAAAAAAAGGTTACTGCATTGCACAATTTTTTTTTAAACTTTCACTGTTATTTTTGCCCCATATGAATTACAACAATAAATTTGTAGATGCATTTTGAGAATAAAATTCAAATATGCTGGTGAAAATAAATTCCTGTTATAAAAGAGAAAATCGTCCTTCTTAAATTTAACAACGTCCACAGGTATCTGGAATGCCAAATTTACTAGAAACGGCGAAATTTTTCTTCTTGACCTTGTTAGTTGATATCCAGACATAAAAGGAAAAAAGCCTATTTAAGTAGATAAATTTTCTAAATTTTAACTTTGCATTATTTTAAGTATAAAAATTGCTGAGAATTAGCATGTCATAATGTGTTTTGAAAGATTTTGCCAGTTAAGTAGGGTATAGGGTTTGTCCCAATACTTCAGATGCTTAGTTGATCATATTACTAACAACATAACACTAATATCCATCTTTTTTATTTATTTCATTTTACCGTATATTTCACAATACTTACCTCTGTTTTTAAACTTATAACAAAAACAAGAGATTTACAAATTTAAATGAATTTTTTTTTAAATGTTTTTTTATCGTCTACCCCTGTAAAAAGTGCTTTCTTATACAGATTATCACTTTGAGAAAAAACAACTTCATGTAAAAATGCTAATTTCTGGATCGAATTAAAATTCGATACAAATGATTAAATTTTACTGAAGTCAGTAGTTTTGATTGCTGCTTGTAATTCAGAAAAGCAATGTGAGGAATAAAATACGCTATTTGACAACAAAGTATAACTTTGACAAACTAAGAAATGCCGCTATATATAGCTAAATATATAGGTCAGGTGGTGTAGAATAGGTAATATTGATTTTTATTTTCTAAATAAAAGGTTTTATATTCGTAATTCATTAACTTTTTTCATATGTTTTAAATAGCTGTTGGAATATTTAATAGGTAAGAAAAATGTTCTTTTTCTAAATCATACTTTTTTAAACTTTGAAAAATGTCTTAAATTATTTAATTGGCGAAATAGAAGATTCGTACTTTATAAATTTTAAATATAAATCTGCTTAGAATATGCTTAATTTTAATGTATTAGTCAACAAACTTCTTTTTTTTTTACGTAAACTGACAAGTATACAATAAAATATTCTTAAAAATCATTTCCCCCCCCCCCCTTTTTTTTTTTTGTAATTTACCTACGTTAATATTTAAAACCAACACAGTAAAATAAAGATATAAAGAATTTATAAAGAATTCATCGCGATTGTTATTTGTAAAGGAAATCGGATATATATCCTCGAATTGTACATACTCATTTGCTCCCTTAGTCCTTTGCTCTCTAACCAGAGTTAGCCACTACGCGGCCCGCTGGCCATATCCGGCCCACGACAGGTTTTTCTGCGAATCCTCGTCAGCAGCTAAGAAAAACAAAGAACGGTCACAGTATGGAAATTTTTTCTTTTATATAATTTTAATTTTTTCAAAATAGTATGTGTTTACTATGTAGAACAGAATTCTCCACTACATGATCCGAAGAAACGGGGCAAGATTTTTTCATCAAGTATAAATAGAGGAAAAACTTACTGAATTTCATTTGGATGATTTATTAAGATTGTCTGCAACAAATACTGTGACAGATAGCGACTCTATCATAAAATATACTGAACGATTTTCACAATCGTCGTCTCGCAATAGATAATGACTGAAACGGGGGGTTTGGATGTATGGTTTAAATACCTTTATTAAAGTACATGTTATGCATAATGCATTTGGTTGTGGGTGCTTTGCTTTCCCAGAAGTTGTGGGGGCAGCTTATGCGGTATTATATCAATTATTAAATGACTCCTGCACGCAGGGATGACTATGCAACCCTTTCGGACAATATTAAGTTCCCCTTGAACCTCTGTAAACATTGATGGCTAAAGAATGATTGTGAATGAAGCTATGATTGTGTCAAACCGATTACTTGACATTTTACCAGATATTAAGAAATAAGTGTCTTGTGTTTCTAGATTAGAGAAAAAATTCCCACATCCTGGCACAAAGACATTTGAAGCTGTACAGAAAAGCTTTAAAGATATTCTTTTTCTTGCGAAATGTAATTTTTTTATTCACCTAGCAAGTGAAGTAGAACCTTAGCTAACTCTGTATCAAACTGACAAGCCCATGCTGCCCTTCATTTCTGGGGATTTGAATAATAATTTATTTATAATATTTGGAAAAGTTTGTTGCCCAAATTTGTTAAAGCTGAACTGCTTACAGTTTATTCTTTAAAACTAATAAGCATTGATTTAGATTATTCATCTAATCTGAAAGATGCTAGCCTGATAGATGTTGGTTTTGTTGCCAAAAAGCAAATAAAAGAGGTGACTAAAGTTAAACAAATAACATATTAGCAGAAAATGGAATTTTTTGGTTTCCAAGTCATTTTTACTATCCATGAGAAAAAAAGCTTGTCAAAAAGTGTCCATTGCAATATTCTCTTATACAGAACATTTCGTGCCTCGATCCACGCACTTTAATAAACGCGTGGTGAAAAGAACTATCTGATAAAAATTAAGGAATCTGATTACGATAAAGTTTTAAAAGAGTTCCGACATTTTGTGGAAGAGTTCAAAGCTTTGGACTTGTCTAATCATTTAAAGGTTGTTCTAAAGCTGACTTCAATCCTGCTATTGATCGAGTTGACACGTTTTATTTCCATATTTTTGTCAAAAAATCTGAAGTGTTTTAGTATTTCAAAAGTTGTAAGCATGTTACCACTTTTATCACATAGGCAAACTTCAGTAGAAAGGTTTTTCAGTAAATTCGAACTTAATAGTGGAAAACCTCAAAGAACAATCTATAGTGTCAAAGCGAGTAATCAAGGATCATCTGAGAAGCTTTGGAGGACTTACTAAAGCAGTCATCAATAAAAGCCTTATAATGTCTGCTCATAATGCCAGACAAACGTACCAAATGTACTTGGATAAACAGAAAAAGAACCTGCAGCCAGTAATGGAGTGAGAAGCGGAAGGCTCTTCTGGGAACAGTCTCTATTTAGCACTATTGATGCAAAATTAAATGAAAAATATTTGGAGTTTAAAAACTAAATATGTAATTTTAAAAAATAAAATACATTTTATCATACCATAATGGAATGTAAATGAGAATACCATATTATGTAAATGCCATGTAAAAAAAATAAGTTAACTATTAAATGCAGATCGAGTTCTAAAAAAATAGTATTTTTATTTTCGGAAGACCTACAAGTTGTAGCAGGAATTATTAAATTGAGCTGTGACAGATTAGTATTTCAAAGACTTTAGTAAATACAAGTGTTTGTCAAATTATAATTTTGAAAGTAATTGATTAATCTCGTGTTATCATTATAGACCTTAATAATCTGATGATTTAACCATATTTATGGAAAGTCTTTTATAATGTTTTAAACATACGATTCCTGCTTGGTAGCATTACTACTAACTCAACAGAATTATTGTCTACTGTTTATGTCTGCTTTTCCATTAGTATTTCTGTAGTCCACTCATATTTTATCTTTCTATAACATGGTTCAACTTTTCTTTTTCTAAAGGACAATTTTTGCCATTTGTTGAGAATAAAGCGTAGAATCGCTTCGATATGTATTATAGTACATACACTAAAATTTGCATTGCATGATCAAGGCATCATAATTTTATTTGCAATACCTCCTGCAAACTTTTCAAACACTCTTGGAATAGTCCTGGAAAACTCGTGGAAATTTTTTTTCAAAAACTTGTATGAACCCTGTATTTCTAATGATAAAAAAATACCCCATTAGCGGATATATTTCACAACAATCAACGTCGTCAGCGTGATGAAGGCGCATGTAATTAAAAACGAAGTTTTAGTTACTGAAATACTATGGACATTGAACATCATAAAAAAATCACGGCTCTTATAAATTAAATGAAAACGTTGATAAATTATGTAGTTGCATGTTATCCGATAACGTGATTGCATTTAAAGTCTAAATTTTCATGTAGAGAAAAACACTGCATATTATACAGTATTTGTTATCAAGTCTTCAGAGTAGATTGGAAGACAGTTTAATCAATAAGACTTTTGTATTATTATTTGACGAAAGTCTTAACATAATGAAACAAGACAATGGATGAAACAAGACAATGTATACGATATTGGCGTGATTACCAAGTTTGTACTAGCTACTTTACTTCTGTTTTTATGGGACAGAGTACTGCTTCTGATTTTTTTATTGTAACCTTAACATTTTCTTTTACTGAAACCTAAAAAACATTTTTTTTTTTTTTTTCCTTTTCTATTTACTCGATTGCACAGTTTGCAAATAATTTTTTTTAATGTATTTGTGTTGATAACGCATCCTTGAAAAGTACTTAAAAAGTCTTGGAATTTTGTTCTCCTTCAAGTTACGAACCATGATTTCTGTGTAGTAATTTATAAATTCAAATTTCACAAAATTCAATTTTTAGTTTGCGTAAATGATGTCTTAGAAAAAAATTATTTCACGTCATAGATCACATTATCAGGGTTCGATTAAAAAAATCTGGACTTGAATTGTAAAAGTAGCTATTCGAATGTGTCTAATTTAAAGTTAGTTACACGGTGTGTGTGTTTTTAATATAAATTTTGCATTTATTCTTCTCATATGTTTAAAAATTCATTAGGTTTCAAATTTTTTTTCATTGGGTAAGAGCTACACATTAGGATCTGATTTAGAAAATGCCTTACTTTTCTGTACGCGCAGCACCAATGATGTAAAACCTCATTCCGGGGGAAAAAAGCAAATGATATGACCTTGCTAATCCTATTTCTATTCAATAATTTGATTCATAATCATGCACCTTGACACGTAAGTTGAAAAAAAAATCACTGATACACAATTTTGTACTTCAGCGAAGAAAATCTACAATTAGTAGTGATGATATTCTCATAATAAACAATGCATAAATAAAGCTATTAATTGCCCTCAATATACGCCAATATTACTAAACAATAGAACTTTAGTCTACTTAAGGACCCGAAAGTTTTGGGACCTCTATGTCCGTATATGGAAAATCAGGCCGACTCTGGTTATACTGCGCTGAAAATTCATTTTAAAAATCATTTTTTTTTCTTTCTATACTAACCGTATAGAAACCTATACTAATATTAATTACCTATACTAATATTAATATTAATACCTATTTAATATAGCCTATACTAACCGTAGACTATACTAAGATAATTTTAGATCCATACTAACCGTATAAATGGTCGAACTCGAACACTGGGGGCTTTTATCTTACGTATTCTTCTTGTTTCAAAGAACTGATATTGGATAGAATTGTATGAATGGAACACAAATGAACAAAATACAGTTATTTGGAATACACTGGAAATAGTTTACAATTTCATTCTTTTTAAAATTAAAGATCTAAACATCACAACATTATTTCTTAAATATATTTAAACTGTCATTATATTAGCTATGGTGATTGGTAGTTTCCGAACAAAATGTTATTCCTCTAGCATAAAAGATTTTGCAAGTTGAATAATGGCATTTAATATATACGTTCAATTTAATAATGGATGAATTTCATATACTTGAAAGCAGTGGCGACCCGCGGTCGAAAATGCTAATGAAGCAGGAAACATGCTACTCCCCTTCCCCCCTCCACACACACTTCCTAACCCTCATTCATGAACGTAATTTTTTTAATATTCAAACACAAATCGAAGTTTTCTTTTAATTTATATAAATTAATACTATTTATAACAACATTATAAAATAAGAAAAATTAATCACATAAATTGGTATAGTTTGTTATTGACCTTTAAAAACATTCTTTCTTGCATGGCCTCTAAATGTGCATGTAAGTTCTTGTTTACTTAAAAACAATACTGCTTTGATGGATGATTGCATGAAGCGTCCTATTCAGAGTTATCTTTTTGTTAAATTCAATAATATAAAGTCGAGAATTTTCAGTAATGCGTCGACTATTTGAATTTCGCTTCTTATCAGTTTAAAGATTTTTTTTTTTTAAATATTCGATAGAGAAAACGTGTATTTTAAATGCTCAAGTGACGGTGATTAGTCCACCATATCTACCAAAATTTCAAATGCCCTTTTTAATTTTTGACTATCAAAAAACTACTACATAACCACGAGAAAAGCACATACAAAGATGACTGAAACTTACATTATGCTGAGATATATGCTTTTTTTTTTAATGAATAGACAGTTTTGATATCGGTCTATCTTCTTAAAGTTGATGGTGTTTGTCATCTTCTTTCTGTCTACTAAAAGGAGTTTCAAGCAAGATGCGCACTTTGTCATAATGGACTCCGTGTTTGAGAATAGTTAATTTAAGAAATTACAAAGCAACATGTGTAAACATTTGTTTGGAGATATTCTTAAGAGTGTGCTACCAACCACCCTCGCCTGTTCACGCAGGCCAATCAGTTCATAAATTTTCCAAGTATTGCCGAAGTTGGAAAATTTCTTTACGGCTGAATCTCGCCACAATGCCGTTTACAAAAAAAAACGTGGGGAAAAAGGCTCATAGTAACAACGGTTGACATTGTAACTATGCAGCGAAAGAGTAATTTCACGAACTAGCTGTAGTTCGCTCGAAGATCACCAGTTTTGGTTGATTTAAAGCGGGTTTTTTTCCTCCTGAACCGTGTGTTGAGTCAACAGGTTTGCTATTTATTGAAGATGTGTTCACTTACCTTAGAAATTCCATCTTCGTTTTCATTCTGATCTTCATTTAAGAAAATTAGTATTACTATAAGAGTTATACTCATCACTAATTCACTCACTGTCTGACTGCCTGATTCATTCCGTAAATTAAATTTTAACCAATCATTGTTGAAAGGTTGAAATTCTTTCCTATTGCTAAAATTATTTTAATCCGAATAAATAAAATATATTTAGACGTGAATGCATAAATTCACTTTCATTTTTAATAACTAAATTTTGAAACGTTGTTTCCCGCATATTTTGCTGTTATGGATGTTTTTCCTTTCAATACCCATATGTTAACATAGTTATTATTTGAAATTAGATGCAAACACCAAGCACACGTTGACAACAGAGTCGACACTATGTTAATGAATATGAATATAATCGATTTGATTAATGGTAACTCTCATACAGGGCCGCCGACAGGGGGGGGGGGGGGGGCAAAACAGTGCAAATGACAGGGGCCCGTCTTGCCAAGTAGGGCCCGCAATATACTACCAGTAACAGTCTCTTTTTTTTTTTTTTTTTTTGGCTACACCGTCTAACATGCGCAAACCACAAGTAGAGGGAGAGACTATGGGGGACAATTGTCAAGAGAACCTTTAACTACCAACAACAGATTGTAGCCTAAGGCAAGTTTTTACTTAACCATACATATGGTGTCTAATGGATGTCTGCTCTATCAGAGTGGGAGTTATCCGATTTTTACTTTTTGTTGTTCTTTTGAAGCTTAGTAAATAATCTTTTTGCTTCTAGTGAATATTGATAAATCTGTAAGGGGCACCTAACGAGCTCTGACCTCTAAGGCAAGCAATATTTATTGAAAAAATTATAGTGTTATTTCGTGGACAAAGGTTTAAAATGAGGTAAGAATTAATCTACAAAGTGGCCTTTGATGACCCTTATAGATCTTTTTGAGGGCCCCGTGCCATATAAAATACGATATTTATTCTTAAACATGAAACTTTATTTAAGTACATGCAAAAGTTATTAATTGCCATTTCATAGACGAGAGTTCATTGTAATTTTTTTAGGAATAAACAAACACGTAATAAGCATCAAGTATGCCAATATAGTAAACAATAAATTTACTATGTTAATTTCCACTCAAACTGTGTATACGTACTAGGAATAAATAATTTTCTGTGGGGCCCTTTACAAGTACGTCTTGCAACGTTAAAAACATCTAAACAAACAAGAATTAAACATCAAGCATTGAACTTCGAAAGGACCCCGTCGACTGTTGCCCCAACAGAATAAATATATTATATTTAAATTTAAACTACATAATCATAAATACACTAAAAATAAGCACGTGTATCAATTTTAAATTAAATGTTTCGCTTATGTGACCTCCACTTGCTCATGGACGTAGGCCCTGATCATCGCTTAGAGACACAAGGCCCGGGCCTTGGGCCCATGATTTTAGGGGGCCCCGAAATTGTCTGTAGACCTATTTGTTTCACAAAAGCTATGTGAATATCGTTTATAATCAATATAAAAGAATTTTGATTAAAAAAAAATCATTCTGTGTTAATCTTGAACCGTCTTTAGTATCGTAGAATGTATTTAATGAGATAAACCGAACCATAATTTAAAAGCGTAAAAAACAAGCTTTCTTGAAAAATAGAGGGAAACAAAATTGAAAGGAAGTATTGACGAATTTATTGAGAGATCATCAAATGTTGACTCTGAAATTGGGAATAATGCTGCAGATATTGTTGTCACGGATATTACTACACATTGTGATAGTGAAATGTAATGCTATACATAACAAAGTTTTTCCTTTTTTGATTTATAAATTTGATTGTTTAAAATTTGTTTCTTAATTTGTGATAAAAAAAATAAAAAATAAACTTTTAGAAAAAAATATTAACATTAATTTATCAACTTTTTCTATAATTAATGTTAATTCATTTGACTTTGTGTCAAGCCCATTTCCAATAAATCACGCGTTTAAAATAAGAGCATAAGAGGGGCCCCAAAATGTGCCCGGACCTTGGGCCCCAATTTGTTATGGTCAGACACTGTTTGGAAGCCACGGTCCCTCACGAGTACACATATAATTTATTTATTATTATTATTATTTGCCAAAAAGTTCAGCCCGAGATTTTAAGATTCTGTCGCTGTACATTTGTACAATTGTATTCAAGGGGAAATATTTCTTAGAATATATTAAGGAGGGGATTTTTAGTTTAAAAAAAAATTGCATATTTTTTTTAATAATTCGCATTTTCCCTCCCATTCTCATTTTTTTTTTTTTTTTTTTTTTTTATATTTGCAGTCTCTACTAATTACTTTGACGAATTCCTATTAATATTAAAATATAAAAAATTTTCTTAACTTTTCTTTTCCTTTACTTCAAGCATTAAGGAGAAAGACTATTTCAATAAAATTCAAAATGTATTCAATTTCATCAAACTTTTTCAAATTTTTTTAAATTTAAATTTAATATAATACATTAATTAAAAAAAATATGGACATTTCAATGCATTTAAAATTTTATAAAGACTTGCGACTTGTGAAAATTGTTCAACAAAGTTCTATGGTATTGAACATACTTTTTTTTTCTTCAACTTTGTGCCATTACTTAATTCTTGTCTATTCAGAGTCGGTAAAATAAAGATTTGTTAAACAATAAGCATGTTTCTCACAGCTTTTTTTTAATTCACGATTAAAAAGTCCAGAATATTTAAAAATATTTTCAAATTTTATTTACACTATTGATTTTTCAACTAATACAAGTTCATTGGTTGCACATCAAAATTTAAATTAACACATTTTAAAATAACATTTTCCTAATTTTTTCTTAACTTTTTAGTTCCCATTGCAATTTCTGGAATATCCTTTATAGGGGCCGGGTTCCCGCCCGAGAAGAAAAACCCTTTTCACCCCTCCATGTGAGGTAATTAGAGAGACAGGGAATAGACCTCGGCTAAACTAAGGGTGATTTATCTCTCTTCACTGTCTGGTTTCCAGACAGAGGTTGACAACTCTATATCCTCAAGGCGTTTTTCTTTTCTTTAACAGTACAAGGTATTTGTGTTTCGTACTTTCACCTGTTACCCTCTGTTGTGACGAGAGTCGTAAAAATCACCCCCCCCCCCTCCCGCTGTGAAAAGGGTCCTCTATCGCAATGTAGTGTGCCGCTAATGGTATCGGACCTCCAAGGTCCAGTCAAGATGGGGGGAGAAGGGGGGGGGGGTAAGAACTATGAGAGACACGGCCGGAATGGGACTCAACCGGCTGGTCCCGAACGGGGACTATAGTTAAGTAATTGCTCGTTCAAAAAAGTTCCATTAACCATTGTTGTAAAACATTTTAGATTTTGCTCATAATGGAAAACGCAATATATATAGTGTAATATTGCCTTTCCAAGTTTATCGAGAGAATAGTAGGCATTTGAGAAAATAGGGTTCTTTTCTCTAGATGTCGTCTATACCACTTTACCTCCAAAGTAGTAAACCCTCTCCTAAAAAAAGTTTGCCTCAGGGTCAGACGGGGGAGAAATTACAAAGCGATGTTAGATTTATCTATGTTTCTCGACAGCTATGTCGCAAATTCCACAATAGACAGGACCCAGGGGTTGGCCATAAACTAATTGCTTCTCGAGTTGGAATTTTAAAAGCAGGGGTTTTGCTAATGACGCTTTCCATGAAAGGCCATTCTCCAAACCATTTCTTGGGGGTGTTACGTTTCTTTTCTTTTTCTGGATGGGGTGGTCCAATAGGAAATTGCAACAGACACATACTGTACTGACTAATACATGACACCCAGATAGAAGTTATATGGATACAGTTCACAGTTTTAACTATTGTTGCGTCGGTACTATACTTAATTCTCTTCGTGGTTTTGTGATACTTTTTTTCCCCACCATTTGAGTTAATTCCTAGTCTACTTTACGGTATTTTAGCAGTATTGGTGATAATTGGTAAGTGATAAAGTTCAGATTATTTTTTATATATTTATATATATATATAAATTTGTAGCTACCATCAATTCTGTTGAATCCCCATCGAGATTTTGACTTGACGATAAACTTGAAATGAAGCAAAATATGTTTCATTTGGAACTAGCTAAATTTTTCATAATCCAATGAAGTATGAAAAATAGTATTTAACAAAATATTTATTATTGTATGCCTATTTGTAATTGCTAACTGAACTCTGATAATGAAGGTTTTTTTTATTAGATATTTGCTTTAATTACTAATTGAGTAACTAAATAAAAATAATGTATCAGTATTTTATCCTTCGTAAGATATATATTTTATTTTAATATTGCTTTCTGAACCAAAGTTTTAAAACACTTTTTAGCAGCGAAGGAAATGTGAATCCTCTAATATTTAATATTTTTTTATATATATATATATACATTTAATATCTAAAACAAAGCCGTCAATTATTAATAAAAAATGACTTTCCAAACGGATTTTATTCAACAACTAAATTGAAATTTTATTTTGCCAAACGTTAATATGCAAGAAGAAATATGGCATGTTTTAATTTGTCCTAAACATTTTATTTATTGATTTTAATTTGGCTGTTAAACAACAATTCAAGTAAATTGCAATTGTTCTAACTAAATGGTTATAATTATGGTTTTTTTTTTTTTTTTTTTTTTTTTTTTTTAATGAAAATATTAAAAAGTTGTTTTAATAAAATCTTATTGATTATAATTTCATTAAAGGCACATTAAAAATCCTTTTTGTGAACCATTTGGAAAATGTATGTACTCTAATAAATGGGCGCCAACTTTAATCGTGTGGGTACACGATCATGATCCCCCTTTATTATAACTGTTGTTGACATTTTACTTTTACTTTAATATTTTTTTTTACTGATTGCCACTCCTAGGATTAACTTTTGAATTTAATAGCTTGTTAAGTTAAAAAATAAATGGTGCGGAAATATAAAGTGGTACATATTGCTATATTGGTTATTTACTGCAGATGATATGTGGATTGTAAAGGGGGAGTTTTATGCACTAAACCAAGAATAATCAGATGATATGTGGATTGTAAAGGGGGAGTTTTATCCACTAAACCAAGAATAATTTAACATTTTAATAAATAAAACAAAATGAGGATTGTTCATGTTTATTTAATTGACAGATAAAAAAAAAGACTTTGGATATACACTTTTAATTGAGGGAATCATGTCAAAGAATTTAATGACTTAATTGAAATTTTCGATTCAATTTTTAGTTGCATGTACAAATTTTAATTGTGTCCAATTTTTGCCGACTAATATTTATTTATCTTAATTAAGGGAAAAGAAGCATATTTTTATAAATTTGAATATTCAAAATATTTCTTACTTATGTAATCTCATTGTACTTAAATTAAACTTTCAGTACATATTTTTAATAACTTTCATTTTTAAAAAATAGTTTGCATATTTGTACTTAACTTTTAAAGAACATAAACATTTAAAAGTGATGGGATTCCGAACCTTAAAAATTAGAGTTAACATTTACATAAAAGGTTTTTTTTTTTAGAAGGGTTAGCTGGGGAGGGGGGGACAAAATTGCCTTCGCTTATAATTAAAAATTTGCTTTGACCGCCCTTGTACACTGTAAAGCTTTCTTCATCGAATGAAGTAGAATTTCTGAAGAAAACTTGAGAATATTGTATTTTAAGAAATTTATCTTCCATCGTATCTAGTAAGTAAATTTTTTTAAAGTGATATAAGGGGAAAAAAGTTGTTAAAGTTGAATAACACCTTGGGAGAAACCCTTAAAAACACCTTAAAAAAATTTCCCGATGCGCAAGCTTCCCGATTGTGTCCCGACTACACACCTGAATGTCGGCAACCCAATCAACGCTGGTGCCATATTTCTGTTAACGAATTTTTTTTTACTATATACGCTTCTCTACTTACAAAAACCTAAGTATTTTAAAAAAATTATAAATAGGGGGATATTATCGTTTTATTATGGGCGACAGTGTGTGCATGTGTATATAGAGGGAGGTGTAGGGGGCCCGAGGGACAGTTGCATAGGGGCCCAAAAATCCTGTCGGCGGCCCTGCTCTCATATCTATTATAGCGCCAATTTTTTTGTCAGTGAAGATCCAAAAAATGTACTATATATGCTAAAAATGCGTATATATATAGATATATATATATCAGAAATAATTTGTATTTGCATAATATTAAAAGAAAAATTAAATTTTTCATGATATTAAAAGAAAAATTATATTTTTCCTAAATACTTCGTGAATATTAAATTAAAATGTTTGCTATATTCATCATTTTTATACGGGCGTCTTACATCTTTCTAGTAGTATATAATTTTACTTTTAAACTAATAAATTTATATGCAGCCCAGCTGTAACCCATGAACCGCAACTGCTTGAACATATCAGATACAATATAATATATTTCTTTCAATGATATTCGAATAGTTAATATGGAATATTTTCAAATCGAATATCCCCCAAAAAATGAAATCTTTCATTTTATGTTAATGAACCATTCATATTTTATATAAAAAACATTTATCATTTGCTAAGTAAATATCCAAATTCAATGAAAATATACTTATTTTTTTGTAATTCATATGCAAATTTTATGCATAAGATAATTATTATTTTATTATTGAATATCCAAATTGTATTAAGCATGTTTTGCTATTCAACTGTTACAATAAGTGAGAACTCTTCAAATCTGAACTCTTTTAATGACCCCCTTTCCCCTCTCACCCTTCTTAAGTTTTTGGAAACCGACATTTTCCCAAGCTAAACTTGATTTAATGAATCTCGAAAGTTCACTTCAAAAACTTTCAACTCATTTATTCTGCACGAGTCTCAAGCCTTCTCGATCAGTCTCAAAAGTCTCAAGGGAATTGCGAAAAATATTTCTTTTCTTTTAACCTGCTCTTCATTTAATCTCTTCATAAGGAAATGAGGGGAGGGGCGCCTTCCGAATGTCCGAATCCGAAACGCCCTCGAGCTGTAGGCTATCTGGGAGGCAGAGATGAATTCCAAGGTTGATCTTCAGAACAATCGCCAAGGAGTTACAACTTTTAGCGAACTTCTGTTCTTGCAAAACGATGCCCCACTTTTTTAGCTCATCAAGAGGACGAGTTATTAAAGTGGGACCCTCCTTTCACTTTCTCATTTGGTCATGTTTCATTTACCTTAAATGTTATTTTGTATCGGGGTGAGGTATAACCTGCAATTTTATCTGAGAGGAGTAGACCTTCACCTTCAGAACAAAGCCCCGGGACAGTAAAAATAACATTCCTTCTCGATTTCACTCGAAGTCAAGTCTTGTGGTTGGATAATTTTATTCTCTGCTTTTCGAAGAGTGGTCCGCAGCCCATTGGTTATTTCATGTGTGGGGAGTGGGGATGAAATTTAATACAATGGAATCACTTTTTTGAATTCTTCAAGACCATGGGAACGGCCAAGGAGGTACAAAGGGCTCGCACTCACCTTGGATTTTGAAATTTTAAAATAATGTGGTGAAATGTGGTAAAATTCGCTGGACATAGAATGTTTTATATTTTAAAATATTCAATGGAATAAATTTAAGACATAACCATTGATTAAAACTCCATTAAGACATACAATTAAAAAATCAAAGTTAAAAAAAAAATTAACCGTCTTGTACCCCTCTGAACATAATTCTGCCGGCGCCCCAAAACCCTTTTTAATCTGAAAATCGTATGGAAAGTCGAATTACCTATCGAAATGACTAAAAATGGGTTCTAAACTGTTTCCAAAAATATTTCTTTACTTGGTTAGTAAATGTTTCTCATATTGAAAGTTTGTAGCGTGTAAGGTCCCCACACTATTGTGCGGTAGAAAGAATGCTAATAATATTGCTAATAATGTAAGAAGTTTCGCTGCTGATCCGAACCTGCACCTAACTCTTTTCCAAATGAATAGGTACGCTGGAGATCGTAACAGATAGTCTCGTGTCGATTGTTTGACTGCTGGGTAGAATTTTTCAGGGTTTTCTCTCTTTGATATGTAAATGCGCAGCAGTTTCCCTTGAAAGACATCTCTAAAGGATCCCTCACCTCCCACACTTCCCTTCTCCCAACTCTTGATCTAACAACAATCTGCCGCAGTAGAACCCTCCTATGTTGCAAGATTTTAGCCAATAAAATCTCCAACATAATACGATGCAAAATGGTAGTTGCGTGGGGTTGTTGTTTTTGGTAAATCACAAAGGAGGGGGGGGGGGGGGGATTTTGTGTTGATTATTTATATTTCTCTACTTTATATTCTTTTACATAAAAATTACGTGTTTCACTGGTCATCTAGACTATTATTTTCTCCTCCATCTCAAAAATTTTCCTCTCTTCATGTGTGATATATACACGTATCACATTCATTGAAGTTGGAGAATAGACAATGTCTCTCCTCCAACCTAATAGAGAATTGGTGTTGAGGAACTTTCTTGTATTGTGAGGAGGGGTATAAAGAAAAAAAAATCCCCTCACTGCTTGTTGATTGCCTCATTCACGGCTCCTTCTTGTGAAATTTGACGTTGAGGAGGCATGCAGCTTTGATTTCTATGATGTATAATTGATTTTTTTTTTCTTTCTTACAAATTTACTTTTTATTATTCAAATTGTAATTAAATCACACTTTTAGTTTAAAATAGGAATTAAAAAAACTTTTTTTCACGGAATCTTGATCATACATTAATATTTGTAATGTTAATAAATTTTGTACAATTCCTTCTTGCATTGACTATCAATCAGGATTTTAAAATATTATAGATATTTTTTAAATATCAAAACATGGGAAATAGGCGGTCTCGCCTAAGTAAAAGCTTAATATGGGAAGAGGTTTTAAAATTAGCATGCATTTTATTTTTTATATTTCCTCTTTTCATTTTAAATAAGCTATAAGTGTATAACGTGTTTCCAGACAAGAACGTTGTCGACTGCTAATGAAATGTTGGATTATTCTTATGAAATATTCTTATACTGGATTATTATTATTTTTTAATTTTTTTTTTTTTAATTGGCATGTCACTGAGAATGAATGTTGCCAATGAAAATATTACCAGGGTACAGCATACGGTGTTAGAGGGGAAATTGATGACCAATCCGAAACATAGCAGTCTCCAAAAATTAATGAGTAATTATAATTTAGTATTAAATAAATGACAAAGGCGTTTTAGTCCTCAGAATACCCCCTACACCTTGTCAGAGCACAATTAGGAATAGGTGGCAAGTTTCTAATTTTTGAATTTTCATTGTGTAGAAGCTATACTATAGCCTTGTGACGAAACACCGTAACAACTGTCGGATGTTTAAATTGCTTAAGGTTTTTTAAAAAGCGGAAATGTTGGATCAAATACGTCTGATATAAATTCTAGCGTCTAATAAAAAAAAATTATGGGCACTCTTGTTGTACTTTATGAGGTAATTATTACGGATGATATTCCTCGAATATAGCCGATATACCGGATATAATGTCTGGTGGACTTATAATATAGTGCGCCATTAAGGGCAGTTTTTTTATTATCAACAATATTTGGTTCACAACTTTCAGAAAAAGTGATGTCAAGTGGAACCCAACATAAGTGGTGCCTACGCGAAACTTAATAAAAAAAAATCATTGACAGATAATTTAAAAAAATTTAGGAAATAGAACAGAGAGGAATGTCAGAGCTATTTCAACGGGTCAAATTACATTTGGATTTTCAAACTACGTCGTTTTTTTTTAAGGAGTCGTTTTTCTATTATGAATGCGCCGTCTACATGAAGCAATTGGGATTAACCAAAATTTCAAGTTTCATTAACATTCTTCAAAAAACAATTTATATGAAAAAAAGAAAGTTAGAAAAAATCCTTGAAGCAGCAGGAACATCTCATCGATATCCCACAAGTGTGGTACGTTGTAAGCATAGAGGGGCGTTGGTTGCCTCTAACAGCCAGAAACGTCCTTCAAGGTTGAATTGAATTCAATGTCGTACATTATTCTAGTCGTAACAATATTTCCTGTTGGGATCATTAGCTTTTCATTAATTGCTAAATGAACTTGCAAGGTTTTCTACCGAAGAAAAGCATTGTGGGATTTTATATCGCCTCTGGACCCAGACAGATCGGCCGCACAATATTTGTCAAATCAGGTGTTGACAACTGTCCCAATTAGCGCATAAATGGATCATGGATGAAAGAAAAGGACGCATATTTTTATGGAAGGTAACATGGAAGGGGTGAAAAAAAGTTCTTTAGAGACATCTGGGTTGTTAAAATCTATATTTTGTCACATTTCCTTATGAAAAGATATTTGTATGTATGTTATTCTACACCTTATACGGTAACTTATATATTGCAAATTAAACCAAATATTTTTTAATCATTTTATTTTACAAACGTTTAGTATTTAATTAATTCAATATGCGTTTTTATTTGATCACATATGATATGTAATATAGTGTAATAAAACATAATTTGTAATATAGTGTAATATAACATTGTGATTGAAAATCCGAAGTTGATTCAAGATTCGAAGTATAATAGAGTGGCTAGAGGGGAAAAATCTGCATTTCGTGAAACATGTCTGTAATTTGGCACATTGATAGAATATATCATTCTGATTATTTCAAGAAGTAGAGCCACTCGGATTTCACTTTCGGTCGAATTTTTACATTAGTTCAAAGCTAAGCATAAAATGTTCGTTTTTTATCAATCAAAATTATGAAATCTATAGACACGTGTAATTTGTTAAATTATTATGCTTAGATGAAAGATAAAAAAAAGGGTAAAAATAAGTGATTTGCATTTTGACCGGAAATCTATCTATAACTAACAGCTTAAACTACATGTATGAAACATATGCTGTCAATAAAAAGGAAATTTTGATGGTGTTTTATGAGGAAATAAAGTTAAAAAGCAACTTCCGGTCAAGGTTTTAGACTTCTTTAAAGTTAAACTTAAAAGTGTGCTTCTTTAAATTTTACCACCTTCATATAAAGGGTCACAATTAAAAACTATTAATACTACATGTTGTTACATCAAAATTATAGGGATAGATATGCTGGATATAAAATGAAAGATTACTATTGGAAGTGACTGAAATAAGTCTGCTTATAAGGAACTGATACTGAAAATAAATCAATACAATCATGTATCACGGTGATATTGTCACAAATAGCCGGAAGATTTCAATTAATGTTTCCGAAAAATAAAGATAATCATGCTGAATATAAAATAGTAAAGTAAAAATTTCAACCGGATGACTGAAATTCTGACAGGAAGTCCGCTCGTTCGCACTGAAATTTTTTCAATGCAATTTAGATATGACAAAAATATTAATCTAACTAGGTGGCATCCTCTCAAACATGGGCTAAGGCAGAATTATTTTCAAGGCGATGCACATCGCACTCTCCTTGGGGTTGGGTAGGAGGGACACGAAAGCTAAAATTATTAGTTTTTTTATTGGTCATATATGTGACCGAATATTATACTTGCATATTAACCTATGTATACATATGGGTAATTGAAAGTAATAATCTTAAAATGGACAATTTCATGGCTTTTGTGTGACATTGCGTAACTAAATGAATATGTAAATTGAAAATAAATAACTCATGTTTATGTTAATTTAAAAAAAAAAAAAAAAAAAAAAAAAAACCTTTTTTTAATATCAATATAAGAAGTAATAAAGTGTAATAAATTAAAAGTGTGCATGCAAATACTACTTAGTTATACAAAAACTATAAATATATATATATATATATAAATATATATATATATATATATATATATATATATATATATATATATATATATATATATATATATATATATATATATATATATATATATATATATATATATATATATATATATATATATATATATATATATATATATATATATATATATATATATATATATATATAATGATATAACACATAAAAACAAATTTTTTTTAAATAAATCGTTTACACAACGTGTCCCCGTATAACCTGGCCGACCTTTATTCTTGACACCTTTGGTCCTAGATGCATAGTCCCAAATGAAGAAATGTTTTAAATCTTTAAAATATTTTTACTGAATAATTTTTAAGTTAGAAAAAGGGTTGGTATAAAAATGACGGATTGTAAATTTTTGTATGGTCCTCAGTTCCCCCCAGCTTATATTTAGAAAATGTTGCCCATGAAAAAACATTAAAAAAAAAAAAAAAATCGAATTTTGTACGACCAATATTCATGGAGATATGAAAAATGGAATTTAGTGCCTTATACCACTTTACAACAGTGGTCATTAACATATTTTAAGGGCATGTACACAAAATGAAATAAAGAAAAAAAGCAATTGCGTTCAGAAAATTATTCTCAAATCAAACGCATGAATGCGATCTATCAATATCTGTAGTGAATTGTGGATACTGAACTCGTTTGCAAGAAATAGTAGGTGCTATACCCCCTGTAACTAACAAACATCTTTCGACTACGTACGATCGAAGGAAAAATGAAATCTGTCGCTACCGAACAAATTCACACTTTTGTGTTGTGCAGGGGTCGCATTCGCCCTAAAATTCCTTAAATTTTCGTTTCTCCCTAAAATTTCTAAAATTATACTTAAAATTTTCTTTTATTCCTAAAATTTTAGAAATCTCGGAATATTTTTTCCGTTAGTGGTCAAAAAAAAAAAAAAAAAAAAATCAGGAAGGGAAAAAACAAAATTCCCAATCCTTATGTGTAAAATAGTATGTAGTACTGCGGGATTTGCAGGTTCCTATGCAAATTTTAGTTGCAGGTAGTGATTAATAGATAGAAAACCAATAATGTAAGTTCACTTCAGAATAAAAGTAGCTCCTACCAATACCAGATGTATTTTCGTCAATCCTCGTTGTTAAAATATACACTGCTGAACAATACGTGAAAATGTTACTTCTGTACGGCCAGTATAATCGAAATGGGCAAGAGGATACAATTAAATTTCCAAATGGTATACATCGATCTAAAGATACGATTTTAAAAGTTGTAAAGCGTTTGCGAGAAACGGGTAGCACCTCGATCCCGAAATTCAAGAGTGGTCGTCTCTGACGAAGAAATTTTGGGCAATGCTCTTGCTTTCCCTGTCTAGTGTCAGGGACATTAGTGAAGCATGTGGATACTCAAAAATCCATGTGTGGAGAGTCTTAAACCAACACGGTGCACATCCTTATTGCCCTCGATTGGTGCAACAGTTTTTGCACGGTGATGAAAATAGACGGTTTGATTTCTGCAATTTCATCGTGAACAAGCTAGAATTGGATTCATCATTTGTGAATAACATATTTTCTGCAAAACACACACTTTTGGTTCCTGCAAAATCCCCATGTCATCCGACCAAACAAGCATCAAGTGCGATGGTCCGTTAACGTTTGGTATGGCATATGGAAGGGAGCGTTAGTAGGATATTTCTCTTTTGTAAAAAGTATGAGAACCTGTTACAAGGACAAGCTTTCTGGATGACCATGTCTTGTTGGCAAACCTTAAAAAGATGTGGTTTCAACAGAATGGTGCACCACCCTCAAGGCAGCTTCCTGCCGAACAGTACTACGCAACATGTTTCAAGAAGACAACATTAGGTTATGGAGGTCCGGTAAAATGGCTTCCTAGATCTCCAGATTTAAATGCTTTAGATTTCTTTCTTTGCGAATTTTTGAAAATCAAGGTCTATGAAAAAGAATCGACGAGTCTATTAGATTTGCAGAATCGAATTTTATCCGTTGTCAGGTGTATTACTCCTATAATGCTGAAAAGTGTTGAAGATGAATTTGAATCACATGAGCGCTTAGGTATTTTAGTCGAAGGAAAACACTTCGAGCATATGTAATTAAGAAAGAGGTTATTTATCCTTTTCACTTTGTTAATTTCTATCACCTTTTATTTTTGTTTGTGTTAACAAAAAGCGCTGCTTTCTGATTATGTTATGATTTAAAATTACTTAATAAAAATTGTTTATAAGTTTGTTTGCTGCTTATTATGTGTTTTACAATTTGTGATTTTTCCCTCCCCCCCCCCCCCCCAAAGCAGTTTCTAGCCAAAAGTTATAATGTTTTAGGCGATGAATAACAACTTGTTTGCCATAGTCATACCTATAGTCTAGAAGCTCATCGTTATTCTGATACGACGATATTTTCTCATTTCAATTTATGTACGGCCCCCCCAAATAGCGTTGAAACTTTAAACTCCAATAACACCGTTGCTATTGGTCGAACAAGTTTTTTTTTAATTATTATTTAAAATGTTTTTTCAAGAGCAACATTTTTCTAAATATGAGTTGGGGAAACTGGTGACCGTATAAATATTTACAATCCGTAATTTTTATACCAAAACCTTTCCTGACTTAAAAACAATTCGGTAAAAATATTTTAACGATTTTAAACATTTCTCCAATTGGGACTATGCATCTAAGACCAACGGTATCGAAAATAAAGGTCGGCCAGGCTATACGGACACGCTGTAAACATTGAAAATTTTTATATTCATTAACACAGTACCGTTTCTGTTGCCAGCGTTTGCTTGGTGTTGCCATCTTATTTTAAATATTAAAAACGTTTCTATTACAAAATATATGGTAAACTACTTTTCAAAATTTATTCACTAAAAATATAACCCATAAAAACTAAGTTTTAATGTAAATACTTTATATGCATTGCCAATTTTTATATTCATCATTACAGCTTCGATTCTGTAAACAGCACGTTCTTGGTGTTAGCATCTAATTTTAAATATGAAAAACATTTCTATCAGCAAAATGAGCGAAAAACTACGTTTCAAAATTTATTTATTAAAAATGAACGTGAATTTATGCATACACAACCATATATCATTTATTTATTCTGATTCAAACAATTTTATTATTTATTTATTAAAAAAAAATTTAGCAACAGGAAAGTGTTTCAACAATATTCGGTGCAATGCTATTTTAACGCGATTGAATGACGGCAAGTTGGTTATTTAGTATTCCGTAAAAGCGGCCTTTTAGTGACAGTAACAGCGCCAAAATTTGATAAAATGAATTGTCATCGATATCGAATCCATCTGCCAAGTTTCAGCCAGTTTGGATGACGGCAAGTGGGTTGATTAAGCTTCGGGAGATCCCCCCCCCCCCCTCATCGATACACACACAATCGAAGCTAATATAATGGATTTAAACATTTGCTGTCCTCGTGCATTTATGATACTACATCGTCTCCATCAATAGCAATGGTTAACCGGAATTTAAAATACTTGAGGCCTGGACGTAGTGTAGGCAGTGTAGACGTGGGGTGACGCGTCTCTCTCTCTCCCCCCCCCCCTTTTCAAGAAAATACCCATGCGTCCCCCAACTCCTAAAAACACTAAAATCCATCCTCCCCACTTTTAAAAACTCTCAATCCATTTAAAAACTACTCACGAAAAATAACATTAACCTTTAAACGTAGTGACACTGAGAAAAAGTGATTTAAAATTTTAAAATCTTAAATATGTGTGTAAAAAAACTATTTATGGTGTACATATCTATCTATTAAACTGTTATAAAAATGTATTATACTAATTTGTATAAAGATATAAGTATTTTTATTAACAAATACTGTTACGCTTGGTGAATTTTTAACTTTGGAAGAACTTTCTTTTAAGTTGTAAGTTTGATTCATATAAAGAAGAGCTTTTTTTTCTTCTTTTTTTTTTTTTTTTGAGTTCTGTATTAATTTAATTTCATGAAAGTATGCACATTTGAAAGCACTATTTAAATCTAAATAATCAGTTATAGAAATAATGTTGAATTATTATTTCATTTTATCTCTTATTTCCAAATAAGAAAACTATAAGTCACAGAATATTCAATAAAATAACAATAAATTTTGGGTCTTTGTTGAAAATTATTGTTAAGAAGTATAACTTATTTCTTTAATATACTAAACGCCGACCAAACGGTATAATGGTTAGCGTGCTAGCCTCTAGACCGCGAGGTTGCGGGTTCGAGTCCCGTGTTAGGCATGGGTGTTTGCAAATGTATGTTGGCTTGTCTAATGAAGAAAGTTTCGGCACATTATAGCCCTCGTGTTGCTGACGGCGCCAGATAATCTGAAAACAACCAATTACTATACTAAACTCCAACTTAACTTGACATCACTAGACGATAGATCTTAACCGTGCTAATAGCCATTTAATCCATTTTAGCAGAGTGAAGACACAATTCTCGCCAAACCTTATAGCCTTTTGTTATCTACAGGGTTGCTGGGCTGAGTTTCCTAGCGTGATTTTTTCTTGTGGGATGGGAGAAGAATGAAAAGGGAATGGGGTGATATAGTATTCCTGTCCATCCCGTTTGTCGAACAAAAGGCTATATGGTTTGGCGAGCATTATGCTTCCACGCCGCCAAAATGGATAAATTGCCTATGAGCACTGTGACGATCTACCGTCTAGTGATGTCAAGTTAAGTTGAAGTTTAGTATAGTTAATATTTTTATTATAAGATACGAAACTGAAACATCGTTGGAAGGAGAGGGGGGGGGGGGGGATACACTTTTCACCAACTTTAGGGCATCCCTCCACTTTTCTTTTCCCACTTCTGAGTGTAGGGATGCACTTTGTGCTGTGATCTAATATGGTACAGCTCCAAGAAAATTTAGGGATGTGGAACATCACCCAACTTTCAGTTACAATTAATACTGGCCATTGCATTTAATTTTGTCATGGATTGGTGTAATTTATCGTTTTCGTTTTCACATTTGTATTATTAAGAAAAAAATTAACAATTTAGCAATATTTTTGTCGATACTGCATTGGCAAAAAAAAAAAAAAAAACTTTACCAAAACGAAGAAATTGGCAATGTATTTTTCGATAAATATTATAAACAGAGGAGAACAGTCATTGATAGGCGATGCTCAAGGGAACTGTGTTCCAAGTTCCAAGACATTCGTTTTTCAACTTTTTACACTTTCATAACACTTCACCGGAAATTTCGAAGATGAGGATGTTTAGAGAACCTTAAAATGCGATTTTGATCAAAATCGTTGAGCCGTTTTTTAGCAATTGATGAAAAATAATTTTTCAAATTAAGAGTATTTAGCCCTTTTCTGATATGGTAAGTTATGAAAAATATTGTGAATTTGCGTTTTATACTTAAAAAATCCCAGGCCACAGTTGGGGTTACCGCCACGATCAATTAGCGTGCGTACAGGGAA
The DNA here is from genome assembly GCA_963978545.1 of Linyphia triangularis. NCBI lineage: Eukaryota > Metazoa > Arthropoda > Arachnida > Araneae > Linyphiidae > Linyphia > Linyphia triangularis. The sequence goes on from OZ021732.1 coordinate 60,674,857, forward strand.
AGGTTTTTTAGCACTACAACTTTGCTTATAAGATATTTTGACAAACACCTTAATGACAGATCCCATGACAACCACTAATCCGTATGCAAAAGTGGAACATCGTAGTTTAATCCACTCAGGAATTATGTTGACCACAGACAGGTAACTGCAGTCTGTGGCCCCTGATCTATCCCGATGGTTAACAGGTTACTGACCACTGACTGCTATATATCTATATATACAACATTGTAAGACAAACAAAAAACAAATTCTAGACCACTTTTTTGTACTTAGCACGTTCCAAAACGTGTAATAATGAAAAAATGCTATTATATTATATTGACAAACAGACATATCTAATTAAACCAAATTTTCTAATTTTTTAAGCTACATTCTAAGTACTGCAAAAAAATTGCCTCAAACTTTTAAGTTTAAACTATTATTTATATCTTTGAGCATGTTTGATGAAATAAAAAGCAACTAACTGTTTTACATACAATTGTAATTAAAATTACAATTTTAAACAAGAATTATACAGAAAAATTATAATTATTGCTGATTTTCATGTATATTATATAAAAATTTTAAGTCATTCATCATCGTTTCGAACAAAACGGCAAAATCGATCCTCAAACAGGAAATAATTACGGATATTGAAGTTATCATATTAGCGAAAGCCTGGGCAAAGTCCAAACAGTGTCGCAAATTTCAACAATAGCTGCTATTACATCAGCCTAAACATTAGCGAAAATGACCACCACCCAACGTAAATATTAGCCTTATAGCCCACAGTCGTACGGTAGGTTTTCATAGCATGATGCAAGTCTTTAAAATGTCACCCTTTAAATGTTTTTTTCTTTAAAATATCTTGAGATTGTATTAAAAAGAAAAGGAATTTGTAAAACATGTGAATACTGATTTTATTTTGAAAATAAATATATAAAAAAAACTATTTAAAAAATGGAATTGACTTTAACAATCTACAACAGTTTTACCTTTCTAATTGTATCTTTAGCTAATTTGGAATGTGTACCACAGAGAAGTTCACTTGCAACCTCCTGGTTTTTAAAAAAATTGAAAATAATGTCGAGAAAAATGGTATGATCCACTGGAAGTGTGTATGATATAGGTTTTAAAATATTCAATGGATAAAAAATTTAACTTAAAAGTTAATTAAAATTTAATATATCCATTTAAATAATCAAGGGTGAAATAAAAAATTAACAGCCTTGGAGATGTAATAAATAATGGCACACAAAATTTTGTTTCCCCCCCCCCCTTCGCTGTACGCTCAGTCATGTTTAATCAACCCCCACCCTAAATTTATATCAAAATTGCTGCCACCCTCCATCTAAAAATTAATCAATTTTTAAAAAAAATTAATGCATATTTATATAGTTTTGAAATAAACTCAAATAGAAACAAACCCAGATAGTCCAATATATTGCAGATTAACTTTCTTTATCAAATGATCTTAAATGACTGAAGGTAAATATGTTTTTAAACTTTAAATTAAAAAAAAGATGTCCACCACACCAACGTAATTATCAGTGTTGGCACCAATTATACCCGTGCAATTCTTAGCAATACCTCTATTATATAGACATAACACACAATGGAAATGCGAACTTGTAGTTAAAATGTTCATCTTGTGTTGAAAATTTCTAGTAAATGTTTTTGCCTTAAATTTACTGTATACTTTATTTAAATTAAATAAAATTTAAATTTCTTTTTGTTGCAAACAAATACATGTCTTCTAATTTGGAGTGTGCAAAAGATGAACTGTTTTGGAAAAATTATATAATTGATGATTTATTTTAATAGAAATCTTAATAACTTCTTTATTAGTGACTTATCCATAAAATTGAAACATTTAGTACCATCAGCAAAAGGATGAAAATGAAATTAAACATGGTTGACATCATGCATCGCAATTTGTGACCTTGCAACAACAAAATATATTTTGTAAAACTCTAAATTAAAGTTACTAAAATCGGATGAACAATGTTTTATCTATATCAAAAATTCATTAAGTGAAAAGTAAATGGTTTATTTTACTTTTGTTTAAAATTTTATTACAAACAATTTAAAGAAGTGATACAAATTTTATTCACTAAAAATTACAAATATATCAATGTATAAAACCTGTTTATAAATGCAATGTAAATATATATTTCCTTACAAACAGGAATAAAAAAGGAAAACATCAATATACACAAAAAAATTTCAGTACACCAAAAATCGTCAGGAATTTTGTTTGTACCTTTGCATAATTGAAAGTCGTTTTGAATCAATTCATATGAAAAGGTACATCGTCACTGCTATTCTACACTTAAATCAAAGCTTTTTCCATGCAATATCTTTTAAATCCAATTTATTTAAAAATTAGATAAACAGCATAGGAAAGTATCTACTGTTTATTGTTTTGTTTTCAACAAAATTATCAATAAAATGCATTGAAAGTGGAAACTACTTTCTATGTTAAAGCACTTTAAGAATTTAATAAACTAAGTCTCTTTCTGTATCTGTTAAATATGGATTTAACTGATTTCACAAAAGCACTCTGCCTTTCTAGAACTTGCACTGTTTCAAAACTAAGAATATATCACTGTCGATTAAATTGTACAACATAAACATTCACATCCAAATCCCAAAAAATGTCTTCAAAAAGCACATGACACTACAACTGACTACATAAAATGAAAAAGGGTCCAGCTACTAGATATTGATACATAAAGCAGTTACATTATCTTTTTAAAATTATAAAATACTATTAAATATTTACATGGAATTGGGATAGAATAAACACCAATGAATTTCTATGCAAAAGAAAATTAGAAAAAAAAAATTATATAAGAAAAAACTCATATTTAAACAAGTTTAATGGAATATACATTTGCAAAATATAATAAGGTTTCTCTGTCATATAGTAGGATGACCCTCAAATTAAAAAACTTGAGTTTAAAAGGTGGTTGAAATGTAAGAAAACCATTTTTTTTAAACAATAGCTTGAAAAAGTGTGGATTATTATAAAGCATTTATCATTTAAAATAAATTAAAATGTTAAGTTTCATTCCAACATTTCTACAATTTCAAAAAGAAGTTATTCAATAGAAACACAATTAAAATACAAATGCACGTTTAATTACTGTCTAAAAGAAGTATTTGTTTGATTCAAAGACATTACATTAAATACTTTATTTCTTGACAAATATTTATTTTGTGTTTTAAACATTCACCTCAAATATATCTACATTTTTCTCCAGGAGTTAAAATAAAAGTATATATTTTGAAATTTAAGAATATTCTTTTCTTTAATACTATTGTAAATGTTAATGTGATAGTATAACAAGCTCAGCAAAGTTAGATCTCTTCACCCCCATAGATCCAGTTACTTAAATTTTGAATGACTCATAAAAATACAATAACTCTCCAATAAATTACCCAATTATAATAACTAACAATTTTAAACATATGATAAAAAGTATGGTGAATTCAGTAGAAATACAATAAATAACAAATTTGAAATAAATATGCTAAATTAATGAATGCAAGTTTACAAATAAAACAAATGCAAAACATATAGTTTACAAGTCCAAAACTCCCAATTTACAGCCATTTTGACAAAATGCCTATTTTTTTAAAAATATTTTACGCATACTTAAGTAATCTCAAAGCTTCATATTCCAACTAAGTAGTAACTATTAAAAAAGTATATCTAACTAGCCATCATCCAACATTTCTACCAAAAAAAAAAAAAAAAACTATTACAAATAGACACCCTAGCAATAAACAATAATTTACTGCTTCTGTGACAGCATTAGCAGCCTGTAACACTGTCTTAGATTGGATGCTCTTGCTCTAGAACAGGGAATGTCCATAGTATAGGAAGCAGGAAACCACCCTTGAAGACCATCTCGAAGTCGCCTACCTTCATACCAACCTGAAAAAAAGTGTTTATTTTTTTAAATTTTGTAAATTGAAAATTTTTAGGTTTAAACTTGAAAACATTTTAACAATAACTCTTCCTAATATTTTCAGTTTTACAGTGTTACCAATACTATATAACTAATTTTTTGTTATTGTAAGAAAATGAAAATTTTTGTTTGAATCATTACACTTGCTTAGTCAAGTTTTGCTGAACCATTATTCCTATATTTGAAGAACATTAACTGAATATCAGTTTGAGAAAAAAATGTCAAAACTTTTAAATATGACTTTTGGCAACAACAACAAAAAGAAGAAAAAAAGAGAGAGATAGAGAGATAATGGCATCCCTTTTAGAATAAAGAAACTTTAGCAATTAGAAATGGATTGAATATTTTTTAGAGAATATACTTTAAAGACAAGCCTAAGTATTAGCAACCTTACCATCATTCATTTTTCTGTGTATAGTCACAACATCAGACTCTTGAAGAGACAGTTCATCCGGTTGTTGAGCAATATAACTTCGAACACACTGAACTTGGGGACAATCTAGAAAGAAACCCCAGTTTATTGAATAATAGCAAAAAAAGTATTTGCGTAAATATTGGATAACATTAGAATTTAATTCTGAAAAGATGTTGTAAGAAATTAAATGAAATTTTAGAAGAGTAAAATATTAATTAAAAGTAAAATATATAATATCTAACATAATAGTAAGAAAGAAAAAAAACTCCAATTAAATTTCGAAGCAATAAAGCTTGACAACAAAAAACGTGTTTATAAACAGACTAACTGATATTTATTGACTGGGATTTACAATTTATTAGTGCAGCTTGTTTGCATATTCAGATTTTTGTCAAGTTAGATTGTGTTGATGTAACAGGCAGATAGTTGAAACATAAATAAAATTCACTGTACTTTTTACTGAACTGTACTTTTTACACGCAATTAAAAGAAATTAAATTTTTTATCTCTTTTTTACTCAAGTTTGAGATACTTTCCTTGGAATTTACTACTGGATTTGTTTTATCTTTTTATAAATATTTCTTAGTAAAAAAAAAATAACAAAAATATCATTAAGGTACTCTAATATTGCCACTATCAACGACGATTGGTAAGAAAATTTGCCAATCAACATTTAAGTTTTTTTTTCTTTGCTAATAAATTGATATCGTGGTTGTACTTAAGGGTTTTTTAAAATCATAAAAATAATTTTTGTTAATAATTGTCATTGAAATATTCATTTTATGATATAGTCATTGTTTTTAACTATTTCGAAGTCATATTTAATGGGTTAAAAGAAACCTTAGTTTCCTGACTAATTTTTAAATAGTAATTTCATCTTGCCTTTATAAAAGGTATCGATGGTTACGCTAGTTAGCAAATAAATATTTGAAATCAACATCTATAAGATTTTTGACTACCAAATAACTAAAATTTCACTGAGAAAGATATTACACTAAACATTAAACACAAAAGAACTGCCAAGAAATAGTTTACAGCACATTTGAAAATTAATATTGAAAATCATTATTATGTGTTTCTTTAGTAAATTGTAAAAGTAATGCAAAAGCAATCATACTTTTAAACCAGCTTTTATTTTAAAACATATGATATTGTCTTAAAATTTTAGTACAGTCAAACCTCATCAATTCGAAACACGTTTAAAACAAATAAAATGAACTACATTGGCGATCCCCATTCTATAGTATGCATGCACAAATAACATCATTTTTTTTCATTTAAGAAGAACACGTTTATTGCAAACTACCGGATTAGTCAAACTCATATTTGAAGTCCCTAACATTCAAACTTCCATTCAGTTAGACGAACAAAGTCATTTTTCAATTGGTCCGAATTCGTCTTCCCGAAAAGTCTTCAAAATATCACCGGTTTTGAACTTGCTCAGGGGTTCTACAGTCAACACTGCAACACAACCGAACCCTTCCTTGTCTCCTTGGAATGCTGTCTTCTCCTTACTTAGTCTTCTCGTTACAATTCTGGATTTTTCGTCCCATTCACTGGATTTGTCGTTTCACATTCAGGTGTCATTCGTGAATTGTAGTCTGTACTGTCCTTGTTCTTGTGGGTAGATCAAAATGAAAGCACATATTTTAGAATGAGTTTTAAAAGTAAAAAAACCTTAACTTTGGAAGAAAAATATACCTTACTTATTGAAGCTGATGATGGAGTCAAGACTAAAACTGAAATTGTGCTTTAGGGAATTCCAAAATTAGCAGCATTATCCACAATTTTAATGAATCGTGAGAAAATTGAAGCAGTTTACTCAGCAAGCCAATTTGAAACCAAATGCCATCTTTAGAAGAAGCATCCATTGCCTTCAACACTTTGCGCCAATTTCTCTTTGGAAAAATAAAAGACAATTTGTCAGAATGCCTGAACAGTTTACATTTTATTGAAGACTTCTGGACTAATTACTCAGAAAACAGCAGGACACAATGTGTTATAACCGAGTTTTTAAAAAAATAATGGGTGTTATTTCACTTCTGACGGACCATCACTAGTCGATAGCTTCTTATATTAATTGCACTTCAAACAAACAACTCTCAGTTTTCTTCTATAAGTTTATTATAATTCTTGTTTATCGGGAGGAGAAGGTTTTTAGAACGACTTTTAACTCACAATCTCAATCAGAACAGCAAAAAATTAGAACACAAAAAAACTTAATTAAATGCCACTTGCAAAGAATAAACTTTTGTAATTTCGACAATGAAAAATAAAGCAGACGATAATTATAAGAATTACAACCATGACGCGGCATAAACATTCTCCCCCCGTTGCAATGTTGGAAACATTCAACAGATATTAATATACAATTTTCACAAATTTTACATTACTTTAGACAATCTGGTAACACAAGATATGTATGACATAAATATTCTAATCTTGCAGAGGTAACACACACACTCGACAAATAGCTCTTTTATATACCCCTGATTGTGTTTTAACACTTACGACTCGAACCAAACCGTCATTACCTCGATGCAACTCAAGAATTCGTGCTAAAGGCCATTTAAAGGTAGGTGTGCCATCTTCTATCAATATAACTAGATCACCGACCTTTACATTATTTTTCTGAAAGTGCCATTTGTTTCTTTGTTGTAACCCACTTAAATAGTTACGATTCCACTTTTTCCAGATTAATTGCACCAATCGGGTGACCTTTTGCCACTTTTTTAGGTAATTTTCGTTTAAGTTCGTTAGATCAGGTTCAACAATGGAATTGATTGACCTACCTATAAGAAAATGTGCGGGAGTTAATGCACCAAGATCATCTTCATTACACGAAAGGGGGCTTACGGCCGTATTCACAGTCAAGGATTAAACCTCCGATTATAGGGAAATCCGCGGATTTCCCCAAAAACGCTATTCACAGTACCGGTTTTCGCCAAATCGGGGGATTATCTGCTCGGTTGTAAGCGCCGGTTTATCCCTCCGATTTCGGCGGCATAAACCTCGGATTTCGTAAACAAACATCGCTGCCGTGTTGTTCGCGTATATAGGTGTTTCTTTTCAGATATTATTTATAAGTCAAGAAAGACTTTGAAATCACGTCCGCACTATTATGGCAGTGGAAGATGAATTCCGATCAACAGAAAGAAAACGTAATGAGGTGAGTTCTTTTAATTTCATTGTTTTCTTTTAAGAAATGTTATGAGAAGTTCGGTATAACACAGAACTTTTATTTCAAAGTTTCAGTTAATACTTTTTATCTACACATCCAAAGAAGGCATTGTTAATTTTTGTTAAATATGTGTATCTTTTTGCAATATAGTTGCATTAGTTTCAAATGTACATAAATCGTCACTCTTCACATAAATAAATGAGTGTGCACTCAATATGTAAAACTGTTATTAAAAACTATGAATACAATTATATTATGTGTCCTAAAATGTTGTTCAGAATATATATACATTTGTTGAAGCGGGCAAGACAAATTTTTAACACTATTTTCAAATCAGTAATGACATTTAGCTTTAAGTGCATTTTTACTGTGACGACCTTGAATTAAATTATGATCTTGTATTCCATTGACAAACGAATTCCATTTTGCGATAATTGTTATAAAAAAAATTGACAACACAAAGTTATAGTTTCTGTGATCCTACGAATTTTTGTAATCCCTAATTGGTATAATTTAAATTATGCTGAAAGTTTTAAACAGAAACAATAAGTTTTACTAAGCATTTTGGATGATAATTTGAATCAACAGCTGTAAAAGTATTTCAAAATATGCATAGAACAAATTTGGCAGTCTGTCATACTGCAAACAATTGAAAAAAAATAATTTCATTACAGGTTATTTGATGTCAAAGTCAGACTAGTTCATATGTACACAAACTCGGGTCTGGTAACCAGAGCTTTGCTAATCGACGTGACAACAAATGCTAGAATTAGTCGCGTTTCTCGAGTTTTCATGATGGTAAGGTAAAAAAATTCATGGAAGGTCGACCACTTATCATGCTTTAAAAGTTATGTTTTGTATTATTTTAGAAACAATAAAGTTATCTTGATGTTAATATTGTTTTCTCTATTTTTTCAAATACTAATTAGTTTGCATAAATTTTTTTAAATACATTTACCATAATATGTCGAAAAGTATTGACAATTCTGTTAAATGTAAAAGTCACATGCAAGTGTTAGAAATGTCAAAATATGTATAATTTAAAAATTGCTAAAATGGTGTTTTTACTTAACAATGTCTAACAAAGTGAAAAACAGTGATAAATCAATTCATTTTACAATTAAGTTACATATTTCAGAAATAAAAATAATTGCTGGTTTTACAATCATTCTATCTGAAAGCTAAATTATTAAAATTGATATCAGGTTCTTGGACATAAATAATGTTAACTAATAACAAAGAATGAACTAATGTCGCTTGCAATATTTACTTTAATATTTTGTTAACAGCTTTATTGCTTTCTCCTAAGTTTTAAAAAATTTTAGGAAAACCTATTTCTCTTTTTATTCATCAAAACTTAAAATAAAAATATGTATGTATATTTATTATAGGAATGTCAAAATATAAAAGGCCATAAATACTTGAATGAAAAGTTCTATAGTTGATCTGTATATATTACGTATAGAGAAATGTAAATATGTTTGTATATTCATGCCTTTGTATTTAAACACTAAGTATAAATATTGCCTAAAAACAAGCTTCTTAATAATTGACAGTCTACCTGAATGAATACAGCATCTTTACATATATATAAAATTGAACGTCTGTATGTATGAACGGCTATAACTCAAGATCTACTGAACTGATTTGGATAAAATGTGTATCTATTGGTAGATTATTGGATGCATATTCTACAGAGTACACTTTTACAACACTTCAATTACACAAAGAACAGTAGTTACACATAAAAACTAATTTTTGCCGTATTGCTGTCTATGCTTTATGTCCGAGTAGAAAGTTTCGTCATAAATGAAACAGTATTGGCAACAGTTTAATGTAAACAAATGAGTGTATTAAAATTCAAACATGTTTATCATGCATAAATCAAACTTTTATTGTGTTTATAATGCCTCTTAAAAGAAATTCTTCTTAAGGGCGGATAACAGCCGATTCTAAAATGCTTCGTGCAATAAGAAACAATGAAAGTTCTTTTGAAACGTTTTAAAATTTTTTTTAAATTGCGATTCAGCGAGCCATTGTGTCAAATAAAATTAAAACACAAATAATAAATGAAATTAAAACATAACTTAAAATAAAATCCATTGCATTTATCCTAAGAAAAAAAATTCGACATAAAATAGCGCCAAAGAAATGTTCTATACTACATCTCTACTAAAAAAACTTGCTTGGAGAACGATTCTTTCTGGGACAATACACTATAAAAGAGACTATGGCCGGACTTGCATCTCTGAAAAAATTCTCCGCCAAGGTGTTTAATGCCAATAAAGTGTAGCAGCTGCAATCCCTCAGATAAGAAATTTGTTTTGAACTGTGCTTAATTTGACTGACGCCTTTTTCGTATCGTATCAGACTAGAGTGAAACATACTGTCGATGGAATATGATACAGTTTTCAAAGAAACCTTCATGAAATTGGAAATGGAAGTGCAGTTCATGATATACAAAATTATAGGTCTAACACCTCTATTCGAGAAAATACTTTTGAACGACAAGAGTTCCAGGTTACTGCAGCAAAGAACAAATCTCTTCTAAATGATCTTTTTGATGTGCACAACGGCTTCATTTCCATTGGAAAAAGTTGGTTTATGTAATATTATCGGTACTTTTCTGTTAAAGAGCACCATTGGTGCTTCAAAATGTGGTACGGATTCTGCACCAAGGTGATTTTCGCCAATAAATGGCAAACACCATTTTTTAATAACAAGTGAACTGCCTGTGGTTGCTATAATTTGTTTTATGTAAACAATTCTTGGCGCACAATCCATACCGTACTTGGGAATACCAATGGCCCCTTTTAACGGAAAAGTATCAGATTATCTAGAATGAAGATTTATAAAATATTGTATTTCCTGAAATTGGCTCTGCACTTAGCCGGCTGCCATCTCGACTTTGTAAAAAGCTATATTGGCACGAACAAAATTTATACACTTTTGTATTCACACAAAAAATATATACAGATTGTTTATTTAAAATTCCCGGTACTTACACAAATTATTCCTTTTTCCAACCGCAAAAAAATCTAAACTGACGTCAAAATGCAGCCTTAGCGGTAATTATTTATAAATGTGCTAAAGCTTCTCTTTGGCAACAGTTTGTTTTACCGAAAATGGTCCAAACCTTTTAAAAAGTATTATTTATTGGTTCCTACTGAAATCATTTAAAGAACAGTCACGAGTAGTGTTTTTTATTTTTTATGGTGTTCATTTTGTAATAACTATTTAGTGTGCCTAGCATAAAAGAGACTCCACATTCAGATTGTTAAACGTAATTTCAAATGATCGATTCCAAACTTTTGTTTTGAAAATAATTTAGCGCCTCTTTAATGGCCACCAAACACTAGTAATGCGAGTACTTGCAATTGAATTGCTTAAAATCTTTTTTGATTCCTTGTTGGTGTGACAAAGATTTTTTGTTTTGTATGCCTCTTGCACATGTGATTTATTACAATTCTATAACTTAAAGACTGCAGAAGCATGCAAAAAGTGAGTATCCTCGATTAACAGTACACATTTTTTAACTTCAGCCCCTGAACCAAACATTAAAAAAAAAAAAATTATCTTAGCAGTGAGTCAATAGCTAATTGTACCTCTGCTATTTTATTTAAATTGAAAATATTTTAAGCAAATTTATTAAGTGAATCCTCCACTGAAATCCATTTTTGGTTGAGACCAGTTTTTTTCGAAATTAATAATTCTCTATTCTATATAAATTCTCCATTATTGTGGAGCATTTTAAATTATAAACATTTGCTGGATTATATTTTTGTTAAAAAACATGTTGGGGTTTTGTTTTTTATTTCTGATTTTATTTTTTTTATAATTAAAATTTTGTAACATATATATATCTCCAAGTTAAAATATAATTAGTATCATTAAAACATGATGCAAAAATGATTCAGTATAATTTATTGTCTACAATTTAAAACCCGCCTGGTGGTTGTGCGACTAGAGCTTTGGCCAAACAAGTCAAAGGTGTCGGTTTCGAATCCTGGGTTAAAAATGGATGTTTGTTTTGGTTCGAAATCCACTATAAGTTGTAGGTCCTAGTCTGATTAGCCGTCCTTGTACATAAAAATAAGTCGTTGAGTGTACAAACCAGTCTTCGGTTTAAAAACTGACTAAGGTTAAGTATATTTACTATATTATGCAGCCTTTAGATTTGGTCTATATCGTGAGAAAAAAACTGAACCGCCTCTAGTCTTAAAACATTAAAATACTCTTATAATATACTGTCACAATAGGACATATTACTTACACTTGAACTGCTTAAGATATTTTTTTCCCTTATTATTGTGACAAAGTATCCCTGTTGCACAAGCATGTAATTTAGTAAATTTTTAAATCTTAAAAACTGCGGAAGCATGTAAAAAACGAGTATCCTGGATTAGCAATACAAAAAGTTCAACACCAGGTCAAACATTGGAATAAAAAATTATCTCAGCAGTGAGTCTATATCAAAAGTGTTCTTCCACAACTTTATTTTAAATTAAAAATATTTAACCCAATTTAATCAATCGATCCTCCTCCTCTAAAGTCCATTATAAGTTACGAAACTACTCTTTAATGTAAATGTCACTTCTTATAGGCATAATAAATATTAAAAAATTGCAAGATTTTTTTGAATTAATCAATACCCTATATGTTAAATTCATTTGTGGAGTATTTTAAATTACCAATATATCTTTGCTAAATTATATTTTTGTTAAAAAGCATGATGAGTTTGCCTTTTTATTTTTGTATAAAATAACTTTTGTACTATTTTTATATCCTAAAATATAAAATGTTTGTTACTACAACATGGTGCAAAAAAAAGTACAGTATAATGCAGTTTCTTCAATTTTATAGTTTTTGACCAAAAAACTAACTAGGATCATGTGTTTGATTTATCATGCTTTTTGTAGAATCTTGTATTGTTGCAGAATATTAAGATATATATTTTACTCATTGCTGTGATTCTAAATTTGCTTTTACAGAAACGCATGCCAATGTTAAATTGCAAAATGCATTTTTATTACATTCAAAAGGCAGCACAAAAGCAAATTGTGACAAAACTAGTTCATTGTCTTGTTTTTTCGAAGCTTGAAATATATAACTTGCAAAATTTTTATAATTTTCATTTCTACTTGCGTCGTGTGCATCAACATTGAAGAATATTTTACAGGTTAAATTTATTGGGTATCGTATATACTACGACAGTTTTTCTTCTCAACGCTTTCAAACGGTATAGTGGTTAGCGTGCTGGCTTCTAGACCGCGAGGTTGCGGGTTCGAGTCCCGTGTAGGCATGGGTGTTTGTAAATGTATGTTGGTTTGTTAAATGACGAAATGTTTCGGCGCATTATAGCCCTCGTGTTGCTGACGGCGCCAGATAATCTGAATACAACCAACTTCTCAACGCTTTACATATCAACGATATTTTAGTTTCAATCAAAACAAATTCAATAATGCTTCAGTCTTCAAGGGCGATATTAACATTTATTAAAAGATCCTCAATTATGAATAAAAGAAAATAAGTTCATTTTATTTTTAGAAACATTTTCAAATCCCGATAACGATCCGCGACCACTTGTAATAAAGCGAGGATTAGCCTCAAATTGTAAACAATATCACGTGATCCTTCTTTAACCAATAGCAAGCGTCGTTACATACTTTCGTGGGTTATCCAAAGGAAACACTCGGATTAAGAAATCCACGGTTAAGATTAGACTGTGAATAACGTTACGAGTTAAACTATGGATTATCGTTAATTCGCGGATTTCGTAACCCAGGTTTAAACTGCGGTTTATTCCTTGACTGTGAATAAGGCCGTTAGGGGTCTGGAATTTAGAATTCCTTCAATTTGAACGCTTACTGTCAAAAACTCTTCATATGTTAAATTCGCCCCGTTTACCACTCTTTTGAAGTGATATTTAAAGGATTTTACAGCAGCTTCCCATAGACCACCGAAGGAAGGTGCTCGTGGAGGGATGAATTTCCACTCAATTCCCTCAGCAGATAAATAACCTGCAAGTTGGTCATCTGGCTTACTTACCAGCCTCAACAGTCTTTTAATTTCGTGATTTGCTCCTACAAAATTTTTTCCATTGTCGGAGTACAATTTAGCACATTTACCTCTACGAGCGAAAAATCTTTTTAAGGTCGCTATAAAGGCTTCTGATGTGAGGTCTGACACAATTTCTACATGCACAGATTTAGATACAAAACAGATTAAAATACATATGTACACTTTTTGCAAGACCCCTTTTCTTTGATTTCGATATCTAATCATGAATGGGCCAGAACAGTTAAATGGATAATCGGGAATTACTCTGTCCCGTGGTAGACTACCCATTAACTGTGAAGTTACAGTTGGCTTTGCTTTGAAACACACAACACATTCATGTACTATTTTTCTGCATGTTGAATGAGAGTTTAAAGGCCAAAATTTCTCTCTTACCAAATGCAGAAGTCCAGAAGCACCAAGATGTAAATTTTTCTTATGAAAATATGTAATTAAGTTTTGAGTTAATACATGATTACTTGGTAAAATTGCAGGATGCTTAGTATCATATGGCAACTCAGAATTTTCTAAACGTCCTCCTACTCTCAAGACACCCTTGCTATCCAAAAAGGGATTTAAACTCTTTAATTTACTATTAGCTAACACATGTTTTGTACGTTTGAGGTTCCGTATGTCTACGGAAAAAGCTTCCTCTTGAACCATTTTAATTAAATATGTTTCAGATTGCTCCAATTCTGTGGCACCAAGTGGGCCAGATACTTTGCCATTAGATTTTCTAACATTATTGACAAACCTTAATACATAACTTAATACTCGAAGAACATATAGATAATTATTACTCTTAGATAATAAATCAGACAATAAGTATACCCCAGGGGTTGTTGAGATACAAACATTGGAGATTGGCACATCAATTTCACCAGTCACTTTTAGTTCACATGAATACTCAGAATTGTCCACTGTTGATGGGCTAAGTGAACCAATGGACGGTTTTCCCTGTCTAAGGAATGGTGGTCCATTCCACCACAGTTCTACTCCAGGTAGATCTCGAGGTCCACACCCACGTGAAATGACATCCGCAGGGTTCAAAGATGAAGGCACATAGGTCCACTGACAGTCCTCTGTCAATTGTTGCACTTTGGATACGCGATTGGCGATGAAAGTCTTTAGATGATTCGCTGGCGTGTTTAACCATGCCAGGGCGATTGTTGAGTCCGTGTGTAGCAACATCATCTATTTCCATTTTCAGAGACAAACACACTTTCTTCACAAGCTGTGCTAGAAGAACACAGCCACAAAGCTCCAGCCGGGGAATGGACACTACTCGAATGGGCGAGACACGAGATTTACTCGCCAAAATAGTAGATTTCGCAGTACCACTATTGTCGAAACACTGAAGATACACGACAGCTCCATATGCTACCTCAGAGGCGTCGGCGAAGCCTTGAATGACTATTCTCCCACGATCATCAGTCAATACGTATCTGTCGACCTTTAAGTCCTCGATGTATTTCAAATTTGTCACATATTCATTCCACTCATCTGCGATTGGGTCAGGAAGAGTATCATCCCAATCGATTTTCTGATGCCATAGACGTTGTAGAAGAATCTTGGCACAGGTTACCACTGGACCCAAGAAACCTAGTGGGTCATACAGCCTGGCTATTACACTCAGCACTTCTCGTTTGGTATATGAAACCTGCCGTAATTTAGACACCTTAAAAATGAAACAGTCCTGACGAGGTTTCCAGCAGATGCCCAGTGTTTAAACAGCTATTTCTGAATGCTCAGAAAACGAGTGCTCAACCTCTGAAGACGTTGAGCTATTCATGAGATCATCGGAATTTGACTACCATTTGTGAAGGGACATTCCACAAGTCTGTAAGCAATCTTGCAACTGAGACTGTAAGGTTTGAGCAGTCTCCAGGTCAGGTGCTCCACTAATTATATCATCCATATAAGTTTCGTGCAGCAACACTTCTGAAACCAATGGAAACCTTGACCTTTCATCAGTGGCCAATTGTTGTAGAGTTCTTATTGCTAGGAAGGGTGAATTGGCTGTACCATAAGTGACAGTATTTAGACGATAAGTTGAAGGCTCCTCGTCGGCTCCTGTCTTCCACACAATTCGCTGCATATCTCGTTGATCTGGATTGATGAGGATTTGCCTGTACATCTTTTGGATATCAGTGGTGAATGCAAACTTGTGTCTTCTGAAACGCGTAACTGTTTCGAAGACGTCTTCGGAAACTTCTCCTTTCATAAGGATATCATTTAAACTGACACCTGAAGTTGTTGGAGATGAAGCATTGTACACGACATGAAGTTTCGTTGTAACCCTTTCAGGACGAAGCACACCGTGATGAGGAATGTAGTAATGTATGGGCGGTTCACTTGATTCCTCAACCTTCTCCATATGTCCTAAGGCCTCGTACTCTTCCATAAAGTCCTTATACAATGTCAAGTAGTCTGAATCCCTAGACAACCGCTTCCACAATGAATCAAGTCTCCTCAATGCAATCTCTCCTTCGACTTTCCTAAGCACGACGGATCCTTATTAAAGGGCAACGCTACTACATATCTTCCCTCCTCATTTCTCTTATGAGTAAGCGAAAAATGCTCTTCACACAACGAAGCCTCTTTACTTTTCGGTAACTCTACTTCGACACTCTCCAATTCCCAAAACTTCCTCAACGTTTTGTTTAGATCATCATCCAGAACTAATCCACAATGTACACGATTCTCATTTACCTGACTAACACTACCACTCACCACGTAACCAAACACTGTATTTTGCAACAACAACTGTGAGTCCAGAGTACGAAATTGGCCTGGTTTCAATAACTCATAAAATACTTCTGCACCCAACAATAAATCAACTGCACCTGGAATATTGAAATCAGGATCTGCCAATGAAACTAATTCCGATAAATCCTCACCCACATTAATCAATTTATTTGGAATTACATCGGTAATTTTATTTACAACCAACATTGACAATTCCTTCATGAAACTCATATCCTTGTTAGCAAATGTTGTTTTAACACAATTATTGATTACCATTGTTGCGTCATTAACACACGATACCACAGTATTGACTTTTACCATTTTTAATTGTAACCTCTCGGCACAAGCCTTAGTACATAGACAAGATTGGGAGCCCACATCTAAGAGACATCGCAGTTCAATCCACTCTGAATACATATTTTTTACTAACACGCAAACAGTACTCAACAACACACATTTATAGTTCGACCTTTTTCATAACTTGTCGCAACTATTTGATTTTGAGAACCCGATTCTCTTTCTCCTGTACTTTCAGTACGATTTGGAACGAAGGGAACAGCATTCTCTCGTAACACAGAATTACTGTTCTGCTCACGGGGAAAATGGATCATTTGATTGTGTGGTTGCCCACAAAAGCAATTTCTGGTGGAATGACATTCCCGTAATTTATGCGGCAACAGACAGCGGAAACACAACTTATTCCGTTTTATCACATCTGATCTATCCCACACTGAAAGCTCTTTAAATAGAGGACACGAATAAAGTGGGTGGTTCACATTATTTTTGCACATTACACATTCTGCGTTTTTGGATCTAGACATGAACACCTTGGACAAGGGTTTATCAGTACGCCAATTAGGAGTTTTCTGTCCTTTATTTCCCACAATTCTTTTTGTTTCTCCTGTAGCATTCCTATTGATAGGTTCCCCTTTACATTTACCCTTAGACGATAAGTAAATATCACACTCTCGACCAAGTTGCTGAGGTTTAAAGAATGTCTCACCCTGCTTTACACCAATGTGCGACATCAAATCTCGATCGAGTGTTTCGAAAATCTTATCCGAAACAATAAGTTCACACAGGGACTTGAATTCACTAACTTTGCGCAATTGACAATAATAATCAAAAGCAGCGTTTAAACGAGAAGCAAATTGCACGTATGACTCGGAGGAGAATTTTTGGGCATTTCTGAAATTATTAAGACATTCCTGAGGGGTGGGTTCAAATTCTTTTAGAACTAAATCTTTAATTTTATTATAATCACAAAGATCCTCCTGACTCGCATACACTAGTAAATTATTTACCCGTTCACCCAAAAGATTCAACAAAATCTCTGCTTTCAGCTCATCTGGAACAGCTTTGTTTTGGAATGCCTTTTCCAAAGAATGGAAGAAAAGATTAAACGATTCTGACTTGGAAGGTACAGGGATAGTTAAAGTTTTGACACTTTTAATTAGGCTCTCCAAATTATCATATGACGCATTCGATTCTAACACTTCCGTAGTTTGAGAATTGTTTAAGGGGTTTCTTCTGGCATTTGCTAGCTCTATTTCTAACTGTAATTTTTCTAACTCTAATTTGGCATCCCTTTCATGCTTTTCAATTTCTAATTTTTCCACCACTTCATCAATTATCCCCTTCACTATCTCAGGTTTCGTCTTGAATATATCACTATCCTGAATCAGTTCCCTTAGTTCTATAACCTTAATATTTTCTGGAACTTTTAACCCCAACTCTTCTGCAACCAGCTGCAGTTCATTTTTTTCTTAATTTAATACTCAACGACATTATGGAAACTACTCACAACACAACTTTTACACAATTTAATTTCAATACAAATTCTACTTATGCAACTCAATATTGAAAAACCGAAAATAATCTATGCCAAACCAAATCGTAATATGGAAACAACGAAAATAATCGACGCCAAATCGTATACCATTCCCAACCAGAACACGACTATTTCCACAACACAAATTACGTGAATAAAGAATTACATTAAACTCACAACAATAATAATAATATCCACACAACTAGATTTCATCTAATCACAAAATACATCAACACGAATAACCAACCACTAACCTTCACAACACAATTTTAGGTAGACACATATTCCAACCTGAACAAATCCATATATCGCAACGAATCTCCGAAACGACCGGACCAAATTGTTATTTCACTTCTGACGGACCATCACTAGTCAATAGCTTCTTATATTAATTGCACTTCAAACAAACAACTCTCAGTTTTCTTCTATAAGTTTATTATAATTCTTGTTTATCGAGAGGAGAAGGTTTTTAGAACGACTTTTAACTCACAATCTCAATCAGAACAGCAAAAAATTAGAACACAAAAAAACTTAAATGCCACTTGCAAAGAATAAACTTTTGTAATTTCGACAATGAAAAATAAAGCAGACGATAATAATAAGAATTACAACCATGACGCGGCGTAAACAATGGGGTATGTACCTCACCTCGTTAACATACAATATTTTCAATAATTTTTTATGTAATCTCAATTAATAAACATTGAAACTTTTAAATCTTTAATTTTAAAACTTTTTAAATTAGATATCTAGACATTGTATTTTTTTTCTTTATGTCAAATTTGAAATTTATGACTTTTACTTAAATATGCATTAGGAACTAAAACTGTGTTTCGGAAAATCGTGCAAAATACTTTAAGTTTTTAAAAAATTAATTTGTTTTTCGGATAAATCGAACTATGGTTAAAATGAATTCATTTTAACGGTCCCTAGGAGTTCGTTTTAATGAAATTTGACTGTATACTCATTAATGCAAAAAAGGGATACGTGCAGCTGGGCATGTTCATATTTTTAGTGTTTAATTAAGTTTATTAAAAAACATTGTTGTTTACGATGAGCGACCATTACATGGAAACAGGTATTTCTAATGAATATATTTTTATATGTTTCGAAGTTATCTATCAATTACAATAAAATAATTAAAAATAAAAGTTATATTTACTTACCATACTCCCATACTTCACAGGGTTTATTTTGAGGGACACAATTTATAGCTTCAATCCACCGAGTTCTCTCACTTCTGAAAGAAAGATTCAAAATATGAAGTTGTTAAAAATGAAAATCATTCTATACATTTTGTCAAAATAAGTGGCTAGGTATTAAAACAATAAAATCATAACGAGTATAAGCAACTGTGTTGCTAAGTTTTACGTAGAAAAAGGTATGACAGCATAATTGAAGTGATTTTTTTTTTTATCAAATAAGCCATTTCAAGGTAAATTTGGTACAGTTTTTAATTTTGCATATCAATTTCCAAATTTTGAGTTGGTGAATTAATAATATATATAAAAATGGTTTAATAATTAAAGCTTAATTTTAAATTGAATGAAATTTGTTACAAATATTTCGACATACAAAAGAAGTCATTCTGGCAAGAAAAAAATTAAATTGATTTTTTTTTAGATTGAGTTTTTTATTGTCTGAAAAAAATCTTCCAGAATCAAAATGACAATTTTTGAACTCTGCCATTTTTAAATCATTGATAAAACCTATATTTTAGTTTGATTAGTAATTCATAAAAAAAAGCACTTGAATCAAAAACATCTTAAAATTAATGATAGTTCAGAAGTACTATGGAATTCATGCCTAAATTACTTAAATAATTTTGATGTTTATTGACCAGGGATGAGAGTAATGAAACAGCAAAGTAAGCAGAAAGGATGATTCAATAATTTGAAAGATATAACGAAGTTTCTCATACTATATAATAACTACTTTTCAAATATTAGAAGTTAGTGTAGTATAGTAAAAGCCCGATTATCCGGCATTCAATCAACCGGAATTTTTTAAAAATCAAGTTTGGCGAGAAAATTGGCATTATTTTGCCAAAAAACGGCGATAAGTCGCCAAATCTTTTTTATTTATTTTTAAAATTTTTTATTTCATTTGAGATTTCAAAGTTGAGTGTTTTTTTTTCTTCTCTTTATTTGGATGGTTTTTAATTTGCTATGGCGAAATAGCTGAATTTGCACGGATTAGAAATTAATATTTTATTATAAAAAGAGATTTTTTTTATTCTGGTTTATCCGGAATGCCGAAGTTCTTATTCAAACAACTGTGAATTCTCAGCTAAAAACCTTAATATTCTTATTGGAAAATGTGTTTTTTCGGAATATATCCGGAAAAATACACATACTGTGGTTATTTGCCGAATCTATAAACAAATCTAGCTTGTTTCAACTTTATAAGAAAGAGGGTTCCGTAATCGAAATTCCATTATCCATAGCATCGGGAAAACATTCTCCAGTAGATAATTTGATTTATCCGGAATTCTAATTTTAAAAAAAAAAGACTACACATTTTGCATCCATTTAATCTTGCATCATTTATTGCATAGAAATTTATACGTCTCCGGAATATGTGTAATTTGTTTGTGCGGAATCTATAAATCTATGGACTACTTTTATTGTAATTATAACAAAGAAAGATGATTTTCCACTTGAAATTACGTTCTCACCGGCAAAGAGTAATTAGGAAATTCAAAATTTGTTAATGGTTTGACCAAAATCCGGATAAAATTAATCATTCGGTTTGTAGGCTAGATCTACATATGAAACATGCATTTCACAAAATTTAAAATCATGTATAACGAATAACATTCTATTCCATACAGTATCGATGCATCCATAATTCATTCATAAACGCGATTTAATATATAAATTTTCAACTTCATCCGGAAAATGTGCAATTCGGCCGAATTCAACTATTCTAAACATTTTATTCTTTTATCACAAAATATCAGTTTCTCACGATCAATCAGAATAAAACCTAATTGCATCCATTTAAATGCATTTCCCCCTATAATCCCAACAAGGCCTATTCTAAGCAAAATTTACGACTGCCCATTACGAAATTCCATTCTCTTCCCCCCCCCCCCATCTCCCCTCTTCCTTAAAAATAAATAGTCTAATAAAGTCACCAGTGATATAAATAGGTTATGTTTTGAATTTAGTAATAGCTAACCATTGAAGTATTCACCAAGTGACTAAACCCCTGTCTTGTCAGAAAAGGTTTCTCTCGTGTTAAGAATGTAATAATCCGTCGAAAGTGTAAAAGATTTTTTCTTATCCGGCAATTGACAAAACACTTGTTTAAAAAATATCATAAATGTATATTAAATGGTTTACAATTAACGAATAAGTACATTGAGTCATCCTCTCTAAAACATTTTATCGGGTAGAAAATAGAAGGGCTATTGGTTGAAGGAAAAAAGGCATTTACGTTTTTTTTTTCCCTCCTTTTTTTTTCTTCTTCTTTCTAATTTTTAACATACCTCCTTAATCAGTCAAAATACCAGTCGGTAAGTATTTTATAGAGCCAGAGTAAGTGTCTGTGAAATTAACTAAATGCATACTACATTCAGGTATTATAAATCAAATCACCTTCATTAATCTAGACTTTGATTTTTTGAAGTCCAATTGGATTGCTTAGGATTAGAGGTCCCTATGTGTGATTTATTAAAAATTGACCAAAAAGTTTATTCTTGACGCATTTTCTTACTTATAAGCTTTTCCCAATACTTGATTCCCAAGTTTAAAGAGTTATATTCTACAATTAATTAATGTTAAAGATTTACTCATCAAGATGTCAAGTATATGCTTTATATTTCAAAAAAGCTATTACAAATTTAAAACTATTTTTTTAAGTAATTGTAAATGCAATTATTTTTCTTAAAAAGAACTCAAAATATCCATGTTGTGGACTTGTATCTCCACTAAAATGGATGTGTTAAAATGCTAAAAATTACGCTTCATTTCTATTAATAAATCTCTAGTTTCACAGTTGGTTAATTTGTACGCTCAATGAACTATTTTTTGCACAATAACGGCTAATCCTGATGTGACCTAGTTTCCGATCCACAACGTTCATCCATTCATAATCCAGGATTCGAACCCGGTACCTTTGGCATGCGATATCAGAGTACTAACCTCACAGCCATTAGGTGGGTCTAGTTCGTAGAATTAGATTTGTTAATTCAGCTGTGGCTTAAATAACAAACTTTCAGCTTAATAACTAAATACCATATCTACTGATAATTTATCTTTGAATATAACAATAAATTGATTTTTAATACGTTAATCTCGTATCCTGCTATATATTTCATATTTATTTTAAAATGTTACACACCTTTTCATTGTGACGTTTCAAGAGTCAATCGTACGCAGTTGTGTAATTAGATTATTTTATTATGAAAAAAAAAAAAAAAAACATTATAAAAGATTACCAGTCGCCATTGCCGCTGAAAGCACACAATTAAACTGTTTCGTTCCTTAGAATAAACTGTTGTCAAATCACTGGCCCTCTAAAAATATAGCGTAAAGATAAGAAAAAAAAAGTCCCCTTCAAACCACATTCCTGGGGGTGGAGTGTTGACCGGAAATATGGGGAGCAGGAGCGAGGGACACTAGATTTATTGAGGAAGTTGGAAGATACTGTTCTGTAAAAGACCTCCACCTTGTCCTTGTCCTGTAGTAATGCAAACAATTTTGTCACACTCTTTTCTTGTCGCAAGATTTTCTTAAAATTAATTCTTTTTGTGTGCCAAAACTATCTTATCTTGAAGTTTGTGTGTTAAATTGGTCTGAACTATGAATCTTTGAACTCTTTACTATACACATATGCATGCTATGATGACCTTACTAAGCTACAAGGCTAAAAAAGATCCCAATGAAATAAAACGTCGTTAAATGAACAAACAAAGGAAATATAAAATCGAATGAAAAAGTCCTCATGCATATTAGCAAGAAAAGAATATTATTTTAAAATAATAATAAAAAGCATTTGTCATCAAATTGGAAAAAGAATTACTTGCAGATTAATAATAATTTTCTGAATTAAAATAAAATGCGCACACGCAAAAGGAATTTTTCTTCACTTTTTAAGAAAAAGAACTTAAAGAAAACACATTCAAAGTAAAAGTTTGAAAAAAATATTTGAATGTTGGGCTTAATAATGTAATGTCACCAAATCTATATTTATAAGTAAGAGTGTATTTGCCTAATTTAATGTATCCTTTGAGTTCGAAGAATAGGAATGAAAGTTGGTAGGACCATAATTTGAGATATTTTGAACCAATTTCAACTGTGTCATATTTTTAATGCGTTTCTTGAGTAACTCCCATTATTGGAAAAACAATTTCATCCCAATGTTTTTCTTCTGATAATAAGGAATTAAGGAGATAATGCTCATAGCTCATAATCGGCTGTACATTTTGAACTGGCATCTCTAAAGCTTTAATAAGTTGATAAAAGAAAACAAAGAATACGGAAAATTTAGGGAGGGGAAGAAAGGAAAAAATTATTGGCTTGCAGTGTTTTTTCCTTTACTTTTTACTACTGCCCAATTTTATATTTATGACTGCCCATTTTCAATTTATGACTGCCCAAATGAGCCACGACTGCCCGTTAGAATAGGCCCTGAATCCCAATGAAAGTTTCGATTCGAAAAAAGTTGATTTGTAGGCTAGTCAACCATTTTGTACACATAACGGAAAATGTTTCTTTTTCACGTACAAAAAGTATGGGTATATTTTATTGTATACTATTAACGTGTTTTGCAATCAATTAAAAAATAAATCGGTTTCGCTGTAATTTTATTTTAGTAATATTTATTGTTTAGATTAGCCGACAACCAGACAATCAAATTTAAAACTTAATAGTCCGTAAATTATCCGGAATTTCGTGACGATTTGCATTACAATTCTTGTATTCCTTTTTTCTATACATCATAATAGTCGATCTTTGAATACGAAGGTCGTCTTCCCGGGCATATTTTACTTTAGGGTACAAAGTAGGTTGTGTGTGGGGAGGGGGGAAGACAATGGAATCACCGGGGTTTCCAAATACAAAAGCTACTTTTCCAGAATTCTCGGAATCTGACCGTGAAAACGCACACAAGAAAACTTCCCCTCCGGAATTGAAATAGCGATATATAGTCCACTTTGTCCACCCGGTAACCCTAAAATAAAGGTTCGGTTAGAATCGGTACAATCAAGAGACCTCTCTATTTTTTTTTTTTTTTTTCTGATATAAAAAAGATTTAATTTTGGTAACATATTTCAAATTATTGCCGATTATAAGGGTAAAATATAACATTATTATAACTAAAAAAGCTAAGTAGAATATTTTAAAAATATTCCGGTTGTGACGATTTCAATGTTAGGTGCTATCACTAGCGATATTTACCGTTTAAATTTGGCGAAAAAACGTCGCCATTCAATTAACCGGAAAATAAGGTTATCCGAAAATCCTAATTTCCCGACGATTCCAGATAATCCGGCTTTTACTGTAATTTGTGAGGAAAGGGGAGCTAAGAGGGAAAATATTTTGTTTAGACATGAGGAATATACTTTTTGAAGGAAAAACTGGTTCAGATCAGAAACATGTGGATCCTCAAAACAGGGACAAAGAGAAGGAAAATGTTACATAAAAAACCAAAAAGGAGGAAATCCTCCAAAGAAGGAAAACTGTCCTCCCTGATTGACATAAAAAAAAGAACTAGATTTCAAGTAAGGGAAAAAATAAAATTACCCATGTACTAAAAATTTCATTTAAACTTGCTGTTCTTTCTATATTGTTGGATACTATTGTTACACAAATTTTCTGTATATAATTGCAAATAGTAACATATTTCTTTTAAAGTTCTATTTCATTTTACTTGTTAACAGTGATAATGCAGGTTAGAAAAAACTTGGCAATCAATCGGAAAATATCGATGCATTTTTTCGAGAAAGTTTGAACATGCTCTTATAAATACAACTGAGGTGTGAAATCGTTCAGTTGAGATTTGAAAGCTGCTTTGAAAAGATCGGAGCCTTGTTTACTTTTGTTGTGCATGTATTATCGCTGTATCCGAAGTGAATGCATATAAACTTGTTTTGAAGCCGGATATTGAGTTTACTGTTGTTCGGAAAAGTTTTTTAAGCCTTCGAAAGAAGAATAAATTATAGTTTTTATTTGGTAAAAACTGAATCACAATTTTCTTTGTGAAAATTTCTTAATACTATTTATACATAATAATAGAACCAGAGTGTAAAACTGGAAACAATTTCAACGTTTGATGTTGTGAATGATTTTTCAGTTATTAAAGTTATAAATATAAACAAAAATGAGTAATGTCAAGCAATGCCAGAGCTCTATTTAATGACTTACTTTCCATGCAAATTGATTGGAGTTATTGCATAGTATTTTGACAGCAGGAATGAAATTACACTATTCTGTGATATTTAGAAATTAAAATGATACCATAGGCAGGAATGATACTAAAAATCAAGATTTGGTAGGCAATTTAAAAAATCTAGGCTAACAATTAAGCACACACAAAAAACATGTATTTTAAAGTTAAGCTTGAAAACCTATAACATGATTTAATTATAAACTTATACTATTTACAGTAGTAATGAAAATTACGATTTTTTTTTTTTTTTTTTTTTTTTTTTTTACCAAGTAACACTTTTGAATTAAATAAAATGTCATCACTTGCTGCAAGTGCATAGTGTAATGATACATGATCAATTTTGATTAATAAAAAAGTTATGAACTTTTCTACATATTAAATGATTTTCAATTTTCTTTAACGAGAACTCATTCCAATTTTTATCTCAGACAATTCTAAGTATTTTCTCATATTTTTCAAATGCATAGTAACTACATATGTACTGTAATGAACCAATTGGTAAGTATTGTAGCATATTTTTAATGCATTTAATTAAAAATATATTTTGTTTAATTGATGGATGACAATGAATTCCCTATGCAATAACCCTTATTTAGTATTGAAATGGTAACTATAAAAATAAAACAATGTTTATTTGTTAAATGCATGTTAATTTGCAAAAATAAAAGAAAAATATTTGAAAGTTGAGAAGCATATTATCAGTATCATTATAATTTTTTAGCAGTTGATTTTAATGTTTAACAGAAACTTCATAACACAAATGAGTAAGGAGTGTATTTAAAGTAACCAAAGAATAATTAAACACGATTCTACTTACAACAATGCACAATTTAGTATCATATCCACAGCACTTCCCTGATGATTATTAAATAAAGTGAGATAAATTAAATATCTGCATGAATTGGGAACAACTACAGGCTGCTGAAGCTCTTTTGCATTTACAGGCATTGCTTGGACTTTATCACGCAAGCAGTAATCCACAACAGAATAACTGTCATCACTACAAGATAAATAAAAAAAAAATTAAAACTAATAGCAAAATGAAAACAGGTTTTATAACAGATAATTTGCTTTGTGTTATTGAAATGCTATTTTAATAGTAAAAATACATACTAATAAACAAAACAAAAAAATAGAACAAAATCTAGTTATAAAACCAAAATATGAACTTTAAACTAAGATCAGGGATGAGATAGGCAAAAAAGCAAAAAAAGATTGAAATCATACGCGAGCAAAATATTTGTACCAATAATTTATACGCAAAAGATGTTTCAAGAACAGGGATAAGAGTGGTCAGAGCAAAAAGGAGAAAATCCAAAAATTCATCAAAAAAGCATGCAGAAGGAACGATTATATTAAAAAAAATTCCTAAAACGCTTATGGAAGAGTAGGGACAATATCCAAAAATTCGGCAATGAAATCTAGCGGAAGTGACAATATCCAAAACTTCATCAAAGAAAAGCTTGCAGAAGAGACAATATCCAAAAGTTTGAAAAAAAAGATGATGATTTACCAATTTTAAAGTCACAATGAAATTTCTCGCACTATTTAACTCTATTGGGAAGAAATTAATATGTACCACATACTTTTTTTACAACATAATACTCGTATTCTCCAAATTTCTGTTTTAAAAAAAGATCAGGAAAATGCCATCCATACACACTACACATAAAATTGACTAATTTAAAAGGTGCATAAAACTATAAAACCTGCTTATTCTGTTGCTTGTAAGAGTACTCGGATTTGACATAATAACCATTTTATTTAACTTACTTATAGAATGCTTTCCAGCAAAAGTACAATTCAATCATAATGAAGCATTAGATTATATTTATAAGGAAAGTGCTTTAGCACCAAGATATCAGTAACCGAGATTTATGCTGTGCGATAATATCTACAGCACTTGCATATTTATTAACTACATTTTCGGTAAATTCAATTCTCTATAATTAAGGAAACAATGAAAACGTGCCATTAAATAAGTTTTTTCTTAATTATATAACTTTATAAGAAAATCTTTAAATGTTTTTAGGTCAAAGAACTATATTGTAGCGCTTTGGACTCGGTCCCTTTTTTCGTTTGCCTGCGCACATGCGTAGAAACCCAAAACAATGAGGTGGTCACGTGACTTCAATAGCTAATCACAGAAAGTGCCATAAGCAACCAATCACAAACGAAGCGTACCTCGGTTGCCAAGCACTTGTGAAGTAATATGCGAGGACAGGGAAGTGGAGAGGGAAAATCTATTACCTATACACGAGAAAAAGTATACTTTTTGTAGGGTTCTAGTACACTCCTCTTCCAGATCGGAAAAAACACAGATCTCAAAACAGGGACAAAAAGGGAAATTTTATTTGAAAAGCAAAAATGAATGCGCCGAAAGGCAGAAAAATCTCATCCCTGTAAGATGGATGTAATGAATACAAATACTTTACAATGGATTTAAATAGTCTCTTTATATTTCTCTATCTCTTGTACACAAAAAGTACAGAGGAATGAGTAGAAATAAACTAATAAAGGATTTTTTCAAGCCAAAATTATATCATTGAAAAAATTATTTTATAAATATGCAACTAAACTTCAATTACTTTTACTAGTTTGAAAACTATTATTGTAGCAACTTGAGGAAGTATTTCAAACACATTTTTTTACTAGAAACCATAATGAGAATATTTATAACATGCACAACTAAGTACAATTGACTGAACTATATATTCTTTAAAAAAGATAATTACAAGCTGCCCAACTTTTTTTTTTTTATACTCAAGCTAAATTTCAGAAAATAAAGCAAAAAAGGAAAAATATCTTACTTTTTTCTTTTCGTTACCACCAGTAGGTCATTGAATAGAAAAATATAAATAGGAACACGAACACACCGGTTAGAACGACCAAACGTTTTTTTATCGAATTCAAGTTTCATAAGTTCTCCTTTCTTTAAAAGCCACCTTGAAGCTGAAATTAGAGGGATCACCTGAATACAAAAAAAAAGTTACTTTAAGAACAAGGATTCAAACAACAATATGCTATTTTAATAAGTAGATTGTGCCATGAAGACATAAAAAAAATTACGGAACATCATATTAAAAATTCTCATGGAATAATTCTACTTTTCAATTCAAATTATCTACATCAATATTTTGTAAATACTATTAAACAATTAAATAACCTTTACAAAATAACCAATCTTACTTAATCTTATTTATTTTTGTCAGTGTAGGAAATTCTTTTACAATGACATTTTTTTAATGACACACAAATACTTAGAACTTATTTTCCCAGATTTCAAAGAAATAGCTTAAAATACAGAAAAAAATGTATTTAACTATTTTATTTCATAGTCCAATAAAACTGTAACTTGACATATTGCATTCATTTAACCCTTTCAAATCTTCTAAAAAGAAAATTGCTTAGATGCATTTATTTAGATTGGAGATTATTGGTGTAAGGGCCCATAGGATCAAGTTGCTGCATTTATTTAAGTTGATTCTAGACTCTGAAATCAGTGGGATTGCTAAATATTAAAAAAAAAAAAAAAAAAAAAAAAAAAAGCTAACAACCATAATTAGAAATAAATAAGAGTATCATTCAGTTTAAAAACACCATATATTCATGTTTTTTCTCCATACATATTTGATGTTAACACCCAACAAAATATAAGAAACATTAACAGTCACAATAATAATATACAACTTAGTAAATAGTAATAGATATATATAAAATAAATCAAACAGAGATTATAATAAATAAAAAAAATACATTGTATACAACTTCACCTTGCATTCTTTAAACTCCAATTGTCTATGGAGAACAAACATCTCTTCCAACCTCTCCATTTTCCTGGCACCTTCATTACATTGCACAAAGATCTAAATAAGAGAAATAGGTTATTAAGACATAAATAGTACCATGCTCATAAAAACAAACATACTACAGAACAAAACATGGAAACAAGATACTGTATTTTATTGTTCATTATCTTATTAACTCTCAACTTGGAGTAATTTTCTTTTTAATTTTTTATTTGCACACTACTGAACTTTGAACCTGACTGTTTGCTACAATGATAATTCCAACAGAAACAAAGTGTTATATGCTTGGACAAATATTGGATATTTTCATTGCGCAGAACTACACAGGGGCTATACTTTAAGGAGACAACGCTACAACACTATATGAACTGTTAAGTATAGTCAAAGTTAGCTTCAAGAGTGAGAGTCTACTGAAAGGTTTTTCCTGAGAAAGTATCTTGAATTTTCATTTTGAATGAAAATTAAATTTTCACCAAGTAGCATAACAATCAAACCATGATTTTCTTCCACAGTTAAGTCAGCTAATTCTTAAAAGTCTTTGAAATAAGGAAAATCATATCTAAATTCTCTCACAATCTTACAAATATCTACTCGTGTATGGTACATTGTTTTCAAACTTTTCAGTACAAAAAGCTACTATGTACATCCATCTCATTTTAACCTAATGAATTTTCAATGATTAAAGCTTAGTAAAATCAAGTCTCAATTCTTACATTGTGCACAGCTTCCAATGCAGATTTACATATCCCGTAGGAAGGGGAATCAGGAACTAGCCACCTGAATATGTTGTCCAGCAGCAAAGGTAGCCTAGCTATGTGTTGCATTGGAAGGAATAAGAATGATTCCAGACTTAGACCTTGGCAGATTGGATTAGCCTCCAGTTTTCTTAGAACTTCCAAAAAACAAAGTCTGGTTTCTCTGCATAAATAAACAGATGTTAAATATTTGAACATAAAAACAGAGCAAAACATATAATTAGAAAAAATTTAGTCGTTGAAAAAATGATGCAGTGTCATGTAGTATAGAGCAAAAACTATTTAAATTTCTTGGACAATTCTTAGCCACCTGAACTTTTACAATAATAAAATATAAAACTTTAAAAACTAATTTTAAGGAAATTTATTATATAAATAATTAAGTAGTTTATAAATTTTCTAAAAATAAGTTATTGATGGAAAATGTGATTTCTTCCATATGTAGAATTTCTTTTTATTGTTTATTAGCTTACTTAAGTGAAAATAAAAAATCTTGATTAAGTTGGAATTTTTCAAAAAATTCCCTGATAAATTACTAATATCTACAGCTAATAATTACCCATTTCCCTGCTTTTCATAATTCTCCTGTAGTTATATATTCTGAGTTATAAGTGTCCAAACATTTGAAACAAATTTTTATTTTATATAAATTTACATAATTTTGCAAGTTGAAAAGATCAGAATTTAAAACAGGCATCAAGTTACAATGAGCACAAAGTTCCAGATTAAGTATTAAACAATTAGTAAAATTTAAACCCTACTTAACTTTCAAGCTCTTAAAATTGATTTGTTAAGAACATTACAGAGTAGTTAATAGAAATAGCAATGAAAAAAGGCAAAGAAACGATTAGGTTTTAAAAGCAATTTTTTTTAAATGTTTAAACCGCAAATCATGGAATAGTTTCTAGATAAAATAATTGACTAAAGCATTTTGGAAACTAACACTCACTTAAAAGAAAAAGATTTAATGAAATAAAAATATAAGTTTTTCTTACTTTAATTCCTTGAGAGTTCTTTCCTGATAGACCCTGTTAGAGCAATATCTTACATACACTGAGAATGTAGGCAATATTGCATGACGATGAATAATATCACAGATGTCTGGAATAAGGATAGCATCACTCCAACGAGTAGTTAATTCACTCAATAAACTGGAAAAAATAACCAAAATTAGATAAAGTGTGCTTGTGAGTATTCAAACCATTCAGAATTAATTATGTATAAGAAGATAAAATTTATAAAAAATTTAATCAAACAAGCACACAAAATCAAACATATAGTATGAGTTCTTTCATGTTTAGTTAGGCAATATCTACATTAGTAAAATGTCATATAACAGAAATTTGCAAATTACTCTATGATGTAACATTTTAACAGAGAACAAAAAAAGTGAAAGGACTAATTTAATATTTTTTATTTTTCTGTACATGTGTCTATTTTCCAATCAAATCATGGTCTTCTCACAGACAAGTTTTGAGTCTTATTTTTATTTTCCAAATAGAGCATAAATGGTATGAATTGTAAGTAAATCTCAAACTCATCTATATTCCTGAGCTAAATGGTGTTCTTATATCTCTGACTCATCTCCCTGAACAACAATCTGTGAGATCCATTAAAATTTTATACATGTATATGTTACCGGAAAAGTGTGAAATGCCGGCATTCTAAAGAATGCCTCTTGCCATTTAGCAAAGTATGAAACATGAGATTTGTTACATACTTTCCCTAGGCATTGTATAATACTTAGGCATTCTATAGAATGACAAATGCTACTTAGGCAAAATATGAAAACATTACTTTTATTTATAGCATTTATCACGTTGAGCTTGAAAGCGCATTGACGTCACGGACCCCCACGGGGAATGTGAGAAGGGAAACTCAAAATTTCAAAACTCCCTGATTAAAGTGTAATTTTAAGATATTCCCCGATTTTTTCAGAAGAAAGAAATTCCGACATTTTCCCGATTTCCATGAATTCCCGGTTCTGTAGTTACCCTGTAGGCCACAATTTTTCCTTTTGCAGCGCGAGCACACCTTACTTTTTAGAAAGTTTTATAGTTCCAAGTAATTAAAAAAAATTATTTTGGAAGTAAAATGCCACAAACGACTGCACGAAATAGGTAGGGGTATTTGTATAAGGTTCAATTGGCCGTCAGGCCAATGAAATAGGTTGCAATTTTTCATTTTATAGCAAAGTGCGAGCACACCTTACTTTTTGGAGAGTTTTACAGTTCCAAATAATTAAAAAAAGTTATTTTGGGAGTGAAATGCCACAAAAGACTGCCTGAAAAAGGTAGGGGTATTTTTTTAAAGTTCAATTGGCAGTCAGGCCAACGAAATAGGTTGCAATTTTTCCTTTTAGAGCACGAAGTGTGCACACACCTTATATTTTAGAGAGTTTTACAGTACCAAATAAAAAAAAAAAGAAAAGATTTTGGGCGCGAGATGCCACAAACGACTGCCCGAAATAGGTATGGGTATTTCTTTTAGGTTCAATTGGCCGTATGGTCAACGAAATAAGTCAAAATTTTTTCTTTTAGAGCACGAATCGCGCACACACCTTACTTTTTAGAGTTTTACTGTTTCAAGTAATTGTGATTTTGGGGGTTATATGCCACAAGCGACTGTCCGAAATAGGTAGGGGTATTTTTTTTAAGGTTTAATTGACCGTAAGGCCAACAAAATATCCTATACTTTTTCCTTTTAGGGTAAGTAGCATGTGCACACGTTACATTTTAGAGTTTTTAGCAAGTGATTAAAAATATAAATATTGTAGAAGGGGTAAAATATATTTAGAGGCATGCGTTAAAAATCACGTACCTTACCAAGTGATATTTGAAACAAATCAGAGATGTATTTCATACTTTTCAGGTTTCGTATTTGGCATTCTATAGAATGCCTAAGCAATGTGTAAAATATGAATTGTATCATACATCGCTGGCTAGTTTTTAGGCATTCTGTAGAATTCTAGATTTTACTCTTTGCCAAGTAACATATATATATATGCTTTTAGCTAAAGCAAGGCAAATCCGAAAGACATACATCTGTAAAAAGTTCCTTTATATATTGAATAGACAAACCAATTCCATCATCTTGCACCAGAGACCACATAAATAAGTCAATTTCGATTTGTAAAAACTAGGCAAACAGAAGTATTTTGGATTTTAGTAAGACCCAAGGAATGGAAAACTTTAGAATTTACTAGATACTATAAAAATTAACAGATTTTAGTAGTTGTGGGAATAAATTCATTAGAATTTATAGAAATAAATAAAAATAAAACAAATGAAGTTTCAATAAACAAATTTAGATTTACTCACTTTTCACTAACATCTTTGACTCGAATAATGTCGGAGAAAAGAACATCAGTTTCATGTTTGCTTAAGACGCAGGATGGCGATTCAAAATCAGAAAATTCAGATGTCTTGATAAAATTATCATAAAGCACTCTTAAACTGCGAATATAAGAAGCTTGTGACTGGATGAATTCAAAAATGGCTTCTTGGAGTTTCAACTCCTGGGCAGATATTCTTTCAAGAATACCACTGTCTTTTACCTAAAAATATATATATATATATATTTTAAACTAAATACCAATAGCACACTTTTAATAATAAGTTAGAATTCTTTCACAAGGTTGATATGCTTTTCATATTACAAAAGATTGATAAATGGTTGTTGGCATTTAATACAAATGTGAGATTTAATGAAAAGGTAGACGAGGAAAAAAAGAGACTCCAGTTTGATAAATCATCAAGTGAGGCCATACATTCATAAGGAAGGCCATAAAAATATACATGAAAAAAAAAAGAGAGCAGCAAATGCATGTTGAGATTATGACAAAGGAAACATCTTAATCTAGATTTTGGATTATTGCACATTTGTAATTTGCAGATCCAGCAACTGGAGAATCTATATTTAATGTAACAACGTTCTACATTAAAAAGTTTGTGTTTATGAATGTTTATATTTTTTTTATAAATGTTTTAGTCAAAAATATTCTTAAGGTGTATGAAAGATACACACCTCAGGCAGTTCACACCACAGCATTTTCATATCTTGAGCATCGGGACTTAGTTGTTCCACCACGGAAAGCTGTGGGGCAGTAGGTTTTGTAGTAGGATCACTGTAAGAGCAGCTTTCAGAGGCAGCAGACCACATAATAGGAGATAAACTCTTTGGACTGCGACAGAAAGATACCCTTTCTTTGATGTTCCTTTCGTAGAATTGATACAAGGGCACATCCTGGAAGTTCATAATTTGTTTTTAAAATGGTAGAAAATAAATATATCAATAAAGATTAATGGCAAATTATCGAATGCAGAAACAGAAGCTTAAGAAATGATAAATATAGAATGAACACACCTATAAATTTTTTAGAGTTATAGGTTGAACAACAAATAGTCTAAATGTATCTATCTAATGACTGTGATTATGTAAACATCAAAACAACTATGCAAAATATGCTGTGAGGAAGTTTATTCCAATATATTTTACATGCTCCTTCAATAACTTGTGCATGATTTTATTTTAGCTTTGACATCTTAATGTTAATTATACATTTCTGAAAACATCAGAAAAGTATCTTATCTGATTAGTAAGTAGATTCAATAAAATTTAAAATAATTTATGACCTAAAAAATTGGGCAATTCCACTATACAAAGCCCAAAATCTATAATAAAAAACTAATTTCGATTATATGCTTCTGTATGGGAGTTAAGACAAAATCCACGAAATAAAAAGTAACAAAATGCAATTTTGCTACACCACAGCTAAAAAGTAAATTAAAGTGCTAAATAGCCTGATTGATTTGTTTTTCATGCAAAGTCCTGAAAAAACATAACATTAATATTATATACAAAAACTATTATTGCTTAAACACAATGAAAAAACTTCTAGTATTCGTAGGTAAAAATACTGAATTGCTGATCTAAAATTTTACTATTTTAATTTTCAGATATATAGTTTGGTTTTTTTTGTATGTACAATATTAATATTAAAATAACTTAATATTAATTATCCAAATTAGTGCGAAAAGACCATTAAAAATCATGTTTACAAATAAACTAAAATATCGCTATTACTGTGGAAAACTTTCAGAAAAACTCATATTTACCTCTTCTTTGATAGCTTGAAACATAATGTAAGTACGCTCACTATTTCCTGAGGGTGAACGCTTGTGCACTCTTTCAACAGACACCTCAACAGTTTCATTTGGCACATTGGATCTACTTTTGGCGACAGGTTGAAGTTGGTCAGTTCTCAGGTATGCAGAGGAAGCAATCGATCCCCTTGAAAAAGTAAATAATTATCTTTTTAATAAATTTACAATAACTATGAGAGAATTTCAAATTTGTAAAAACAAACATGAAATTAGGAGAGAAAAAAAGCACAAATAAACAATAATATTCTTTGTTACAAACTATTTGCCAATTACTACAACACTTTTAAATATCAAATAGAAAACAAATAAATTGATAACTTTAAAAAATCAACATTATTTGCAATGCAGGTTTAGGTCTTTTCAATGGTAGTGAAGTTACACATAATTATACATGTAGACCAGTTTCTATTTTTGAGCGATAACTATTTTGTATGGATAGTAAATGCTGAGTAAACATTTTACAAAAATACTAGGCTTACCTTGATGATGCTGAATGAGGTGAAATTGGAATGAGTAAACAATTATTCTCAAGAGACTTGTTAACAGTAGCATCTGTAAAAATACATAAAGTTTAATATCATATTTACATTGATACATAAATCATATTTAATGCATAATATTACATAATAGCAGGTTGGTTAATTGATCAAAAAAGTGTTGAGGCATTTTGAGATGAATAAATATTTATTTAATGTAAATGGAATTCTTCCTCGTGAATTGTTTTATACTACTAAGAATTAAGGTTTGTTCCTCATACTCCATATGGATGGGAAAACTATTTATGAAAAATGATGAATATTCACAGAAAATATTGATAAGCAGAAAGTTCAAACTAACTAATTATACAAGTGTAAAATTAATTAAAATTTAAAACATTTATGAACCAAATTAAAAATTAATAAAATTTTTACCTCCAACTTCAGGATCAGTGTCATTGCATCCTTCTAAAAGCTCTGACGAACTAGAAATAGTTTTTGTACAAGAGAGACTCAATTTCGGAGAGCTCGATGACACAGAATGACTTCTTTTATTCTTACATTGGGTTGACTTAGAACTTATCTGACCTCGAGAATTTTGCTTTTTCAAGCTTGCTTTTGGGCTCTTAGGCGTCGCTCCATACTCGGAATTGGACACCAACCAGGGCACAAAGAAATTTGACATCCTCCTCTTCTTAGGGTTTACTTCTTTCTTGCCTAAGACAGATTTCATGAATGTCTTTTTAGCAGTTTCTTGTATCTCATAGTTCACTGTAAAGCGGTACTGGTTCAGGGTGGATCCTTTCGGCTCATTGTTGTTGGAGGATTCGTCGAATGTAGGAGAGGCACTTTCTGTTGACCACTCGCCACTGTCCAGCTCATTTTCAGGGTTCATTTCTGTTGATATATTTTTATGATTAATATAGAAAAAGCCCAAACAATAAGTTTAGATTATGCAAGTTTTTATTTCTAGGGTCAAAATTTAGTTTAAAATATGGTGTACAAGTTCTTACAAATAAGGTACGCTAAATGTTGAAGGTACTTGGGTAATTTTGTTAATTTAAAAAATTGGTAATAAGAAAAATGAAATTTAACAAAATTTGTGAAGAATGAAAGAAGAAAATGTTGGTTTTTGTGGGTCTAAATAAAACATATTGTTTAAATTATATGCTTTGTTAAATACTTTTTTTATTTTAGACTTCCTCACTGTTTCATCTTTAAGGGTATTATTCAACTTAAAGGTCATTTTAATTTTTTATTTTGGTTTTATATAGAAATTAACAATAACTTACCTTTTAAAGAACCAATGATGGTGCCTGGCGAAGTGTTTGAGATGTGCTCTATTGGAATCGTTTCGTCATCTTCCACTTGAGAGTCTATGTCAGCTATACTTTCATACAGATGCTCAGTAGACGCTGCTCGGGACATATCTAAGTTCATGCACTAAAATATATATATAAATTGTTATTTAGTCATACTTTATAAACCTCCCTTTTAATAAAATACATGGAGAACACTCTTTAATTTCTTTACAAAACAAGTAGAAATACCATCTGTTATCTGTTTCAAATATGAATTAAAATAGCATTATATACCTTGAGTTTTACAGTAGTTCAAGCTCATGTAATAATTCACAACACTTAGATCAACACTTACACAACACTTCATTCAATTGAACATATATAATTTTTTTTGATACATGCATAAGATTTAGCATACTTCTATCACAAGATGATCAATCCCATAACTTTCACTTCCAGTGGTTGTATTGTTATGCGCCCAGAGGTAAGAATCTTTGGATTTGGAAGTAGGACTGAAATAGAGTTAAAATAGAAATATATATATATATATATATATATATATAAAAAAATGCATGAGTATTTAAAATGCAATACCTATTTAACTTAATTAGAAGTTATGGGGATTAAAGAATAATAAAATAAACAACAACAAACATATGTAGTCCTGAATACTTTAAAACAAAATGTTGTTTCTATTTTCTAATTTGTTATGAAAAAAAGCTAGGTAATATCCCATATGATAAATTTAAAGCTATCTGAGCTATATGATGGAATACATTATTGGGACAAACATGTTGGGATGGTGATAATAAATCATAGCAAATGGATACTTGACATTTTCCCCCATTAATTATTAATCTCTTGATTAGGCAAATTAATAATATTTATTTGCCTAATCAAGAGAATAGTAAATAATGCATATATAATTATTTATTATTCTCTTCATTGTACATATAAGGTCATGGTATATATTTATTATTCTCTAGATTGTATAGCTCTTGTGTATATATAATAGGGACAGATATGCTTAAAAAAGAAATATTTACCTTTTGGAAGAAATTAGAGGCTTTTCATCTTCAGAATCAGTAACATCAACCCAGCCTTCGTCACTATCACAAGAATCTCCTAAACACAAAGTTGAATACAATTTTTCACACTCC
Organism: Linyphia triangularis; assembly: GCA_963978545.1. Taxonomy (NCBI): domain Eukaryota; kingdom Metazoa; phylum Arthropoda; class Arachnida; order Araneae; family Linyphiidae; genus Linyphia; species Linyphia triangularis. Next base: position 60,713,106 of record OZ021732.1, read on the forward strand.
AATGATATTTTAAAAAACAATACACAATGTCATTTATCAGAACATGCTTTACAAAATAAGTCTTATAACTTAATAAATGCTTCAACAAAATACCTATAAAGCATTTCTTCAAGGTTTGATAAATATAAGCATGTAACAGAATAGAAACATCAATAGCATAAAGATAATATGCAACAGAAATTAAGTTTTATTTCTGGCTTTATTAATTTGGATTGAAAATTAAACATTTTAAAAGCTTTCAACTCTTTTTTTCTGTTAGGAGTACTTTACATGTGACTGTTTGCTCTGGAAAAATGTTTAACAGTGGAAAGTCTTATTTTTCAAAATTGCTTCAAATTGTATATTTATTCAAACAAGTATAGTACACTTATTACTAGGAATAACTAGTTCATTCTGATAACTAATTTACTAAAATTTGATGATTGAGAACAAAATAATTACCATAAAATACTTTCTGACTTACCGGGCATGTGTTTGGATGGAACTCTTTGCTGAGGAGTATCTGATGAAATTGAATGGCAATCAGACAACTTTTCATAAAGTTCTTCAGCTTCTTTTGTACTTACACACACTTTGGAACATTTTTCCATATCACAGTTGACAACACAAAGCCGACCATTCTTTTCGCAAACAGGCCTCCTGCGAGACTGCCTCCAACCTTCACGATTTGGCGAGTTGAGACAGCAGATATTGTAATACAGAGCATCCTCATTGCAATAGAGACTGTCTTCATTGCAATAGAGACTGTCCTCATCATTTTTATCTGCTGGTGGAATAGTTGAGCTTTCACAACAGCTGAAGATGGAATGCTGGCATGAAAAACAAATGCATGGAGGGTGATGGTGAGGGCCAAGTTCATTGCATTTGACTTGCATAAAAGAGGCTTCACTGCTTGTTCGGTACTGGAGAACACTTGAGGGAATGGCTTTGCACGCAGCACAGTTGTTGGGTTGACCTTTATGAATCCGATTTGCAACGTCATGTAGCCTATTCAGCCTGTCATAAGGATCATACATCTCTGGAGATATATTCACAGTGTTTGATAAAGTCTGGTATATGCTTTCAGTCCGGTCATCAATGTCACCCAGACCACTGTCCACTTTGAGGGAGGTTTCTTTTCTCTTAGTAGGAGATCGGACAGAAGATTCCTCTTTATCACTGAGATGCTTGGACTTGCGCATACTGTTCCTTCGAGAATGACGGCGAAGAACAAAGGATTTTCGACTAGATGTACTGTCATCTCTTCTAAGTAGTGACTTGCCACCTTTATGCTTCTTTAGGTCACTAGAAGACATACCTTCATACAATTGGATAGCCTTTTGTACGCTGGATTTGTCACTTGAATTTGTTGCAGGAGGATGACTTTTCCTACTACGATTCAGGTTCGAGTGGATGAAGCTATTTTGCACAGCTGGAGAAATACCTCTTCTTGGTATAGGGGGAGCATTATTACTCATATTACAGAAAAATTTATTTGCATCCATATTTGGTTCGATACTCTTCAATGTCTTTGTATTGAAAGAAGCAATGTCTTCTTCAGATGCCGATGAGTTTGTGTGCACACCAGATTCTGAAGAAGAGTTTAGAGGATTATATTTTCTATTGAAAATATCTCTCTTTATTTCTACTGTAGGGGAAAGAACCAAATCATCTGTTTTAAAACTATTTGAATCTGGAAAGGATTTGTATTCACTTGGAGTTGATATAGGAGAGTTTTCATAGGAAACCAACGAGAAAGACTTCTTATCTTTGAGATCACTCTCAGAATTTCGACGATTTGAGGAAACACCCCACTGGCTGTTAAGAGATGTTTCTGTTTTACTGTTAAACTTAGCATTCACTTTAAGTAACTCCTCCAAGACAATTGTGCTAGTATTTTTAGATGAGCTGAAAGAGTTGGGAGCACTAGCAACTTCCTTAGAAATGCCTTGGTCGTGGGATAAGTTCTGAGATGCATTTTCAAACTGCTGTCTGATTTTAAGTAGTTTAGGATTATCTCGAATACTACCCACCTTTCTTCTCTGGAAGTAATCAGACCGCTTTTTTGTTTCCACAAGGGGAACAGCATTGAAGGTTGTACAAGATCGCATTTTGATGCAAAATTAAGCCTGCCACATAAAATATTGGACTTTCTATCACCTTTGTCCAAAATTTGCATCAGATATTTCATTTATAATGCTTCTAAAGTACTTCAGCAATAGCATCTTTGAAAAAGCGTTTTGAGCAGTCAAAATGGACCGATTTTAAAACACAAAATTCCAAGATATAGATACACCTTCATACCTATAAAAAATAATTCAAATCAGATTCCATTAACAATAAAAAGGACACTGAAAAATAAACAAAATAATAAATAGCAAAAAGACACAAAAAAGTGAATAAAGACACATAAAAGAATGTTTCTTATTAATTCTGGATATAACAATCCCAAAAGTATCTTCCATTTCATAGTTTAACTTCAATGAATTGCAGGATTTTGTATTGTACTGTGTGTTCAATTAAAAAATGTACACAAATTTAAATTTGACCTATTTTGAAATAGTATCCACAAATTTCACAGATAAAATTAGACATTTTAACTCGTATGAGTCACAGAAATGATAAAAAAAACTATCATGGCACTTAAAATATGGAACACAGGCAAAAGAATAAAACCGGTATTTAGCACTAAGCAACAGAGATAAGATATAAAATATTTACTTCACAACAGATTCAATTGTAAAATAACTCAGATAAAAAAAGAAGTGACAAATATAAAAAGATAAATTTTTATTGGAATGAGTGAAAAATCAAGATTCTTTTATAATTATTATTATTTGCAGATTCAGTTCCAAGTTTAGATCCTTATATTTTTCTAAATTATTTTATCAAAGGGGAATTTGCTGTAACTTCAGAAAGTTTGCCTCAATCAATAGTAATAACTAAATAAAATTTATTTAATTAACAAGTTCTTAGACATAAAAAAAGTTTGTCAAATGCATGTACTAAAAAAATTAATTTTGGTTGCCAAAACCATGAAAATAAATGCACCGGAGATACAACATCCCAGTTATTTTTTTTTTTATTTTCAATTTCATACAAATGTGCTTATATTAAAACAAAATTGAAATTTCGGAATTTTGTTTTATCTGTGTACAAAATGAAGTGCCAACTGTTTCCTGGGCTCAAACAACTGTGGCCCGGAGATTTGTTGTAGATATGGGAGCAGTGGTACAAGCCGGTTCAATTGATTGTAAGTAATGAGCATGCCACCCTTCATCCTCTACCCTCGATTTCTACCCCTTAGCAACAAAACAAAGAAATGAAATTGTTATTTAATCAATTTCATTCCAGTAATCTGGATTAGTCAAGATACCCCCGAAGTGTTCCTGATAATCTGGATTAGTAAATATGTCTTTAGATATAATCCAGTTCAAATTCATTCAGTAGATCTCAAGTTATTATCATACCTCTTAAGGGGAGAAAAAGGGGGAAGGGTTTTGTGAAATTTCAAGCACTCAGTTACCTCCTACTTGTTTAACAGATCAACTCTGCAAAATTTGATTAAGATCATAGAGTTCATCGTATGAGTTTTTCGGGGGGCGGCGCGCCCTGCCTTCCCTTTTTCTTTAAAAAATGCGCCCTTCTTGCCCTTTTCCATTGAAAATAACGCTCTTCTTGTCTTTTTCCGAAAAAATGCCATTCCCCACACGAATTCACAAAACTTTCGTTTTTCCTCCCTAACAGAACGCAATATGTGGGTCACCCCTACTGAAATCGCCTGTAACGCATGCGCGTTCATTTTCAAACGCGCGAAGTACAGACCAGGAACTAAAATCATTGAATGAATGCCGATATAAGGAGCGTTATTAGTCGGTGGATTGTATGGGGCCATTTTAAATTTTCGGAGTGCTAGTTAATTAGCACCAATGGCCATTATGGTGATTTGGTGATGGTTGATTATGGTGGTTAAAGGTGCATAACCAAAGTTCCCACTCAAATCACAGAATGAAAATCAATGACTTTTAAGTACCTAAAAAATGTTTTTAAGGACCTTTTAAAATTTGTTTTTAGGCATCATGTCTATATATAAATTTTTAATAAAGTATATTCTACCAAAAAAGTTACAAGTTGGTGGATGAGTAATACAAATATGTCGGAGAATTCTGATACGGTGCGGATATAAGTGGTGGTCACTCAGGAATAGACAGTCTGAGTTGTATTTTTATAAATATTGCAGTTGGGCACACATCTGCAAAAATTAAGGACTTTTAAGGATCTCTAAACATTTTCAACGACTTTTAAGCACCTCTAAGCATTTTCAAGGCCTTGAAAACAAGTTCACAAATATTAAGCACTTTTAATGACCGTGGGAATCCTGATAACCATCAAATGTTTACACTAATCATTTAAAAATTCCCGTTCGGACACGCGAAATCGCAATGTCTTGCTATTAAATTTAGAGGAATATTTTTTGTAATTTACCTGCAGTCAATTTGTTTTTAAACCAGGGTTGCCACTCAAAATTCCCTGACTTTTCCAGATATTTTTTTTTAATTTCCCGGTTTCATTTCAAGCCGAAGTAAACAAAAAAAAATTTTATACAATTGTAATTAAAATTGCAATTTTAAACAAGGGTTATGTAGGAAAAAAAAAATTCCGTATTTTGCAATGCATTTTTATCAATTATCAATTAATCAAAATTTTGGCCAAAAAAAAGAGGAAATCCATTTTTTTTTTTTTTTTTTTTTTTTTTTTTTTTGAGGAAATGTAAAATGTTTGCGATTTGTGTCATCAAACACTGATGTACTTGCACACAAAGATAAATTGATTAGATGATAGAAGTAGAAAATTGTGCATCTTTTTTTTTTCCAGGGGTGAAAACAGTCAAAATATAAAAAAGCGGGAAATATAAACGCAGCGTTATTTTAAACTACAAAAATAGCTGAATATTCGCGTACTAATGTGTGGTACAGAACATTAGTGTAGCTAGAAATTTTTTGTGAGGGGTGTTTTGGGCAAGTTTAGTCAGATAAAGCCCTACAAATTCCATTAAAAGTAATGAAATTGTAAAAAAGAGAAAATTTCCAGGGAAAAAAAAAGCGGAAATCGACGTAAAAGCGAAAGATTTTCACCCGTTTTTCAGTCAATATGCTTTCAATGGGTGCTTTTTACACATTGTTACAAGAAAATATCAAATTTTCAAAGCGCAGATGTGCGTTCTGAAAAAAAATTACTGAACTTCTTGTGAACTAATTTTTACAAAAAAATATATATATATAAATTATATTTACTTATTTAAATTTCAGGGGACTTTTGCATATTTAGACTTTAGACATCAATAAACCACACAAAACCAAATTTATAATCTTTGGATAATATGCAAACAGTGAAAAAATATTGCAGACTAGCACAGTCTAAAAAAAAACCGAACGTTTAATCAAAAGTGCAAACATTTCGCAATAATATTTGAAGTTTACATAATAAAAAAAATTATCTAATTAGTCGATTAACAGCTGGCAACTACTTTACAACTACTCAAGTGCCGCACCGCTACCGTACCCAATAACAAAGTGCCACCATGTTACGATGGAATGCAATTGCTGACAATACTCTTATCATTCGCTTTTGTGTTCATCCCACGCATCAAACAGACAGGAAAAAGCTTTGTTAAAAAAAGTTACACGAATGACTAGGGATGAACATCAAGCGCATTCGGAACCATCCTAGATGCGTTTTGATGAGGCAAAATCGAAAAAAAAAGACAGCGTGTCCAATGGTGATAATAGGCTTGAAAAATTGCCCCGGCCAGGCGTTGTCAAGGTTATTTCAATTCAATATAGTGCCAGACATGAAATGGCAGTTCGACAGCAGAAAAGATAACTATCTGTTGGCTTTTTCAAACAAATGTAGTCGCTCTGAAGGTACATCGAATGCGGGGCGACGTTTATTCATGTTTGTCCCCGTTTAAATGAGAAGGGAAAAGTTTTCGGGCCGTTGGATTTAAAAAACGTGTTGGTATGTTAATGTTACGAATTTAGGGAAGTAGTATTTTAAGCCGAATACACCCTTATCGGTACTTTAGAATGAAAAAGCTGATTCGGAGTAGAGTACTTTTTATTTAAGATCATAGGTGTCAACTTTTCAAAAAACATGGGGGGGGGGGGGGCGAGTTTAGACAAAAAATGAAATTTTTCGAAAAATTATTGAAATTTATTAATTTTTCGAAAATCTAGGTATGACACAACTTCTCATATAATACCAACAATAAACAGTTATTATAATTTATTTGGAGAATGGAGGGGAAAAAAGGAGATAGTGTTACAAAAATCAGGGTAGGCAGCCCTCCAGAGTTTAAAAGTGGGGAGGCCAGCCCCCCCCCCCCCCCGTACTTTACGCCTGGTTTAAGATTACATAAATAATGTATATCAAATTTTTTAAAAAATCGTTTGAATCGGAAAATGTCGAATTGTGATTGTAATAAATTAGGAATATTAATTAAATATGCAAAAGCTGCAGGCATGAGTTCTTTTTTTCAACGCTGGATGTCAAGTATAAATAAGTCACAGTCATATGCAGGTGTATATTATATACACAAATAATTTTGTTTCAGTTAGAAAGCGCAGTTGGTACAATGGACCTCTAAAAATAAAACGTTTCTATTTTAAGGAATAAAACATATTTTAAATATTTTTAAAAAAAATTATTGTAAAAATCGTGATCGTATAAAACTTTCAAAATTGACGATTGAATTGTTGGTAATATTTAAAAACGAGCCACTGTCCATTTTTATCCTTTTACCAGATCCACTTTTAAGACCACTGGGACCTCTAACCAGTCCTTAAACCGAGGTCCCTAAGTTAAGTATTTACATCAATAAATTCACTGCGAAATATAACTAAGTGTAACATTAGTAGTAATAAAAACTTTTTGATTAAGCTATGGGATATTTTTTAGTCTCTTATCTCAGCAACTTAGTGGCTAAACGCTGTTTTCTTGAGCGACTTAATCAATATTAGTTAATATATTCTAAACCTCGAAAGTCTAATATACGCCTAACAACTCCTTCAACAGCACAATTTTAAGTTCAAATCGCTCTATCCACCTGCAAAAGGAATCTTATTTCTATTATCTTTCTCTGACCCGTTTACTACTTCAGAATAAGATAGCATCCATTGTGTGTCAAGAATAGCTATCTTCAAGTTTTAAGCTTTCTAAATAAACTTGGGAAAAGAATCCCAGCCAGCAGTATCCTACAATGAAACGACATAACTTATCTCATAGTTCCTATTCCTTGTTACTCGGACCAACTTATAAAAGTTGATAAAATATTAAAACACGTCTTGTCACAGAAATGACATCCAAACTCATGTCTTGAAGCATTGCAAGTTGTATAGACCTTGGACGTCATCGTCACACTAAATAAACATCTTAAACCTCCTGAAAATGTCTTACAACGCTTGGATAGCAGTGAAGTTATAAACAAAATTACGATACGCTCCTTAATTTTGCAATCAAGTACTGGAACAGAATATGAGGTGCATACATAATAAATAGAAAGTCCATTCACCCTGAAATATCCGTAACACAATTACCAAACTTCTATATCTTGTCAGGACCCTCTATTGCAATTTAATTTAAAAACTGCGTTTGTTAATTATAATTAAGAAGGTCCTTTTTTTCTGTAATGCACTCGGATTATGGATTTATCTACATATATAAGTGGCGCTCTTGGATTACGGAGTTATTTACCTATAAGAATATAAGTGGTTGAGAAAAAATACCAAGAGAAAATATTTCAGAGGATTATTGGAATAAAAAGATCTAATTGACTAAGAATAGGTGATTTTTTCTATGGATATTTTAATGTATATTCCAATAATACTGGAATCAATAGTGTTCTTTCTAATACAATGACAAGAACCGGCTGCAATTATATCACACGTATGCTGATATGGGCCCAAGTCTTATTATTCATTTAAACAGAAAATAAAGGAATATTACCTATTTATTAAACTGTCATTAGGGAATGTAATGGACATTTTTAAAAAATTGATGTTTGAGCGAATATTTTAGCACTCTTCTGGACAAATAGGTGATTTTTTTTTTTTAAATACCTTTCATAAAACAGCTTATCTAATCTTCTATGTGGACGATTGTACTTAAAACGCATGTTGTAACTATTTTATTAGTTTGCTTAAGAAGGTGTATACATGCCTATAATAATCAAATTTTATATTTTCAACAAAATCTTCCCAATCGAATAAAATATATTCGATAAAATACTAGCAGATAAAACTGTCTTTGAAATGATTAAAAATATGTATAAAACTAGTATATTGTTTTTTTAGTTAATTGATTTCACTAAGAATAAAATAAAAAAGCGGTGGAAATTACATTTATACCACATTTTCTTTTAACCTACTTTTAAGAAATATTATCCTTTGACTTCTTTTCCGCTGACATGAGGCAACAAACTTCAAAGTTTAATCACAATGCGTCAGAAGGCTGTTGACCGGATGTTCCATGTCACATACGAGTAAAGCAGTTAAACTTTTTCTCGGATTCCATAAATCACGTATCTTGAAGTAAGAAGCCTCACTTCCTTTATGTAAGAAAATGAGTGATCGAATTCTGCAGAATTAGGTTTCGTAAATTAATGCAAACCTGAAAGAAGTACATTAATATTGAAGACTCGCAGAATGTGACTAGCGGGGATTTCTCAAATAGACGTTTTTCAACTTTTTATGCCATTAAAGCATTTTTACGGAAATTTCGGTTTGGTTGTATTCAGATTATCTGGCGCCGTCAGCAACACGAGGGCTATAATGCGCCGAAACATTCGTCATTAGACAAGCCAACATACATTTACAAACATCCATGCCAACACGGGACTCGAACCCGCAACATCGCGGTCTAGAAGCTAGCACGCTAACCACTATACAGTTTGGTCGGCTACGGAAATTTCGGAGGTGGGGGTGTTTAGAACACCTTAAGAGGCATTACCACAGCGATTTTGATTAAAATCGTTAGAGCAGTTTATTAGCAATCATTGAAACACATGATTTTTGCAAAAGCAGCTACCTTATGCGCATGTGTGATTTTGACATAACTTTAATGGTAGGTCCCAAGGCCGTCCAATCCGCACACCAAATTTGAACATCGTCGGTCAATTTGTTCGGGAGTTCTGTTGACCACAGACAGACATTTTTTATAGATCACTTTTTTGAAATCAGGATGTTCCAGGATGGAGAATTTTTTTTTAACCAAATCTTATATGTACTTTTATTACCATATGTATACATATGGGTAATTGAAAGTAACTAGGGTTGTGGAACATCGGACAACTTTCAATTACACTATAATACTGACGTGGATTTGTGTCATTTACTGTTTGTATATTTTCATTCCTCATTTAGAATAAATGGTCAGTTTAGCGATATTTTTTGCGATAATTCTTGTATGGGTCTTAAAAAAAATCGCCAAATTGGTGATTTTGGCGATATACTTTTAGATAATTCTTATATTATCCTTTGTTATAAACGAAAATGAGGGGAGAAGAAAAAGCTTGATGAAGTATGCTCAAGGAAAAGAACTCTGTGTTAAAGCCATTCATTTTTCGACTTTTTACGCCATTAAAACATTTTTACAGGAATTTCGGAGGTGATGATATTTAGAACACCTTAAGAGGCATTACCACAGCGATTTTTATCAAAATCGTTAGAGCCGTTTTTAAGCAATCAAATCATTGAAAAACATGATTTTTTCAATGGCAGCTACCTTATGCGCATGCGCGATTTTGACGAAAACCTTAATGGTAGGTCCCATGGTTGCCACTAACCCTCATACCAAATTTGAACATCGTAGGTCAATTTGTTCGAGAGTTATGCTGACCACAGAAATTTTTTCTAGATCACTTTTTTGAAATCAGGATGTTCCAAAACGTGGAGAAATGTAAAAAAAATCGATTTTTTTTTTTTTGACCGAGTGCTATACTTTCATTACCCTATGTATATATACAAATGTGTAATTGAAAGTAAAAAGAGTGGCAGTTTTAAAACATCATTTTTATAACAAAATTAAACTTTTTTTAATCATTTTTAATCAAAAATAGTGTCGAAAATAGCACTTTTTCGCGAGGTGTGCGGGAAAGTAACTTTTTGGCACTAGTTTAAAAAAGTATTTTCTCGCACGCCTCGTGTTCCTCGTGTCTTGGCATTGAAATGAGATATTTTCAGAAGAATTTTATTGACACGAGTTGCCAGCATTAATAAATATCTGTATTAAAAATGTTTTTTTGCCCGTGATTATAAAAAATATTGTATGCAACATGTTGGAGAATACTTTTTCAAACTCGGTAAACAAAACTAAACATTTTACCTCATTTGAACAAGTATTACTTTCCCCACTAATTGCATAAATAAATATTTATTTATGAAAAAAAGCCACTGTATTTCAACGTAGAGATATTTATGGACTATCTCTACGTCAAATTTGATTAAAATCGTTCAATACAAAGCTATAATTGAACAAAGTTCACATCTGAAAAGTCATATTTATTTGTAAGTTTTGGCTTTCAATAATTGTTTAATTATAAGTTGCCGTATAAAATACAATTTCAAGAACACAGAAATTTAATCACAAGGGTGTCCAATAAATGACGAACCCCAATCAAATTTTTAAACGTGATTAACTAAAATACAATTGGAGATAAGAATGTACCGTTTGCTGTAGTGATACAAGAAAAACACTAAGTTTTGAAAAATACGGACGTATGCCAACTTTTCTTTTGCATTGTGTCCATAATCTTACATCATTTCAAATTTTGGTTTTTGGAATCGTACATTTTTTAGTTACCAATCAGTTTTATCTTAAAACCATATTTTTATTATTTAAGTTCAACATGGGTCAGTCATTTATTTGAACTAGAATTTACTGTAATTGGAAGTAATAACTTATAAGGACTATACATTCGTCACCACATTTTAAATAGTCAACTGAGTAAGCATGAAAGATATAGGAGGATTTTAATAGACATTTGGTGAAAATACGTCTGTTGACTTTTCCAAGTCATAATTTTATAGTGTCCCAAGGTTAGAGATATACGCCTTCGTATTCATATCGTGATTCGAAAAGAAGTTTGCGGTTTTCCTTCCTCTCGTGCTTTGAATAAAGTAGTAATTTTATTCAGTTAAAGCAGAAATTGGGTGGAAAAAAAATACTCGAAAGGAATAATAGAAATCCACCAAAATTTACAATATAATTCCTGGCAATTTAAGGAAGCAGAAGATCAGCAAATCAATTAGTTTATGTGCGAGAAAAATTACCCATTTTATGTAATCCAAACAAAACATATTATCATATACGCTTGATATTTGGAAACAGATATGGTGATAAAGTCGGCACATGACCTTATACAATCTCCTTTTTCACATGCAATAAGAGATATTTTCGTTCGAATGAATTTAGCAAATATGATGGCCGTAACGGAATAACAATTTCACCATCTATCGAGCTTGATGTAACGTTAGTCCGAAGCAATATGACCCTCTTGAGCCAGAATCGAATCTTACTAAAATTCTGACGTCTCAGTTGATACCGAAAATGAAAAGATAAAAGAAATTTCTACGCTACAATTTTAGTAAAATCTCGTATCTATTAAAAATTGGTTTTTATTTGTGAAGTGATAATGGCTGGTCATTTCATACTAAGTAAAAAGCGTTTCGAAATATAATATACAATTATGACTTTAAAAACAAATTCCCTTTTTACCCTATCTTTACCATCCTCTAGACGTATATCTTTCACGCCATAACTTAAATTTTTCAAGAGCAATAAATGCAGTTCATGAATAAATGGATAGCATATCATTTTACCTTATCGTGAGAGGTAGCGTGCTTTTTAACCTAACGCGATAACAAGTTCTAAGAATGCCGGCGAAATATGTGAGCCGTATATAATTCTTATTTAATTTTATAAACAACGTCGACGAACAAGAAGGCTATCGTTTACACAATACACATCAAATGCTTTTTGTGGTTGTTTTCAAACAAATAAACGTAAATGCCACAACACGAATTTCACTTGAAATCTCAGCTGTTTCATGTTACTTCTATTATCAATAAAATACGTCATTAAAACTATAATAAAGTCACAAAATAATGACGATGAATTTCTTTTTCAATATAAAACAGAAAGTATCCATCTCCACCCTATAAAAATCCACAGTTTTACCTATAAAGGTAAGAAATTTTCTAGATAGCAGCGTAAGTTATTTTTAACTAGGGGGTTCTGTCCCGTTCTTGCTAACGCTCGCCAACCTCCAGGGATTGCTTCGCAATCAAGTGCTCGGTAACGCACATTAAATCCCGAGCTCACTACTGCGGATTGCTAATAAAAATACATGCTAACTGAAAACCGGCCGTCAGTGAAATCTTTTTGACTTGATTCTGGAAATCAAAAAATTATGAATTACTATCCTTAAAGCATCGAGCACATAATCTTTGCAAACAATAGTATTCAAATCGACATTGATTATAATTCATCTCTCACAACCAAGATTGCCAGATTCACAGCCATAGTATTTTTGCTACTCAAGTCAACTGCTATTTGATGTCATAGCGATCATTATTATGTTACAATTTTTCGTATTCTAAGAAATAATTTTATTAAAATAAATAATTTCATTTTCTCTTTTAAATGCGATAGGTTTTCACTAAATTAAATTAGTCACATCTGACTCATTATTTTAACAAAATCTGACGTCTGATTTTTTTAAATCGAATTCTGAAAATCTGGTTTACATGGTAAAAAAGAAGGTGACGAGAGTATTTTAGTACGACACATACCTCTGCGCAAAACATTAGATTTCTTCTACAGTGGTTAGTTTCCGTAAATTAACGGCCAATGCAAAATAATAATAATAATAACAAAAATAATAATCTCTGACATGTTATAACTCAAAAACTAAAGTTTCAATCCCTTAATATTTCAGCAGATTTCTCAAACATTTCTCTACAACTATGCAAAATTCAATACTTTTAAATCCAATAGTTTTTGCGCCTTGAGTTTAATCCAATTTTTTTTTTTACCACAGAGATATACTCTGTTCGATAAGCGGTTTGAATCTTATTGTAATATTTTCATAATTTTATTGTCAACCAACACCGTAAACCTGCGTTGCAATTGCATGGTTTGGAATCGTCTGTCATACATGACAGTTCGGACAATAAATGTAAACATACTGACAGATAGTATAGTTTTATTGATATGAGTATTTTATTTGTACAGTTTTATTACTTAATTTAACCTTGGTGTTAGACTAAGCTCAATATTCCATTTGAAACTTCATTTCCTTGGCATTTTATATTAATTGTCATTGCGAAAAACTTTTTTCTCGTCCTTCAACGAATCCCCAACACCGTGGTTGGACGAAGCTTGTTTAAAATTAAATTCATACGCATAACATTAAAACCCATCCACTGTTAGTGAAATACAACGGCAATACTGAATAGTAACCATTTTGTAAAAAAGTTTCAATTAAAGCATCACATTTTCAGTTCTAAATGATGAAAAACGCAAGTAGAAACTTCGTAATTTTTTTTAAAACTAATTCTTTGTAGCGCCAGTGCAGAGCAATTATATGATTACACGAGAAACATAAAAAAAATAACAAAATTAAGTTTTCTAGAAAGAATGTCATCAGAAAAAGAAACTTTTATTTCGATGAAAGCGGGTTCTTTTTCTCTTTTTGATGTTCTGTTGAATTTCATAACCAACCACTCATTTTGTTCTACCTTCACAGGACTAAATCTTAATTTTAGAGCAAAGAAATCAACATTGACACTTATATTATCTTTGACTCTTCAAAACTATCTTCAGAAGAAAATTGGAGAAAAGCCGCTCAGTTCCGAGAACACAATCCATTACCTGCTTTAACTGTGAGGCCATTAAATACGAAGGTTACATAAAAATTACATCGCGGATGTCATTCAATATTTTTTTATCCATCCTTGCGGTTTCATAGCTGAATATGGCATGGGGAGGAAAAAGTTAGGAAAACAAAAAGAGCAACGATGTGTGACACAGAATAATAGGCGAAAATTGAAACATATAAAGGGTCAGTAATAGGATAATGCAGATCGGAATGTAGAATGTTTGGTGCTGCTTCAACGAAAAGGATTTCCAACGAAATTCCATGTTGCGTTTAATGTTGTTCAAAAAAGGCGTTTTTTCCAGTGAACGAGGAATTGTTGGTAGTTACTCTAACAGTCGTGTACAAACATAGGCAAAGATTATTGTAACAACATAACATTTATCTCAGTCCACATTTTTGTTTGTTTGGTGATCCTTATAGCAGAAATAAAGACATAATGACCGATCATTGGTTGGTAGGAACCAATGGATTGGTAAATAAAAAATTTACGTTTCCGAAAACTAAAATTTGAAATGATATAAGATTATGGACACAAATCAGTTTGTCAGAAAAAGAAAAATCAAACTAATATTGTACGAATAAGTGAGAAAACAAATTCTATGCATTTTTGTTAGGTTTAGTCATTAGACTATTAAGGCGTCTTCTCACTTTAGGCACCTCGAAAATAGGCTATTTTCGCGATTTTTTTTCGAGGATTTTTGCAAACAATTATGGGATAAAATGGATCCTATATAATAAACACATCTTTCAAGTACAAGAAAATTTTATTTTTTTATTTTTTTGAATAATTATTATAATAAAACAGTAGCATCGAAAAACCCGTGTAGAAATGTAATGTTCGTGGCTTGTTGATGAAATTTCGGAAACTATCCGGCCGATTGTCATGAAATTTGAATGACATATTCTTCATAGTTATGGCTATAGCGCATATCATCAGATTTTTGAAATTTTGATTTGAAGTATTTTTTTTTTACAAAAAACTGCAAAAAAACGCGTTTTTTTTTTTTACTTTTTCGAAAAACGTGCGCCATTTTGTTATTTTCGCAAATATCAAAAATCTGATGATATGCGCTATAGCCATAACTATGAAGAATATGTCATTCAAATTTCATGACAATCGGCCGGATAGTTTCCGAAATTTCATCAACAAGCCACGAACATTACATTTCTACACGGGTTTTTCGATGCTACTGTTTTATTATAATAATTGTTCAAAAAAATAAAAAAAATTCTTGTACTTGAAAGATGTGTTTATTATATAGGATCCATTTTATCCCATAATTGTTTGCAAAAATCCTCGAAAAAAAATCGCGAAAATAGCCTATTTTCGAGGTGCCTAAAGTGAGAAGACGCCTTAAGTGTGGAGAGCAGCTGCCGTAGAAAATTTTCACACACAAGTGTAATTTCAGATTGACATATTAAAAACGAAGCTCCATTATAGGTGAGCGATGTTTCCCGAATTGACTAAAAAGTGCCGATGATTGCACAGCTGTTTGCGCATTTTGTACTAGGATGTAAGTTTATTTTCAGTATTAAATTCTATACCTTTTCATACGAACGAGTTGCGATTCTCAGAAAACATGGCAAAACAAATTAGCTTCCAGGGAATTGTAATAATTTTCATTGCCTCAAATACGTTGATCTTCACAAAAGTCAGACATGCGTCCGAAATCGAAAAATCGTCTTTGAATTGTACATCATGATGCGATTAAACTTTTCAAGAGCTATAAATTTATTTCCATCGACATTTTAGTTTATTTCTTTGCTGATAAATTGCGATTGTGATAATTGCGAATGTTTTTTTAAAAGTCATAAAAATAATTTTCCAAAAAATCTGAAAAATTCAAAATATAGGGGAAGATGGGGCACAGTGGTCCACTCCTAGTTAATTTACAATTTTTTACATTTTAAGCTTCAAATTAAGGCTCATATATGGTAGCATGAGCTAGTTTTATAAATGCCTAAAAAGCACATGTTTATAGCAAAAACAACCAATTTATTAAGGTTTGATGTTTAGTGCTCCTCAAAGTAAATTTTCGAGCATCAAGTTTTTTTCATTTTGTGAAAAAAGAAACAGCAAACAAACAGTATTAAACAGTTGTATTATAAAGCTAAGATGTTCTTATTTTTGATATCCAAAGAAAATTTGCAAGAGTATGCATTCTATGTATAATTTTAGTATGATTATTTCTTTTTCTTCAGCATGGGGAGCAGTGGTTCATAGCCAACTGTGCTCCTGAGAGACAAAATTTTCAGCATGATTAAAAAAAAAAAAAAACATTTATATTGATAACTAATTCATCTTTAAATAAAAAATGGAACAAAATATGTTGGTTTAATTGTTCCATAATTCTGTGATTAGCAAGTAAAAGGAATATGACTGGATAACAAGCCTCCCAGTGGATTTTGAAGTTTAAAAAGTAGGAAAAGTAGGACATTTTTGCTGAAAAGTAGGAAAAGTAGGATTTGTTTTCCTTAAAGTAGGAAACAAACAAAAACGTCTATTTCAAATGCATACTAATTTGTTGACAATATTTTTATTTTAAAATAAACATTCTAGAGATCAAGTGAAATGTATATTAAATATAATATTTAAAAAAGAATTAAATGCAAATCTCGTACCAAAAGCGCCCGTTTGGTACCAGTTGAATAGATTATACTAGTTAAATATAAAATTAAGCTTAAAAATAAAAAACAGGCGTGGATGACTTCTGAAGGAACATTTAACGCAAAGCAAACCCTTAGTAATCTATAATATTAAAACAAGCTGTCTGTCTGTGGCTCTCTATAAACCTACTTAAAATTGGAGTAGAGCTCTGAAATTTTCAACACAAGAAGTTTTGGCCTTAAATTTTATGTATGTCAAACGGAATGTTAAAAATTTAATTAGTTATTTTTTAAATAATACTTTAATTAGTTATTTTTTTACCAAGTGACTTGAAATAGAAATACAGCACTGAAATTTTCAACATAAGTAGTTTTGGCTTCTAATTGGACTTTTGAAAAATAGAATGTTAAATTTTTATTTAGTTCCTTTTTAATTAGTTTTTTAATTAATAAAAATTTTACAGAACGATTTCTAATAGGGCTACAGCTCTGAAATTTTCAACATAAGTAGTTTAGCCATCTAATTGGACTTTTGAAAAAAAGAATTTCAAATTTTTATTCAGTTCTTTTTTAATTAACAAATATTTTACAAAACGATTTCTACTTGGGCTACAGTTCTGATATTTTCAACACAAGTAGTTTTGGCATTCTAATTGAACTACTGACAAAAAAAAAATTTAATTTTAATTTGATTAATTTTTTTAATTAATATTTTCAGAAAAAGCGACTTCTAACAGGCCTAGAACACTGAAAGTTTCAACATAAGTAGTTTTGACCTTCTAATTTGGCTTTTCACAAACACGTATTAAAATAATCTTAAAGGGGTGTTGTATTATTGTATTAACGGGGGGATTTTTTTTTTGTGTCTCGACAAGGGAGAGGCTTCTAATATTAAGGATTTACGTAGCAATTATAGATTTTAGTGAGTGAAGCGAGCTTTTGCTTATGCAACAATGAAACCTTTCAGCGAGAGAAGCAAGCCTATTCTTGCATAGTAATGAACCTTTCAGCGAGTGAAGTAAGCCTGTACTTATGTGTCAATGAAATTTCAGAGAATGAACCGAGCTCGATTTTGTGTTACAATGAACCTTCCAGCGAGCGAAGTGCCAAAAACTGGGTCCTATACACCAATGATGGATTTTCGCAGCGCAAGGTCTCATAGCTAGCTAAAATATTTCAGACGTTAAAATTTTGTAGCGAAGCGCTGGTATTCAGCTAGCCATATAATAAAAATGTTATTTTTACTTCTTTTGTTTTTAACTTTGACTAGAGTAAAAAAAGTCTATAACATTGTTCTTTTAGTCTTTTCAATTTTCTTTTGCTCATTTCTGATTTGGTTTAAATTTGAAATCCCTTCCTGAACTGTTTTGCAAGCAACCTCCAGCATTGTTTGTCCAATTTTCACACCCTTTAAATCCTGATTTTTTAGTGCGTTTTTTACTTTCAATTACCCATATGTAATACATAGGGTAATAAAAGCATAGGATTCGTTAAAAAAAATTGATTTTTTTGCATTTCTCCACGTTTTGGAACATCCTGATCTCAAAAAAGTGATATAGAAAAAATGTCTGTGCACGTGATCAGCATAACTCCCGAACAAATTGACCAACGATGTTCAAATTTGGTGAACAGGTTGGTGAAGGCCCAATGACCTACCATTAAAGTTTTCGTCAAAATCGTGCATGCGCATAAGGTAGCTGCCATTGAAAAAATCTTGTTTTTCAACGATTGCTAAAAAACGGCTCAAACGATTTCGATAAAAATTGCTGTGCTAATGCCTCTTAAGGTGTCATAAACATCCCCACCTCCTAAATTCCCTTAAAAATGCTTCAATGGCGTAAAAAGTGGAAAAATTAATGCCTTTAACACAGAGTTCTCTTTGCTAGAACATAGCTTATGAATGATCGTTTTTTCTCCTCTTTTCAGTTTCCCTTATAAGAAAGGATAATTTAAGAATTATCCAAAAGTATATCGCCAAATTGGCTATTTTTTCTAAACGAATGATGGAAATATAAAAACAGTAAATGACACAAATTCACATCAGTAATATAGTGTAATTGAAAGTTGTGCGATGTTCCATACCCCTAGTTATTCTTTCATTCACTTCATCAACTAATGTTTTGTAAGTGTCCATCTCAATTGTTGCTTACTTTTTTACTTTTTCTAATGACCTTTCCTTACGAATTGCTTCCTTAGCAGTTAGTGTTTTCTTCTCCATATCTACCTTCTTTCTTTCAAGCTCTTTCTGGTCTCCTTCCTTTTGTTGTTTTAGTTCAGATGCAATCTTCTAATCTTCTTCAATTTTTTCCATACATGACTTATATGCTGATGCACCCTTTTTTATAAATTCTCTAGGAATTCGGACTAAATGACACTTATTGTATACCGTTAATCCATCTTTTGTCGTTTGTAGTGCACTTATTAAAGCTTGAGTGAGACCCGTTATGGAGTCTTTCAAGAAGTTTGATGTTTGAGAAAACCCTCGTTTCATATCTGCATTTCCATGCGGAAGCACGAGGATAACCTTAACCAATCTTGTAAGCTCAGGATATTTTCCTGTCCTAGATCATTCCTAAGAGAGAAGATGTTATTAAAGAAGTAATCAATCCGTCTAAGAAATACTTCATCTTCAATTTCGCACGTTTACCAGTCTTTTGGAATGTTCTCATATTGCAAAACCCTCCACTCATCACCTATTAAGTCAACATTTAATGGAAGGCTTAGGTGAACATTGGATGAAAGATTTTTAACTGCTTTTAAAGACCAGGACTTGGATATATTTTCTGGCTTCAGACACCTTGCTTCTTTTATCACAATATTAAGTGAAAGGGTTTTCTCTAGAAATTCTTGAGCTACATTTTTTAGACATTTTCGCATTAATACCGTCAACTCTTTTTAAAGAGTTTCCTTAACCTTTGTCAAATACTTTTGAGATTGAACACCAATTTCAAGTTCATCCTCGTCAAGTTCAAAGTCTATTGCCGGAAACTTTAACAGCTACAGTTCTTGTAGACTCATTTTTTTTTAAATTTCATTATCTTTAAGAAATGGCCATACAACTTTCTTACTAAGGAATCCATCCTTTCATACACAAGATGTATCAAAGGTCCTTCTCATTGAAAAAGAGCTAATAAAGGTTGCAGGGCATTTGCCAAGGAGAGAAGAAAGTGTACTTTCACCAAAGTAGCATTGGGCCTTTTCAGACACATCACAATCCTCAAATAACAAGCGTTTTCAGAAATCTTTAGGTCTCTTTTGGGCAACCTTTTTAAAAAATATTCAGAAACCACGGGCCAAAAAGACAAGCCTGTCTAACGCAGGACCAAGATTCAGCCACCTTCTTTCAACAAGCTTAAGATTCTTGAATCCAAGTTCAACTTGTAAATCTTTTAATTCCTCAACTCTGGCAGGGGACTGTTTAAAGAAGAAGTGCAAGTCTACAATGAAATCATTTACTGCTTTTCTGAAGACATTGTGGACCATGTGTAGATTGCAAAACCCAATATTTACTGTGTGTAGATTGCAAAACCCAGCTTTCAGGGAAACCACAAGCAAAAAAAAAAAAAATGGTGCGCGATTGTCACGTAGTATAAATTATATAAAAGAAACTTTGAAAAAGTAGGAAAAGTAGGACTGCTGGGTGCCCTGGGATAATGAAATTATTTTTGAAAACCATGAAATGTAACTGACCAACTGTCATCTCAAGAAATGGACAAAGATATTCAAGGTCCAAGTTGTAGTAATCAATCTGAAGTACTTCAAATAAATAAAGCCAGTACAATCCAAACTCCTGAAGAAGTTGGTTGCTTTCAGATTATCTGGCACCGTCAGCAACACGAGGGCTATAATGCGCCGAAACATTCGTCATTTGACAAGCAAACATACATTTACAAACACCCATGCCTTACACGGGACTCGAACCCGCAACCTCGCGGTCTAGAAGCTAGCACGTTAACCACTATACCGTTTAATCGACCCAAACTCCTGAAGAGATTCGTCCATTCCCTATAGCAGGAGTCCAGAAATCAAAGGCCATTCATTATAAAGGAAATAAAACAAGAAAATGCCATTACAAGATTCTTAAAATTCACTTTTCGAAACAAGATTCTTAAAATTCACTTTTCGAAATTTAATGTTCACTGATTTCGTTTACATTTTTATAATTGTAATTTTTTTGACAATTTAAATATTTTTTTATAATCTGATAACTTTTTGTTATATTTAAACATTTTCATTATGACATCTTGCATAATTAAGAAATATATATTAATTAAAAAATTCCATTTATACTGTGTAATTAGAGATTGGTCCAGTGTGCCCCAAGAGGTGGACCAGTGTACCCCGGAGACAGGGTACAGTGGTCCACTTCATGGTAACACGTAAAATATTTTTTTTTTCAAATGCGTGAATTGAAAAGTATGTTCTTTAAACAAATATGATATCTGAAGAAAAGTTTGAAGAGTATGCATGATTACTTTCAGGTGAATTGACTTTTCTATTTAAGTAGAAAAAAAATAAAAACTGTAAAAGTGGACCACTGTGCCCCGTCTTCCCCTACCTTAAATGATCTAAATGACAAGTTAAAAGTTAAAAACAATGACTGTTTACCCATTTCAAAGTCGTCTTTAATGAGTTAATATTAAAAGAGGTTGAATGGTAAAAAATTCAAGAGTCATTACTTCACCACTGCGTTTTTACAAACGCTCGCTTTAACTTCTCACCATTAGGCCTGCCTACACAGAGAAGAAACTTTTACAGACTTTAGAATGAGGAATTTTCACGTTTTTTGGTTTTATTTTTAAATAAAAGTAGAGAAAAACGCATGAAAAACAATACCATTCTTTAAATTAAATAATTTAAAATAATAATTATAAAAAAATATTTAGTTTTTCACTTTGCAATTTGGGGGGAAAAAGTTACTTTTTCGTATGACGTCAATGCGCAGATGATGAACCAGTCTAAAACCTGTTTTAGACGAGGGAGTGAGGTTCCTCCTCTGATTTTCGACGGAATCTATGCGTAACTAAGTCACGGTTTTTTTGTGCGTTTTTGGTCACGTGACTTTTTCTTTAATTTCAAACTCGATTTTTGACTAATTGCACTGCTCAAATATATTCGTTGGATAACACGAGAAAATACAAAAAATATTAATTTTCCTCACTTGTGCAAGTTCCTCATTGAGAAATATACGATTAGTGGTCGATTTTGAATCCTACCAATGAGAGAGAGATTCTTTACTTTACATGATTATAGTAAGAAAGCTATTTTTTTTCACGGTTGCTCAATAAATTTATTTAAAAAAATAGAAGTCTACCTTTTCAAACAGAAGAAATAATAAAAAATAATTTGTCTGAAACTAAATACCTTTCATACAAATATTGTCTCATAATAAAGTATTCAAATATAGGAACATTAAATGGAGAATAAAAATATTTTGATAATTTCATTGACAAACAAGTCAATCTAAATCCATTTTAAAGTCTACAATTAATTAAAGGAAAAAAGACAAGTACACTGTACACATGATCAGGAGTTTCAGGTTGAATGTACTATGCTCATCAGAGCTCTAGCAACTCGGCAACCCATGATTCTTACGCCAACCAATGTTTGTAAACACTTTGAACTTCATGTGTCTGCCATTAGTTTTCAAAAACCGCACCCTTAATGAGGTTATAAAACCGGGGAATCACCCCCACCCACGCTTTTATTCATGAAGCCAAACCACAAGCAGCACGCGAGTTGCAAGTCGAGCCCCATAAAAATCGCCCGACACATCCGCTTCTTTTAAAGGTGGAGAGAGAAACGAGGGCAAAACTTGGGTTTTTCTGACGCCGTAATTATTACTTTGAGACTTAAAACCAGTTTAGTAAGTGAGCTAGTATTTGGTATTTTACAATACTGATAAATATGCATGATTATAATGTTTGGCTAATAAGAATAACTGTGAATTTTGGTTGCGCGTTGGAAAAAGGACCAGGGCTTGGTAGCTTCCCGCAAAAGAGTACCAGCTTAAGATGACATCCAAATCTTTAAAAGTTTGATAAATGGAATATATGATACTTTAGCAGCTTCATAATTAAAACTTCGAATTCAATATTTGTAAATATATTGTATGTTTTATGGTTGATGAGAAATTATTGGATAGAAAATGGAATTAATTTGTTTAGGAAGAACCCAATGGCTCAAGGATCACACCAGTGTAATAGTGCACAGCTGGGCTAAATAAACTCTTAAATACAAATAGTGACAAACGCATTCTGGCAGGACTTTCAGGTTAACTCCTCGACATTCTTCAAAGGGTTTTAAAAAAAATATCGCAGGCAATTAAACACCAAAACTACAATCACCGTCGTGTCTATCAGGTTCTGATAGCAGGGTTTAGATAGTGCTTCGAATTCAATAATAATTCGTTCTGAGATAAGAATTTCGAATAAGTCACTAACAATAAAATGCAAAACTATTTGCGAATTTGCACACATCAAGTTTAAGCTATACCGAAATGTTATTAATCGAAAGGGGGGGGGGGGGGGGAGGCAAGAATGGGTAAATTATAAATTAGAATCTGAAAGACTAAGTACATTTCCCAAAATATCTTTTCAGACAAAATAATGGATAGCCAACCTCATTTTTAGAAACTTAAATAATAGGATTTACAGGGAACACGAGTCTTGCCTATTGCAAGAAATTTGCTTGCCTATTGAGAAAAAAACGGAATATCACGACCCTACACAATAAAAAACTTATGTTTGAAATTAGAAGGCACGCAGCGTGAAGTCCGGAACTCACAAACATTGATAGACCCGCCTCAGTTAATCGTCCGTGTAAAAGCGATGATGTAAAGTGACATTAACATTGTTAGCTCGAGAGGCAAAATGAAAACGAAAAAGGGTTAAGGGACAATTGGTAAAAACAGAGGCGTTATCCTATCACATGACCCTTACTTTTAATGCGGCGTGAAATTAAAATTCCTTGACTGTTGTAGCATCCGGAGACAGTCCAATTAGACACAGACAAAAAAAGAATAGGTTAGGGCGGTCAAAGATTTGAGGCCACGCACACCTACAAAAAACAAATTTTAGTTAAGCGTCAATTTTAAATTTCATGGAGTATTCCGAGCAAAAATGTGAAAAACATAATAAATGTCCTCACCTTCGATTAATTTAAAAATTATATCACATAAATACGTGGTGAAACAAAAAGAATGAAACTTTTGATACATTTTGGAGATTATGCATTTAAATTTTGAAAAAGCTACTTCTGATATAAACAGACAAGCGAAATAGGGACTTTACTTAAATTTTTTTTTTAATTGTAAAATGTTAAGAGCGATATATTCTTTTTATACATATGTACCTAGAATGCTAGCGTAAGATGCTAGACAGAAGAAGAAGAAAAACTTTGAAATATAAATTTATTTTACTTCAGATAGTTCGGTCCAACCCTTTACGTCTCTATAGTGTCTACTCATTATATAGTAACAAAACCTTTCATTTTGAAGGTGCATTCCCCTTTTTCTCTTCACAACAGGACTCTGCCTTCCTCTATCGCTCACTTCACGGGCGTCTTCGAAAGGGACAACACAGTCCATTGCAAAGAAAAAAAGAAAAAAAAAGTACGCGTGCTGCAAGAAAATCGCATCGGTCACGAACTCCGGTGGCTGACCTCTTCGTCTTCATAACACACAACGTGGTTGCTCCAGGGTCCGGCAACAGCAGTATATTCTCACGCTGTGCTACAAAAGCTGGTCCTGCGGTTTTCTTGCATCTGTTTGACCGATAGATGGGAGGAGTCGATTGAGAACCCTTTGGAGATTAAGCTTAACTAATCAGCGAAAATAAAAGCGGTCTGAGAAAGTCGATGTTTATTTGAAAGAAATTCATACATTCGACATTCAGCAATAATAGAATAAACATTTGTTACGTTTGTAGATATCTGGGAAAATTTTAAGTGTGGTTTTCACACAGTTGTACTTTACTGCTTCAGGATATACAGGCTATTTTGAGGAAGGAGTTCAGAGTTTCGAAGCCTGTAGACATTACATTACTTGAACCACCACACGCGCCAAACATCATTAATTTTAAACTTCCACATTGAAATTAAAAACAGATGTAAAATTGGTGCTTGAATTTAAGTTTTTTTTTTTTTTTTTTTTTTTTTTTTTGTTCTTTGGTAATCTCTAGCTTGAAATATACGTTTCTTGAACAAACAAGTTTTCCGATATAATCTGTATAATACAAATGTATTTTATTGGTTTTTCTACTAGATCGTACAACTATTTATCGATTTGAAGGGGAGAGAAGTTATAAATTCCACCTATAAAAAATCTACTAAACGCATTTTTAGAATAAAGATAAAGTAAATAAAATTAGTATCCAACCAGTTGACAGTAAAAAGCTTCTATGCCTTTTTTTTTCTTTTCCCCCTACAATTAATCTAGAAGATTTCGTCACAGATGGGTATTTTTCTACAGTTTAAACACTAAAACAAGAATGCTCTTTGGTCCAAACATTAAAATACAAATTTTAACATTCGTTCAGCAGCGTACCTTTGGCATTACGCATGTTTCACCTGAACAATAAAGCACGTCGAAAGTGACATGCGGCTTCTTTTGTCATTGCTAGAGAATCCATCATTAAAAAAAGCACCTGCGCTCATGGTACTCAACATCATTTACGAAGTTCTTCAACTTTGTGGGAAAGGGCTTGCTGCCAACTTCTTTGCATGGTTTAATGCATTTTTTTTTTTTTTAAATTAATACAACTTCAATGCAATGTGAATTTTGCTAAAAATAATCATATTAAAATGAAATTTCTCTCTAAAACAGGTAGTGAACCCTTTGTTGCATTATTACCATGGAAAAGAAAAGTTTATTATTTTTTTCTCAAAATATGGTGATATATGTTTAGAAATTTCTTTGTTTCTTACAAGTCAATTTCATGGCTGTCTTAACTTCAACAACTTCAGTATGCTAACACTTATAATCGTAGAACTTTGAAGCCAGTGCTTTACTTAGAAGTTCGTGGCCTAAGGGTAAATGGAATTCCAAAGAGCCCTTCAAACTAACATGCATATGTTTTTCTTTCTTTGAACATAAACAACAATTTTACTTCAAATTTGTATTACAACTAAGAATAAGAATACACTTAACAGTTTTTATACAAGGCTTTTCCTGAACAGTGTTTGCCTTTCCAGCCATTTACGTTGAAAATAGCACCCTTTCTGGCCTTTTATGAAGGAAAAAAAATGCCTTTGCAATTTTTTTGTTTTTTTTAATTTAGGTGAATAATTTTTTATAACCAATTGCTAATTCATTTATATAGGACAAAGGCCGAGTTTTTTAAATCAGAATATTCCTTGTGATGTCATGAATCTGTCAACAATTATTACTGTTATATTTGGTGATACACTATTCTCTGTCTGACATTGGTAAAGCCTAAAAAGACAAATTAGCGGTTGATTCATTCAAATTTTAGAAATGCTCTAATTTTAATTATAACGTACTATTTACAAGCAAACTATTACGTACATATTACTGTGCAGATGATTTTTAATATTTTTAATAAATTTCTCAGTTTCATTACAGCAGATAAGACTAGCATTTTATATGGACGTTTCAGTATTTTAACGTTGTTTGACTTATACATTTAAGTTAAACTAAAAAAGTTTTGAATTTGTGCTCTTTGGAACATTACTTTTTTTTAAAAAATCAATAATTTAAAAATATTTATTGTGGTTGAAAAATAAAACAATATAGAAATTATGGCAGACAACTGGTTACAAATTTCGAAATTTGCAATAAAAATGCCCTTGGAAACAGGATTTTCCCTTTTTTGGAAAATAGCAGCAGGCCCTTTTCCATTTCTAGGATTATGTCTGCTGGGAAGAAGACTGCCGTAATTTATAACTTTTTAATTTTGTATTAGACACATCTGAAATCAGACTTTAATAGAAAACTGACATAATTTTGATTCCAACATCATAGACAAAATAAGGTAGATTATGGTGGAAAATTAGGTCAAAGATTAGGAGGTCTGTGCAACCGCCTACCATGATGCCAACCCAGACCATCTCCTTGTCTTGGAAACAATGCTCTTTCATGATGTTTGTTTCATTAAAAAAAGAGTACCACGCTTTCTCCAGATTGTGGTATGACGAGAATCAGTTTCTAAACTGAATCTGGACTCTTCACTTAACATGACATTCTCCATTGTTGGTTGTTACTCCATGGCTGATATTCTAATTTTCATTATAAACACATATGTTCGTTTATGGGATGATGTCAGGCAGTTACAAATTGAATGGCCAGCATAGATTAACTTGTCCAAGTTTCCTGTAAACAGCATGCTCGAAACCAAGACTTGTGGCAGTTTCAAGGACTCAACTAAGTTGACTGACCAAGATCTTTCTCTACTGTCGTGCAGTAATCTTGAAGTAAAATGGTTGTTACATTTCACAACCCGACTTTTGGCCAAGTTTGGGTTCAAATGAAAATTAAGCAACTTTCTCGCCTTTGTTTATCGTTGAATAGCGCTTCCCAGAAAAAAGTTATGAAATTTTTAACACATTTTTCAATAGTCTCTGTGTCTCACTGATTGGTTGGTTTGTACACTCAATAACCTATTTCTATTTGCTAAAATGGCAAACCAGGTCGCCACCTACAGCATAACATAGATTCCGAACTACCAACGAATATCCATGCCTAACCCAGGTTTCGAACCCGCCACTTTTGGTATGTGAGGCCAGAGCGCAAACAACAAAGTCATCAGGTGGGCTGTGTCTTACTGAAGCTGTTTCATAACTAGGTACTTCGACAAGTGCCATTGTTATGGTTTTGGAGATACCTACTAAAATAATTTGCAAACACACAATGTTTAACATTAGTCTCACAATTCTTCACAAATAATTTTGAGCTATTGTATCCACGTTAATGCCTTCTTTTCAGTATTTTGCAAATTATTTAAAACTTTTGGACATGAGTGTGCTATAGTATCAGCTAAAAGCTAACTTTTTAAAAAAAGAGAGAGAACAACACCCATTGTAAACTAGCCTGATAACCACACTGATTGGCTTCATTCTCACTCACGACCAAACCCTTAGTACCTAATAAAGCTGTCTTCATACTCTTCTTAATGTTTTCTAAGCTTATTTTTAGGTACAGTGGAACTAGCAAATCTTATCCTACCAGTTGTCTGGTTTAAACAATAATTTACTTTGGGTGTAAACAACGTAAAAAAAATCTTTTGGCTATGAATTGGGTTGAATGTTATCTGGCATAAGAGCTACAGGATCATCATTACCCAACAAGATCTAAATTATTGAAAGCAGTCTAGGTGCCAAAGAAGGAATCCTTTCCAAAAAGTCTTTTGAGAGGAAACTGCATAACAGTTGTTCCTTGAATGGAAAAAAAACCCTCAAAAATTCATACCTGGCAGACCATGAGATAAAGATACAATGTAATCAATCACTATTGTGTCAATTCATTATTTTAATCAGACTGCTGAGTGTCCATGCACTGAGTGCAAGCATTTTAAAAACTTAAGAGCTGCAAGTCAGGCTGTTTGGTTAATAGCTACTAATAGCCTGGTTGGATTGGTCACTGTTGGATTACGAGATTCAACCAACTATGTATCTAAATGTAGAATAATGAGAGATACCATGTTAATCAGCTATAGTTTTTCAAATAAATACAATGTTACAGCAGCAGCAGTCATATAACGATGTAGATTGGGTGCCCCACCACAAAAAAATACTTCAGGCCCCCTAACTGTTATTTTCTAAATTGAGAATGGTTACTTAAGCAAAAAGTTACCCCCTTTCCAAATTTGTTTTTGAAATCTAGAATTATTATTTTATTGCTTTAATGTCAAACATCACTATCTACACAGATAGAGTTTTGTAGCCTGATGTTCTTAAAGTAAAGGAAAAATAAGTTCTATTCAAAGTCAGATAGTTATAAATCAGCTTCTAGTTAATTAAAAATATAACAAAACTAGAAACTGAGTTGCAATTGCAACTACATGACAATAACTTTTTTTTTCAAGTTCTTAGAGAACATTGTCTACAGAATTGTATGTATATAAATCAAGTTTTTTGACATTCATAACAATTTTTGCTATATGGTTGTAATTAAAAAATTTGTTGCAGAAATGTGTAAAAATAGAGTGATCTCTGGTTTTTAGCAAGCACCCATGTCAGTTTACAAGGTCTCTTATGAGCGCAAATATATATACATAGGATGTATATATATTGTTACATTTTTAGGACCCGTTATGTTATGAAACATGCTTTCGATGAGATTTCATCTAAAAACATTTAACAATTCAATCAGTACTACCATTTTCAATTATCCCCGAAATTAAACACGTTATTCCACCCACAAAAGCTAAACACATCGTTCAAGCTTGCCAAAATTTAAACTTATTGGGTTGCAATAATCAAATCTAACATCAAGCAGAAATACAGTATGGAATTATACAAAATACAGTCCAGAATCATTCAAAATACATGAGGCGAAAAAGTAAAATATTTATAATTTTGTGGATTTCCAATTTTTTCACTGTGACTTGTTTTAAATGTTGCCACATATAGTTGTAAAATATTTGTTTTTTGTTAAGTTATATGAAAAATTAAAGAGGCTGCATTTAATTTTTTTACAAAAGCCTCTATATGACAATGTTAGCAAATGGAATTATGGTAGCTTTAAAGTTATTGTTCAACATCATTATCATCTCAAACATAAAAGAAGTGTTATAAAATCTCTTCAATATAAACAAATACTAGTACATAGGCACCTGGTGATGTTTGGTAATTTTGTTTGTAAGTTAAATCCTTTAATTTTATAGCTAACTACTGAATTATATATTTATAACTTTTTATGAAGTTTTAGTGCAATCATAAATAGTACTAAACTCTATTTTAACTCCAAAGTTATCAAGATCCTACACTGTATTTGCCTGCATCCAAATACTAATGGTAGAATGTGTTTCTACTGACAACTTAAATTACAACAGATATAGCAGACCCGTACTGATGCACTATAGAAACCTGATGATTTCTGCTAATTTCTAGCACTTAAAAAAACACATGAACACTATTTTAAAACTGAATATAGCGTGGTATAAAAAGATAACGATTTGAAGACATTTATCTTTAAAATATAGACAGAGAAATTTATCGAATATTGAAATGTCCATATAGTGCATCTGTACCAACGTATCTAATAATTGCATATTGAAACAGCGCTTAACACCTTAAGAAATCCCAAAACAATTAAAAAGAAATTGAATATATACAGACTTAGCATTGAATAACAACACATGTGTGAGTAGATACAATTTACCCTAAGTAACAAACACTTCAAAACCAACATTTCCCTTCAATTTAACAGCTCATCAAAAGAAAGAAAAAAAGTTTTTATCCTTCATTTTTTTTCTGCAAATACAATTCTTACAATCGAATAAAATTGGACAATGTACTTTTTTTTCAACAACCTTAATATTTCAAAAATAAAATATGATTATCTATGTGATCGCCGGCCCATCAAAACAAACTGTAATCAACGAAATTTGAAACTTACCTCCTCAAAAGTTGTGAATATACCCTGGATGCAAGCTATAATCCCAAATACCAAAATAAATGTCAACGAAACACTAATCACACACGATATAGTAATTAAAAAACTTTTATGAAAACATCCCAAAGCGTCATATGGTACAACTTCAAAACAAGTTAATATCGTATAGCAACACACAACTTTTCAGTAGTCAATCCAGTACATATCTTCCGTAGGTTTGCTGCAAATTTCCTTTGAAGCATGTCGCCAAATGAGACACCTGTTGTCGCCAAATTTGTATTTACCGTTATGGCGGAACGGAAGGGAGGAGAAATTGTAAGGATGGGAAACTTCCAGACTACACATACATAAATAATCGACACCGGTTTATTTTAGGAGTCTTATCTACATTTACAAAATCTGTATTAAAAAAACATCAGTAACAGTTTGAAATTTTGACCTTTTGTTTTTGTTTTTATGGTTGATTGGCATTGTAACAATTGGGCCGGTGCCTTTCAATTTCAATCTAATAATCATATCCAAACGAGGATGAAATTTTTTTTACCAGAAAAACCAATTTGTAAATAAAAATATACCCAACGAAATTTCAATTCGCAACAAAAATAGAAATATGTGGGCAAGGTAAATATGTCCGTTTATAAGCATTTTTATACGATACCAAAAGGTGGTCCTTATATGAGGCCAAAAATGAAATTTCATCCGATTTTAACTCTCATCTCCTCATTTTTTTTTTTTTTTTTTTTTTTTTTTTTTTCCATTTTGACCTATTTTGACAATGTGCCAAATTTTATTCCGATAAATTAATATTAACACGGGCAGCAACGAGCCTAAAGTAGTTAAAAAGATGAATAAAATTAAACTTTTTGAAAAATTTAAATTACTTCGGATTCGATTGCACAGATCAGATTTTTTCCCTTTTGACAATGTATTAAGTTTTATTATAATAAGTTAATATCAACCTCTGCCACATTGATATTGAAAATGATAAAAATGAACAAAAAACATCCAAAAATGTTTTCCATAAACAAGAACTATGCAAAATATTCATACAATTCAACAAATAAAGGTAATATAACCTTTATACAACAAAAATTGGGAATTTTTAGAGATATTTTTATGTATATTAGCGTACTGTTTGAATCGACAGTCCACTCGTCTCAAAACGTGCTCCCCCCCCCTCCATTTTATATATATATATATATATATATATATATATATATATATATAAGGGTACTAAACATTTTTTATTAACTTAAGCTCTCTCTCTCTCTCTCTCTAGAATAATTTACTACACGAAGATTTTTTAAATTTATGTTTGACATGTTTATAAGAAAATGATTGCTTTCAATAAGTGGGCGATACGTTTTAAAACCCCATTTAAGTTCCTTATACAGGTTCAAACTTTTGAATGATACAAACGACAATTTTTTAATCTAAAATGACAAATATATTAAAGATTAATCATATGATGTAGATTTTTATTATTTATAAAAATCTATTTAGGTATTTTATTTATAACTAGCTGAATATCCGTGCTTCGCTACGAAATTTTAACATGTGCAATGATTTAGCTAGCTGTGAGGCCTCGTGTTGCGCAAATCTTTCATTGGTGTATAGGTCCCAGTTTTTGGCGCTTCGCTCGCAGGAAGGTTCATCGCTAAGCAAAATAGAGTTCGCTTCGTTCGCTGAAAAGTTCATTGACACATAAGTACAGGCTTATTTCACTAGTTGAAAGGTTCATTACTATGCAAGAATAGGCTCGTTTCTCTCGCTAAAAGGTTCATTGTTGCGTAAGCATAAACTCGCTTCACTCACTAAAATTTAATTGCTACGTAAAGCCTTAATATTAGAACCCTCTCCCCTGTCGAAAAAAAAATAAAAAAATCACCGTTAATACAATAATACAACACCTCTTTAAGAATATTTTAACACGTGTTATTGGAATTAGAAGGCCAAAACTACTTATGTTGAAACTTTCAGAGCTCTAGGCCAATTAAAAGTCGCTTTTCGTGAAAATATTAATTAAAAAAATTAATTCAAAAACAAATTAAAATTTTAACATTCTTTTTGTCAAAAGTCCAATTAGAAGGCCACAACTACTTATGTTGAAAATTTCAGACCTGTAGCCGTATTAGAAATCGCTTTATAAAATATTTATTAATTAATTAAAAAAATTAATTAAAAAAGAACTAAATAAAAATGTGAAATTCTGTTTTTCAGAAGTCCAATTAAAAGGCCAAAACTACTTCTGTTGAAATTTTTAGAGCTGTAGCTCTATTAGAAATCGTTTTGTAAAATATTTATTAGTTAATTTAAAAAATTTAATTAAAAAAGAACTAAATAAAAATTTAATATTCTGCTTTCCAACAGTCCTATTAGAAAGCTAAAACTACTTATGTTGAAAATTTGAGAGCTGTAGCCCTATTAGAAATCGTTCTGTAAAATATTTATTAATTGATGAAAAAAATTAATTAAAAAAGAATTGACTTTACTAATTAAATAAATGTCACCGGTATTACTTCTTAAACTGCGCAATATATTTTAAACAAAAAATAACTTCAAATTAAAATCGACACTGAATTAAATGTGAGAAGTCGCGAAATACTAGACTTCTGCCACTCTCCTCCCCCCCCACAGAAGTGTACTAAAATTTCATCTCCTTAATACCCCTTTCTGAGTGAAGTTATGCCATTCTGCAATAATTTATTAGCATTTGAAAGCTGACCGTGTTTATGTAACGTACAAGTGAAATGGTTAGCAAAACAGCACAATACAGTAAAAGGCGATTTCAAAATGCGAACTTCAAGCTCGTTACTGTATAGATAAATCACTTTTAATTTTAAAAAAAAATGGCCATAATAATCTTTTTATAGTCAAAGGGAAATGTTGGTTGGTAAAAATTAAGAAATTTGAAAGTTTAAAAATAAAGACCACTCTTCGCAATACAGTAAAATGTGGCTATATAATGGAACTTCAAGCTCGTTACGGCACGGTTAATCACTTTTAATTTTAAAAATATTGGTCACATTAATGTTTTTCTAGCCAAAGGAAAAATTAAGGGGTGAGAAAACAGAAATTTGAAAGTCAAAAAATAAGGACCACCCTAATGCCACATATATGAAGAGAAAATAGTGCTGGAATATTGCGTTTTATACAGAAAAATGCAGGGAGCTCCCACCCCCTTAAAAAGTACTGCGGAAAGTAGTAACTTTTCGGATAAAATTTCAAATCAGAGAAATCGGTTCATTTTTTGCTTCTCTTTCTTATAAACCGTTTTCCTTACTTCAGTTGTATTCTTGTTAAACTGTTTATATGAAAATCAGACTCCTTTTGAAAATGTGGAAAAGGGGATGCTGTTTTAAATAAATGAAGAAATTGTATAGAACAATTAGAACTTACAACGTAGTGGAACAATTATATTGCTTCTCCAACAAGCACCTAATCTGGCCATGGGGGCTGCGTAGGCAGAATTATTTACAGTGGCAGTGGAAAAGTTGTTAAAAAAAAAAAATTCAAACCTTGGTATTTCAAAAATGCTAATTGAATTTCTTAAGGAAATATAATTTATCTTTAGACAGTATTTTTTTTTTTTTTTTTTTAATTTTAATAATTAAATTAAAATATATACTATATGGCACCAACCTTCAATTTCTCCATTACTTTTTCTTACCTTTTTTTCAATTTTAAGTCAGAGGAATGTAATTGCACTCAAGTGCACCTTTTTGCGGGACGCACTTGCGAAGTTCGCATCATCTAATCACCAACAGACTTGGGTATTGCAAAGGACCATATGTTAAAAAAAATAAACATGCTTATATGAAAATTTAGATGTACTATGTATTATATAATTTTGTTATAAATACTTAAAACTAAAAATGAATGTGTATAAATCCGTCATTTTACACATTTATTTTTAGAGTGCATACTTTACTCTATTCTGTTGTCTGTGATCTCAACTATAGAGTTGAAATTAATAATCACTAAACATAACTGAAGAGAAATATACATATTGGAATAAACATTATAATACTAAATTATGTGTTTTCATGGAAACACTTGAACACTTCATATACACAATTGATTGATAATTTGCATGAGTTATGAATATTCTAGTACCCGATATTTATATGCATCAATTATAATATCTAGTACAACCTGAAATTAATTAGAATATAATAATCTTTATAAGCACAGACCAATCGTCTGCAAATATTTTTATTAAATCATAGTATAAAAATATATAAGAATTTAAGACGCTTTTAAAGTTTAGATAACACACCATGTCAATAAACTACTTTAAATACCTTCTAATGCAACAATTTCGGAAAAAGAGTCTTACGATGGCGTTTTTTTTCCCCTTTTAAGTTATATTTCGTCTATTTTTCTTTTCTATAAAACGAAAAACTTGTGTTATGAAATTACTGTCGACAAGTAAGAGGAGATAAGCCAAGGAATGTGCTAACTCAGACCATCGTTTCGAAATGTAATATTGGAACATTTAAGTTCAAATCACAAACAGTGAATTCATGAAAAAAAAAAAAAATCTCAGAAGCATTTTTAATTACGCAATGCTATATCAAGTCACTCTCTTTTGAGTCATAGAATTCATATTCTCAGTTTTCGACACTTAATAATGGCTCAAGTAAATTTTAGTTCATTTTCATCTTCTATTTCCAGCTTAGAAACAAAACCGACTTATTATTTTAAAGTTGTTTTATTGTTATTTGTGGAAGTGATAACATTTGTTATAAGTATTCAATATCACGAAAAAACTTGGTATATAAAGCTAACATGGTACATAACTATTAATAAAAGTAGAAACATGGAATATTCAGACCATTAACACGTACAAATCATGTCGATATCCATGTCTTTCTATCTGTCCGGAATCAGATATAAAATGCTGTTAAACAACGCGAAACTTTTGGATGCTATGAAATAAATTTTGAAGGAAAATTACCCCTTACAGGGCAAAAATAAGGTTTTAAAGAAAGGGCTAACTTTTAAATGAACTTCTTGTTAAAAATTTAGGTAACTGCATATGGGTAATTCAAAATAAGAAGATGATAATTTTTTTATGAAATAAATTGGATTAACGTCAAAATTCAGTGGGGACTACTAAGCGAACTAAGTGATGAGTAATGTTGGGAACGGGTGCTCTTTTTGCATTCCAGATCGTTCTTAAAGTATTTTATTTTCCAAAGTATGCATTGCAGTCCGTCTCATAACTGACACAGGCAAAATATTGCACCAAATGAAATTCAGCAATAAAATACAATCTTTATTTTAGCATTTATTATTTATAAAAAATCTACTGTACAAAATTACCAAAAAATTATAAATGCAGTTTTTAAATTGGAAAAAACAATGAAATTTTACTATATTATAGCTATATACATTTTTATATGATAAATTATTCTAATTTCAAAGTGGGGAAAGAAAAAAAAAACATTACCTTTAAACAAATTTAAGTTAAAACCAATCGACTAAGTTATCGGCGCTAAAGTCACACAACTACATTAGTAGTTAACATTACAGCAAAGAAATAAATAACCAATGGAAAAAGCATATTTGTCGATTATAGTAACTTCGTGAGGGGGGGACTACTTTCTGTGACTAAATTACTATTATCGACAAATATGCCTTTCCCAGTTGCTTTTCCATTTTTTATTTTTATACAGTTTTATTCACATTCTACTAAAATATTATTTATTTACTGCTGAA
The DNA here is from genome assembly GCA_963978545.1 of Linyphia triangularis. Classification (NCBI taxonomy): domain Eukaryota; kingdom Metazoa; phylum Arthropoda; class Arachnida; order Araneae; family Linyphiidae; genus Linyphia; species Linyphia triangularis. Next base: position 60,748,925 of record OZ021732.1, read on the forward strand.
TGCAAATTTATGTAACTATTATCAATATCTAGCAACTATATTTTTACTTAACATCGTCACCTTTTTATTTGCTTTTATTTTTAAAATATTCATACATTATTTCTTTTTGAATTCATAGTTGCAATGGAAAGAGCTAAAGACATTTCCCAGGAATAAAATAAAAACTTTAAATTTAAAAGCAGATGTTAAATCAGTTAAAGAAATTGCAAAGATTGTGAGGAGATTCGTGCACAGTATTTATACAGTTTTATCATTCAATTCTGAACGGAAGGAGAGGGGGGGGGGGGTACTAGAAACCTGAGAAAATCTTCAACCCGAGAAGATCAAAATCCCCCAAAAAACACTTTTGAAAAGTAGAAGAACCACCAACCTCAAAAATACAAAAAACTTTCTTGCAATAAAAAAACCATAAACATGATGAAAATTTTCAACCACAAATACAGTGATATAAAAAATGGCCAACCTCTGATTACAACTCTAGGTTGTGACTCGCTTAAGAATGTATGCTTACTTAGTTTATTTTTAAAATTTAAGTTCCGCTCCCATAAAAATTTACGCTGCTTGAGGTTGGCACCCGTCATAGGAATATTAACAATGCTTGCGTTTAAACTAATTTATGGTATATTGAACTAATATTCGAGTTTATGATTTCATTTGGATAGGTAGGAAATACAAAGTGGTGTAAATCTTCATGTTCATGTAACTTTCAAAATAGTATAGAGAAACTGTGCTCAAACGCTTGCATTTGAATCTTTATTAAGAATTTTTTAAGTTGGAAACTGAAGTGTTTGTGGTAAGCTTTTGTTTGGTTGATACATACATTTTGGAAAGTTTTTATTGTGTGGTGGGTTTTAAAGGTTAGTAATTAAGACGGGCTTCAACCTCAAGCAGCGTAAATTTTTATGGGAGCGGAACTTAAATTTTAAAAATAAACTAAGTAAGCATACATTCTTAAGCGAGTCACAACCTAGAGGTTGGCCATTTTTTATATCACTGTATTTGTGGTTGAAAATTTTCATCATGTTTATGGTTTTTTTATTGCAAGAAATTTTTTTGTATTTTTGAGGTTGGTGGTTCTTCTACTTTTCAAAAGTGTTTTTTGGGGGATATCAGAACTTTTTTTAAACAATTTTTTGAATTTGTCCGTTTAATCGTTTTTCTATTTATCACCTATGGCACACCTGGTACCAGGTTGGTTGGTTGTTTTCAGATTATCTTTCGCCGTCAGCAACACGAGGGCTATAATGCGCCGAAACATTCGTCATTAGACAAGCCAGCATACATTTACAAACACCCATGCCTAACACGGGACTCGAACCCGCAACCTCGCGGTCCAGAAGCTAGCACGCTAACCACTATACCGTTTGGTCGGTCACACCTGGTACCAGGAATATTCATAATTCTTCAAACTGAGTTCGACGATACCTTACATGTAATAATTATCTTTAAAATTGATAAACCGGAAGTGGTACCAATAGCATACCTGCTGGTACTTTAAACATTCATAATTCGTCAAAACAAAAGTCCAACATGCCATATTTATCTTGGAAATTGATAAATCGAAAATGGTACTACCTATGCTATACCTGGTACCTTAAACATTCATAATTTTTCAAGAGAAGCCCAACGACACCCAACATGCCATATTTATCTTCAAAATTGATAAACCAGAAGTAGTACCACCTATGGTACATCTGGTACCATGAATATTCATAATTCTTCAAGTTGAGTTCAATGATATCTTACATGCCAAAATCTACTTGAAATTTTTCAAATTGGTTGAATGTGGACGGCAGTAACCATCAAAATCGACCACGAACGAGTAATAGAAACTTAAAGAAATACGATGCCATCGACAAAGAGCCTGTCTGCCAAGTTTCAGCTAAATTGGTTAGTTTGTACGCTCAACGACCTATTTTAGTGCATAATAATGACTAATAAGTCCGGGACCCACAGCTTAACGTGGATTCCGAATCACAACGAACATCCACACCTAACCCAGGAATCAAATCCGGCACCTTTAACATACAAGGCCAGAGAGTTCATCCTATTGAAAATTTATTCTAATAAATTGTTACAAATAAATATTACAAGTTTTTTACAGTCTAATTATTGCAATATAAATTATTTTTACTATGCCAAGCATTATTTTGGTTCACATAATAACCCATTGATATTTGACAAAATTTAAAATATTTTCTTAACAACAATTTTAAAATTCATCATGAAATTTTAATTTTGATGATATATGATTCTACGATTTCATTTTACAACGAAAATTAAACAAAATCAACACATCTTTAAAAACGAATGACATTTTAGCAATCCATTAGCCAATTACAATGCGTGTTTCATTTAGTCCCGCTGTAATGAATTGACTGTGACGTCAGCTCGCATAACCTCCACATTTGTACTTTGCAATTCAGCCCATAGTATCTTGCAACACAATGTGATTATTTTCATTTTTAAACGGAGCTTTTCCGAAATTAAAATGTTTTTGAAAGTTTTCTCTCTCTATATTATCATACAGTTCAAATAACACATGCAATTTGAAGAACAAATATTTCTCTTTAATTCTGTCTCTTCAAAAATTAAATTATTTCAATTTTAAAGATGTTATAAGCTATATAATCATAGTCTAATTCGTTCTGCCTATACTATTACATTAAGCTCATTCTCACTTAAGCCTAACATGTCGGAAAAACTAACTTCGAAATGATAGCAAACCTGTTTGGCAACTTTTGGCATATATATCTGAACTACAATTACATGTTAATCGCCTTTATCTGTCGCCAAATTATGAAATGAAAAAAAGTGGTTTTAAATTAATTAAAAATAGAAAGAATTATTTAATGAAGTTTAAACCAGCGTAGGATTTTAAGTTGAAACATTCCGCGTCCTATAATTCAATCCGTTTGAAGATCTATAGCTTAGTTAGGGCTGGACGTTTGTCTAAAATTTTACATCAAAATCGGGCTAGAACTCCTTTTTTTATTTCGTTTTGGAAATTTCAATATTTTTTTTCTTCGTTGTCTTTTATCCTAGGTACTCAATTTTTTTTCTTTGAAAGATATCACCGAGTCGAATCTATGGTATTTTTTGTATAATTATGTGAAGTTTCGTAAGCGCGTTAGAAAATAGTCAATTTCGGCTTTTTCGCTGGAAGTTGTGCAGAGAATAGATACTTACTGCCGTTTCTGCCTTTTTAAGGTTGGCGGCGAAACGACCGTTTCGTCTGATATGTTAATAATGGTTTAAATTAAAGCTATGTCTTTGTGACAAATTGGCACAACTGTTGCTGTATGAAAAGGTACTGTTAATAAAAGTATTAAAACTCATGAAAATATTGTCTACAAGAAAACGAAATAAAAACAATTTTTGATAGAAAGGTATAAAACCAGTGGTAGAAGTGGTGAAAAAAAGGTGGGGGGACACCTAAAATTTGGTGACAAGTGCCCCCCCCCCCCCACTTCCACACTTCCCTTCTCCCATCTTCAACCATAAACTTTATAAATTCGTAACTTATAATAAAACTATTAACTAGTAAAAAAATAATTTATACTTCCTTACATTAACATTAAACGAGGGTCCAAAATGTATTGTTATTTTAATGAATATTCGGCGACTTAGTTTTTTTACTTGGAAGTAAGAGATAAAGTTAAGTAATAATTCAACGTTAAATACATAACTGTTTATTTAGATATAAATAATACTTATAAGTGTGCGTACTTTCATGAAATTAAATTAATAAAGAATTCTAAAAAGTTTTTTTTTTTTTTTTTTTTTTTTTTTTTTTAAATAGCTTGTATTTATATGAAACAAGAATAGAAATTTAACTTAAAAGAAAGTTCCTCCAAAGTTAAAAGTTGACCAAGTGTAACTGTGTTTGTTAGTAAAAATAATATCTTTATAAAAAGTTGTACAATACATTTTTATAATAATATGATATACATACCATAAATACTTTTAAAGTTTTCAAATGTAAAAATAAATATCTTTTTCACAGTGTCGCTACATTTAAAGGTTAATGTTATTTTTCATTAGTTGTTTTTAGGCGGATTGAATGCTTTTAAAAGTGGGGGGATGGATTTCAGTGTTTTTAAAAGTGGGGAGACGCATGGGTATTTTCTTGAAAAGTGGGGGGACGCATCACCCCGCGTCTACCCACACTTCTAGCACTGTATAAAACACAACTTTTAAAATGGGCTAGAATTCTTATGTCTTATGGTGAAAAGTGGTTATCAGTTTTTGCAGTGAGGAAAAGCATGGAGCTTTGATGGACCCAATGGATATGCAGTTACCAAGGACAAAGAGATTTAAGAAAAGAACCAATGAGTTTTTTTAAGTAGGCAAGTTGATGGAGGAAGAGCAGAACTCATGGAAATTTTTTGATTTTAATGATCAAACATTTCTAGAATTTTCAAGTGGAAGAATAAAATCTGAGGACTATCAACAAATACTCAACGAGAATTTAGTGCCTTTTCTGGACTTAAATGGAGGATTGGATTGCATTTTCCTGCAGTCCGTACATCAAACTCATAAAAGCTTGGTTGCAGCAAAAACAAACAAATACATATACATGTATCAAAATTTGTAATTTTTTGCAGTAGAACTTGTATAAATATAAAATGCTATATAACATAGATTGTCTTTCATTTTTTGAATTTACTATATTGCTTCCACAATTTTAATTTTTTGGCTATATCTACAGATTTGAGACAGACTGTTCTACCCTTGTAGCCAAGGACAACTGTATTCCAAATTCTAGTTTTATTCATCTTCTGGTCTCTAAAATAGCAAACTTTGTTATGTGAACTCCTTTGCGTCGCGTGTTCGATGGTATTTCTTAGGAATCTCCCATAACAAATTATATTCGTCCCCGTAATTGGCTTGTGGACTACTTAATATTCAAATTTCTATAGTTTGCAGGCCTTATAAGTGTTCGAAAATCGTATTCATTCAGCGTTCCTTAAATATTGAACGTTCCGAAATAAATTCGTGTACCCTACTTGAATTCCAAACTTTTTGCTTCTTCTGGACTTGGGAAAAAAATTATAAATGCTGGAAACGCGAATTCTTTTGACGTTATAAGAAGTAGTATTTCGCTTTCCAAAATATTTTCATGCCCGGCCTGTGAAAACTAATTAGAATTATAAATTTCAGCTTTCTAAGTCATCTGAGTTCCAAAATATCAATATAAGAAACACATATTCTTTTTGTGATCCAAGGCTCCTTTGAATAATTTCGCGTTCCAAAACAATATAATTGTGCAACCATCTGGGCTATAGCCATCCTGAATCGTCTGGGTAAGGAGATGTTTTTAGTGGGACAGCGGAAAATATTTAATTTTTTAAATGGAGGGATTTTTAAATATAATTCGCTCCCATCCAATTATCCTATAAAATAACTTGGTAAAGTGTGTTATTAATTCGAGGAAATATCTCCGTCTCAATGTTATTTTTGTTTTTTTGTTTGTTAAAAAGAAGAATTTTTTAATAATAGTATGATTTTTGACGTTAAAAAAATTATAATTTTTTAATTGAATTATGTTTTTGGCTTTAACGTGAACTATTCTGTATGAAGGTAGAATAATTAAACACGATTTATTATTCTCTACTACACAAGCACGGGTATTATGAAACCACCAGTAGGTTTGTCAGCTGTGAGGGGACTTGGATGACCCTCAGATCCTTGTGAGGGTTTCACTTGGGATTGCCATGCATGGAGCAACAATCCCATTCGTGAAAGATACCCGTATGTCTTCTTTTCTTGATCGCGACAACGACGAGACTTGGTGACATATGCTCATTCTTTCTTTTGTTAGAGAGCGGGAAAGGGGGGGGGGGGGATACACAAAAATTAAAAGAGTCATCGTATGTTTTAGTTCTATTTGATGGGAGGGTGGGAGCCATTATTATTGTTTTTATGAAATATTTGACTAGAACCGAAAAACGAAGTAAAGCTTAAGTGACCATTTGCTCATCGACTTGTTGACCCAACCGTTTGGATTTTTAATGAACTAAACGTGTTGTGAGCTCCTTCATACTATGCAAAATTAATTCTGTAGTTGCTTTTCAAAAAAGTAAATTTTCATGCAGATCATATCATGACCATGTTTGTCGATTTATTGTTGTTTAAAGTCCTAAAAACTCACTCAGATAAAAATAATGATTTTGAGACAAGAAAATATTAATTTTCTTTTACAATAGTTAAGTTTATCCCCTCCTCAAATCTTTTCACCTCAATGCAAATGAAATCATGTCACAAACTGCAGATTTCTTGAACAATAAATTATCAAATGGAATGATTCAATATTATGTTCTTGCACATTTCCCGTTGTTTAGGCGAGATTCTTAAAATTGTACCGTATCAATATTGTAGATTAGAATTAAAGATAATTAAAAAAAAAAAAAAGTATGACGGAAAGAGTGAGTGGGTGACTATTCGCTTTAGCTCTTAATCACCCTCACTGGCTATTTTTTCTTACTTGTCAATTCAATCTGATATGATGTCAATGAAGAATTATAAAAATCAATTTTGTTTTCATATTCGTGTTTATTATTCGATGTATAGACATGCATGAAAAAAAAAGGGTAATTATCAATAAGCGGTATGCTTAATTAATTCCTAAAAATCATGGCCTTATTTTAAATTCTACCGTGTTATAGTGAAGGTGTAATCAATCATTTAATGCATTTTCATTATTATTATTATTATTATTATTATTATTATTATTATTATTTTTTTTTTTTTTTTTTTTTTTTTTTTGTACTTACAGACAGAGAAGTTTAATAAAAATGTGTGAATTATACGTATAATTCGTTCGAATTTGGTTTTAAAACGATATACAACATATATTTAGTCAATTTAAATTTTTATTTTATTACTTTAAAGCTATTTGCTATTGAAAGGGAAAAGAATTCTTCTGTAGTAATTTGTCATCGTAGCTGTTGAAATATTGGGCGTAAAGTGTAAACAATACGTTAATCGAAAATATTCTGTTATAATGTTTACTGTAACATTTACGATGTACAACTTAGTTTTTCATCAATTTAAACTGCACTTCTTTTTTTTTCTCCTTTTTTTTTTTAATATTTTACGACATGCTTTTAAAAAATTAGTAGAATCTGAAATGAAATGTAACACAATTCAAAGTTGAATAAGAATGCAAAATAATTAAAACAATACAAAATAAATATTAAAAAATTATGTTTAACATTAAAACCATAGGTTTAAATATAAAAATTGTATAAAACTAACATGACGAAAAAGATTAAAGTGTTAAAGTTAAATAAAATAGATAAGGTTTAAAAATCCAATATCATTTAAAAATGAGAAAATATTTCAATAGGGACTTTTTTAATTAAAGCTTGCAATTGTGCTGTTAAAATATTTAAATTATTGATTGTTAAAAGCAGGTCATACAATTAAAATATAATGAAAAATAAAATCAGTTTGATATAAATGATTGACAATATTCAAGGACTTATTAAATTAAACGCGAATGTATAAGTTAGGAGTTTAAATTGGTAAAAACTAAGGATACATGAATGAATAATAACTTAAATATGCTTTGCGGTAAAACTATATCAATCCATTTACCTGTTGTACACATAATAATAAAAGACTTGTGGAAGCAGGTATTAAAACACACACAAGGTGTGCAATGTTTTATTAATATTATTTTAATTTCATTTTTTATATATAAATTACTATTTAGGCATGTCTGAAGTCAAGAAAAAATCACTTTTGAATGTATGAGTTCTTCATAGTAAAAGACTTAATGTTAGAAATGATATGAGCATCACCACATTTCAAGCAAACATATAACTACTCTGGATGTTATTTCTTCAATTAATGGAAATAATGTACTATATTGAAAATGCATCTAGTACTACTGCTGATGTATCATCTTCCAACGAGACAAAACAGTCTGAACTAGATAATTTAGTAGATAGCTTAGAAAATTGAATTTATTTAAAATTGTTTAAGTTTCCTCAAGATCCTAAATTTTGAAATTTCAGTGTAGAATTTTTTTAAAGAAGGGGGAAAGGGGAAGGGGATTTGAGGAATGGATCAACTGTGCGTTCCTTGCCATACTTCTAAAAAATAAGTTCCCGCGCCACTGATTTTAGCCCTCTTTTTTAAGGTCTAACCAGGGTTGTAGAGCTAAAGAAGTTTTACCAGTACGTAAGCTTCCTGATCGTGGCGGTAACCCCACCTACAGCTGGGATTTTTAAACTATAAAATGCAAATTCACTGTATTTTACATAATTTACTATACTAAAAGAAGCCAAATACTCTTAATTTAAGTATTTATTTTCTCACTTACTAATATCATAATACATGCATAAAGATTGTTGAATTTTTATTAATTAATTAAAAAAAGTGGTGGTTACCGTACCAGCTCTCAAAAAAGTACAGGCCCCATTATACCCCTGGGTCTAACTCAAAGACATGTGAAAATAGAAGATGAACAAATTTTGCAGAAAATCACCAAGTTCACCTAGATTAGAGCTTAACGTCATTTTTTTTTCTTGAATATATTCTATCTTGTCATATAATTTAAAGGAATTCTAAATTTATCAACTCATAACTGAACTCGAATTAAAATGCAAATGAAAGAAACTGCAAACAAAGCAAGCTCCAATCTAAATAATTTTGCCACTGTTTTCAAACAAACAAAAAATAGTACACATTTTTCTGAATGAAAACAGGCAGCACTACTTGCGATTCTAACAGAAAGACCCGCCAAACACGTTGCAGTCACGTGGTGTTCGCCCACGCGGACTCCACAGGCAGAAAGAGGCCCTATTGGCGGAGAAAAGGGGGAAAGGAAATGCCAACACCTGTACAACCGACAGGCATTCCATGCCATGTAGACTTCCGAGCGCCGCGTAGCGGACACTCACCTGTTGAATCTTGCAGAGGAAGAAAGATGCACTTCTACATTTGGCGATAAATCTCACTCATTGTATTTCCTCTCTTATTGTAATGATTGCTCTTCAAAATTCGAGTCTCTCTAATTTTTAGAACCAGAACAGAACCATTTATAACTGACGTTTACGATTTTAAAAACTCGTGTCACTCGGCCATGTCGTAAAATGTTTATTTATTTAAAATATTGTTATTGTTGATTTTAAATTTTTGCTGGCGGCCCAAATATTCAAAATAATCATTAATTAAATTTTAATAATTATTGTTAATTATAAAATAATTCCAATAATTAATAAAATAATTCCAATAATTAATAAAATAATTCCAATAATTAATAAAATAATTAATTTGAATAATCAAATAGTTTGATATTTAATATATTTTATTTAAATATTTACTTAGCAATATTTCAATAATTAGTGTTATTTATAAATTAATTTAATTATTAAATTGTTTTAGTAATTAGCCTAATCAAATAAGATTGTCTTTGTATCTACAATTTATCCTTGCTTTGAGTACACTTGGTTTACCTAAACTGATTGATAGTTCGTTCCAAAAACCAAAGAAAATATAAATTGCAAAATAAAGAATGTCTAGGTATAAAACTAGAATGTTTATTAGAAATTGAGTACGTCTTTGGAGGTATTCCCAACTAAGTACACTCTCAGAGATTTTGGGAACAGTCTACACATTTTTTAAATTCTTTTTGGAAAAGTATTCTCCTCAAAACTTTTTTTTTACATTTCAACTTTTCAATATTTCAGATTTCTATAATAATATAATTAACAGATAAAAAATATATTCGGTAGCCATCTAAACGCTTCTTGAAGTTCTAACCTTGATAACAAGATTCTAGAATTAGTGTTTTAATCCTAGTCAGCAACTCAGTAGTTCTACGAATTTGAATATATCCCGAGGAGGTACGAAATGAGTTCTCTGAAAAAACATAAAAACACCTGTAATAAGGAATTCTATTCCATTTACATTAATCAATAAATCTTACTAGAAGTCAAATAATGTAGCAGAAGTCTGTTAATATAAACAATGAGTGTTATCAAAAGAAGGCACCAACAGGTGTTCATAATGAGATTCAGATACAACTAGCATAATTAACATTTCAGTACATTGCAGAATTCTCTCGTTTAACTTGCAACACAGCTTATTTTACGATGTAATGATAGTCGTTAGAAACATCAAATTCATGTATTAATGAAAAATTAACCACACGTGATTATTCATACATTTTTTATGTGTACAATTTTTCAACAACATTTCTCTATGGTGTTTGGTGTTCACCTTTATAGGTAAAATTGGAATACTAATAAAATCCTTTAAAAACCTGTTTGATTGTCCGAAGCACTAATAGTTAAAAAACTCGTGAAGTGGGTGGAAACACGTCTATTTCCGGAATTAGGCATTAGAAAAAGAAAAAAAAGTTTAAAACTGTTACTCCTTCAATTTTGAAGCATTTTAAAATAAATAAATTCTGTAACTTCTTAATACTTTGAAATAATAAGCTTTTTGATCAAACATTCGGATTTTTAAAAATTTCTGATTTATTCAGATTAAATGTCCGGTGTGAAATATTTGGCTAGATGGGAATACTCCTACTTGATCTTTTTTTTATTTTCTATTTCTCACCCTCATCCTGATAGTGTTAGTATTATCGTCCATAAAAATAAGTTTGAATATTGTTCGAAAAATAAGTTCGCTGAAAACATTTCTTCAAGTGGTAATTTATCTTCAAGTCTATAAACAACAGTGAGTTCATCAAACACTTTCTTTTTTACAATTGCAGCGACAATCTGTGAAAGAATATGGATCAAAGTTATTTTGAATCGAATAAAATTTATTATTAAATAAATGTTTTATTATTTTAATCGTTTCAGTTATACTGCAGTTTTATTTACCTTATTCGATTCATCATAAATATTTGAAGTTATTTCATGTCATGGTAGCTATAGATTTATTTCAAATATGAAAGGGATATTAATTCAAGAGTATGCGCCAAATAGTAAATAGAATTTGAAGCTCTAGGCAGCGACAACGAGGTATGAAGACATTTCAAGCAGTTTCGATCGGAACTTTCGGATATTAAAAAATATTGTTATCCTCGTCCAGTACTGTGTATAATGTATAGAGTGCTGTTCTAAATTTTGTTATATTGTTACGAATTTCTGTATATTTGTAAATATTTAGTAGTATTAATCAGGTAAAAAGATAAATTTATGTACATTTCGCATAAAGCAGTGCAATAGTTTGTCTTACTTCGCTTTCCTGCAATGTGTCACCTAATGCTTGAAAACGAGTTTTACAGAGATAAAGCTGGAAAACGAGTTTTACATGGAGAAGGCCATTTAACATTATGGTTAATGGCAATCTTGCCAAGTTGGCGAGATAGAGCCAAGTTGGAGACGGTTTTGGCCACTAATTTTAGTTGCCAAATGTCGCCAAACATTTTGACCATTTGGCGACATTTTCGGTTCCCATGTACAAGTATAGGGCTTTTCGACTACGATCTGGAAAATCCTCCAAATTTCTATCTCTAGAAGATTCACGAACGATAGACTTTCCTATATAAGGCCGGCCGTGAGTTGAGTTAGTGAGTTATCGAGTTAGTTGTCTCTCAGTGAGCCTTCAGAGTAGTTCCAAAAGCGAACTGTATTGCAATGTCTTTTGCCGCAATTTTAGCATTTGTGTATCAAGTTTTTAACTGCAGTTTTGTGCTCCATTGTTGTGTAAAGAGCTGTATTGAATCTACTAGAAGGAGAAGTTATGGAGTTGTAAAAGAATCTGCGAAGAGTAATATTGGAATAAATTTCTGCAAGTTTTGATCTGCTTTGGCTTCAAGTCTTTCGAACCCATCCACGCAACAATATTTCTAAACATTACTGTGGAGGTCGTGGCTTTGCATTTGAACCAAATTCGATGGGTAATTTCAGGTATTTCCGGCTGAATTTTAACTTTTTTACTAGTACCACCTTACTGTACCGAGTCTTTTTAATTTGTTTGAACTGAATTATTTTATATCTGATTGAGTTCCTGTATGTCTGAATGGATTATGTAATGGGTTCCATAATTCGCCATAAAGTGTAATTTGATGGGTCAAATGAAAGCTGTTTATTGAAGGGTAACAGCATTAGTAAATTTTTAATTTAATTAAATTCCGACCAGATCATCAACTCCAATCGATAGTAAGTGATTTTGCTTTATATTTTTATTCAATTTAGAATAATTTTCTACATTTTTAGCGTATTTCGGCAATTCTCTCCTCATTTTCCTTCCCATTGTTGGTAATGGAACTTTTTTTTAATTTATTGCATTTTCAGTATGAATCGCCAATCATTGATTAAACTTTTTATTTTCGAGTATCGCTTTTAATCAAAAAATGTGTTACTAAAAATATTTTCTTCTTGTTCTGCATTCCTTTCGACTTGTGTCCTTGTGCAATGTGGTGTTCTATTAGTTGAGCAGAAGTCATCCGATTCAGGGTTCTGTTTCTCACTTTTGGTGACGGTCTTGTAGAAAGTGTGGCTCGTTGATGCGTATCCATTTGGAAGAGTCCCATTACCCATCTCCCCCCCTACCTGCTGCTTCTGGGTCTATTAGATGAGTCACAGGAGCCCTGGGGCGTAGGAAAGAAACCGCAAAACTCAAGACGCCGGGACCAGTTTATTATTTTTTTCCTAACAAACAACTCAGCACAACCCCAATTTTTTTTTCTTTTTTCATCTTTATTTTTTATTTTTATATTACCATCCTTCTTGAGATTGCAATGGAAACGTAGATGGTCTGCCTCCACCTGGGGCGGGTAGTAGTTCAGTGAGCTTCTTCATTACGTGACTAAGAGGATCGATTAATTTTTGTTTTAATTCGAAAGTTTTGAAGCAGTTTTAAAAGCTATATTAGAGTATTTTTTTTTAAAGCATATTTTTGAAAATAAATAATCCTTTACGTTGATTTTAAATAACGAGATGTTTTGATATTTTGTGTGGTTACAAAATAGCATGATTTTAATAATTCTTATCAAAGCACTCCGCAAAAGCTCGATTGATTCTAGAACTAATAAGCAAAATGTCTGCTATGAAGGATATTTTTGAATACTTACCTTCAGGAATTTTTAGTTGAAAAGTTTTATTGCATCCATTGCAATTGCTATCAAATCTTACCTTTAAAACTTTTTTTGTAGACAAAAAAGCGTAAATGTAATAAATAATTAGTTCATTAGAGTTTGATGAAATAATGGCTATAATATTGGAGACGTACATAAATTACGTCACGAAAAGTTGAATTAATTTTACCAACCCCATCTGTTTCAAAAATTAAAAAAAAAAAAAATATTTATTTATATAATTTTGAAATTAACTCAGACGTGCAAATTAAAAAGTTACTTCAGTTAATTAGTTTTACGTCACACAAGAGATCACTTTCACCCCTCCCCCCACCCCTCTCCCCTCTCACTCCTCAGGACACGGTCCAACTCTGATATATTTGAGTTTTGGGATACTTTGAGGTACAAAATAAGATTTCAAATACTTGCAAATTGAAATTCTTCATTGTCTCAATTCGGCGCTTCTACATTTTCTCATGGTTTGCTATAATACATCAATTTAATACATATATAAAGTGGCGTTTTGACACGAATTCATAGAAAGGCCATGAAATTGGATCTGGATCAAAATTGGTGAATTTTTTATTTTTTTTGGAGAATTACAAAATAATTACTTGAGGAAATCTTGTCATTTGTTATATTTAATACCTATGTATAGTGGAGTCTTGATTCGAAATTATAAAACGGCACTGAAATTGGATCTTGGTGAAAATTAGTAGAATTGTAAAAATTGAAGTATATTGTAAGAAAATTTTGGTGAATTTTAACTCAAAAAGTTACCATAGGAACGTATTGTCACTTGGAAAATTTAATACTTATATATAGTGGAGACTTGACACGAAATTATAGAATAGCAATAAATCTGTGTAAAAATTGGGGAAATTAAAAAAAAAAAAAAATTAAGAAAAATTTGACCAATTTTCAAAAAGTTACCATAAGAAAATGTTACAAAAGCTGTAAAATTTAATACTTTTATACAGTGGAGGCTTCAAGCGAAATTATTGAACGGATCTGGAACAAAATTGGTTATAATGTGAAAGTATTAAAATTTTAAAATTTAATATTTTTAAAATTTTAAAAAAATTTGGCTCTTAAAATGTTTATTTACACTCCCTAACATCATCTAGGCATTCAGTGTTAAATTTGATTTTGTCAAGTCCAGATTTAACACTGAATGTTAAATAATTGTAAAAGTATAAAAATTATTGAACGGCCCTGAAATCTGGGGCAAAACTGGTTATAATACAAAAATATTAAAATTTAATATTTTCAAAATTTCAAAAAATTTTATCGCTTAAAATATTTACTTACACTTCCAAACATCATTAAGTCTCCGAAATTGTAAAAGTCAAAATAGTGCTTTAAACAGATTAGTTAAGCAGTATTTTTAATAAATGAAAGTACATAAACTTACAAAATTGGAAATTTAAAGGACAACTTGTCATAGAAGTTTCTTGAGAATTTGTGCTAGAAGTTATGTGCTGTTATGGACGCCATAACGATTCTGCAATGATACTATATCATTTTTTTCGTAACCTAATCAAAAACAAAACGAGTTTATAGATATTCTAAATTAACTCACACTTAAAAAAAAAAAGAAGAAGAAGAAAAAAAAAAAAAAAAAAGAGGAACACATCCATGATGGGCCTAACTTTTTTAGCTTACAAGTAAAATTAAATTTTTATATTATTTCCTACCATTCGTTTATAATTGCAAGTTTCATGCAACGATATAATTTTTACTGTCCATTTATTTTGCTGTGATTTTATACTTGATGAAAGCTCCCTTTGATACTTTTCGCCTGTCTTTTACACATCGAACCTGTTACATAATTTTCGACTGAACGGAAAGTATTTCAAATACACTTTAAATTCTCCATAAGCGTAAGTGTCCTGAGTAGATCTACTTCGATAACCTCAGCGGACGGTCGGGAAATCATGTTACCATTTTTATGAATCTACAGCTTTATAAGAGTGGTAGATAGTGAACAGGATTATGGTGATGACAATTTTAAAATTTAATTTAAATAGTTTTAAATTTTTTTAATTCTTGTAGGTATTGCACATAAGCTTCTGGTTAATAAACGTTTAGAAAGAATCCAAAACAAATTTTATTTTTAATTTTAACTTAAATAAATAATTAAATAAATAACTAAATAAATAATTGAATAAATAAATAAATAAATAAATAAATAAATAAATAAATAAATAAATAAATAAATAAATAAATAAATAAATAAATAAATAAATAAATAAATAAATAAATAAATAAATAAATAAATAAATAAATAAATAAATAAATAAATAAATAAATAAATAAATAAATAAATAAATAAATAAATAAATAAATAAATAAACAAATAAAGTGTTTCTGATTTGAAACTGTAAACGTTGGTGTGACTGTAAGTTTAAACAATATTAGGAAGAAAATATTGTAAGTTATAATCCTTAAAAATGACTTTATATTTTTCTATGCTGGCGTTAAATTAAACATTTTAAATTACCATCTTAATCTAGTTAAATTTTAGATCTAAAAATTAGATAATAACATTAAAATTACGATTTTTTTAAATGACTAATTTATATTATTATTTGGCTTTAAAGAATATCTATATCGGGAAAACATATAACCCAATATATAAATTAGTTTTAAATAGCATAAGTAATGTTAAATGATGTACAAATAATACTCTTACCCGAATAAAAAATCTATATGTAAATTACTATATTCAAACGAAATAATTACAGCAATCAAGGAATTAATCTGTTGTTCCTTCCAATCAAATTTCGATTAAGACGTTTTTCTCTTTTAACGACCGATTTGATTCCCACAAAATTCCCTTTTTGTACAATTGAGGACTAGAAATAGAAAACGACTGAAGTCCAAAAAAAGAAATTTTTTCAGGTGAGCCGAAAAAGGAAAAACACTCGCATTTGGTACTTAAGACTATGACCAAGTATCAGATAGAATTTGAACTATGGCTACCGCAGTTCGCAATTTGGCGTTCTCCACTTTGTTTAGCTTAGTCTTTAGGGCATTTTTCCTTAAAAAAAGATTTTCGATTTTTTTTTTCTGTACTTAGATCGTTTTCCATTTCTAGTCATCAATTATAAAACTTTACTGTAGCACACGGAAGAGATATATGCTCAAAAATACTTAAATTGCAAAGTGGCCATGTAATAATCGAGCTCTATTATCACAGTAACATGAAAGTTATCAAGCAACTTATTTGTAACCGTATTGGCCGTACACGTGGAGATTACCGATATTAATTACTGTCCACCACTCAGATAACACCACTCAAGTAGTTTTCGACTTTGAACTTCTTTAATGGAAATATTAAATTGTCTTATTCCGTTTAAAGGTTGTGGTGGATGTTTACAGTCGTAGTACAAAGTTCTCCACTCCAACAAAAGGCACGAATCTTACAGAATGACTCTTTGTTTACAAAATACTCATTAGCATACTTTCTGTATTGCTGTGGTTAATCTGAGGATTAGAAATAAATACTGACGATTGTGTTTGCGATTTTCTTGGGATGTCTGTAGAATTTAGTAAACTTTGAGTGGTCGGGGGGGGGGGGGGGAGTGCGAATTTTTTATCATGTTGGTGCAATCACGCTAGCACCACGTGGACAAAGAGTGAGCGAAAATAAAACCGTGATTTAAAATTTTATTTAGTGGAAAAAAAGAACTTTTGAAATTATTAGGACATAACTAATCAGTTTTTAAAAAAAGGGAAAAATGTTCAAATTAAGGACATCCAAATATTTTTTTAAGGTTTTATTACAATTCAAATCTGCGTGTCACACAGATGTATATTTTATTGAAAACAACTCTTCTTCTAAATGGTCAAATGTTTCTTTTAGAGGTGTAATAGTTTCAGAATTAAATTATGCATTGCGACTTTTCAATCGAGTGCGATGGAGCATAGCGTATTCAAAATTCGTTGAAGCATCGTCCAACTACTCTGTATTGGAGAGAAATAAAAGGGGGAACAAATATTCACAGTCTTTTATATGGACTGGAATAACCTCATAGATGATTAAGATCATTCTTTACTCTTTTAAAATTGGTCGAAAAGAAAGCCAGACAAAGAAATGATTCTTCTATTAGATTCCACTTAACGTTCAAATCAGATTCAGTAGAATTAGAGTTGATTAGTTACGAATAGGGTGTTTTGCACGACATTTACGTAACACACAATGGAAGGCGTGGTGCTTATGAATGCTGTGATTGAATAAGATTGATAGTTTTTAAATCCAAGGAGTAATTCATAGATGACCAGTCCCATTTTGTTTTGTATCACTAAGAATCTCAATAATTATGGTTTTTATTGAAGGAAAGGGTGGTTAATAGAATTTGTGCAAGGGAGGATATGGACATTATCTTTTAAATAAGTTTAAACATAAGCAATTTTTTTTTTAATTTCTTTTCGTAGTTCTCTTGGTTTAAATAGCTCTCCCATTATATATCAAAGTCAAATATACCCCAATTTATTGAAGCTAGTGTCATTTCATTAATAGGTTACCATTTTCAGAAAAAAAATGTGCCTCATATTTAGTTTTTTTTTTTTTTTTTTTTTTTTTTTTTAATAATTTTAAATATAGATGCTCACTTTCGAGGAAAAAACATCAAATTTCAATTTGTAAAGAATGTTATTTAATTTTATGTACTAGTGGTGAAGCTAAAAGTGTTAGCGGCCGACCAAACGGTATAGTGGTTAGCGTACTAGCTTCTAGACCGCGAGGTTGCGGGTTCGAGTCCCGTGTTGGCATGGGTGTTTGTAAATGTATGTTGGTTTGTCTAATGACGAATGTTTCGGCGCATTATAGCCCTCGTGTTGCTGACGGCGCCAGATAATCTGAATACAACTAAACCAACCTAAAAGTGTTAGAAAATTGACCATTTTTATAAAATGTTAGGCATCTAATAATGTGCACTAATGTCTATAACCTATTTATATGAAAATGTGTGTAGTGCATAAAACCGTAGAATGTATACGTTGATACATTTACGACATAAAAACTGGAAGAAAACTGTGAAATTTATACTTTGTGTAGAAAATTAGAATTAATATAGAAAAATTTATATTTTTTAAAAATTCATCTTTTTTTTCATTTGTTTATTTTAAGTAAGAAAAGTGTAAAAGAACAATATTTCCCTAATAATATTTCAAAAAGTATTATTTTTAGAACTAAAAGATTTAGTTAAATAAACTCATTAAGATTGGTCTTTGCGGATAATTACTTTTATTTTGTGAATCTTATTATTCTTATTCTTCATTAAATAATTTATAAGGATAAAAGATTTTAAATAACTTAAACTTTTAATAATAAAATCTTGTAATAATACCAAAGGATAGTATATGTATATGCTTTTAGTAAAATACTATTCTAATGGAAATATATATGGTAAATATTAATCTATAGCAACTATAAAAGAGTAATTTCTTTCCATATATGCTTATTTATTGTATAGAATAACTAAGGGGTTTGGCCCCTTCTCGCTAACGATCGCCAACCATCTCAAACTTTTATAATCTAATTTTTTTAAAAAACACCACTTCGAAAATATTTGGAATATAATATTAAAAAACGAATTGACTATCGATTACTACCGCTATGAACGTTATTTGATGATTAATTTGTAACTTGTATAAACAAACCAGCATCTGATAGCCTTGAGGCTAAAAGAGCTAAGCGTACTTTAATAACACCTTGCATAATATACTCGTCACTGATTATTACTTCATCCTAGTATTCCTATGTTTTTATTTTTTTATTATCTTGGAGAAACCTTTTGCTGTAAAGTAGTTTGTAACTGCACAGCGAGGTAAGATTTCTGACGCTCTTTCATCCTTACGTTCGCAACCATAGAATTTGTTCAAGATAAATGTTGAGATTTGTTTTTGGATTCAAAAGCTTCAAAAGTTATGATAGCAAGAGTGCGAATAGTTTAGTTAACTTTCTTAAACTTTCACCTCAGCGTAGAACTGATAAAATGCAGTAGGGGGAAAAATTAAATCTTGGCTAAGTATAATACTCTAATTTATGGAAATTGAAAGAAAAGTATTAATTTGTAATTTGTGGAACATATTGAATCAATATTGGCTCAAACCGTAATTGCGTTTTCGGTTATAAATGACGTATTTTAAAAAGTATAATAATTAAATTCAGGATTTAGGGTTAAAAGTGTTAACAATTAGGTTTCCAAATAGAATTACATGGTAGAATATTAGGGGTTGGTACGAAGTTTCAAGAATTTGCATAAATGAACTAACAACCCAAGCAACACACTCATGTTGTTTCTATGTGGTTTTTTGGTGGATACGTTGAAAGTGAGAAAGGCACATTGTAACCACATTGTATCAATGTGCAATTCCAATGCATTTTTAAGGAAGCTGATATTTTATAACAGATATTAGAAGAAATCAATTTATTTCGTATAATTTTTAGGGGTTTTAATTATGTAGTACGAATAAAGTCAGAATTTCGTTTTCTTTACTTTTCTAATGTGATATCACAATGTTGTTTCAATGTGATATTTCAACCAGACATGAAACAAGTGTCTTCTTTGGTTTTTGGAAAGCCCCAATCCTGTCCAAGAATCATATTAATTGAAAACTTTGGTAAAAGCAATTTATAAAAGCAAAAAATAAAAATCCGTTTACTCAATGTGGTTTTTTAATATGGCTTCAATGTGATAATTCAACATTACACCACTGATCCACGATTTGTATCATCCTACGCATGCGCAATACGCTTTTACCTTCAGTGATGACGTAGTTGGCATCACTTTTGAAGTTGATTTGAAACTTGACGATGTCTGTTGACGATTGGATTTATGCCTTTTCTGGTAAGTTTTCTTCATTACATTATTAAATTATACTCTATTATTTGCCGGTTTTCTAAATTAGATGTATTTCTATTTATAAATGAAATTAGATAATGATGTTCTTATCAGTGAGGTTTGTTGATTTTTGGGACACACGTGTGACATAAATAAAAAAACCTATTGTATATTTCACGTATTTTTATGAACTATAAAACTGAATGGGCTATCTTGTAGAAGTATGTTTTTCTAAAACGATTGATCACTGAGAATTAAACATGCTGTATAAATATTATTTCTATACTTGTTGAAAGAATTTTTGCGGTAATTAAATGAACTAATTCAGTTAAAAAAAACCTCCACCGTAATATTATAAATTGTCAACAGGGCCGGGAATTTATTTCAGGTGGAATACAGATGTAGTATAGAATATTTCTTAATGTTATATAATATAATTGAAAGTTATGTGATTTTCCACACCCGTAGTCTCTTTAACATGTTTAATTCGATCACACATCTGGAAAAGTTCAGGAAATTTGAAGAAAACTTGCTGTAAAATCAGAGAATTTTTAAAAATCTATCAGGGTATTATCAGAAAACTTTATTTCCTGAATTTTGTGGCCACTCTGTGTAATGTGTTGTTTTAATTAATGTAAAATTAAGTGTTTATTTAAAAACATAGCTGCAAAATGAACTGATGTTTTGTGTGCAAAAAATGAATTTCTTTCGTTAATTTTCTTTTTCAAGCAGTGATGGATAACAAATTGAGAATTTCTCCCTATCCCACTTGGTAATCAAATCGATATTTCAAAGTAAGGTTTAAAAAAGACGTCATCAGTGTAAATATATACATGTGCATAAGGATGATACATTTTATAATAGTTATCATATTTTCAGTTTACTGCCACCATGTACAACACTGTGGAATGCGGAACAGGTATAGTGCCTGGAATCTGATCGCTGGCTCCTAACAACTGAAACCTATCCTTTTCAGGTACTGTGGTAAATTGAAAAGATGCAGTACAGTATAGGATATTTCGCTATTTAAAAATTTACAAAAAGAACTTTCTAAAAAACTAAAATTAGAAAGTGGAATTCTGTTCTTTTGCAAAAAATATATATATTTTTAAATCTCCCTTTTATGTTATACAGTCGAACAGGGTTGGCATGGTTTAAACCAAATAGTTTTTTCTCTTTTTAAAGATTAATTTAAAATTGCACTTTTTTTGTGTGTTTATTTATAATTAGTGTTGTAAATAACTTTTTTAAATAAATCTTATAGTGAAAGTCTATAGAACTTTTTTTTTATAAGTATCAAAAATAACTTTTTATATTAATCTAAGTGTTTTATTACTGTTTTATAATAATATTCAAAATTATTAATTAAAATTAAATTATATGCTGCATTTTAAACTTGTTTGTGAAATAGAGATTTTGTGCTTAAATAACTTATTTCTAAACCTTAAAAATATAATTATGTATAACTTATCACCATTACTGATGAATCTAAGAGCAACATTCCATGTAGAAGTAGTAAACAATTACTATTGTATTATATAGTTTCCATTGGATTTAAAAAAACATATCTCTAAATATAATATTAAAATTTAATGATTTAATTGTTCACATAAGTAGCAATTGTTTATTTACTTAGTGTAAATGATTTTCAGAAGAAATATTATTTGTTATTTAAACATTTATTATTCTAGTTAATGTAAAATTTTATTTATAAATATGTATACATTTAAATTAGAAAAGGATTTTAAAAAAACAACAACTTTTAAACAAAAAAAAACCCCATTTTTTTTTTGGGGGGGGGGGGGGTCCAACTCTGCGGCTAAACTTCATTAACACGAAGTCGATGGGGCCGCTGAAATTGTTTGTGCTAACTGAATAAATTAACGCTAAGTTTTAAGTACGGAGAACTGCTTTTACTTTGCGTTAAACTGGAGTTAAGGTTAACGGATTTCGCATTAACAGGGTTTGACTGTAATTAGATTTGGGAATACTTTTTAGAATAAATTTACTTATTGTATTAGAATTGAACATTCTTCTTTTTTTTTTTCAGTGTTCAGTGGACTTGCTTATACAGCTGTTGTACTTAAACAGTGTGGCTACAGAACCTGGAAATCAAGAAACTTTTCGATTGTGGAAAAAATCAGGGAATTTTTTTAATATTCAGGAAAATTTACTGTTACTGTTTAGGGTATGTTTTTCCATTATCCCTATTTTGGTACCATTTTCCTGATGATTTGCTGTGATAATCATTAGAAGTTTTAATGTTATGGAATAATTTTAACTTTTAACTACCACCAAACCTATTTTTAAAAAATTGGCATATTATCTCTTTAGCATACAAGTTCTATTCGATAAATGTGTCAACATATCTGGAAAAATTGGGGGAATTTGGAAAAAGTTTGCAAGAAGGGAATTTTTTTTAAATCTGTCAGGGAACTTTTTACCTAAATTTTGTGGCCATCATGTTAAATGACACTGATAGTTCTTTTGATAATCCTCTATAATTTATATATTAAGTATAATTTTTTTATTTTTAAATTAGTTTTGCTGTTGTGAACATGTCTGAATTATGGCAGTATTATAACAAGGCTGCTAGTGGCGTTTACTAAAGTGACTATTTTAGCCTCCAGAAAACTTTTTTTGGTAAGAAAAATATCGGTACTTACGTATTAACGCCACTGCAGCTACAGATTTGACGGTTTTTCAGTGCCACCAATAAAGAGCAATCTTGTTGTTCGCACGCAGTTATCTTTTGGATTCCTTGTAAGTATAAAACTATAATTCCTTGTAAGTAATTAAAAACCGCCAAATCTGTAGCTGTGGTGGCGTTAATACGTAGGTACCAAAATTTCCTAATTGAGTATTTTAACCTCCAGGCGACTATGTAATGAAAAATGAGTTCCTGACTTTGAACTGGAAACCAATAGAGAGCATGGCTTCAACTTGGTTGCAGCAGCTCATTTAATTTATCCTCAAAGTAGTAAAGAGTGTTTTTGAATTTAAAGCAAAATTTGTATGATACAGTAAATTTTTCTAAAAGTATACCGAAGAGTAAAAGGCAACTAAGTTGTTTGAATCTAGAATTTTCAAAAATTATAATTGGTTTCCTATTGAAATATAACATTAATAAAAACCTATATTATACGTTTTTCCTGTAAATTTTTCTACTCTTCATTTTAGTTTTCAAATACTGGGGTGGGAGTAGGCAACATTGGTATTCTGCATCTGCCTTCGAATTTTTTTTACATAATCTACTTTTGATTAAACTATATTGTGTATCGTCATTGCATGATATTCTGAAATAAGTCTGTTATTGCCTTAAATGGTCATGTGATCTTTGGTCAGTCCAATGTGCACACCATAATATGAAGGGTGCTTCCGCATACTGGCATTGACTTAAAACCATCCAAAACAAGGGGATCGCTTTCAACACGAGAGAGGGATTTTTTTAAGTCATAAAAAAGGGATATTATTTTGATTAATATATTCAATCTTTGAATTTGGTTGGCGATTTAAGTAGCAGAGTTGGATTTGAGCATTTTTACACGTCGTATTTCTTTATTATTATTTTTGGCATGGTGTCTACTTTTAAAAATTGGAAAACAGTTATATCTATATAAATATATGTTTGAATGGTTTTTGTATTAAATAAAGGTAATTTTATTTTAGAGATTATGAAAACAACCAATGAGGAGGCGAAAGAAGCTCGTGGAGTGACATTAAGGCTGCTGATGGTGACAGAGATGTGGAATATTTTTGGGAATGATATTGAGGATTGTAAACATGGTTTATAACATATGGTTCATAAACTTAAATAATTATTTTGTATCTCCTTTCTTATTTTACTGTTATTAAATGGGGTCTTGAAGTTAAGATCCTACTGTTGCTCTGAATGGGATATGTCATTAAAAATTAGCACATATATATTTAATCATCTTATAATTTTTCATTTGCTGGTTTAAAGTGTGAACTTAAAAACAATTTGAAAGGTATTTGTACCTATGTAATTGTGTTAGGACCATGTGTGTTACTGTTACATGTAATTATTAATATTTGTTTTATTAACATTTGTTTTAATGTTATGCGTGCTATTTTTGAAATAAAATTATTTTGAACATTATGTAATGATTTATTTTTATAGTTAAAAAATATATATATATATAATTTTTATTCAAATTCGATTAGTTCAGAGATAATTAAGTAGCAGATATTATAAGTAATTTTAATTGTGGTTCATTGGAGCAAAATTAAATTTTTGTACAGAATAATCCTCTGCATATAAAAGGAAAGTTTAATTTTTCACAAAATGATATTCTACCTACTAAAAGATGATACATAGTGTAACAGTAGTTGGAAACTCGTAAAGCCAATACTTGGAAAATATTCTAGTTTTAACTTTTTCTTTTCATTAAATGAGTTTCTATAATGCATATACTCTTAAACTTTACAGTGTTAATAAAACTAAACACATTCATGTGAAAAAAAAAAATATGTGTCAAAACAAGCGCTTAGAAAAGTAGGCAGGATACATTCGCTTCCAAATTTTTTCTGTTATCTATTAAAATACAAAAATCAATAATTTGTTTTGCTTAAAATTGCAACTTTAAATGGTATTTTGAATTTGAATTTCATAACCCCTTCCGAAAATATGAGCAATATGAAAAAGCAATGTGAATATATATATGTGAATATGAAAAATATGAGCAATACTGTTTTAACATGGGTGTTCCACATTGTTACCACATGCAGGGGCGGATTTAGAGGTCAATCAAGGGGGGTGCGATTATGAATGGGAGTGTTTACAGTGGCGGTGATAGTTTGTCAACTTGGGGAAGAAGGGGGAGGAGGGGTATCATCAATTAGTATGATACTATCAGGGTTCAATGAAAAATAAAAATTAGAGGGTTTGACAATCCTCTTTTGCACCCCATGTAACAAATTACCCCGAAAATGTAATAAAAAATTAAATTTTAAATATTTAGTATTTTTTATTAAACAAAAAATATTTAAGAGCACAAAAAAATATCTCATGCAGATTAGGTGAAGTGTAAAAAGCTCAGCAACCATGAAAATTCAACTTTTTTATACAAGTTAATTTACCAATACATTTAACATCATAAATCAATTGATGCAGAAAAAGGCGATAGATCTTTTAACAACTTTAGACAACATTGCAGGTACGTAACACTCTATATTCATAAGGTTTTAATAATTTCCAAAGTTAAACAATTCTTTTCAACTCTGTTTGACATCACATTAGTGAATTAAAATATAAGTTACATAAACTTGAGACTACACACTATAATATTGGTCACTGCATTCAAATTTGATATGGTATTATTTACTGTTTCCAAATTTTCCTTCATTTAAATGAAAATGGAGAGTTTGGCGATATTTTTGGCAATAATTTTTACGTGAGACAAGAAAAATAGTAATAATAATAAAAAAAAACGCATAACCGACGAAATTGGTGATGATATTCAATAGACATTACACTGTCCTTTTTTGAACGAAAAGCAGAAAGATATCAATAGTTGATGGGCGATGCACAAGGGCAGAGAGCTCTGCGTTAAAGACACACATTTTTCAACTTTTTACGCTTTTATCAGATTTCTACGGGAAATTCGGAGGTGGGGGCGATTAAAACACCTTAAGAGGCATTAGATTCATGATTTCACCCTTAAGTGAATGCTCAAACCTAATCGTAGGTCCCATGGCTACCACTAGCCCGCACACCAAATTTGAATATCGTACGTCAATTCGTTTAGGAGCTATGCTGACCATGTACGCATAGACATTTTATCTAGACCACTTTATTGATATAAGTTGATATTGATAAGCCTTTATTGATAAGCCATATAAGCCCTTTTCATCTTAAAGTTTTATATTTTCCTTTAGTAGCAAAAATTCT
This sequence comes from Linyphia triangularis, assembly GCA_963978545.1. NCBI lineage: Eukaryota > Metazoa > Arthropoda > Arachnida > Araneae > Linyphiidae > Linyphia > Linyphia triangularis. The sequence goes on from OZ021732.1 coordinate 60,774,735, forward strand.
CTAAAAAGACGGATTTTTATTGTACCCAACCTGTACTTTAATATAAATTTTGAGATTGGTTTAACATAACTGTATATTTTCTCTTATAAATATGATTTAAAAAGAACTTAAATTAGGAAAATGTACTCAAAGCCCTTCTTAAACCGTCAACACACAAATCACCATAATAAAAAAATAAAAAAAAAGCAGCAGGTTTTTCAAACAATAAACTTAACATTATCTGAAAATTAGTTTGTTTTAACTCTCTGCGTTTTATTCAAATAAAATTCCAAACTAAATTAGTTACAGCAGGTGAAATTGTAATAATAATTTTCATATAACCATAGGACCTGCTTTTTCATCACAAGTAGCATCTCTAATCGGTTACATATTGTGTCTCATATTAGATATATTAGTAGTCATATTACCATCAATTTTGAGTCACAAACACAAAAACACATTTAAAATTAAAATTAAAAAAAAAAAAAAAAAAAAAAAAACATTTAAAAAGATTTTAACATTAAATGATTTAAATTATTTGTAAGTCATCGGTATTGTTCCTAATATTTCAGTAATTTATACTTAAATAATCAACTCGCACAAAACAATTTTGGCTTTTATTTAACAGAGCAAATAAAAACTGTCAAAAGCTGCGAATGCGCAATATTTACAAATTTGCAATCTAAGCTGACCAGTTTTGAAATTACAATATGTTAAATTACTTGATATTCTAGTAGCAATAAATGTTGCTGTACCGGATATTTCCAGATATTGCACCGGAACAACGTTAAATTCTGATTAGTTTGTTTATCAAGCAGAGAACATCTACCAGATGGTCTTTCAAGGGAAAAATGGACTTCATCTTAAATAAGAGAAACATCAGAAAACTATCAGGAAGTAGCTCAACAATCGACGCGAGATTACTAGTCAAAATTTGTAAAGTGTTTACTCAATTTGAAAACAGACTACAGAGAGCCAAATATTGCTCGATCCGGTGAATTTTCGCGAGGTGTGAGATTGGAGCATATAGCAATATTTAAAAACGTGTTTGGCTATGATCCTGAATATTTTGAAAAGAAGTTAAAAGGTAATATGGAACTCACTTTATTCTGTTAAGGATAAATTAAATTTTATAATTTACGAAAGCAATTTTGTTTGACATTATCAAAGGGCTTTTATGATTTTGCATATGAAAGGGTGCAGATACAAAGGGTTAATCCAGTAAAATCAGTTTATTTTTACAAGAATTACATATTGTATTATAATCTATTCATATACTGGTGGTATTGAATTGAGAGTTACGTTGATAATTGCATAAAATGCCAAATATGAGTGTATAGTATAAATCACTACTTCTGATTATTCTGTAAAAAATGAAATATTCAAACATATTTAGAAAAAAAAAAGCAAACGTCTAAACTGAAACAAATTGTTAATGAAATATTACATTTTGTAAAATAAATAGTAACATTTAAAAAATCTTATCATGCTTATATATTACTGTCAATTATCTTGCACTGCCATACCAATTGAAGAAACAAAGTCTTGACATCGCACCAGTGGCGGCTCGTGGGTATTAAAAGTGAGGGGGCCCAAATTAACAATTGCATGTCATGGGGGGAAGGAAACATGCAAATATCAAGACACATGAATTTCATGTAATTTTGTAAATGTTACTTAAATATATATGGGAAAAGACAACAATATAAAACAGTTAAACTATCTAAGCATACTGATATCTGATAAAGTAAATATTTCAATAAAAGGAATTATTATTATACGAAAACGACGCGATGTTTCGTTTGAGAATGGACGACGTCAAGACGTGAATGTACTTGTACCTTTTGCTTTTGAAAATTAAAAATGAAGCGAAGAATTCCTAGGCAAAAAAGTAAAGTACAGACCTCAAATTATTCAATTGAACGTAAAATTACGGCATATCTATTTATAAATTGTTCCGTAAGAAATCCGATACTCATTCAAGATTGAAAATTCCTGATTTGAAGCTGTAGCCGCTTTGCACCCTTTTGTATGCGATCTGCACCCCCTTGCCACTGTCTATGCGTTTGAGAGTTTAAATTTTTTATTTATGGAAATTATTTTAAGGATCTTCTGGTCTTCCGGGAAGCCTACCAAGAGCTGGACGCTATCTCAATGACCAGTGGTCAGTGATTAGGAACAGCCATAAGTACAATATTATCGGAACTCACTGTAAGATTGAAAAAAAAAAAAAAAAGAGTGTTAAAGTTTACCTTTTTGCTCCCCCCCCCCCTCCCCCCCGTTAAATATAAATAGTTACTCCTAATCATATAATGAAAAGCATGTTATAATTAATAATTTTATTAAATTAAGAATAGAGAACACATTAAAATGAACTCATGTCGATTGGACGAAGTGTAAAAGCTAAACAGCTTTGAAGATAAAACTTTTTTAATATAAGAAAAGTTACCAATATTTTCAACAGTATAAAACATTTTATGTACAATACAGGTGGCTGGATTAGATACCAAGAGTGTAGGAAGCAAAAGCTTTTTTATTTTGTTTGACATAATAATAAATTAAAATACTAATCACAAAAAAATAAGTTAAAGTATGAAAACCGATGTCACTCAATTTCTATTCTGTATTTAAGAAAAAGAAAACAAAGAGTTAGGGAAGAGTTATAAAATAAAAAATAAAGTCAAAACCGTGGTTAAAAATTCTTTAGAAATCACAGGGGAAAATTTTTCATCAAATATTACATGAATCATAGAAAAAAGAAACAAGAAGAAAAAAAAATGCCGACAGCAACAATTTCACTTTTCGTAACCTTAGAGTAAATACTTAAATAAATAATTTTATAATATTTTAAAATAATTTAAATAAATCCTTTTAAAGACATCGGTATTGCTCCTAATATTCAAGTAAATGATATTTTATGAATCAATTCATGCAAAATAATTTTGGCTTAACATTAGAACTAATGAAAAATGCCATTAACTTAGAATGGGCAATATTTATAAATTTGCAACCACAGTCAAAGGTATTGTTATATTGACCAGTTCAACAGTTTTAATTTAAATTCATGAAAAAATGAATAATTATTTGATTTGAGGATGAATAATTACTTGAAAAACGCATTGCATATGCATCTCAAATTTGAGATGTCTACTTACATTGAAACCAACCTGCAAAACATCCGATGGGGCTCGATTCGACGACATTTCACATGCGAATTGAATATATTGCCTCTGGTCAATGAGTTTTGACATAGCGATAGTTGAAAATAGGTATTTTACCATGATTCTTGATATTTTGAAAAGAAGTTGAGCAAACATGGAACTCGCTTCAAATTTTAATATTTTATTTAATTCAAAATTTATTTTGGCCGACCAAACGGTATAGTGGTTAGCGTGCTGGCTTCTAGACCGCGAGGTTGCGGGTTCGAGTCCCGTGTTGGCATGGATGTTAGTAAATGTATGTTGGTTTGTTAAATGACGAAATGTTTCGGCGCATTATAGCCCTCGTGTTGCTGACGGCGCCAGATAATCTGAATACAACCAACCAACCAAAATTTATTTTGAGAATTGGATCCTACCTGAGTTAAGAATAAACATCGTTTCTTCAATTTTAAGAATGCCCAAATTTTATTTGACAATTTCAAATTGCTTGTATCATTTTGCTTTTTAAAGGTTCATTGTAGGTTCATGATTCAAATTCTTTACTAAACGCTCATGAAATTTTTTTCTGGTAACAGTAACTAGATTTGCTTTATCTACATTTTACATATTATTTGGGAGAGAGGGAGAGGGGGGAGGGGAGTTTTGAAAATTCTGTAACTGTGACGTTTATCTTTTAACTTTAACATAGCATTATACGATGGCTTAGTTCTAGTGGAGCCACTTATTTAGAGAAGAACATTTTTTATTCTCTGTATAGAAATTCTTCCGTTGATGGCATCGGATTGTAAGTTACGTTAATAGTTTAATAGGATATCAAATATTAATGTGAGACAAATCACTTCTTCCGATCATATGGACGACATTTAAATACTCAAACATTTTTCGGGAAAAAATTAAATTTCTAAATAAAAACAATTTGCAGAGAAAATCTTACTCTTACATTTTGAAAAACAAAGTGCGAAAATGAATGCAATGGATATTTATTGTAGCCACTTTTTTCGCACCGTCATACTAGAGGACCAACGTGCAATCGCCGTCTCTACAAAAAATGGCCATTCCTTTACAGAGATGTCCACCCAGAGCAGAGTTATCAGGGATGTTTTAGAAATTTTGTATTTATGCTTTGGCAAAACAGGATGTCACGTGAAAGTTGCAATCTTATATTCCCTATCGGTTTCAAATTCAAGATCGTCCGAAGAAGGGGTCATTTTGTCCCCAGGAAAACTAGCATCTTTAAGTCTTTAAGAGAAGGGTCGCTTTTTTGTAGTAATGATTGTGATTGATTAACATTTTTTCGGGTTTATTGCAAGAGCTCGCCCTGCTCCCTTCACAATAGTTAATGTCTAATGACAGAATAAATAAGTTTAAAGCTTTTTTTTTTTAAATATTAAAAAAATCCCACAACAAAACAATATTAACAAGCATATATGTAAGTGGGGCCAGGGGCCAAAAAAGTGAGGGGGCCCAGGCCCCCCTGGCCCCCTGCACCAGCCGCCACTGCATCGCACGCACACTCCAACTCAAGCAAAAATGACCATTCCATTCACTTGTCACTTCCACCCAGAGTAGAGGCATTTTAGTAATTTGCAACTCACAATGGTGCAATGTCACGTGCATGGGAGGGGACAGTATGCCCCACAAGTTTTATTGCTTTGTGTCCTTAGTTTCAAATTCAAGGTCAAGAAAGAAGGGGTCGTTTTTGTTGAACTTCTGGAGAGAACGAAGGGAAACTTTTCTTGGTCCTAATTTAGCGATAGCTTCTTCATCGGAACTTCTTACAACCTCTGTAGAATTGCAGTAATGCTATTGTACTGATTTGATCAAAGCTTTTTTTTAATTAGGAATTAGGCATTTTATTTTCCAATTATAATTAAAGGTTCTTGTTTTTTTTGTTTTTTTGTTTAATATTTTTAGTGCATGATTTTTTGTACGTTTAGGCGGTGCGATGGCACCCCGATATTAAACCTGTATAATTTATTGCCCTCTGATCAAGAAGACAAGAAGTATACCTGCAGAATGCTAATTGGAATAAAAAACTTGCCAGTTATTGGTCCCATCTCCTACTCACAAATGAGAAAATCGTGCTGAAATTGAGAAATTTTTTAATGGTATTGTGAGAAATTTTTTAATTTGAGAATCACACAAGGGATAAAGATTCGTTGACCGGTACATTGCATGTCATCACAATCGCGATCTACTCGTCCCCTCTCAAGCCTATTCCTTCTACGGATTGTGAAATAAGGAGCTCGGTTAGGTGGCTTAAGAATCTGTATTAATGAAACATGAAAAATGTCAGAAAAAGCTTAATTTTGTTTACCCCCTTTAAATCCATCGATATTGATATTAAATAAAAAATAGATCTTACGAATATTAAAAAAATGTAATTTTTTTTTTTTTTTTTTTTTTTTTTTTTTTTTTGAATTTGGAGGAAACGGCCATTCAAAAATTATTTTGACGAGATACATCATGGGGGGTGCGGTCGCACCCCCCGCACCCCCCCTAAATCCGCGCCTGACCACATGATAGTGTTCACTTTTACCAATGTTGTTTAAATATGAATCTTCCACACGAGTGTTCAATCTTGATTCTTGCCAATGTTGTTTCAAGACATACTTTCCAGAAAAACTGTTTCTACAGCACTAGTTCTTGGGCTCAAGAACTATAGTGCTGTAAAAACAGCATTATGGGATGTGTGTCTTGAAACAACATTGGTAAGATTCAATATTGAATACTCATGTGGAAGATTCATGTTTAAACAACATTGGTAAAAGTGAACACTATCATGGTGGTAACAATGGGATGCATCCATGTTGAAACAACATTGACATTCAACGTGGAAACCACATGGGCAAAAATGAACACTCTCACGTGGAAACAATGTGACAAATCCACGTTGAAACAATATTGACATTCAACATTGAAACCACGTGATATATCTACGTTGAAACAACGTTGGCACACAACATTGCATCCATGCTCCTTTAAGTGAACACTTCCACTTGAAAACAACGTTGCAGTTCCACGTTGAAACAACATTGTGCATGTTGGTATTTAACGTTGACACCACATTGAAACAACATGGTTGCGTTGCTTGGGAAGCAGTCTGTTGAAAAATGCATTTTTGTGCAGAACGATACAAACCACATCAAGACAGATGGGTGCAGTTTCTCCTAAGACTTTTAGAACCGAAATTATAGCTATCATTTGGATTACTATTATTATTTATTTTGCCTACTGCGTACCATCGTGCAATCCCGCGTTAAAAACTGAACCATAGAAAACGTTGTATGTTGACGTGTTAATACTGTTTCATGTATATATAAAAAAATCCTTAAATTTTGATGTTGTATTGAAGGCAGTTTTGGAAAACAATGCATTTGAAAGTTTCGTGCTAAATTAAATTGTATATATGGCCTATCCCTTCCCAGATTACGGGCATTTCATCTTAAAAGTTACTGCTATTATGGGAGAACGTCAGAATGTTTCATTACCACATTTAAAGTCAAGATCATCGTCATGTAAGAAATATTTTACTCTTACCCTTCTTCGTAGTTATCTTCATATTCTTTATTTCTCCTTAATCTTGAAAGTAATTTCTACTTTCCACTTCCCTTCTCATTAATAAAGTGTATGGTCCGGAAGCTGCAACGTGCTCTTCCGCTTTCGAATTCAATACGCAGCTCAACTTCAAAACAACATTCACGAGAATAGCAGCAATTAATATGATCAGTTTCGTGCAGGTAACTGTGCTTTTCGGAACGGTACTACTGCTCTTTCACACATCGATTTCAGCAAAATCAAAAGGTAAAAGTAAGTTTCTCAACCTTTTCTTGGATGGCGCTATTGAGGATGTTCCGCTATTTTTGTTATTACACAAGACGCGAAATATAAAATTTAGAATTAATATTGATTATTTTAAATTCTTTAAACTTATCGAGATTCTGTAATGGCTTTCCACCAAAAAAAGTTTACTTCCAGTTTTTGCTATTATCTTGATCACGCAACGAGATAAGTTTTTCTATTTAATGATGAACAACATGTCAAAAGTACCATTAAAGTAAAGCGATTGTGGTAACAACTTATGAGTTCTTATTGATTCTCTCACCATGATCAAATCATCACTTCAGCAGTATAAAAAGAAACGGAAATAAATTTTTCAATTATAACTAAAAAGAAAAAAAAGTGTAGTTTATTTAGCATATTGTATAATTTGTAATAATGTGTATCATTAGTCACTATACCTATTAAAAAAAAATGTTTATTATCATGCTATAATATTATTTCATTCCTTTTATCATTTCATTTTATATGAGAAATTTTGTGTATGTAAGCTTATTGCAATGCATACACAAAATCCTTGTGCTACAAAATCCTGGTGGTTTTCCTACTTCTCAAATAATAACACACTTTTATCATTTAAAGAAAATAGTAGCTCCTCCCATTACTGTGGAATATGCTTGTATTGTCATTATTTTATGAACTTTTAAATATTTAAAATTTCTTAAAACTAATATGGAGTATTGAACTGCCAAAAATTTTTCAAGGCGAAATGAAAATGTATTCTTCGTGTGTAAATTATTATAAAACAATTTGTAAACAAACAAGAGTTAGTTTGCAATATGTTAAAAACACATATAGCGATTAATATGTTTTCAAATATTTATTTTTATTCAAGTTCAGCATTAGATTAATAATAAAATAAGCAAATAGTTTCCTGGGTTGGATTTAGGAGGCATTAATAACAACAAAGATCTTTTAAAAAAGAAATATTCAGTTATATTTAAAGTGATAACTTTAGAATAATCCTACTTCTATCTTTAAAGCAAAATCAAGTCTTCTTTTACAATAAAGTAAATGAAAAACTTTTAAGACTTGCATTAATTCTGGAATGGAAGCTATAAATAAAGAGTCTGTATTTAAAAATAAAAACCATCTTATAGTCTTTAAAATAGTATTCTTAATTATTTTTTTAAGGCTTTTAATATTAATTTAACATACATCAATATACAATCTAAAAGTGTTTTTTATAAAAACTGGAATCAAAACTTTAATTTCGACATTTATTGTGGAAATATATGGCTTTTAATTAGATTAAAAAAATTTACTCGTAAATAAGTTCAAAATTTTAGATGTTTAATGAAAATACTATATCAATAACGATGATTCATGCATATTCTGGCTTAAAGGATGTGGATCTAAACATAATTATTAGTAGAAACAGACAGATTTGCACAAACAAACGAAACAAAAAAAAAACCATCAGATTATCTATGGAAATGTTTGTCAAAATAATCTCTTAAAGTCACATGAAATTTATTTTTGATATAACATTCATGAATCTAGCCTGAGAAATGACTTTCAAGTAGTAAAAATGAAATTACATTCTACATATACGTATTCCTCATTAGCTCAAACAGAAAAAAAAAATACTAATTTAAATACATCCAAGATTATTTTGAAATTTTTACAAATATAGTCTCAGAGAAGACAATACTACTGATAAAAAGTAAATGTTTCATTTTCAGAAACGAGTTGGATTTTGACAGTCATCGTCACATGAGGGTATTGCTACACAGGCTTTAATTATAATACAACCAGTTAGAATTTCCTTTTTGAACTTTCAGAACTGTATTTGAATATACCACTCGCGTTATAATTTGACGAATAATTATAATTTGTTTTTCTTCCATGTCGCAGCAAAAAAACATATTAACTAGGGGTTAGTTGAAGAAACAAGACAGACGATAAATAAATGCAAGCGATAATCCAGTTCAGTACAGTAAATCATATCAACAAGACCTTCCATTTAACATATAACACACGTATGTAGTATTTGCAGTATTGTAGGGAATTTTGATTTGGGAAAAATGGTAGAGAAAGCTTTTGTTGTAGCTTCTCTTATAGTTTTAAGTAAAAGCTAAAAGTAAAAATAAATTGCGATTCCCTTTCTTATGAGCATTGATATTTTTTAAATCCTTTATATTAACTACGATTTTGTGTGTGGGTGTGTATGTTTGTCGCTGCCGGGAAATATGCGGAGGCCTAATTAACCCACTTGCCATAATGCAATCGAGCTGAAACTTGGCCGGTAGATTCGATGTCGAGGACAATGCATTCTACCAAATTTTGGGGTCCTGTCACTCTCACCTGTCACTCAAACCTGTCACTCTCACTAAAGGTGGCTTTTAAACACGCTTCTATAATGGCTTCGAAATACAATAAACTCTATTTAATCGATCATCGTTGAAACTCTTTCCTGTTGCCAAAATTGTTAACTTTTACTCAAGTTCTATTATCCAGACATAAAGTTTAATTCAAACATGTTCAATTTGGCAATATATAACGACTGAAACCTTTCCCTATTAAGGTTGACGAGACAAAATTTTGGGAGGGCTAATGAACCCATTCTTCGTCTTTCAAACCAGCTGAATCTTGGCAAATAGACTTGTTGTAGTTGACAATGTATTCAATCAAGTTTTTGGGGCAAAAAGGAAGTTGGTAAATAGCTCGGAATGAATCTTTTGTTCTTAGTGGTCAAACACAATAAAAACTCGATCTGAGCTCAAGAAGTTGCAATTGCACATAAAAATTGGCACTGCATATAAAGGATTTCTATTAAAAACTTTGTTTTTTTGAGTTATATTATTAATTTTTAATTTTCCCGTTGGTTTTGTTACCCCCCTTCCCATTGACTTTCAACTAGACTACGATCTCTATTTTCTCACGTATACTTCTTAAATATCTTGTATATTTTTTCTAGAGGCTATTTTTTTTTTTATGACAATCCCTTTTCTTCTCTATATACAAAACCAAAATTGATAAATGAATACCTATTTAAAGGTTAAGATTTCTGAAGAATAGTTTATTTAAAATAGCACATTGTGTTATTTGTTTAAAAGCCAAAGTTAAATTTTTTTATTTTGGTAGTCTATTGAAGAAGGCTCTGTGTAAAGGGTATTTTGGTACTCAATAAAAAGGGGACTCTATGTAGGAGATGCATTGACTTGGCCCAGCAATGACATCTTCTACCATAGTACTTTAGTACTTTAAGAAGAACTCATAGTAAGGGTCATTTCCTACACTCGTTGTATTTCATTTTTCTTGACCCGTTCATTTAGAAACTACTTTGTATAAAACCTTGAAATTTGGTGAGTAAGTACGAAAATGACCTCTTAATGAACTGACATAAATTAAAAACTTGAAAATAGTCTAATACATTTTATTTTATAAATGAATAATAAAAAAGCAAAAGGGTTTCAAATATAAAATAAAATATATGTTATTTTCGAGTTTTTAATTAATGAGATTTAATTAAGTGATCATTTTCGTCATACTCACCAAATTTATAGTAGTTTCTAATTGGACCTGGTCAGGAGATTGTAACATAACGAGTATAAGAAATTATCCTTACTAGGAATACCTCTTAAACTATAATAAAACAATGTATTGTTGTTTTAAAGATGTAGTTCGTCCCTTTAAAAAATTCTCTTTATTATTTGTTAATAAATTGAACTTAAAGGTTAAAGATGTTACTAGTGTGATGGAAGTACGGAATACGATAAATCAATAGACTGACTATTTACACGAGCAATGTCGTGCCTATGTCTGCTTTCTAACTCAAGTTTCATTAAGTCTTTCAGCAATAATAATGTCACTCTGGTGAACTTTTTTTTTAAAGTAATTATTCAAAGAAATTTTAACTGCGCATGTTGCGCACTGGCCACTAGTACTAGTTAATAACTCTTAACTGTATTTTCCCTTTTCGATTAGCACGAGTGCAGACTTGTCAGCCGTTCCCTTACGCTACTCTGGAACACGGGAGAATCACGTCTTCAGGAAAACAGAAGTACACTTTCTCCTGCGACCCTAACTACTTTTTAGCATCCCCAAGGCAGGTGCGATGCTGGAGAGGGAAATGGTCATCCACTCGACAACCCCTGTGCATCAAGTCCGGTGAGTGTCCCAGAATTATATGATCTGAAGGTACTACTAGTTAAGTAAGAACTCATAGTCTGTTGGAAAAATAATTATTTGTATGGACTATTTTTTTAATAGAAAGAAAAACACATAAATTAATTTAAAATATCTATTGCACGAAAAAAATTAATAGTTCTTGTCTTGCATCTTTAAAAAAATGTATTAAACGGTGCAGTAGTGTGGACTGTCTTAAGAACAAGTCATGTCCGAGTAAAAACAAGAATTTATTTTAGATTCGAAGAAGAAGAAGTGATGTTTGGCGAGAGGAAAAAGAGCAAAGTCTCAAAATGTAAAAATGTCTAAAGCCTTTTGCCGAAGAGAAATATTTGACTTTTATAAACAAGAGACAAGCGCAAAAGAACTGGTTTGCGGCGGTCTAAACAAGATCCGACCGGATTCAATGCGCAACTCACTAATTCCGAAAAACACTAGAAAATACTTAAACGATAAGAGAAGTACTAATGGAAATACATTACATATATATTAAAACCTCGAGACCAAATTTATCTGACTTATAGCGCTTTGCTTACATTCTATATTTCAATCCAAACAGCTTTTGAAATGGATGTTGGGTAGTATAACCACTACAATAAAACTACTTTTAAAGAAATTCAGTAAAAACAGTTACTTAATTTAATTTTTATCTAAATAAAAAATACGCATCAAATTTAAAATAAATATATGAATTACACTTAAATTTAGAAAGATATCAGAAAAATCTTATTTAAAAATAATTTTCCTAGTCTTGGATTCAAAAGTAGGGGTTTTACCGCAACATCAAATGATGAAATATCCAATGTTGCCTTCCAGATTTTCAGGTAAAGAGGAATGAGTGTCCTGTTCTTTGTATTCTGTGATATGAAACTCTACGATCATCAAACACCTTTTCAATAACGAATTCACAATCACCTAGATCTTTCAACTTGAAGTGTCTTTAAGGTTTCGATTTATTCTCTTTAATTTTTTCCCCTTATTACCTTTACCCCACTTTTTTAGTGTTCAGAATTCTAAAGTCAAAAACTAAACACTTTTACAATTACTTCGTTGTTTGTCTGTCCCTGCGTCTCTCTGAAACACTATACGTTGAATAACGGAGGAACTAAATAGAATATTTAAATTAAATTTTGCGAAAAAAACAACAACAAATAATTCATAACAGATTATTCATATGTGGGTCAAAATCACGAAACGTGAATATATGGCTCATCAGGACTTCGATTTTGAAATTTTTTGTAAACAAGTTTGTTATTCCTTATATCTTTTAATCAACTTATTTTCTATAGGAATTCAAAGTTTGCACGCTAAATTCTAATGTAAGAATTTTTTTTTTCTGCAATAGGGTATTTGACACATTTTCAAAATATGTTCTAAATAAAGCGTATGTCCAAATTAAAAGACACGTATTTTTTCTTTTTCCAAAATAATGCCGCAAAGCGCCAAAAATTGCATTTTAAAATGCAAGTAGAAGCCCCGCCCCTAAAACGCTGCTCAAAAATCCATCTGAGTGTGACGTCACTATATTCGATAAACAGCATCGTGAATAAGTTTCAAGCTAGATTGTGTAACAGGGTGAATTTTATATGCTTACCGAAAGTCGAAAGATAATTTAAATTTGATTAATATTTTAAATCGGTTACTCAGACTGAGCGAAGCCAAATGTTTAAAATAAGTTTTATTGATTTGTAAAATTCAAGTTTATTAAAGTTGGAGTTAGTAGAAATGTACGTATTTCAAATGTGCCAATCGTGTCATTGTTTTCCAATAAAACAATATCTACGTTTGTAATTAAAAGATGGCAGCACTAAAAGTGTGGTTGTGTTTTAAAATAATAGATGGCAGCACCACAAAATTAGACAGTAGGGTGATTCGAAAAAAAGTAATTTTTTATTTTTGAAACGCATGAGGTGAAAAAAGTTGATACACATCTTTATATGAAAAACTGTAAAAAAAATTTAAAAAAAAATAATATCTTCCGATCGCGTATTCACCTCAAAGTTTGAAGTAAATACAAAAAATAACTATTTTTCCTAAATTTTTTTATAATTCTAAACGTTATATATTTGAAAGGCAATAGTTTGCAATGCATAGTGAAAGGGTGGTATAACACAGGAAAACACTATTTCATGCATTTTTAAAACATATATTAATAATTAAAAATATTCAAAAATACATTTTTTTGTTTAAAAAATGATTTTTCTATAAAATTGATACTAACGTTACTTTTTACATATTTTTTTTTTTTTTAAATTGTTTTATTTACTTCAAGCATTCACTTCAAAGTTTTGAATAAATATAAAAAATACCCTTTTTCCATCAATTTGTAGAATACACCAATCACTAAATTATCGAGGTACATTAGTTTATATTGTGTAGAACTTGGGGAAAAAAGATCAAATTAGTAATTATTCAATAATAATCGTTCTCGCATAACCTTTGAAATATTGATAAGATTGTGTTTTGGCGGGTTTTAATCTGGGTGGCCTTTCTCGTGGTGCCTTCTCTTCCTTTGAAGCTCATAAACTTACTTGGATCAAAACGCATCCTAACTTATTCATTGGATCATAACGCACGTGGCTCTGATTGGATCTGCCATAAATACTGATTGGAAATAATCTGACAGACCAAATTGCACGCTGGGAAACCACTACATTGGGATATATGCCTTTTATACTCCAATGAACTACCATTCAGACACATATTTAAACACGTAGGTAGTACTACAATTGGACAACATCTTTCAGTGAGATAAAAAAAATTGAAGAACCTTAAAAAATTTCCCCTGACTGATTTTTTACGTGTTGAATGTTTAATTCCTCAACTTGAGATGAAAGTACTGAACACAACTCAGTTATATCTTCTTGATATTATTACATTAAAAAAAAAATTCTGAAGGACCTAAGAACATATATGTGGCAATTCGATTGTCTCGATACCTCCCTGAATATTTACTGCAAGTTTTAAACTCAGTTATTGGACGAAATGCTTCCTTTCCTCACTAAAAAAAATTTCATTTCGGCAATGATTTTGTACGCAAAGAGATATGTAAAAGAACTGAGGCGTCAGGTTCTGAAATCGCGAGAACTTTCCTAGAGAAAGACTATCAGGCATTTCAAGACAACTAAACTTAACTTTATTGTAGGTATCCTGTCTGCATTGAGTGGGCATAATTAATTGGAATGCTCGTAATAGGACCCCTCCTTTGTTAAGAGAAACAAACGGACATTACTTAGTAGAGACTGGCGCATCCGAGGTAGCACAGCTGTATTGGTGGAAACTGGGAAGACTGGAAAATTGACTAGTTCCAAAATACACGATTTTTTAACAAACAAACCAGTCAAAACCACCACATAGTTTTTTCTCTCATAAATATAATATCCCAAGTTTAAAACTGTACATCGGCGTATCAAAACCTCTTCTATATTTTATCCAGAATTGGGCGAGATTGGCTAATATTGCTTCCAACGACCGATTCACAACGTTTCACATCGGGATTGGCCTATGTCTGGGGATATTGGCCAGCGTATTTGTGTTACTATGGACCATTGAAATCAGACTTCAACTCGTTTCCTTGTCACTCACAAGCTGTGGAACGCTTATGTAGAGACAAGACAAAAGTGGGTGGCGCTGACGCAAAAGACGTTAGGACAGCACTTTTTTTTTTTAAAGATCCGTAATGCCCGACTTTTCAACAAAAATTTCCTTCAAAGTGCATCACTGGGATAGAAAGTTCGAGAAAAAAGTGAACAAAATGAATAATAGCAGGTTTAAAAAAAAAAAAAAAAAAAAAAAAAAAAAAAATTAAGAAAAGTAGTTAGAAAGTGGGGCTCCTGGGCCATGGCGGTATGCGGTATGGTATGGTATGGTATGGGGGCGTGACCGGAAGGGGGCGTGACCGGAAGGGGGCGTGACCGGATATGACGTCACAGGAAGTGATATCACAGGATATGCCGTCACCGGAAGTCGCATGACCGGAAGTGGAGTGGAGTTGTTCCCCTCCTGCTATTGTTTTAGTTTCATTATAAGCTGTTTGTGTATGACGTCACAGTAGGTATGACGTCATAATGTGTTTTATATTAAAGTTTAGAGCGATGGCAACACTTTTTAGTTTCGGTTTATCTAACAGACGGAGTTGAGTTGTTCTAGGACTGCTTGTAAACGAATAAGTTAGAGTGATAGGTTTTTATTGCATGACGTCACAGTAGGTATGACGTAATAATTTGTTTTATATCAAAGTTTAGAGGGATGGCAACACTTTTTAGTGTCGATTTACCTTTCAGGTGGAGTTGAGTTGTTCTAGGACTGCTTGTAAATGAATAAGTTAGAGTGATAGGTTTTTATTGCGTGACGTCACAGTAGGTATGACGTCATAATGTGTTTTATATCAAAGTTTAGAGCGATGGCAACACTTTTTAGTTTCAATTTACCTTTAAGATGGAGCTGAGTTGTTTTAGGGCTGCTTCTAAACGAATAAGTTAAGAGTGATAGATATTTTTACTAGTGACGTCACAGTGGGTATGATGTCATTATATGTTAAAATTTACGTTTTAAGTGATGATAACACTAGATATATACCAAATTTAGTTTTCAGGTGTTGGCAACGAGTTCTGATCGGTCAGCTAAATGCTCGCTTGTGACTGATAAGTTTTAAACATGTGACTAAAAGTTAATTTCTGATTGACTGTTTGGTTTTCTAGCGAGTTACTTACATATCCTTTAATCAAGTTAAAATACCTGCAACAAAGTTACACAAATAAAAAAAAAAAAAAAAATGTTACATTTGAAAAGTTAATAAAAGTTAAGGCCATTTGCTAAGGGTCAAAAAGAACCCTAACCCCGAGCTACACGTGACATTTCAATATTTTACCAAACAATTGTTAAAATATCGACTATCGGACGTTGCCTTCATGGTAACTCATCTACCCACCCCCCTTCCCTAACTAATTTTGAATAAGTTAAGACTTTAGAATTACAATTAATAAATTTTGAAAAATTATTTAATAAAGGTGAGGACCCACCTCCAGCCCGATACCTCTTTTAGGAAGAATTGGTACCGCCTCACTCCACCCTAACAAAAAAAAAATCTGTGAAAAAAAAGCACGAAGTATTAAACACGTCTTTCACACTCAGGTATCCAAGTAGAAATGGCGAGACGGCAACAGGTAGCGTCTATATATGAGGGGTGATCACGTGACTTCACCGACCAATCAGGTTTCACGGTAGAGGGTGCTACTGACTATCGACCCGTCAGAAGGGAGGGGAGCGAGACTAGGGATGTTTCAACACGCTTCAACGCGTTTGCGAGTTGAGTTGTTGTGTAACGATCTTGCTTGAAACAGTTAAAGTGATAGATAATTTGTTCGTGACGTCATAGTGTAGCGAATGGGTTTTTAGCGTAGACAGTTGTTGCAATTGGAGTAATTATGAAATTTATTAAATATAAAGATAATATTTAGTAATAATTATCAGATTTTATTATTATTATTATAAAAAATAAACTTATAAAAAAAAAAGTGAACGTGAAAATTTACTTTGCGAATAAAAATCATGTCTTTAAAATGTGTACGAATATCACTAAATAAGAGAAAAAAGTAACATACTTAAACTCTTTAAAATAAATAACTTTAACATTAACGTAAAAAATTTACTTTTCACATAAAAATCACTTTAAAATGAGTAAAAATATCGCTAAATAAGAGAAAAAAAGTAACTTACTTAAAATTTCTAAGATAAATATTTAACCTTTACTCGAAAATTCCCTTCATATATAAAAATCACGACTTTAAAATATGACATGCAAGAGAAAAGTAACGTACTTAAACTTTCTACGACAAATAACTTTAACATTAACGTAAAATTTTACTTTACACATAAAAATCCCGACTTTAAAATATGTAGAAATACCGCTAAATAAAAGAAGAAGAAAAAAGTAACATACTTAAACTTTGTACGACAAATAACTATGACATTAACGTAAAAAATTTTCTTCACATATAAAAATCACGACTTTAAAATGTAACGTGTAAGAAGAATTAGCATACTTAAAATTTCTACGACAAATAAATTTAACCTTTACGCGAAAATTTACTACATATATAAAAATCATGTATTTAAAATATCGCTGAATAAAAGAAAAAAGTAACATACTTAAACTTTCTACGACAAATAACTTTAACATTAACGCAAAAATTTACTTTACACATAAAAATCACGACTTTAAATTTGACATGCAGGAGGAAAGTATAACATACCTATAATTTCTACGACAAAGAATTCAAACATTGCCATTCATGTCTTTAAAATGTATAATGACAACTCTAATTTTTAGAAAAAAGAAACACTAAAAATTTACAAGGCAAAGAATTTAAAATTGAACGTGAAAATTAACTTCACATGTACAATCATACTCTTATATCAACGATAAATAAGATAAAAAAGAAGCTCTAAAAATTTATAAGGCAAATAATTTAAATAATACGCGAAAATTTACCACACATATAAAAATTATGTCCTTCAAATGTGTAAGAATAACGCTAAATTAGGGAAAAAGAAATACTAAAAATTTATAAGGTAAGGAATTGAAACAATATGCGAAAATTTATTTCACGCATAAAATTTTTATCTTTAAAATGTGTAAGAATAATGCTAAATTAGAGAAGAAAAAAAAAAAAAATAACATACTTAAACTTTCTTCGACAACAATTTAAACAATACGCGACATTTTCATACACAATTATTTTCTTAGGTTAATGTTAAATAATGGGAAATTTAACAGAATAAAAATTTCAAAGATAAAGAATTTTAACCTTTACACGAAAATTTACCTCACAAAAATATCATATCCTTAAACTTTAACGTGACAATTTACTCTTCATATACAATTAAACTCTTAGGTTAATGTTAAATAAGAAAAAAAAAAAAATATACTTAAAATTTCTAAGATAAACATAACGTAAAAATTTCGTATCATATGTTTAAAATGTAACATATAAGAGAAAAAAAACTAACATACTTGAACTTTCTATAGCAAAGAATTTAAGCATTAGCGTAAAAATTCACTTTACATATAAAATTCACATCTTTAAATGGGAAGATAAGCAGGTGACGGTAATTAGCCAATCAGGGTAGCGGTAGGTGATACGCCATTCGCCGGCATTTTTAGATCGGAGGATGAGTCACGCTAAAACTTGTTGGAACAGGTCGGGAGATTTGTACAGCAAGAACAACAGCATCGACGCGCAAGCAGCGGGTGATGCTGTGATGTGTCAGCAGGTCTTTGAGATTATCGTTTTCCTACTTTGCCGTTTTCATAATGAAATGTTTGTGAAAACTTGGAATGAATAAAGTGGATTTCAAAGACATATTAGTAAGTGAAGGTAGAATTCGCATGGACTTTCTTCCAAAAAGTAAGATTCACTTGGAGAATTTAAGATCATTTCTACTTGAAAACTTTTCTATTATTTAAAACATTGAATATTGTTCAAACTCAGTGGGATTATATGCTACAATACGGGTAAAACTTAACAAAATTGTTACATAGAAGAAAAATAGTAAGAGATTTAAAATAAATATTAGATATAGATACTCCAAAGAAAAAATTTCACCTCTACTTTTCAATCGGAAAATCAATACAAGTTGGAAATTTATGTTACTTCAAGAAAGACTTAGACAATTTACTTTGTAATAATATACGGTAAGGTGTCGTATTAACTCGTGCAATACATGCTGACTAAGGTTTATTTTACTTGAAAGGTGAATTGGGGGGAAATATTAAATAAATTGTAGATATTAAATACATTATAGATATGCATTCAAGTTTTGAAAATCACCTGCAAGACTTTTAAAACATCTTAAGATAAATTGAAAGAAACTTTTTATACTCTGAAAGGAAATCACAAGTAATTTAGTTAACTTTTTTCATGGTAACACTCATATTCAACGACATGTTTTTAAAATTTAACCTTCTTTACATGATAATAGTTATAAATTTTTTCAATCTCAGATGCGATATACTATTATTTCTAACATATATGTTACGAATTGTGTAAAGTTTTTAAAAGAGTATATGCAAATCACCAATCAGAAACATAAAAATCTAACATCAATCAAACACACTAAAATAATAAGATATTTTCCTTAGTAGAAATAGTTAACTACTCATGTGATGGAATGTACTTAGAAAATTTAAATACTGAAAAAAGTTTGCTAGGCAAACTTAAAGAATATATATTTTTTTTCTTGTGAAAAACTAGCATAAATTTGAAAAATATAGAGTTTGTTACTACGTAAAATTGAACATCATCTGGACAAACTAAATTATACATGAATTTTTTTTTATTTGAGAGGTGCTGACAATATATCATTAATACAGAGATTTTTAACTTCCACCCATAATTTCTAAATAACTTATACATAAATTTCAGAAAACTGAAACGGAATGTGTTTTACAAGACGCTTATTTTGTAAGATGAATATTCAATATTAATATAACTGAGCAAAGTTCATTACGGAAAAAACTTGTAAAAGATACTTATATTTTGAAAATAGTTTGAAATATCCTTTTAAATTTATGAATGCTCGCTTTCGAAAGACACAAATAAAACTGATATTACACATGATAATTAACACATGCATAACATTAATCAAACAAAGTGGAATTTTTATTGCTTGTGACCGATAACTTTTCAGTGAAGCAGAACTTACATAGGAAATTTGTGCAAACTTTTTCAACTTTTAAACCAAGTATTATGTAAAATTATAAATTACGATAGGAAATAGCACACTTCAGAATCGGAACAAGTCTTCTAGTTAAGCTAAATTTATTTCTCAAGGAATTGAAAGCATACCAGACAAGTCCTTATCATTTCGCATCTTTTCTCATGTTGCAAGAAGACATACTTTGTAAAAGATCGTCGTTGCACTTAACAAAAATCAGTAAAAATAAATGTATTTTCTATGGCAAAGATAAAACTTCACAACTTAATTACTGAAATTTAGCTAAGTTGCATATGGTTTATTCACATAACTCGCATATGCTTCGAATGTTGAAATATATTTGTCAGTTGAAATCAAACTAATCGAAAATAAATGCTACCTACATTTTCAAGTCGGAAATTACTATTAAATAAACTTTACATGTAAAACATTGTCATGTTAAAAAGAAAAATCTACAAAAATGTAAATGATAATTTTACTGTTGGTACATAAATGATGAATAATTTATGATTTTATTCTAGGCAAACGTTTTATTGTCTAACAGAGAACTTAAACTTTAGCAGAAAAATAAAAAAATACAATTTTTATATCCTATCATACTTGTCGAAAATTGAATTTATTAGCTGTTGTAATAGATTTTTATTGTCCAAATTTCTATAGTTTTTCTTCCCGGTGCAATAAAATTAAGTTCATGTGTAATAAGTAGGTTTTTTTGATGAATCTTATAAATTTAATGAAATTATTATGACCTAAGAGATTGAGTGAACTGAATAAATCAATGATGTAAATTTAAACAGTGACTTGAACTGATACATACTATAACTGTAAAGAAGTATGACAAAGTGATAGATGAAGTAAAAATAGAAGTTGAATGAAATGTGTTGAAAAAAGTTGAAGACGACAAGAAATTCGTAATTGAGAATTATCATTGACTTATATTAACTTCGTTTTTCTTGCTTATGACAAGAAAATACACTCTTTCTTATTAAGAACCAACTTGATATCTTATCATAGAATGACAATGATGAAATATCTATACATTAAAAAAAAAAATACCAAACTTAGACATAGCAAATTTCTTGAAATTCATGTATAATGTGAGAAGTTTTACTGGAAATATAGAAAATACAACATTGAAAGATGTGAATGTTTCGAAGTACTTTATCAGAAGAAGAAAAAAAAATGCGCTGAGGTCCGTTACAAAAATTTTTAGGAGAAAGTTTAAACAAAATTTAAAATCAAACATGCTTTTAAGTGGGAACACATATATTAAAACTATAGCACATTAAACAATTTATATTATGTCATCTCGGTATCAAACTGAATAACATGAAAAACAACGGCAAACTGAATAAACATGATAATTATCAATATATGTGGAAAAGTTTCCTTTTTTCACATATAAAAAAATAACACATTGACATACGTTAAGATCACGAAACATGCGTAATCATATGCCGATAAGAGCAACCAATGTTGCGGGGAGATATTCACTTGATGGTCAATATCCCATGAATAAATTGATTGATTGAATTTCTAATGCTAATTCCAATAGTATTCCATGTAACTTCAACTTGATATGTTACACCATAGATATATTTATTTTTCAAATATATTGACTTTCAAAAAATCATCCTTCAATATAAGAATAATCATAGTAAGAATAAAAGAAAAGATACTAAGCATTGATTTAAAGTGTATTTATTTCGACTTAGCAACAAATCATATGCTTGAAACGAAAATTGCTTCGAACCAAAGTATAACTATCCAATTTCATTGATTCCTACAAGAAAATTTTTCTCATCTAGTAATTGAATTTTTTTCTCATACACATTATAAGTGTTGTCCAATCAGGTGTAGAATAGTTGAAGATATCCGACCTCTTTCTAAATATTAATAAGTCACTGTTGAAAAACTTATAAAAATTTCAATTTAAACTTAAAGGTTTTTTTTTTTTTATATATATATATATATATCAAAGAATGTTTTCAAGTCAATATATATATTTAAATACGAAAATTTATTCACTTCAATAAATGTATGTTTAAGTTATAAAACTTGTCGTATGTATTGAAAAATTGTAACTTTTCGTCTTATTCGTATAAATCGATAACTTATATCACTAGTTCTTCATCAATTAATCTCCTAAGTAAATCTTTCAAAGGTAAAAACATACATATAGCTTTGTCTTTGTAACAAGTTAAATTTTACATGTTTCATGTGAAAGTTACAAAATTTTATATGTTTTTCATGAAAATATATAAAATTTTGTAACTTTCACATGAAACATGTAAAATTTAACTTGTTACAAAGACAAAGCTATATGTATGTTTTTACCTTTGAAAGATTTACTTAGGAGATTAATTGATGAAGAACTAGTGATATAAGTTATCGATTTATACGAATAAGACGAAAAGTTACAATTTTTCAATACATACGACAAGTTTTATAACTTAAACATACATTTATTGAAGTGAATAAATTTTCGTATTTAAATATATATATTGACTTGAAAACATTCTTTGATATATATATATATATAAAAAAAAAAAAACCTTTAAGTTTAAATTGAAATTTTTATAAGTTTTTCAACAGTGACTTATTAATATTTAGAAAGAGGTCGGATATCTTCAACTATTCTACACCTGATTGGACAACACTTATAATGTGTATGAGAAAAAAATTCAATTACTAGATGAGAAAAATTTTCTTGTAGGAATCAATGAAATTGGATAGTTATACTTTGGTTCGAAGCGATTTTCGTTTCAAGCATATGATTTGTTGCTAAGTCGAAATAAATACACTTTAAATCAATGCTTAGTATCTTTTCTTTTATTCTTACTATGATTATTCTTATATTGAAGGATGATTTTTTGAAAGTCAATATATTTGAAAAATAAATATATCTATGGTGTAACATATCAAGTTGAAGTTACATGGAATACTATTGGAATTAGCATTAGAAATTCAATCAATCAATTTATTCATGGGATATTGACCATCAAGTGAATATCTCCCCGCAACATTGGTTGCTCTTATCGGCATATGATTACGCATGTTTCGTGATCTTAACGTATGTCAATGTGTTATTTTTTTATATGTGAAAAAAGGAAACTTTTCCACATATATTGATAATTATCATGTTTATTCAGTTTGCCGTTGTTTTTCATGTTATTCAGTTTGATACCGAGATGACATAATATAAATTGTTTAATGTGCTATAGTTTTAATATATGTGTTCCCACTTAAAAGCATGTTTGATTTTAAATTTTGTTTAAACTTTCTCCTAAAAATTTTTGTAACGGACCTCAGCGCATTTTTTTTTCTTCTTCTGATAAAGTACTTCGAAACATTCACATCTTTCAATGTTGTATTTTCTATATTTCCAGTAAAACTTCTCACATTATACATGAATTTCAAGAAATTTGCTATGTCTAAGTTTGGTATTTTTTTTTTTAATGTATAGATATTTCATCATTGTCATTCTATGATAAGATATCAAGTTGGTTCTTAATAAGAAAGAGTGTATTTTCTTGTCATAAGCAAGAAAAACGAAGTTAATATAAGTCAATGATAATTCTCATTTACGAATTTCTTTCGTCTTCAACTTTTTTTCAACACATTTCACTCAACTTCTATTTTCACTTCATCTATCACTTTGTCATACTTCTTTACAGTTATAGTATGTATCAGTTCAAGTCACTGTTTAAATTTACATCATTGATTTATTCAGTTCACTCAATCTCTTAGGTCATAATAATTTCATTAAATTTATAAGATTCCTCAAAAAAACCTACTCATTACACATGAACTTAATTTTATTGCACTGGGAAGAAAAACTATAGAAATTTGGACAATAAAAATCTATTACAACAGATAATAAACTCAATTTTCAACAAGCATGATAGGATTTAAAAATTGTATTTTTTCGTTTTTTCTGCTAAAGTTTAAGTTCTCTGTTAGACAATAAAACGTTTGCCTAGAATAAAATCATAAATTATTCATCATTTATGTACCAACAGTAAAATTATCATTTACATTTTTGTAGATTTTTCTTTTTAACATGACAATGTTTTACATGTAAAGTTTATTTAATAGTAATTTCCGACTTGAAAATGTAGATAGCATTTATTTTCGATGAGTTTGATTTCAACTGACAAATATATTTCAACATTCGAAGCATATGCGAGTTATGTGAATAAACCATATGCAACTTAGCTAAATTTCAGTATTAAGTTGTGAAGTTTTATCTTTGCCCTAGAAAATATATTTATTTTTACTGATTTTTGTTAAGTGCTACGAGGATCTTTTACAAAGTATGTCTTCTTGCAACATGAGAAAAGATGCGAAATGATAAGGACTTTTCTGGTATGCTTTCAATTCCTTGAGAAATAAATTTAGCTTAACTAGAAAACTTGTTCCGATTCTGAAGTGTGCTATTTCCTATCGTAATTTATAATTTTACATAATACTTGGTTTAAAAGTTGAAAAAGTTTGCATAAATTTCCTATGTAAGTTCTACTTCACTGAAAAGTTATCGGTCACAAGCAATAAAATTTCCACTTTGTTTGATTAATGTTATGCATGTGTTAATTATCATGTGTAATATCAGTTTTATTTGTGTCTTTCGAAAGCGAGCATTCATAAATTTAAAAGGATATTTCAAACTATTTTCAAAATATAAGTATCTTTTACTAGTTTTTTCAGGAATGAACTTTGCTCAGTTATATTAATATTGAATATTCATCTTACAAAATAAGCGTCTTGTAAAACACATTCCGTTTCAGTTTTCTGAAATTTATGTATAAGTTATTTAGAAATTATGGGTGGAAGTTAAAAATCTCTGTATTAATGATATATTGTCAGCACCTCTCAAATAAAAAAAAATTCCTGTATAATTTAGTTTGTCCAGATGATGTTCAATTTTACGTAGTAACAAACTCTACATTTTTCAAATTTATGCTAGTTTTTCACAAGAAAAAAAATATATATTCTTTAAGTTTGCCTAGCAAACTTTTTTCAGTATTTAAATTTTCTAAGTACATTCCATCACATGAGTAGTTAACTATTTCTACTAAGGAAAATATCTTATTATTTTAGTGTGTTTGATTGATGTTAGATTTTTATGTTTCTGATTGGTGATTTGCATATACTCTTTTAAAAACTTTACACAATTCGTAACATATATGTTAGAAATAATAGTATATCGCATCTGAGATTGAAAAAATTTATAACTATTATCATGTAAAGAAGGTTAAATTTTAAAAACATGTCGTTGAATATGAGTGTTACCATGAAAAAAGTTAACTAAATTACTTGTGATTTCCTTTCAGAGTATAAAAAGTTTCTTTCAATTTATCTTAAGATGTTTTAAAAGTCTTGCAGGTGATTTTCAAAACTTGAATGCATATCTATAATGTATTTAATATCTACAATTTATTTAATATTTCCCCCCAATTCACCTTTCAAGTAAAATAAACCTTAGTCAGCATGTATTGCACGAGTTAATACGACACCTTACCGTATATTATTACAAAGTAAATTGTCTAAGTCTTTCTTGAAGTAACATAAATTTCCAACTTGTATTGATTTTCCGATTGAAAAGTAGAGGTGAAATTTTTTCTTTGGAGTATCTATATCTAATATTTATTTTAAATCTCTTACTATTTTTCTTCTATGTAACAATTTTGTTAAGTTTTACCCGTATTGTAGCATATAATCCCACTGAGTTTGAACAATATTCAATGTTTTAAATAATAGAA
Source organism: Linyphia triangularis (assembly GCA_963978545.1). Lineage (NCBI taxonomy): Eukaryota > Metazoa > Arthropoda > Arachnida > Araneae > Linyphiidae > Linyphia > Linyphia triangularis. The sequence goes on from OZ021732.1 coordinate 60,800,326, forward strand.
AAGTTTTCAAGTAGAAATGATCTTAAATTCTCCAAGTGAATCTTACTTTTTGGAAGAAAGTCCATGCGAATTCTACCTTCACTTACTAATATGTCTTTGAAATCCACTTTATTCATTCCAAGTTTTCACAAACATTTCATTATGAAAACGGCAAAGTAGGAAAACGATAATCTCAAAGACCTGCTGACACATCACAGCATCACCCGCTGCTTGCGCGTCGATGCTGTTGTTCTTGCTGTACAAATCTCCCGACCTGTTCCAACAAGTTTTAGCGTGACTCATCCTCCGATCTAAAAATGCCGGCGAATGGCGTATCACCTACCGCTACCCTGATTGGCTAATTACCGTCACCTGCTTATCTTCCCATTTAAAGATGTGAATTTTATATGTAAAGTGAATTTTTACGCTAATGCTTAAATTCTTTGCTATAGAAAGTTCAAGTATGTTAGTTTTTTTTCTCTTATATGTTACATTTTAAACATATGATACGAAATTTTTACGTTATGTTTATCTTAGAAATTTTAAGTATATTTTTTTTTTTTTCTTATTTAACATTAACCTAAGAGTTTAATTGTATATGAAGAGTAAATTGTCACGTTAAAGTTTAAGGATATGATATTTTTGTGAGGTAAATTTTCGTGTAAAGGTTAAAATTCTTTATCTTTGAAATTTTTATTCTGTTAAATTTCCCATTATTTAACATTAACCTAAGAAAATAATTGTGTATGAAAATGTCGCGTATTGTTTAAATTGTTGTCGAAGAAAGTTTAAGTATGTTATTTTTTTTTTTTTTCTTCTCTAATTTAGCATTATTCTTACACATTTTAAAGATAAAAATTTTATGCGTGAAATAAATTTTCGCATATTGTTTCAATTCCTTACCTTATAAATTTTTAGTATTTCTTTTTCCCTAATTTAGCGTTATTCTTACACATTTGAAGGACATAATTTTTATATGTGTGGTAAATTTTCGCGTATTATTTAAATTATTTGCCTTATAAATTTTTAGAGCTTCTTTTTTATCTTATTTATCGTTGATATAAGAGTATGATTGTACATGTGAAGTTAATTTTCACGTTCAATTTTAAATTCTTTGCCTTGTAAATTTTTAGTGTTTCTTTTTTCTAAAAATTAGAGTTGTCATTATACATTTTAAAGACATGAATGGCAATGTTTGAATTCTTTGTCGTAGAAATTATAGGTATGTTATACTTTCCTCCTGCATGTCAAATTTAAAGTCGTGATTTTTATGTGTAAAGTAAATTTTTGCGTTAATGTTAAAGTTATTTGTCGTAGAAAGTTTAAGTATGTTACTTTTTTCTTTTATTCAGCGATATTTTAAATACATGATTTTTATATATGTAGTAAATTTTCGCGTAAAGGTTAAATTTATTTGTCGTAGAAATTTTAAGTATGCTAATTCTTCTTACACGTTACATTTTAAAGTCGTGATTTTTATATGTGAAGAAAATTTTTTACGTTAATGTCATAGTTATTTGTCGTACAAAGTTTAAGTATGTTACTTTTTTCTTCTTCTTTTATTTAGCGGTATTTCTACATATTTTAAAGTCGGGATTTTTATGTGTAAAGTAAAATTTTACGTTAATGTTAAAGTTATTTGTCGTAGAAAGTTTAAGTACGTTACTTTTCTCTTGCATGTCATATTTTAAAGTCGTGATTTTTATATATGAAGGGAATTTTCGAGTAAAGGTTAAATATTTATCTTAGAAATTTTAAGTAAGTTACTTTTTTTCTCTTATTTAGCGATATTTTTACTCATTTTAAAGTGATTTTTATGTGAAAAGTAAATTTTTTACGTTAATGTTAAAGTTATTTATTTTAAAGAGTTTAAGTATGTTACTTTTTTCTCTTATTTAGTGATATTCGTACACATTTTAAAGACATGATTTTTATTCGCAAAGTAAATTTTCACGTTCACTTTTTTTTTTATAAGTTTATTTTTTATAATAATAATAATAAAATCTGATAATTATTACTAAATATTATCTTTATATTTAATAAATTTCATAATTACTCCAATTGCAACAACTGTCTACGCTAAAAACCCATTCGCTACACTATGACGTCACGAACAAATTATCTATCACTTTAACTGTTTCAAGCAAGATCGTTACACAACAACTCAACTCGCAAACGCGTTGAAGCGTGTTGAAACATCCCTAGTCTCGCTCCCCTCCCTTCTGACGGGTCGATAGTCAGTAGCACCCTCTACCGTGAAACCTGATTGGTCGGTGAAGTCACGTGATCACCCCTCATATATAGACGCTACCTGTTGCCGTCTCGCCATTTCTACTTGGATACCTGAGTGTGAAAGACGTGTTTAATACTTCGTGCTTTTTTTTCACAGATTTTTTTTTTGTTAGGGTGGAGTGAGGCGGTACCAATTCTTCCTAAAAGAGGTATCGGGCTGGAGGTGGGTCCTCACCTTTATTAAATAATTTTTCAAAATTTATTAATTGTAATTCTAAAGTCTTAACTTATTCAAAATTAGTTAGGGAAGGGGGGTGGGTAGATGAGTTACCATGAAGGCAACGTCCGATAGTCGATATTTTAACAATTGTTTGGTAAAATATTGAAATGTCACGTGTAGCTCGGGGTTAGGGTTCTTTTTGACCCTTAGCAAATGGCCTTAACTTTTATTAACTTTTCAAATGTAACATTTTTTTTTTTTTTTTTATTTGTGTAACTTTGTTGCAGGTATTTTAACTTGATTAAAGGATATGTAAGTAACTCGCTAGAAAACCAAACAGTCAATCAGAAATTAACTTTTAGTCACATGTTTAAAACTTATCAGTCACAAGCGAGCATTTAGCTGACCGATCAGAACTCGTTGCCAACACCTGAAAACTAAATTTGGTATATATCTAGTGTTATCATCACTTAAAACGTAAATTTTAACATATAATGACATCATACCCACTGTGACGTCACTAGTAAAAATATCTATCACTCTTAACTTATTCGTTTAGAAGCAGCCCTAAAACAACTCAGCTCCATCTTAAAGGTAAATTGAAACTAAAAAGTGTTGCCATCGCTCTAAACTTTGATATAAAACACATTATGACGTCATACCTACTGTGACGTCACGCAATAAAAACCTATCACTCTAACTTATTCATTTACAAGCAGTCCTAGAACAACTCAACTCCACCTGAAAGGTAAATCGACACTAAAAAGTGTTGCCATCCCTCTAAACTTTGATATAAAACAAATTATTACGTCATACCTACTGTGACGTCATGCAATAAAAACCTATCACTCTAACTTATTCGTTTACAAGCAGTCCTAGAACAACTCAACTCCGTCTGTTAGATAAACCGAAACTAAAAAGTGTTGCCATCGCTCTAAACTTTAATATAAAACACATTATGACGTCATACCTACTGTGACGTCATACACAAACAGCTTATAATGAAACTAAAACAATAGCAGGAGGGGAACAACTCCACTCCACTTCCGGTCATGCGACTTCCGGTGACGGCATATCCTGTGATATCACTTCCTGTGACGTCATATCCGGTCACGCCCCCTTCCGGTCACGCCCCCTTCCGGTCACGCCCCCATACCATACCATACCATACCGCATACCGCCATGGCCCAGGAGCCCCACTTTCTAACTACTAAGAAATAACAATAATACCCATTTTACAGAAAAATCACTATTTCTTACAAAAAATGTTACTTTTGAGTATTTTTTATTATTCATATATGTTTTAAAAATGCATAAAATAGTGTTTTTCTGTGTTATACCACCCTTTCAGTACACATTGCAAACTATTGCCTTTCAAATATATAACTTTTAGAAATTTTAAAAAATTTAGGAAAAATATTTATTTTTTGTATTTTCTCCAAACTTTGAGGTGAATGCGCGATCGGAAGATATTATTTTTTTTTTCAATTTTTTTTTTACAGTTTTTCTTATCAAGATGTGTATCAACTTTTTTCACCGCATGCGTTTCAAAAATTAAACATTATTTTTTTTCGAACCACCCTATTAGACAGTGTATTAACAAAAAAAAATCATTTTTTAAAAAATTACTTACAAATTTACATATAGCTATTATTATAGGTTATTACAACAAATAAAAATTTTTATGAGACGATTTAAAGTTATTAATTTTTCATTAGTTACAGAGCGAAGTGCATTCATGTTAATATTACAACTGTTAGACAAAAATCGTACATAAATTTTATTAAGAACTTCACTTGTAAAACTACATATTTATAAAAAGTTATTTATGTTTTATTTTGTTTTTCAAAGAATTTAGTATATAATAAAATAAAATTATTTTTAATTATTCAAATTTTTAATTGATTAAAGTAATAAGTGACGATTTTAAAATTTAGATTGAGCTGAGATATAAATACTTATTACTCATATTTCCTCATTTTATTGCTTATAACATAACTTAAGTCCACACTCGAGTATCTATTTTTACTTTAAGTAAATAATTATATTTAACTAGTCTAAGCGAATAAATATTATTTCTAAGCTATGGTTGCCTGAGTTGTACATTTTATGCTTGAGGATCAGTCCATATATTTGGGCAGGATGCCCCTTATAAATATTTATTTAGGGCATGGTGACCGAAATAAATACTAATACAGCTTTGAAGACCAACAGCACGCTCAAGGCCCAATAGGCTTGGCCGAGTAAAATGCATAACATAAAATACAGAAATTGCAGAATAACATAATAGAAAATACAGAAACTCCAGAATACAAAATAGAAAACACCAAAATTGCAGATTATTCAATAGATCAAAATACTTATCTTCACAAACTTGACATAATTATATCACATACAATTTAGAATACAGAATGTTACAGGATCATACATACAATATACACTAGATACAGGATTATACAATGTACAATAGGTACAGGAATATACAAAGTTGACACAGCGTTTGATAATCAAACTGTAAAAAATTCAATACATAATGCAAGCTGACAAAGTTTATAGAATCCAACAATAAAAAACAAAAATAAATACCTTTTATAAAACTTTTTAACCAAATATATAGTACACTAAATATATCAAATTAAATACATAAGAATTTTGCAGCAGAAAATTTAAGTTTCTTATCTAGCCAGTGTAATCCGATCATTTTCCATTGATGATCCTCCAGTGCATATCTGCTTCTCAAAACTCTTTACCCTCACGAAATTTACAATATTTGCAGGCAAATCATTCCAATCATTGATTATCATATTGTTAAAATAGTGTTTTCCCCCTTCTCTATTAAATTGAGATTTGAACAATTTGCACCCATTTTCTCGTTTCCTATTTTTAGTGACAAATTATAAATCCATAACTTTCCCCTGTGTAATAAATTCAAACAACTGAATCAAATTCCTCGTTGCCCTTCTTTCCTGGAATGTATGCATGCTTAATTTTGTCAATCTATCCTCATATGCTATACCCGAAGTACCCTGGATTACTTTTATTACTTTTATTGCTCTGTGTAGAACTTTTTCCAGCAAATCAATGCCCTTCTTTAAAAGGTGACTAAAACTGTACTACCAACTCAAGATGCGACCTAACTAAACCTCTATACAATGGTAGTATGATATCACTAGATCTAGATGAAACACTTTTCTTGCTATAACCTAACATCCTATTTGCCATGTCACTAGTTGCCCTACATGGTTGTCTCATCTTAAAACCTCTACTAACCAACCCTCTAAGATCACTGACACGTTAGTATAATGTATTCTAACTCCTTGTAAATTGTAAGACGCATTATGATTTTTATTCCTCATGTGCAGTACATGACATTTATTAATATTAAATGACGTACCTCATTTAATAGCCCAATCTGATATCCTTTCTAAATCTAATTGAAATTGTACTATCTGTTCCACTGAATTGAGAAGTCCCATTATTTTTAAATCGTGTGCAAAAAAACTTACCTTACCGGAGAGACCCTAGCTAATTTCAGCGATAAAACCAACCCTTGTACACTCCACTTTTAACTTCTCCCACTGGGAGTATGTAGCTTTGATTCGCACTGTTTGCTTTCTTCCAATTAAACAATTTCCAATCCAACTTAAAGCAGTGTCCTGAATTCTAGTTCTTTTAAACTTATGCAATTATGCCCCATTCGAAACTTTATATTGATATCTAGAAGGCATTCGATAGATTATGTCGACAGAATTCCTACTATGCAATTTCCTAGTAGCCTCGTAGTAGAAATGTAAAAGATTAGTAACACAAGATTTTCCATTTCTAAACCCATACTTTTTATTTGACAGCAAGTCTAGTCTCCAAAAATTTTATGTGATTTTTTAGTATTTTTTCAAACGTTTTACAGATAACAGATGTCAAGCTGATTGGTTTATAATTACCTGCATCACTTTTCAATCCCTTTTTAAACAGCGGAATGCTGTTGGCTAATTTCCAATCTAATGGTACTGTACGCGAACTATAAGAGCATTCGAATGTATACAGCAATCTATCCCCCCCAATACCTCAATACACTCTGGACGGACTTATGGATGAATACTGTCATATTCAGGAGCTATTGATACAGTTTTGCATACTCGAAAGTTTCTGTTCTCTTGGTAGCCTTACTTTAAACTACATTAAAAATTGTTCATTTTTTAGATAACATAATTACACTGTTCACTTGAAATGATTAATTAAATCGTTTATATTTCAAAATGGGTTAAAGTTCTTTTTATAAAATTATTTGCCAAAGGGGAAAAAATCCTTAAAGCTTTCCAGAATATTCCGGCTTTCAATTTCGCAACTAAAAGTACATAATAATTATTTTCAATTACCGTTCAAGACCTAGATCTGTTCCTGATGAACAATTCACTGAAAACGATGCCATTGAAAAGTAAACCATTCATTTGAAGCTTAAACCATTCTGAACTGCTTAGAGGTCCCTATGAAGTCTTATTAATAAAATTTTACCTTAACTTCTTTTTACAGAGGGTCTATGCGACGACCCTCCTTCTGTAGAAGGTGGCATGATACTCGGTAAAGACCGGCAATCAGGATCTGTCATCCAGTACATGTGTCACGCTGGATTCGTGCTGTTCGGCGAAGGAAAACGAACCTGCCTGCGAAGCGGCCACTGGAGTGGCATCACACCCTCATGCATGGGTAAGAACCCTCATTTCACCACTGCATACTTAATCTGTGAGATTTATGTAATATTATGTTTGGTGTATTATTTTTTCTTGTATGTACCTAAAAATACCTTTTAAAATATAAGTACATTTTTTAGATAATTTTACTTAAAAGGATGTAGTTTAGAAAGTGAATGCACAGTTCAGAGTTCACCGCACACTCCTGAAATAATAGCTTTCTTAAAATAAATTTTGACCCAGTTCTATTTTTAGTGTAGTTTGGAATTGAAAAGGTGTTTTTGTTAAGAGACTTTTAACAAATGTATCTCTGAACATCTTGGGATAACTGTCATTTTACAATACGCAGTAACCATTTTTGATGATGAGTGAGAAGAAATTTCTGTCACGAGCATCGTTCATTATAAAAAATGTATATCACTATGAAAGATTAATTATATTTTTACTATTATTTATGTTTGTAGATGAGTCAGAACCTGTGCAAAAAGTCGCAGAAAGATTGAAAAGCAAGTTCGTTACAGAAATAGGAGCTCATTCATCAGACAGTAAGTGGTAAAATTTATAAACTTTTTTATATATTTAATCTTTCAACCTTATTTTCCAAAAATGTAGTGCACTTAACTATTTCCAAGGTTACATTTCGACGAAACTGAGTGCCTTTATGTTCTCTTCTCTTTCTCTGTCACTTAAAAATAATATATATTTAAACATCAATTGCTTTGGTGAATTTATAATAGACAAAAATACATTGGAAGTGTTTTTATTAATACCTTCAAGAAGAAGCGTAGAAACCACTTAAGTGTCCCGCAATTTCTCCAGAACTCACAAACTTTTCTATTTGATATTGATACCAAGGTGCAAGAGCGTTTTTACTCATATACGATGTTTTTCATTATGCAGTAATCAAATTCTGGTATTAGGTTAAATGGAGTATTCAAAATCGCACGACGTGGTGAAAATATGGGTTTGCATTGATGTTTTCTAGATTTTGTATAAATAAACTTAGAGTGGATCCCATAAGAAATAATTACATACGTAAAAAATCGAAAATGAAAGGCATGAATGTCATCAACTTTATTTTTAAATCCCTTAAAGGCTCTGTCGACTTTGGATGCAGGAAAAAAAACGCTATTTTTATTAATTTTTTTCAGAATACTGTTATGTTTATTGATAAAAAACTTGTAAGGCTTAACAAAAACATTCGTATATTACCAAAAAAATATATTGATTTTAACCACTTTTTTAGTGTGAAAATACCAGGTACACAGGAGTCGTCAAAAAGTAGGGTAGTTGTGCGCTGTTGAAAAAATATGAACAATGGGCCATCTGAAACGAATTTTTTTTATGGTTTTAGGTTTAGTGTAACAGTGGCTATATCCCGTACCTCTAATATTAATTTATATGCAAAAATAACAAAATGGCGGACAAAAAAAAAAACACACGTTTTTTTTCTTCCTTTTTCATGTTTTTTGCCAAAAGAAGTAAAAATTATAATTTTTCAATCATTGTGGTACGGGATATAGCGATAAGTGTACAGAATATGTGGTTAAAATTTCATAAGGATCAGTTCAGTAGTTTCTGAGATTTTTTCAACAGCTCACACCTACCTACTTTTTGAGGATTGCTGTTTACCTGGCATTTTCGCACGAAAAAAGTGGTTAAAATCAAATTTTTTTTTTGTAATTTACGAATGTTTTTGTTAAGCCTACTGTTTAAGTATCTGCTGGATGCTTCAACTCTGATTATGGGGTATCTTTTATAGCTTTGAACGCTGAAACGTATTATAAATAAAAATTTAAAGCATTAGGAGGCTATGTCCTCTTCTTGTTAACGCTCGCAAACCTCCGAGGATTGCTTCACAATAAAGTCGCTTGATGGGTAACGCTCTCCAAACCCCGAGTTCGTTACGCTTGCCGATTGCTACTAATGATCAGGGACGACGCGAACGGGGGGCGTAGTAGAAAGTTGGACAGTCGGCAAATTTTCTAAATTTCATCGAAATCTTTCTTTTTGTAAAGTCGAACCACAGTAAAATTGAACTGAATAAAAAAAGTAAAAAAAAAAATTTGAACAAAAATATTAAAAATATCGGAATGCAGCGTGACCCGAGTTTGACGAATCGGCATTTTTACACTAGAAGTCAATTATAGGGGAGTCGGGTGTCTTTTTTGCCGCCTACAATGATGGACTGCCCCCCCCCCCCCCGAACGCAAATATTACCTTATAAATATCTTCATTATCTCACCCCGTCAAAGTTTTTAGAAAGGCTGGTAGTTGGCAAATTTCAAAAATTTCATCCCTTCTTTTAAAAATACCAAGTGACGGATGTTACAAAACATATTGAATGGAAAAAAATACAAATAATTAAAATCTTCATTATTATTACAAAATTGTGATCACACTGCAGCCTAAGTTGACGGTCGGCAATTTTGTATTGGAGTAAGTATATCCTTTTTGATAGGAACATTAAAATAATCTAATCATTGATATCTTCACTGACATCATATAACTTTGATGTGTTACAGTAGATGATATATTTGTGGTACGTCAGATAACGCCTCAAAAACCATGACATACACATTAAACGTCATTTATATAAAGTATGTAATGTACGTCATATGAGTTAAAGGTTTTATACAAAATATCAAAACATCAACATTTTTGTATATGAAAATTGACCCGCATTTTACAAAGTTATTGCAACTAATGTCAAGTAGAACTCCATAAATGATGTTTTATACAGGATGGTCATAAAGAAACTTGGCCGTTATATGGACATCTAGCTACAGTCTCGTTCAACAGATCGAAATGAGATTTCGATTTCAGGTATAGTTATTTCGAGTGAGGTATAGTTATTTCTGTGAATTTCAGCAAAATGGTGCTCACGATTACACCGGTTATAGTTATGAATGGCAACGCCTGCTTTTTCCTATCGAAAAATGATCACCGCATGTGAAAACTCTAAAGAGCGTTGGAACGGTACGTGTATCACAAAAAACGGACGCGTAATGGACGCACAAAATACAGATCTGCGAACGGCCAACAAAAACACTATCAGAGCAATGGAGACCACTCGCCAAATATTCAGCTTAGAAAATCGATTAAATTGCCTATGATGGCAGTCATGTGAACTTAGGCCTCTATCAAATGCAAATTTCCATCGTGCGCCTCGATCGCGTTTTTATTGGCCGTTCACAGAGCTTTTTTTGTGCGTGCATAATGCGTTCGTTTTTTTGTGATACAGGTACCGTTCCACCACTCTTTAGGGTTTTCTCATGCTCTGAGCATTTTGAGACAGGAAAAAGTAGGCGCTGGCATTCGAAAATTTCAAGTGTATTTAACTATAACCATTAACGTGAGTGCCACTTGTTGAAATTCGAAGAATCTCGAGCTCATACCTCTGAATAACTATACCTGGAATCTCATCTCGATCTGTTAAACGGAACGGAAGCTAGACCCCCATATATCGGCAAAGTTTCTTTTTAACCACCTTGTACTTCATATATTGAAAATGCATTCCCAAAATAGTGCATGCCACATGTAAACTAGAAGGCGATATCAAATTTATTCCAACAAAATAATCTTTGGAAGAGTATTGAAAGGTTTATTATAATACTATCTAAAATTCTTAATGTTTCCCTTGCTCAAATAGCTGTGGCCCGACATTGTCCGGTACAACCAAGTTCAGTCTATTGCAAATTGTGAGTATCCTTTCACTCATACCTTGATTTCTGACGCAGTTTGTCCTTGTGTTGCCCTTGCGCCTAATAAATCTGACAAACAACTAACCAACCTACCCTGGATTTCATCACTTTTTACTCTAAACATCGGGAAAAAATTGTCTTTCAGATAAACTAAGATTTTTTAGTCTAAATACCTTTAAAAATATTTCAAATTGGATCAATAAATCTCAATTTAGGATCATAACCATTACATGTGGGTAAGGGAAATGGGGGTGGGTTTTAGGAAATCTCATGCTGACAGTGACGTTTCTCTTGCTTTGAAGATCAAATGTGCAATTTCTTCTTTCTCAAGATCGGAATAACACTGTAGATTTGAATACCTCCTCCCTCCCCCTCACCTTTCCTAAAAAAAAACCAAATAAACACAGGTACTATTCCTTATTGTTGTGTGTATGACATGCTTTTTTATAGATCTGAATATTTTTTCACTAAATTCGAAGTTCAATTAGTTGCGAATAATTTACCTTTCTGCATATAAATATTATAGTTTGGTTTAATGCTAAAGTAATCCATTTCATTTTAATTCCGCATAGGAAAAAAAAAAAAAAAACTAGCATTTTCAAGTACCACATTAGTGAAAAACCACAAAAAAATCATTTAATTAAATCCAGCAATTTTAGCAAAAATATATACTCGAAGTAACTACTTTTATGAAATAGGTTCCTGGATTGAAATGTTACAAAAAAATTAAGTTTTATTATTAACACACTTTTCAAGAAAAATCAAAATCTTTTATTTTTTAGTTAGGAAAATGTGTTAAAAAGTATTTAAAAATTAAATAATTAACAAAACGTTTATAATAATTATTGTCTTTTGCAATGCAATTATAGTGTCCATGAGCGCCTACATGATTATTTGCAGGTAGGTGTAAGGCGACAAAAAGGGTTTTGTTTAATCCTTGATTTTTAAAAGACGGGAATTGGATTTCCTAATTGGATGTTAGTTAATAATTATGCATTAATGTTCTGTTCAAAATGATAGATTAATATCTATATATATTTTTTTGTAAATTTTCTCACTTTTTTTTCAAACATTACTTTATTTTTAGAAAGACAGAGGGGAGGGAGGGCAAGTGCATGTTTCTTATGTCCCTGGCATAGTATCTATTATAAAAATTGCAGTGCTTCGCGTAGGGAATTTTCTGAAATAGCAATAGTCAGCCAGAATTTTAAAAAGATTTTTTTCAGAATTTGTTTTTTGATCAACCTTTATACAATTCTTTGCAAAAAAGTCACCTGTTTGATCAATAATTTTCATTTATTTAATTCCGTGTTAAAGTCCAACCACTTTCACACGTTTAATTAATTTTTTTCGAAACTGCAATTTCAAAAAAAAAAGTTGTATCGAAATGAAGCACTCGTACTACAGAGGTTACTGAATTGGTTTGAAATTGTGGGGAAAAATTCTATCTATCTGCAAGGTATAAATGTCCCCCCCCCCCCTCCCCAATAAAAACGCTTCCAAAAATAATCTCCTTTGTTCGGAGAAGGGGTAATTTACTAAAAAGAACAGAAAAATTAAATGAATTTGAAGGAACTTTAACTATAATGTGATTTGAATTTACTTAAAATTTGACATTAATTAAGTATTAATAAAATGCCATAAAATATTAAAAATTGTTTAGACGGTAATTTAAAAGTGATTAAAACTAATTGCACATTGAATAAAATAATAACAATTAAATAAAAAATGCATTAACAATTAGTTTTACCTTAATTAACAATTAATTATGTATTAATAATTAATTATGTATTAATTATTCTTATGTTAATTAAAAATTATTTATACGTTAATTTTACATTAATAAAAATTAGTTAACAATTTAGTAACACCTTAATTTATATTTTCTACATTTATACACCGGACATGTCTTGATTTCAGTCGGCAAAAGGGTGTCTTCGCCCCCCCCCCCCCAACCAAAATTCTTAGCAACGGCCCTGCTAATGATAATTATCTTAAACCCGTCTCTCCGTAAGTGAAAACTTTGTGACATGATCCTGAAAATCAACAAATTAGGAATTATTACTCTTAAAATATTGAGCACATGATCTCTGCAAACACTAGCATACAAATCGATATCGGATTTAAATCAACTTTCAAAACCAATATTGTCCGATTTTCAGTATTTGTAGTATTTTTTACTACTATCTGACAAAAAACAAACAAACTATTTTGCGTATTAAATAAAGTATCTTGTATAATTTCTTGTGAAGTTTTTAAATAATAAATACCATATATATACCACATTTTTGAAGACTACTAGTTGAAATACTGCGCCAAAAAATACGTGAAAATGAGGATTTTACATGGTTACGTCACTGACAACTCCTAAGAAATTTTAACCAATCAAAGAATTCCTTTAAAACCATATTGGAACTTTGTTATTAGTCACAAGTTGCCAGTAACGTAGCCATGCATAACCTTCATACTACCGTAGAATCCTAAATGGCAACAATTCTTTTAGGCCACGGACGATCGTTTAACACACAAATAATACTAAAAATTTTTAAACTAATTTTTTGTGTGCAAATAAGTAATAAATTTAAAATTAGTAGCTTTTAAAAAAAGATGTGAAATCCCAACAAAAACATCTCTGTAAAAAGTCGCCCATTCTTCATACAATGATTATGGCCGTCATAATTCCCCTGCATAGACCTAAATATCTAGCTACAAAAATGCTTGTGTGACTTGGCCATTACGCGTCAGTGAACCAGAATACGTAATGGCCAAGTGTCACAAATATTTTAACTTTGAGAAGAAAATTTTACTAATTTTCATTGCCCGTAATTTACAACAACGTTAAACTTGGCTCTGCTTTAGAGCTAGAGGTCGGCGATATATCGATACTACGATATTTTTATCGATATTTTTTTAAAAGTATCGATACGAATCACTGATACTATATCGATATTTTCAAACCTTTTTAGTTTTTTGATGATCGTTTTTTAGTTTCATGTGTTTTTCGATTTTCTTTATAACCTTTTCAAAAACTTCAAAACTAAAGTTTGGACTAGGCTAAAAGACAGTTAAAATGGCACACTAACCAAAAAGAAAACATAATGTAATTGAAAGAAAAGATAATTTATTAGTAGTCATTAACACAGCGCCGTTTCTGTTGCCAAAGTGTGCCTGGAATTTGCATCTAATTTTAAATATTAAAAGCATCTCTATCAGCAAAATATGCGGTAAACTACATTTAAAAATTTCTTCTTTAAAAATAAATGTGAATTTATTCATTAACATCCAAATGTATTTTATTTATTCTGATTGATAATATAGTTTATTTATTAAAACAATTTTTATAACTTATTTATTAAAACAATTTTGGCATGAATTCATGAAAAGTAGAAATTTGCCCCGAAAAACTTCGTTTCTGGCAAAATTAAAAATCAAATAACAAAAAAATCATATATCGATATTTTATCGATATTTTTTTTTATGCAACGATATAGTACCGATATTTATTTTCATCGATATTTCTGGCCTCTATTTAGATCTCAATACTTTTCACGGTCATAATCATTGCATGAGGAACTTGGCATATTTTTACAGAGATATTTTTGTTGGGATACATTTCTAAGCGGGAGTTTATTATGCTTGTGAGTGATTTGCTTGACATATTTTGATATTTTATCAATATTTCTCTGTATTTTTGGTTCGGTTTTGGATTTGGTTTTTATTTAAAAACTACATACCTCAACCTTCTTATGTTGCTCTCATGCTTGAGAAATTTTGAAGTGAGTGGGTACCTACACTACTTAAAGCATATTAAAAGCAAATTTTATTAAAATTCCACCTATTAATTTTTCATACGTATTCAAATGAATCTTGGTTTAATCATTTTCTTCATAAAGTAGTAAATTTTACAGCCCATTTGCCGCCTCCTAAGGTTTCCGTACCAAGTAGGGGCCCAGATTGCACCCCCCCCCCCTTCTCCTCCCTCTCCCCTAGAACTGACCCCGAAATGAATGTGCAAAGTCAAAACAAAAGATGCAACAATACATAGAAATTTCTCGAAGTTTTTCAGAATTATGAAGTTTTATAGAATATTCACCGTATGGTTTATTCCAATAAAATTAAAAGAGACAATGCACTTTTGAAGATCTATAAAGATTTAGTTGTAATAAATATTGTTGTAGTCGATATTCCTTTTTTAAGGAATAAAATAAAAAGCACAAAATATACGTATAAGCGGGAATATTTTAATGTTTCTGCTTCTAAAACTTCTAAAAAAAAAAAAAAAAAAAAAAAAAAAAAACACGGACTGAGGTATTATACATATATACAGTAAATCAGGCACGTAGCCAGGGAAATGTACATACAGCCAACATATGTAGAGATAATAGTTTAAAAAACTAAAAAAAACACGTTTTAATAGAAAAGTGAACTAAAAAGTAGAAAATAATTTTAAATAAGTTTGAAATAAGAATAGAGTGATTAACAAGAAATATTTATTTTATCGTAAAAAAGCGTGGGGTGCTTGATGTCGATTGTTGTAAATATTTAATGACAGATATTATACTAAACTCCAACTTAACTTGACATCACTTGGACGGTAGATCGTCACAGTACTCATAGGTATTTAATCCGTTTTGGCGGCGTGAAAGCATAATGTTCGCCAAACCACAACTCTGTAGAGAACAAAAGGCTATATGGTTTGGCGAGAATTATGTCTTCACTCCTCTAAAATGGATTAAATGCCTATGAGCACTTTGATGATCTATCGTCTCGTGATGTCAAGTTAAGTTGGAGTTTACTATAGTAAAAGTAGAACCATTATAAAAATATCTTAAAAAATACAACAGGCTTTTTTACGATAAAATAAATATTTCTTGTAAATCACTCTATTTTTATTTCAAATTTATTTAAAATTATTTTCTACTTTTTAGTTCACTTTTCTATTAAAGCTTGTTTTTTAGTTTTTTAAACTATTATTTATTTTCTACTTTTCAGTTTGGTTTTCTATTAAAACTTGTTTTTTAGTTTTTTAAACTATTAATTATTTTTGTTGCAAACTATAATTTTTTTTAGTTAATTTTTTAGCTAAGTGTACAAAACTCTCCAGTTGTTCGTGCCAATAGTCACATGCTTGTCTCAAATTCAAGTCATGTGTATACCTTAGTACACGCCGTATTACTTGGCACAAAACACTACCATGTCTCTGAATATGAAAAATCGCTAATCCTGAAGATCCTAGCAAGGATAATGCGAGTAAAAAAAACACGCTTTCTATTAAAGCGTGTTTTTTAGTTTTTTAAACTATTAATTATTCAATTGTGAAACGTGAATGAAACTCCCTATTAGTTGATCCGGCCAGTAGTCATATGCTTGTCTCAATTATTAACTCATGCATGTCTCAGTACACGTCATATTAAGGTGAAACTGTGAATAGCTCATTAATTCGGTTATGGCCCCTTAGATTGTGTCCACATTTACATGGAAAACTGTGGTATTTCTAGAGCTATTCCTTGCAAATCCAGAGTTCCGACCAGATGAAAGGAACGCTTTAATATTAGATCAAAACCAATCGGTGGCACGCCCATCATTATTATATGATAAATCTGAATAACTTTTTGCTGATAGTATATCCGTTGTGGGTTATGTAGTAACGTTTCAAATGTCTGTCGATGGTAGGTTCTGTGACTACTGGAGTTGTAACGGGTAACGGAACACCAGGGTTTGATTCCGGAAAAGGTTGGTTTGTTGGAGTTTAACGAGGCAACACAAGCTAATCCTTGCGATAATGCGACAAACTTATAGAATTATGGCATTGCCATCGGTCCTTGATAACTGTACAAAATTTCAAAATAATCCAAAGTTTTGAAGTGGTCGAAAATCGAGTTCAAAGATTCCGTTACATAGATACATACGAAGCTAATAGAAGCATGCTAAAAAAAACGTGTAGCTAAATATATTTGGCATTAATAACAAAAATTATTGTTATGATAAGCTGAGTTATAATTTCCTATCCCCTCACGAGAAAAGTATCTGGCGGCGCCCTTTCATTAAAACTATGTATGTTTGTATGTCGCACAACCAATTTAGAATTAAAACGCAATCAGACATCTACCTTCAACCCGTTTACTAACCATTTTACTCTCTCCGTGTAGATGCGTGCTTTCGAGGACAGTAAACTGTCCGATTCTCTGTCTGAGCGTACTCACCGTTTTACTATCCTCATGTAAATACCCCTTAATACACACACCGATAGAGAAAGATCAAAGTAGTGATTGACCCAACAAAGCCTGGAGTACATTTACTGAATGATAAGACTTTTTAAAGAATAAAGAAAGGAAAAATGACTTACTATTCGGATACTGTCATTATTTAGCTGTTATATAAACTTTGTTATCTGTTTCATTGAGTCATTTCAAAGGAAGCGTTTTTCTGCTATATCTAATTTTTGGAAGGAAATATTTAGTTCTTATCAGTTTACTACAAAATTATTCTACTTTAAAAAGACATTTTCCTCTATGAAAGATAACAAGATGATAAAAGAAACACACTTACTCAAGAACAAGGTAAATAATCAGGTACTTCTAGATAAGCTTTAACAGTGCACTTGGACGAACTTCTCAGGAAGTTCACTGATAAATACAAATCGGTTGAATCAAGGAAGTTTTAATTTTCATTATTTAATTTCAAAAGATGTATTTTTAAAAGTTGTCGAATATGTATAAGAAACACGATCCTTAAAAGTCCACAAGCAGATGTTTGAGTAAAAGGAAACCACAAAACAAAATAGCTTCAATGAGTAACGAAGGAATTACCCTTTGCAAATCGAGTAGTACCTATTCATGGTTTAGTACTTAGTAGATTTTTTCAAAAAAAGTTTTGATTCCATTAAGTACAAATGTGGTTAGTAAGGCTGCGAATGAACATTATAGACAATATATATGAATCGCTCTTTTTGTTTAAAGTAACAAAAAGATGTCCGAAAATAAGATTTTTTTTAGATTACTTTTGAGATACCATATTGAATTTGCCACATTTATCGCTTCGAAAGTGTCGCGAATTAAAAATTAGTTTCATGTTGGTAACAATGATAAATATGCCCGTAATGGATAATGAGCCCGTAATGGCCCGTCCCGTAATCGATAGGGTAATGGAGCATGCTCTTTTCTAAAAACTTAGTTGGAACAGTAAATTATGGTTGAGAAGGCGTCCTCGCGTGGGGCTGCATATCCACATAAGGATTAAAAAATTTGATATTTAGTGATAGGGTAAT
The DNA here is from genome assembly GCA_963978545.1 of Linyphia triangularis. NCBI lineage: Eukaryota > Metazoa > Arthropoda > Arachnida > Araneae > Linyphiidae > Linyphia > Linyphia triangularis. Next base: position 60,818,416 of record OZ021732.1, read on the forward strand.
GGAGCATGCTCTTTATTCGAATATTTTAAACAACAATTTAAAATTATCAAGAATTCAGAATAAATTTGGAGACAACTTTGTTTAGAATACAAAGAAACGACATTGAAACGAAAAGAGTTAAAAGGAACCATAATAAGGATGGTAGAATATTGATGCAGAAGTTATACAACACAAATTCAAAATAATAGAATAACTTAACTTTCTAAACAAAACTTGGCAATGCGTCGTCTAAAATGAACATATTCAAATTAAAAGAGGGCCATATGTTATTCAAGAATTGGTAAAACAATTTTCAACAACTATACAGATATTATTTAAACAATTTAAGGGTCTTGGAACACATTTCAAAATTATGTGGATTTCTTATATGGGTAAAAAAATTACAATAATCAATTCATTCAATATGAATTTGGAAAGCAGACAAAATATTTGCATACCTGTTAACCGATAGGTTGCAACAAGTATAAAGCTTGGCACTCGGAAAATCTAACGCTAGTGTTTTGCTAAAAATGGGTCGTCAATATGATATTTCTGAAACAACGAAATTGTATATTTTATCATTGTTTAAAGCCGGAAAGAAACAACAATTATCTCGGATCAGATGAATGTTTCATAATCTACGGTTTCAAAATTTTTAAAGGAATATACAATAACGGGCCAACTAAAAAGTAACCGAAGTAAATGTGATAGTAAGCTTGTAGCAACTGCTAGAGATGAACGCAAACTAAAACGAATAGTCCAAAATATTCGCATTAAAACTGTTTCTTACAACAATAAGTGTTGGAAAGAATTTGGAGATGTCTTGCTAAAGTCAACTACACTTTGGCGATTGTATAAATTTGAGTTTCAATCTCGGGTCCTCAAAGTAAAACCAAAGGTGGAACTTGAAGCAGAGACGTGCACGAATCTTCTGGTGCAAAGAGTAATTCATCTGGAGTTTTAAACAAGATTTATCAAATACATCACGTTTTAAACGCTAAACACTAACACTTCCTTCATCTACAGATATTTGAAATAAAGATTTATTTCTGAATAAAACACGTGCCCAGTTTTGTTGTCTCCATATGTGCTTCTCTTTGCCGAGAGTCGTGCACGTCTCTGCTTCATGCTCATCTTTGGTTTTACTCAGGGGACCCACGATTAAAACTCAGATTTATTACCTAAGTGTATAGTTGACTTTAGAACATATACAGATTCTTTCCAACACTTATTGATGTAAAAAATAGTTTTAAAGCGATTATTTTGAAGATTCGTTTTAATTTATATTCATCTCTGGCATTCATTATAAGCTTTCTACCACATTTACTGCGGTTACTTTTTAGTTGGCCGGTTCTTTAATATTCTTTTAAAATCTATGAAATTGTAGATTGTGAAACATTAATTTGATCCGAGATAAATTGTTGTTTATTTCCAGCTTCAAACAATGATAAAATACACAATTTCGTTGTTTCAGAAATATCATACATATCATAACCCTCACATTGACGACCCATTTTTAGCAAAACACTAGCGTAAGATTTTCCTAGTGCCAAGCATTATACTTGTCGCAACCTCTCGCTTAACAGGTATGAAAATATTTTGTCTGCTTTTCAAATTAAAATTAAATGAAATGATTATTCTAATTCTTCAACCCATATAAAAATCAACGTAATTTTAAAATGTGTTAACGACCCTTAAACTGTTTAAATAATATCTGTTTAGTTGTTGAAAAATGTTTTACCAATTCGTGAAAAACATGTGGCCCACTTTTAATTTGAATATGTTCATTTTACACGACGAATTGCCAAGTTTTGTTTAGAAAGTTCTGTTATTCTATTATTTTGAATTTGGATTGTACAACAGCACACTCTAAGCACAGACGTTTAAAAATTGTTGTAGATGCTGCCAGATATCCTACAAAGTACTAAATTACCAAAATATTGCAATATTTATTAATATGTAAAAGTTTCTTTTTAAGTGTACAAAGAGTTTTATGAGGTAACTTTTTTGTTACATTTTGATTATTGATTTATGAAAAAAAAAAAAAATTCTAGTATGTTTTTAAAATGTTTGTAAAGTTTCGTTGAGAATAACTTACATGGATATTAGTAAAAATACGAATTTTTATTATTGGATTGATCAGTATTTCATTGAAATTCGTAAGCGTATGAACCATTTTGGGAGCCACTGCATACATTCAAAACTCCTTAACATTAACTCGTAATAGAATTAAAGATGTGCTCATAATATCTCAAGTTTATCTTAGAGGAATATTTGTTTCGGTATCCAAACAAAAAGAAGTAGGATTAAAGTACAAAGTAGGTATTCAAAACTAAATTTCATAGTTTTTTAAATAGGGTTTTAGTTAAAAAATTAGACTTTTTTTTAATAATCACTTTGAGTATACTTTAGTATATTTAGTGCAAAGGATAAATATATAAAAAATATCTTGGGATATAAGGCAGAAAATCAAGATTTTGATGGCTACTTGTTTTGAATGGAAAATTATTCAAGAGCTATTGATTGGGAGTTCATCTTAAGCTAATTTCCATTTTAAAATAATGAAAATCATTGCAATTTGTATCCAGTTAGAAGTGAATTATGATTCATATTTTTTTGAAACACAATGAGGCATTTCCTCTTCCATTTTTAACCCATGAATTTGTGATTTTTAATTATGTCTAATGTGACAAAAAAATTCTATCCTCAGAGACTTCATCAGTAGTTTGTTTTCTTAATTAACGAACTTCTGAAGACATTTGTGTTTTGTTTAGAATGATTTTGGCGGGTCTCTTTACGGGAAAGCGGGACAATTTGGCGGAACATTCGGTCAGGAGGACTGTCCCGCCAAAATTGATACGTTTGGTCACATTAATTATGTCACAATGTTGAATCAAGAGTACAATTTATAACAACAGTATTATTTTTGTGAAAATAGATCTAATCGTTTAAAGAGAAAGGATGTAAAATTCATTCGACAAAAGATAGTCGTGAGGTGAAAAAAGTTGGAACCGTTTGAGGTGAAGATATTCTTTTGTTTATCTTATTGATTTCGAAACACTCATTTGACATTGCAGCGAGTGACAGCTCCACACGTGCCGAGAAATTAAAGGGGCGTGGCTTAATATCAACTGCGACCTAAACGACCTTCAAGACGCACACAAGCATGCAAATCTCTTATTTCCATTGGGAAGCTTGTACTTAAAAATTGTCTGTCGGTATGTATATGCTAAATGGGCAATAAAACTGTCAAATGCATGAAGTTACTTTTAATTTTATACGCGGAAATTATAAGATGGTTATATTATATTGTAGTTACGCCATCAGTTAAAGGTTCTCATTGATTCTGGCAATAAATGTGAATTCAACAGGGAAATTGTGGTTATCTAAATAAATCGAAATGCATGTTAATCTTTTTAAAAATCGTGCTAATAATTCATGTCAAATACAAACTTTAATTTTTAAGTCTGACGTTCTTCTTGTTTCGGACAATGGGAGCATTTACAATTTTACTCTTACATAAAAATATTAAGTTTAAAGAGAAGGAGATGACAGCTATGAGGCGACCTTGAATGCATTTTGCAACATTGTAAACTTTTTAAAGCTGTTGCAATCTTATTGTTAGTGTTTAAATTTTTTAGTTTTGTCTAGACTTTTTAAATTCTACAATAAAGATATATACATTCAATATATAAGGATACTGTTTACTTTTAATAAAGTTGAAAAATTTAATTTCCAAGAAATACATTAAAGTGAAAACTGATTTTCACTTTATAAAATTACAAATTTATCACCCATTGCATTTATTTAAAAGGCTTTTTAAAAAATGTACGATTTTATTTTTTATGTATTACAATCTTTTGGAATTCAAGTAGGTACTGAAAATATAGGAAATACATAAGAACGTCTCAATTATATAAAATATTAGTTCTAGCAGAGCGTGGTTTCGATCCACGGACCTCTGGGTTATGGGCCCAGCACGCTTCCACTGCGCCACTCTGCTGTTAGCGATTAAAGGAGGAAAAGGTTAAACTCAAACATCTACATTTTCTTTCGCTTTTGCCCTTATTCACTTGTTTTTCCTCTTCTCCGTGGAGCAGACTGACGCAGCAGTAAAAACCTTGTCTGATGGATGGAAACTTTTCTCCTTTGAAAATTGTTTTCTCTGTAGAAATAGAGTTTTTGAATATGATTTTCTATTCTTATAGGTATACCGAAAAGTGTTGTACAATATTTCTACATCATCTATATTTGATTCATTATCAAATCGGAACTTTTTTTGGTTTATGTAATGGATGATTCATTTCACTGCTATTATATATATAAAAAAGTTTATGTTTGATGTATTAAAGGTAACTTTGTCTTTTACACATTTTATTTAAGGTAAACATTTAATTAAGTGATAAATGTATTGCTTTTCGTATTTGTAATGTGGAAGTTGACACTAGCGAAAAAAACAATACTCTTAGCTTACTTGTGGTTTGGAATCCATGTTAAGCTGTAGATCCCGGCCTGATTAGACATCATTGTGCATAAAGATAGTTCGTTGAGCGTACAAACCAGCCAATTATATTCTCAATCAAATATATTTTGGGTAATGTATGGCGACCAAGAAAGAAGAAACGAAATCATTTAGAAATGGTTTTAAGAAAACGCAATTTAAGATTTCAAAACTCATAGAAGCCTATTAAAACGTTTTGTTTTTTTCTGTGAATAATGTTTGATACGTATAACAAAGCACTCTGCTCAATTTTCACAAAAAGTGGACATAAATTACACTTATCTTCAAGTATTTATTTATTATAAACATATAAAGTTACAGAATTCTAAAGGCATTAACTAATTATCGTTATCGATACATCTGTGCTCTTATTTACAAATTGGAATTATGATTCTAAAATATTTCATTGTACAAAATTTTAATATAAAATATTTGTGTTACATTTATTTCGTTTTAAAATTTTTTTTCAGGAGTAGTCAGTTATAAAGTATCTTTCTAATAATTTTATTTACAATTGATTACAAGAATTTCTAAAGTGATGTCAAAGGCACATTTTAAAAACTAACATATAATGTAATTTTGTAAACTTTATTGCAGATATATTATACTGTTAATGATTATAATTGTTCCAGCACACACACTCCAATGCATTAGAAAACATTGATTATTTTTTAAATTCATAATTCATACATGGTTACGCAAAATTGGTGACACATAATCTAGATACTTGTAAGCATGAACTAACAATTTAGATTCCATTTTTCTTGAAAAAAAAAATATATATATACAGTTTGAACATTTGTTATTCATACAGCAAAGATAAAAATCATATTAACTATGATTTTAAATTCGTTTGTCACTTCACTGTTTTCGCGTAATGCTCCTTTTAACCTCATAACAGTTCAATTCTCATGCCCTACCCTAAAGAGTGTGAGCTGATATGGTGATCCTTACCTTTTCTAGGCGTTGTTGTTCCTCAGGGCCGTCTTCTGGATGAAGAATCCCTGCTGCACGGGTTGGAATTAATTATCCTGATAGACAGATCGAGCAGCGTGGACCCGGAGGATTTCAAGAAAGGCGTAGGATTCATAAAATTCCTTCTCTTCCAGTTCGGAGTCAGGAATGGAAACAATACATGTAACAACAACTCTCAATTTTTTAAATTTTTTTTATTTCTTTTTAGTTTGGAAGACTGGTTAGATATTTATGGATAAGGTAGACATGTAACTTTTTGATAATTTTGAAGAAAATATAATTCCTATAAAAATTATTAGATGTGCTAGGTAATTTTATCGAAAACTATTAAAATATGTATCTTGATATTTGATCCAAGGTTCTTGTCCGACATGTAGTAGTATTATGTATAGAAATGAATTTCTAAGACCAATTTTTTTTTTTTTTTTTTTTTTTTTTTTTTTTTTTAATAATCACATTTAATTTTGTGCCAGGAATAGTACTAAGCATTGACAGATTTTTTTTTCTTACAATTTTTGTAAAAATTGGTAACTTTGGTTGGTAAAAGCTAAAAATGTTGTAATAATTTGTAAAGTGGTTGAATAAAGTTCAATAACAATGATAAAAGCAAACAATTGTATTACCATTTTATTAGAAAAGTAGAGCTGGGGAACGTGATTGTCTTTGTTGCGATGATTTTAATAAAATAATGCAAATATGGCAGCTCTATAAAGCGTTCCTAGCTTAGATGACTTATAGATGCCCTATTACAATATAAATCACCTCATAGGCGTAACGAGAAGAGGGGGGGGGGGGGGGGGAGTTTTAACCCTTTCTCCATTAGATTGAGAAAAATTACGCAAACATACTCCTTTTTTCCCCAACCAATTCTATGTTGATTATTACTCAAATTATCCCTTAAATTTCATTATTGGTAATTACTCAGTGTTTTACTAAGGTAGTCAAATGCTATACTAAACTACAAGACGTTCATACAACTAATGTACCATTGAACGTCTTGCAAATTGTAAAGCTAATAAATGTATATTTGACTTAATTAAAATAATTATTTTTAAATTAACTTTTCCACCAACTAGTATTGTATAAAACAAAAACATAACTATAGATTTATTATAATTTTAGAATTCTAATTTGTTTACTAGTAGAAAAAAGAGCCAAAATGACCGATGCGTACCGCAGAGAATTTCCTATTATCGATTTAGAAAAATATATTTATCAATGTTCATGGAAGTTTCTTTAATGTTTATTTTTGGCAGTGTCTGTTTGAAATATTTCGAGGGGTCCGCCGCTGGTTCTATTTTGTTTACTGACCCTGAAAAAGTTTCTTCGAAAATATTGTTTTCATTTATTTTACAATTATATCTTATCCTTTCCATTTCCATGTTTTTAAGAACATTTTCCGACTTTTTTTTGAAGAATAGAAGTCTTAAGAAATTTCCTTTATCTTCTAGGTTTGTAAAATTGTACTTCTTAAAGGACTTGAACTTTTTTCAATAAGATAAACTTCTTTCTTTTTCTCCTCTCTTATCCCCTCCCCCTTTTTTTTTTACTAGTGTAATGAGTCCATATTTTTGAGATTACCCCCCCCCCCCCTTAAACCAATCCTAGTTACATCTATGAACCATATAAATAAAAATTTAGTAACTCAAACAGTTTTTGAGTTTTGTTATTAACTTACTGATGTTACAATATTAACAAAAAGGATCCTACCTGAAGAAAAATACATTGAAATTAATCGAAAGTTCTAGGTCAGAAATCTGTAAGAAGCCAATACGTTAATTGGCCACTTTTAGTAGAATCCCTGCTGCACTCTGACACTTACAGCGCAGCAGCGTTAGGTTGCTGTGAAACGTTGATCACTTTAAGCTCGTTGAACACTTTAAGCTCGTTGTCATCCATTTGTATCGCAAGAGAATTAGTTTTTTTTTGTCGTTGTTTTGGTTTTTTTCTTTTCTTTTTAAACTTCTTGTTTTTAATAATACTTTCCGATATCCCAATTGAAAAGTTTAATTAAAAATTTAATTCTATTAGCAATATATATATATATATATACACACAAAATAACACTCTTAAATAGATTATTTAAAAATTTATGTTATTACCAATCAAAATATTTTAATGTCTCTGAAAACCGCATTATCTTTTATGGTTCATAAAAATAAAACCTCAATTACTATGACTAAAATTAGCAATTATTTAGTATTATATTATATTTGATAGAATATAGACGGAGCAAGATTGGTTTAGTTTTCAAAATATAAATTGAAAATAAACCAAGTTCCATTTTATCTATGCCATGCATTTATGTATTAGTGTATTTTATGTATGTCATGTTTGGAAAGTTGGCTGTATAAAAATTACGAATTTAATTTTAGAAAACGAGAACTTGTTCATTGAATCAATAAGAAATACTTAAGTTATAATAAATATTGTCTGGATATATAAGCTTTTTAAAACACTTTTACTACTAAGCATCGATTCTTTTTTTTTTTTTTTTTTAAATAGTAATATATTTTTGGAATTTGTTAACACCGTAAACCAGGGCTACTTGGGTCCAGAATGATAAAGTGATGTACTATCGCTCCTGATACTGGTTTACTGAAACGTCCGACTTACTTCTTAGTACGGATGACTTAAGAGCTACGTCGAACATTTAAATAAACCAGTACCACTATCAGGAACAACATACATCACTTATCATTCTAAGTTCAAGTAAGTTCCTTGCGTCCAAGTAACCCTGATTTACGATATCTTTTCTGTTGGAATATTTTCAATTACAATTTTTGTTGTAGCTGGAACAAGGGCAGCAGTATTAACTTTTGGAACAAATGTGGAAATACTTTTCAACTTGGACAGTGTAACTATTGCAAATGCTAGAGTAGCTAGCGCAGCTTTGGATACTCTAATGGTAAGAATGAATTAGGAAATAAAGTGAGGGAAGTGCATAATCTTGTATTGAATACAAAAAAATTCTGGGAAGCAGAAGTTGAGCCTGCACACTCTCTTTGGGCTACAGTGGGTCTTTGATTTGATTTAATGAAAGATTTGTTTCATAGTTGGAATGTTACTTGCTAACCTAATTTTATCTGACATTCAATTGCAAAATCCCCCTTTTACGAGTATAAACAGCTATGAAACGGATATTCTTTTAGGATAAGTAAAGAATCTGTATATTTTTCAAAAATTCAAAGCAGGTGATTTTTATTTAAAAGTTACAAAGATATAAGAAAATTGTGTAATACTTTCTGGAATTTTTTTTATTCATTTCTGCTTCAATTTTTCAATAAATATCACATGATAATGTTTAATGCTCCTGTAAAACGAACTTTTCCTTATTACTTTTTCATATTAGCCTTCCATCCTCCTTTTGTTGTAATGAAATATTCAGTGTTTTCGTCTGTATATGAGAATGGTTAATAGGACTAGAATAAAAATGGACCAAGTGTATATTTATTCAGAAAACCAATTAAAATTCCAAACGGCGAATTCAAACGACAGAATGTCCTTTTCTAAAACTTAAACAGCTGAAAACTATAACTGTGTTTAAATTTATTTAATGTAAATTAAAACGATGTAATTTTTCTGCTGAAGAAGGTCATATTCTTTAAACTTAAAAATCTGAATGTATCGTAAAATAGGGTGAATCGGAACACTTTTCAACTTTCAAAGTAAAAATCGGATGTAATAAGATCGTTAACGAACATATATTTGACATTGAAACTTGGGATAGGAACACAAAATTATCATAAAAAATCTTTTAATATGACAGATAAATTGTTTTTGTCAAAATTATTCTCAAAACAAATCATATGTTTGAAAGTGTGTCAACTATTCTCCTAACCTAATTTAATACAAGATCTTTCAAATAGTCTTTAAAACTAAACATATTTTTCAAAATACTTTATGTTTGCGTGCCGTAAGACTATAAATTCCTTAAAATATCCGGAGGAAGAGTGCATTTTGTAAAACACGCTTATGTACCCATAATCTTGTGGGTTTAAAACTTTGCCCTTATAGTCTTTATACAAATGGATTGCGTTTTTCAATATACTTTAAAGATAAGAAAGTAATCAAAAGAAAACTACTGGAACAATTGGATTTTCTGCCATGCGGAAACAATAGGCTCCTCTTCTGACGTTTATTCAAGCCTACAATCTTGATTACTGTCTTGAAGTAAGTAATTTGACTCTTCTTGTGGTTGAATCTTGTGTGAAACAAAATCTTACCAAAAAATCGTTTTTTAATACCACATTTCTTGTGTTCCGATTTACCCCGCAAATCTCAAAAAAAAAAAAAAAAAAAAAAAAAAACAAGAAAAAAAAAAAAAAAGAAGAAAAAAAACGTGAAATAAAAAAGTTTTTAAAATCAAGTTAAATTAAGTATGGTATGTTGTTGTGGATAATTATACTTTTCTAAAAAAATATTAGTTAAGTCGATAACACGTACAGGTACATGCTAGTAATTACTGAATAAGTTTTGGAGAGCTTAAAACTAAATGGATTGTATGCACGCTGTTTCATAATTATTATTATTATTTTAAAAAAAAAAAAAAGGACAGAGTTGAAAATGCCACTAAACATATGTTCCAAGATTCAAACACATTTTCCAAATAAGAAAATATATATAATTAATAAACTTGCTTTATTTGAATAAAATAATAATTTTTTTGTAATTTAACTAAGTTTCGTTCCGATTCACCCCTCAGTTCCTATTCACCTCATTTAACGATGCATAATGTACATATTTATTGATGTAATTCTCCTGTTAAAGGCAGTAATATACCGTAAATTTTAGAATGTTTGTGCACTAAATCCTTCGACTCGATTAAGCTTAATATTAAAATTTTGATTAACGTACATTTATTATCAGTGATCAATGCGTTCCAAACTCAAATTTCCTCCTTCTCCAGTCTTAGCTACAAAGCTATGGAAAAAATGTGCGCAATCACTGACTATAAATGAATACAATGTAATACCTAAAACAGCGATTCTCATCCTGTGGGCAGGGGGGCACCCCTGTGGGCGCGAGCACACTAGAGGGGAGGCGCGAGAATATCCAAGAGAAAATATTATTTAAAAAAAGCTTATTAACTCACATAGAAAACAAAATACATTTCGACATATATAACAAATAAAGTAAAACAACTTACTAAATCAAAGCTTACTTAATCAAAACATACTAAATTAAAATAATTATTTAATAATTATTAGTGGTTTCCTTGGGCCTGTCTTGCAGAGCAAAGCTTTTCGAAGGGAGGCTTAATATTAGAAATAGCCACTCTCAATTTTGTTTCTATATTTAGCCGAGATCTATATTTTGTGTTCAAAGAAGCCACAGCAGAAAATCCAGTTTCCCAAATGTAATACACTATCTGGCCAAAAGTATCCTGACACCCAGTGGTACGGACTTAGAGCGTCATGAGGCACATATTAATATGATGTTGGTCCCCCTTTTGCATCGATGACAGCCTGCCCACGTATGGGAAGGCTTTCCACCAATTTTTGATAGGTGACTATAGGAATTGCCTTCCAGGCGTCCATCACAGCTGAAGTGAGTGCTTGCAGTGAAGATGGTCGATTTGGCTGGCTACGCAATCTGCGCTCTAATTCGTCCCAAAGGTGTTCTATGGGATTTAGATCGGGGCTCTGAGAAGGCCAGTTCAGTTTTTGAACACCCATTTCGTCAAACCAAGTCTGTGCAAGCCTCGATGTGTAAATGGAGCAGTTATCCTGCTGGAAGAGAAATGGGCCTTCCCCGAAATATTGCCATAGAGTTGGGAGTGCAGCATTGTCCAGGATGTCCACATACATCTCAGAGTTCATGTTTCCAACCACAGGAACTAACGGACCCAGGCCAAACCACGAGAAACACCCCTACACCATTATGCTTCCACCACCAAACTTAACAGTGGGCACAATGGAGTCACTATAGAAACGTTCACCGGGCATCCGCCAAACCCAAACGCGTCCATCCGACTGCCAGACTGTAAAGCGAGATTCATCACTCCAAAGAACAGTTTTCCACAGTCCAATGACGGTGAGCTCTACACCATTGCAATCGATGCTTCGCATTCTGTGGAGTGATGTTCGGCTTGTGAGCGGCTGCACGACCATGGAATCCCAAGTCTTTTAACTCTCGACGGACAGTCCTTCTGCTAACACTAACGCCTGATGAACTTTGGAACTCCTGAGAAATTTCCACCAACGAAGACTTGCGATTTTGTTTCACTACCCTTTTCAGAGTTCTGCGGCTGCGTTCACCAAGTGTTTTCGGCCTACCGGTTCGTTTTTCTGCCGTTTCATTGCCTCGACGTTTTTACTTCACAATTACATCACTCACAGTCGATTTAGGCTTCTGTAGAATGTCCGCAATCTCACGAACTGATTTCCCACAAAGGTGGCATCCCACTATTCTGCCACGATCAAACTCACTAAGCTCCTTTGACTTACTCATTGCCTCACAAATGCATAAATACAATCTGACAAACCACTACCAACACTTTTATAGCTTTCAATTACGTATCAAATTGCGTCACTCACCAGAACCACTTTTTTAAGGGGTGTCCGGATACTTTTGGTCAGATAGTGTATGTTAATAATTGTAATAGAATGCGAAATGTCCTTGTTCTTAGTGCAGAAAAATCATCCTCTACTCCTGCCCAAAATTCAAATATTGATTTATTACTAAATTGTCTTTTGGTTTGGCTACTTGTCGTGAAGTCTATGAATTTTTCTTCCTTCCTCGTCAATTGAAAGTCCTTCGCGAGTCTTATTAAATGGATCCCTAACCCACTCGTAACTTGCTATCAGTTTGTCGTCAGCAAGAAAATACTTTTTAAAATTCTTTGCCAGCATGGCTAAATGATTTTCAATGGTTACAAAAACAACTTTTTCATGTTCTTCTTCAGCATTGTAAGTTTTAGTACAATCATCCACATTTGCAAACATTGTTAGGTTTTTTTGCTTTAAATTTCTGCTCCACAATACCAATTTTCTACAAAAAGCATTAACTTTATCACTCGTATCCAACATATGGGTATTTGCTCCTTGGAGTTGAAGATTCAAGTTATTTAATTACTCGAATACGTCGACCAAGTAGCTCAATTTCATCACAAATAAAACAACGCGAAAATTCTCGGCTTCCGGTCTGTTTTCTTCTTCTAGGAAAATGACGATTTCTTCTCTTAATTTATAAACACGTTGCAAAAATTTCCCACGTGATAACCATCTTGCCTCGCAATAAAATAGTAACGCTGAATTTACTGAACCCATGGCTTTACAAAGTGCGGTAAAGATTCTCGATTTCAGGGGTCTCATTTTTATACAATTTACTACGGTAGTTAACACAATATTCAGACCAGGACTCATTGCTTTCGAAGCCAAAGCTTCTCTGTGGATCATGCAATGTGTCCAGACGCAATGAGGCGATTTTTGTTTTACAAGTGCTTGTATACCTTGAAATCTTCCGGACATTGAACGAGCACCATCGGTGCATATTCCGACGCAATTTTCCATTCAATGTTTGCTACGTTCATAAAATCGTTTAAAATAGCAAATAATGCGAGCGCTGTTGTTTGGAGTCCTATTGGTTTGCAGAAACGTAATTCTTCTACTACTGACATATTATCACAAAATCGAACATAGGCAATGAAATGAGCATCTTTATTACTATCTGTTGCTTCATCAAGCTGTATTGAAAACAATTTGTCACGCAACTTTGAGAAAAGCTGACACTGTACATCTTCAGCTATATCACCAATTCGACGTGCAACAGTATAATTTGTAAAAAGTATGGACTGCAATTGTTTTGAAAAATTATCTCCTAACATAGTTTCTACAATCTCAATTGCTTCTGGCAAAATAAGCTCTTCACCAACTGTGTGAGGTTTTTTACATCTGGCTATTTTATATGAAACTTTGTAAAATGCAATTAAAGCTTTTTTATTCACAGACAATGATTTTTGCTTTTTATATGATTTTAATTCGAAGAATTCTCTGGGTTTGCTGACGTACTCACTATGAAGCGTTTCTAAATGCCGTTTAAGTTTATTAGGCTTCATACTGTCTGCGGCCAATATTTTTGAGCTAATGATACACAGGGGCCTTTCTTCTTCATTTATTTCAGTACTGGTAAACCCAAAATTTAAGTATTCTTGAGAATATTTTATTTTCCGAACCACGCTAGTCTGTGTACTTGTTGATGCTTGACTATCGTCTAATTCTCGCTTACTTCCGATTTAAAATTTATCCATGAGTCTTCATAAATCTACAGCCGTGAATATTTAATATGATGAATTGCAATTAACACGAAAACATATATAATATACACATTCACGATAGATTCGATAGCGATAGAAGGATCGCCTCGAATGAGACTGTCTGGAATTGAAACTTGTGATATCGAACATTTTCCTTCTTCCTATGAGAAAACATTTGCTTTGTGCATATATTCGAGACAGAATCGAATCGGTTGTTTTCACCTCTCGCTTAGCAAAATGCCTGACGTGGTTTCTCGTCAACGTTAGTTCGCTTTTACTCTTGTTTCGGCAGTTAGTTAAAAATAATTTAAAAACCCAATCCAAAATACTCAATATACATTACTGTTGTATACATTTTATTGTAAGCGGAGGCGCGATGAAAATTATGATTAAAAACTAGGCTGCGAATACTGAAAGGTTGAGAAACACTGACCTAAAACGTTTGAATAGTCAGTCTAAAACAAAAAAAAAAAAATGCTAAAAATTTACCTTAAAACCTAAAAATCCAAATTTTTTTTTTTTAATAAACGAAACTTTCCTTTCTTTCTTCTCTTGAGCTTTTGAGGTTGGGACACATGAAAGAATTTATACAGAAAAAGCTCTTGATGGTTTTAAATAGTTTTGGAAATTTGAGTTTCTTTTTACATCTTATCAGTCGCATTGGCCAATGCTGAAAACAGGGTTTCTGGAAGATTGGCCAATTGTGACCAAAACTCGAGCATTATTCCAAAATGCATAAAGATCTCAATAATATCCCAAACCTTTTTTGCCTTCAGTAGCTTTTTTAAAAATAAAATATTTCAATTTCAAAACCGTGCATCGACATTTCATAACTTCCAGTCTATTTTATCCAGCATTGGCCGAGATTGGCCAATATCGCTTCTGACGGCTGTTTTACAACGTTTCACATCAAGATTGGCAACCGTTATTGGACAAAGTTGTTATGCTACTAGAGGGTATGCTGTCTAGAATCCTAACCTTGAAATAAGAATAACTATTGTAAATGTATTGAGTTTTGATTAACTAGCCAGGAGAAAATGCGAGTGAAACTTTATTCTGTTAAGTATCTTTTTAAAATTCTAAATAAAACTCAGAAATAAGGCAACTTTAACATTGTTTGATCTTGTATTAAGATATTAAAATCAAATATTTCCAATTAAGTAACATAACTTATTTGTATTTTGGTTGGTCTTCTTTCTGTTTGCATAATTACAGAATAATTTTAACTATTGACATTGTTTAACGTACAATTCACCAACCTACTTTAAACAAACAAACAAACAATACTTTTCTACAATTCTGTAGTTACTGCGTTCACCCATCAGGATATGCTGGAAATTCTAATGTGTTAATATCATAGCTGAGGAGCTTGTGTATAGAATGCTCCAGATTCATTATAGTATCAAAATTTTCCTTTAAATTTTATATTAAGTTAACTTCTAAATTTCTCAATTGTAAAATGAACTGCAACAATGCCGTTCATTTTAATATTCATTCAATGGCAATTGGTTTTAAATTACACAGAAAAAGAGATAATTAAAGTTTTTGCAATTTTCTCCTGCTGGTGGACCCACAATTTATTCTAAAGAATAAATTTTTAAAAGTTAACCGAAAAAAAGCAAAACATATATTTCCCTTTAATGTTGTTGATTAGTTTCTACTAATGTTGCTTTATCTAAAACTCAAAATTTTATTTGAAATTGTGGTAGCCATATTTTGACCGTCAATGTGTTCTGCAAAATTTTACTTTACAGTCGGTAGATTTAATATATGAGCACCATGGCTTATATAATTGTTCCACCAACTGTAGATTTAGGGAACGTCCAAAGACTGACGTTAACTGCAAACTAGATAAAAATTTGTATGAAAATATTGACATTTAGCACATTTTTTATTTACCATTGGTTGTAGTATAAAATTATGTAACTTCAACTTTGGTTGTTCTGTCATTAAAACATTTTTACAACCATGAAGAAACTTGTTTTGACAATTTTTGGTCATTGATTGTTCCTGTGTTACAAAAATAAATCATAAAGTTATTTCAATTATCGAAGTATCTATGTGCACTTGTACACAGAAAAAGTGTGTTTTAAATAAATAATTATTTTCAACAATTGTAGAGACTTAGTGCATGAATTACACTTTTAAGTTGATCATCCACTGAGTTTTTCAATTATACACTTACCACCATACTTAACAGGAAAGAATTACTTTTTGAATAAACATGTCAAAATTATGAAATATTTTAAGATTGCTTTACAAGTTGCTAGTAGCTGGCATACCTGCTGGTAAATTGATTGGAAGGTCACTGGTACAGGAGGACTG
The DNA here is from genome assembly GCA_963978545.1 of Linyphia triangularis. Lineage (NCBI taxonomy): Eukaryota > Metazoa > Arthropoda > Arachnida > Araneae > Linyphiidae > Linyphia > Linyphia triangularis. The sequence continues at coordinate 60,834,453 of OZ021732.1, forward strand.
GAATGACAGCTTTTCATTTTCACAGTACCAGCAACTGGAATTGGAACGGGCAGACCAGCTGGTATAAATCGGTGGTCATTTGGAAAGCTCGAGAGATTTAAAGTTAATGTGCCACGAAATAGAAAATATTTGATCTACTGAAGCTGCTAGGTACTGGTGTACTATTGACAAACAGGTTTTTCCAGTAACTGACATAAAGAGTTTACTCGGTGCTAGTTCACCTTAGAGACTTCACCTGGTGCGCTGACTGTCCACACGTAAACTAACCTAGAGAATTAAATAACACTTATATTTATGAAATTGAGATATCTTTCATTGAATAAGATCTTTTGATAGCCCGGGGGTGGTGGGACTGCGATGCAGGAAGCCTTGATGAGCGTGTTTACTCGACTGCCCGACTTGAGAGAAGGTGCAAAAAAGGCTCTCTTCATGCTCACCGACGGAGAGCCCAACATCGGCACAGAAGAGGACACACTCTTTTTTGCCAGGCAGCTTAGAGAAGAGAGAGGTATGAGTTTCTCATCGCAAATGAATATTGAAATAAAGCAAAGCAATCTAAAATGCTTCACAGTAAAGCTTGGTACTAATCTTTAAAATTTTGTTCAAGATATTTTGGTGTTTTGTGCATAAAAATATTTCATTGAACTTTGTGCTAATAACAAACCAAAACCAATTAAATTTAATATAAAGTTGTAAAATGTTACTGGTGATTAATCAAGAAAAAAGAACTAAAATTGTGTTAAATAATGTTAAATATTTTTTTTTTCAATGTAATTTATTACAAACTTAGTGATAATTTTTTTTTCCAAATAGGATCCTTCATCAACAGCTTTAATTTTAATACTTATACAATGAAACGTTGTTTTAATGTCAAGAGACTGTCAAATTTCAAAATTTTATTACAAAGCATCTATTCAACTACTTGTATAGTAATTACGTTGCACATTTCATTTGAATCATCAATCGCAGTCTAAGTTCATATTGTTCAGATTCGAAGAGACGGAAAAAAAACATACAGATTAAAATCCATTTAATTAAATATGCGATCTTTCAGAATGCACGATTAATTCAAAATGCCCCTTTTTCACAAAATGCTGAGTACTAAATTGTTGTTTTCAGATTTCGAGATCTTTACTGTGGGCATAGGAAGAGGAGTCAACCGTCAACTGCTAGCCAAACTTGCATCTGAACCTGCCTTCAATCACGTCTTCGTGTTGAACAAGTACTCAGATTTAAACAGCGTCATAAAGACAATAAGGGTCAAGAAGCCAAAAAGTAAGATAACTATATATATATATATATATATATATATATATATATATATATATATATATATATATATATATATATATATATATATATATATATATATATATATATATATATATATATATATATATATATATATATATATATATATATATATATATATATATATATATATATATATATATATATATATATATATATATATATATATATATATATATATATATATATATATATATATATGTATATATATATATATATATGTATATATATATATATATATATATATATATATATATATATAGGTATGTATATATATATATATATATATATATATATATATATATATATATATATATATATATATATATATATATATATATATATATATATATATATATATATATATATATATATATATATACAAAAATCACATATTCTATAAGCTTTTTTTCAACATAGAAATAACCATGAAAATACATTTAAAATAGTATTTTGGTAGATTATTGAAAGTTACAGATTTGTTAGCTTATAATATCTAAATAGTATAGATTCTTTGATTTTCAAAAAATTTGAAATGACATTCATTTTGGGACAAAAGATGTATAAATAAAAAAATGCATACACCTTTGAAAGTAATAGATTTTCGGAAAAATCATTGCAGGCAAATTCCTTTATTTTAAACATCCCTCTTAATTTATACATAGAATTAAGCTGAGTGCTTATATGATTAATTAGTACATAATTTATTTACAGTGAGTCTTAAAATAAAGATACTCTCCATTTAATGATTCCAATCAAGTTTCTTTCTGATTGCACATCTTACACACTTTTAAAGATAGAGAGGGGAAAAAATGGTTCAAACAAGCGGCTCGTTCCTTTATTGCAGTGATATAGTTCAATAATATCTGAAGTTATCAAAGAGAATCCATCTGTAGCAACACCTATGCATTTATTAAGATCGATGTTGAGGCTTTTTCTAGTATTAAACACAATTTTACCTAACTTTCCTCCAGTCATTCAGGGATCTGAATCGTATTCGAATGGTTTACATTTTACACACTTATTTGCATATTTTTCATCTTCAAAAGTACCATGTTAATTAATCACTTTCAGAAGCTGAAGAGAAATCTACATTTTCATGTTTGATGTCAACTTTAAGATTTCGCTTCAACAGATTTTTTTCTGAGTCACAAGGATTGATACAGTCTACGAAATCTTTTTTGTTGTATCTTAATAAATACATTTAAAAAATGGCCTTCCGAGTTTAGCAACTAATATCAGTGGTCTCATCAAACTGTTTTCTTACATTCTGAGTAATACTTCTGAAAAGATTTCTTCAGGGCAACATTCAATCAAATTATTGAGCACAGTTTTACTAAAAAACGTTTTTTTTTTTTTTTTTTTTTTTTTTTTTACCATCACAACGACATTGTGTAACTAAATCAATTTCTCCACACTCTTCGTCTCGAAATTTTACTACTTCTTCGAAATTATATTTATCTGTTATTTTATGGTATATGTATATTACTATGAAAACAAATATATCTTCACGATATCTTCTAAAAGGGATTCTGTGCCTTGCACAAATATTTCATTTTGCAAAGAATATGAAAAAAAAGGTGTTTTATTATGTATGTGTCAACTTGGTTAAATAAAAAAAAAAAAAATCAATATTTTTAAATTTATCCTCTATTATTTTCTCTAGATTATCTAACTTTATACCCCATTAATTCTTTTGAATTTTCACTGATTAATTTACCTGATTGTTTTATTGCATAAACCTACTAATAAATATTTACCTAAAAAGCATTATACATGCATAGTTCTTTGGTAAAGAAATTTATGTATTTAATTCAATCAAATATGCAAAATATATACTTCGTCTTTAATCAAATATGCAAAAGAGTTTTCCCGGCAGGAGTCATTTGCAAGCATATTATAATGTAGGTTATTATTATTTGTACACAAGACAAAAGAAATGGTCTTCCAATCGTACAGAACTTCCACAATGTAACAGCTGGAGGTTTCAATTCCACCCTGCGTACAAGAATTGTAAGTTCTTGATACGTAATATAGTTCTGCACTAGAGAGGATGAAGTAGCAACTTCGAGAATGGCACTCACTGCAGCATCTGTCATATACTGTGCAGTGAAAGATATCATTACCATGATGAGGGAAGTACCTCTGAAGCTTCCAAATCCTGTGATGAGCATTCCTTGCATGTCATATGACTGATCAGTATCTCCAAGAATGTCTATTACTCTAAAACATAGAGTCAACGTTACCATCAAATGCCACAAGAGTACTGATAGGGAAAATGAACTTTCTATCAAGTTGACACGATGCATAAGATCATCGTACACTTTGTGGAAGTTCCTCACGTCAGAGATACTTACATTTTCAAACATGAGGAGATACTTTATTTCCTCACCAATTTTATTGAAGCACAACCCACAAGCATAAACAGCAGAAATATAAAACCCTACCATAAGAGTAAGAGGACCTTCAACGATCAGGCAGAAGTAGGCATCAGTGAGCTGGACCAAAATCTTTTTAAGCTGAGGAGAAGTTACCTTCGCGATATTTTCGAAGAAATATTCAGAGATGTGGTTCCTCGGTTTCTTCGCGGTAGGGATGAGAAAAAACGTTGCCGCCCACGCCATTAGGTAGATCCATAAGACAGTATTTAGAATGAGCGCGCTTTTCATAGATTTCTTTTTATTACATTTTTCAGCGTTGAAAGTTTTATCCGAACTTATAATAAGGACGAACTGTTCAATTTTTTTCTTCTTGATCAAAACTATGTCGTAAGTTGCAGCAGTAGTCCATGTAACTAGGGCTTGAGTGAAATTCTTCCATGTACCTTCGTTTCTTATGAAACATGATAAAAAGAGAATGGCCCAATAATGTAAGGGAATGAATATCATGGCCACGTGTAAAAAACGGAAAATCTTTTTGCGTTTGTTATCTGTTCGGCTACTTTGAGGAATGTAAATTCCATATATCGAGAGCGATTTCAGGAAAGGTAGCAAAGGACATCCAGCATTGTAAATTATTTTTCGTTTCAAATTATCAACAGGAGGATTCCCCAAAACACTTTTTGTTGAACTTTCCATTGTATGTATTGTGCTCTTCCGTACCTTTCTTAAAAGTTTCAGAGACCTCATGATAGTAACGTCAATTTTTTTTTTGTTAAGATAAAGTAGGGTAATTCAGTGCAATAAATTATCTATATTACAAATTCAAGAAATTTTTTAGATGATGATGAATTCAGTTAAAGATCAAGGTCTTTAAAGTTTAATAAAGAAAAATAAGATTTCCAACATACCTACAATATATAACGAATGTAAGAATGAAACTTTATTTCGTCTTTTGTCAGACTGGAGTATTTCTAAAAACCATTTTCTTTATCATAAAAATGTATTGTAAATATTTAAACTTAAACAGAGATAAAAAAAATCTAAATCAATTGTTGTTGAGAAGTTGTCATAGAAATACAAATACGATATAAAATAGTTCAAATGTCATAGAATTAAGATTTTAACGGACATATGAAAATAACATGACTTGCATTAAATGAACATTATGAGCAAACTATTCATCTTAGAATATCACTTGTGAAATACCACAATACTTATTTATATTAATAATTCAACTCTCGAAAGCAAAGTGATAATAATGAAAAGGTTCGCGTGACACTTAAGAATACCTAAAGAATGAAAGTAAAAGTGTTTGCGTGATCAAATTCATAATATTTGTTGACGTTTTTTATTATGGGAAATAAGGAGCGCTTTGATTGCAGAGAAATGAAAATTTAAGTATATATAATTGCCTCAATTTTTTTCGATTTCTCCGTATTTTTATCTTGTAATAATTTAGAAATATATGTAAATCAATATCTAGAATATCCAGTGACAATTGAATATATTTCTAAAGCTTTGTCTGCCCTTTAAATAAATTTCGTAACATAAAATTTAAATGCTTTAGTAAATCATATTTTATAGTCATTCTTGCTTAATGTTTGCTCTAGTCAGTATTCTCAAACCCTGAACTTTTAACTCTTTAAATGAAATGTTTTATAAATCACATTGCGTTCTAGTTGTCATGGTTAACAAAGGAACTGTTTACCTGATGTTTAATCATTGGTATACAATTTGTCTGAAACTTTCGAAGATATGTGTAGGAATATAAACGAGCTTAAAAATGCAATGAAGGGACTCGCGAAACATAAAAGTATTTTTTTTTTTTTTAATTTGGAAATACGGAATGAAAAATATTACTTTCATTATTTAAATAAAATTATCACATTTTAAGTAAAATAGTGTCAATTTTTTTTTTTTTTTTTTTTTTTAATGTCTTTAAGTCATTAGTTTTCTATTTAGAATAATTGAAATTTTAAACTCATGTTAATATTAATGCATATACTTATATATAACATACATTGGTCGAAAAAAAAAAAAAAAACCTGAAAAAAAGTTAGAGTCTATATTTCCCAATATTTCTGTCCTTCATTTTTTTGGAATTTATTGTGCAGATATCTTTTCACTATTGATCATATTTCGATGCTTTACTAAATGATGTGATAATCAGCATCTAGAATAATGAAATAGTTGTGCCATTATCTTTCTTTTGATATGTTAAGCAACATGATAAAGAATGTTTCTAGTTAAAATTTTCTTGTTTAGTGCCGCCTGGAGACTGCAGTAATAAAAGGGTAATAAAATGTTGTGTACGCCTACTACGAAGATCACTGGGAAACGATATCTGAAAAAAAAAAGGGAAAAAAAAATTATATATATATATTTTATATTTTTTAATTAAACTTTAATTTTTTTTAGATATTTTTATTTTTAGGTTTCATTTCCCTATGATCTCAGTCGAACTTATACGAAGTTTTATAAAGCTATGTTGATTACAACTAGTTCTAGATTATTCTAAAGAGAACTTTAATTATGATTATCCTGCATATGTCAATCCGAAATGGCATGCGTTACTTCGCTCTCTAAAAGTTCCACTGTTACGTAAACCACTGTTACGTCCACTGTTACGTAAACTGTTACAACCCCCTTTATTGAGAAATATAAAAAAAAAAAAAATAGTAGTCTTCCTTAATAATACCTCCCCCCATCCCCCTTCTCAACTCCCGAGAATTTTTTTTAAAACCCTTAATCTCCTTTTCCCTCCTCCAAGAAACACATTTTTTAAAAAAAAAAGCCTGTTCCTGGTAATAGAGAAAATGTAATAATGCAATACCACCTCCTCCCCCAACCCCTTCCGAGAAAACCCCTAATACAATCCTCATGAAACCAATTTTAACATTGTGTTTATGAAAAGCAAAATTTAGAAACTACTTTTGTTTCAAATTTTAGAGCTCTACATCTATAGGTAGTTGCTTTCTATAGGCCCACGGCCAAACTCTTTTTATTATTATACATTATTATTATAGATTACGATGTTACATATACAACCTGATTATGATGTTACATACACAACCTGCTATTCCGCATTCAACTTAGTCTTTTGTTCATTCATTGCAGGTCGCCCCATCAGCCCAGCCAGGTGCGGCTACATACAGTCCGAAAATGATTATCTCAAGAGCTGGCAGTGGTTGTCGGCCATCTACATTGGCCTACCTGACGAACGGAACGAGACACGATTGGGTTTCTGCTCGGGAACACTTATTTGCAGCCAATGGGTCCTCACGGCTGCCTCTTGTTTTTACCATTTGCGGCCGATCAACGAAACTGACGTAGAAGAACAGTTGGTCACTCGTGTAAGAGAATGTCCTATTTTTTTATCCCAAGTCCTTTAAGAGTAAACTTCGATTCTTTTTTCTTATCATATACAACTCATACTATATTTACCCAATTACAAATATGCCAACATATTTTTTTTTTTAAATACAGTCAAACCCCGTTAACGTGAAGTCGATAGGGACGATGAAATTGTTCGTGTTAACCGAATTTAGTACTAAACAAATAAATCAACATTAAGTTTTAAGTATGGGGCACTGCTTTACCTCTTGTTAAAAGGGATTTCATGTAAAGAGATTATGCGTTAACGGTGTTTAACTGTAAAAAAAAAAAAAATTCTAATTAAAGCAACTGTATGTCATTTCAATGCTTTTTTAATAGTAATTAAAAGAATTAAATTAAAATGAAGTATTTAAATTGGGATTTTCCAGTTTTATCCAACGTAAAGAATTGATTTTTTCCCCTTTCAAATTTTGTAATTAGGTATCTTTTTATTGATTCCATTTTTGCACCTCACAGCCAAACGAGTCTAAATTTAAATTAGGCGGTATTTTACTTTATTTCAGATTTAAGTCTTTTAGTTTCTATCAAACCATAACTAAAAATATTTTTTTAAGGAGAGTTCTGACAGAGTCCACAGGGAGTAGGCGTAAGTTTAAGCGTTACTCCTAAAAAATTGCCCATAAGTGACTAAAGCTCGTTTGTCTCTGAGGTACAGATATAAGATTTACACATTTTTATGCATACAAAGCATTTTTATCAAAAAAAAGTTATATTTAAAGTAAATTTCGTCAGATATTGGTGATTTACAAAACGTAAAAATAGTATTGTGTTTCTTGTAAAAGACTGATATTCATAGATCACTCTTTAACATGATAATTAACCTTAGAAACAGCGATAAAAATATGAGCATTATTTCATTAAGGAATTTTTCCAAGTAATTATATTCAGTTAATATTAAGCAGTGTTTGCCAGATAAATATTTCCAAAGGGTATATTCACCCCCTCTCTAAATTTTAAAGGGTATTTTTAAAATCCAAAGGGTATTTTTTAAACTAACATTTTTTAGAACCAAAGCAAAATAAGTTTTTTGACAAAATTAATAACTACAGCAATAACAGTGATGCACGATCGCGATATCGCGTATCAGAGCGGAAATTTGCTTTTTTAAATGCTTACTAAAAATACTTGATGGTTATAAAACTTAGACTAATTATTAACAATATGCCGTTCGGTGACGCCACATTAGTGTCCCGTGAAACTATCGGGCGAATGCCGGCGACACCTCGAAAACTATCGGGAAAACGCATGTGGACATGGCATCAGTGTCAGCGGCCTTTCAATGACTTCAGTCAGTCACTGGTCCGTACGAGGCACTTTTGAACTTGAATACGCATGCGTGACAGACGATTTCAAAGTCTGCCTATTGCATTCCGTTGGTAAATAACCGAAAATTTTGCATTTTTACAGAAAAGGATGCTATTTTCAAAGAAAAAGGGCAGGGAAGTTGCGCCGTTCTTCGAAAAAAAGGCTAGGATGATCTCTGATTTTTTAAAATGAAGGATTGTTTTTAAAAATTTAACCATGATCTGCCGATGCGTGAATTCACGCACGAGGTTAATTCTATGGTGTGAAATTGATTTTTAATGTGTGTTCACGCATATTTCTCTCATTTTGACGAACTATTTGTGTCAACTTTTTCTGGATTACTGCAGTTTTTTGTTTCTTGTTTCGTTTTAGGAGGTATTTCCAGTGTTGGGTGAAAACGATTTGCTAAAAGACGACAACAATCAGATGAACTTCTACGCCGAAAAAGTTGTCATTCATCCTGATTTTCACTCATTAAGCAACCTCAGGTACAACTTGGCTCTTATCAAATTGAATGCTCCAGCACCCATGGGCAGATTTCGACCCGCTTGCCTTCCTCCAACTGGTAATTTTATTCAACTAAAATTTCAACTTTTTTAACAACCAATTGCAAACTACTGGATTAAAGTTAAGCATTTGAGCTGTGATCAGATTTGTTTGTTTGTTCATAAGTGCGATTCGGGCATTTTTAAAAAATTTTGTTTACACGTTTATGCGCTTGTGTATTCTTTTGTGAATGTTCATTTTATTCGTGACTGGAGCATGAGTGAAAAGGATTATATTCAATACGATATAATTTAATGTAAAAGTTTTGAATAGAGGCGGAATAATCTAAAGATAAGTTTGGTTATTCCGCATTAAGTTCGATTTTAAACCAAGTCAGGCTTGGACCAAATTTGTAAAGTGTTATAACTAACACTTTTCAAATTTTGTCCAAGCCTGGCTATGGAGCAACTAACCTATTTTTAGATTATTCCGCCTCTATTCAAAACTTTTACATTAAATTATATTGTAGGAACTGCATCTAAATCCATTTCACTCATTTTCCAGTCACGAACAAAAGGAACATTCACAAAAGAATACAAAAGCGTATAAATGTAAGAGTTAAGAGTCTTTCATTTTATATTCTTATGCAATTAGCCTTTTAATCAAACATTTTTAAAATCTTGTGATAGGACAATCTTATCAAAAACCTTATACTCATGTTTTTTATATAATAAAAAAAAAAAAAAAAAAAAAAAAAAAATGCTTCCAAGAATAAAGTAAATCTGGAAATTTTAGAAAAATATCTTATTTTTTTATGTGCAGTTTTTTGTAAATTGCTAGTATGCAACAAAATATTTTTAAATCAGTTTTTGGTATTGTTGGATTCAGCTAGTAAATATTTAATTATTTGTGGCGATTAGTTATCTAATTATTTAGCCCTAAAATAATAATTATTTCATGAGTTATTTATAGAGCACTTAAAGCATTCTCGATGGGAGTACACCCTTTGAAAAATCTGCCGACACATTTCCCCAAAAATCAGACCGTCGTTTACTTGATATTTGCTTAAAACTTAAAACTGTCCATATGTTTTCCCCAAATTTAAAAGGAATAAGAACATCGGAATGACATCCAATTTTAAATTAATTATAACAGAGAATGATGCTTGTATTTAAACGAACGTGATCGTTAATCCATTTAGACCCGGGAAGCAGAAAACGCAGCTAAGTATGAAATAATATAACCCATAAAAACAAAGTTTTTAATATAAATCCTTTATATGTATCACCAATTTGTATATTCATTGACACTGCGCCGATTCTATAAACAGCGTGTGCTTGGTGTTTGCATCTAATTTTAAATATCAACAACATTTCTATCAGCAAAATGTGCTGCAAACTACGTTTCATTTTTTAAAATTTTTTTTTTTTTTTTTTTTAATTTTTTTTTTATTAAAATGAACGTACATTTATCACTCACATCATAATATCTTTTATTTATTCTGATTCAAACAATTTTATTATTTATTTATTAAAACAATTTTGACAAAAGGAAAGAGTTTCTTCAATGGTCGGTTAAATACTATTTTAGCGCAATTGGATGGCGGCAAGGTGGTCTATTAGTATTCCGTAAAAATGACCTTTTAGTGACAGTAACAGCCCCAAAATTTGATATAATGCATTGTCATCGACATCGAATCTATCTGCCAAGTTTCAGCTTGGTTGGATGACGGCAAGGGGGTTAATTAAACGTCGTCAGATTTGCCCGCCATCGCCAAACCCACAAAATCGAAGTTAATATAAAGAAGAAAGAAAAATGAGTTATAGTGATCGAGCCTCGTCTGCAAATGAGGGACAGTTTCACCGTTTCCTCTTGAAACACCTTCCTAAGAGCAATTCACTCCTTCACACTTGATCTCACGATTAACGGGAGCAGTATAGTCCTCGTAGCTATTCACGGCAGAGCCCATTTTGTGTCATGCATATAGTTACCGTTTGGTCGAGAAAACAGACATTACAAATATAATACAGGTAACAATGAAAAGTTTTTTTGCGTTCAATGTTAGGTTTTTTTTTTTTTTTTTTTTTTTTTTTTTTTTTTTATGATTATTGTTCTTTATGGTACAAGCTTTTTAAGTACTACTTCAACATCGCAGGGAAATTTTTTAGTTGATTCAAGAAAATAGCAAAATGCTGTATCACCACCATGTCAAATATCCTTATGTTTAGTGTTATTTTTTTTTCGCTGTTATTTTATAATACAGTTTTAAAATTAATTCAAAGTTTATTGGAAGTCAAAAAATTTCTTTGTCAGTTGAAAAAAAAATGAAGGTTGATCATTATATTTTCATAGTTTCTCACATCTTCTATACCCTTGCACATACGTGACTTATCATGACCTCCAGCAACACTAAAATGATATGCGTATTCAGGGTGTCCACTGATCGGGAAAACCGGAGAAATCGGGAAAAGTCACGGAATTCGACATTTAGGGAAAAATCAGGGAATTATCAGGGATTTTTTCAAAAAGTTTAAAGGAATAGAGGAATTTTCCGAAATTAAACTGAAACTTTTAATTTTGACAATTGTAGATACATTGCTAGCAAAAATACCAAAAACAATTCACAAAAAAATTAGAAAAAGTTTTAAAAAAGGGCGAAAATTCGACCCGTAAGAAAAATTGCAACTTTTCGCTTTAAAACTTCCTGACCATCACCTGCATACGTTCAGACTTTCCCAAATTACCGATGGAATGACTACCTTTTCCCCTCATTTTTTTTTAATGTTGTAGCTTCTATCAGCATTATTTACGTTTGTATGAGATGGCTATTTTCCTGAGCGTTACAGCGATGAAATGGCCATTATTTTTGTGATTATGACGGTCGTTATCGCCTTAAATTACACTCTTGCGCAATGCTCATTTTCATGGGGTTCAAGTATGGTAGAGTTTTGCTGATATAGGGATTTCAGCTTTTTTTTTTTTTTTTTTTTTTTTTTGACAAAAATTTTGATCATTCCTGAGATCAGTGCAAATCTGCATTACAATTTTATTGAATTTACTTGCAAGTCTAACAACCACGGAACCTGCGTACGTTCAGACTTCCCCAAACTTCCAATTATAGATGAAAGTTTTCAGTATTTTTGGGGATTTCCGTTTTTTTTTATTTATTTATTATTATTATTATTTTTATTTTTTATTTTTTTTTAACCTGTGGACAATTATGTAAGTGTTTTAGTGGGAAAAGTTTCACTTGAGTTCATGTTTTTCAACAGCTTATAAAGAATTTAAAGCGGAACCTGCATATGCATATGACTTCCCCAAAAACAACCGATGGAATGAGTATTTTTCTTTAATGTCATAGTCTCTATCTGTATTATTTATGTTGGTATGTGATAGCCATTTTTCAACGTTACGGGAATGAAATGGCCGCTACTCCCAAGATTATGGAGCTCGAAATCGCGTTGTTGCGTGATGATAATTTCCCCCGAATTAATAGTCACTGACACTATTGCAGAGCTTTGCATGTGTCAGACATGGTACAGTTCAGCTAAAACCCCGATTTTTGATTTTTTTTTTTTTGCTGAAATTTTGATCATTTCTAAGGTTGCTACAAATCTGCATTACAATTTTATTGGGCTTGCTCGCAAGTCTCGCAACAATGGAATCTACGTATACGTACGTTCCGACTTCTCCAAACCTCCGATGTCATGACCACTTTTCCTGCAAAGTGCAAACCTCTATCGGGATTATTTACGTTGGTGCGTGATGATTATTTTTGCTGAGTATTACGATGACATAAGGACTGCTATAGGCGAGGATTACTACAGCGAATACTATCGCCGAGATTTACATTGTTGTGATGTTCATTTTCGATGAATATCACGCTGATATAATAGTCACTATTCCGAAGGTTTGCGCCTCTATAGTTGTCGCTATCACCGAGATTTTCGGTTGTGATGAGAGTCAATTTCTTAGATTGTTACGTCGGTATAATCACCTCTATTTCAGAGATTTCCACCAATATATTACACGCTCAGGTTGATATTTACATTGATATGATGGTCATTTTTACCGATTTTGCCGCAATGCAATTGCCGATATTGCACCGTTATGATCGCCACTATCTTCGATATTTATGTTGGATTAGTGGTAATTTTCACCTAAGTATAAGTCGTATTATTAGCAGCTATTTCCGAGATTTGAGACAATTTTTTTTAACATAATTGTTTAAAATTGTCTAGTGAAAATGTGTTCATTTGTAAAAATTTTGCTTAGGTACTGTACCTAAATAGTGGCTGTAACTGAACTTAAACAAATAAAAAAAAAAAAAATGCAATAATGAAATGGAACAATTTGGACAGTGAAATTATACAAACTGAAAAGAAAATTAAAATAGTTTAACTCCCCTAATCCAATCACATTCGAAGACAGTTTTTAAAATAGACAAATGGATATTTAATATTTTTACCAATTTTATTTGATGCATAAAATATAAAACTAAAAAATTTACATTACGAAAAGTTTTAAAGTAATTATTGATTTTTTAAATTTTTATTAAAATTTCTAGTATTTGAGAACAAAAGTAGTTAATATAATATAGAGTATTTGTTGAACGTTTCATCCACCTTGTCATGATTTTATTGATGATCTTAATTTTTAAAGTTTTACTTAGAAAATAGCTTATTAAACCAGAAATTTATTACTAGAGTCCTCTTTTCTTGAGATTAGACTGTAAGCAATGAAAAAAGTGTGATTTTAAAGTATAATTGCTCATGCACGCACAGTACTAGTACACTACACTTAATGGTGCAATTTGATGTCTGTGTCATGAAAGTGTAAAGAAAACAGTACATGCATCATATTTTTTTTTATGTTGGTAAGTCTGAATGTTTTTTTTACTTGAAAATTTATTATATATACATTTTTTGTCGATAACTTATAATCAAGGAAAAAATAGGGTGTTACAGGGAATAATCAAGGAAATGTCAGGGAATTTCAAAATAACTTTTCGGTGGACACCCTGGTATTATAAGGCATATGGAAGGTACAAATTTTAGATCCACGGTCGAATGAGCTGATAGACAGACACATCGATATTTTTACATTTTGCATTCATGAAACCAGCGGCAGTCGTCATCGTATTATTTTAAGATTAAATAAGTCAAAAATCCATTACGAATTTTTTTACGTCTACGTCCCATCTACGTCTGATGAAAGAAAAAGTAAAAAGTCTTATTTAGAATTATAATTATTAAAATATAAATGCTTTTCTTAAATAGCATAGTTAATTTTCTATATAAAATATAACGTTCATATAAAAAAAAATTACGTTTTACAGGGTGCTTTAAAAAAAAGACAATCTTTTTTCAACTTTATTCTATATACAGACTACATTTGAGGCACGAGTCCCCTATTAAGGAACATTTCTGGCTACGTGCCCGACGCCTTACAAAGATTAATGTTTGCAATATCAAACGAAAAAGCGTACCTGCACTTTTGATCTATGCAAACACATTTTCTTTTGGAATTGTGACGAATGGAAATACATTTTTAGTGTTTCATAACCTTAAAAGGATAAAACGCAATCGCGCTAAATCATTCATGTTTCTGCTGATTTTAGAAACTTTAAAAGTAGAATAAATTGAAAACACATAATGTTTCAGTTTAAATTCTATTTAACACATAGCTACTGAAATATACTCAAAATAAAACCCAACATGAAAATATGTTTTTAGAAATTTTACTTATATTATGGTTTTTGCATTTTTCTTAAAATTGATATTTCGTGTGATAACAAATTGTTCTTGGTAAAGGTGTTTCTAACATATTTAACATTTTAAATGTTTAATTAATATCATGAATGTTTTGTCAAATAAAAGTTTTGCTATTCTGTTAATTATAAAAACTACGCGAAAAAAAATTAGAAAAATAATAAGAACATTGGAAGTAAGTCTACAATAATAATAGTGAGTTTTTACATCATGCGAAATATCAAATATAGTTTTCTGGTATAAGCGTTACACTTGCCACCTTTTTGAATAATACTTTTTTGAATTTTTATTGAAAGTGAAATTGCCTAATTTAATTTTAATTTCGTAATCAAAAGAAAACTTGAGAACGTTTCTTTATTTTTTAAAAAATAGTTTAGTTATTTAACGAAAAATGTAACCTCTCCAAACTAATTTTTAATAATAATATTTAAATGATAAAAATAGGAATTTTTTTAAAAAATATTAATATTTTTAATAAAAATAAATAAAATTGGCCTAATAAAGATGGTACTAGTGTTGGGGAGGTGAGGAGCTAAGACGTTGCTATTGTGTGTTGCGCCAATGAATTGTTCCCACTAAAAAAATAGTGTGGTGTGATTTCCAAATAATTTGAATTTGTTTATAGAAATGCCATGGTGGATTATTTTCCATCCTGTTCCAGATAGAAATTTACAAAATGGACCTTTTCCTTTGATTTCAAATTTCAAATCATTGTATGTTCATTGTATAAGTTGCTAAAACGGCCGCCAAATGTTTGCTGAGTACTCACTACATCATCCCAAAAAGTAACTGGCAATATTAATTATATTCTTCTAACCATTGGACAACTTTGATGTGTTACAGAACATGACGTACTTGTAGTAGATCAAGTAATACCTCAAAAAACACGACAAGGACATTAAACATCAATTTATAAATTAAGTGTGTTTTGAACGTTATATGAATTCATGGGCGCCTCCAGGAGGGTGCAAGGAGGTGCACTTGCACCCCCTCGCTCTTGGAAAAAAAAAAAAAAGACACATATGCCGTTTATACTTTTATGTTACAATGAGAATTTTTTTTTTTTTTTTATTAATTTAATCTTTTGTTTCTTTCCTATGTCGTTTTTTATAGCTACTTGCTTGACGATTTTCTAGCGCTTGTTGTCGATAATTATTAGAGGCTGATGGATTAGAAGTATTTATTCCTTTTAATGTATAATCATTTCCTGTGTAGTTATCAAAGTTCTAGGAAAATGTTTTGTTTTTTAAATCATCTTGAAATCTATTTTTAGAATTCCATTGAACATATTCTAATACAACCATCGTGTTTTAGTTTGATTTTTTTTCTCGTTATATCCGAAACTTGGAAGAAATAAAAAATTGTTACTCTTCTGTATTTTTGCTTCTTCGAGTTCCTCTATTCTAAACACTGTCTCTTGAATGCCATGAAATCTTGTTGGATGATAAAAAAATCGTTAAAATGTATATATTTTAATATTTTTACTATTTTATATTTTTGTCTCTTTAACAGTGTTGCGTTTTCAAAAATATATACCATGAATTTCAACTATTCTCAGAGAGTATTATTTATAATGCATAATTATTAGTTAACATTTTTAAAAAAATTTAGGATTTTGATAAAAATCTAGTCTTGCACCCCCTTGCAAATATTCCTGGGGGGCACCCATGTATGAATTGAAGGTTTTATATTTCAAAACACCGAAATCTCACCATCCGAACATTCATACCTTCATACCTTCTTTTTGTCCCAACCTTGATTTATTTGATTTTTCATAGTAGTAATTGGATTTCGTTCTGAAATACTTATTTATGGTTATGCATTAATTTTTTGATAAATTGAATAATTTAAAACCGTATAATATTTAACTTCTTTTTATTCTGTGAATTTTATCACATTTTTTATAATTATTTTTAATTTCCAAACTCTACGTTGGTAAAATGCAACCCTCTTGTCCCTGTCTGCATTGTCTATGATGAAATAGCTATGGACCGGCATTGTCCGGTACAAACCAGTTCGGTTTCGTTCAGTCGATCGCAAGTTATGAACATTCAAGTTTCCTCCCCTATCCTCGATTTCACCACCTTAACCACAAAATATTAGAATGAAATTTTATTTTCGAAAATTTAAAATAGTCAAGAAAAACTGGTTCAAATTGGATACATATAGAATGGGAATTTGAGCCGAAAAGGTTATGTAAACTTTTCTAAAAAGCTAAAAATTATGGCAAACATTTTTTAAAAACCTAAAAATTATGGTAAACTTTTTTAAAAATCTAAATATGTTGTCTCTAAATGCAAAATTCATAAAATATTGCATTCAGATAGTATTGTTTGATTGAATAAATGCATTTAATAGATAAAACCCAAACTACAATAAGTTGGGCAATATCTACCTTTTAAAAGTAGTAGCTTTCCTCATTAGGTTCAAGGTTTATTATTATATTGTTTAGTTCAAAGATTATTAGGTATATTATTTGTTTCTGTACATATATAATATTATAGTTTGATTTACTGCTAAAGTCATCATTTTTTGGACCACTCATTTGGGACTTTTAAGAGGTAAATTTAAAACTTACTTTTCTCCCTTAAATCAATATATTTTATTCAATACTTTTTTTAAATATGTAAACTACTGGATTGTATTATGTTGAATTGTTAAAGAGTATTAGTTTAAATTTATAACTATTATTATAAAGAGAAAGCTTCTTGTTTGGTTGGGAAAAAAGCCAAAAAACATTTAAAAAGTAAATATTTAACTAAACGTTCTTAATAATTATTGGTGAATAGGAACACTTTTCAACTTTCAAAGTAAAAATCGAATGTAATAAGATCATTAATGGACAGATTTTTGACATTGAAACTTGGGTCTTACTCTCTTCTTTGAGGATCAGCCCCCAAAAGGTTGAAAAAACCATGAATTACATTTATTTTGAATTTTTTCATGGTGTTCCGATTCACCCCGCAAAAAGGGGTGAATCGGAACACTCATTACAATTTATGTCTGATCTTATTTCAACGTTTGCAGGGGGAGAAGGGGGGGGGGGGAGAAATAAAAAGTAATAATGCATTGTAGAGAATATGAACACAAAATTATCATAAAAATCTTTTAGCATGACAGAGGAACAATTGTTTTTGTCAAAACAAATTCATATGTTTGAAAGTGTGTCAGCTCTTTTCCTAACCTAATACAGAACAAGATCATCCAAATAGTCTTTAAAATTCATACTTTTCAATCTACTTTATGTTCGCGTACCGTAAGACTGCAAATTCCCTAAAATATCTGTAGGAAGAGTGCATTTTATAAAACACGCTTATGTACCCATAATCTTGTGGGTTTAAAACTTTGCCCATATATAGAGTCTTCATACATATGGATTGCGCTTTTTCATGTACCTTAAAGTAAAGATAACGAGGTCATCAAGAGAAAACTACTGGAACAATTGGGTTTTCTGCCATGCTTAATTACTCTTCTTCAGTCGTTGAATCTTGTGTGGAACATAATCCTGCCAAAAACCGCTTTTTAATACCACTTTTCTTGTGTTCCAATTCACCCTGCAAATCTCAAAATCGAGACAAGGCAAAACATAAAAATTCGTAAAATAAAAAGTTTTTAAAACCAAATTAAATTAGGTATTGCATACTGCTGTGGATGTTTTTACTTATAAAAATGTATATTAGTTAAGTCTATAACAAGTACATGTTAGTAATTACGGGATAAGTTTTGGAGAGGTTAAAATTCTTTGGATTGTATGCACGCTGTTTCAGAATTAAATTTATTAAAAGGATAGTGTTGAAAACCCCACAAAACATATGTTCCAAGATGCTAAACACATTAGCCAAATAAAAAAATGTATACAATTAATGAAACTGCTTTATTTATATAAAATAATAATTTCTTTGTAATTTCGTTTCGATTCACCCATCTGTTCTTATTCACCCTATTTTACTGTACGCCAGAATAAAAAAAATTTGAATTTTCGATCAACGATCGATCGAACTCTAAATCTGCACTTATAATGAAAATTTGATCGAAATGAAACCTCTGTACAGCTCAATTCCCTAAATTTGTTTGACAATTTTGGAAGGCATTTTATATGCCACTAATAATGCCCCAAAAACGTCTTACAAAATTCCCTTTTTGGGTGAGTTGAGGAGGGGGGGGGGGGGTATTAATATGAAGAAGAATTTATGACCAGAAGTTTATATTAACAGGAAGCGAAGTAGTTAAAATGGCATTAAATTACTTTGATTATAAGTTAATTAAATCCTAATGAAAGGTTAATTAAAACAGTTAAAGAAGACATTGTGTGATGAGGACGGTTGACTGATGATGGATCTCATACAGCTTTATCTGATATTCATACTAGTGACTACGTTGCAGTGATTGTAGTGCTGTGGTCAGATATCCAAGATTTGAAGAGGAGGTTGATGACTCAACTTATCATGTTTTGCACCTTATAAGGCTTTAAATTTTGAAAATGGCACTTACCTAAAGACATCTGTTTCTGAGCACAACAACGGCTAATCAGACTAATACTTACAACTTAACGTGGATTCCCTACCTAATCAAACTGTCAGGTGGGTCTCCTTACCTAAAGATCTCATTTAATGCGACAAACACACTTCTCTTCAAGCAACCGAGTATTTATCAACAGCAATGAAAAACTATTTTTTTAAAAGTAGTTTTCAAGATTCTTCATCTATGTACATAAAAGTTTGTTCCGTGACTGCGTTCAATTTTATGTTTAATTTCTTCTGGATAAAGTTATCTCATTCGCGAATGTCATAAAAAAAATACTAATAAAAATATTACTGTCAAAGCTTTTGTATTCTTATTCTTCATTTAGCCTCAACTGGGGTTACAAGATCATAGAAGTTTCCAGAACCGTTTGTGGAATGAAAAATTGTATTGTGATTAGGTCACCTCACCTCGTGGGGTGAGATGAATACAAATTTTGAGCTTTAATGTGTTACTCAGAGAGATATTAAAACTTCACAATGTTCTGTTAGGCATGGGAATTATTGTTACAGTATTGGTACATGGAAAAGAAATTAACATTTAGGCTATTACGAGAAAACAAAAAAAAATCATCAATTTATCCCATACAATGATAGTGTGTAAATATATACATATACAGGGTGAGTGGGGACGTACATAAATTACATCACGGGGAGTAGAGAGGGGGTTTGTTCAACGGGATGGACCGTGGCACGTAGAGAGTGGGGTGGGGTGATTGCTTTCGTGAAATGACGATAATTTAACAATAATTAATTTTTAAGGTGACAAAAAATTTAATCACCTTTTTTTAATTTAAAGTTAAAAAAAAAAAAAAAAAAGCCTTAGTCATTTGAGATAATTTAATCAAAACAGTTAATCAGTAATAAGTTGGACTTTATTCTATATAATTAAATTTTAAAACTGCATAAATCTATATATATATTTTTTTTCAAATGTTTTAATCCGTGGAGAATGGTAAAATTAATTAAATGAATTTTTCTTAGGGGTGTGGAAGTAACGTGACGTAATTTTAGGGGGGGGGGGGGATTAGATCAAACGTGACTGAGTGTGACATAGAGGGAGAGGAGGATGGGATAGAAAAATTTTACCTGACGTAATTTATGTACTTCCCCAATAGATGCGTGGATATACACATTTCATTTTTTTTAAATTGATTAAAAATTATATGCTTCCTCTCTCTCTCCACCGTAGATCGCCTGAAACTCCTCCACCAAGATCTGAACACCAACGCGTCGATTGCTGGTTGGGGCCTTGCACAAGCACGTGACGGTGACCGGGAGTTGAGCGGTGGGACTGAACACCTCCATGTGGCCAACATCAGCGTGGCTCTGGAGGAGGAGGGGGAATGCTTAGGATACGGAGGCGGAACTGCCAAAGACAATGTCTTCTGCGCAGGAGGACACGGGTGAGATTTATCTTTTACACACTTGATTGCAAGTTGTTCTGGAGATTAATGAACGGATGGCTTAATCGATTTGTGGATTTTTCTTGTGTAATGCTGTGATATCCCCTGATAAGGCTGGGAAAAGTGGAACATACAAAAGGATATTAGTTATATATCTTTGATTTACAAAACAGTAGGATATGAGAGGCTCAGTATTGTATGTCTGCGAACATTCAAAACTGAATTAACCCTATTAGGACTTTAGGTTATTTGAATGTCAGTTCTTTCATCAGTGATTAAATATTAAAGAAACTATCAAGTAACGTCTGTAGTGATTAGAAACAACACTTTGTGTTTCTCTCATTCATAGCATAATTAAAGTTTAAAAAGAATTAACACCGAAAAAAACGGAACTCAAAAACATGTTTGACGAGTACCACCAATCCCAAAATGGTTAAGCCAATCGTTTTTGTGAAGTATTTTTCCCTGCGAATCCGCGAAATAAGAAACGCTATAAATTGGAAAATGGCTAAAATTCTTTTCACGAAAATCGAAAAGATTAAGATCTTTTTACTGAATATGTTACAGCTGACAACAAGATATTATTTTTGAATAACATTTACGTTCATATTTTATTATATCCATAAATTTGTGTGCAAGTGGACGATTTTAATAAAACATCAAGTGTATCTATATATTAGTCCGTCCGCCTAAACTGCTCAACCAATTTCAATGATCAAGGTGTCATTTTAAAGGAAATAAGCTGTAGATTTTCCAAAACGTCCCAAAATAATTTATTAACATTTTATTAATTAGTTAAATTTCAATATTTTCCATCATTAAGCTACTACAAAGCCTCAATGATTTTGAATATATGAATGGCAACATCCTTACGTATGTAAACAACAAACCCATTGCTAATTTTAAAGCTCTTTTTAAACTCTTCGTTTCAAAGTTGATTTTTTCTGTTTTTCTGAAGCATTTTTGTATTAGAGTAATTATTATTTTGAAGTATTTCTATCCAGAAAATACCTCGCGTTGGACGTCGTTCTCTAACGGGGCGACGTGAACGAAACAATCACTCTCGGCGTAATACGTATGTTGGCGGATAGTATATTTAACTTTCTATTATGAAACTTGCAATTTGGATGTTTTCTCTATTAGGCCTTACATTAAATTTATAAAAATTTGGTTAAATTTTTTATGGCTGGCAAACCTATTCGAGCGCAGCAAGATGTTTTAACCACGCAGCGAGGCGTTTGGGGGTTGGCGAGCGTTAGCGAGCAGGGGGTGAAGCCCCCTAGTGTATATTTATTTTGCCATTGTTCGGTTTTTTTTAGACAAAAAACGTTCGGCCGATCAAACGGTATAGTGATTAGCGTGCTAGCTTCTTGACCGCGTGGTTGCGGGTTCGAATCCCGTGTTAGGCATGGGTGTTTGTAAATGTATGTTGGCTTGTCTAATGACGAATGTTTCGGCACATTATAGCCCTCGTGTTGCTGACGGCGCCAGATAATCTGAAAACAACCAACCAACCTACATTTTGACGTCGCCACACTATGTGAAAGGAGCAACTGAGGACTTGAAATGAAAAACGACATAAGTCCAAAAAAGAAAATTTTTCAGGAGAACCGAAGAATGATCCCATCTTGTACTTAAGGCAATGTTTAAGTACATACTTCAGATTGAATTTCAACTATTGCTAATGGAGTTCGCACTTTGTGGGTTCTCCACTTTGTTTAGCTTGCTATTTAAGAAATTTTTTCGTAAAAAAACGATTTTCGATTTTTTTTGGTACTTAGGTCATTTTCTATTTCTAGTCCTCAATTCACTTCTTCACTCCACTAAAAGAATTTTCGTAGTCCGACTTTTTGTCATTCGACGGAAATCGGATAGTGTGAAAGGATCCTTTAATAAAAAGCCGCTATAAAAATAATTAGTATCTTCCTTATTAGCAACAACGCATTATTAAAAAAAGTCACCTGGTTAATATAATAAGCCATACAAGTTATAAAATTACAAATTTTGGCGTCCTGTAGTAATGTTTCTTGTTTGGTCATTTTCTATTTCTAGTCCTCAATTCCTTTCTTCACGCCACTAAAAGAATTTTCGTCGTCCGACGAAAATCCGATAGTGTGAAAGGATCCTATAATAAAAAGCCGCTATAAAAATAATTAGTATCTTCCTTATTAGCAACAACGCATTATTAAAAAAGTCACCTGGTTGATATAATAAGTCATACAAGTTATAAAATTACAAATTTTGGCGTCCTGTAGCAATGTTTCTTGTTTGAGTGCTACTTTGCACCCACTAAATTTAACAGATATTTTTGCATAATACCCAGACATTACAGTAGGGTTTATACCATTACTTGTTTTTATACTTTTTCACTTTCTCTCTTACAGAAAACGCTCGTGTCTCGGAGACTTGGGATCCCCTATTGTAGCCGTAGACCCCGCAACTAACCTGCATCATGTGATCGGCGTGCTTGGCAGAAAAAGAAGCTGCGACAAGGGAGTCAACCAGTACACAGAGATCACTACGTACATACAATGGATCAACGACGTGACTGCGAAATGCCAACTGCAGCACTACATGGCTTGAATTGTTTTGACAGAGACACGATAAAGAGATTGTTGAAATATGAATGATTCGTGTGAAGAAGAAAAAAAAAAAAAAAAACCTCTTAATGATGTTTCTGTTAATTGTTGTCAAAATTTTATATAAATACTAGTTGAATACTTATGATTCTTAAATTACCATAGCAATTTGTCCAATTATAAATTTGCACAAATGTCACCTCTCATTCACCACTTAAGCTGATTAAACAATGTCAACTTAGATTTCTTTTTTAGCACACTGACTATGTGAGTTGTAGATAACAATGTTCCATTATTTATATGAAAGGTTTTAACCATTTTTACCTCTTTAAGGTAATTATATCGTGATACCTTATTTTTCTACGAACGTCTTAGGAGATATGAGAAATATGATATAAGGATAATTATCTTTTCTTTCCGAAGAAGGTGGATGTCAGCTATTGAATGTTTGCTTTGTAAGTGTAAATACTCTTTTAAAGTTTGGTATCAAAAACATTGAATTTGTATTCACGATTGTTTAGTTGTCTTTTGCGACTTCGCAATGAAAGTTATTTCAAATTCTTTCATAAGAAAAATATTGTAGAAATATATAGATATATATATATATATAAATATTAACCAATTAACCTCATGAAGTAGGGTAACAGAAACCTGGTTTTAAAATTAGAGCGCTGCTGTTATATTTAAAGATAAATTATCGAATTTTACTGTTTGAAATTAATTTACTGTATGGATTAAAAAAAAAGGGGGGGGGGAGGGAGAGAGAGAGAGATAGAATTGGACTTTTGGGCAGTCGTAAATTTTCCCTAGAATAGGCCTTGAATTAATTTAATAAGGTTATGTTCTATATTCTTTCTCATATTACTTTATAAATATTGAAAGGAAACTTTGCGTTTGAGTAATTAAGATTATAGAATTTCCATTCATGAATTATTGTGGGATGTGGAGTGTGTGGGGGGGGGGGGGGGAGGTCACTGTTCCGGCTGCACTAAAATTTTTGACCACGGGCAGCCACAGAGACAGTGAAGCAGATCTGGCGGGCCTGTTTTCGAATTTGGATTAAGGTTGCAGGCGATCCCTCACTTATAATTTCAGAAAGATTTTTGTTAAATTTGCTTCAACTCTTTTAACCGGGTTATTTTTATTTTAAAATTGATAACCATTTTTATTTATCACTTATTTTCATTTATCCAAAATTATATATAACTCCCATTGCAGTAAATCGGACGAAATAGCAATGCATAAGAGATATATTTTATACTAAACACCTTTTGCATTTTTCCAAAAATTTGTCGTCCCTTGATTTTGTCACTTGGGCACCCCGAGTATCAGCTTTTCATCGTCCGATAAACCCTTCTTCCTAAATCAGTGTTCGCCACTAAATTTTGTAAAAGAACAGTAACATGCTTCGAAGTTACAAGCAAGCTGCACGTTTTTTCTTGTACTTTTATGAGTATTAAATTTAAGCTATTAAAACATTATTTTCATATAACGAAAATTATTTTATATTGAAATTTCAGGCTGGCTATGTACGTTTTCTCTAAATCAAAAAATCAATTTTGAAAGATCAAAAAGGAAAGACATATCTGCATGTTTCCTATGTCGATGTTCTTGGGTCACTTAAGTAATTAACTTACTATTGAGATATTGACTTTGACAAGCATCAAAATTTGCATTTTCAGCTAGCTATTGTGAAGCAATGAAAAGTACATAGCATAACCATATTATTTGTTGCGTTCACTGGAAAACATTCCTACAAAGCATGTAAATGTATTGTTCAATTTTCGCAAAAAAACATTTCGTTTTTTCTTCTTTTTTTTTTTTTTTTTTTTTTTTTTTTTTTTTTTTTTTCAGGTTACTTATAAGATAAAGGTAGTTTGTATCTACGAAGTTGATTTTTTTTTTGATTTTTTTATCAGTAGACTTTAAAAGTAAACTTCTATAAATGGGAAATCAAGAAATGCTAAGTCATTTCTTTATTTTCTACCTAAATGAAATTAATTTTACTTCAAAAGGCATTTTTGGTATTTTTCGCAACACTTAAATTTATCTTCCCTAAACATGAAACTTTTACACAAATCATAACTGCTAGGTATGAAAATGTAGGCTAATAGTTTAAAGTTTATTACTCCTCAAAACTATGTCAACCAATCCTTTAAAATATAAAAAACTGACTTCTTTTTCTAAACAAAATAATCGTTTTAAATTTTTCCATTTAACTATAATTTGGGTGATAATATCAATAGAGAATAAGTTCAATTCCGAAAAAAAAAAACACCTCTTTATATTTGAATGGAAATTAATCTGAATAAGTCCTTTATTACATTCCGCGATTTGAAAGACTTTTTCAAAATAACAGGCAACGTAATCATGAAAAGGATTCATAATTTTAAAACTTAACAGGAACTTCTCTCTTCATGCAGTGCATAAACAAAAGCAGAGAATGAACAACTAATATTGCATGTATTAATAGTAATATAATTATTTAAAAAGTATTATTTGCGATTTATGTAGTAGATATTTTTTTAATTATTGATTAAGTTCGATACATGCTCCGTACATGTGTGTAATTTTGGAACACTGACTGGACTATTAGATACTGTTTTGGATTCATTGAAGTTATGTAAAAAACATTTCATACAGCGAAATTTGATTTTTGTTCTTTTATGCAAGCGACGGGCCGCACCAAAACGCTATTGCGGGTGCATACGGCCCTCGGGTCGTCTAATTGGCTTAATTTCAGTTTTGCAGTCGTGCAAAATTCAATCTTGATTTCATTTGTATATATCGACCTAACTAAACACGCTAATTCCAAAAATGTAAAATTCTTGATGGTACTGGCCCGCCCGTCATACTGTCCCTCAAGAAGCAAATTGTTCCTTTCAAAGGTCTGAAATAAGAGAATAGATTTTAATACAATTAGAAAGATATTTGGATTAGGATCGATTGGATCCTAACCAAAATCCAAGTCAAACAAGAGTAAAAAATTTAGATTTTCATTCTTTTAGACATGATAATAATAAAAAATTGCTACAATAACAATATTCTCCTTTATCTCAAATTTTAGAAATAAGGGCTCAGATAAGTAGTAGTTAGAAAAGGACAGTCCTGAGCCATGGAGCGACCGAGCGACGGGATGAGGGATGATGGCGTCACCGGAAGTGGGCGTGACCGGATATGGCGTGACCGGATATGACGTCACCTGAAGTCAAGTGACCGGAAGTGGGGTTGAGTCGTTCCCCTCCTGCTGCTGTTTTAGTTTCGGTTTCGTTATAAGCTGTTTGTGTATGACGTCACAGTGGGAATGACGTCATAATGTGTTTTATATCAAAGTTTTGAGTGGTGGCAACACTTTTTTAGTTTCGGTTTATCTAGCAGACGGAGTTGAGTTGTTCTAGGACTGCTTCTTAGTGAATAAGTTAGAGTGATAGGCTTTTATTGCGTGATGTAACAGCGGGTATGACGTCATAATTTGTTTTATATCAAAGTTTTGAGCGGTGGCAACACTTTTTAGTTTTTTTTTTGTTTCCAGTTAACTGGAGTTGAGTTGTTCTAGGGCTGCTTCTTAGCGAATAAGTTAGAGTTATAGATATTTTTACTAGTGACGTCACAGTGAGTATGACGTTATAACTTGCTTAACGTTAAAAGTTTTGAGCAGTGGCAACACTTTTTAGTTTCGATTTACCTTTCAGGTGGAGTTGAGTTGTTTTAGGGCTGCTTCTAAGCGAATAACTTAGAGTTATAGATATTTTTACTAGTGACATCACAGTGGGAATGACGTCATAATTTGCTTTGTGTTAGAGATCGGCAAAATACTTGCTTGCGATGTGTCGGTTTTAGACACATCACCAAATACTATCTTCTCATTGGTTGAAATGTGTCACGTGATTTCATTGGTTATACAGTTTATGGTGCTTTGAAAGATTATTTGAAATTGTAAATAAAAATTATTCAATGGAAATATGTGTGTTTGATTTTCTTATGTGAAATAATAAAAAAAAAAAATGTTAAAGCAATATCACTTTATTGAATCATAAATTTTCCCACTTTTTAGGTGGTTTTACATTTCGTCTCAACTTTGTCTGGACAATTTTTACAGGTGACTTTAGCAACTTCTTATTTCCGATAAACTGCTTCGGAACATTTAAATCTTTCAAAACAGTATTAAATAAACTTTTCCGTGATACATTACTTTTGGTATTGTACATATAATTGAAAAAGTCGATAATATTAGAGTTTGCTATTTTTTCTCCGTGAATGGAGATTTGACCCTTGGAATTCCATGATAAGATATCAGGTTGATTCTTGATGAGAGCAAGTGTATTTTCAGCTTTTCTTCGCATGGGTTTAGAAAGTGATGCTAATATAAGTTCTTGATAATTATCATCTTTTTGAAGTTTCTTTATTTCTTCTACTTTCACAGATTCTTCAATTTTCCTCTTATCTTCTATTTTCTCCACTTCTTCTTTCTTCTTCTCTTCAGCTGTCTTACTACTTTGTTCATTCGGACGTGAATTATTAAATTCTTGCAGATTTAAACTTTTCTTCAACAGTTCATGATAGAGGACCAATTTTTCATGATCAGGTAAGTCACTATGTAAAATTTGTATCATTGCCTTATCAAGCTCACTAAGCCTTTTATTGGAAGCAGTATGTTTTGTCACCAATTCTTCGGGTATAAGAGCAAACTTCTTAATTTGAGCCATGAAATAATGTAGTTAAAACACTCAAGGCTGCAGGAATAAGTATGTTGAGGAAACCTCCTTTCTGTAAAATGACTTGACGTTTTTTCGGTAAAGACACTTTACGATTACTTAAATGACGCAATATCTTCTTATGTTTAGAGAGCGTTTTCTTCTGTCGTGCAGTCAATGGGATATTTCCATTCAATGTGTTAATGCAACATTCGCATATGGCTTTTATACAGTTCTTATTGAGTTTACTTAATAAAGTTTTTCGTAACCTTAAAGGACAAATTTGCAACAGTCGTAATTGATTGAGTTGCTCCTTCTTAAGCGTCATCTTGCTAAATGATACTTATCTTCAAAGTCATTCACTTTTATATCATTTAAATTGATACACGATCTGTCTTTCAGTAGGTAAAATTTTGGTACGTAATCGTAACTCTTCTGGTGTTTCGGCACGTAAATCTATAAATAAATAGGAATAGGGGTTTTTCGTTGCATCTTCAAAGACTTCTTGAAATAACTTGACATGTCGAGGAAATAATTGTCTTCCTAGATGTGAAATTTGACTCACGTCTCGTCTATTTTTACACAGTACTAAATAGTGTGCATTCAATGTAATGTCACGCATTTCTTTCCCTTTGTAGAAAAAATTTTGTGTTATGAAGATAACACTCAGGTTTAAATGATGACTACCTTTTGTAAAAAGATCAGTTAAATGACTGTTAGCATTTGACATTAAATCATCAATTACGAAGAGTGTATTCTCGCCCAAAAATTCTTTAAATGTCGTAGGTAGACCTTCTACAAATGTCACATTATCAATTTCATCATATAAGGGTTGATGTATTCTATAAAACCAAACAATCTCATCGGGAACAATTGAAAACATCCCCTGTTTTTCACTTATCAAATCCCGCACAAAATAACTTTTACCGCATCCTGTTGGACCGGCGATTACCATCGTAAAAGGATGTTGCAACTTTGGAAATTCCATGTTGAATGAGAGACGAGACATAGTGCTACTGTTTAAATACTTTCTTTATTGATAAAATGGTGCTACAATTCTAAAGTGCTTGATTACAAAATGATGCACTTTGATATCATTACATATTTGATTGGGTACAAAAGACAAGAGAATATCGTTCATAGAACGTCCATTACATTTAGAATATAAATAAAAAATACAATATTGTCCACACACGGAACTCGCATTCGATTGAAGTATCATAGGATTAAACTCTACATGTCGATAACGCTTTACATAACTTGATATTCCTCATAATAATAAAGACGGAAAATAAGACGGTGGGTTTCCGAACGAATCAAAGAAGCATATTTCTGTAGGTGATTCTATATAAAAAGCCACCCAATGGGTACCTTCTTGATTGGACTTGTCAGTGTTGGCAATAAAACAGGCTGGAAAGTTTCGAACATATGTTGGTAATCGATCACTTGAGAAAACACCCAAGAATATATTCTTGGTTTTTGCATTTCCAGAAAGAATTCTAGTTATTTGTAGGGTATCCATTAATTCGGAAAGTCACACACCACGTGACGTGATTTGGATATTTCAATCACGTTTTGAAACTCTGCATAAATGAGCACTGATAAAGTTTCCGTAATAGCCTCGGAAAATTTAATTTCCACACGTAAATTTCCTTGGAGTTGCAGATTAAAATGTTCTATCAGGACTTAGATCAAATGCGTAAAGTACATGACCTCTGGCATATTCTTCTTGAGATAAGTAAATTCCCTTATCACGATTAAATCCGGAAAATAAGCTATGATAAGCCCGAACGTAGTTGTTGGAATCAAAATTAAGCTCTAAAGGCTTGCAGGGAACCGGTTGTCCATCTACATAAATAGATACAAAGTTTGCACTATGGTGAGAAAAGAGAAATGGGTTCTTTGAATATTGCCCATTCATTGCAGCATTTCCTAAACAGGTGAGAATGACACGTTTTGGCATGAGTCCAAGAAACACATTATCTTGTAAAAAGGACCAACTCCCTTTGGCAATGCTATAAGTTTTGCAAATCACACGATCAATTGGATATTTGCACGATGTCTTCTCCAAACACTTAGCATGCCCAATAGCAACGGCAGGGCTAACCTTCACTTTTCTTATAAATATAGAAGCATGCTCTAGAACTATCTTATAATCCCCATCCACTTTGGTTGAAATTAAGCAAAATGAGGATTCGCTGCGTATCATTTTAATTTTGATATCTACCAAGTTAATCATGAGACGATTTTGTTGAAAAATGTCACAGTGGAGTTGACCAATCATTTCTACGGTCTGGCTGTCTTTGATAAGATTGTAACGCGTCTTCAATCCAGCATCAGCTTTCTCATCTATGGGGTCTATGATATCAGGTTGCGTATCTTTGTAGAATCCTTCACAGGTCAGCAAACTTTTCTTGGCATCTTCCCCATAATTTAACAATGTCTCTATATAGGCTCTAAAAGGATAAGTGTTGCTTGCAGAAGAAATATTTCTCTCGTTTAAACTAACGTCTACTTGACTGAAAAGCGAATGAAGGAAAAGGTTGACGGGAGCAACTGGTTCCTTTTCTGGTAGTTTAGTTCCATCTACTTTCATCACTTTCACTTTCACGTGTAGATAGGAAGCAGCTAAGTCCACATATTCTTCACTACTTCCTGATATTGAAAATTCAATCGGTCCACCATCTCGTACACTTGAAAGGGGATGAAATTCGACAAATTGTCCTTTTTCGATAACGGTCTGGGTTGGGGGAATTGAAAATAAATCTAATTCCGACTTGACGCAAGGAGCAGAGTCTTTGTAGATGAAGGAAGCCATTAGGAGAAAATATCATGCGATGTGCACTTCTTCTTGGCTGAACGTGGAATGATGGTTTTTTTCTTCTGCATACGCTTTTTATCTCTTTTTCCACTACCAATCATAGTCTTGACTTTGGTGGCGGCTTTATCTGTTAACACATTTCCAGCTTCTTTGAGTCTTCGTTTGGCGGCCATTTTAAAATCTTGACCTTGAGAAACATCATTCATCAGGTTGACACCGCTGTGAAACATTTGTTTCCCAATAGCTTTAGCACCTGATTTCAGTAGCGGAGCTGCGGCACGAAAAAATGATCTGAATAGACCTCCTAATCCATATCCTCTCTGATAAGAACTTCCTTGATAATAATTCAAGCCTTTTCCCGTCTGCTGCACATAATAATCTTCGAAAGATTTTTGACAACACTGGTAAGGGACATACATTATGAGAGAGACTTCTGACGAAAGTGTAACTTCACGTATGAGCGCCCACGTTCAAATGGCGTTAAACATCCCGAGTGCGTCCTTATAACGATTTCCAAAGTCTCAATAATTTTCCGGTTTACAGGTAAGTAGTGCGGTCTATCATACTGTTCGCTAATCATCTCACCATCTTGTCCTCTCACTCTAACCACTCGAAGGAGAGGTGCTAAGACATCTCCCACAATTTGTGGTTCCACTATATCCGTATAAATCATCAATACGCTATAATGTGCAGAGGGGTCGGCTACGAATGGACCCACAACAGTTGTTTCTATACTTGCGTCAAACGAAGTTATTTCCATAGGTTCAAATCCAAGCATTTCAGCAAGTCCTTTATATAATAAGAGTTTCGCATTATTTTTCACAGTTATCTGAACACGCTTAGTTACATCATTATAACTTGTGACAATTTTATCATCATGTTCTTTCACATAAATAGCCTTTAAAATATCAGGAACTGTCTCATAACAACCCGGAGGTAATTTTCTTCCTACCTCTAACTTTCCACTCGTCTCGAATCCAATTAAATTATTTTGATGATTCACATTATACCAAGTATGCGGATATAAAAACTCTACCGTTCCAACTTCCCATTCTCCTTTCAGTTCAATTGGTATGGGTAAGCGAGTAATAAAATGGGAAATTTTATTTTCAGGAAAATAGGACATGGAACTATCCGAGATGAGTGTTATGTAGAAACTCATGATAGTAAATGAGTCTTGCAACATGTGCTAGTAGTATTTATAGGGCTAGTAAGTTTGAAGTGGGGATCCATTGATTAAACTTGTCGGGGTATCCTCGATATTTCACAAAATATTCCATTTTCTTTTTACGCATGCGTTTTCTTAAAACTTCTTCAGCAGGAAATTCGTCTTTCATTGTTACTTTTTGTAACTCTTGTGCGTAAAACGCTCCTTGTATAGGCTCTCCTAATAAATCATTCACTCTATACACTGCAGGTTGTCTCTTGACACACTCTGTTATGACAAACAATTCTTCCGTCCAATTCGTTTCATACCCCTTTTCAAAGGTTAATTTCTTCTTTGAAATGCGAACTACATCATCTACATTAAATACGCATTTGGGTTTAGGTAAATTCTCCATATCTCCATAGAGAGTGAACCAAACATCTTGTTCATTTTCGGCATTCACTTCCACGGGAGCTCTTTTTATACTTGAATGGTAAGTATGATTATAACTTTTCACTAAATCTTGTAATACGTCAATGTATCTATGCGTATTTTTAGCAGTAAAGTACTTCCACATTTTAGTTTTAATACTTCTATTCCAACGCTCGACTATGTTTGCTTTCGACAAATTATATGTCGTGAAAAATCTAATCCCCTTCTTTTTTAACAAGGTCTGAAATAGATTATTCTTAAATTCCGTTCCCTGATCAGTCTGAAGTGATTTCGGAGTTCGTTGATCGAATATTATTTGAAAAGCCTCAACAATATCTATACCTCTCTTTCGTTTCAGAGGAATTAGCCATCCAAACTTTGATAGCACATCAATACAACTCAAAATAAAGCGATAACCATCATTAAACTTTTGAAGACTTGACATATCCACCAAATCCGCTTGCCATTGCTGATCAATGTTATAAACAATCACCCGATTCGTAGGAAATTTATGACGAATGGGCTTGTGTAGAGTGTACGCATCCACTCCCTTTAGCCATTTCTGTATCGTTTTCTTGGGAATCTTTCTTCCTGAGGCACGGTATAATGCATCGATACCACCGAAACTTGCTACATGACCCGGGTCTTGATACGTCGCATTCATTACAGCAAGAAATTTTATTAACTCTTATCTGTATCCTAAGTCTTAACATTTTCACATTGAAATAGATAAGTTTCCGGTTTCATTGAGACGAAGCGTAAAATCGATAGCGAATCGATCGCTACTACTTAAAAAATAAATAAATAATAATGCAACACATAAACAAATACACAAGTATGCATTATTCACAACCTCACTCGATAGAACCATACTTGCAACTAACACATTCAACTATAAACTTTACCTTATAAAGAACAAAACTTGATAAAATTAATATCCTTAAGATCATACCAATACCTTAAAATTCCTTGAAACTCCGTTTAAATGCAAAATTCCCAATATATCCCCTCTGTGACGTAACATAAATATTTTTCAAGCAAGAACGCTATCTTCAATTCCCACCACGTGGTAATTTTTCTGCAAGTTTTAAAATTAGTTTAAATTATATTTTATAATTATTCATCAACTATTACTTAAATCTTTCCATTTCAACAAGTATCAACGTTAAAAACCCACGTGATAAATTTTCTATAAATAAATATTCATTTAATAAATAAGCGCCAATACCTTATCTGTTTAAATGCTAGATTCCAGCCATATCATCATTATGACGTCTTGTGTTAAAAGCCAATGAGTTTATATTTTGCAATCGTTATCAACAACTCAACTCGCAAACGCGTTGAAGCGTGTTGAAACATGCATAGTCTCGCTCCCCACCCGCTCTGATCGGTTAGAACCAAGCAGCGCCCTCTACCGTGAAACCTGATTGGTCGGTGAAGTCACGTGATCACCCCCCATATATATACGCTACCGGTTGCTGTCTCTCCATTTCTACTTAAATTCCTGAGTGCGAAAGACGTTTATTGTGTTTGCTTAGTATTTGCTTATCGTATTTGCTGCTACTTTAGCTTTTTGCTGATTTCAACTGAATTATTCGGTAAGTGAATTTTTATTATTTGTGAAATGTTAGTATCTTTTAAGTAATATATGTATTCAAATGTTTTAAGTAACATGTGTATTTAAATGTTAAATTATTTTACCAAGCATTAAAATACTTAGCGCGTGTAAATTTTATTTAGTATTGTTAAGTTTTTTTTAAAAAAAAATTTAAGTTACTTACTATGCGTGTAAATTTCATTTAGAAGTGTGTTATTGGAATTATTTACCGCTTGTAAATTTCATTTAGTTAGTTTAAGTATCACGTGTAAAAAAAAAAAAATAGGCTTAAGTATCTCGTGTAAAAATAGGATTAAGTATCGCACACTAATGTTAGGGTTAAGTATCGCGTGTATTGAAATGTATATCATTTAATATAAGTAGAGAATTAATAATGCTTTCTAATTCCAGCTACTTGAACATGAATTCTACCATGGATATCGTTATAGAAATTGCTGAAGCTATGGAAGTTGATGACGCTATGCCTAATGCCCAAGTAAGTGTTCTTGTATTAGTATAATGTTAATTTATATATGTTTTTGTGTTTTGAGTTAAGATTAAGAAGAGTGTTTAGTTTAGATAATGTTTTACTTGCTTTTTAAGTAAAGGAATTTGTATATACATGACTTTAAAATTACACAAGATTCTTTAATTAGATGAATTTATTGACATTTTTATTACTTTTGTACTTGGTAATTTTCAATGTTGTAACTATTTAAAGTTGTCCCAAACTCACGCCAAATTTTTTATTACTTTTGTATTTAGTAAGTTTCAACGTTGTAACTATTTAAAGTTGTTCCAAATTCATGCCGAAATTTTTATTATTTTTGTATTTAGTAAGTTTCAATGTTGTAACTGTTTAAAGTCGTCCCAAATTCACGCCAAAATTTTTATTGCTTTTATACTTAGTAATTTTCAATGTTGTAACTATTCAAATTCACGCCAAAATTTTTATTGCTTTTACACTTAGTAATTTTCAATGTTATAACTATTCAAAGTCGCCCCGAATTCACGTCCGATTTCTTAAAAGTTTATTTCTTAGTTATAGATGATTTAAAAATATTCATTTTACCCAAAATCCATGCCCGATTTTTCTCTGACGTAAAACCCTTAAGAGTAATTTTTCAATATCTTACTTTAGGAGGTTGTTATTGAACCTACTGCTGCTGAACCTTCTAATGCTGCATCCACCTCACGCGGTTTACATGTAAGTATTATTTCAATCATTTAGGTGAAAGAATATTAACTTTTAAAACATGTTACTCAAAATTTCTATTTTCAACAGGTCTGTACCATCTGTAAGAAGGGTTTCGTACAGAAATGTCATTTGACAAGACATTTGAAAATCCATCAGAAAACTGTAAGTATTACATTCAAAGGACAAACTATTATTAAGAATATGTTAAAATAGCTTATTTAAATGTTAAATAATTTTTTCAGGTACTTGCTGCTGGACCCTCACAACATGCTGCATCCTCAATTGCTGGACCTTCCAATGTTATGAATTCCAATGTTGAACCTCATGTAAGTATTAGTTTTTAAATTATATTTTGCAGAGAGAGTTTTTAGATACTTTAATTTAAAATAAAGCATATTTCACATATATAGATAGTTTATAGAAATAAAGTATTTTTAATAAAAATGTTTTCAGATATTTTACAAATTAAGTAATTTTTGGAGAAGACATATTTTGTAAAATGTTTTAGGTTAATATATTTGAAGATTTTCAATCCATTTTTGTAATAAAGATTTTAGATATTTCTACAAATAATGTGTTTTCATGAGAGCTTTCCAGAAGAAGATATTTTTAAATAAAGTTTTGGAAAAAATGTGTTGCCTTCAATAATTTTTTTTTTTTTTTTTTTAATACTTAGTTACATGATAGTTATATCTATATTATTTCTATGTTGCATACTTCGAATAATTTCTTGAAACTCATCCTATTTTTTTTTTTTTTTCAACAGGTCTGCGTCATTTGTGAGAAGTCCTTCATTCACAAAGGTCACTTCAACGCACATCTGAAGATACATTCAAGTGCTAAGGATTTCACTTGTAGAGTTTGCAACAAATCCTTCACCACCAACTCAAACCTCATCAGACATATGAACAGCCACAAGAAGAACCAGTCCACTCATGCATGTCCTGACTGCGGAAAGAGTTTCGGTCGTAAAGATGTCATGATGCAACATCTTCTCACCCACCTTCGAGTTGCCCAAGTAGGAAGAATTCAACCTGCATCCCCTGCACCCAGAAGGAGGAGAGTTGAGGTGAAGACGTCTGATGTCTTTGCCACCCGCCATTTATTCCCGAGTGAAGAGGCAGTTGGAGACCTGCTTCTCTTCATTAGGGAAAGTCATCCTCAAGTTCAGGATGTGCTGCAGGAGGAGTTGGGAGAGAAGAGGGCCATTAAGTGGTATGCTGTGTCCAAGATCCGGTTCGTTCGTAAGAGTGATGAGGGAGACGAGCAATATGCCACACCCTATTTCCGGAGTAAGGTGCAGATGGAGCTGGATGACAGCGTCCTCCCTGAACACATCGACCAAGCCTTCGCCAAAATCAAGTCCTCCTTCGATGAATTCATCGAGCGGGGATCTGGATGGGTCCTCGATGAAATTATTCATTTGGAGGTGAAGACTGCAACGTATCAACCTCTAGCCCTTGCCAGCCACTTCAAGTTGCCCAACAAGTTGGCAGCAAAGAAGGCCGTCCTCAAGATCCAGAACGAAGACAGTAAATGTTTCATCTGGTCTGTCCTGGCTGCCCTTCATCCCATTGCTCATACAGATCATCCATACAGAGTTTCTCACTATGCAGAATACGAGCAGGAGCTCAAGATGGGAAATGTAAGCTGTCCCGTCCAACCCTGCAAAGTTCGTTTTGTGGAGGCACTGAACAATCTCCGCATTAACATCTACGGCTATGAAGATGATGATATATTACCCCTATACATCTCTAAGAGGGAGGATCCTGAGGTTATCAACCTCCTCTACATCATAGAAGGAGAGAGGCAGCATTATTGTCTAATTAAGAGTATGTCCAGGCTTCTCACCAACCTCACTAAGCACGATGGAAAGCGATTCTACTGTTATTCTTGTCTGCATCGTTTTGCCAAGGAGGAGACTCTCAAAGCACATGTCCCTTACTGTAACGAGCACTCACCCCAACACATCAAGATGCCGACCCCAAAGGACTGTGTGATGAAATTCAGTCAGTACAAGTTCACCCAGAAAGTCCCGTATATCATATACGCGGACTTTGAGGCCCTTGTAGAGAAGTTGGATGACACCACTTCCACTTTGAAGACAGCTACCCACATTCCCTGCGGATACGCCTATGTCATTATAGGTCCAGATAGTAAGCCGACCAAACCCATCTCTGTCTACAGGGGAGAAGATGCAGTGGACCACTTCATCAGTAGTATCATTGCAGAGAAGGACGAGCTGGCGTTGAAGCTGACCACCATCATCCCCATGAAGATCACTGCACAGGATCAAATTACCATCAACGCAACGACTCATTGCGGCCTCTGCAAAGGCCGACTAGGAACTGATCGGGTGAACGACCACGATCACTTGACTGGTCAGTTCCGTCAAGTGCTCCACAATGAATGCAACCTTGCCTTCAGGTTGCGGAAAATGATTCCCTGCGTCTTCCACAACCTGAAGAATTATGATGCGCATTTGATCATGCAGGGGCTAGGGAAAGTGGCTGATCATGACATTGGAGTCATCCCTACAACGATGGAGAAGTACATCTCCTTCTCCATCACCAAGAAACTTGACAAGATCCCGGTGACTCTCCAGTTTATTGACAGTCTCCAGTTTCTGAACGCATCACTTCAGAAACTTGTCGATAATCTGGATAGAGACAAGTTTCGCATTTTGAAGAGGTCTATCGCATCTAACCATGGTACGTAATATAGTCAATGTTAATATTATATAAATGTTCTCTTAACAATATAATTTAATTTTTATTTTTTCCTTAGATCTCTTGCTGAAGAAGGGAGTGTACCCTTATGAGTACATGGACTCATTCACTAAATTTCAAGAAACATCTCTGCCACCTCAGCAAGCCTTCTAGAGCACCCTTACAAACTCCTCCATCACCGATGCAGATTATGACCACGCTCAAGTTGTTTGGGAAGCTTTCGGCATCAAAGACCTTGGCGAATATCACGACCTGTACGTGAAGACGGATGTGCTCCTCCTCTCTGATGTTTTTGAGAATTTCCGCCGCCTAACTCTGGACTTTTACCAGCTAGACGCCGCTCACATGATGACGTCTCCGGGGTTAGCATGGCAAGCCGCTCTCAAGATGTCAGATGTCGGTTTGGATTTATTCACCGACATTGACATGCACCTCTTCATAGAGAAGGGTATTCGGGGAGGAGTCTCCGTCATCACCCATCGTCATAGCCAGGCAAACCATCCAGGCTGTCCTGAATATAATGCTGCTGAGGAGAAGAAACATATATTGTACCTGGATGCCAATAACCTCTATGGTAAGCATGAATTTACTTTAAAACTGTCATTTTTTTTTTATTTAGCTTCTATGTTAATATTGAATGATTTAATTGGATTTTTCTTTCAGGTTGGGCCATGTCTCAATATTTACCTGTTGGTGATTTTCAGTGGGTGGACCCTGAAAACATCTCTACTCAAACCATCTTGGACCAAGCAGATGATGCAGATGAGGGTTTCATCCTAGAAGTGGATCTCGACTATCCTACTGAACTCCACGATCTCCATAATGATTATCCTCTGGCTCCCGAACGTTTCACCATAAAGCCAAATATGCTGTCTCCTACCACCCTCGAGATTTTGGAAGAAATGCAGATGAAGCCAGCTTCTTCCAGCGAGAAACTCGTTCCGAATCTTCAGTCAAAGAAGAATTATGTTATACACTATCGTAATCTGAAGCTATACCTTTCCTTGGGACTGAAACTATCTAAAGTCCATAGAATTCTAAAATTTTACCAACAACCTTGGCTGAAGGACTACATAGCATTTAATACGGAGCAGAGAAAACTGGCCAAAACATCGTTTGAAAAAGATTTCTTCAAACTTCTCAACAATGCGGTGTTCGGGAAAACTATGGAAAATCTGAGGAATAGAGTGGATGTTCAGTTGGTGAACAACCCGCATAAAGCCAAGAAACTGGTCGCGTCTCCTGCCTTCCATGCCTTCACTGAGTTTGATAACAGCTTGGCAGCAGTACAAAGAAAAGTTAAAAGTCTCACACTTAATAGACCCATTTATGCTGGTTTCGCCATCTTAGAAATGAGCAAGGTTTTAATGTATGATTTCCACTATAATGTCATCATGAAGAAGTATGGAAGTAATGCCCGCCTACTATTCACCGACACAGATTCACTCACTTATGGACTCACCACCCCAGATCTGACTGCTGACTTACAGCAATTAAAGGGATTTTTTGATTTTTCTGACTACCCATCAGATCATCCCCTACACGATGTGTCTAACAAGAAGAAGATCGGTTACTTTAAGGATGAACTTAACGGAAAATCTGCTTTGGAGTTCATAGGGCTTCGTTCCAAAATGTATTCCATTTTAAGCGAGTGTGGTGAGAAGCAAACTGCCAAGGGAATCGCAAGAGCAGCTCAAAGACAGCTAAAACATCAGACCTATAGAGACTGTCTTCTCAATCGACAACCTTCGTCTGTGGTTCAGCATCGGATCGGTAGTGAAAAACATCACATTTTCTCCATCCAGCAAAGAAAGCGAGCGCTCTCGGCATTTGATGACAAGCGATACCTGTTGGAGGATGGTATAACTAGTTATGCCTATGGTCACTTCAAAATTCCTTAAATCATTCATTTAATCCTTAATTTTTATTTTTTTTATCTCTTTAAGCCTTAATTTAACTAAAATATTACTTTAACTAAATTTTTAAAAAGCTCATTTAACGTTAATTTTTTTTTCAGGATTTTGTATGTGACCATTAAATTTAATTCATGAGAGAAATATACGTTCTCACAAATCTTCTTTTCAGATTTTCTAAATTTCAAAATTGATTAGGATTTGAGATGATGGTGTCTTCTTAAAAGATATTATTGGATGGTTGGTTAGTGACCTCATATTTCAAGGAAATATACGTTCTTTGGAATAGGTTTTTTTGTTGTTGTTGTTGATAGGGTGGAGTGAGGCGGTACCAATTCTTCCTAAAAGAGGTATCGGGCTGGAGGTGGGTCCTCACTTTTAAAATTTAACTTCAAAATAATTAACATTTTCTAAAGTCTTTCAAATTAACTTATTCAAAATTGGTTAGGGAAGGGGGGTGGGTAGATGAGTTACCATGAAGGCAACGTCCGATAGTCGATATTTTAACAATTGTTTGGTAAAATATTGAAATGTCACGTGTAGCTCGGGGTTAGGGTTCTTTTAGACCCTTAGCAAATGGCCTTCACTTTTATTAAATTTAAAAGTCGTGTTAAGATTTTTTTTTTATTTGCATGTATCTCTGATCTTAGAAATTTAATGTAAATGACTCTTAAATTCATCCCTAGATGGCGCCACTACCTTAAATTTTGAAGAAAACTATCTTACTAAACTGTATAGCCAATGAAATCACGTGACACATTTCAACCAATGAGAAGAGAGTATTTGGTGATGTGTCTAAAACCGACCAATCGCAAGCAAGTATTTTTCCGATCTCTAACATAAAGCAATTCATGACGTCATACCCACTGTGACGTCACTAGTAAAAATATCTATAACTCTAAGTTATTCGTTTAGAAGCAGCCCTAAAACAACTCACCTCCACCTGAAAGGTAAATCGAAACTAAAAAGTGTTGCCACTGCTCAAAACTTTTAACTTTAAGCAAGTTATAACGTCATACTCACTGTGACGTCACTAGTAAAAATATCTATAACTCTAACTTATTCACTTAGAAGCAGCCCTAGAACAACTCAACTCCAGTTAACTGGAAACAAAAAAAAAAAACTAAAAAGTGTTGCCACCGACCAAAACTTTGATATAAAACACATTATGACGTCATACCTGATGTGACATCACGCAATAAAAGCCTATCACTCTAACTTATTCACTAAGAAGCAGTCCTAGAACAACTCAACTCCATCTGCTAGATAAACCGAAACTAAAAAAAGTGTTGCCACCACTCAAAACTTTGATATAAAACACATTATGACGTCATTCCCACTGTGACGTCATACACAAACAGCTTATAACGAAACCGAAACTAAAACAGCAGCAGGAGGGGAACGACTCAACCCACTTCCGGTCACGTGACTTCCGGTGATGGCACTTCCTGTGACGTCATATCCGGTCACGCCCACTTCCGGTGACGTCATCATCCCTCATCCCGTCGCTCGGTCGCTCCATGGCTCAGGACTGTCCTTTTCTAACTACTCAGATAGTACAGCAGAATTGATCAATGCCAAAAACAGGGGTTTTGGAAGATTTGCCAATCCTTCTCCTTCCAAAATACAGTTTTTTTTTGTTTTTTTTTTTAAATAAAAGTATTAACCCTCTTGGCCCCGCAAAAAAAAAAAAAAAAAAAAAAAAAAAAATCTTATAAGGAGTGTTTCAATTTCAAAATTGTGCAACAGTATTTCAAAACTTCAATATATTTTATCCATCATTGGTAGAGATCGGCCAATATCGGTATCAATGGCGGATTTACAACAGTTCACATCGGAATTGGCGAGTGTCGAGTGATATTGGTCAGCAAGCCAATGGTGAGCATTTTTGTACTACTGAGGAATAAAGTAGGATTCGAATTTTTCCGAAAGATTTAAGGTACCTTAAATTCACGTACAGCTCTGAAATTTTAAACGTAAACGCAACCCTTTATTAAATGCAACTCTCTGAAATTTTGCTTGACGGATCCAGTATTTAAAATTTATTGAATTAGTATTATTTTATTTAACCTTTAAAATTTAGCTGGAATGTAAATCCTGTAGGGATCAATAATTGTGTACTTGTTACTGATTACAACTCTGAAAATTTAAACATAATTTAATAAATAAATAAATAATGAAATAGTGCAATCGCCCACGAGAATTTAAAAATTTTCATTAGTTTTTTAAATAAATTTAAAGGGCAAATTCCAAAATTTTCCATTGGAACTAAAGAAAAGTTTTGATCGATAGAAATTTCCGACTACAATTGAACCTCAAGAAAATGGGAAGAGGTTAGCAATCTTATCGGGATCACTCATAACTCAAGGACACAAGGTGAAAACGGTTTTTGGTGTTTATTACTATTATTATTATTATTATATGTGTACGTTTTTTCCCCTTTAAAGTTGGGTTGGTTGGTTGTTTTCAGATTATCTGGCGCCGTCAGCAACACGAGGGCTATAATGCGCCGAAACTTTCGTCATTAGACAAGCCAACATACATTTACTAACACCCATGCCTAACACGGGACTCGAACCCGCAACCTCGCGGTCTAGAAGCTAGCACGCTAACCACTATACCGTTTGGTCAAAAAGGAATTTGAGACGAGCTCTGACTTTAAAGTTGGGAGAGTTATCACATATTTGATTTCGAGTGGTGGTGGTGGGGGGGGGGGGGAGGCAAACGAAAGAAATTACTTTTATTGTTAAAATTTTTTGAAGCAGCAATTGCATTTTAGGCTTCATTAATTATGTTATAAAAAATCTTAAAATTGTAGCTTTTTATAAAAAAGAGAGAAAAAAAAAAATTCAAAGAATATGCTATGCATGAAATTATTCGTTATACAGATCATAAAACGTCTATTTAATTTAAGGACGTAGCAGTTGATTATGGCGTCACTATAAGTATAAACATTATCAGAATAATGAAAATCCTCCACGAATGTGGATTTTATGGAAAAGGACATTAGAAATGGTAATTAATATTAAAAGAACCTCATCACAAAGAATCAATTATTTTACTCTTTATCCCAGTTGCAAGATATCATGAATTAAGCAAACAAATAATGCGCTAACGTTAAACCTTCAGTTTTATTTCATTAAATTTTTTCATTAGCGGCAGCGTTTTGCACTAGCAGACGATATTTCATCATTTACAACATTCACTTTCTCGCCCAACACCGCCTAGAAAATAAGCGAGGTTTTTATTGCGTTGACATATTAACATATATTTTTAATTTGAGGTAAGATATTCAAAATATTTTCAACTGATATCTACTTATTCATTTTTGGAGACTTTCTTCTTTGGCAATACAACTTGCTGTTCAATATATCGGCTGTTACTTTACCCTTTTGATTTGGTATTTTGACAGGTAACATAATAGACATGGAAGAATTGAAAAAAGCCGGTGAAAATACAATAAAATCTGTTGCGTCTGGAGAGGTAAGAAAGTTATAATTTCTTTAAACAAGTTCAAGATTTAAATATTACTAAGCAAATGTCGGTTCTGACATTAAACGCCATTTTAGATTGACATTATGCAGCATAATGCTAAATATATTTCTTGTAAATGTTATCTGTTTCTGTAAAACTGCTGTAAAAATAAAGTAAAGAAGTTGTTTAAGAAACTTATTTTTGCGTATTTTGGATTTTATTTTAATTCTATTTAATTTTATATTAGTTTATTACAAACTTTCACGAATTCTTAATTTTATCCCCTGATTTGTATCAACCATGACTAAGGAGGATAATGCTCTGGTTTTATATGTCTATATTTTTCATTGTAGTAGGATTATTTATTTATAAAGCTATTTAACCTTTATTTGTTTTCATAATTGTTACAAATGAACAAACCAACCGACCGCAATTTTAATGGTAACGTTCAATATTTACTGTTACAATCTTAGCAATGACAACAATTTTTGTTTTGCAATTGAAAATGTTTTGCAACATATGAACATATATTGTGTTGCAAAACAGATTACAACAATATGTGCTTGTAGTAAATGATTTATGTAAATATTTTACAAGTGTTTCTAAATTTAACTCTAGGTGAAAAACATATTGCAGTTTTTTTTTTTTTTTTTTTTTTTTTTTTCAAAGCAAGACTTGTCTTGTTTAATTATATGGCATTTAATTTCATCCACATATTTTAAAAATTTTAAATTGATATTATTGTTCATTATGAGGTATTGCATAACATAATGTAGTAAAATATGTATCTTACTTTTGTGATTATTATGAATGTGTTTGACGGATGGAAGGGCACAGCTTTTTCTGAACTACTTTACTGCAAAATGAAGCTTCAGCATTTATTGTTTTTAGAGAGATATTATATTAGTAAAAGATATTATTAACATTAAAGTTGGTACTGCTTCTTCCAATTTTTAGAAATGGTATTTGATTATTTTTATTTTTTTTTATTTATTGTTTTATATATTATAATACTTGAAGGAAATTTTCCTAAATAAGAGAATATTAAATTCTTCCTGTATACAATATTACTATTTAAATTGTATTCTTGAACTATTTTTTCTGCATTTTGAATTGTATTACTTTGAAGGAACTTACCCTTAATTGTACATTTTTAATGTTTTCTT
The DNA here is from genome assembly GCA_963978545.1 of Linyphia triangularis. Classification (NCBI taxonomy): domain Eukaryota; kingdom Metazoa; phylum Arthropoda; class Arachnida; order Araneae; family Linyphiidae; genus Linyphia; species Linyphia triangularis. The sequence continues at coordinate 60,878,779 of OZ021732.1, forward strand.
TTTTTAATTGGATTTTAAACATACACTAAAAATATAATAATCTACATGGATAAATCTATCCGAAAATCTTTTTATTTTAAGACTGTAGCTTTTAGTCATCATTTGAAAGTGGACAGAAAATTGTCAATCAAATTAATTTCAATTACTGTATAGTTCTAGCAGTACTTTTTGTTACATGGCTTCACATAAGAACTATCTTTTAAGACCTACTTAAATGTTTCGTACTTTTATGCTTTTATAGCTCTTTTATCAGTTAATTTATGTGCTGCCGGAAATATGAATTTCCTTTTAGTTTCAGAATAAGGCAGTGCGAGGTGATACTATACTGTTTTTGGTAAAGTTTGTGATGATTACTAAATGTCCAAAATAGTTGTTACAAAATGTTTTTTAGCTATACTGCAATGATCAAAGTTAGTATATATGTTAAAAATTGCTATTTTTATTTTCTACATTTTCAGGATGTGTTGTTGAAGTCCTTATGGGAAGATCAAGATTGTGTCATCACTTTCTTTCGCAGATGGGGATGTGGTTTTTGTCGTTTAGCTGCGAGGGATTTGAGTAGCATCAAATCCAAATTGGATGAAAAGAATGTGCGCCTTGTTGGGATAGGGGTGGAGGAGTTGGGTGTTGAAGAATTTCAGAAAGGAAAGTTTTTTGATGGAGGTAATGTTTGTTTGCACCTTGGTTTCTGTGTTCGTTATTACATGATTTACCTGCGTATTGGGTTTTAGTTATGTTAATATTTTTCATGTATGAGTAATAAATTTATGCTTTTTAGTAGTTGAAATTTGTCAGTTTACGTATTTTATATGTTTAGACTCCTAATTATCGTACTTTGTGTTTTAGAATTGTTTATTGATACAGAGAAAAAGTGCTATCTTGACTTAGGATATAAGAGGTAGGTGTTAGTTTTATGATACAAAACTACAATTCTGAGCGTAAAGAAATTTTGTAAACTTGACATTGGGAACAAGAGGAAGTTCACAATCTGCCTGAGATTTAAAAAAAAACAACATCTTTCTTTCCCATCTATAAAAGATTATGATATCATCAATTGAGATCTACTTAACCAATCTGAACTAGGTTTTCTTCTATAGGTATCTTTACCAGTCCAGATTTTTGAGAATGCTGTTCCATTCTGATATATTGTTTTTAATATGAGTTTGGGTATATCGGGTGAAATTGGGCATATTGGTGTATTCATATCTTAATTGATTGGACACAGTTATACCAGGCAATGCATAACACCATCTAGGGCTAGATAAACTTTTGGATATACCTTATACTAATACAAATAAAAAGATCATTATCCTACAGTAAATATTGTATAAATTTTGTAAGATGGTAGTAAAACAACTCATTGTCAAATAATATTGTCTGAACTTAAAATTAATGAATTTGCAGACATTTTTCAATATTTTGCATTTTGCTAGACAGAAATATTTTTATAGAACCAAACAAATTTAACTTTAGGGAAATCGAACATTGCATAATAAGTTTTGAAATTTACTTATTAAGCTTGCATTTTCATGTTGTTGTTTACTATTATTCCTTGCTATATCTAATATTCATTAACTTAATATTTTCAAATTTAATTATTTAAACATAAGAAATCTAGATCTACTATGATCTAATTATGGTTGATCAAAGAGGAACAATTATAATCTTTTGTACAAATACTAAACAATTCAATATCAAGAAACTTTTGATGAAAATTTATAAGTTTAGATAAAAAAATTTAAGTTTTCAAAATGAAAATATTTTTTCAGATGCAATGTTTGAAATGATTAACATCATTTGTTTAAATCTTTAAATTACTGCCTTTAAAATATTTCCTTTTATAGTAATTAAAATAATAATGTGGACTTTGATCATCATAAATATATTTCTTCTTTAATGAGTTACTCTTTATTATATCATTGCCTCGGATATAAATATAATCATTCTATATGTAGGTATAATGCTATAACCATACTACCTGCACTTGTTGGAAAAACGTCCAGAGATGCAATTTCAAAGGTAATGGCACTTTTGCCATTTATTTTTTTAAATTTCATTAGTTTAAAATCATAAATAAACTTAAATATTTAATTTTTTGTTTATCTTATTTTTTATAGAAAAACTTTGAATTAAAAATTTTTGCTAGGTATATATTTTTGAAATCTATTTTAAGATGTGCAAGTAAGCCTTTTTAGCCTCTTACTTAACTAATGTAGTATTTGAATTAAAAGTTCGAAAAATAGAGGAATTCACTTTTTGGCACTAGTTTTATTATTTCATGTTAAATAGTTCGCCTTAAAAGTGTGAAACCAATTAAGTATTCATTCAAAGTAAATTCGTAACTGACAGGCATGTTTAAGTCAAAAATAAAAAAACATAATTTGTTAGATTTTTATTTCTGAGTTCTATAGTAACATATATTTCATAGGTTGAGTATTATTGTACTAATGTTGTTTAAACTTTAAATTATGTGGAATAATTTTTAACGCATTAAATTCTTATAATTAAAATGTATACTAGTTAAACAAAGAGTAAATGAATAAAATTCATGGAACACAAGGCATGATTTTTTTCATTTTGCATGTAGTGATCTATTAAGGGAGTGCTTTATTCCAACATGTACTTATTTTCATTTGAATTTGGATTTAATTAAATTTCATCATTTAATGTCCCTCTGTTTTCCCTGTGAAACATTATTTCCATGCATTTACTTCCATTGTATTTTATAAAGTATTCAGTGGATTATTCTTCGATTTTTGTATTGTAGGTAAGATCAGAGGCTGTTGGAGGCGATATGAAAGGTGACAAGTATCAAGTTGGTGGTACTATTGTAGTAACTAAAGGTATGAAGTTTGTCATATTACATTTTAAGTGTTTCTTTAATTACATTTTTAAATTATTTTCTCTTGCCAAGATTTCTATTTTGCTTTAATTTTTTTATTGCCTTTGATTTGTATTTAATTTCTATGAATTTTGAAATTGTTTCGGTTTATAATTTTGATGGCATATATTTTGTTTAATATGTTGGCACATGGAATTTTACTTTGTCATGCTAAATAAAGAGGATGCAGATTCCTTTGTTACTGACAGTGCAACATTCAAAGCTGTACAAAGGATGTAATTAGCTTGATATGTGCAAAGTCACTTCCTTAGAAAGCTCAAGTAAACCATTATACAACCAATTTCTTTCTGATGCTTTATTTTTGTACCTTAATCATTTTTATGAAATTGGACAAGACTATCAATTCCAAATGTAATTTTGGTTGTTGTGATTATGAATGCCAAAAGCAACCGTTTTGTTACTTTTTAGTGATTTTGTGCATTCAATTGTTTATTTATTATTTTAAAATGGAAGATAATGGATTCCATCTAAAATGTTATGATCTTTTTGTGGAAAAAGTTTTATGTCATAAAATAAAATTAAGCCCTTCTTTATAAACAATATAACATTAGTCACAATCAATGCACCAATATCTTATTTCCCAAATTTTGCTGTCCAGTTTTTTAATACTTAGTAGAATGCATAATATTTCCTCCAAATATTAAAAAATTTCTTTAAAATAAATACTAAATATTCTCAGTAGCAGAGTCAATGAAGGGGGCTATCATCTTTTTAAGTAAGCTGTTAGAAGTTTGGACTGATTTTTGAATGTTGAAACATTTTGGTTCTAATATAGTTTTTTCCCTACTGTTACATGGATCTTGTGAGGTAACAATCACTTCCTCAAGCCATTTGACACCGTAAGCTACAACAAAAAATACTGTTTTTGAACAATGTTTTTCTCAATTCTGAAAATTAAAAATTGTTAGTTTTCTGTATGTAACCTTGCTACTGATATCCAAAGAAACTATCTGGTGTTCTACACTTAATTTTATTCATAAAGGCAAAAAGAAGTAAAAAAAAAAATTATTTTTCAGTTTTGTTTATTGTATATTTTATGCATTTTGCATGTGATATATTGACTCATTGTACATGCATATAGACATTTCTCTATTAAGGCGTCTTCTCACTTTAGGCACCTCGAAAATAGGCTATTTTCGCGATTTTTTTTCGAGGATTTTTGCAAACAATTATGGGATAAAATGGATCCTATATAATAAACACATCTTTCAAGTACAAGAAATTTTTATTTTTTTATTTTTTTGAACAATTATTATAATAAAACAGTAGCATCGAAAAACCCGTGTAGAAATGTAATGTTCGTGGCTTGTTGATGAAATTTCGGAAACTATCCGGACGATTGTCATGAAATTTGAATGACATATTCTTCATAGTTATGGCTATAGCGCATATCATCAGATTTTTGAAATTTTGATTTGAAGTATTTTTTTTTTACAAAAAACTGCGTTTTTTTAAAAAACTTTTTCGAAAAACGTGCGCCATTTTGTTATTTTCGCGAATATCAAAAATCTGATGATATGCGCTATAGCCATAACTATGAAGAATATGTCATTCAAATTTCATGACAATCGGCCGGATAGTTTCTGAAATTTCATCAACAAGCTACGAACATTACATTTCTACACGGGTTTTTCGATGCTACTGTTTTATTATAATAATTGTTCAAAAAAATAAAAAAATAAAAATTTCTTGTACTTGAAAGATGTGTTTGTTATATAGGATCCATTTTATCCCATAATTGTTTGCAAAAATCCTCGAAAAAAAATCGCGAAAATAGCCTATTTTCGAGGTGCCTAAAGTGAGAAGACGCCTTAATTCGATTTTATACTAATGTATTTTTGCATTGGTTTACAAATGGCCTTTTTTTGTATCTGTAGTAACAAATTTTATAAATTTTTTGGATTTTAATCCTGACCTGGCTACCAGTAAGTAATTTTATGATTAATATTATATTTTTAGGCGGGAAAGAAGTCTTGCTGGCTCATAAACAAGAATCCCTTGCTGATCATGTCCATCCTAATGAAATATTGAAGAGTCTTGGAATCGGAGATGTTAAACTCCCATCTGCTGACAACGATGTCACTTGCGATTCTACATGTGAAGCATCTGGTTAACTCAATATGTATTCCTGTATCTTGGTAGAAAAAAAAAGGCTCTTCAGAGAATTGCTCTTTGTCCAACAGATACAAAAAGGAAAGTTTAAGAAAATTTCCCTTTTTGAGTCGGGGAATATAAAGAGCAAGACAGTATTTATTTTAATGAATTTGTTGGATTAAGATTTTTTTTTGTCCAAGTTTGATATTTTTTTGTGAAGGTACAGGTTTTATTTTCATTTCTACTTGATGTAATTGATTGAAGTGGGCAAAAAAGATATTGTCTTTAATATATTTATTTTTAACTTAAAGAGAAAACTGCTCAGAATATAAGTATATTAAAAACCCCACATTAAGTTGAATTTACTAGATTTATTTTCATTTGTATTTTTGAAAATAAATATCCTCATTTAATGAAATTGCAATGGGAAGTTATTATTTTCATATTCTTATTGAACTTCATTTAATAAATGTTGCACAAGTCTTTCTTAATTTTTTAAGTAATTTTGTTTTTATTAATTGTAAAATCATGGAAATGTTTCCCTTTAAATCAGATCTTTGAGGTAATGAAAATGTCCAATTTAGTTTGATTCTCAGACTTTGAAATTTCAATGAGAATTGGACACATTTCGCACAAAACTGCAATTATATGCATTTAAATAAAAGTGATATAAATGTTAGTTTTGACTGCATTTTTTAAATTGTATGCATGTCGTATTTTTTAAATGATTGCCAATTAACGGCATTATGTATTTTTGTGCTCCAACCTACCATCTCATTCAAATGCTTTTGAATTTCTCAATTTTGAAGCTTGTGTTATTAATAGTGTAATAGTAAATAAGCATAGAAACTTTTGAAATAATTCATACTTTTATTTTCATAATATTCCTCTTAGATTGAAACCAACATCAATTTCCTTTCAAAAATCGATGAATTTGTGGCAGTGTTGATGATATTAAGAATATATATAATGGTTGGTAAAGTAATCATATCACTGCTTGGAACTATATTTTATAACTATTTTATTTACAATGATTGTTGGATAATGTATTGTTTTTATTCTACACTTTGTGTTTCTTAACTGAATGTCTGAACTAGTATCTATTTACTACTTTGTACAAATTTATTGAAACTTGTTAATGTAATTTTGTATGATTGGAGATTTATATTTGCATGAATCAACGCTTGCCAAATTCCACCTTATTAAATGTATTTTAAATTCATATAGTGATAAAATTCTATGCTTCAGATGTCTTCTTTTTATTCTTTGCAGCAACACATTTAAATATATGACAAATTTGTTAATAGACCAAGTATAAAGTTTTTAAATTGAAAACGTTCTTTGATAATACTAATGTTTGAGTTTGATTTTTCTTAATAATATATATACTTTCATTTCTTACTTTTTGTATTAGTGAGCCAAAACCCCTGTAACTTAACAAAACTTATGAAATGTTTCAAACCATTAATCTTACTAGTCAGAAAAATTTATTTTGAAGCAAGATAGAAGTTATTAAATGTTAAAGTTCGAAAATAATTTATTCTCAATATCTTCCATTTTCAACCACGTGTATTTTAGTACAGTTACTTTAATGCTAGAGGTTCTGCTATAGATTGTTGCTTTTTTTTTTTTTGTAAACAGAATTTTGACGCAAAAGAAAAAAGCATGTCAATAGATATTTTTTTTTATTGCGAACATCAAAAAAATCTTTACATTTAAAATGTTTGGAATTTTTCTTGCTTGGATTTTTTTAAAGGTCAAGAGGAAAGTGATTGACTGCATTTTTTTTATTGTATTCGTAATGTTATTAAATTGAAATAGAATTTCAAGCATACTTTAGACTATGTTGATTTGTTTAAAAGACTGATGATATAATTTTGGATACTACATTTGGTCAACTATGTTTGGTGATTTTTTTTTTACGACAAAAAAAAAATATAGGGTTTAATAAGTATAATCCCATGGAATTATAAGCATTAATGATCAACTGTTGGGAAATTTTTTATTGGTAGTTGAATATTAGAACTACAGGATTAGTCACCTATTTTAGTCTTGGAATTTAAATTATTTTATTTTAAAAACCAGAATTTTCTCAACAATGTTCATTTACTGAACCACAGTCGATAAAGTACTTATGAAATTCAATGATGATAATAAATAAAACTACCTTCAATAAATAATTTGTTCAGATTTGCAAAAAATGTTGGCAATAGGAAAGAAATTTAGCAATTAGCAAGATTTTGATTGCAACAGAAAGGTTGACGGTTTAATACACAAGTGCCCCATTTTGTAATGTGATTAAGTTAAATTGAATGTCGTAAACAGTATTGTGAGAACCTACTTTTTAATCAGATTAGCTATCTTGCGAATACTTTTTAAAGTATATACTAAATATAAATGGAATATTCACATATTTTATCTGTTGTATTTGCTTTGATTAGGGGTTTTAATTAAAAGAATCAAATTTTTTAAAACTAAAATGGAAGTGTTACGATAAGAAATTATTTATAAAGTTACTGTAAATCTCTTTCACTAAGCAGAACAGAATATGAAAATATTCCCTTTGTATTACTGTCAATGTATGAAATGCCAGCATTCTATAAAATGCAGGATTTCATACATTGCTGGTAAAATTAATAAATAATATGCAAAATTGTTTGATGGTGCAAGTATTATGTGTTTGAGTATTCTTGCAAGATCACACTGGTAAAATTAGTAACATTTAAAAAACATTTTAATATGATGAACTTTATACTCAATCTACTTGTCAACCTTTAAGAGTCGCTTGGTACTAGTTAGATTTTTCAAATAGTGTTCAAAACGAATTGTTTGTATTTAAATATCCAAAATATTAGTATAAAACAAAATATTTTATTAAGATCTGCAAAAAAATACATAAACTTAAATTCATATTCGTGTTAAAAACATAAAACTTTAACGAGCATACTTGAACAATATATGAAGTTCTTAAATATACATTCTTTAATAAAATTTATTTAAATTTTTAGATTTAGACTGAAGAATTATGGGGTATAATCAGTTAAATTAGACAAATAAAAAATCAATAAAAATGCCAGAGAATTGATTTAACATTAATCTTAGCACTTAAGTTTTGTATAAAATTGCATATTTAATACAGAAACAGTTAACATTGACACAACCATTTTTAGCTGTTAAGAGGTAAACTATTGGTAGGCCATCTATTCTATAAATACACATTACATAAAAATTATTTAAGTAGCACAAAATGGGATTCCTATATAAAACATGTAATGTAGAAGTATCCTAAGCAGAAATTCTGTTACTTCAAAATAAATGTGTTTTCCTAACATTTTTTACTGTTGCAGATCCAGTCAGCTAGTAATTAACCAGTAGTAATTAACCTTGAGAAGTCACTAAATTATTTTTGAAAAAATTCAATACTTATTAATATAGGCACATACAGGGATGAGTTTGGTAAAAAATCAAAAAGCTGAAAACAAAAATTTTAAGCATAAAACACCTTTTAAGCTATACTTTAAAAAAAATTGTTTTTCCATGTGCATTTATAAAACTGTACCATCTCTGTCCGTCCGTGAGCAAAAATTGTTTAAAATAGCGGCACTTAGACGTAGGGATACACTTTGTGCTGTCATCAGGCTAATATAGCTCCAAAGCAAAAAAAAAAAAAAAAAAAATCCAGTGAAAGCGTTGAAAACCGGCAAAAACTTCAAAATTTCAACAAGTCAAACAACTTTAAGCAATTATAACACATTGACAAACAGGCCGAATTTAATTAAACACAGTTTTCTAAATTTTTAAGCTACAAATCTTAAAAATCTTAAAATCTAAATTTTTATTCATATCCTTAAATTTGTTCAGTAAAGTAAAAAGTAACAAACAATTTTACATACAATTGCAGTTAAAATAACAATTTTAAATATATTATTTAGAAAAATTACTATTGTGACTACTTTTCAGAATATTTTTTTACGAAATGGTACAAAAAATTTGAGTAATTCTGCAGATTCAAATCAAAAGGCGAAATTTAACCTTAACCAGGCACTAATCACAAATAAGGTGGCTATCGCATTAACGGAAGTCTATATGAATAGCTGCAATTAGGTGTTAAAAATTTCGGTAATAGCTGGTATTGTATTAGCGTAAACCTCGACGAAAATGACCATCACTTTAACAAAAGTATTGTAAGCAATACCGGCGAAAATCTAGGTATCGGCAAAAACGAACATCGCAACAACGCGCATATTGGCGATAGCGTCCATAATATCAGCACAAATCTCAGTAATATCGATCTTTTCTTGGTAATACTAGTGCAAATTTCGGTAACATCGGATGTTACTACAGAATGGCTTTCGACGAAAAATACTCTCACGCCAACAGAAATATCAAAGTTAGAGTCAAATATACCGGGGCAACACTCAACAATAGCGCCATTGGATCGGCGTAACACTTGACGAAAATTACAATCACAACAACGTAAATCTCGGCGATAACACAATTCATTACGGTAATATCGACATTCTTTCGGTAACATCGGTGCAAATTTCAGATTTTACAACAAGGTAGCACTTCAGCGAAATGACCATCAAATAAACGTAAATATGTGTTAACGCCGAATATACCGGAACAATTCTCAGCAATAGCGTTGTTATATTGGCGTAATACTTTGCGAAAATGAAAATCACAGCAACTTAAATCCCACCTATAACGCACGCCGATAACGCATTACATCAACGTAACGATTAGCGAAAACGAGCATCACATACCAACGTACGTTTACACGTACAACAAACGATAATTTCGTAGATGTCAGACTTGAAAGCAAGCACATTATTCGTATACGTTAATCGCGTGAATGAGTATGAAAAAAATTCCATTTTGAAAAGAGATAAAACGGCACCAAAGGATCAAATTTCGGCGCAGTTGTAAAAGTATAAAATGCAAGTTTAAGTGCCAACCTAACTAAAAAGATGCATTTTAGTAGATTTTTCTACTTGGAGCAGGAATGCCGTAGGGTTTCCGTTCTTCCCGATCGGGCGGAAGGGAAGCTGCTTCGCGATTCAGCCTTAGAAAAAAGGTTATTTTTCTGTGGGATAGAAAAATCGGGAAAAAACAGATTTTTTTTCAGAAATTAGAAAAGCGGAACTTTCTTTCAAAAAGCGGAATTATTTTTTTTCTAAAAAATTGAAAAAGCGGTATTCCGCCACATGGCGGAACAAACTCATCCCTGCACATAATCAATTAAAAGCTTTGGCTAATCGCATATTTAAATTAAAAAATATCCTTTAAAATATTTTATTCCACCAATACTTATTCATAATAATATGTATAAAAAAAAAAAACTTTTAAAATACAAAATTAGTTAATACACTCAATGTTCATGTTATAGTACAATTCAATTTGAAGGCCTTGAGTTTCCTGAACTAAAGAGTAAAGTAGAATTAAGATTGATGTATTTAAAATTCAGAAATCCATTTGTTATTGGATAAGCATGAGGCACAAGGATCAAGCTCTTTATAAATTAAACTGAAAAGGATAAACTAAAAGGAATAATTCGGTGGACGGTTAATTCAATATGATTTTTGGGTAGAACTCAAACAAAAATAGAGCAATGAAAAGTGTTTAATTTATTTAAATGATTGAAAACTCAATGGTGTTCCATTGATTTAATGAAGAATGACTTGCACTGCTGCAATTTACTTAAGAATTTTTTTTTAATGACACATGAGAATTTAAAAACATTTTATATATAAAAAAAAATTGTGAATATGTTTCTCCTAGCACATGTCACTTTTTACTAAGTCAAATTCAACTATATTCTCCCTTAAAGTTGTGTTTTTGTGTAATTTTAAAGTCATTTACCATCATCCTAAAACTAGCACAGCAAACATAAATAACGAGATTCATTATATTTAAAAGCAATATTAGTTATGAACCAGTTATAAAAAATTTGATAATTAAAAAATGATATATACATATTTTACTGTCCCTAACACCATACAGCCTACATAAGAAACAATTAAATAAATATCTGTGTAATAACTAACTGAAAAAAAGTCTTAGGATTCAATAATTGGTTTTTAGAATTTTTTTGTAATACTAGGAAATTAATACATTTTAATTCTTGTTTTACCATCACACGTAAAATAAAACAGCATTAGGTAACAGCAACAAATATTTTTTGTAGTTAAAATCAGTCAAAAGGAAAGTGAGGATTTAAAAAATAGTTTAAAAGATGAGATCCAAAAAGAAAATTCTACTATTTTGTTAGAATGCCATTTCTACCTTTTGATTTTAATCAATCCCATCTTATAACTGAATTAAAAAGGTAAATCAAAATAAAATAACTATAGATAAAAAAATTAAAAACGCTAGGTTTTTTGTAAAATGTTATTTAATCTAATTTTTGTAATTTTGCATACTCTTTTAAATAAATTCTACTTTAAGTATTGATTGAATACAACTAAATTCCCACTACAAAAGTAGAATTTACCAGAGTTTGGGTTCGAAGTTAGAAATAACGCTCAACAAATAAGAACACTTAAATTCAAGAAACTGATCTGATGCAAAAATTATACGTATTCCTGAGCAGTGTATTCTTTAACAGTTCCTTCTGAAAATTATCACACAATTTATAAACACTGTATTCATTAAAATAATGAAATATTTTTATACTTAAATAATGAAATCCTTAAATATCATACCATATTATCAAAAATTGCTTCCAACTCTACTGAGATTAATATGAAAAACATCTAAAATCGCAAAAACAAATTATTTAAATGTTGTAGCAATGAGCTTAAAATAAATCACACATGAAACATCAGGAATCTAAAGAAGCTATTGAGGAATATATACAATGAATAAATACAATTTAAACTGACAGCTTTCTCTTGCAGTAGTTCATTTTTAGTCAGATAACATTTATAACAAACACATCACATTTAACACAAATTATTGGAGGCATAAATTCTTATGTATGTCATCTTTTACGAGTAACAGCATGTTTCTTGGTGTAACGATTGTATGGAACACTGCGTGGCTTTTGCTGTAGTAACAAAGTGCTTCGTTTGTTTACTAACAGAGGATTTTCGCCAGCAACTGGTACAGCTGCCATGCACATTTCTAACTCTTTCTCTCGCTGTTCATTCATTGCCTTCAATTTTGCCTCTATAGCCCTTATTTGCTGAATGGCACTGAAATAAAGTAAATTGTATGAAAAAAAAAACAAGAAAAAAAAACATTAATACCAGAAAATATGGGCAGAAAAGCAAGAAAGGAAAATATGGGTTGCAATGCCAAACACACAAATCTGCTTACAAACATAATGAAATAAATACATTTAATACATGAAAATTATAGCACCTTTTAAAAATTACAGAAAAGTGTAAAATATCTATTGTAAAGAGAAACACATAAAATAGGTACTTAACGGATATTAAAGTCACTGTGAAGCACATGTATTTATTTCTAATACTTTTTGACAATTTCAGAAATAAAAAATGCCTTTTCATTACTTTAAAATATCAAGTAGAATACATTAAAACACTAATAAAAATTAAAAGAAAGAGAACTGAATTCAATATACAGAAAAAATATAAGAATAACATTTAGATAAAATCCAAAATTATTTATTTATAAAGTATATCAAACGTCCACTTCATTTAAAGATTGTATAAAAAACTTGAATTATTACTCTTTGGTTTGCTTAGCCTCTTCAAGTTCCTTTTCAACATTAGATGAGTCAACTCTTCTATTAGTAAAAGATTCCTGTAGATAAAAAAAAGGGATTTTATGAAATTAATAAAACTAATTAATACGTGTTTTTGAATCTTATAAGATACATTAAATTAATTTTAGATAACTCATTCAACTATTTTAATATTATACAGTTTTCATTTCGATAACAAATATTTGTAACTATTTATTGCTAGAGACACCCTGAACAGCAAAGAAAAGTGTACGGTTTTCAAAATCATATTCATGATTAGTTTTGGGGGTATTTAATTTCAATCTCTTACATACCTATACAAATAAGTAAGAGACACTAAAACTTTACTTTGCCAACTTTTAAAGGAGAGCTGATCAAAGTTTAAGAAATATTATCCACTCTTGTTATTGCTAATTATTTAAAAGAAACACCTCTGGTATGCTCTTTAGAAGGCCTTGTATGATAGTGGTGTATACCTCTTGGAAGAACACAATTGAATAAGGTATATAACTACACCAAATTTGAGTGTGGAAACCTCAAAGGTTTAGCTGCAGGACCTTTTATGAAATTTGGTATTTGTATGCTACAATTAATATTTTTGAGCATGTATCACATAAAAAAATGCTCAATAATGTTTAAAAAGGAATATCTGATGATTTCATCAACTACAGATTGAGAAAAATGCTTATGCAAGCCATTTTTTATATGTGTATGTATATCATTTTTAGTTTTATAATATATAAATAATAAAACTTTTTGACATATTTCTCAAAGAATACATACTGAAGGGGCAGTATGTGCCCACTTGACCACTAAATGCTTTCCTAGAGCACGTTTTCCATTCAAAGCTGTAAGGGCTTTTTCTGCTTGGGCACGAGTTTCAAAGGTAACAAAGCTGTAACCCCTTGGCTGTCCTTTTAAAGGTCCAGATTTATGAAAGAGAAAATCAAATTTCTTTATCTCTCCATATTTCTGCACAATTTTCAGCAGATTATACCTAAGACAAGAAAACATATCAGTATTATTAATGGATGTATGATATTGGACATAAGACGTTGATTGAAGAGTTAAGTTTAAATTACCCTTTATTTTATGAAAATTCATTTTAACATATTTAATAAATTCAGCATAACAGTAGTAAATTATTTCTAGTAATCCTATCAAACATTAAATTCTTCATTATAGTCACTTAAACTAAGATATAATTATACAAAACATATTGATTAATCATTAATTCACAAGCATAGTCATTAATACTCAAAAGAATACAAAAAATTATTTGGAGGAACATACATAAATATTAAGTCTCTAGAATTAATCAAGTAAAAAAAAAAAAAACTTTAGTTTGTGTCTGAATAAAAGTAATTTACAGTGACAAAATCGTGAATTAAAAAAAAATCAAATCAATACACTGATGATAATTGCTAGGTCATACTCAGTTAAGTGACAATCTATGTTTCCAATCCAAAGTCTCTTCTCATCTGCTTCAGGTGGTGCAAGAGATTCTAAGGGCAGAGGTATGCTTGGTTCCTTAAAAAAATGCATATTTTTATAACAAACATATGCAAATATTGTAATTTATTTTTTTTACAATAATAGCAACTTTTTTTGTTACTGCCACATCTTTCTATAGCACATAAATATATTAAGGGCTAAATAATGTGACTCAGTCATGAGGAGAAGTTGTAAGAGGGTATATTGATATGTAGGGACAGGAGAGGTCAAAATTTACTGGCAAAGTTTCGGGATCAAAGCTCGCAAGCAAAATTTTGTATTCCGCATCCTAAATTCAAAGAGGAAAAACACATAGAATCATTTTAAAGTCAGTCTGTTCAAGATGATAAAAGAATAATAATGTCTGAACTAGTTGGATTATTTGTGCAATCGAACATACAACTAGCTCATACATAGAAAGATAACGAAATTTCAAAAAAATATTGATTTGAAATTCTACAATGGAAAATTCCAGCATTTTTTAAAAACGAATGAAATTAGTCTACATTTAAGAAGAATTCCTTTTTGATACCAAATATTAAAAAAAAAAAATTATTTAAAAAAATCAGTTATTTAAATATTATGAAAAGAAAATGTTCCAAAACCAGTCCAAACAAAACACTCAACTAGAGCTGTGACATTATGACATCCTTCCGTTCTCTACGGTTATCGTGAGGTTTCTGCCAAATAGTTGGTGTTGGTTTGGTAGACAGTTGCCATATCCCATACAGGTTGGCGCGATTTGCAATAAAATTTTAAAACTGGTTTCCGCTGCTGTGTTTCAAGCCAAATTGTTTCAGATCAAGTGACATTGCATTCAATAGGAGAAAGTGGTCATATTTCAACTCTTAATTGACTTCAATAAAATTTACTAATAACTAAGAATGTTAATTGAACTACAGTCACTTTAAAAAAAATGTGAGAAAGAATCCAATTTTGAAACATTTGTATAGAATAATATTTATTTAAAAATTCAAATTTCCTAAATTCCAATTAAAACACCATTCTTTTTCACCCATGGACAACTAGTTCCACGGATGTGACAAAACGATAGTTTTTTTGCAAGTGGTGAATTCTCCGTTAGTTTATATTTCATAATATTTACAAAACAAAGTTATTTCATCCTATATTATAGATTCGAACAATTATTTTATAAATTTTATTGATAGTTTAAATTCTATTGAGTTCCACAGATGTGACATCTCATCGCAACCTTTTTTCTGTCACGTCCAATAACTTGATAAAACTATCATAAATGACTTAGTCTGAAGCTTGTTCTTTGCATCTAAACAAAACATCTGCTTAAAACCTAAATTCTTTGTCAAAACAGTGTATTAATACCAACTGCAAGGATTTAATGACACTTTTTTTGTATCCACGGATGTGACTTTGCCCTGGTTCAGGCATAGAAATTGAAATAAAATTAACAAAAAACTTAAAATTAACTAATAAATGTTAGAAATATGTTCTAAAGCATTTTCCTAACCTAAAAATGTAGTCTAAAGAATTTTAAGTTAGTTTAATTTATAAAATATTACTCTGGTAAAAGTCAAAATAGTAAGTGGTGACGTTCCACGGATGTGACATTTCACTGTTTGGGAGTAAAAGTTGAGTAATAATTAAAATATTTTATTCTAATTTGCAAATAATTATATCCGTCATACGGTAGTTTATACCTAAAAAAAGTATTTTTATTAGTATACTGTCGTAATAAATGCCAGTTACACAAATTCCTGATTTTCCGTAGGATGACCCATGTATTAAAATGCTTAAAACAGTTAATTTCCAGAAACCCATATTATCTTTTTACATTTTCAGGGAAAAGTCATATTTTATAACAAAATGTTCCTTTTCGTAAACGTAACAGTTTTAATACATCATAAGAGATTTTAATTAATAAAAGACCTATACCTTCTTAAATATTTTTGAAAATACTAATCTAGTTTGAATCAAGTGCTTAAACATGTTTCAGAACTAAATGATACTTCAGACAAACAAGAAAATACAAAATTAGTTTGAATTTTGTATACTAAGAGCAACTGTTTTCTACTTTACACTTATTCTTTACTAATCAAAACCAACATCTGGCCACAGAACAAAACAAAAGTATGGAACAATTTATATTCAGACGTATTTTCGTATTGCTAAATATAAGCACTAACTTATTTTTTAAATTTGAAGTGTGATTGGTAATTACTGGGGCTTATACATTAGTGCAAACCTTAACATTTAACCAAGAAATACATGAAAATTCTGAAGTTTTCAGAAAGGGAATATATTTAGAAGAAATTAGTAATTTGTAACAAATAGAGTTAAATTCCTAGTTCACGTTTATGGGTTGGCGCACTTTTGAAAATTTGGCGACAAAGCCAGAATGTCTCCAATTCGGAATTCCAATATGAAAAATTGAGAAACGAAACAGCTCCATGATTTGTGGTATAGGAAGGTTGAAGCCAAAGCGCGTCAATAAAAAAAAATAGGGTTGCCAAATTTAGAACTATATTGCCTACAAAACCGCGCCAAATCGGCTTGGCGATATTTTAACGTCAACTAGGAATAGACCCAAATAGAAATTGAAGATAAAAGAATTGAAAGATAAAATAATTATTAATTCTAATACACATAAATATCAGTTTGATAGTGGATCATCACTTTAGAGACTTTGATTTTAGGTTAGTTTACAATTACCTACAATATTTCTTTTTTTTACAATATCTCTTTCATCAAATCTAGGTCACAGTCCAAAAGCAACCTGTTCCTCATTATATTCTTTAACAACACATGAAAAAAGAGATTCGGTCTATTCCTAGTTGACGTTAAAATATCGCCAAGCCGATTTGGCGCTGTTTTGTAGACGATACAGTTCTAAATTTGGCAACCCCATTTTTTTTATTGACGTGCTTTGGCTTCAACCTTTCTATACCACAAATCATGGAGCTGGTTCGTTTCTCAATTTTTCTTATTGGAGTTCCGAATTGGCGACATTCTGGTTTTGTCGCCAACTTTTCAAAAGTGCGCCAACCCATGAACGTGAACTAGGAATTTACCAGAGATTCAATTATAAAAAACACTCGAGGTCTATTCTATACTTTTATTCCCTTTGTGAGGAATCTGATCTGATAAACCTTCAATCGAAAGGCTCCATTTGTCCCTTTAGTCATTGTGATAGAAACAAATTCTTTTCACACAACTCGTCATCTGAATGACCTTTTCAAGTATAACTAATTGCAGATTTTAAATAACATTTTAGCTTGAATTTTATTCACCTCCAACCAAAGAGAACTAAATACCCACTTTAGATATACATATTAAGATGTGGCAAGATATTTTTAAATCACTAATAACTTACAATTGACATATTAAATTCAAATTCGTGAGCTCATAACTATAATGGGGTTTGGAAAATCCGATCTTAGTCAACTCCAAAATTTAAAAAACATTTATAAAAATTATCTGGAAAACTTCGCAATATCAAAACAAACAATAACTCTCCTGTACTCATTTCAGTTCCTTTTTAATGTTTCTATGTATGCTTATGTAAGAAACATCATAATCCACTATGTTAAGTTTGTAAAAAATAAAATAAGCATTTTGATTGCCTAATAAAATTCGAAAATTCGAGTTCATTTTTTAAGGTATATTGTGGCCGACCAAACGGTATAGTGGTTAGCGTGCTAGCTTCTAGACCACGAGGTTGCGGGTTCGAGTCCCGTGTTAGGCATGGGTGTTTGTAAATGTATGTTGGCTTGTCTAATGACGAAAGTTTCGGCGCATTATAGCCCTCGTGTTGCTGACGGCGCCAGATAATCTGAATACAACCAACTAAGGTATATTGTGATTAATCACAAACACGGCATATAAGTGCTGCCGAGCAAGTATTTCGTGTTCCGTGTAAGTGTAAAGTACTCGGATACAATGAGAGCAGCGAGAGGTGCAGTGAACTAGCTGAGCGCTTCGTTTTGAGTGATTACCACCTACAAGATGCAGTATCTAAAACCAAAACTGTTTTATAGTGGCGAGATTATCACAAAATATAACATAAGCATAGCTTTCATTTTCTCCCTCCCCCCCCCCCCCCCTCTTACACTTCTACCACTGACGATACAAAGTTTTTTTTTTTATATATATACTTATTGCTTTTCCACTGTGAGTTAATACTACTAACTATGCAAAAGTAGGAGTTTCTCATTCAAAACCCTCGAATAGCATTTTTCCTTTCACAAACATACTCTGGTGTCTGTTGTAATGTGAGTTGTCATTCCTGACTGAGCAAATGTAGGAATTTTTCCTTCAGAATCTTCCCAAAGACAGGACAGTTCTTCCTTCACGCACACTCTAAGGTCTCGGGTACGATGCGAGAGGTGAGCGTCAGGCGTCAGAACGAGGGAACGCAGCGCCAATTACTTTCAAAGGGGCTTATACACGAGGTTAAAACCAAAAGTAGCCGATCGACAGTGTTGTTCGTTCTAAAATTCTCCTTAGTTTTCTCTTTTCCCCTAGTAACCGACAGAAACTCGTTTGATAGTAAGTTTGAGCATGTTTGAAATGAGAGACAATTCTGTCCGTGAAGATACGCACGTGACTTTCGGCAGCCAAAATCCTCCTGCTCTCTCTTCCCGCTAGAATTCTTCGGGCCTGATTCTCACCTACTCTCGAATCGGAATGTCAATCCGAAAGGGGGGTGTCACATGACTTTCCGATTATTTGCGATTCTCACGTCAAAATCTCGTTTAACGAGATGTCCAATCTCTCGGAATGCGTCTCGGTTGCTCTGGAGCTCTTGGGATGCCATGGCGATTACTGAGATTTCGGCGAAGTTTATTCTGATTGGTTGTTCTAGTTGTATGTTGAAGTGTTTATTATTGAAGTGTTTATTATTAAAACAACAAACATCAAAATGAATCCTGCAAGAACATTAGTTTTTATGAATTTTACCCAGTATTTAGTGAACAGGGAATTGAGAAGACAAAGAGTATTTAGAGATAAAACAAATATCTTTGACTCTCACGATATTCATTTTATTGAGATTTTTCGACTTTCGAAACCTGCAGCATGGCTGGTAATCGAAGAAATTAGAAGTGTACTTGCCACACAGTGCCGGAAAAAAAGAAATATGAGCCCTGAACTACTTTATTTTTTCTGTTATTAAGACTTATTTCTCCTAAGTTTTACATAAAACTACGGAGCCAATACCAGGAAGGAAAAAGTAACAAAATTCTTCGAAACTACATTTACGAAAAAAACCCTGATTTTTCCTTTGACTACCAAATAGTTTTGGTGGTACCAGGCAAGAACGTGATTCATTTAATTCAGACCGCAGCCAACTGTTAGCAAATTAGTATTTGCATGTTGCGATTCTTATCAATATTCTAATTAAAACTGTTGCATATATTTATCTCCTGTTGGGTGCCTGCTACTTACCAATAATTTTTATCACTATGTTCTAAATCATAAACAAAACATTGTGTTCATCACAAAGAGCTAAAATGCACAATAAAAGCCATAAATACCGCCTAGCTTATGTTTGATGAAAATTTTACTATTTTTTTTTTTTTTTTTTGAGTCGTTCATTTTCATAACCTGCTGTAACTTGTGATTTAGAGGGACCAAAGGTATTCCTCTGTTATCATCAGAAAAGTTAATAAATGTTTTAATGCATTTTAGTATCTGTTCAACTTTCTTGGAAGCCATTTCTTGCAACACCACGAGGCGAGGACGAGTTCCACAAAAAATTATGAACATTGAATTGAAGTCAAAACAGCACATGGTTCTGAAAACTCTAATACGCATTCCTAACCGCGCAGTTTTCAGCGGAGGAAGTGCGTTGTTCTAAGCTGAGGGAGGTGGGAGATTTCAAAGATTTCCTAAAGTGGCTCGTGATCCCTACGTGGTTAGTATCTCCCTCGCTTAGAGGTTCGGTACATGAAAAAAACACCAGAATTCCAAAGAAATAGAACAGAGGACATGTATAGTTCTAAAGACATTTATTTAAGATCACATTTATTTCTTATAAGATTGACAATATTTAAGTAATATTTATTTATACATTAGATTGGCGGAGAGATGCGTATATCGCAGGAATATAAAAAAGGGACTTACCCAACATCTTTACGTATTTGGGCTAGCTGTGCTCGATACACCTTCTATCTAGGTGGGTGTCAGGGAAGAAAGTGGCAGATTTTAGTGCAAGCTTTACTTGACAAAAACTCGCCAACACGTGTGATTGGTTAAGCTCTTAAAACTTTCTCTCTCTAATCCAATCAATTTAAATATAAACCCCTTTTTCAGTTGCTAAGCGTGGGAGGAGAGCGACGAAGGTCAAGGGAATGACTCATTTCCGTCACTTGGTGGGAGGAAGTCCCTATTATAAAAATTACTATCTCTGAACCCCCTAAGGGTTTCTTGCCCGATAAAAAGTGTTGTAATATCTTACAACAATACCCTCCTACCTATGCAAATTTAAAAAAAAAAAAAAACTCTTCTCAAACTGACAGCTCATTGTAAATTTAACTTTTGGTCTTTACCAACGTCAATAAGTCTGTCATTCGTAACTTCCCATAAATCTTAACTTCACCTTTAAATCTCAAATTAGCCAACTGCTTTTCTCACTTCATTACCCTCTTTTCCCAAATTTTCAAATGTGTTCCTGTACACTCTCTCCGCCCTTTCAAATTAAACACACATAATACAATTCAAATTTTTTCAAATCCTACAATACACATGCAACCAAACATAAAAAATATTAAAATATATCAATTTAAAAATTCAACTATGAAATTTCTTTTTTTTTCCATTTGTATTCACAGTTCAAAATCCACTTCACCTTTCTTAGTGTCCAAAAGAGTGAAAAGTGCTGTCTGGCCCAAGCTTCCATTTAAGCAAATCAAAACTCATCTAAAGACAAAATTTTAAAATCCCATTCTGAAAGTTTGGAATGATTTTTTTTTTCATCTGAAAAGAATGTCAAAACAAATCATAAAAAAAAACAATACAATAGTACGTAGTTCTGTTGGGAAGTGGAATTGTCTCTTGTCTCTAAGTAATAAAGAGTGTTCCATTCCTTGTCAAAAGGGGAGTGGGATGATTGTCCATTCCGCGCAAATCTCCAGTGTGGGTCCCTTGCTTCCCCGCGGGCAAAACAGACCTTTCTTTTTGTCACACTCTTGACCCTGTCGTAGGAAAGAGTGACTTGTAGAGTAGTACTTAATTCTGTGCTGGATGGGCCATTTGATTTTCTGGTTAGGGAGTCCGTGAGGTTCCTGGCGATTTGATGGCGATTGGCGATTTCTCGGCGGCCTTTCCTGTAGATGATCTTTCATCTCGGATGGCGATTGGCGATTTGATGGTGGTTGGCGATTTGATGACGATTTCTCGGCTGTCTTTCCTGTAAATGATCTTTCATCTCGGATGGCGGTTGGCGATTTGATGACGATTTTTCGGCTATCTTTCCTGTAGATGATCTTTCATCTCGGATGGCGATTGGCGATTTGATGACGATTTCTCGGCTGTCTTTCCTGTAGATGATCTTTCATCTCGGATGGCGGTTGGCGATTTGATGGTGGTTGGCGATTTGATGACGATTTCTCGGCTGTCTTTCCTGTAGATGATCTTTCATCTCGGATGGCGATTGGCGATTTGATGGCGGTTGGCGATTTGATGACGATTTCTCGGCGGTCTTTCCTGGAGGCTGTTAGGTTGTTGTAGTTGGCCCTCTTTTCGATTATACTACTTGTTGTGAAAAGAACTCGTTCCAACTAAATTCTGCCAGCAGATTTTTCATTGAATAGAGCACCTTTTCTTTGAATTTCACTGTAGATATTGGCGCCTTTACCACAATGAAATAAATGCATGCCTTGTTTGCTTAACTATTTAATTTAAAGGTTACATCTTATTCTCTAGTAAATCCCAAATCAAACTCCAGCGACTACTCTCTCTCCATCAAGCAACTTAACAATTTATTAAATTTTAAAACATATCCACCCACACAAAATTTAGACTTCAAATTATTTCTATATCCAATCCAAAGAAAAGATTGTTTTATCTAAACCCTTTGCCAAAACTCTTTGTCTCCTTACATCAGTCAGATTTTTCTTAAATTTCCTCAAATTATTAACCTTCCTCAAGTCAAATAATGTAATCCTGCCAAAATCAGACTCTCAGAAAAACAATCACCAAATTTTTTTTTTCTGAAAACCTTTCAGCACAGATCCATTTTCTCTTTCCTTATTTTTAAATAAACACCAAAACTATATATTTTATATATATATATATTTATATCTACACATATATAAATATACTGTATGACATCATCCAATCAATATCACCAAAAAAACCTGCTCCTTACATTCGATTCAAAGCTCTCCGTTTTTTGGACAACAAACAAAATATACCATTCAAGTAAACCCCTCACAAAATTTTCCTATCCCTTCTTGAAACCTGTCCTAAATCAAACATCTGTTTTCACTCCACAAAAAAAAAAAATTCCACATTTCCATTTCCTCGACTCGAACTCGTTTTTCTTTTCTTTGTTTGACCCCCACGTGACCTTCGACTCTTAGCGACCACCGCGTCTTCAGAAAAAATCTTTTGTGGTACATGGTGACACTGTGACCCACCAATTAGAAACCCCCTCTGAAACGTGTACTTGACCATTCAACGAGCTTGTACTAGCTAGCCATCGTCCGTACTTCACAGTTCCCCGGCAATTTCTCAAGTTACTTCGAACAAATTGGTTCCCTTCATTGCCATTTTTTTGTGTACCGCGTGTCGCTCTTTTAAACTTTATTTCAAAATTCTTTTAACGTTTTCCCTTTTTTACTTTTTCTTTAAAATTAAATTCTCTCTGTAATCCTGTGTATCAAGATTAACAGTGTACAACCCTGTTGGATTTTTATCAACCATATCTGTAAGTACCCATTTTTTTAACCTTTCTGTGTGCCACGTTGCATTTAATTTCGTGAATTTCCTTTTCTTTACGAAACTGAGTGTATCTGATATCCGTATGTTTTTTCCCTTGTAAAATTAAGTGTGTTTATTTATGTAAAACAAAGGTCATTGTATTTTTGTAGCCTTTCTTCTTTTTAAATTAACCGTCTCAGATGTTAAATTATCATGGTTTTCTGCTCTGCATACAAAGATCTGAGTCTACACTAAAATCCCAAAATCTGTGTAACAATTTATTTATTTTGTTATACTGGCATCCAAAAGACAAATTTATTAAAGTAATATTTTTTTTTTTTTTTTTTTACATTAAATAATCTTTTTTTGTGGCTAATTTACGTAATTTCGTTACACTTACCTTCCATTCTAAACCCAATTTTTCGTCTTGCAACATGGCAGTGTTTCTGGTTAACGTCTTTTTTATCTTAAACGGGCCTTCAAAGGTATTCCTTCCCACTTTGCTAAGGATTTCAACCATAACATTATCCTCTTCTGCGAACGTAATATTGTTACTCTTTTCTATCAAATATTGTGACACTTTATTTTGTCTATCCACCATGTTTTTATCCGCTTGCTTATAAACTTCCCTAGCAGTTTTTTGTACTTCTTCTACAAACCTTGGAATATCCCAGTTTTCTTCTAACGTACAATCTCCAATTAAGTTTTGAAATAACTGCGGGGTTTCTCTTCCAAAATGTACCTGGTTCGGTCTCATGTTCAGAGTGGAATGCCAAGAGCTATTATGATATGCAACATGAAAATCAATGGCCAATTTTAAACTGTATCCTTCGTATTGTAAACATGCAAAAGTGTTTTTTAAACTTTTATGGCAAGCTTCAATCTTGCCAGCCTGAAAGGGTGAGAAACTTAAGGAATATTTTAATTGTACACCGCATAATTTTGAAAGATGGTACATCACTTGACCTGTAAAAGCCTATCCTAGATCTGAGTGTATACTTTCCACTTTGTGGTATGTTGTGAAATATTCTAACAGATGTTTTGCAATAGTCTCTGCCTTTTGGTTATTCATTAAGTATGCTCGAAAATGCTTAGAATACGCGTCTACACATGTAAAAATATACAAATCAGTGTTTTTAACACATACTACATCAATATATAGTTGCTCTCCAGGTCTTTTTGGCAAAATAACCTTTACACTTGGCCACTTTCTATTCCTAACGGGCTTAAATTTGTTGCAAATTTCACATGACAAAATTTTAAATTTAAGATCACCATACGCTCCATTCCAAAAATATTGTTGGGTTAAATTTTCCCATTCCTTTGAAATTCCAAAGTGTGAGAAATGTATAATCTTTAGAGCTTCTCCTCGCAGTTGATCCGGTATAACAATAGTTCTGTTACGTTAGGTGCTTATCGGTTGGTTTTATTTAAGTAAACATTGACAAGCACATAACTAACTTGAAAATATAAAGGACATTACTTATGGTAAATAAAAATTGTTCTTAACAATGCAAATTAAATTTTAGAAAGTTGTTGAGTCATGACTGTCTGATTAGTTCGCTAGTTAAGTTCGTAGCACGTTGTCCGGGAGTTCAGAGTCATCTCATGTTTTCTGCCGGGTTGAGTCGAGTTGAGTTGTTGCTTTAGAGTTGGTGGGCATGTGACACCACAGTACCCCCCTGCCAGAGTTTAAGTCAGGAGGTGTTGGGGAAATCTGACACGTCTTCCAGACCTTGTGGTTGTCTGGTGTTGTCCTGTTACAACATCTTGAGGAATCAAAGGTCTTGGTTCGCTTGGCTGTTCCTCTGCCGAAGACGAATCACTAATGGTGAACGCTGGCTTGAGTCTATCAATGGAGACAGTAGATTCCTTTCCATTGACCAGCAGACGGAAGGTTTTGGCATCACGAGAAAGTACTCGATATGGACCATCATAGGGTGGCTGAAGCGATGCTCTCACTTGTCCAACTCGGACGAACACATGGGAGCAGGTGTTCAGCTCTTTATGAACGAAGATTTTCGGACGCGTGTGATGGGAGGTTGGAGTTGGTTTGATCCTGTTCATAGTGTTCCTCAACGTTTCAACGAAAATTGTATGATTTGGATCTGCGTCGCTGGAGACAAAATATTCACCTGGAAGTCGTAAACCTGTGCCGTATACCAGCTCAGCTGAAGTGGCGTTGATATCTTCCTTAATTGAAGATCGCATGCCGAGGAGGATAGTAGGAAGAACTGCACTCCATTTCTCTGTGTTGTGACACATGATGGCGCTCTTCAGAGGACGATGAAGACGTTCTACCAAACCATTGGACATAGGATGATAAGCGGTGGTGGTGCGCAGCTTGTTTATTCCAAGAAGCTTGGCTAGTGACTTGAAAAGTGTCGACTCAAATGGGCGTCCCTGGTCACTGGTGATGTGGGCCGGAACACCGAATCTTGAAATCCAACCAGAATACAAGGTCTCTGCAACACTTTCAGCTGTGATATCTGCGAGGGGGAAAGCTTCTGGCCAACAGGTGAAGCGATCGACCACTGTCAAACAGTATCGAAATCCTTGGGATGGTGTGAGTGGGCCGACTAAATCGATGTGGATGTGAGAAAATCTAGTGTCAGGGACTGCAAATGTTCCTAAGGGACTAAATACATGTCTTTGTACCTTGGAGCGTTGGCAAGAAGTACAGGCTTTAGCCCACATTCGACAGTCTTTCTGCATGGAAGGCCAAATGAATCTTTCGCTTACGAGTTTCGCTGAAGATCGTATTCCAGGGTGATTGAGATTATGAAGGGTGTCGAATGCCAGTCGTCGATGTGCAGTTGGTAAGAAGGGACGGATTCTCTTTGTAGAAACGTCGCAGTGTAACTCAACATCGGTTCCAGGAAGTTTAAGTTTCTGCAACTGAAGACTTGATGATGTGGACAAGAGAATTTTTTTAAGATCTTCGTCGATGGTTTGGTCCTTAGCAACTTGTTCGTAGTCAATAGGAGAAGGAAAAGTGACTGTAGCAATTCTTGACAGCGTGTCAGCTGGGATGTTTTCATAGCCTTTAATGTGGACGATGTTGGTGGTGAATTGCCCTATAAAATCCAATTGTCGCATCTGCCGTGGTGAACCTTTATCTTGCTTCTGCTTAAAGGCGAATGTCAGGGGTTTATGGTCAGTGTACAGTTGAAATTCTCTGGCTTCAAGCATGTACCTGAAATGTTTAACTGCTGAATATGCTGCTAAAAGTTCCCGATCATATGTTGAATAATTTCTCTCAGTTGGTGTAAGTTTTTTAGAGAAAAATGCTAGTGGTTGCAGATCGCCTGATGGAGAGACTTGATGAAGAGCAGCTCCGATTGCAAAGTCTGAGGCATCAACATGCAATGCTAAAGGGGCATTCGCTGAAGGATGATGCAGAAGAGTTGCTTGTGCCAGCTCAGTCTTACACTTGATGAAGGCCTGAACTGTCTGTATTGTCCATGGGATTGGAGTTTTGTCATTTCTACGACTATCCTTGAGAAGCTCATGAAGAGGTGCTTGAGTTGATGCAGTGTGAGGCAGGAAACGTCTGTAGAAATTGAGGGTTCCAAGAAATTGCCGAAGTTGTTTCTTAGTCTGAGGCTTAGGGAAATCTTGAATGGCTTGGACTCGATCTGGCAAAGGTTCAGATCCATTCTGGTTGACGAGGTATCCCAGGAATGGAACTTCTTTTGCTGCAAAGACGCATTTAGAGGTGTTAATAGTCAGACCGTACTTGTCCAGACGCTTGAAGACTAATCTGAGGTGGTGATGATGCTCCTCAATATCAGAACTGGCAATCAGGATGTCATCGATATAAGGAAAGCAGAAGTCTAATCCTTGCAGAACTTCGTTGATGGATCTTTGAAAGTTCTGGGCCGCATTAGAAAGACCAAAAAGAAGATACAAAAATTCAAACAAACCAAACGGTGTGGTGATTGCAGTTTTAGGTATGTCATCCGGATTAACTGGAATGTGGTGAAAAGCGCGGACGAGGTCAATTTTGGAAAAAACCTTGCAACCCTCTAAATTCTGAGAAAAATCTTGAATATGCGGTACTGGATAGTTATCAGAAACAGTGATTTTGTTAAGAGCTCTATAGTCGCCGGTAGGTCTCCAGTTATTATCCCCTTTTGGAACGAGGTGCAGTGGAGATGCCCAATTTGACTTTGAAGGGCGGCATATACCTTGATCCACCATATACTGAAATTCCTGCTTTGCTATCTTAAGCTGGGCAGGATGTAATCTACGTGGCCGAGAAAATACAGGCGGACCTTCTGTTTCAATAAAATGCCTCGTGTTATGAGGAAATACTCCCGCAAATGGGCGGGGTCGAGTAAGGTTGGGGTATTCTTTTAAAATATCATGTATACATGAACCACTTGCAATAGTTTTAATTGATATAGGCGGTCCATGATAAGATTTTCCTGACGTCGTTAATGAAGTTAGAGGGTCAATGAGCTTTTTGTTTTTAATGTCAATAACTAGACCAAAATGTTCTAAGAAATCAGATCCAATTATAGGCTTCGTTACGTCGGCAACAGTAAATTCCCACCTAAATGGACGTCGCAAGTTTAAATTTAATTCCATCATTTTTGTCCCATACGTAGCGATTTTAGAATCATTGGCTGCAAAGAGATATATGGGCGAAGGTTTATTATTCCCGCATTGAGGTATAATAGAAATATCAGCACCAGAATCAACCAGAAATTTCATGCCACTGTTAAGATCCAAAATAAACAAACGACGGCTTATATGTTTGGTGTTAGGGCCATCATCACAAACCGCTATTGCAACTGGCCCTGCGCGTTTCCCGACGCATTTTGAAAGGAACATGGAGAGTTGCACTTAAGAGCCCTTGCTCCAAACTTACAATGATACCAGCACATACTTCTATCATTTAAATTGTTTTGTGTACTATGGGGAGTTGCGGAACGATTACGGTAAGTTGCGTTTCTACGGTATTTATTACGCCCGCGTGAATGGTTGCGTTCATGATTTAATCCAAAATTTGCACTCAGTCGTTCAAGTTTTTGACACAATTCAGATATTTGACCTTTCAATTCAGAGAGCGTAGTATTTTCTGACACTACAGATACGTATGAATTGCTTGGTTCAGTCAATTCTGCAACTTTATCGGCCAGAATTGCCAACTTATCTAACTCATCCCCACTTATAGCTAGCACTGTTTGAATGTTTTTCGGAAGTCGTTGCAACCATAAATTTTTCAAAAATTCGTCACCTACTTTGCCATGTGAAAGTTCCTTCATTCGACGTAATAAGATGCTTGGCTTTTGGTCTCCAAGTTGTAAATCCTCCAACAGAATTTTTGCCTCTTTGGCAGCTGAGTGTTGAAACAAATCCAAAAGCCGCGTTTTTAAAGTAGTAAACGGTTTATCATCAGGACATTCAAGAACCAAATCACTAACTAAAGCTAAAATTTCATTATCTAACGCGTTAATTAAATAGTTGTATTTAGAAGTTTCGCTTCTAATTTGATTAATTGAAAATGCAGCATCGAGTTGCGCTAAAAATAACTTTATATTTCCTTTATGAAATACTGGTAATTTTATATGCACGCGGTTAATTTCCACATTTTCAGCAGTGTTATCAGCAACAGACATTTTGACTTAAAAACAGAAGTAGTTGGAAAAATCAAAACGAAACCAAAATAAAATAATGCAATTAAGAAATAAAGCAATCACCACTCCGAAAGAATTAATGAATTAGTGTCAAATTCCTACCTTGTTCTCTCTACAGTGGACTTCAATGCAGCGATACTTCGGGTTTCACCACGTGTATTCATTCAAACGACGTGTATCCATTTGGGAAGTTGGTTTTCATCATTTCAAATAGTTTAAAAGTCAGGCAATGTGATAATCCTTTATCACCACAGTTGTAATGCTCACCATTTCGCTCATAACTTATTAAAATGTTCGTTAATACACAGGTCACCACTGTTACGTTATGTGCTTATCGGTTGGTTTTTTTTAAGTAAACATTGACAAGCACATGACTAACTTGAAAATATAAAGGACATTACTTATGGTAAATAAAAATTGTTCTTAACAATGCAAATTAAATTTTAGAAAGTTGTTGAGTCATGACTGTCTGATTAGTTCGCTAGTTAAGTTCGTAGCACGTTGTCCGGGAGTTCAGAGTCATCTCATGTTTTCTGCCGGGTTGAGTCGAGTTGAGTTGTTGCTTTAGAGTTGGTGGGCATGTGACACCACAGTTCTAATAAAACCTCCCAACTTTTCCCTTCTAATATGCATCAAAAGATAGCTTTCTGGGTCAATATAAAATTCATGTAACTTTGCTTTGTTTATCAACTTACTATTTTTTATAAGGTTCCTCATTTCTATTATTTTGGGATCTTTTAACTGTTCATTTAAAATTCTTTCACTTGACATGTTAATGATTTTTCCCTTATTTAAAACACTTACACACTTGTTTTCAGTTAACTTACCTGAACCCCATATTTTCTCTTCAGCAGATTCATACTCTTCTGTCTCTATAGCTTGACCAATTAAAACATTTATTCTCTCAGTTTGTCTCACTTGATTAACAACTGGTTCGTTTGTACTTTCTATCGCTTCTGTTGATGAAGTGTGTATATCACTTTCGTGTTCGTGTTTCCAAATCATTCTAGAGAGTATGTCAGGCAACAAGTTTTTTTTCCCCTCTAAATATATAAATTTGAAATCGTAATTTTCTGACAATTCCAAAAGCCAATTGTTCATAATGCTTGTAGGATTTTGAAGTCTTAAATTGTATTTTAAACACTGATGATCAGAAATTAATACAAAACGTTTACCAATTAAGTATTCTCTGAAATGGGGACAGCTCTGTAATATAGCATACAGCTCCAATTTAGTTGCTGTGTACCTCTTTTGACTCCCCTTTAGCGTTCTGGAAAAATAACTAATGGGCTTCAAAATGCCCTCTCTTTTCTGAAGCAGTACGCTTGATATATTTAAGCCTGAGGCGTCACATTGTAAATAAAATTTCTCCTGTAAATTAGGTTGTATTACAATAGGTGCTCTGAAAAATTGTGCCTGTAATGTTTCAAAGGCCTTGTTGCAAATATCATCCCAGTTAAATCTTGTACCCTTACACAAAAGTGCTTCCAAAGGAGCCGTTAATTCTGCGAAATCCCCAATCAAAGTTCGAAAGTAATTGCATACCGCCAAAAACCTTTTGATTTCTTTTGTGTTTCTTGGCCTAGCAAAATTTACCACTTTATCGATATTTTGCTGATTTGGTTGTATGCCATCTTGACTTATTTCGAACCCCAGGAAACTTATTTTTGTTTTCATAAACTGACATTTTCTAGGTGCCAAAGTTAAATTGTAGCATTTTAATCTCTCAAAGACCTGCTCTAATACCTCTAGCATTTCTTCTTCAGTATCAGATGTACACACCACATCATCTAAATAACAGTTTACATTTTTTTCAATTCTCTGAAAGACAACCTCCATTAGTTCAGAAAAATAAGCTGAACTATTCTTCCATCCATAAACTAATCTTTGATATCTAAAACATCCCCATAATCCTGAATAAAAGGTTAATTTTTCTCCTAATTTCTCATTAATTGCTATTTGATTAAAGGCGGCCTGCATGTCAATTGAGCTTAAGTACTTCTTTTTTCCTAACGAACAAAGTAGATCCTTAATTCTCGGTGGGTGTACTTGTTTCTGTACCGTTATCTGGTTTAATAAACGCAGGTCAATTGCTAATCGATATTTAATATTTTCAGCATTTGTGGCTGCATTTTTCAAACTTTTCTTCTTTACCAGTACCATTGGTGCTACCCAAAGACTGTCTGTCGGTACGATTATTTCTGCGTCAATTAATTCTTGAATTTGTTTTTTCGCTGGGCCTTGTAGGGCAAAAGGTATCTGATAAGCTTTGCATGACCTCGGAATATTGCTCGTTAGTTCAATTTTTGGTTGTACAACGTCACAATGCCCTAAGCTTTTTAATGATCCCGAAAATACCTGATAGTTGTCCTCTAACAATTTACTTAATTTCGCTTTTATATCCGGTTCAATATTTCATAAATCAAAATCTTCCATTTTGAATTCCTCTCTTCTTAGCTTTAATACCACTGGCGAGGCTTGAATTAAATTGACATTTTCTTCATTTTCATTCGTATTATTTTCTTCATCTACTTGTATGCTCGAAATTTCCCCCATTTTCATTCTCTTATTTAAAGTTATCGTATGTGGCTCTAAATTAGTGATAAATGTATTGATTTTATTATCCTCACAAGTGCATACCGACTGTAAAAATTCAATGTCTGATTTTAGCTTTTTAGGTTCTAACAAAACTTTCGTCCCATTTTGTATATCATGTTTTGCCTTCAATTGCACAACTGTTGTTTCTCCCGGTTTTATTGTTACTTTGTTTATTAAAGCAACAGGCATATTGCTTATCTCATAGTCCGAAAGGTTTATATTGTTTAGACTCAAATCAATCTTGTTTCCTTCAAATTTAAAATATCCCTTACTTATATTTAATTTCATGTCATATTTGTGGAATAGATCAATTCCCAATATGACTTCGTATTGTTCTCCTAATTTACCCGTAGCAACAAAAAAAGGATGTGTGATTGATTTATCTGCTATGTTGATTCTTATCATTGTGCAGCATATGAATTTCATCTCCTCCCCTGTTACCGTGGTAATCTTAACATTTGTAGATATTAATCTAGTCTTCTGTTGTTGCTTAATTTTATAGTATAAATCTTTTCCGACCACTGAGATTGAAGACCCAGAATCAATCAAAGCCTTAACTTTCATATTGTTTATTTTTATCGTAACTGTAGGTAGATTTCCATTATTTTTGTCATTCACTGTCCTTACTCTTACTGCTTGACCGTCACTATGTAGATTTTGCGTTGTCTGACCCTCCCCTTCATTATCTATGCGAGTAAAGTGGGCGTGCTTTGGGACAGTTTGTTCAACGTCATCGTTTAACGGTTGGGCTGGGGTGGGGGACCTACTTCTAAAAAATGCTCTGCCTCTTGTTCTGTGGGGGAATTTCGTGTTTGTTCATTTTCTTGCCTAGCATAATTTTGCCTATTTTGACCCTCGTCCCCTGTTAAATTGTCCTCTTCCCCCTGAATAATTTTGAGTGTAAAATCCACCCCTTCTATTGCCTCTGCTGTACCTTTCTCTATTATTTTGTGTCACTTGTTGTATGTCGTGATAAACCCTGCACTGACTTAAAAGGTGATCCGTGGCAGAACAAGCCAAACAAAAATAACTTTGTGCATTATTGTATTGTCTGTTTGTGGGGGGAAAATTTTGGTATGCCCTTGGTGCATAATCTCTTCCTTGGAAATTTCGACTTGTAGGTGCATTGTTAAAATATTCCCCTCTAGGTGTCCCTGCTTCGCGTACCTGAAGGTTATTAATTTTTTCCTCTAACAATTTAATTTTGTTTTCTAAGTATTCCCAGTTTTCATCAATGCCTTCTTCTTCCTGGGATTTCATTAAGTTGTTAATCCTAATCTTTGTGACAGTTTCGTGAGCGCTTTGTATATTGGATGCTAATTTGATCGTCTCCGCGAACGTTCCCGGATTCATTTTTAACACATCTACTTGAATTTCTGGTCGTAGTGCGCTGATTAATTTTACTTGCCTTAATTTATCCAACATTTGTTTTGTTTCATTAGTGGTGATGTTACCAGATTGGGATAAATAATTATTAGATGCCAGTACGATCCTATGTGCTAAACACTTTATCGTTTCCTCAGCTCTCATTTTTATATTACTGAATTCCAACTGTCTTGCATTTAAATCGAAATCTTTCCCAAAATAATCCAAGAACGCTTTTTTGAGTTCCTCATAATTCTTAAGATTAGCAATCGTTTGGACTGATACAATAAATTCTCTTGCTTTTCCCTTTAGCCTAGTTTTTAGAAAAGCGATTTTTTCTTCATTATTCCAATTAGCCAATTGTGCTATATTCTCGAATTGATCGAAAAAATATTCACATTCACCGTTGCCGTGCTCTCCGTCATAGATCTGAGTCAAATTAACAAACGCGCTGTAATTTCTTTTTTTCGAAGATTCTTCCGTTTGCCGTTCCATTGTATTTAAACTATTACTTGACTATTTGTTATATGCCATAGTTATCGATTTAATTTCTTTTTTTTTGCCCTGATTTATTATTTTTAATTCCTGTATTTTTTTTTCCTGTTCTTAATAGCATTTACCGCTATAATTTTACTTAATTGGATGTGTCATACAACACATGAAATCTCTTTTGTTTTCCTTTTTTAAGCGTTGTTCTGATTTTCGCATACATCATACATTATTCTATGTCCTTCATCCTTTCTCCCTGGAATTCATAGCGTTCAGTTAAAAGAACAAATTTGTTCAATAGTCATTAAAAAAAATCCTGACGGCATCAATTGTTCTAAGCTGAGGGAGGTGGGTGATTTCAAAGATTTCCTAAAGTGGCTCGTGATCCCTACGTGGTTAGTATCTCTCTCGCTTAGAGGTTCGGTGCATGAAAGAAACACCAGAATTCCAAAGAAATAGAACAGAGGTCATGTAAAGTTCTAAAGACATTTATTTAAGATCACATTTATTTCTTATAAGATTGACAATATTTAAGTAATATTTATTTATACATTAGCCTGGCGGAGAGATGAGTATATCGCAGGTATATAAAAAAGGGACTTACCCAACATCTTTATGTATTTGGGCTAGCTGTGCTCGATACACCTTCTATCTAGGTGGGTGTCCGGGAAGAAAGGGGCAGATTTTAGGGCAAGCTTTACTTGACAAAAACTCGCCAACACGTGTGATTGGTTAAGCCCTTAAAACTTTCTCTCTCTAATCCAATCAATTTAAATATAAACCCCTTTTTCAGTTGCTAAGCGTGGGAGGAGAGCGACGAAGGTCAAGGGAATGACTCATTTCCGTCACTTGGTGGGAGGAAGTCCCTATTATAAAAATTACTATCTCTGAACCCCCTAAGGGTTTCTTGCCCGATAAAAGGTGTTGTAATATCTTACAACATGCGTCATTCTTCGATTTCGGGAAAAACTGAGGTCAGAATCACTCCTTATCTACTGAACGAGAAATGCAGGGGCGGTCAAAGGTGCAATCCTAGCAAGCCTTCGCTTGGGGCGCCAAATTTATCAAATTTGGGAGGGGCGCCAAAATATAAGTTCCGTACGATTTTTTTTTTTGACTTAATTATTTTTAGAATTGAAAATAAACATTTTCAGGATGAAATCAATAAATGTGCCCCCTCAAAAATGCCCCCGCCCCCTTTCTTCATAGAAAAGCGCCCTCTCCCCCTCCCAAAACGAAAAAAACGCCCTTGTGCCATAACCGTAAAAATGTGATTTATGTTTACCACTTCGAAATTAGCTGGCGATGTGGTGATACCAGAAAGATACATCTTTGAAATTTGTCTACCTCAGTTCGATGTTTGTTTCCTACTATCGTGTCATGTCGTGAAAAGGGAAAAGATTCTGGAGGAATTTCGTAAATTTGTAAGGGGCGCCAAAAGATCAGTTAAATTTTTTTTTTTTTAACTCAGTCACTTTTGAAATTGAAAATAAACTTTTCAGAATTAATTCATTAAATGTGTCCTGTGAACGAACGTGCCTCTCCCTCAAAAGAAAAGCCCCTCCCCCTCTTTCCAATACGAAAAAAGCGCACCTGTAACATGTTGGTAAGAAATTTGATTTTCTTTACCACCTCAAAATTCGCTTTTGATCTGGTGGTAACTGGACACATCTTTTAAATCTATCAACCTCGGGTCTATCTCTGTCTCTAAAATTGGGTCGTGTCGTGATAAGAAAACAGAAATGCACTTATGCTGGGGAAATTTCGTTAATTTGGGTGGGGTAAAACGTTATAAGATAAGTTTCTTTTATGATTTTACAGTACACTGTTAAAAAATTCAGTTCAACGTTGAACCAAATTTTGGTGCAATTTCATGGCTGGCCGGCAGTTGCACCAAAAAGTGGTGCAACTTCCATCAACGAAAAATACTGATGGGGAGATTGCACGAAAATTTGGTGCAACCTCGGATCACCGCAACCGTAACCGATTGAAATCGACAACAACCGCATCAAGACCGAAAGCCAATGTCTAGCACAGAGTATTTAAATCATTAATCGAATATCAAGGTAAGTAAAATGCTTTATTTTACATATATGGTAAATGTTTTTTGCTTACTGTAAATTATTTATCGATGCAGAAACTGATTTGCCCTGTGTTCAGTTAGGCTTAAGTGATGTTGACAAATTCGCAGCAATGCATTACCAGTGAAATTACATTAAAATTTCTGATTTCGCGATGTTTTATCGCACTCTTGCTACAAAAGTGACACAACCCAAATTTTTTTTTTTTTTTTAAGTTAAAGTGTATACATAATCATAGATTATATGGGCTGGAAGGACGCTTAAGTCTATTTCAGCTTGAATTTAATATGAAAACAATCTTGTGCCATTCAACTAGCTTCAAGTACATGCAGTCTCGGATTTTTTACTCAAAATGATAAATTTTGACTTATATTGCACCCTTTCTACAAAAATGACATATGTATGAATAAAAAATTATTTTATTCAATAATTATTAGCATTATCCTAAAGTTTATAAGCTTTAACTGTTGTATGCAGTTTCAGACCCGAGTCATTTTTCATGAAATGTTTCCACCCTTGAAAGTGAACAATGGTCCCTCCTCTTTTCAAATAAATAATAGTACTTAAATAATATTTTATTAATTTTTCGTCAACTTTTAATCACGCTTATGGAAGAATGGTTTGAGAGGCCGCTCATATGAATTATGTAACAGTTTATGCCACTGCAGTTGAAAGTTTAATCATACAAAATATTCAAAAGTTCAATTTAATCAATTTCTCGAACAATCATCAATTTCATCTAAACATGTTTTCTGAAAAAGAATGTTTAAGGCCCCTTTCGTTCAAATTATACGTTTTCAATTAATGCTATTTTAAATGTATTTTTTTCACGCGTAGTTTATTGTCTTTTTATATATCCTTTATTTCAATTCTACCTGTATCACTAATAGACTAAGAGACGACTGCATGTTGAGGTACATCATCGAACATCATTCTGTATTTTTTATAGAATGCGAAGAATGTAAATCCCCTCGTCTGCTGTGGCAAAAATGGCCAAAACTGCTCGAAAATTTACATTTAATGACTTGAACTAAATCCGACTGCCAAATATGTCGTAACTTGCTAGTATATTAACTCACTTTTTCTTCTGGTCAGCCAACGCACTTTGAAGAAGGAGGCAAATGATTTCTGATTTCTGGGTCAGAAAACTAGCATATTTCAAAAGTGAGCTTAATTGGCAACATCAGTTACGTCATTAGGGACATAATATATATTGTGTACTTGATTCATTTTTAAAAGATACAAGTAAGCCGTCGCCTGATATCTGAACCGTCTGCAGCCTTTAATTGAAAATTAAAGAACTAAGGGTTATAAAATAAAAAAAGAATGCTCATTATTTGGCAATCGGATTTAGTTCAACTCATTCCATATCGATTTTTGACCAGTTTCGGCCATTTTTGCCACGGCAGACTAGTGGACTCATAATCTAACTTTTCTCCACATTCTGTAAAAAAAATTATAATGATGTCCGATGGAGTACCTTAACATGCAGCCCTCCTTCGGACTATAAGAGTTTAATTGAGAAATAAATTGCATAAATAATAAATCGTCTCGGATAGTTATCGATTAAATAATAAAAAAAATTATTCTGTGTAGAGCGACCAGTGATATTTCAATGAAATTGCGGTAAAGTAAACACAATTTTATACATAATAAAAATAATAATAAACTCGGGACTTAATCATGCTCTTTTGTATATTTCAGTTTCCCGATGATGATGCTCAGCTCAGCTCACAAATCCATAGGAGTGCGAGGTGGTGGAGATCTCTTCTGATCATCACGTTGCAAGGCATCCCAGATATACTAATATTCCTGTCTGGGGGTTTAAGTGGTCAACGAAGATGTCCAAAGTCAAAAGAGTGTCCCTGGAGCCAGTTTGTAGCTACTCGTGGCATGTGGAGTGTCCCATTGTCCTGCTAGAATTGCCCAAGTCCAGCCGAATGCGCCATGGACATGAATAAGTGCAGGTGATGGGAGAAGATGCTTACATACCTGTCAGAGTCGTTTCTAGACTAATCAGGTGTCACATATCGCTCCAACTGCATATGCCACATACCATCGCAGAGGCTCCACTAAGTTAAACAGTTCCCTGTAGACATGTAGGATCCTTGGATTCATAAGGTTGTCTCCAAACCCTGCTTGTCCATCTGCCCAATACAATTGTAAAGGAGACTCATCAGACCAGGCAACAGTTTCTTGTCATCAACAGTTCAATAGCGATATTGGTGGGCCCAGGCGAATCGTAAATCCTTGTGTCATGTAGTCAGCAACGTCATGTGTGGGATTCCGCCTCACATCATTGATGGTTCTTTGAACTGTTTGCACATTGACACTTGTTGATGCCCCAGCATTGAAATTTGTGGCAATTTGTAGAAGTGGTGCACTTCCATCTTGTTTAAGGATTCTCCTTAGTTGTTGATGGTCCCTGTCTTTCAAGGTATTTTCCTAACCGCATCGATTTCTCTGAGATTTGATGTTTTACCGGGTAATAGATACACGGTTTATTTACCACCTCGGAGATACTATGTCCATCTTTCAAGCGCTGACTATAATGCCACGTTCAAAGTCCATTAAATTTTGATAACCTATCATTGTAGCAGCAGGAATGGATCTAAGTCAAATGAGTACACAATTGAAGACTATGCTGCACCAGAACGTGGTTCGTATATGATCTGGATAAGTAACCTGATGCTCCGTTCAAGAAGACTAGAACTTATTACAAGTTTTATTCTAAAAAAACCTTAAATAATCTAGTACATGTTTTATATTTAATTTATGTATAAACAATGTTTCTACTAGGTCTTGCTCTTTAAGAAATCCTTACTTTTAGTTTTCATTTATAAAAACCTTTAATAATTCTTATTTTTCTCTAATAGTAATTTAAAATTCCAGCTTATTTATTACAGCTAACTAGATTTGACTCATTTTCGATATTTTGTGGTATTAATGGTTTCAAATGTGTTGTTTATTTTTAAATAAGATAGTTTATGCTAATTATCATACAAAATCTTGTTCAGGTTTGATTTTTAATTCATGTATGCAAGTTAAGGTTAGTTCTTATGAAAAATATTAAAGGTGTTTAGTAGCTTCTTATTGTATGAAAAGTGTGGGAACCCTGATTAAAAACAATGTTTTTGTGTGCTAAATAAAGTAGACTTTCAAAAGTTTCATTTCTACCCTGCTCGTAATAAACATAAACATGAGCTATCTTTTTCGGTATGTTTGTGGTATTATTGGTTGTCCCTCAGCTTTTTTTAATTATTCTTTATTAAGAATTCCCCTATTTCAACATGAAAAACTTGCATTTAGTACAAATAACAGTAAAATGACTTCCTCTGAAGGTGACTTTAAATAATTTTTTTAAAAATATATTCTATTTTAAGCTACATGATACCATTGCATAATGAAAGGTTGCTGTAATATGATAAAAAATATAATCTGCAAACTAATAAGTTGATTTAGTGCTCAGTTACAGACTTTTAATCAACTAAATGTTTTAAAAAGCCGCTTCAGTACTTTTCCGTTAAAGGAGGCCATTGTGGCAAAATCCAAGTGTGGTACGGATTCTGCGCCAAGATAATTTTTGCCAATAAATGGCAGCAGCTGCCATTTTTTAATAAGTTAACTGCCTATGGTTGCCATGATTTGGCTTGATTTTACGTAAACAGTTCTTAACGCAGAATCCGTACTGTACTTGGATATTTTTTGCCAATAGCACCCTTTAAGGGAAAAGTACTGTCTCTTCTGTATTAAAAATGTATGTTTATAATATATTACTTTTTTACAAATATATTTAAACAGAATTTGTTTGATAGTATAATTTAGATACACATGTCCAACAGGGCAAAATATAATGGTATTCTGAAGCTGTGGTTTCCTTAACACAAGTTGTGGTGTAGAAAGTGGGATACTAATTTTACCAACCGTATTGTTATTCATAAAATGTTTTGTAATTACATCTGTTCAGTTTGCTTTTTTGTAATGAGCAATTAATAAAATATTTTGATTTTGTATTTTCATTTATAATGTGAAGCTGCTATTTAAATTTGAATATATATATATGAAATTGAGGGTGTCATGTGACTCATTTTTATTGCATTTGAGATCTGATTAAATAAGTAAACAATGTTTTCCTGTTCAAGTATTCTGTGTGAAATATACAGGGCTATAAAAATAGTTTGCTAAAATATGAGAATTGTTGATCTGATCATAATTTTAATTATTTAAAAGGGTTATTGTTGGTAACAATAAATAAAGGTATTCAGTTTTTAAATAAATAGTAATGCTTATTAGAAATATAATTTTTTTTAATTATATTTTCTACTTAATATGTGGATATTTTATTTGTTGAAAAAAAAATTACTTTAATATTGGTTGTTTCCAAATGGATATATTTTTAATTAATGCATGATTATACTACTTCATTGCCCTAGCTGAAGAACCCATGCAGTTATATCCTCATTGAATGTTGAAATGATAACTATTTTTTATTTATAATACATTAAAATAATTTATATACAAAATATTATTTATAAAACTATATAATATATGAAAAAGTAATAATTTAAAACAAAAAAAATTATTTAATACAAACAATATTTAATTTAAAAATATATATTCTATCCACAGCTATAACAAGCAGGGGGGGGGAGGGGGGAAAACGCATTATTCAACATTTAATGCACCTTTGAGTTGAGGACAGAAATCATAAATATTGATTCATCCTTAACTTCAAAATGCGGCACAAAAAATATAAAAGGGGGTTTAAACTATCACCATAAAATGGAGTAGCGAAAACACTAATTTTGGTGCAACCATGCACCATAAAATGGGGTAGCGAAAACGGGAATCTTGGTGCAACCATGCACCATAAAATGGAGTAGCGAAAACACTAATTTTGGTGCAACCATGCACCATAAAATGGGGTAGCGAAAACGGGAATCTTGGTGCAACCATGCACCATAAAGTGGTGTAGCGAAAACGCGAATTTTGGTGCAACCTATCACCATAATATGGTGTCCGAGGTAGCACCATTA
The DNA here is from genome assembly GCA_963978545.1 of Linyphia triangularis. Lineage (NCBI taxonomy): Eukaryota > Metazoa > Arthropoda > Arachnida > Araneae > Linyphiidae > Linyphia > Linyphia triangularis. The sequence continues at coordinate 60,919,092 of OZ021732.1, forward strand.
TTTCGTGAAACTAAGCACCAAATGTTGGTGGCAGCTAAATGGGCACCAAATTTTGGTGCAGGGTGGAACCAAATTTTTAACAGTGTAGTACTTCGATATCTCGAACTTCGATATCGCGAAAAACTTGATATGTCGAAAAATAATTTTTTCCCTTGATATTGTATATTCATCTAATGTTAATTTCAATTCTTATGTTGAAGAGTTTTCACTCAAAACCTTGTTGTGTCGAAAATTTTTCGAAGTAAGAAATGAAGTTTTCTAGAAAAACCGCCATTCAGTTATGTAGAAGCAAATAGTATAATCATTTATCAGAATCAGAACACACAATTCTTTTTCAAATAAAATACGCTCATTTGAGAAACATATGACCTTCACGAAGCATCATGCAAAACAAAACACCTTTCGATATATTTTTTGGCAGAAAACCAACTGCATCGTATCTAAAAATATTCGGTCAAAAAGCTTTCGTCCTCAACAAACGCCACAAGTCAAAATTCGAACCAAGATCACAAGAACTCATTTTTATTGGTTATTCCGATGAAGCAAAAGCCTATCGTTTTGGGGATTCAAAATTTCCCTTTTATTATTTCCCACGCCACTGGACTTTTTTAAGTAACTAGTAGTGAATAAATTCATCCTTGTACATTTTATTTAATATGTACATTACTATAGTGTAAGTACTAACTCTTTTCAATTTCATTTACTCATTTATTATTTTCGACTAAAAATTAAAATTGCTGTATTTAGACTTTTTCAACTATAATTACATATTTATACTTATTCTCATCTACCATGACTAATTTCTAGACAATTATTCAGTATATTAAATTTTTAACTGAATTGTTAAGTTTTGGTTACGACCTTGTTATCTCAAAAACTCGCTATCTTAAAAATTTTTTAGTGTCCCTTCGACTTTGAGATATCGAGGTAATACTGTATTTTAACTCGGTGACTCAGTCGTTTAACAAATTGAAAATAAACGCTTTCAATCTTATTTCAATAAATGCGTTCCTCGAATGCTCCTCTCCCTTTTATAAGTTTAGTGATTAAAGTTTAATGATTTTTTTTTCTCAAGCTGTCAAGTTAGAACAAAAATCCTAATAGGGTTTAAATCATTGTAGAATTGGTAAATTACATTGTTATATTAAGAAGTCAAGCTAGGTTTTTAAAGCATATTTTAAAATGCTTTAAAAACCTAGTAATAATCTCTGAATGTAAAAATTTTACAATGTAGGTCAATACTTAAAAATCGATTTAAAAATTGATATAAAAAAAAAATATATATATATTGTAAACAATTAATTTTTTTATCGTTGATATTTTTAGCAGCACTGTCTTGCGACTCTCTTTACGAAACAAAACGAGGCATTATTCTTCTCCAAAACCATTCGCTACATCCTCAACTATTCTATAAAGCAAAATTACATCCTTTTAAAATCGAAACGAACACCTAACAAACTTTAATCTGAAAATGAATTTTAATATGGTTTGCTTTATAATTGCAGTGTGAATGTTTGTACTGTCACTTTTTAAAAAACACGAGGACTATTAAAATGTAAACTATTAGAGATAAATGAATTTGATAAAACACGAAATAATCTCGTAAGAAAACTTTTGACGACTGAAAAGTGTATTAAGTAGAGTGGTGATATTAAATAGCGGTGAAGTGTAAAGAAATATGTTACAATTGATTTTCTTATACATATTTCTATTGTGATTCATATAAGGAAAGTTCTTACTACTATTTTAACTGCTACTGTTAACCACCAAAAGCAATAAAAAATTTAAAAAGTTTCACAGGAAATGAGCTCCTTTTTTATATCACTTTAATATTTCACAACTGATATTTTTCAAACAATTATACAATGAAAAGAAATAATGTATATAATTCTCTTGCGTAACGTCCAAATTTGACTGTATTTCTGTGAGCAGAATGGCAACGACTTCAATCACCAATCTTCTAAATGCACTTTATGCACGAATTTCCAGCCAATCGCAATATATCTTTTGAAATTCGACTAATACATCTGGCAACAGAAACAACTTGGATTCGCTATATTTTTCTTTTCTTATTACAATCTACAGATAGAAATTATTGCCTATTTAAAACGTATTAATTTAATAGTTACGATGATGCAAGAATAAATAGATCCAAGATGTGTACATTTCTTTTGGATTAGAATTCCGGATAAATCAGACTTTTCGAAAAGTTATCTGCTGGAACATGTTCCAGAGGTCGCCAGGTTGCATTCAGCGCTAAATCGCAAATTTTAAAAAAATCGCTAAGAGGTGTTGTGCAGTAAATCTGAACCTATAATCATCTTTAATCAGTGCAAATTCAGTTATTACGAATTAAAAACTATCAAAATAACGAATAAAACCACCCACTCAACTTCAAAATCTCATATGAAAATTAAAAAAAAAAAACTATTGGCGAAATATGGCTAATTTTCTCGCCAAATTTGATTTTCAAAAAATTCCGGTTGATTGAATGCTGGATAATTGGCCTTTCACTGTTTTATTTTATTTTCTAAGTATCGCAAAAAAGATTAAGTGAGCATATGATTGCTTCGTTAAGAAATTTCGATAAGCAACTTTAATTATTTTGGCGCTTCATACAAAACCAGCCCGTAAATTTTAATTGTTCAATGAAATAACCGATCTTTTTTAAATATATGTACAAAACTGTTTATTTTTGTTGTTTTCCAAGATCTTTCTACTACGTTGCCACACTGTCCCTGCTTAACGCGTCTCGACAGCAACAGAATAATGACGTGGCAAGTATTCTGACTCTTCATAAATAATAAAAGGTGCAGTTTCATGGCATTATGCAGCTGAAATAACTTTTTGCTAGGGCATATTTTAAATGCTTCTCTTTAAGGCGAGCAAAGCGAGCCAAGGGGATTGCATAGCAATCCAGGGGGTTGGCGAGCGTCAGCGAGCAGGGGGCGGAGCCCCCTAGTAATGTATATTTTTGTCACCTGTTGACAGTTTATAATTTCTAAAAAAGGGCAAGTATACTCTTAATGAACGATTTAATAAGTTCCATAACGAGTTCGTGTAAATATATATATATATATATATATATATATATTGTTTAATGAAACAAGCACCACTTCTTGTCAGTCAAAAAAAAAAAAAAAATCGCATCTCTTGTTAAAAATAGAAGTAAGATCGGTAAGGAAGAAGGGGCGCCAAAATTGTCTTCGCTTATAGTTAAAAATTTGCTTCGACCGCCCCTGTAGAAATGACCCGATTCAGAGAGAGCCGGTCACGATTTTCCCCCCGATTCGATCGGAGGTGAGAATCAGGCTCTTCCTCTCTCTCTCTTTTTTTTTTTTTTTTTTTTTTTTTTAAAACTGAACTTTAAAGAATTGAAAACATTACATTAAAAATGATTGTGTAATTGTACAGTAGAACAGGCACGTAGCCTGTAGGAGGGATATATCCCCTCCGCTAAAACCAAAAGATATTTTTAAATATTTTGAAATTTCTCATCATACGTAGAAAAAAATACGTGTAACTATCTATATTTAACATTAATAACAGAAATTATTGTTATGATTTGCTAAGTTATAATTTCCTACCCCTTCCCGAGAAAAGTCTCTTGCAGTCAAACTATATGTTGGTTCAACTCGGCAGATACGTTTATAAGAGAAATGGTATATTCTAGACCATCCATTTCTAATTAGGCACGTTTTAATTTATTAAAAATATAAAAACCTTAACAAAATATATGAATTTTAATATTTATGTTTGACGAAATTTAAGCCTTTAAAAGACATATAAATAAATTATTCTCAAAATCTTTACTTTCTTCGTATGAATTTTTTAAATAATATATATAGCTTATAAATTATTTTATTTTTTTGAATATTAAACTATGTTTTTACACATTTAAGTACACATTAACATCGGTGGTAATTTTTTTGTTGCGTAGAAGCTGTCGCCCAATAAAAATGGCAGCGAAGAGAACGGTACCAGATCTTTGACTTTGATTTTTAAGTTCAATGCAAGCCATGCTTGTGGATTGACAAATATAATGAGTTTAAAAGCAGTGTTTTAATTTTACATTAATTCAAAAATGTTTTATTAGGAAATAATAATTTGAATTGTTGTTTTATTATTTTTTCAAAAACTTATCTAAATATGATGTTTTGTAATAATCTCGCCACCATTAAACAATTTTGGTTTTAGATACTTCATTTTGTAGGTGATGAACACTCAAAATGATGCCCTTACCGCTCTACCACAAGTCGCTCACCACTCACTGTTCGTATCGTACCTGAGGCATAAGTCTCTAATGTGCTTTTCCAGTTTTAGTTATTACTGATGGGAGTTTCTCCTTGAAAAAAACCCTACCAGAAGGCATTTCTCAGTTTATACATTTACTCTAGTGAGTTTCTCCAGTATGATGAGTTGCTACTTCTGACTGCGCAGATGTGGAAAGTTTTTCACTTAAAAAACCTTCAAGGAGACTACTCCTTTCACATACTCACTCAAACGATGTTTGGGCAAGGTATAGAAAATGTTCTTCTCTTGCGAAAGGAAGTTTATAAACACACCAATCAATCTACAAATAAGCACACGAATTTAATACCACTCCTGCAATAAAGTTTATAGTATCAAACTTCATAAATAAACACGTCCATCTCGGCAGTAAATTTCTTTAGTCCTGCGTTGTCTTATTCCGACATAATGCAAGCCATATTCGATTCCCTAGTTAACACTCTACAAAAAGAAATCTACGATAAGACCAAAAAAAAAAAAAAAAAAAAAAAAAACGAACATCTTTAATTTTTTTTTTTTTTTTTTTTTTTTTGTCGTCTTCCTTAAGTCATCGTTCTTCAATTACGGTTGGTTTATTCTATGTCCCTTTTAAATATCTCCCCAAAAAGTTTCAATTAGATATGTCTCAAAAGGACAACATTCGGACGTTTAGAAATCGCTATTCTTTAGACGACATTTTTAGGATGTTCCCAGCACATCGAATATGTACCATCGAAACAATTTCCTTATAAGACTCGCCCAAGATATTAGATTTGTCACATCCTTATGAAGTTCTACGTGGATGTCCAAAGTGCGTGAAAGTTAGTTTCTTTGTTTTTGTCTCTCCTGTGATCAAAATTGGGAAATGCATGTGCTGTCTGGAGTTCTAAGTGCCTAAGGTTTTTCTTAATTAATGGTTACTCAGGATCTTACATAATTAAAATTAATTTTCTCAAAAGATTGAAAGTTCACTGAAATGTATTCTAAAAAGGAAGTTTTTAATGAAAAATTGCAGGATGAAGTTAGGCAAATTGCAATCAAGAAATAAAAAGCAGATTTGGAATCGCATTATCACAAACTTCAAATAATTTATCATTCTGGAGATATCACTTGAGCATAGGACTCAGGATGCCGAAAAGGATGCCATTAGGTCGTTTTGACATGTAGTTGATTAGAGGAGCTTCTTAGAACATGCTTAGAACATCATGTTTGCATGTGAAGTCCGAATGGGACGCCCCTAGGATTTCGTTTTTGTTGTTTACCTTTTGAAGTCCTAAGTAGATATCCCAAGTTCTTTCCGAATTGTTCTCTTTCATTCTGGGACCGAAATTGGACATGCGGGACATAAAAAGGAGGTCTCTGGGATGACATGTGCTGTTAGGGTATCCATGGAATATTTATGCATTCAATGAGAATGAGATGAAATTAATTCAATAAAGAGTTTATTCAGATTTGCAACATTTTTTGGCAAAGATAAAAATAATCAAGTTTTGCCAACCATTTCGTAATCGATAAAATGTCGCCATTGGTCGATGGTACAATGTGTACGAACACTTTTTTGATTATTTCTTGATTTTAATAGCTCCACATTGTGTGGAGAGTTTCTCTTTTGTTTATATATGCTAATAACTGCTAGTATTCTAAGTTTCAGAATTCTAGTCTCAATAAAAATATTTTAGACTTATATTAGATCCATATTTTTCTAACATTGTCTCCTTTAGAAGATTCCGACGTAAAATCTCGATTTTTAGATTATTTCTCTTTGTATATAATGCTATGTTATGTTAAACCTCACAAGCATAAGATATTTCATAGTTCTAGCTCTACTAGAAGTACCTTAGAACATTGATGATCAGTCAATGGGTCCCAAAATGTGCTGATTTCTACAGTTTTCGAATTGGATTATCTTGACAGCTAATATAATTGGAGACTTGAAACTTAGAGATCTTATTGTTAAAGTGGCTAACTGTTACCAGTAAAAAAAAATCAGCTTTCAGGTATACTGTACTGAAATGCGCAGATACGTGGGGGTTGAAACACTGCTAAGTTGTTTCCTGTAAAAGTTGTCTGGCAGTAAACTTGGCGGGTGCACTGCCGTGCACCTAGATTTATATATTTTTTAGTATGAACTCTTGTTTGCGTATTTTTTTAATCAAGACATTTCAAGTACGCATCTTAGCTCCTCTTACCCTTTTAAATTCCAGTTTTTGATCATATTAAAAAGTTGCACCCTGTTACTGTTATTTAGTCAGATTTTAAAAACTTTGTTTCTATTACTGGTCTGTGTTATGTTGATAAAATATGCTTACGTTTAGAAGTATAATATTAACAGTGTGGTACAAAAAATAGCCTCATATAATCTGCCTTAAACAAACTAATTTTAGAATCCTTAATCTTTGTAATTTAATCGCATTTGTCTGTTTTACGTAGATAATTTTTTGAACCGAAGTCAAACCTTATCAAGACGGAAAAAGGTTTAATCTGTATAACAAAAGTAGATAAAAAAATTATTAGCAGCAGCTTTACGTTGCTAAGAAAGCAATTTTATGATCAAAATAAGGAATGAAGTAAGTATATTTCCCATATTTTGTAATTATTACATATATCTTATATAAAGGTTACAAAATTCAGAACAGTATGTTTACAAATAATAATACAGTGATGGTTTGCTAAACTGTTAAATATTTTTGTACATTGGGAAAGCTGTCTTACCAAAGAAACCGTTTTACATTTGGATTTTTCTATTGCTGATAATAATCCCGTCATAATTTTGTTTGAAGGAGGATTTATTTGGTTACATGTCACTATTTCTTCGATGTAATAAGATGATCGATTATAATATTAAAATATTTAAACTCCAAACTTTTAATATTGTCCCTATGTACTATACTAAACTTCAACTTAACTAGACTACACTGATAACGCTACAGGATGATTCGTATGGATCCTTCCGCTGAAAGAATATAGTTCCGGGAAACTCGTACATTTTCTAGTAATAATAATAACCTGATCAAATGGTTTTGTATTAAACTTACAAAATGTATTGAAAATAAATGCTTTTTAGTTTCAATATTATTCATATTTTACTTTTTTGGCCAAGAATATTTTAAGAGTATTAGCGAATCATATGCTTAGGCCGAGCTCTTTCCCTGACGTCACTCACTTGGCGTCACTCGAATTGGCGCGTGAATATTCACTTCGCCAATGTTTACTTGAACGACGCTGCTTTTGCACAGAGATTTTAAGTTTACTAGTGATTCATCAACATATTTAGAAACTATTCACAAATCTATATTTATATATACATTTAATAATGAATTCAAATACAAGCTATGTATTTACAAAGCACCAAAAAGGCCAACCTTTGAATTGCGATGCAAAAAGAATAGTCATGAATGTTTTTGTTAAGATGACAGAAATGCATCCGAAAATCTCCCAAAATGAGATCCACGCGCAAGTGTCTGACCTCACCGGTATTTCTGTTACGAGTATCGGTAGAATGATGAAAGAATTCCGAGAAAATGATAAATTGTCGACTACTGGAAAGAAGCGGCCTTTAAGACAAGGACAAGGAACCCGGGCAGCAAAACACGATGATTTTTCGCTTTCGGCAATCAGAAGAAAAGTTCACGAATTTTACAAAAAGAATATGATCCCAACTGTCTCCAAAATAACGATGGATGTAAATAACGACACAGACTTGCCCACTGTGAGCATTAGCACTATGAGAAGGCTTCTTAAAGATTTGGGATTTGTTTTCCGTAAACGAAACCGAAATTCTATGTTAATAGAACAAGACGATATTCCGGTGTGGCGCCGACGATATCTACGCGAAATCAAACGTTACCGTACGCAGGAAAGACCCATATACTACACTGATGAAACGTGGGTAAATTTCGGACATACAAAAACATCAGTGTGGGAAGACAGCACGATTAAGTCTCCTAAACAGGCCTTTTTATCAGGCCTGTCGACTGGACTAAAAGCTCCATCAGGCAAGGGATCCCGCCTTATCCTCACTCATGCAGGGAGTGCAAAAGGATTTGTCTCTCAGGCATGTGAACTTTTCAAGGCCAAAAAAGATGCAGGAGATTATCATTCGGAAATGAATATGTCTCACTATGAAGAGTGGTTCACGAAAAACCTCCTGCCCTATATTGAACCGAACAGCATTATTGTCATGGATAATGCTTCGTACCATAGTGTTCTACAAGAAATAATCCCGACTACTAAAACTAGAAAGGCAGATATTCAGGCATGGCTGTCTGCAAAACATATTCCTTGGGGTCCAGATATGTTGAAGGCTGAGCTTCTTCTACTTGTCAAAAATATACGCAAACAATACGAGACTTATCAAATCGACAAGATAGCTGCCCAACACGGACACATAGTTCTTAGGTTACCTCCTTACCATTGTGAGTTAAATCCCATCGAACTGATATGGGCGCAGGTGAAAGGACATGTCGCCGCTCAAAATACTACTTTTAAAGAACAGGAGGTGGTGGACCTGACAAACCAGGCAATAAGCCAGGTTACGGCAGCAAAGTGGGAACAATGCATCAAACATGTAGAAAAGGTGGAAGATCAGATGTGGGACACTGATGGGATGGTCGATTCCATTGAGGTCGAGAAAATGGAAATCGTTATACAATCTGAATCTACAGATATCGATTCTGAGGGCGACATGTCAGACGGATTTTCGACAAACTAATATTGTATATATTTGTACTATTTGTTTATATATTTCTATGATAACATATTATATACACCATTTAATATTATTTTAATATATCTTTGAATTTTTTCCTTTGGGGACCCATGTCTTTAATATTTTCACATCCCACATCTGATTGTCCATTTTGCATCGATTTTTATTTTTGTCACATGTCTTGCATGTTTTTTTATTGAAGCCTGCTTTCCTTATAATACCTTGTTTATAGATTTCCATGACAACATATTATATACTATTTTGCAATATTTATATTATCTATGATTTTTTCTTGCTGGCAGCACATGTATTCTATATAAACACATACCATATGTTATGTCCACCTTACATCTTTTTACTTTTGCCACATCTGATTGCCGAATATCGTCACCTGCTTTTTGTACTTTTGATATGTATACCCACTGCTTGCTGTATTGATTTGTGTTATATTCTGATATATTTGTGTATATATTGTGTTTACACCTGAATATCCTCTTTATCACCTGCATCTTCCTACATTGTGTATTGTCCCTTGTTTGTTCACAGAACATCATTGATATCAGAAAGAAAAAAGAAGAAAAAAATCATAAAACAAGAAAACTAAAAAAAAAAAAAAAAATCAAAAACAAGGAAACTAAAAAAAATTATAAAATAAGAAAACTAAAAAAAAATATAAAATCTTATATTGTTCTTACATTGTGTTGTGTATTGTCCCAAGTTTTCAATTAAATAATTATTTTATTGTTTTGTACTTTAATATTTATGCTACATAGTAGTATCTTCATATCTTGCTAATTTTTTTATTCACATTGAATTGACAAATTTCTCTCTTATCACTTGCAATATGACTTCTGCTGCAAAATTGCAGCACATGTTAATATTTTTTTAAATCCATTCCTCATTTAGTTTGCTGTCTTTTTTCCATGCCTTGTACTTTTTATGTTTATCCTGTACTTTATATGTTAGCTCATTGCAAAGTAGAATTAATTATCTTATGGGATCTATCTGCAGGGTTCATACAAATTTTTGGGAAAAAAATTCCAGGAGTGTTTGAAAAATTTCCAAGAGGTATCGCAAATAAAATTGTGTTCGTGCAATGCAAATTTTAATGTATGTACCATAATACATATTGAAGTGATTCTACTCTTTATTCTATAGTTTTCAAATGGCAAGAATAGTCCTTTAGAAAAAGAAAAGTTTATAACTGTTATAGAATGATAAAATTTGAGTGCACTACAGAAATACTAATGGTTTAGCAGACATAAACAGTAAACAATAATTCTGTTGAGTTAGTAACAATACTACCAAGCAGGAATTGTATGTTTAAAACATTATAAAAGACTTTCCATTAATATAGTTGAATCTTCAGATTATTAAGGTCTATGATGATGTAACACAAGATTTTTAAATTGCATATTTAGTTTTTAAATCTCAAATATTTTTCATTTAATTTTGCATCAATAGTCCTCAGAAGCGACTGTTTTCCTGATGCAAGCATTCGATTTGGAAATCAATGAGACCTTCCCAGTCCTTTTGGCTTTTTCTGCAAACTGTAAAGATTATTTTAGAAGTTCAGCAATATCGTCTTCCAAACATCTCTTTGATTTTCAAACCATAGATTTCTCCGAGAAGAGCCTTACACTTTTCCCTCATTACTGGCTACAGTTTCATTTTCTGTTCATTTAAGTACATTTGGTACCTTTTCCTGGCATTAAGAGCAGACATTATAAGGCTTTTATTGACGACTACTTTATTTAGTCTTCCAACACTTCAAAGATGATCATCGATTACTCGCTTTGCCAATGTAGATTGTTCTTTGAGGTTTTCCACCATTAAGTTCTTATTTACTGAAAAACCCCTTTCTACTGAAGCTTGTCCATGTGATAAAAGTAGTTATTAAAGTGCGTGGATCGAGGCACAAAATGTTCTTTAAAATAGAATATTGCAATGGACACTTCTTGACAAGTTTTTTTTTGTTATGAATAGTAAAAATTATTTGCAATGAAAAAATTCCATTTTCAGCTTATCTATTATTTGTTTAACTTTTGTCAACTCTTTTATTTGCTCTTTGGAAACAAAACTAACATCTACTTTGCTAGCATCTTTCAGATTAGATGAATCCTCTAAATCAATTTTAATTAAATAAAGAAGAAACTTGTTGCAGTTCCTTATGCGCAGTATTAATATACTCTTAATACTTTTAACTAAAGAGAGTAACGATTAGAAACTTGTTTTATTAACAAACCGTTTTTGAAAAGGAAAAGAACTACAAGACGAAAGTAGAAGTTACTAAAATTAAACCTTATCAAATCATTTCAAACGGTTACAGTTAAAACATTCAACAACTGTAAGCAGTTCAGAGTAGTTCAGTTCAAAGTAGAATTAATTATCTTATGGGATCCATATGTCTTTATTTGTGTTTACATATCGCACACCTGAATATCCATGTAAACTCTTCTTTATCACTTGCGCCTTGTACATATGTGTGTGTGTGTTGCACCCATGTTAAGTACAATTGCATCTCTTCTGCAATGTCTTCCTCATACATTCAATTATAGTGCTACTTTCTTTTTCATTGAATTCCACATTGATGTGAAGAATTTTTCTTTTATCGCTTGCACTATGATTTCTGCTGCAAAATTGCAATGCCTGTAAATATTTTTTTAAATCCATTCCTCATTTAGTTTGCTGTCTTCTTTCCATGCCTTTGTATAATATGTTAGCTCATTGCAAAGTAGAATTAATTATCTTATGAGATCCATATGTCTTTATTAGTATTTACATACCCCACGCCTGAATATCCATATAAAGTCTCCTGTGCCTTGTAAGTATGTGTGTGTGTTGCACCCATGTTAAGTACAACTGCATCTCTTCTGCAATGTCTTCCTCATATATTCAATCATAGTGCTATTTTCTTTTTCACATTACATTTATTATTGTTCCCATAAACAAGCTTGAAAAATATTAAAAAAATCGACAAAAAAGTACAGAACCTTGTATTGTCCTTATTTTATGTGTTATCTCCATTAACAATTTGAATCGTAATTCATTTTTTTTTTTTTTATACTGTTTGCATACCTGATTTAATTGTTGTATAAGAAAAAAGAAAAAAAAATCCAGAATCTTATAGTGTTCTTACATCTTGTATTGTCCCTTGTTTATTCACAGAACATACATTGATATCAGAAAAAAAAATCATAAAGTATGAAAACTAAAAAAAAAATCAAAACAAGAAAACTAAAAAAAAATAATCTAGAATCTTGTGTTGTGTATTGTCCCAAGTTACCAATTAAATAATTATTTTATTGTTTTGTACTTTCATATTTATGCTACATAGCCCACATCATAGTATCTTCATATCTTGCTAATTTTTGTCATTGGCATTGAATTGACGAATTTCTCTCTTATCACTTGCACTATGACTTCTGCTGCAAAATTGCATCGCTCGTCAATATTTTTTAAAATCCATTCTTCATTTAGTTTTCAGTCTTCTTTCTATGCCTTTGTTATAATATGTTAGCTCTTTGCAAAGTAGAATTATCTTATGGGATCCATTTATTTTTTGTCACATCTCCATTAACAATTTGAATCACTGCAATTCTATTATTGTGTTCTTTTGTATACTGTATTATTTTTCTTTAGTTTTCTCTCTTCATTCCATGCCTGCATATGATATGTTTATTGATTCTCTGTATCAGTGAAACATCTTAGGGAATCTTGTTCGCAGTGTATGTTTTGATTTGTGTTTCATTCAAGAAAGGTACCAAAAAAATTGAAGAAAAAAGTCCAAAATCTTGTAATGTTGTGAGTGTTTATATTCTGCCTATATTTGTGTTCATTCTATTGTACATTTTCTGTAGAATATGATAGTCACCTTAGTCTGTAGCACCTTATAAGATACCTTAAGTCAATTTAATAAAACTTGTTTTTGATTTGTGTGTATTTATTTTACTGTTGTGTAAAAGGCAACATAAAGACACTAACATAAAATTATTTTTTAATAGCTTTCCACAAATGTAAATATTTCAAGAATCTTTTTTTTTCCGTCTTTTGAACAGGTATTGAATATAAAATGAGTTTACTTCTTTCATAAAGTTGCATCTTTTAAAATATCCAGTTTTGGTGCTGTCTTTAATACAGTGCATAGCCATCATTTACAGTTTTTGTGACGCTAAATCTATGTATTAAATGTTGCCAGAAAAGTTTAATGGATTGTTAAAATTTAAATTAGAGTTCTGTTGATGACTTTGCAAATTAATATTTCAATGCGAGAATTCTTCCTTTAGGTTATTGGGTTTTGCTGTAAGAAACTTAACAATGTTTGTGCTTGGCAATTTTGAAAAAAAAAAAAAAAATTTAATGTTTGAATAAAAAAATTTCGGTCAATTTTAAGTCCAAATAACAAACAAAATTAAAAAACTCTAGTAGAAACAGTTTTTAAGATAAATGCTGTTTGCAGGTAAAATGCACAAAGAATTTCAGCTATAATTTCAACTGCACAATTTACAGATTTAGTGATAGAATAGAGCTTAAGATTTTAGCAAAACGTATTGGATAATGAATATTTTAAGTTTTAAATAAAATATAACGAAACAATAAAAAACTCCTTAACAATAAAAATAAAAAAAAATTCACACAATACAAATATTCATGTATTAATTTTATTTCAGAAAAGTACTCTTTTTTTTTTTAACGAGCACTTATTCGTAATGCAGAAAAAATACGGCAAAAATGCATCTATTCCCTCACCCGAAAATGGGGTTTCTTTTTTCGAATGTTTACTCAATTAGGCAGGAAATTTTGGCGATAATCGCGCCAAATCTGTCAACTCGGTTCACTCTACTTCCCTGCAGTTCGATGACGTCACATAAGAATGGAATCACGCCGCCGCTAAAGCCGGTTTACGCCTTTTACTGATCTCTAGTTAAGTTGGAGTTTAGTATAGAACATCACTGCCCTACCACTGGTCAAGGGTTCTCAAACCAAATGACATGAATAGAGGATGGGGGGGGGGGGGGTGAATTGTAGAATTGCAATCTCACAAACTTTTTTAATAAAAGTCATCATATCATCATATTTTTTAATTTATTCGGATTTAATATTAAGATACATCTCCTTTTCTATAAATAAAACTGTGTTTCTTAGATTCAATTAATCGACACTCAACCTCACAGTAAGAACAAAAAGCAATTGGAAGCAATCAAATGTGCAGTTATTAATATCTAAAATATGCAGGGTCTGAAAATCGTAAACAGCACAACTCCTGTTAGATGTTGTCATTCAGTTAATCAAACAACACCTGTAATTAAAAATATTGCAACCAAACCAATTATAAAATATTTTTTTATAACAACGTGCCAAAAAATTAAACTTTTTTTAACCATTTTGAATCAAAATTAGTAGCGAAAGTAGCACTTTCGCGAGGAGTGCGGTAAAGTAATTTTCTAGTACTAGAGTGAAAAAGTGCTTTCTCGCAGGCCGCGTGCTCAAATATTATATAGACCTGGCATTGAAATTACATATTTTCAGAAGAAATTCATCGACTCGAGTTGCCAACATCAATAATTATATGTATTAAAAATATTTTTTCAAGTTATTCTAAAAAATATTGTATGCAACACGTGGGAAAATACTGTTACGAATTTTTGTATATTTGTAAATATTTCGTAGTGTTAATTTTGTAAATAGGAAAATTTATGTACATTTTGCATAAGGCAGTGCAATAGTTCGTCTTAGTTTGTTTCCCTGCAATGAGCCTCCCAATGCTTGATAACGGGTTTTACAGAGGTAACTCTGGGAAGCGAGTTTCAAGGGGCAGGGCATTTAACATTATGGTAATGGGAATCTCGCCAAATTGGCGAGATAGAGCCAAGTTGGCGATGGTTTTGGCGACAAATTTTTGTCGCCAAATTTGGCGAGAAATCACCAAATGTCGCCAAACTTGGCAACCATTTGGCGACATTTTCGGTCCCCATGTACATGTATAGGACTTTTCGACTACGATCTGGAAAGTTCTCCAAATGTCTATCTCTGGAATATTCACGAAAGTTCCCCTCCCCTATATAAGACCGGCCAAGTGAGCGGAGAGTAGTAGTTCTTGGATTTTGAGTCACTGAATTAGTTGACTGGTGAGTTGACTGGATACTGATTAGTTCTAAAACGAACTGTATTGCATTGTCTTTTGCGTCGATTTAGCAGTTGTTGTCAAGTTTTTAACTGCTGTTTTGTGCTCTATTGAGGTGAAAAGCGCTGTATTGTGTCTACTAGAACGTGAAGTTCTGGAGCTGTAAGAGTCGAGAGAGAGTTATTTTGGAATAAATTTCTGCAAGTTTTGATCTGCTTTGGCTTCAAATCTTTCGAACCCGACCACGTAACAATACTTTTCAAACTTGGTAAATTATTTGACTCGTCTATCGCACTCGTCAAATAAGCGTTTTACCTCGTTTGAAAAAGTATTACTTTCCCCTCTAGTTGCATAAATAACTATTATACTTTTAAAGAGTTTATGTTTATCTGCAGTTGAAGCCCTTTTAAAAAACACCTTGGTCTTAAAAATCGTTCAAGTAGTTGAGGAGGAATGACTCTTACAAAACTACGTCTTGCCTATTAAATATATAGGTATACAATGTGAATTTCAGTTAGGCAATATAATAGTGAAATAAAAATTAACCAAACTTCAATATGTAGTTGTTATACGTATCGTTTATACCAAAAGGCTTAACAAAATAAACTATATTTCTTATGAATGGCTCTATAGAGTTTTTTCTACTTTTATTTAAGTTAAGAAACAGTCCTATAAAATCTTTTTTTTAAAATTTATTTATTACTTTTTTAAACAAATTTTGATTGAGCAGGCAAAAGACTCATTATTATAAATATGATGTGGTAGCTGGGTAGATTCCTTACCACATTTATATGCCTCATTGTAAAATTAGTTGGACGAAAGATAAAAATTATGTTTTGCGGCCATTCTGATTCTAATTTAGCCAGGGCCCATACACACACAAATAAATCCCTGGTTATATTTCAATATTCGTTTTTTGGCAGTTAAAAGTTGAAAAATAATTCTTTAATTTTTAAACAAACTTTTTTATAAAAATAAATCTTTAGCGAATTCTGATTTTTTTCGCATTTGAAGCTCTAAATCAGCCTTCGCCACTAACTTTTAGAGACGGGCCGCATGACTTATGTTGGAACTTTCCGCGGGCTGCAGATTTATACCGAATGTGCCAATAAATATATTGCTTTACTACATAGGTTCAATGTTAGAAATGTGATAATTACTGAAAATTCAATAATATAAAACAATTTTGAAAACTGAAACAATAATTTAACTTTTTTATATTAATAAAATAACAATTGGATATTTGTTTCTTGTTTCAAATAATTAAAAAAATAATTTTCTTTACATCGTAAATCAAAGTCATAAAAAAAGTTAATCTTTTGTGACAATATTACAATGTGACTTGACATAAACTCATAATCAATAAAGATATTTAAATCATATCTCCTAAATTTTAGTTGGTGTTAATCGCGAGACGATGACGGCCGATCCGCTTTTCACTATCTACTTTGCGTTTAAAACTAGTCTTCGACGCCATTATTGCACTGGAGTCATAGAGATCACGATACTTCTTTTCACGTCAAAACAAAATAGTCCAGTATGCATTAAAACACCCAACTCCTGGCCATCACATTCAGAAAAGCAGAAATCGAATTGTGCCATTCACGAATCAAGGGGGTGGGGTATCATAAGTACAAAACTAAGCAATGCGAAGGAATGCGTCATCTATAATAATAAAACAAGCTGTGTGTCTGTCTGTCTGTCTGTCTGTCTATCTGTCTGTCTGTCTGTGGCTCTGTGGATCTATAGAAACCTACTTAAAATTGGAGTAGAACTCTGAAATTTTCAGCATAAGTAGTTTTGGCCTTCTAATTTTATACATCACAAACAGAATGTTAAAATTTTAATTAGTTATTTTTAATTAATTTTTTTAATTAATTAATAAATATGTTACAAAACGATTATTAATAGGGCTACAGCTCTGAAATTTTCAACATAAGTAGTTTTGGTCTTTTAATTGGACTTTTAAAAAACAGAATTTTAAATTTTTATTTTGTTATTTTTTAATTAATTTTTTTTATTAATTAATAAACATTTTACATAACGACTACTAATAGGGCTACAGCTCTGAAATTTTCAACATAAGTAGTTTTGGCCTTCTAATTGTATACATCACAAACATAACGTTAAAATTTTAATTAGTTCTTTTTTAATTAATTTTTTTAATTAATTAATAAATATGTTACAAAACGATATCTAATAAGGCCACAGGTCTGAAATTTTCAACATAAGTAGTTTTGACTTTTTAATTGGACTTTAAAATAACAGAATTTTAAATTTTTATTTTGTTCTTTTTTAATTAATTAATTTATATATTACAAAACGATTTCAAATAGGGCTACATTTCTGAAATTTTCAACACAAGTAGTTTTGGCCTTCTAATTGAACTGACAAAAAGAATGTTAACATTATAATTTGTTTTTCAATTAATTTTTTTCACAAAAATCGACTTCGAATAGGCCTAGATCTCTGAAAGTTTCAACATAAGTAGTTTTAGCCTCTAATTTTGCTTTCCACAAACACGTGTTAAAATAATCTTAAACTGGTGTTGTATTATTGTATTAACGGGGAATTTTTTTTTTCTTGGCAAAGAAGAGGCTTTCAATATTAAGTCTTTACGTAGCAATTAGATTTTAGTGAGTGAAGCGAGCTTATGCTTGCATAGCAATAAACCTTTTAACGAGTGAAATAAGCCTGTGTTTATGTGTCCATGAACTTTTCAGCGAACGAAGCGAGCTCGATTTTGCATAGCGATGAACCTTCTTGCGAACGAAGCGGCAAAAACTGGGTTTTATACACGAATGACAGATTTCCGCAGAGGGGGGCCTCACAGCTAGCTAAAATATTGCACATGTTAAAATTTCGTAGCGAAGCACGGGTATTTAGCTAGTTTGTAATAATTCAAACTCTTGCTTTTTTCTTTTTTTTCTCATTGGCAGTCTCAGGAAAAAAAAAAAAAAAAAAAGGGAATTTCCAGACTTACTGACGTAGGCCACTTAATGGAAAACGCTGTTTTTGGTAATAAACACATACTGTTGTAGATAAATTAAAATTATTTCCGCAAAATTTGATTTTTACTCTTCTGTACTGCCGGCGGGCCAGAGAAAAAGCTGTCGCGGGCCGGATTCGGCCCGCGGGCCGCCTAGTGGCTGACGCTGCTCTAAATCAATACTATCTTGTGAAATGGGGAAGTAAAACGATCAAAAGGGAATTCCCCTGTTCACTGTAGTTGTACGTTTTCTCTTATCACCTGTTCTGATAATCAAAACAGAGTTGGTTTGGGGAAAGATAAAATGACTGCATATGCATATTGCATGACTGCAGATACGTTAAAAGCTGGGCGAAATAAGTTCAAACCAGATGAATAATTTATGCGTATAAAATTTACAATTATTTTTTTATATCGTTCGTTAATGGTGAATATTTTTTTTCTGATAAAAGTTACCGAACTACTCTCCACTCTGCTACTCGGATTGAAGTTAGTTTTACAGTGAAAAAAAAATGCTTTGGTAAGTGTTTTGAAATTGGTCTAATATATTACTTTTCTCTTCGATGTTTGAGCAACTTAAAGGAAATGCCGAAAATACATATTTTTTTCAGTAAAGCTAGAAACATCCCTACAGTGTTGTTTATTTATCTGTACGTTTCTTTTTTTTAACAATTTTCGATTGATCACGAGATTAATACACTGATTATTATAAGTATGGTGATAAAATTTAGGATTAGGTAGGAAAATTTGTGTATGTAGCATTTTTTTTTTTTTTTTTTTTTTTTTTTTTTTTTTTTTTGGATGCAATGCCCAAGGGAAGAGAACTCTGTGCGTTATAGACATTAATTTTTCAATTTTTTTTTTACCTTCTTACCCCCCCCCCCCCCCCCCCCTTTTTTTTTTTACCCCTCAAATTTCTACTGAAATTTTGGAGGTAGGGCTGTTAAGAAGGCATGATCACAGCGATTTAGATCCGAATAGTTTCAGCCGTTTTTTGTCAATTGCTGAAAAGCATAAATTTGTCGATGGTAGCTATCTTATGCGCATGCAGGACTAAGTCGAAAATCTTATGACAGGTCCCATGGTTACCACGCCGACCAAACGGTATAGTGGTTAGCGTGCTAGCTTCTAGACCGCGAGGTTGCGGGCTCAAGTCCCGTGTTGGGCATGGGTGTTTGTAAATGTATGTTGGCTTGTCTAATGACGAATGTTTCGGCGCATTATAGCCCTCGTGTTGCTGACGGCGCCAGATAATCTGAATACAACCAACCCATGGTTACCACTAACCTGTAAACAAAAGTTGAACATCTCATATAGATCAATCCATTCGCGAAATATGAGGACCATACAGACACGTACCAGGGCCGTCGCGGCGTACTGTCACTTTTTTTTAAAAACTAATTAGTAATAACTCACAATTTTTTTTAGCATGTATTGTGATATAAGTTAGTGAGAAAATAAATACGTAAATTAAGAGTATTTAGATTTTTTGTATGGCTAAATTATTTAAAATATTGTGGATTTGCATGTTACAAAATACCAGCTACAGTTATGGTCGAAATCATCTAGTTTTTATATCAACTCATCTACTCGTGATATTTTAGGCAAGTCATCTAAAAATTGATTGCGAGTTTCTCTTGGCATTTTTCGTTTAAGTTGATCAACTATCACAAGTTCTTTCAAATCTTGAAATTTTTTCACTTTTAATCCCTGGAGCCATGCCTCCAAAAAGCGCTTGTCAGCTCAAAAGAGAGGTCTTGTCATGAGAAGCTTGAATTTTTATGACTTGCAAAATTTATGCCCGGTGACAAATAAAAACGTTTTAGGAGTACGGTTTTTATATGGTCCTAATCGTTAGCCTTGATTTTTGGTTCTCTTGCAATGAAGTTAACAATCTCTAATAGAAGCAGTGTTAACAAATGCGTCCCCTAATTATCTTTCATTATTTCGGCTCTAGCAATTTGTCTTTCAAATAATGTTAAGAATATAGCTATGTTGCTTTTCATATCGAATGGTTTCATTATTTTTATAACATCATTTTTTGTTCCAGAATTTTCCATCGGTTGACTTTTTTGTCTGTTTTCAGTTTCGGCTTCTATCTTTTTGATTTCTAAATAGCGTGGAGCTTGCCTTTCTTCCCTTTCAGCTTTCCCCTCACGTTGACAATGATAGCCATCATATCTTGAGTGATATCTGCAGAAAAATAATTCAATTCCGTATTTAATCTATTCATTTGTGCTATCGTCGCGTGCTCATCAGGAACAGTTATGTTCAATGGACAACTAACGCATTTTTTTAAAACGAGTGAAATTAGTACATATTTATGAAGAATTTCTTTCTGATTCCAAATATTTAAACAAAAGTTCTTTAAAAAATTAGTTATTTAAATATTAAGAAAAGAAAATGCCCCAAAATCGAGCCAAAATCAGTCCGATCAAAACACTCAACAAAATTCGTGACGTAAAGAGATCCCGGCGTTTCTCTGGTTATCGTGAGGTTTCTGCCAAATAGTTATCGTTAAAAAACGTTGTCGTTGGTAGACCATTGCCACATTCCGTATAGGTTGGCGTGATTTGCGAGAAACATGCAAATCTGGTTTCCTCTGCTGCATTTCAAGCCAAGATGTTTGAGATCTCTTTACGTCACGTTCAACGGCAACTAAATAAGTCGTTTTCGCGCCAACCTCCATCAAGGTAATTTTGATCGCAAATTATAAAAAAGAAAAGCGCATTGAGCAGAAATTTTTATGTTTATGGCCTTTCGGAACATTTAGAATTGAATAAAAAAAAAATGCGGGAATTGTCCATTCTTGAACAAGGACTATTAAATCACATTTTTGTGCCTTCGCCAAAAATGCTATAGATTGTTTGCTTGAAGTTGCAGCTATATTATCAACAGCTGTAGTTATTTTTGAAAACGAAAATTTTTACTCGTAGGATCCTGTATAGACACTAGGGTGGATCGTTCTTCTATTTAGAAAAAAAAATTATTATTAATCAAAACCTGCCTATCGAGAAAAGATGTTCTATGATATAGAGGTTAGGGGAAAAAATAAAAAAAAATAATTTTAAAATTTTGCACTGCCACAAAGGGGTTGAATTTTCGAAAAAAGTGCAAAAAATCCTAATTTTCGTTAAATGATTTTACACTAAAAATAATTGATTTTTACAATATAAATCCAAAAAAAGTGATGATTACTGAATAATTAGTAGTACAATGTACATTTCAACTTTTTTTTACCCAACTCCCTCCCCCCATATCACCGTTGAATCAGCCCTACAACCCTATAGTGCAGTTGTCAGCGGCTTACTGAATTTGACGCCTAATCGGTGAGCGCTGTTCTTGTAAATTAAATTAAATTACAATTTTATTATGTGACGTTTGTTTGTATACTTGGACTAATACTGTACTGTGGCGTTGATAAAAAAAGACATGATTTGTCTTATATTTGGGTCAAGCTGTAATATACCCACGATTATGCTTCCTACGTACGAAAAACGTAATAAGGTGCGTATATTGGCATTCAAAAAGGGAAGCAAAGTACAGTGTAATACACTTTTCTCTGCCTGTCAATAAGTTGCAAATAAGTTAGGAGAGACCTGGAAATGAGCTTTAATACCAATAAATGACCACTACAGCATTTTGAGAAAAATAAGTTCATACTGCGACAAATATCGCGCTTTCAAAGCTAGAAAATTAAATGAAAGCTATCTCAGGGAAAGCACATCGTAAGTTTTGTTCATGCGTCGACTTGGTTGTTTTCAGATTATCTGGTGCCGTCAGCAACACGAGGGCTATAATGCGCCGAAACATTCGTCATTTGACAAGCCAACATACATTTACAAACACCCATGCCTTACACGGGACTCGTACCCGCAACTTCGTGGTTGGTTGTTTTCAGATTATCTGGCGCCGTCAGCAACACGAGGGCTATAATGCGCCGAATCATTCGTCATTAGACAAGCAAACATACATTTACAAACACTCATTGCAACACGGGACTCGAACCCGCAACCTCGCGGTCTAGAAGCTAGCACGCTAACCACTATACCGTTTGGTCGGCTAGGTCATGCGTCGACAATGACATAGATACAACAATGTTGGTTGCGATAATAGGTAGTCTGTCAACACAGGTATCAAAGAAGGTGTTATATGAAATAACGAACTGATTTTGAAGCATCCACTGCAATGGTTTGTGTGGCAGTTACAAGCCAAAGAGTGACCGACACTACATGTAGTTTCATTCACGTAAACCCAACCTATGCGAACTGACTAACAAGAAAGACTTAAGTACTGATCAACTGTACTAAATGGAAATTTGTGAAGCCATCACTGCGGACAAAGCAGCGAAGGGCTATTGAAAAGAAACTCTGGAAAGATTAGCCACTCAAGGTGGTTTACAATCCCCAACAGAATTCTCATGTTCTATTTGGCTTAGAAGAAGTCCAACCAAAGCTTTATTGACATTAAGAGCAAGATTCTGAGAGATTGAGCCACTTAACATTAGGGGGTGATTCACACCATCTCCGATTGTCCCCAAAAAATTACCAGTTGCTAATACCCTATTAGATGATAAAATCTGAAATTATTTGTTCCGTAATTGCACCGCTCAAATTCTATGACGTGTCAAAGATCACCTTTAAAAATGAAAAAATTAGTGTTTTTGTGACACATGAAAACTATTTTTATCCGTCTAAAACTTCAAAAGCAACTTGCCACCTGCATTTCTTCTGTTATGGAATGTACTATAGCCTAAGAGCCTACGACGGCCAGACCTTCGTTATTGAATAAAAGCTGAAAGTTCTTCTGTGCGTGTCCCCTATACAGGTAAGAACGACCAGGGACTATAGAGTTTGGGTAGTGGTTACTTGGGCAGGTAACAGATAGTAAAGGTGTATAAAATAGTACCTTAAATTCGTTAAAGTATAAAGCTCAATTTTTTAATATTTTATTAGGGCTAACTTTAGAAATCTCGTTATCCATTGCCGGACACTTATGACAGTTGCTACCCCCTGCCAGACACCCCTAAATTTTAATAAATTATAATTATACTTTCGTTAAAGTATAAAAGCTAAATTTTATATATGTTACTTGGGGACCTATGAAAAAATGTTACCTCGATAGCCGGACAGTTTTAATGGTTTTTACACCTTGCCAGACACATTGAAAGTCCGCTGTAGGCGCGAGTGCGAGCGCTTAGTCGATTGCGATCTTTAAAGATATCCAATAAAAAAATTATTTTATTACGTTCATAGCCATGTTATATAAAGTAAAAAATGTAATTTTATTATTATAATATACAAAAAAAAGCATTATTACATGTAAAAAAAAATATTTATTCGTTGGGCGCTTAGTCAACTGCGATCTTTTGTTGAATTATTTATTACGTATGAAGTATAATGTCTATAATTAATTATTGTTAGAAAACTAACTTGTATAATCTTCATGTAACAACTCAACTCCACTTGGATCAGTAACTATAATAAAAAACACTTCCTTGTCTTCTTACTTACATACCATGTGTTGGATTTTGTACTGTGTGATTCTTAAAAGGTTTTATTAGCCTATTTCAAGTAAATTTGTCCTTGGATGTAATATTTCCAAGATCTTTCACTGCGCATCATCTGTCTTTTAGTGATGTATTGAAGAATTATGTGTAGCTACAACCACGTTTTATCATTGATATTTGTGCAGTTTTTTTGTGAAATAAAAGTGTAATTTTAGTAAAAAGTGTTATCATGGGAGACACATTAATTTGTTTCGTGTGTAATAAAAGTGATGGTAAGATAATATTGTTCTCGGAGGAAACTTTAAAAAAAATGTCAAACTGTTTTGAAAATCAGAAAAAAACATAACCTTAAATATAAAGACATTATTCTGCCTGATGAGTATACAGAAAATGGTTATCACCGGGGATGTTATAAAGCATTTACAGGACTTATGAAAAAATACTTAACTTCTGAACCTGAAAATTTGACAAAAAACAGTGAAAAACAAAAATCAGCCAGTGTTTCGACAGACAATACCTCAACAACCTCGTCGTGATAATAAAATAATTTTTTTATTGGATATCTTTAAAGATCGCAATCGACTAAGCGCTCGAACTCGCACCTACAGCGGACTTTCAATGTGTCTGGCAAGGTGTAAAACCATTAAAACTGTCCGGCTATCGAGGTAACATTTTTTCATAGGTCCCCAAGTAACATATATAAAATTTAGCTTTTATACTTTAACGAAAGTATAATTATAATTTATTAAAATTTAGGGGTGTCTGGCAAGGGGTAGCAACTGTCATAAGTGTCCGGCAATGGATGACGAGATTTCTAAAGTTATCCCTAATAAAATATTAAAAAATTGAGCTTTATACTTTAACGAATTTAAGGTACTATTTTATACACCTTTACTACCTGTTACCAGCCCAAGTAACCACTACCCAAACTCTATAGTCCCTGGTCGTTCTTACCTGTATAGGGGACACGCACAGAAGAACTTTCAGCTTTTATTCAATAACGAAGGTCTGGCCGTCGTGGGCTCTTGCTCTACTAGAATAGATCTTTATAAAACATATAAAAAGTTTATGGCAAGTCAATTGCGCAAGGTCATGAAATGTCCAGGTTTTTATGTTTTTTACCATTTTCAAGACTGAATTATATCTTGCGCGCTTGATTTGTCACTTCAAACTAGGTGTCATTGGATAGAGCTATATTAGTACTATTTATTAATACATAAAACATTGAGGCAAGTTGAACACGTTGGAAGTTATTTGGGGCTAAAATCGAAAAATCTCCGAATTTGACACAAATTTGAGCTAGTATATTTTGCTGCGGGAACAATATATTGACACAACGCTGAGACTATTTAAACACTCTTTTATTATACTTAATGACAAATTAAACTTTATTGAGGCAAGTTGACGAGAAAAAAATAAATGATTTTTTTTGTTGCACCCCATCCTGACATATACTGCATTACTGTTTTCACTCATGTTTTCAAAAATTAATCGGTTTTCACTTCACACTTCCTCATGTTTATAACAATTGCTTGTTGTACGTATTTTAAGCTAGGAATTGTGACTGGATTGGCTCCAGAAAGTTTCAAAAGACGGGGGAAAACACCGAACTTCGATGCACTGTGTCGATAACATCAAGCAATGGCCACTTAAACTTAACAGCTCCTCTCTGGTGAAGAAATTCCATTTGAAACACGTCACCCTCACAATTTTCTAGCAGTTTACCAATATAAAATCGTTTATCGTACAGGACTGCGTATAAAAAATGGGGCTGAATATCATATTCGCAGTCTTGATCAGCAATTAGCTTTATCTCTTTTATGATATTCTTCATTTGTTAGGGGACAGTAATTTGAATTTCAACTGCAAATTCACCATGCAATCAGTTCCAGGCACAAGTCAGGCTACACCTTATAGACGAAGACAATGTCACTCAGCCATAAATTTATAACTCTGATGTTTTGGCAGAAAAAAAAATTGCTCATCAACATTTGAAACTGCGGAGGATTTGTTCCTACATATTGCTAGAGGAGAACACCAAATTTCCTAAAACAATCACAGGTCAAAACAAATCCAGGAGTGCATTTTCAAAAAGAATGGAAGCAAGGACAAAAAAGACTAATTAAGAAATTACTGCAGATTTTGAAGAACCCACTAGAGAGAATAGAAATTGCATCTATTCATGCCATCTACATACCTGATTGTCTCCAATGATTCCAAGATAAATTCCTCATCTTGTTCACGACTTCATCTTCAATAACACTGCATATTTCAATCGTACCTTTCATTCTGTGGAAATGTGACATAACTTGTTTCCGTGTCAAATATTCATTTGAACAAAATTTCTTCTTTCCATCAAATGTGAGATTTCTCACCATACTTGCAACAGTTTTGGGTGTTAATTTACTTCCTTTTTTATTTCCTTTGTTGAAGTATTCTAAACTGTTTTTGATTTTTGTTCAAACGTGTAACTTTCCTTTTGGGTTTCATTGCCCATCCTTCTTTGAGCACAAGACTTGATTAGATGTAATTTTTATTATCTGTAGTTGGTTCTTCAAAAGCTGCAGTAATTTCATAATTGTTTTGTCACTGCTTCCATTCTTTTTGCCAATGCACTTCTTGTTTTGTCTTAAATAGTTATTATTTTAGAAATTTGATGTTCTTCTCTATAGCAATATGTAGGAACAAATCCTCTGCAGTTTCAAATGTTGATGAGCAATTTTTTTTCGGCCAAAACATCAGAGTTATAAATTTATGGCTGAGTGACATTGTCTTCGTCTATAAGGTGTAGCCTGACTTGTGCCTGGAACTGATTGCATGGTGAATTTGCAGTTGAAATTCAAATTACTGTCCCCTAACAAATGGAGAATATCATAAAAGAGATAAAGCTAATTGCTGATCAAGACTGCGAATATGATATTCAGCCCCATTTTTTATACGCAGTCCTGTACGATAAACGATTTTATTTTGGTAAACTGGTAGAAAATTGTGGGGGTGACGTGTTTCAAATGGAATTTCTTCACCAGAGAGGAGCTGTTAAGTTTAAGTGGCCATTGCTTGATGTTATCGACACAGTGCATCGAAGTTCGGTTTTTCCCCCCGTCTTTTGAAACTTTCTGGAGCCAATCCAGTCACAATTCCTAGCTTAAAATACGTACAACAAGCAATTGTTATAAACATGAGGAAGTGTGAAGTGAAAACCGATTAATTTTAGAAAACATGAGTGAAAACAGTAATGCAGTAATATATGTCAGGATGGGGTGCAACAAAAAAAATCATTTATTTTTTTCTCGTCAACTTGACTCAATAAAGTTTAATTTGTCATTAAGTATAATAAAAGAGTGTTTAAATAGTCTCAGCGTTGTGTCAATATATTGTTCCCGCAGCAAAATATACTAGCTCAAATTTGTGTCAAATTCGGAGATTTTTCGATTTTAGCCCAAAATAACTTCCAACGTGTTCAACTTGCCTCAATGTTTTATGTATTAATAAATAGTACTAATATAGCTCTATCCAATGACACCTAGTTTGAAGTGACAAATCAAGCGCGCAAGATATAATTCAGTCTTGAAAATGGTAAAAAACATAAAAACCTGGACATTTCATGACCTTGAATGACCTTGCGCAATTGACTTGCCATGAACTTTTTATATGTTTTATAAAGATCTATTCTAGTACATTCCATAACAGAAGAAATGCAGGTGGCAAGTTGCTTTTGAAGTTTTAGACGGATAAAAATAGTTTTCATGTGTCACAAAAACACTAATTTTTTCATTTTTAAAGGTGATCTTTGACACGTCATAGAATTTGAGCGGTGCAATTACGGAACAAATAATTTCAGATTTTATCATCTAGTAAGGATAGTAGCAGCTGGTAATTTTTTGAGAACAATCGGAGATGGGGGTGTGAATCAGGGGTGGTTCAACTTCTCAGAATCTTGCTCTTAATTACGTTCATCGTAAAAGTCTAGGCACCTATGTGATTCAAGATCAAAACCAAACAATCGGTAATCTATGGTTCAGAGCATTTGCATTAATCAATCTTTCTATCTCGTTATTTCTCAATTGATTTGAAGAAAGTCATTGATCCAGTAATTTTTGAAACAGGGGTTTGGGCTTTCCTAAAAATATCCTGATATCAATGCTAGCCGACAACAGAAATAACTCAAAGGAATCGGTCCTCCAAAGAATTTTGAATTTGCGCAAAGTCAAACGGTCTGCTGCAACCCAAACCCTTTTAGCCATTAATATTCGTAAACATACCAACTTTTGACCCTTGTGTGACAGATTATGTGAACTGGATTAAGTGGGAGAATGTGACAGAACGATATAGTGATGACATGATTTCAGGAGCAATAGTAAACCCAGCAATCATTTCTACGGGGGTTACAAGGGGTATCCCTGTCGTACTCCAGCTACAGAACGAATAGACACAGAAGCATTTTCTGCTGTAAGTGGATCATACAGAAGAGATGCGTTTAAAAGAAATAGCCTGGAATCACGAAACCTCAAGCCAGTTTTCAACACCAAACGTGATTACCGTTTACTGTAATTCCGAAGATTTTTTTATTTTTCTTGATTTAATTTTTAAGAAGCTGTAATATGTTCCTAAAGATTTTTTTTTTCTGTAACCATTTAGTATATATCCTCTCATTCCAATAATTATTTAAAAGTACTAAAGGCCTGTTTCACTTAAACAAAAATCACTTTGACATTTTACCATTATAAAGCTTAAATACCAAAACTTCATCCCCCTTGCAAAGAGCAATAAAACATAACATAAAATTTATTATTTTTATTTTATTTTTCCCTTAATTAATGTACCTCAGAACATCTTTTCGGTACAGGTAGGTTTTGAAATTCTTTAAAAAGAAAATTCAATTGACTTTGACTTTTTGCTATAAAAAAGCTCAAATACCTAAACTTCATCCTCCTTGTGGCAGTATTGAACTTAAAATTTAATTTTTTATTTTTCCATGTATCTATATACCGTAGAACATCTTTTCCCCATAGGTCGGATTTGAAATTCTGATTTTTTTAAATTTTTTTTTCGATCCACCCTAATAGACACCCGTTATGTTCTTATTTGGCCCCGTAGATAGGCGTTGCTTGTTCCACTCGTCGTTTCGCTTGAATGTTCGTCTTTCTTTTTTCTTTTCATGCACCACGTGCACATTCTGGGTCTAGGACGAAATCCCGAAAGCCGAAATCCCGACAAGCCACAATCCCGAAAGCCGAAATCCCGATAGGCCACAATCCCGAATGGGACGAAATCCCGACAAGCCAAAATCCCGAATGGGACGAAATCCCGACAAGCCATAATCCCGAAAGGCCAAAATCCCTATCAACCAAGAGAAATCCCTACCAACGGGAAAATCCCATCAGACCAAAAATGTGTTAACAGATATTTCAAAACAATATTTTTTTTATAAACTTTAAAAATTAATGAGGTCGATTGCCATTCATAAAAAATAGATTTTGATTCGTTATGAAGTGGAACATGTTGAAGTTGTCAATTAATCATTTCATTGCATTTTTCAGTTTACCTTCGATTTTATTTTTATATTGTATTAATTTTCTTCCTTTAGTTTTGAAGAAAAATCAACTTAAATTTTACATATTTATATTACATTTTGCCTATCAAAATGTAATTTATTTCTAATGTTTATATATATTTCTATTTGCTGCCTATTTTTCAGCCACTTAAATATTCGGTTTAAAATAATATTGGTTCATTTGGAGAAATTTGCCTATATTTTAAAAGAAAGTTCTTGCATCTAATTAAAAAAAAAAAAAAAAAAAAATTATGGCGTGATTGTTCTTCAAAGCACTTTATAAGGTCTTTTCATTAGGTGACAAAACGGTCCCCCGATTACAAATTAAACTCTTAAAAGTCACCTGGTTTTTACTTACTCAACTAAATATGATTATGTTGTCTAAACTTGTGTATACGGTTTCCGTGTGCAACATATTTACATGGAAAATCAAATTAACATGTCTGATAGTATACTTAGAAATGGATAGATGTATTGCGTTTTCATTTGTCATAAGCCTAATACTTTAGTAGGGCAAAAGAATGTTTATAGAATGGACACTTTTTCTTATCAGCGATGTATATGTAATAGAAACATATGCAGAGAAATGTAATATAATACAAGGAGTGTATAGTTAGAATCTTTTTGGATGTATTGATTTACTAGTAGGAGTTGTATTTATTACTATTGAGACATTTTATTACTATTGAGACATTTTATTTAATAAGAGTTGTTATGCTAAATTGTCCGCGTGTTTCTATTTTACTACAATTTGAATAACAAATATAATATGCTCCTAAGGATTGGCGTTACTTTTTTTTTTTAATTTTGGTGCACTTATTTGGAATTTAAAATTGGAAATGAGTAATACGTATACATAAAACTAGGATGTAATATAACAAATTAAAAGTAAAATTTAAGTATCGAAAAGTATTATATTTTAGAATATTATCGAAAAAAATTACTACTAAGAAGTATTTCTGTTAAAAAAATGTAATACTTTAGATATGAAGCTATACTATAAAATGCTTCTAAATATTACCAGTAGGATATAACTTTTTACCAAGACATTGCGTGTTCTATCAGTGAGGTTTTTTAAATTTTGGAGTAGTATTTACAGTTTTATATTTATTGAATTTTATTAACCCTTATAATGTGAATGATGCTTGCAAAAATTGCATCTGAAGAGTAACAAAATTTGTGTATAAAATTTTTCAATATGAAAAATAAAAGAAAAACAATCATTATTTACAAACATTTAACCTTCTGGGGGTTAACAAAAACTCGCTTCAAGAATGAATTGGCCTTCCAACAGTTCCTACTTGAAAAGTGTCAAGGTATATTTCCTCTCCCCTTTACCAGCTTCAAGTGTGGTGGTTCACTTCTTTTGTAGTCTCAAAGGGGCGTATTGAAGGTGGGGTGGTCAACAAAGCATGAAGACCCCTCACTGATGCTTCACCCTAAAGGTACACAGGTGTTTTTTTTATCTAGTCAAGAAACTAGAAAGGACCTTCTTCCCTTTACACTGAAGTGATACTTTTTTGCTCTTGCTTACGTTACGCAATTATTATACGTATTTCTAATTTCTTTTTTTCATTATTTGTTGATTTTAATAATATTGGTTTTATTTTCTCTCCTATGTTTTTATCAGGCTATGTGTTAGTGCGTAAGGTTGAACAAAGTAAACTTTTTTTCATTTCTTTAACATTATTGCTTTCTAAGATGTTTGAAGTTTAAACATATTGGTCGTTCAAACTTCAATGGTGTGTTGAAGGCCTAATTACACACCTTAAAATAAGAACATTTGCCAATTGTTATTGCAGTAAGGATTCACCGTTTCCTTAGCTTTGTAGATACTTAGTAATCCCAGAGCTCTATTTTAATCTTACTCATTTTTATTATTAATTGATAATATTTTCTGGTGATAAGCAATCTAATAAAATTCTAATCATTTATATATATCTCATCACTTAAAACTGCACTACTTTGATTAGAGAAAGTCAGCGATTGTATTGAATGTTTCCATATGTTAACGTTATGACGATATGTTCTGTAATTTTGTGGGTCTTATGAAATGAAAATGGTTCCTCTTATGTTTATGAAAATGGTCCTCGTCAATTTTTTTTCACACTCTTTAGGAAATAACTTTCCTTTCAACTTTGAAGTGTTCCTTACCCAAAACGTAAAGAAAGACAATCACATAAAATCACTTTTATGCCTATTTTTTTATCCGAAAAATTTGGTCATTCTGCGATTGTTAGAACGATCGAAATGAAATTCATCACCGCAGCCCTGTGTAAAAATACCACAAAATGATACAAATAAAACGATTTTTAACTGCTTTTTTTTTTGGCATATCTCGCTGTTTTTGGAACATCCTGATTTCAAAAAAGTGATCAAGAAAAAATGCCTGTGTGTGTGTACGTGGTCAGCATAACTCCAGAACAAATTGACCTACGATGTTCAAATTTGATGTGCGGGTTGGTGATGGCCCATGGACCTACCATTAAGGTTTTCGTCAAAACCCCGAATGCGCATAAGGTAGCTGCCATTGAAAAAAATCATTAAAATCGCTGTGGCAATGCCCTTTAAGGTGTTCAAAACATTCCCCCCTCAAAATATCCTATAAAAATGCTTTAATTGCGTAAAAAGTTGAAAAACGAATGTCTGTAACACAGTTCTCTTTCCTTGAGCATACCTCGTCAAAGACCGTTTTCTCTTTTCTCCTCAGTTTTACTTACAAGAAAGAATAATTATTGAAAAGTATATCGCCAAAATCTTTTTTTTTTTAAGACTCATACAAGAATTATCGCAAAAAATTTCGCCAAAACTGGCAATTTTTTCTAAATGAACGATTAAAATACGAAAATGGTAAATGACACAAAACCACGTCCTTATTATGGTATAATTAAAAGTTGTGCGATGTTCCACATCCCAAGTTTTATATGTTTTACAAACGTAAAGGTAAAAAAGTGGTATTTCATAAATCTTTTTTTTTTTTTAATTCATGTAAATTTTCTAATGCAATGTAGCATAGCAATGAATGTAACATTTTTTAAAGGGGACAAATTCATACTTTTAAAACATAATATTTTGATATTTCTTAAACGTTTTATGTAAAAACAATCCCATCGTTGCAGACATTCGATATAATTTCTAAAGGTTGTAATTTATTCAATAATTGTCGATTA
Source organism: Linyphia triangularis (assembly GCA_963978545.1). Lineage (NCBI taxonomy): Eukaryota > Metazoa > Arthropoda > Arachnida > Araneae > Linyphiidae > Linyphia > Linyphia triangularis. The sequence goes on from OZ021732.1 coordinate 60,951,415, forward strand.
TGTGTGTTTTTTGCGTTTTCCTGAAATATTCATAAATTTTAAAGTTACCAAGAAGCTAAATTTATTGCAATCTTATTAGGTTTCGAATTCAAATCGATTGGTTCTTTATTTATTTTTTCATGGGGCAAAACGATCAAAATGAAGGCTACTTCGTAACACCTAAATAATTACAAAGGCCTAAATTTCAAGGGAGAATACATTCAAGAATGGTTTTTTGAATCGAAGGGGAAAAACCGTGAATTGAGAAATTCTATTTGAAATGCCTACTGGTTTTTAAGTAAAAATGTCAGAAGTATTATAGTAGAAATTTTATATCTCCGTAGTAGTTAGAAATTGGGCATCCGAAGCCATAAAGGCGGAGCGTGGAGCAGGGATGAGGGCTGATGACGTCACCGGAAGTGGGCTTGACCGGATATGCCGTCACCGGAAGTCACGTGACTGGAAGTGGAGTTGAGTTGTTCCCCTCCTGCTGTTGTTTTAGTTTCGGTTTCGTTATAAGCTGCTTGTGTATGACGTCACAGTGGGTATGACGTCATAATGTGTTTTATATCAAAGTTTTGAGTGGTGGCAACACTTTTTAGTTTTTGTTTCCAGTAAACTGGAGTTGAGTTGTTCTAGGGCTGCTTCTTAACGAATAAGTTAGAGTGATAGGCTTTTATTGCGTGACGTCACAGCGGGTATGACGTCATAATTTGTTTTATATCAAAGTTTTTGAGCGGTGGCAACACTTTTTAGTTTCGATTTACCTTTAAGGCGGAGTTGAGTTGTTCTAGGGCTGCTTCTAAGTGAATAAGTTAGAGTTATAGGTATTTTTTACTAGTGCGGTCACAGTGGGTATGACGTCATTCATGATTTTACAAAACTTACCTTTAAGACGATGGCAGCAATAGAAATATGCTATGTTTTAGGCGGGATGGAGTTGAGTTGTTTTAGGGCTACTTTTAAGTGAATAACTTAGAGTGATAGGCTGTTTTACCAGTGACGTCACAGTGTTAATGTAGTGGGGATGACGTCACGATTTGCTTTATATCAAAGTTTAAGGAATGGCAACATCTTGTATCCTGATATATAGCTAAGTCTCCTTTGATTGGTTGAAATAAAAGCTCACTTCTGATTGGTTAGAATATGTCACGTGATTTCAAATGCTCTTCTCATTGACTATACAGTTTAGTAAGACAGTTTTCTACTAAGTTTAATGTAATTGCGGCGCCATCTAGTGGTAGGAAGGAATATAAATTACATAGTTTATAACTTTTCATGCTTAACCATTAAAAACTTCAAATACATGCAAAGATAATATACTAACACAAATGCGTAAAGTTTCGGATTGAGTGGATTTTTTTTTTCTATAAGTGCTTAACACATTTAAACTAATGTTGAGAGATATAATCGCAAGACACTTTTAAGGAATCAGGTTTAATCAATGTTAGACACATAAAGTCTCATTATTTTCTCAATAACAGTATGAAATGTAAATATAAATTAAAATTTATGAGAAAAAAAAATTAAACTTTGATATCTTAACGTGAAAATTTCTTTTACAGAGCTTAACATGTCATTAAAAAGTTTTTTTCTTTTATTGCCATAGTTTTTGAGGGATTGAATACACAACAAAAGAACTTAGACTAGAATTAATTTTCAATATTCAGCAACTGCAACCCATTATGGAAGTTAAAGCAATGATTTTACAATTATTTTTAGGTTAAGTTAGTCTGACCCTGTTGAAGGAATTAGTAGTTGTAGTGTGTTCACACGTGAGTTTGCAATACAATATTAGTAATATACATTTCCAAAAAACGAAATATTTATCACTTTGAATAGAAAAATGACGATTTTTTTTATTTATGTAAGTATTATTCTCAATTTTGTAAATTTTAAATGTATTATCCATATTTTATTGAAGAATTTATATTTTTTTTTCTTCTTCTTTCAGAATGGTTTAGGAAAAACATTTCATTTTAGTCAGAACAATGTTTTCAAAGAGATGGAAATACGCAACTTTTCGATATATCAACCTTCAAATACTTTGAAATTGATTCTATTTGTTACAACCGGTTGTAATTTAAAGCTATACTGTACTATGCGAGCGATATTATATATCTTAGCTACTTACTGTCTATGTTAAAATTTATATTACCATTAAACTTGTTAGAAATTAATATGTCTATGTTAGTTATATTAATCAAGATAGTTTTTATTGTACAATGATACTTACTTAAGTTGATGAATGGCAACACAGAACTAGCTGCTAATGCTGAATAGATATGTGATAACTGATTTTGGATACTCTAATGTTTAAATAAGAGAGAAAAAGTAACATACTTGAACATCTTACAACTAAGAATTCAAAAGTGAACATGAAAATTTACTTTACGAATAAATATCATGTCTTTAAAATGTGTACGAATATCACTAAATAAGAGAAAAAAGTAACATACTTAAACTCTTTACGACAAATAACTTTAAAATTAACGAAAAAAAACTTACTTTACACATAAAAATCACTTTAAAATGTGTAAAAATATCGCTAAATAAGAGAAAAAAAGTAACTTACTTAAAATTTATAAGATAAATATTTGACCTTTACGCGAAAATTCCCTTCATGTATAAAAATCACGACTTTAAAATATAACATGCAAGAGAAAAGCAACGTACTTAAACTTTCTACGACAAATAACTTTAACATTAACGTAAAATTTTACTTTACACATAAAAATCCCGATATTAAAATATGTAGAAATATCGCTAAATAAAAGAAAAAAAGTAACACACTTAAACTTTGTACGACAAATAACTTTGACATTAACATAAAAAATGTTCTTCACATATAAAAATCACGACTTTAAATTTGAAATGTAGGATGAAAGTATAACATACCTATAATTTCTACGACAAAGAATTCAAACATTGCCGTTCATGTCTTTAAAATGTATAATGACAACTCTAACTTTTAGAAAAAAGAAACACTAAAAATTTACAAGGCAAAGAATTTAAAATTGAACGTTAAAATTAACTTTACATGTACTATCATACTCTTATATCAACGATAAATAAGATAAAAAAAAGAAACTCTAAAAATTTATAAGGCAAAGAATTCAAATAATACGCGAAAATTTACCTCACATATAAAAATTATGTCTTTCAAATGTGTAAGAATAACGCTAAATTAGAGAAAAAGAAATATTAAAAATTTATAAGGTAAGGAATTGAAACAATACGCGAAAATTTATTTCACACATAACATTTTTATCTTTAAAATGTGTAAGAATAATGCTAAATTAGAGAAGAAAAAAAATAACATACTTAAACTTTCTTCGACAACAATTTAAACAATACGCGAAAATTTCATACACAATTATTTTCTTAGGCTAATGTTAAATAATGGGAAATTTAACAGAATAAAAATTTCAAAGATAAAGAATTTTAACCTTTACACGAAAATTTACTTCACATATAAATATCATGTCTTTAAACTTTAACGTGACAATTTACTTCTCATATACAATTAAACTCTTAGGTTAATGTTAAATAAAAGAAAAAGTAACATACTCAAAAATTTCTAAGATAAGCATAACGTAAAAATTTCATATCATGTGTTTAAAATGTAACATATAAGAGAAAAAAAATAACATACTTGAACTTTCTATAGCAAAGAATTTAAGCGTTAGCGTAAAAATTTACTTTACATATAAAATTCACGTCTTTAAACGGGATGATAAGCATGTGACGGTAATTAGCCAATCAGGTTAGCGGTAGGTGATATGCCACTTGCCGGCATTTTTAGACCGGAGGATGAGTCACGCTAAAACTTGTTCAAACATGTTGGGAGACTTGTACAGCAAGAACAACAGCATCGACGCGCAAGCAGCGGGTGATGCTGCGGTGTGTCAGCAGGTCTTCGAGATTATCGTTTTCCTACTTTTCCTTTTTCATAATGAAATGTTTGTGAAAACTTGGAATGAATGAAGTGGATTTCAAAGACACATTAGTAAGTGAAGGTAGAATTCGCATGGACTTTCTTCCAAAAAGTATGATTCACTTGGAGAATTTAAGATCATTTCTACTTGAAAACTTTTCTATTGTCTAAAACATTGAATATTGTTCAAACTCAGTGAGATTATATGCTACAATACGGGTAAAACTTAACAAAATTGTTACATAGAAGAAAAATAGTAAGAGATTTAAAATAAATACTAGTTATAGATACTCCAAGGAAAAAAATTCACTTCTACTTTTCAATCGGAAAATCAATGCAAGTTGGAAATTTATGTTACTTCAAGAAAGACTTAGACAATTTACTTTGTAATAATATACGTTAAGGTGTCGTATTAACTCTTGCAATACATGCTGACTAAGGTTTATTTTACTTATCTAAGAAAGGTGAATTGGGGGAAAATATTAAATAAATTGTAGATATTAAATACATTGTAGATATGCATTTAAGTTTTGAAAATCACCTGCAAGACTTTTAAAACATCTTAAGATAAATTGAAAGAAACTTGCGAATTATATGTAAACTATATAACTTTTTATACTCTGAAAGGAAATCACAAGTAATTTAGTTAACTTTTTTCATGGTAACACTCATATTCAACGACATGTTTTTAAAATTTAACCTTCCTTACATGATAATAGTTATAAATTTTTTCAATCTCAGATGCGATATACTATTATTTCTAACATATATGTTACGAATTGTGTAAAGTTTTTAAAACTGTATATGCAAATCACCAATCAGAAACATAAAAATCTAACATCAATCAAACAAACTAAAATAATAAGATATTTTCCTTAGTGGAAATAGTTAACTACTCATGTGATGGAATATACTTAGAAAATTTAAATACTGAAAAAAGTTTGCTAGGCAAACTTAAAGAATATTTTTTCTTTTCTTGTGAAAAACTAGCATAAATTTGGAAAATGTAGAGTTTGTTACTACGTAAAATTGAACATCATCTGGACAAACTAAATTATACATGAATTTTTTTTTTTTATTTGAGAGGTGCTGACAATATATCATTAATATAGAGATTTTTAACTTCCAACCATAATTTCTAAATAACTTATACATAAATTTCAGAAAAACTGAAACGGAATGTGTTTTACAAGAGGCTTATTTTGTAAGATGAATATTCAATATTAATATAACTGAGCAAAGTTCATTCCGGAAAAAACTTGTAAAAGATACTTATATTTTGAAAATAGTTTGAAATATCCTTTTAAATTTATGAATGCTCGCTTTCGAAAGACACAAATAAAACTGATATTACTCATGATAATTAACACATACATAACATTAGTCAAACAAAGTGAAATTTTTATTGCTTGTGACCGATAACTTGTCAGTGAAGCAGAACTTACATAGGAAATTTATGCAAACTTTTTCAACTTTTAAACCAAGTATCATGTAAAATTATAAATTACGATAGGAAATAGCATACTTCAGAATCGGAACAAGTCTTGTAGTTAAGCTAAATGTATTTCTCAAGGAATTGAAAGCATACCAGAGAAGTCCTTATCATTTCGCATCTTTTCTCATGTTGAAAGAAGACATACTTTGTAAAAGATCGTCTTAGCACTTAACAAAAATCAGTAAAAATAAATATATTTTCTATGGCAAAGATAAAACTTCACAACTTAATTACTTAAATTTAGCTAAGTTGCATATGGTTTATTCACATAACTCGCATGTGCTTTGAATGTTGAAATATATTTGTCAGTTGAAATCAAACTCATCGAAAATAAATGCTATCTACATTTTCAAGTCGGAAATTACTATTAAATAAACTTTACATGTAAGACATTATCATGTTAAAAAGAAAAATCTACAAAAATGTAAATGATAATTTTACTGTTGGTACATAAATGATGAATAGTTTATGATTTTATTATAGGCAAACGTTTTATTGTCTAACAGAGAACTTAAACTTTAGCAGAAAAACGAAAAAATACAATTTTTATATCCTATCATGCTTGCCGAAAATTGAATTTATTAGCTGTTGTAATAGATTTTTATTGTCCAAATTTCTATAGTTCTTCCCAGTGCAATAATATTAAGTTCATGTGTAATGAGTAGGTTTTTTTTTGTTTGAATCTTATAAATTTAATGAAATTATTATGACCTAAGAGATTGAGTGAACTGAATAAATCAATGACGTAAATTTAAACAGTGACTTGAACTGTAAAGAAGTATGACAAAGTGATAGATGAAGTGAAAATAGAAGTTGAGTGAAATGTGTTGAAAAAAGTTGAAGACTACAAGAAATTCATAAATGAGAATTATCATTGACTTATATTAACTTCGTTTTTCTTGCTTATGACAAGAAAATACACTCTTGTTTATTAAGAACCAACTTGATATCTTATCATAGAATGACAATGATGAAATATCTATACATTAAAAAAAAAATACCAAACTTAGACATAGCAAATTTCTTGAAATTCATGTATAATGTGAGAAGTTTTACTGGAAATATAGAAGATACAACATTGAAAGATGTGAATGTTTCGAAGTACTTTATCAGAAATAAAAAAAAAATGCGCTGAATTCCGCTATAAAATTTTTTAGGAGAAAGTTTAAACAAAATTTAAAATCAAACATGCTTTTAAGTGGGAACACATATATTAAAACTATAGCACATTTAACAATTTATATTATGTCATCTCAGTTGGTATCAAACTGAATAATATGAAAAACAACCACAAACTGAATAAACATGAAAATTATCAATATATGTGGAAAAGTTTCCTTTTTTCACATATAAAAAAAAAATAACACATTGACATACGTTAAGATCACGAAACATGCGTAATCATATACCGATAAGAGCAACCAATGTTGCGGGGAGATATTCACGTGATGGACAATATCCCATGAATAAATTGAGTGATTTAATTTCTAATGCTAATTCCAATAGTATTCCATGTAACTTCAACTTTATATGTTACACTATAGATATATTTATTTTTCAAATATATTGACTTTCGAAAAATCATCCTTCAATATAAGAATGATCATAGTAAGAATAAAAGAAAAGATACTAAGCATTGATTTAAAGTGTATTTATTTCAACTTAGCAACAAATCATATGCGTGAAACGAAAATTGCCTCGAACCAAAGTATAACTATCCAATTTCATTGATTCCTACAAGGAAATTTTTCTCATCTAGTAATTGATTTTTTTTTTCTCGTACACATTATAAGTGTTGTCCAATCAGGTGTAGAATAGCTGAAGATATCCGACCTCTTTCTAAATATTAATAAGTTACTGTTGAAAAACTTATAAAAATTTCAATTTACGCTTAAAGTTTTTTTATATATATATATTTCAAAGAATTTTTTCAAATCAATATGTATATTTAAATACTGAAACTTATTCACTTCAATAAATGTATGTTTAAGTTATAAAACGTGTCGTATGTATTGAAAAATTGTAACTTTTCGTCTTCGTATAAATCGATAACTTATACACTAGTTCTTCATCAATTAATCTTCTAAGTAAATCTTTCAAAGGTAAAAACATACCAATAGCTTTACATTTGTAACAAGTTAAATTGTACATGTTTCTCGTGAAATTAAAATTTTATATGTGTTTCATGAAAATATATAAAATTTTGTAACTTTCACATGAAACATGTACAATTTAACTTGTTACAAATGCAAAGCTATAGGTATGTTTTTACCTTTGAAAGATTTACTTAGAAGATTAATTGATGAAGAACTAGTGTATAAGTTATCGATTTATACGAAGACGAAAAGTTACAATTTTTCAATACATACGACAAGTTTTATAACTTAAACATACATTTATTGAAGTGAATAAGTTTCAGTATTTAAATATACATATTGATTTGAAAAAATTCTTTGAAATATATATATATAAAAAAACTTTAAGTGTAAATTGAAATTTTTATAAGTTTTTCAACAGTGACTTATTAATATTTAGAAAGAGGTCGGATATCTTCAACTATTCTACACCTGATTGGACAACACTTATAATGTGTATGAGAAAAAAAAAATTCAATTACTAGATGAGAAAAATTTCCTTGTAGGAATCAATGAAATTGGATAGTTATACTTTGGTTCGAAGCAATTTTCGTTTCAAGCATATGATTTGTTGCTAAGTTGAAATAAATACACTTTAAATCAATGCTTAGTATCTTTTCTTTTATTCTTACTATGATCATTCTTATATTGAAGGATGATTTTTCGAAAGTTAATATATTTGAAAAATAAATATATCTATAGTGTAACATATAAAGTTGAAGTTACGTGGAATACTATTGGAATTAGCATTAGAAATTCAATCAATCAATTTATTCATGGGATATTGACCATCACGTGAATATCTCCCCGCAACATTGGTTGCTCTTATCGGTATATGATTACGCATGTTTCGTGATCTTAACGTATGTCAATGTGTTATTTTTTTTTTATATGTGAAAAAAGGAAACTTTTCCACATATATTGATAATTTTCATGTTTATTCAGTTTGTGGTTGTTTTTCATATTATTCAGTTTGATACCAACTGAGATGACATAATATAAATTGTTAAATGTGCTATAGTTTTAATATATGTGTTCCCACTTAAAAGCATGTTTGATTTTAAATTTTGTTTAAACTTTCTCCTAAAAAATTTTATAGCGGACCTCAGTGCATTTTTTTTTTTTTATTTCTGATAAAGTACTTCGAAACATTCACATCTTTCAATGTTGTATCTTCTATATTTCCAGTAAAACTTCTCACATTATACATGAATTTCAAGAAATTTGCTATGTCTAAGTTTGGTATTTTTTTTTAATGTATAGATATTTCATCATTGTCATTCTATGATAAGATATCAAGTTGGTTCTTAATAAACAAGAGTGTATTTTCTTGTCATAAGCAAGAAAAACGAAGTTAATATAAGTCAATGATAATTCTCATTTATGAATTTCTTGTAGTCTTCAACTTTTTTCAACACATTTCACTCAACTTCTATTTTCACTTCATCTATCACTTTGTCATACTTCTTTACAGTTCAAGTCACTGTTTAAATTTACGTCATTGATTTATTCAGTTCACTCAATCTCTTAGGTCATAATAATTTCATTAAATTTATAAGATTCAACAAAAAAAAACCTACTCATTACACATGAACTTAATATTATTGCACTGGGAAGAACTATAGAAATTTGGACAATAAAAATCTATTACAACAGCTAATAAATTCAATTTTCGGCAAGCATGATAGGATATAAAAATTGTATTTTTTCGTTTTTCTGCTAAAGTTTAAGTTCTCTGTTAGACAATAAAACGTTTGCCTAGAATAAAATCATAAATTATTCATCATTTATGTACCAACAGTAAAATTATCATTTACATTTTTGTAGATTTTTCTTTTTAACATGATAATGTCTTACATGTAAAGTTTATTTAATAGTAATTTCCGACTTGAAAATGTAGATAGCATTTATTTTCGATGAGTTTGATTTCAACTGACAAATATATTTCAACATTCAAAGCACATGCGAGTTATGTGAATAAACCATATGCAACTTAGCTAAATTTAAGTAATTAAGTTGTGAAGTTTTATCTTTGCCATAGAAAATATATTTATTTTTACTGATTTTTGTTAAGTGCTAAGACGATCTTTTACAAAGTATGTCTTCTTGCAACATGAGAAAAGATGCGAAATGATAAGGACTTCTCTGGTATGCTTTCAATTCCTTGAGAAATACATTTAGCTTAACTACAAGACTTGTTCCGATTCTGAAGTATGCTATTTCTTATCGTAATTTATAATTTTACATGATACTTGGTTTAAAAGTTGAAAAAGTTTGCACAAATTTCCTATGTAAGTTCTGCTTCACTGACAAGTTATCGGTCACAAGCAATAAAAATTTCACTTTGTTTGACTAATGTTATGTATGTGTTAATTATCATGAGTAATATCAGTTTTATTTGTGTCTTTCGAAAGCGAGCATTCATAAATTTAAAAGGATATTTCAAACTATTTTCAAAATATAAGTATCTTTTACAAGTTTTTTCCGGAATGAACTTTGCTCAGTTATATTAATATTGAATATTCATCTTACAAAATAAGCCTCTTGTAAAACACCATTCCGTTTCAGTTTTTCTGAAATTTATGTATAAGTTATTTAGAAATTATGGTTGGAAGTTAAAAATCTCTATATTAATGATATATTGTCAGCACCTATCAAATAAAAAAAAAATTCATGTATAATTTAGTTTGTCCAGATGATGTTCAATTTTACGTAGTAACAAACTCTACATTTTCCAAATTTATGCTAGTTTTTCACAAGAAAAAAAAATATTCTTTAAGTTTGCCTAGCAAACTTTTTTCAGTATTTAAATTTTCTAAGTATATTCCATCACATGAGTAGTTAACTATTTCCACTAAGGAAAATATCTTATTATTTTAGTTTGTTTGATTGATGTTAGATTTTTATGTTTCTGATTGGTGATTTGCATATACAGTTTTAAAAACTTTACACAATTCGTAACATATATGTTAGAAATAATAGTATATCGCATCTGAGATTGAAAAAATTTATAACTATTATCATGTAAAGAAGGTTAAATTTTAAAAACATGTCGTTGAATATGAGTGTTACCATGAAAAGAGTTAACTAAATTACTTGTGATTTCCTTTCAGAGTATAAAAAGTTATATAGTTTACATATAATTCGCAAGTTTCTTTCAATTTATCTTAAGATGTTTTAAAAGTCTTGCAGGTGATTTTAAAACTTAAATGCATATCTACAATGTATTTAATATCTACAATTTATTTAATATTTTCCCCCAATTCACCTTTCTTAGATAAGTAAAATAAACCTTAGTCAGCATGTATTGCACGAGTTAATACGACACCTTAACGTATATTATTACAAAGTAAATTGTCTAAGTCTTTCTTGAAGTAACATAAATTTCCAACTTGCATTGATTTTCCGATTGAAAAGTAGAGGTGAATTTTTTTCCTTGGAGTATCTATAACTAGTATTTATTTTAAATCTCTTACTATTTTTCTTCTATGTAACAATTTTGTTAAGTTTTACCCGTATTGTAGCATATAATCTCACTGAGTTTGAACAATATTCAATGTTTTAGACAATAGAAAAGTTTTCAAGTAGAAATGATCTTAAATTCTCCAAGTGAATCATACTTTTTGGAAGAAAGTCCATGCGAATTCTACCTTCACTTACTAATGTGTCTTTGAAATCCACTTCATTCATTCCAAGTTTTCACAAACATTTCATTATGAAAAAGGAAAAGTAGGAAAACGATAATCTCGAAGACCTGCTGACACACCGCAGCATCACCCGCTGCTTGCGCTTCGATGCTGTTGTTCTTGCTGTACAAGTCTCCCGACATGTTTGAACAAGTTTTAGCGTGACTCATCCTCCGGTCTAAAAATGCCGGCAAGTGGCGTATCACCTACCGCTAACCTGATTGGCTAATTACCGTCACATGCTTATCATCCCGTTTAAAGACGTGAATTTTATATGTAAAGTAAATTTTTACGCTAACGCTTAAATTCTTTGCTATAGAAAGTTCAAGTATGTTATTTTTTTTCTCTTATATGTTACATTTTAAACACATGATATGAAATTTTTACGTTATGCTTATCTTAGAAATTTTTGAGTATGTTACTTTTTCTTTTATTTAACATTAACCTAAGAGTTTAATTGTATATGAGAAGTAAATTGTCACGTTGAAGTTTACAGACATGATATTTATATGTGAAGTAAATTTTCGTGTAAAGGTTAAAATTCTTTATCTTTGAAATTTTTATTCTGTTAAATTTCATATTATTTAACATTAACCTAAGAAAATAATTGTGTATGAAATTTTCGCGTATTGTTTAAATTGTTGTCGAAGAAAGTTTAAGTATGTTATTTTTTTTCTTCTCTAATTTAGCATTATTCTTACACATTTTAAAGATAAAAATGTTATGTGTGAAATAAATTTTCGCGTATTGTTTCAATTCCTTACCTTATAAATTTTTAATATTTCTTTTTCTCTAATTTAGCGTTATTCTTACACATTTGAAAGACATAATTTTTATATGTGAGGTAAATTTTCGCGTATTATTTGAATTCTTTGCCTTATAAATTTTTAGAGTTTCTTTTTTTTATCTTATTTATCGTTGATATAAGAGTATGATAGTACATGTAAAGTTAATTTTAACGTTCAATTTTAAATTCTTTGCCTTGTAAATTTTTAGTGTTTCTTTTTTCTAAAAGTTAGAGTTGTCATTATACATTTTAAAGACATGAACGGCAATGTTTGAATTCTTTGTCGTAGAAATTATAGGTATGTTATACTTTCATCCTACATTTCAAATTTAAAGTCGTGATTTTTATATGTGAAGAACGATTTTTATGTTAATGTCAAAGTTATTTGTCGTACAAAGTTTAAGTGTGTTACTTTTTTTCTTTTATTTAGCGATATTTCTACATATTTGAATATCGGGATTTTTATGTGTAAAGTAAAATTTTACGTTAATGTTAAAGTTATTTGTCGTAGAAAGTTTAAGTACGTTGCTTTTCTCTTGCATGTTATATTTTAAAGTCGTGATTTTTATACATGAAGGGAATTTTCGCGTAAAGGTTAAATATTTATCTTAGAAATTTTAAGTAAGTTACTTTTTTTCTCTTATTTAGCGATATTTTTACACATTTTAAAGTGATTTTTATGTGTAAAGTAAGTTTTTTTTCGTTAATTTTAAAGTTATTTGTCGTAAAGAGTTTAAGTATGTTACTTTTTTCTCTTATTTAGTGATATTCGTACACATTTTAAAGACATGATATTTATTCGTAAAGTAAATTTTCATGTTCACTTTTGAATTCTTAGTTGTAAGATGTTCAAGTATGTTACTTTTTCTCTCTTATTTAAACATTAGAGTATCCAAAATCAGTTATCACATATCTATTCAGCATTAGCAGCTACTTCTGTGTTGCCATTCATCAACTTAAGTAAGTATCATTGTACAATAAAAACTATCTTGATTAATATAACTAACATAGACATATTAATTTCTAACAAGTTTAATGGTAATATAAATTTTAACATAGACAGTAAGTAGCTAAGATATATAATATCGCTCGCATAGTACAGTATAGCTTTAAATTACAACCGGTTGTAACAAATAGAATCAATTTCAAAGTATTTGAAGGTGATATATCGAAAAGTTGCGTATTTCCATCTCTTTGAAAACATTGTTCTGACTAAAATGAAATGTTTTTCCTAAACCATTCTGAAAGAAGAAGAAAAAAAAATATAAATTCTTCAATAAAATATGGATAATACATTTAAAATTTACAAAATTGAGAATAATACTTACATAAATAAAAAAAAAATCGTCATTTTTCTATTCAAAGTGATAAATATTTCGTTTTTTGGAAATGTATATTACTAATATTGTATTGCAAACTCACGTGTGAACACACTACAACTACTAATTCCTTCAACAGGGTCAGACTAACTCAACCTAAAAATAATTGTAAAATCATTGCTTTAACTTCCATAATGGGTTTCAGTTGCTGAATATTGAAAATTAATTCTAGTCTAAGTTCTTTTGTTGTGTATTCAATCCCTCAAAAACTATGGCAATAAAAGAAAAAACTTTTTAATGACATGTTAAGCTCTGTAAAAGAAATTTTCACGTTAAGATATCAAAGTTTAAATTTTTTTTCTCATAAATTTTAATTTATATTTACATTTCATACTGTTATTGAGAAAATAATGAGACTTTATGTGTCTAACATTGATTAAACCTGATTCCTTAAAAGTGTCTTGCGATTATATCTCTCAACATTAGTTTAAATGTGTTAAGCACTTATAGAAAAAAAAATCCACTCAATCCGAAACTTTACGCATTTGTGTTAGTATATTATCTTTGCATGTATTTGAAGTTTTTAATGGTTAAGCATGAAAAGTTATAAACTATGTAATTTATATTCCTTCCTACCACTAGATGGCGCCGCAATTACATTAAACTTAGTAGAAAACTGTCTTACTAAACTGTATAGTCAATGAGAAGAGCATTTGAAATCACGTGACATATTCTAACCAATCAGAAGTGAGCTTTTATTTCAACCAATCAAAGGAGACTTAGCTATATATCAGGATACAAGATGTTGCCATTCCTTAAACTTTGATATAAAGCAAATCGTGACGTCATCCCCACTACATTAACACTGTGACGTCACTGGTAAAACAGCCTATCACTCGAAGTTATTCACTTAAAAGTAGCCCTAAAACAACTCAACTCCATCCCGCCTAAAACATAGCATATTTCTATTGCTGCCATCGTCTTAAAGGTAAGTTTTGTAAAATCATGAATGACGTCATACCTACTGTGACCGCACTAGTAAAAAATACCTATAACTCTAACTTATTCACTTAGAAGCAGCCCTAGAACAACTCAACTCCGCCTTAAAGGTAAATCGAAACTAAAAAGTGTTGCCACCACTCAAAACTTTGATATAAAACACATTATGACGTCATACCCACTGTGACGTCATACACAAACAGTTTATAACGAAACCGAAACTAAAACAACAGCAGGAGGGGAACAACTCAACTCCACTTCCGGTCACGTGACTTCCGGTGACGGCATATCTGGTCACGCCCACTTCCGGTGACGTCATCATCCCTCATCCATGCTCCACGCTCCGCCTTTATGGCTTCGGATGCCCAATTTCTAACTACTCTCCGTCCTGGGAATACAGGTTACTTTGGAATACGTGTTAGTGGTGGCCATAGGACCTGTCATTAAAGTTTTCGTCAAAATTGCGTATGCACATAAGGTAGCCTCCACTGATTAAATTATGTCTTTCAACAATTGCCAAAAAACGGCTCTAACGCTTTTGATCAAAATCGGCAAAAATTGCCTTTAAGATAATTTAACATTCTCAGCTCTAAAATTTCCTTAGAAATACGATAAAGGCATAAAAAGTTGAAAAAAGAACGTCTTTAACACAGAGTTCTCTACCCTTGAGCGTCGTCCATCAACGACAGTTCCTCTCTGTTTCACTTACAAGTATGTTTGGTTTGTATTGGAATGAAAAAAAAAATTAGTTTTAGAAGTCAAGGACCTGAAATATTGTACAAAAGTCAAATTGATTTCCTTCTTTTTCTAATCGATATTGTTAAGGATGAAGTTTTTGAATTTGGTTGTAATGCATAAATTCAATGGCTCTATCCTACAATTTTTCATAATTTATAATGCTAAATGAATGTTGTTATTAGCGATTACGCTGTGGGTGCTTTTTTAGCAAAATGCTTAAGAACTTTCTTAAATGCTAAAAAGTGAAAGTATTGTTTAGCTCTTTTGCTAAAACATTTTGACACTAAATGTACAAAATCGCCGTTTTTGTTTTCTCAAGGTTAGTCAGCCTAAAAGCTCAAGTAAACAAAAAGGAAAAGTATTTTTTCAGTTGAGATTTTGGTATAAAATAACATTATATTTAAAGTTAATAATGATTTTATAGTAAAAAAAGTGTTTTAATTGTGTTAAATTAAACATCCCAAGTGATGGAACTCGTAATCATTTTAACAAATTGCTAAAATAAAATTGTGATTTTAGTTTTTTTTTGCTAAAGAAATTTTGTACTCCAGCTTAAACAATGGTTGTTATACTAGTTATTGATGTTTTTGCAATTAATATGTGATATTATTTAATCTGTCGCGTATATTTTTACTACTCGCTAAATGTAATTTAAAATTAATGGGCTAATTAATTTTTTCTAAAATACTGTTTAATGCTATATTTAATGATTATCTTTAAAATAAGTTCAAAATTATCCTTGTTTGAGCTTGGTATATATATATATATATATATATATATATATATATATATATATATATATATTAATTTCTTGTAAATCAAATATCTATTCTAACTAGAAAAAAGTTCTGTAATTGTTTTAAAATTATCCTTTCTATAAGTCCATTTAGCTATACGGAACGAAAAATGAAACAGTTTTTTTACTTTTCCTTTTTTTTTACTTTAGTTTAATTTACATTAAAATACTGTAGTTGACAAAAATTCATTCTCGCTTCACAAGACTTCTTTCATTGTAATGGAAAGAATTAACTCAGTAAAATAATGATGTCCAGTGTCCAGTCCAATAAATAGTAAAATCCTCCGTAAAAGTCCAATGTTCCGAGAAAGGAAACTAAGAAAACGCTTTGCTTTATAGTTTTGGCCTTATAATTTGTCTCAATCTAATATTTATTCCCTACCGGTGTACGGGAATTTCATTTTGATTTCATAGAATCTTTTTCCCAAATTAAAGGACCACATTTAAAATTTGTCTTTTCATTCACCCAAGGATTGGTATTTCATAAAAAAAAAGTAGACGCGATAGCTATTGGAAAGAAATTAGCGTAATTGCTCAGTGACCTCTTAAATTTCCAACTTATAATACTCATTTAGATGTCTTTGTAGTGCTGATATTCTGCGATTTGTTTACAAATGTGGAGATTTGTTTATATTTTAATATTGAAAAATATGTGGAGGTATTGAGAATAATTAAATTGGTAACTCTGTTGAATTTTAAAATTAATTATTTCAAAACAGGTGATGTCAGGATTTCATGTTCGGGCTATTTAAATCTCTTATCTGGATTTCACACCTAAGCTAATGCCTCATCCCTTATACTCAAGAAAACTATCAATCTTTATTACCATCTTTAAACCATTCTCCCTTTCCAAACGTGCAAACTATTGCCAGTGTTAAAAAATAGAAAGAAAAGAAAACACCCCATACCTAGTACCCCATAGTTAGTACTCTCCCCACTGAAGCTGAAGCGCCCCCCCCCCCCCCGGAGGTAAGTGAATGGTCTGCTGACTATTACCTAGAGCATAGACGTTCTGCAACACCTTACGTTTCTTGTTAATTATTGTTTCCTACCAAATGATTTTAACTGTAAATGAAAACTCTTAAAAGTATTTACTAGGTGCTTTCTTTATTTCTTCTTTTTGTTGAGAAAAATAAAGTTAATAAATACTCGTTTAATTCAATGCGATAGAATACTTTCGATCATACATTCAGGTTCAGTAATTTTGATTAGTTATGTCAAAAATTAGTATAGAAAGCCATACGAAAAGATATTGTAGACATACGTTTTCAACATTTTGAAACCAATGAGAAATGTTCTTATTAAAATGAGACATTTTATAAAATGAAAACATGCCAGGCTAATAAAATTACGCGTTTCCATTCAAGAGAGCCGTCTCTTATAAATCTAGTGAACAATTGGATGATCAATTGGAAATTCAAATTTCAGATAAATTACTTTTTTTCTTTATTTTTTTTATTTTTTTTAAAGGTAAAATTTTATGGTTCTAAATTCAGCTGATTTTGATTTACAGAAAAATTATTCTTTTATTGATTGCCATTTTGTTGGTTAAAAACACAGAAAAAGTATTTTTTTACATCAAAACCCCCCATCTCTCTAAGGGGATCTTCATTTATTCATTTAAAATTAAGTATTTCTAAATTTATAATTGATTTTATTATTTTATTTTAAATCAAAATTTAATTTTAATTTTGAGCCAACGGTATAGTGGTTAGCGTGCTAGCTTCTAGACCGCGAAGTTGCGGGTTCGAGTACCGCGTTAGGCATGGGTGTTTGTAAATGTATGTTGGCTTGTCTAATGACGAATGTTTCGGCGCATTATAGCCCTCTTGTTGCTGACAGTGCCAGATAATCTGAAAACAACCAAACAACCTTCGTTTTAATTTGTATCTCAAGCTGGCACTGAATAGGTTCAATAACATCATTTAAAAGTTTGGAAACCTCTATTGCAGTGCATGCAATCGTTTTACAATTTTTGCATACATTTTAAGATCTATATTTTTTGTACATGAATCTGCATAACTTTGTAATCAATTCTTCAAACACGTTGTTTTAATTTAATTTTTTAAAAATATGATTGAATATGAATTAATTTCTTCAAAGTTATGATATAATGGATATTCTGTTTTAATAATTGCACTGTAATTATTGTATAACTAAAATTATGGATTTTTCTTGAAGCATTTTTTTTTTATAGCATCAAAATCAAAATTAAAAGAAGAAAATAAAACTATACAATATAAAATATAGCTAGTCAGAAAAACATAATGAAAAACATAATGAATTGGAACGTTTTCAATAGAAAATTTACCAAAAGTCAATTTTTTAACAAACAGTTCATGTAGGGATTTTGTAGGGATTTTTTTAAGGTAGGGATTTTACGTTTTTCGGGATTAAGGCTTGTCGGGATTTCGTCCCTTTCGGGATTATGGCTTGTCGGGATTTCGTCCTATTCGGGATTGTGGTCGTTCAGGATTTCGGCTGTCTGGATTCTGGCTTGTCGGGATTTTGGCTTTCGGGATTTTGTCCGGAACCCGCACATTCTATTCCCCAGAAGGTGATTCGCACAGTCCTTCTGTTCTTTTTACTATCTAGGTGTAGTTGGTATTGCTTCTGCTTTCGCTCCCAGAGAACGGCAATTTGGACTTCTAGGATAAGTCTTGCGGCTGGGTTGCCATTTAGTAAGATGGACGACTCACAAACTTTGAGGTTTGCTTCCCTTCGATACTCCATTGCTAGGCAGTGATATTTGTTAAGTGTCATAATAATTTAATTCAGTTTTTTAGTTTCTCTCTTGTGGCAATAGTTTTTTGTAAATAAACGAAGCGAAAATGAGAAACGCAATGGTTTTTTATGGCGTCCGTGTTTTTTTATTACAATTAGAAGCAGAAAACAGGTAATTATCTACTGCAAATTCTAATATTTAAGTTATCGTTGAGTTATTTTACATTTTTGGCGTCCGTGACAGGACAAGATAAATAGGAATATGTTTAGTCAAGTTAAAGATTTCAAAAAAGAAGATCTTAAAGCCGTTGCGGAAGAGATCGGCGAAAATGTTTCGCCCAATGCTAAAATGGCTGAGATAAAGAACATTATTCTTAGCAGCGAAGAGTATAAAAAGGATCCGGGTTTTACCAAGGACATTTTGGAGAGTATTATTTCTGAAAGAAAAATTCGAGAAGAACAAGAACGAGAAAGAATTAATCGTGAACAAGAAAAGAATTACGATTTAGAGAAAGCCAGGATGGAACATGAGCTGGAATTGGCGAGAGTTCGTGCCCAGGGACCTTTCCAAAGTGAAATTCAACCGGAAATCGGGAATTCTAAGAGAAAATTCACTTTACCTAAATTGGAATTTCGTCGATTTGGCAATGATATTACGGAGTGGCTTCCGTTTTGGAGTCAGTTTGAAGGCATTGATAACCCAAATTTTCAAATGTGTTCCTGTACACTCTCTCCGCCCTTTCAAATTAAACACACATAATACAATTCACATTTTTTCAAATCATACAATACACATGCAACCAAACATAAAACATATTAAAATATATCAATTTAAAAATTCACCTATGAAATTGCTTTTTTTCTCCATTTGTATTCACAGTTCAAAATCCACTTCACCTTTCTTAGTGTCCAACAAAGTGAGATGTGCTGTCTGGCCCAAGCTTCCATTTAAGCAAATAAAAACCCATCTAAAGAAACAAATTTAAAATCCCATTCTGCAAGTTTGGAATGATTTTTTTTTCACCTGAAAAGAATGTCAAAGCAAATCATAAAAAAAAACAATACAAAAGTACGTAGTTCTGTTGGGAAGGGGAACTGTCTCTTCTCTCGTAGTAAGAGTGTTCCATTCCTTGTCAAAGATGAGGGGGAAGATTGTCCATTCCGAGCAAATCTCCAGTGTGGGTCCCTTGCCTCCCCGCGGGCAAAACAGACCTTTCTTTTTTGTTGCACTCTTGACCCTGTCGTAGGAAAGAGTGACTTGTAGAGTAGGGTATTCATCACTTAATTCTGTGCTGGATGGGCCATTTGATTTTCTGGTTAGGGAGTCCATAAGGCTCCTGCCGATTTGATGGCGATTGGCGATTTGATGGCGGTTGGCGATTTGATGACGATTTCTCGGCGGTCTTTCCTGTAGGTGATCTTTCATCTCGGATGGCGATAGGCGATTTGATGGCGGTTGGCAATTTGATGGCGGTTGGCGATTTGATGACGATTTCTCGGCGGTCTTTCCTGGAGGCTGTTAGGTTGTTGTAGTTGGCCCTCTTTTCGATTATTCTACTTGTGAAAAGAACTCGTTCCAACTAAATTCTGCCAGCAGATTTTTCATTGAATAGAGCACCTTTTCTTTGAATTTCACTGTAGGTATTGGCGCCTTTACCACAATGAAACAAATGCATGCCTTGTTTGCTTAACTATTTAATTTAAAGGGTACATCTTATTCTCCAGTAAACCCCAAATCAAACCCCAGCGACTACTCTCTCTCCAACAAGCAAATTAACAATTTATTAAATTTTTAAAACATATCCACCCACACAAAAACTCTTTGTCTCTTACATCAGTCAAATTTTTCTTATATTTCCTTAAATTATTAACCTTCCTCCAAACAAATAATGTACTCCTGCCAAAAACAGACTCTCAGAAAAACAATCACCAAATTTATTTTTCTTCTGAAAACCTTTCAGCACAGATCCATTTTCTCTTTCCTTATTTTTAAATAAACACCAAAACTATTTTATATATATATATATTTATATCTACACATATATAAATATACTGTATGACATCATCCAATCAATCCCACCAAAAAAACCTGCTCCTTACATTCGATTCAAAGCTCTCCGTTTTTTGGACAACAAACAAAATATACCATTCAAGTAAACCCCTCACAAAATTTTCCTATCCCTTCTTGAAACCTGTCCTAAATCAAACATCTGTTTTCACTCCACAAAAAAAAAAAAAATTCCACATTTCCATTACTCGTTTTTTTTTCTTTGTTTGACCCCCACGTGACCTTCGACTCTTAGCGACCACCGCGTCTTCAGAAAAAATCTTTTGTGGTACATGGTGACACTGTGACCCACCAATTAGAAACCCCCTCTGAAACGTGTACTTGACCATTCAACGAGCTTGTACTAGCTAGCCATCGTCCGTACTTCACAGTTCCCCGGCAATTTCTCAAGTTACTTCGAACAAATTGGTTCCCTTCATTGCCATTTTTTTTGTGTACCGCGTGTCGCTCTTTTAAACTTTATTTCAAAATTCTTTTAACGTTTTCCCTTTTTTACTTTTTCTTTAAAATTAAATTCTCTCTGTAATCCTGTGTATCAAGATTAACAGTGTACAACCCTGTTGGATTTTTATCAACCATATCTGTAAGTACCCATTTTTTTAACCTTTCTGTGTGCCACGTTGCATTTAATTTCGTGAATTTCCTTTTCTTTACGAAACTGAGTGTATCTGATATCCGTATGTTTTTTCCCTTGTAAAATTAAGTGTGTTTATTTATGTAAAACAAAGGTCATTGTATTTTTGTAGCCTTTCTTCTTTTTAAATTAACCGTCTCAGATGTTAAATTATCATGGTTTTCTGCTATGCATACAAAGATCTGAGTCTACACTAAAATCCCAAAATCTGTGTAACAATTTATTTATTTTGTTATACTGGCATCCAAAAGACAAATTTATTAAAGTAATATTTTTTTTTTTTTTTTTTTTTTTTTTTTACATTAAATAATCTTTTTTTGTGGCTAATTTACGTAATTTCGTTACACTTACCTTCCATTCTAAACCCAATTTTTCGTCTTGCAACATGGCAGTGTTTCTGGTTAACGTCTTTTTTATCTTAAACGGGCCTTCAAAGGTATTCCTTCCCACTTTGCTAAGGATTTCAACCATAACATTATCCTCTTCTGCGAACGTAATATTGTTACTCTTTTCTATCAAATATTGTGACACTTTATTTTGTCTATCCACCATGTTTTTATCCGCTTGCTTATAAACTTCCCTAGCAGTTTTTTGTACTTCTTCTACAAACCTTGGAATATCCCAGTTTTCTTCTAACGTACAATCTCCAATTAAGTTTTGAAATAACTGCGGGGTTTCTCTTCCAAAATGTACCTGGTTCGGTCTCATGTTCAGAGTGGAATGCCAAGAGCTATTATGATATGCAACATGAAAATAAATGGCCAATTTTAAACTGTATCCTTCGTATTGTAAACATGCCAAAGTTTTTTTTTAAACTTTTATGGCAAGCTTCAATCTTGCCAGCCTGAAAGTTAGAGAAACTTAAGGAATATTTTAATTGTACACCGCATAATTTTGAAAGATGGTACATCACTTGATCTGTAAAAGCCGTTCCTAGATCTGAGTGTATACTTTCCACTTTGTGGTATGTTGTGAAATATTCTAACAGATGTTTTGCAATAGTCTCGGCCTTTTGGTTATTCATTAAGTATGCTCGAAAATGCTTAGAATACGCGTCTACACATGTAAAAATATACAAATCAGTGTTTTTAACACATACTACATCAATGTATAGTTGCTCTCCAGGTATTTTTGGCAAAATAACCTTTCCACTTGGCCATTTCCTATTCCTAACGGGCTTAAATTTGTTGCAAATTTCACATGACAAAATTTTAGATTTAAGATCACCATACGCTCCATTCCAAAAATATTGTTGGGTTAAATTTCCCCATTCCTTTGAAATTCCAAAGTGTGAGAAATGTATAATCCTTAGAGCATCTCCTCTCAGTTGATCCGGTATAACAATAGTTCTAATAAAACCTCCCAACTTTTCCCTTCTAATATGCATCAAAAGATAGCTTTCTGGGTCAATATAAAATTCATGTAACTTTGCTTTGTTTATCAAGTTACTATTTTTTATAAGGTTCCTCATTTCTATTATTTTGGGATCTTTTAACTGTTCATTTAAAATTCTTTCATTCGACATGTTAATGATGTTTCCCTTATTTAAAACGCTTATACACTTGTTTTCAGTTAACTTACCTGAACCCCATATTTTCTCTTCAGCAGATTCATACTCTTCTGTCTCTATAGCTTGACCAATTAAAACATTTATTCTCTCAGTTTGTCTCACTTGATTAACAACTGGTTCGTTTGTACTTTCTATCGCTTCTGTTGATGAAGTGTGTATATCACTTTCGTGTTCGTGTTTCCAAATCATTCTAGAGAGTATGTCAGGCAACAAGTTTTTTTCCCCTCTAAATATTTAAATTTGAAATCGTAATTTTCTGACAATTCCAAAAGCCAATTGTTCATAATGCTTGTAGGATTTTGAAGTCTTAAATTATATTTTAAACACTGATGATCAGAAATTAATACAAAGCGTTTACCAATTAAGTATTCTCTGAAATGGGGACAGCTCTGTAATATAGCATACAGCTCCAATTTAGTTGCTGTGTACCTCTTTTGACTCCCCTTTAGCGTTCTGGAAAAATAACTAATGGGCTTCAAAATGCCCTCTCTTTTCTGAAGCAGTACGCTTGATATATTTAAGCCTGAGGCGTCACATTGTAAATAAAATTTCTCCTGTAAATTAGGTTGTATTACAATAGGTTCTCTGAAAAATTGTGCCTGTAATGTTTCAAAGGCCTTGTTGCAAATATCATCCCAGTTAAATCTTGTACCCTTACACAAAAGTGCTTCCAAAGGAGCCGTTAATTCTGCGAAATCCCCAATCAAAGTTCGAAAGTAATTGCATACCCCCAAAAACCTTTTGATTTCTTTTGTGTTTCTTGGCCTAGCAAAATTTACCACTTTATCGATATTTTGCTGATTTGGTTGTATGCCATCTTGACTTATTTCGAACCCCAGGAAACTTATTTTTGTTTTCATAAACTGACATTTGCTAGGTGCCAAAGTTAAATTGTAGCTTTTTAATCTCTCAAAGACCTGCTCTAATACCTCTAGCATTTCTTCTTCAGTATCAGATGTACACACCACATCATCTAAATACAGTTTACATTTTTTTCGAGTCTCTGAAAGACAACCTCCATTAGTTCAGAAAAATAAGCTGAACTATTCTTCCATCCATAAACTAATCTTTGATATCTAAAACATCCCCATAATCCTGAATTAAATGTTAATTTTTCTCCTAATTTCTCATTAATTGCTATTTGATTAAAGGCGGCCTGCATGTCAATTGAGCTTAAGTACTTCTTTTTCCTAACGAACAAAGTAGATCCTTAATTCTCGGTGGGTGTACTTGTTTCTGTACCGTTATCTGGTTTAATAAGCGCAGGTCAATTGCCAATCGATATTTAATATTTTCAGCATTCGTGGCGGCATTTTCCAAACTTTTCTTCCTTACCAGTACCATTGGTGCTACCCAAAGACTGTCTGTCGGTACGATTATTTCTGCGTCAATTAATTCTTGAATTTGTTTTTTCGCTGGGCCTTGTAGGGCAAAAGGTATCTGATAAGCTTTGCATGACCTCGGAATATTGCTCGCTAGTTCAATTTTTGGTTGCACAACGTCACAATGCCCTAAGCTTTTTAATGATCCCGAAAATACCTGATAGTTGTCTTCTAACAATTTACTTAATTTTGCTTTTATATCCGGTTCAATATTTCGTAAATCAAAATCTTCCATTTTGAATTCCTCTCTTCTTAGCTTTAATACCGCTGGCGAGGCTTGAATTAAATTGACATTTTCTTCATTTTCATTCGTATTATTTTCTTCATCTTTTTGTATGCTCGAAATTTCCCCCATTTTCATTTTCTTATTTAAAGTTATCGTATGTGGCTCTAAATTAGTGATAAATGCATTGATTTTATTATCCTCACAGGTGCATACCAACTGTAAAAATTCAATGTCTGATTTTAGCTTTTTAGGTTCTAACAAAACTTCCGTCCCATTTTGTATATCATGTTTTGCCTTCAATTGTACAACTGTTGTTTCTCCCGGTTTTATTGTTACTTTGTTTATTAACGCAACAGGCATATTGCTTATCTCATAGTCCGAAAGGTTAATATTGTTTAGACTCAAATCAATCTTGTTTCCTTCAAATTTAAAATATTTCGTGTCATATTTGTGGAATAGATCAATTCCCAATATGACTTCGTATTGTTCTCCTAATTTACCCGTAGTAACAAAAAAAGGATGTGTGATTGATTTATCTGCTATGTTGATTCTTATCATTGCGCAGCATATGAATTTCATCTCTGCCCCTGTTACCGTGGTAATCTTAACATTTGTAGATATTAATCTAGTATTCTGTTGTTGCTTAACTTTATAGTATGAATCCTTTCCGACCACTGAGATTGACGCACCAGAATCAATTAAAGCCTTAACTTTCACATCGTTTATTTTTATCGTAACTGTAGGTAGATTTCCATTATTTTTGTCATTCATTGTCCCTACTCTTACTGCTTGACCGTCACTATGTAGATTTTGCTTCGTCTGACCCTCTCCTTCATTATCTATGCGAGTAAAGTGGGCGTGCTTTGGGACAGTTTGTTCAGCGTCAACGTTTAACGGTTGGGCTGGGGTGGGGGACCTACTTCTAAAAAATGCTCTGCCTCTTGTTCTGTGGGGGAATTTCGTGTTTGTACATTTTCTTGCCTAGCATAATTTTGCCTATTTTGACCTCGTCCCCTGTTTAATTGTCCTCTGCCCCCTGAATAATTTTGAGTGTAAAATCCCCGCCTTCTATTGAATCTGCTGTACCTTTCTCTATTATTTTGTGCCACTTGTTGTATGTCGTGATAAACCCTGCACTGACTTAAAAGGTGGTCCGTGGCAGAACAAGCCAAACAAAAATAACTTTGTGCATTGTTGTATTGTCTATTTGTGGGGGAAAATTTTGGTATGCCCTTGGTGCATAATCTCTTCCTTGGAAATTTCGACTTGTTATAGGTACATTGTTAAAATATTCCCCTCTAGGTGTCCCTTCTTCGCGTACCTGAAGGTTATTAATTTTTTCCTCTAACAATTTAATTTTGTTTTCCAAGTATTCCCTGTTTTCATCAATGCCTTCTTCTTCCTGGGATTTCATTAAGTTGTTAATCCTAATCTTTGTGACAGTTTCGTGAGCGCTTTGTATATTGGATGCTAATTTGATCGTCTCCGCAAACGTTACCGGATTCATTTTTAACACATCGATTTGAATTTCTGGTCATAGTGCGCTGATTAATTTCGCTTGCCTTAATTTATCCAACATTTGTTTTGTTTCATGAGTGGTGATGTTACCAGATTGGCCTAAATAATTATTAGATGCCAGTACGATCCTATGGGCTAAACACTTTATCGTTTCCTCAGCTCTCATTTTTATATTACTGAATTCCAACTGTCTTGCATTTAAATCGAATTATTTCCCAAAATAATCCAAGAACGCTTTTTTTGAGTTCCTCATAATTCTTGAGATTAGCAATCGTTTGGTCTGATACAATAAATTCTCTTGCTTTTCCCTTTAGCCTAGTTTTTAGAAAAGCGATTTTTTCATCATTATTCCAATTAGCCAACTGTGCTATATTCTCGAATTGATCGAAAAAATTCTTCGTTATATGCCATAGCTATTGATTTAATTTCTTTTTTGCCCTGATTTATTATTTTTAATTCTTGTATTTTTTTTCCTGTTCTTAATAGCATTTACCGCTATAATTTAACTTAATTGGATGTGTCATACAACATATGAAATCTCTTTTGTTTTCCTTTTTTTTAAACGTTGTTCTGATTTTCACATACATCATACATTATTATATGTCCTACGTCCTTTCTCCCTGGAATTCATAGCGTTCAGTTAAAAGAACAAATTTGTTCAATAGTCATTAAAAAAAATCCTGACGGCATCAATTGTTCTAAGCTGAGGGAGGTGGGAGATTTCAAAGATTTCCTAAAGTGGCTCGTGATCCCTACGTGGTTAGATCTCTTATAAGATTGACAATATTTAAGTAATATTTATTTATACATTAGCCTGGAGGAGAGATGCGTATATCGCAGGAATATAAAAAAGGGACTTACCCAACATCTTTATGTATTTGGGCTAGCTGTGCTAGGACATGTAAAATTCTAAAGACATTTATTTAAGATCATATTTATCTCTTATAAGATTGACAATATTTAAGTAATATTTATTTATACATTAGCCTGGCGGAGAGATGCGTATATCGCAGGAATATAAAAAAGGGACTTACCCAACATCTTTATGTATTTGGGCTAGCTGTGCTCGATACACCTTCTATCTAGGTGGGTGTCAGGGAAGAAAGGGGCAAGCTTTACTTGACAAAAACTCGCCAACACGTGTGATTGGTTAAGCCCTTAAAACTTTCTCTCTCTAATCCAATCAATTTAAATATAAACCCCTTTTTCAGTTGCTAAGCGTGGAAGGAGAGCGACGAAGGACAAGGGAATGACTCATTTCCGTCACTTAGTGGGAGGAAGTCGCTATTATAAAAAATACTATTTCTGAACCCCCTAAGGGTTTCTTGCCCGATATTACAACACTTATTATATTTGTCCAGAGCAAAAAAGTTTTCGCCAACCTCATTATACGATAAGCTTGAGTCATATCTGCGTGCATTGGATTCATTAGGAGTTACAATTGAAAAATGTGCCTCGATTTTGTATCCTATGGTGGAATCATGTTTTCCTGAGGACTTTCTAAAAGCATGGAATAGGAGCTCAATTTCTTCAGGAAAAGAAGCCAAATAGCGTCTCACTGACCTGATGTCATTTCTAAAGTCAGAAGTAGAGGACGAAGAAAGAATCGGTCTTGCGATGGCGGGTTTTGGATTGGCAAAAAATGAACTCCCTCGAGTTAACAAAAATAAAAAGTATGAATCTGATTTGTTTAGAAATAAAACACCTACTGCAGCTGGTTTGCTGTCAACAACCTCTGAAGTAAGAAATAAATGCATTTTTTGTGAGGGAAAACACAGGAGCTCCGAATGCTTTTCTGCTAAAAAAAATGAGCATTATCGCCAAGCAGAATGTTTTAAAGGCCAAGCGCTGCTGTTTTGCCTGTCTTACGGCTGGTCATAACTCTGAGAATTGTAAAGTATTTTTGAAGTGTTTGATATGTGTTAAGAAACACGTTCCACTAATGTGTGAAAAGCTGGAGGTACAAAATACTCCAAAGGCGGAAGAAAATTTGACCAAGAATGAAGTCAACCTTTCAAATATGAGCACGAATCCAAAGGTGTTTTTGCAAACTCTGAAATCCCAACTTATTTCTGATGGCCAAGAAAAGAATGTCCGTCTTTTATTGGACAGCGGATCACAAAGGTCATACATTTTGAAAGATGTAGCAAAGAAGATGCAATACTCACCGATTAGACAAGAAAGTGTGAAATATGTGTTATTTGGAGGTGTTGCTACGAAGGAATATAAATACGACTGTTTTAAAATAAAATTGAAAATTTGAACAGTCAGTTCAAGTGCAATTTTGAAGTTTTAGACCAAGATGTCATATGCAATAATAATCCTCCTGTTGGAAAAGGTTCGTGGCTTAAAGAGCTGCAAGACAAAAACATTGTTTTGACAGACTTTGGTAACACCAGCGATCCAATCGAAATTCTCATCGGAGCTGACATAATGGGTAAACTGTTTACTGGTCGCCAAGAAGTGTTGTCTTCTGGATTGTTAGCAATAGAAACTTATCTGGGATGGACTTTGATGGGAAAAGTTCCCCGAAGCAACCTTAAAGCTGATAGTTTGGCCATGACGGGGACAAATCTATTTGTAAAGGAGGCAGATTTAGCTGATCTATGGAGACTGGATTTAGTTGGAATTAAAGATCCCATTGCAAAGAAATCTCAGGTGGAACAGGATTTTATGACAAAGAAGCATTTTCAAGAAACTGTTCGTTTCAATGAGAAAGGTCGATATGAAGTTCAGTTGCCATGGAGTGAAGGCTGTTCTCCGTTACGTAACAATTTCGACTTGGCTAAAAAACGGTTGGAAATTACAACTTCTATACTTGTTTCCAATCACCTGTATAAAGATTACGAAAACGTTTTGCAAGGAAGGTTGAAAGAAGGAATAATAGAAGAAGTCCCTGAAGCTGAGGTAGATTCTTATGGTAATTACTTGCCTCATCGACCCGTACTAAAAGAAAGCAGTTGTACAACGCCCATTCGCCCTGTTTTTGATGCATCAGCAAGAATGCATAATCACCCTTCTCTAAACCAGTGCTTAGAACGTGGGACTAATTTTATCGAGTTAATTCCAGCTATTCTGCTGAGATTCAGGGAGCGAAAGATTGGTATAACAGCTGACATTAAGAAGACCTTTTTACAGATCAGCGTGTGTCAAGCCGATAGAGACTTCCTGAGATTCCTATGGTGGGAGAGCAGAGAAGAAAAGAAACTCCCAAGTATTTCGTCATACCAGAGTAGTGTTTGGAGTAAAATGTAGTCCTTTTCTTTTGGGAGCAGTCATAGAACATCATGTGAACTGTTCAGAAGACTTAGAATCTGATTTTAAGGAGAAGCTTCTTAAAAATTTTTACGTGATAATGTGGTGGCTAGTGTTAATAGTGAAGAAGAATTAAAGAATTTTGTGGCGAAATCCAAAGAAGTAATGCTCAAAGGAGGATTTGATCTCAGAGGCTGGGAAAACTCTGGAGAAAAATGCAAAGCAGGTTGAAACTCCCATTGTTGGACTGATTTGGAATCGTCAAGAGGACACATTGAAAATTAATATGAATTGGTTAAAGGAAGTAAATCTTCATTGTCTCACCAAACAAATGATTTTGTCAGTCGCCCATAAAGTTTATGATCCTGTTGGCTATTCTTCACTGGTGATGCTTTGTCCTAAATTAATGTTGCGAGAAGCTTGTAGAAAAGGAATCGGTTGGGATGAAGAAATCGCAGGAGACATAAGAAATAAGTTCTTTCAGTGGTTTGTGGAAGTAAAGTTCTTAGAAGAAATACATATACCCAGGTATATTAAAAGCGATCACGAGAAATTGGAAAATTGTGAAATACACTGTTTTTGTGATGCCAGTAAAGATGCCTTTGCCGCTGTAGTTTTCTTGAGAATTGAAACTGAAAATAAGACAGAATTAGTACTTCTTGCATCAAAATCTCGCATTGCACCTCTCAAGGGTGGAACTATTCCTCGGTTGGAACTTTTAGCTGCTTTAGTGGGAGCTCGATTGACGAAGTCGGTGATAGATGTCCTGGGATGGGAAGGAGTAAAATGTCATTACTGGAGTGACTCGACGACAGTGCTCGCATGGATATCTCGAGAAGAAAACTGGTCGGTTTTTGTTAGAAATAGAGTACAAGAAATAAAGAAACTGATTAGTCCCTCCTCATGGCACCATGTACCTGGTGAAATGAATCATGGAGATCTACCATCTAGAGGATGTAATGCAAAGCAACTATTGAACCTAGCATGGTGGGAGGGTCCACTCTGGCTGAAAGAATCCAGGAATAGTTGGAGTCATGTAGGGATAGAAGAAATTATCAATGAAGAAGATATTCTTAAAGAGAAGTTAAAATCTACTACCCTCACAAATGTTGAGGAAAGTTCTGAAGCAAACTGGTATTATGAATACTTCTCAAAGTATCCGCATATTATCCGTCTGGTTTGTTGGATTTGCCGATTCAATCATAACTGTTCTTCAGTTAAAGAAGATAAAACATTTGGAGAAATTTCAGCCCTGGAGTATGGGAATGCGGAATTAAAAGTATTGAAGATGATACAGCAACAATCTTTGGCAGCGTTGGAAAATAAAAAGTTGAAAAATCTCTCGACATATAGGGATGATGACGGCATTATTAGAGTAAAGACGCAAATTACTTACAGAAAAGATGAAGAAGACTTTAGAAAACCCGTTCTTCTACCAGCTGATCATGAAGTAGTTAATAGACTGATACGTTTTCATCACCAGAAGAACTCGCATTGTAGTGTTCAAATGTTTTTAAATATCTTACGAGAGAGATACTGGATATTAAATGGCAAGAAAACTGTGAGAAAAATCATCTCGAGCTGTTCTATCTGTGCAAGATTCTCTTCTCGGAAGGTCGAAAGTACAGTTTCCCCGCTTCCAGAAAATCGTGTACGGGATGCTGCAGTCTTCCAGATTTAGGGGTGGATGCCGCTGGACCCTTATATCTGAAGGATAATACGAAAGCATGGGTACTTTTCTTTACCTGCGTGATATATCGAGCTGTACATCTCGAGTTGGTCAGCAGTTTTTCTACAGAAGTTTTTTTGATGGCATTAAGGAGATTTGTGGCCAGAAGAGGTAGATGTTCTACAATTTATTGCGACAACGGTAGTAACTTCGTCGGTGCCGCGAACTGTCTACGTATGTTGGACTGGAATAAAATTATGAAACATGGAGCCATCAATAACATTAAATGGAAGTTCAATCCACCGACAGCTGCGTGGTGGGGTGGATGGTGGGAGTGGCTCATTAGAATAATGAAAGACCTGCTAAAAAGAGTTTTAGGCCGAGCTCTTCTATCTCAAGAAGAGATTCTGACAGCGTTGTGCGACTGCGAATCACTGATGAACTCGCGTCCTCTTACATATATTTCGGAGAGTAATGCAGATCCAGTTCCCCTTTCGCCGACCAAACGGGTATAGTGGTTAGCGTGCTAACTTCTAGACCATGAGGTTGCGGGTTCGAGTCCCGTGTTTGGCATGGGTGTTTGTAAATGTATGTTGGCTTGTCTAATGACGAATGTTTCGGCGCATTATAGCCCTCGTGTTGCTGACGGCGCCAGATAATCTGAATACAACCAACCAGTTCCCCTTTCACCATCCATGTTTCTACAAGACATACCGGAATGGAGAGTGCCAGACCTTGATGCAGTCGATCAGAAAAGCCTAAATCGAAGATTAAAGTATCGGCAGGCTCTACAAAAGGATCTCCGAAACAGATTTCGATCAGAGTATTTAGGTCTTCTTGTACAGAAGAATAAAAAGGCAGAGCCCCGTATCATATCAGTGGGAGATATTGTATTAGTTGGAACCGACAACAGCAAAAGAATAAATTGGCCTTTAGGACGGGTTGTCGAACTACTACCTGCTAAGGATGGCAATGTGAGGTTTGTCAGAGTGCAAACCGGCCATTCTAATCTCCTCCGCCCTATCCAGAGATTATATCCTTTAGAAATTTCTGCAGACTCGGATATTTTAAAATCTGGTAGTAAATTAAACATGAAACTGAAATCATGGGTGCCTAAAGAAGATGTGCCTGTTGCTACAGCGAATCAACCTAGCCTCATCACTAGAACTGGACGGGCTGTTAAGATTCCTGAAAGACTGAACTTGTAACCCTTTTGAACTGTCTTAAACTCAAATTGGTCTTTTAAGTTTTCTTTGTTAAGTTAATTTAAGCTGAAGTGTTGAGATGCTTCCATCTGAAGGTGGGAGTATGTTAAGTGTCATAATAATTTAATTCAGTTTTTTAGTTTCTCTCTTGTGGCAATAGTAATAATAATTTAATTTAGCTTTTTAGTTTCTATCTTGTGGCAATAGTTTTTTGTAAATTAACGAAACGAAAATGAGAAACGCAACAGTTTTTTATGGCGTCCGTGTTTTTTTATTACAATTAGAAGCAGAAAACAGGTAATTATCTACTGCAAATTCTAATATTTAAGTTATCGTTGAGTTATTTTACAGTATTCTTTTATTCCTTCCCCGGCGTGTTCCCCCAGGATCGTGCAATTGACTCTTATAGGCCGTAATTAAATGTCGTAATTCAATTGGACAAGCCTTCATCTGGGAAGGTCAGTGTGGTGGAAGTGAGGCAATTGATAAGTTAAAATGTTTGACTTAAACGAACATTGATATTTTTTACTTTACTTGATATCCGACACGACAACCACTTAAAACCTTCATCCTAAATTGTCCGTGTCATCTCTCTCTCCTTCGATGAAGTAATCTGCTAGATCCGTTCGAACACGTAAGTTCCTCTCCACCAGAGGCGTTCCCTCATTTGATTGGTTGGCAGTTTATTCCTTTAAACAGTTAATATGCTGCCATCTGTTGAATATGTCTCTAACTCACACTATTAGTTTGTCTATGTAATATGCAGTTGGAATGACCGTGGAAAAGATTATGAGAGAATTTGCAGCCTCTGGTTAACTAAGCCATTTGTAGGTATACAGCTCTCTATTAGCTTCTGAGTGAAGTTGTCCGTAGCTGTTGGGACTGGCAACTCGGCTGCTATCGCGCATACAGAAGTGGGGGACACTATTTTGGCCACCCTGTCTTCTATGATGACCAGCTTATGTCTAGAGAGTTGGATGACGATGACTAGACCATCTGGATGTGGAGAGGCATTCGCGACAATCACATATTTTGCAACAAGTCGTCTTGCAACTGCGTTCCAGCAAATCCGTGCATTTTTCTCCCGCCTCCGGTGGATTCAGGACGATGTCCGCAAATACACAAGTTTGTTTTATTTGGTATCATCATTTGAGATACCGCTGTAGGCAAACATGTTGCCACACTGTGCAATCCATTGAAGAATGTTGCTCTTTCAAGAGGACAGAAGACGCAAAACGACGATGGCAATCTCTACATGCGGAGCCGGTGAGCCATTCTCGAAAGCTTCATTGTCGTTCGTCATTTTAGAGAGGGAAAGGCAATGAAAGAAAAACCAATGCACGGTCAATGAACTTCAGGTGAAGGGTTGCCAGAACTTATCCAGCTGCTTAGTAAGGAAAAAATGTCTCTCACGCTGTAATCGTCTAGCATCTTTTATTCAAATCCGTGTCACCACATGTACGGGTGGTACTTGAGAGACATTTATAATAAAGCACTAAAATAAGATTTTAATTAAAAAGTTTTACAACTTTTACGATTTTAAGGGTTAAAGCATCAGAATGGGTTTTGCAGCATAACGAGCGAGTCACGAGATGGATTAGTTTTTGTCGATCTAGGTAAAAATGTAACTCCCCTGCTTTTTCGCAATGATAATTTCTTTTGTAGTTGCTTGTGTTAAGGTGTTGCGTTTCAATTCAAAGGGCTACAGTTTACTGTTTAACATTCATACAAATCAACGGATAATGAACTACTGGAAGTAAACTGACACGCGTTTGTTTTTCGAATGGTACGGGGGAAACCTAAAAAGCTTCCAACATGCACCTCAGCAACTTCACTTAAGAGACGTTTTTTTGCCATAAGAGGTCCAAATATTTTATTGTTTATCGCACATTTGCGTTACAGAAACCTATGATGTGTATGAATCCTAACCTCAGTAGCACAATTAAGGGAGAGTAGGACACGTTGAACAGGTTTTAGACCTTTAATGCATTTGTATTCAAAGCTTATATAAAAAATGAAAAAAAAGTTCTAAAATAAACTTTATTACATCAGTAAAGGAAAACTGTAAATACAATTGATTACTGCAACAAGAATAAAGAGAAAATTAATTGTTCAAACATTATATGAAGTGGATCAAAATGCCCTTTGGGTAGGGAAGTTTGAACCTCCAGGAGGAGCAGGTGAAACCCAAGTGAAATACCACTGATTTCTGTGGTAAAAGTTAATAGGGTTAAAACAACTAAAATGTAATCAACATTTTCTGTCTCTTTAGAATTCATGTTGACGAGGTTTGTTGTATCATCCTCAAATTTGATTGACGTTTTCATCAAAGGAATCGTAAAATTAGTCTTATTTGCATATTAGAGTTCTTTTTGCGCTCCTAAGTTTATTTATTATTATTAATTATTATAAAAGTATCTTGTATCAATACAAGTGAAAGTAATGACGAAAATATAGTTCATTTTTTATTCTAACTGAAACACTAACCTCCTCTCACATATTTGATAACTAAAAATTAATAATATTTCATAACTTTGTGAAAACATCAAATTTATTATTATTAAAATACTTCGATTTTAAATTTGATATTTAACTGTTCTTATATTTCTATTCATTATTATATTTATTTGATATTTGAATTATATAAACTAAATGTATGCCAGTCTTAAAATTTAAAGTTCCTGAATCAAATAAATATTATTCTCTATTATACATCAAACAAACATATAACTTTAACGATGAGGCAGATTGAACAGGTTCTAACTGCTCCGTTTCTTGTGGTTCAATGTACCTCATTGGCAGCCCTTTTGAAATATTTACTTTGACTCATTTGTAGTGCAACATTTAGATTTAAAACTATGACGAAATTCATTATTTAGAATATTACAATATGTTTAGTAAAAGAAACTAATTAAAAGCACATTCATCAAAGTGAAAATAAGTTATTTACTTACCGATAAAATTTTACTTTAATTTGTAGATTTTTAACAGAACCTTCTAAAATTCTAAAATGGAAGCAAGCAAGGAAATTAAACAATGCTTTAACATGCATCATATGTTTAGTTCTAGTTTATAGTACTGTGGTGAGATTTAATCTGAGAAAGTAAAGCTAAAAGAATATATGGCAATGGTGCATAGGGCCCCACTCTCCCCTAGGCTGGCCAATATCACTCGACATTGGCCTTTCCCTATGTGGACTGTTGTAAACCGCCCGATGTTATGTATCTTACCCTATCTCGCCCAATGCTGGATAAAAATGGGGATGTCCAGTTTTAAAATTGAAATTTTTTTTATGAAAGGATGGAGAGTTA
This sequence comes from Linyphia triangularis, assembly GCA_963978545.1. NCBI lineage: Eukaryota > Metazoa > Arthropoda > Arachnida > Araneae > Linyphiidae > Linyphia > Linyphia triangularis. The sequence continues at coordinate 60,986,848 of OZ021732.1, forward strand.
AAAAATATGTTTTGTGAAGTTTTTGACAGGTTTATTTTTAAAAAATAATGTATTTCGAAACGATACTCGAGTTTCCGCCAGGATTGTCCAATCTTCCAGAGCCCCGGTTTCTTACATTATTGCTGAGTAACTTAAAAGCTTCTGACGCTTCGCGAAACAGGCTCCCTGAGCTCACTAAAAGGTTTATTGCAGTACAACCTATACGCAATGGAGAAAAGTTTAATGTCAACTCAAACCATACTTAATGGGAACTCATTACAATTCATGCATTTTTAATAAATTTTATTTAAATATACATGCACATCGACGGTTAAATTCAGCTAACCGAATTTTCGAGCCTATCACCTCCCCGATGTCTATTTAATTAATGAATTTTAAACAAGAAATTATTTGCTGTATATTTTTATGCTAAAACCCCCGCATTTGTTTCTCGAGGGGATGAGGAGAAGGGTACTTAGAAAGCTAAAAATCTGGTAATTGAATTTACGGGACTATTTGTCATAATTACCTCGGAGTATAATTTTAACTCACAGAATTTTTAATCATTGTTTGTGTAACTAACAATGAACCTTTTAATGAGTAAAGCGAGTCTGGTTCTCACGGCGTCAAAAGAGAAGACCTATACACATTGACTTGCCTCTGCAACGTGAGACCACGCAGCTAGTATGTAATAAATTGTAGGATTCGATGAGACGATGCAGATAGAAAATGCCTTTCTCTGAGTCCAAGAGAAAGATAGGTATTTTCTATTGTTTGTAAGGGATTAATAGCCATATTATAATAGCGAATGACTGTTGAAAAATATCGTTGTAAATATACGTTATATGACAAATTAAAACAAGGTGTCTATTGAATCACCCAAAAGGAATATGTGCACTTTGTTATTACAAAAGAAAATTCTAAATAGAATAATTTTCGTAACTCTGTTTTCAATTTTTGTAGATTAACCCTTTTTGAAAATGAATTCTCTCATAAAATACATCTTTCCACGCATAAATATGTAGGAAATATGCTTATTTTATTTTGAGTTTTACAATGAAAGTGAATTTTTTTTACAAATTCAATTTCTAAAAATAGCCAATATTTATATTTTGTCTCTAATAAGGTTTTATTTTTTACTTTTCACAGGTACTTGCAATTATTTTAGATGAAGATAGTTACAAGAAGAAAACACATTTGAGGCTAAAATAAAAAGTATTTTTGTGCGAAAGTTTGAACCGAAGAAAAGAAAATATGGATGGAACTTTTAAATCCGTTTGGGCAGCTGCTGGTGACCACTGCATAAAGGCAATGCAATGCGAAACTAAAATTTCATCCGGTAACAATGCTAATTGGCCAACGTTTACTGGATCGTGGAAACAATCCAATAATAATGATTCGAATAAGGATGCAGATGAGAAGCAGTCTCATTCAAACTCAGGTCTCGGTTTCTGTGCGAAGAAAACAAAAAGTGCACCATTTAAAATCCAGGGCCCCTTTACTGTTTCTACTCCTAAGAATGATTTAAACTTGCAAACTTCGGAAGATTTTGAGGCTATTCCCGAAGAATTTCGTCCAAATGAAACGATACGGAATCTTTTACCTGTAAGAAAAAACCCTGTAATTAAAAATGTGAGAATGTTTAATTATAAGAAAGAAGAATCTAACTCTACACTGAAACACGAGAGTTGTTATGAAAAAAATTTAAAGGAAAATTTAAATTCTACGGATTTTAGAAACACAACTCCGAAAGGGATTAAATGGAACGATAATCTAAAGCCTGATTTTTCTGAAATTGTACAGCAGATAAATAGAAAAATGCATGATTCTAATTTAGAATCGAAAGACATCAAACAACAGAAGAAAGGAATTAATAGTTTACGCAATAGTATTCCAAATAATTTTTTACCAAATGCTAACAAGGACATTTCAAAATCTTGTGACAGCAGAAAACAACATCTTTCTCGTTTGAGTCCTGAAAAACTGAGAGTTAATGGAACAAGAAAGAAACACCAAAGCCCTTCATTGACAGTAATATCAGAAGTTACCAAACTTAGTGTTGTGACTCCAGAAGCGCAAGTTCAAACCCAAAAAACTATCCAGAAAAGGACAACGAATCCTACTGCGGAAGCGACATGGAACAAAATAGAAAATAAAGCGGGACAAGATGAAGTTCTATTTGAAAATATTTCACGCAAGTCTGTTAGGAAAAAAATGGTATGGATGGATGATTTGTGTACTGTAAAAGAAATTAGTGAAACAGATGAAGTTATATTTAAATATATTTCTGGATCAAAGAGCAGTTTCTCGCCTCACGATCGCAAGAAAACTCATCAACAGCAAAAGAGCTGTTCTTTTTTCGACAATCTTCGTACAAACAATAACAAAAAAGACTTCACAGGTGATTACATGTCTCCAAAAAATGCCTTTGCAGATCATGCTGAAGAATTCATAAAAGCACAGTATCGATACAAATCTGAACGTGAAAGTCGAAAGTTCAAAAGAATAACCATACCAAACAGACAGTCTAAAGAGGAAGCCCCTGTGATCAAGCATGAAGTTTATGTGAATCGTCCAAACAGAAGAAAGGGTAAAAGAGGCTGTCGGGTGAAAAAAAGGAATAACTGTCCTAAACCTGCATCTGATGAACAGCAACAACCTGAAAACAAAAGTCCCGATATGAGTTGCCAATCTGTCGATTCTGATGAGAATGATTCTCCTATTCACTTGAAAGAAATTAATGAAACAATTTTTCAATACTCGCCACAGAAAACAATGAATGCTCAGCGATTATTCAAAAATAAATCGAAAATAAATGCCGTTGAGGAAGGAATTCGTGGTTTGTTTACAAAAAGTGAAGATATTGAGGAGAGCTATCCAATATTTTCCAAAACAAATCAAACATGTTTTAAAAATCTTAAAGATAGTGAGGATATAAAAAATAAGAGATCTCTTTTGATTTATTACGGAGCTGAAATTTCGAACACCATTGTGGGAAGTTACTCCGCAATGAACATGTTTTTATCCTTTTACAAAGAGTGGAAAAATTTAAGACTTAAAGCAATGCAATTACTCGAAGATATAATAAACAATCTTACGAGCACAAGCAATAAGAGAAATAAGACTAAAGATGTAATTGAAATGTTCGGCAGTGGTGGGCGATTAGTTGCTGCCATTCCAGATTATCGAGCAGCTTTGGCTGGTAGAATCATAGCTGTAGTGAGTGACTTTTTTGCAAAATTATTCAGTTCATCTCGCACTTTGAAAGATTCTGGTATGAATGAGTTTGAATTAATGATGATTCTACAGCAAGATATTGATGCAACATCAGATATGAATATATTCGGTCTTCAATGCGACCAAAATTTTCAAGAGACGTGCAAGCTAATCGAAGAGTTTCATACATGTATTCAAGGTTGGTGTTTTAAGGACATCACTGAAGGATTAGACACTGATTTTCTAGAGGACATTTCAAAATTGAACCCAAAACACCATTTAGTTTATTACCGAAGACTGCAAAAATGGATGGAAAGCCTTGCAGAAAATCCAACATCGGACATAAGTAAAGAAATTTCTAGAGGTTTTCAAGACTTTCCTGAAGCTCTGAAAATAACAAATTTGTTATACTGGAGATACCATGCTCAAGGCTTCGACAGAGCTGTTAGCCTAAGAAGTTGGAACGACGTTCATGAACTTCTTCAAAACGGGGACTCAATTGCTATTGTTGATGTTATTAAGAAAATTCAGAATAGCATACTTGTACTAATAAAAGAACGTTCTGCAATGGAAAAAGACGTAATGGAACTTTTACAATATGAAAAAGGACTTTAGACTTTTTAATGTATTTTAAATAAGTTGTTTTGAAATATAATATAAAGTTAAAATTTTCAAAACATTAAACTATGTTTTAAAAGCTCCCAAAATACTTTTTAAATCTTAAAATGTTAATTTTACTGGTGAAATAATTATTTAAATGTGGAAAGGTAGATTGAGCAATTAAGAATAAATCGTATATTATACTGTTTTGTATTTTCAGTCTCTCGTTCTATATGGGGAAAAAAAACTAATAAACATAAAGTGAATTTCATTATGCATGTCTCCACACCAAAGTATCGCTATCAGAAAAGAAAATGCATATCATAGTCACTGATTGAGGAAGTTGGATTATATTTGTCACTAAAATAGTGTATATATGTATCTATAATAATAAAACAAACTGTGTGTCTGTCTGTGGATCTATAGAAACCCTACTTAAAATTGGGGTAGAGCTATTTGGCAGAAACCTCACGATAACCATAGAGAACGGAAGGATGTCGTGATTTCATAACTAAAACTTAGCGTTTTGATCGGACTGCAGTCTGTTGAGGTTTTAGGATATTTCCTTTTCTTAATGTTCGGCGATAGCTCAGTTTTTATGAATTTAATCAAAAAAAGGTTCACGACGAGTATTGGCAGCTGTGCACAGTTTTATTAACATTCACAAGTTGGACTGTAAAATAGAATGATAACTAACCTAGGAGTTACCATGAGAACTGAGAGGAATCTCTCACACATCCGCCACAGCGCGGGAATCAATCTACAGTAATTAATGGACGAATAAAAAGGGTGGGGTAGGATGGAAGATGCGTGGCAGGGTTGCGCAATAACACAGGCGTTAACACTTAATATTTAAATAACTAATTTTTTAATATTTGGAAACAGAAAGAAATTCTTCATAAATATAAACTAATTTCACTCGTTTTTAAAAAAAATGAGGGAATTGTCCATTGATGTTTGCTATGAATTTGTAAATAAATAAAACAAAAATGAAATAATGAAAAGTAATTCTGAGAATTGCTGCAAATATTTCACGACGTCAGTTTGCAAATCTTTGTACAGCTCTGTTATTATTTTGTAAGACTTCGAAAATATAATGAGAAATGTTTGGATATTTTTACGTATACTAATACGCGTCTACTAATTTTTGACCCTCATCGAACTATATTTTCCAGTCGTCTTTAGCAAACACATGAAAATGGTTAGAACGTCAGGAAATTATAAAAAGCATAGTTATTTCAAAAGTTTTGCACCAGTTTGAAAGAAGTTGTCTGGAAATTTTTATTTTTTAAGAAAAGAAAATATTTTTTACTGCGGGCGTACGGAGAATAGTCGAGAAATTTCAAATGAACACAAATATATCGCGTGTAACTAAAATTCTTTATTTTGGTAACAGGAGCATAACTACGAATTTATTTTGGGAGGAGGTTTGAACTCGAAATCTGTGATAATATTGAAAAATTAAATTCGTTCTTGCTCATGTATTGAATTGTGAAAGTAAATTGCAATTATACGTGACGTGGAAATTTTTCTCAGGGTCCTTTAAAACAAGCAAAAAATTATATGAATATGTATATCAAGTGTTTATCTGCAAGTCGGTTACGGCTGCATTGGAAATCAATAAAGAACACTTTCGGGGACAGCAAGGATTCCAGAATCTTTGTCTTCGAAATTGCTTCTTAATTATTTCCAATGCAACCCTAACTGATTTTGATTTGAAACGATCGTCCACTAGACAGACCGACATTCAAACCGAGACCGACTATCTGTCAAAATTGGTGTCGCAGCCAATAATTTTAAAAATAAAAGGAGGGCGTTTGTGCTTTGGGATTGAATTGGTTACAAAAAGGTTGTTGTTTGTTAACATAAGTGAATGATGAGAAGTATAACATTGGCTTGGTGATATAGTCTTTATATATATGTTAATTTAGGGTTTTGCATAAAAACATAGCCTAGAACTGGACAATAGAAAGTGATATTTCAACAACTTACAAAAAAAAATATATTTTGGCATCGCCTTTTCAATTGTATAGAGGGGATGAAGGGATAAGGAGCCAGGAGATAAATTTATAGGGTTTCCCCTCTCCTCCGTCGAAATATTTTTGATTTTATATTATACACTAAATTACATACTTTGTAACTACTAAAAATTATACTGCTAGGTCATATAATTTCAAACTTCCTAATTACAAATCCATGGGAATTGATAGGTTGGTTTTTCACGAATTTTGCTATTTTTGTGTTGGGGGACGTACACAATTTACTTCACGAACAGAGGGAGGGTGGGTTGGCGCAACGTAATGGACCATATGACATAGAGGGGGCAATGAGTAGCCAATTGCATGGCGTAACAATTTCCCTTTTGCGATGGAATTCATCAATTAAGTTTTTTTTTTTTTTTTTCATTTGAAGTTTAAAAAACTGTTTTAATCATTTGAATAGATTATTTGACCAAGAATGATCTTAATAAAATCTAATGTGCAATAAGTCGCACTTTATTTTATTTAACTTCATTTCTAAAACTACATTAAAGTAGAGATATTTTAGGGGGATTTATTATAATTATTTTTAGGAGGGGTTGATAAAACGGGATTATATGTGACATGGGGGAGAAAGAGAGCGATTTATTAATATATATATATTTACTTGCGTGACGCATTTACGTCCCCTAGATGGATAAAAATATCCCCCCCCCCCTCCCCCGTCTCCTGAAATGAAATGAAAGTCTAGTTACAGCCCTTGTGCTAACCCTTTCAAAGAAATTTAATCTAAGTTTCTTTTCGTGAAATAGTTAGAATACCAACATTTGATAGCTTTCTGCGACCGACCATAAATTTAGTACATTATGTATTGTTTTTTACAACTTTAATTAATGGAGACCCTTTTCCATTGATAATCAGATAGTGAAATGTTGAACCTACGAATTTTCCCTTCATTTGCACCACTTAATTTACAGTTGAATTCTGATAATTACATTAAATTTACATTGTTTCACATTTGCGAAACTATGCACGTTTCGGAATTCAGTAACAATTGAATAAGTAGGAAATGGAAATGAGTAGCGCCAACACATGTGAAGTTATCCACTTTTGTACATAATTCATTATTTCTTATAATTGAGTGAAAAACATCAAGCGGCGAAGAATGGATTTATCCATGCTATTACATGTTTCAATTTGGGCCTTTCCAAAATCTAGAAAGCTTACATGAATGTTTATTTCTGTGATTTCTAAATACCCAGAAAGCTCATACAAAATTTAACATTCTGTATACTGACCTAAGTATCTGGAGTTTCAGCAACAATCAATATTTCGCTTTAAAAAAAAAAAAAAAAAAAAAAAAAAAAAAAAAAAAAAAAAAAAAAAAAAAAAAAAAACCTGCTTTTTATAGGCCCTTTGTTTCTTCTTCTTTGTAAACATTCACTCCTTTGGCATGGTACGAATAAGTTCGCAGGCAATTTATAATATTGACAGTGATAGTATTTTTTCTTGTAAAGTATCTTGTAATGGATAGTATTATACAAATTTCAAGAATTCCTTATTTTTGTAAAACTGTATCATAAATTTGGAAGGCGAGAGACATTTCAGCCAAATAGGGTAGGCGCAGGACCTGATCATCGCCTAGGCCCACAAGGCCCGGGACTTGGGCCCATGATTTTAGAGGGCCCCGAAATTGGCTGTAAACCTATAACTTTTCATTCTTTTTGTGACTATCTTTTACAATCTGTATAAAAGAATTTTTACATAAAAATAATTTTGTATTGATCTTGAACCGTCTTTAGTATCCCAGAGTGTATTTATTCAAATGCATAAAACCATTATTTAAAAGCGTAAAAAAAAAATATTCCTCGAAGAAATATCGAAAGGAAGTCTTAACAAATTTATTGCGAGATCAGCAAATGTCGGCTTTGAAGTTGTGAATTATGCTGCAGATATTGTTGTCACGGAAATTACTTCACATTGTGATAGTGAAATGCAATGCTACATTACAAAGTTTTAGCTGTTTTGATTTATAAATTTGGTTATTTGAAATTTGTTTCATTTATTTATGATAAAAAAAAAAAAAAAAACTTAAGAAGACAATATATTGACACCAATTTATCAACTTTTTCTATATTTAATGTTAATTCATTTAATAACCAGCCAAGCTCATTTCCAATAAATCTCGCATTTAATGAAGGGGCCCCTAAAAGTGTCCGGGCCTTGGGCCCCAACTTGTCATAATCAGGCCTTGGGTAGGCGTAAATAATTGAACAAGATTCTCACCACAGTTTTTGTTATTGAAAAAATAGCAACAGTGTGAGTTTTGTATATGAGTTTCAGTTTGCTTTTTATGATGAAACATTAAAATTTGAAGTCTTTAAGTCATCCTCAAAGACTGGAAATTCTTAATGGAAACATTGGGGCTCTTTGAGAAGGGAAACCGTTCCTTTCCAAAAAAAGAAGTTGGCGTATTTTCGTCTCCTCGACATCCCTGTCAATTATAAATTAAATTGTTTGTTCAATAGATCTTATACAAGGTGTTATTTTGGATGAAGTTCCATCTTGTGACTTGTCATGTTACATTTCTTTAGCCAACCACATTGCAGATTTTAATTTCTTTTAATTGCTGCAGTTGACTATGACGTATCTATGTATAGGATATATGTTCCAGAATTTCATTCTTCACATAACCACAAAAATTAAGACTAATATTTAATTTATAAAATATGAATTCCTAAAAAACTGTAACTTTTATTTTCAAATTTAATCATGACCTCACATCTCAAATTATTTTGTTATTTTTCATAAACTTGTAGTATTTAAATCGTAGCCGCAACGGTACACAAATAGTAAACAAACAGACTGAATCCTTCATAAAAAAATATTTCAAAATTGAAAACATCTGTCATCTATAATGCCTCTTAATTTCTTGTAATTTTTCAAAATTTTTTAGTTTGATTCTAAAACTTTTCAATATGACTCCTTATTTTGTTCTATTTCTATCAATAGTATATGAATCTTTTGCTGTTGATAATTACTCGCTTGATATCCAAGGTTCTTTAAAACACGATCCACAGTTGCTTAAGAATACCGTTATAAATAATATTACAATTTCTGAAAAGTTTGCACGATACAATCGACAACTGGATTCAGATGTTGAAAGCCGGTTTCATATCAATGCGAATACAATTATTCGCACTGGAGAATCTAGAAATTTAGGTGCAAAGTATGTGAATGAAACTATATTATCTTCTAATCATGAATGCCTGACTCAATGTTTAGAGACTCCGAATTGTAATACAGCCGTGTATGAGGAAAAAGTAAGATTAAATGAAGCATTAATTACACTTTGTTTAATAATTTTTTTACCAAACGAACGTATTGTGCATGTCAACAATTGATATTTAGGTTGATTTTAATTGCAAATACACTTTCTTCCAGTCTCATTTTCCGGTACTTTCAGTTGAATTTTACAATAGGAACTCATCTCAATATGACCTTTCATTTGATATATCAATCATAAATGACATTTGTTGTTTTGTTCGGGAATCATGACCTCAGAGTGCCTATATAAAAGCTTTTCGTTAAATTGTAGTGCAGAAATTTAAATAGTGTATTTTTACTTTCAATTACCCATATGTTGTATTCATAGGGCGATGAAAGTGTAGTATTTGATAAAAAAACGTTTTGATTTTTTTTGCATTTCTCCACGTTTTGGAATATCTTGATTTCTAAAAAGTGTTGACCTGCAATGTTCAAATTTGGTGTGCGGGTTAGTAATGGTCCAAGGACCTACCATCAAGGTTTTCATCAAAATTGTGCATGCGCATAAGGTAGCTGCAATTGAAAAATTCATGTTTTTCAGTAATTGCTAAAAAACAGCTCTAACGATTTTGTTCAAAATCGCTGTGGTAATGCCTCTGAAGGTGTTTTAAGCATTCCCTCCTCCGAAATTCTCATAAAAATGCAATAAAAGCATAATAATTGAAAAGCGAGTGCCTTTAACACAGAGGACTCTGTCCTTGACCATCGTCCAACAAAGATTGATTTTTTTTTTTTGCGTTTCACACACAGGCAAGGACAATGTAATGTCTATTGAATAAAATTACCAGTGTTGGCTTTTTTTTTTGCTCATGTAAAAATTATTGCCAAAAATATCACCAAACTGGCCATTTTTATTTAAATGAGTGAAAATAAGGAAATGATAAGTAACACCATGTTAAATTTTACTGCAATGATCAATATTATATAGTGTAATTGAAAATTGTGTGATGTTCAACACCCCTAGTTTTTTATTTTATTGTTTTTTGGTTCTCTTTCCTTACAAGATTTCCTTCTCATTTAATTTCCCATTTTTTTTTAGACAATACATATTTGTTACATGTTTGACTGTGGCCAACCTCCAAAGTTTCTTTGCAAGTTTACTCAACATGATTCTTTTGTAAGCTCAATCTTAAAGATCTCTCAGCATTCGTATGAACTGAGCCAGTGGGGAAATCAAGTAAAACATGAGAAAGAATTATCAGAGTTGAAAACAAGTGAGGTTCATGTCAGTTCATCTGCCTCTCCTAGTATTCAAGAAACTGTGACCTCTTATTTGCCAGCTGTAAAACCAAAAAACTTAACAAAACCTGGTAAGAAAATTAAGAACTTTTTAAGAATAATTTATTTCAGAAGACAAAGTATTTTGTGTGTTTCAGAAATGTAACTTTTGAAACTGTACCATGTTGGCATTTTGTAAATTTTAGTTGTTGAAAGTGTGTTCTATATGCTGCCCGCATTATATCTTATAAATTATATTTTCACCATCGCAAAATGTTAAGTAGCTTTTGGAAAATT